>CM076099.1:12400000-14800000 GCA_038048805.1 Hipparchia sbordonii | reverse complement strand
AGGAT
The DNA here is from genome assembly GCA_038048805.1 of Hipparchia sbordonii. NCBI lineage: Eukaryota > Metazoa > Arthropoda > Insecta > Lepidoptera > Nymphalidae > Hipparchia > Hipparchia sbordonii. The sequence goes on along the minus strand of CM076099.1, from coordinate 14,799,995 downwards.
ATTAGTAATGATAATAATAGCTTTTGCCTACGATATAGTGTTTTATGTTATAACTAGCTTTTTAGCTCTCGTTAAATTCGGTTTTTCAAACTCCTATTTTACTCTCTTGAGTTAAGAAGGCGAAGGTTTTAGAAAATTGAACATTTTTTAAAACCTTCTTCGTCATAATAACTTTACTTATGCCAAACAGCCGGTTAGTCGGCTTGAGCTATGCGTTGATAGTCAGTCAATCATCTATTCCTTTTGTATTATTTAGATATCTTTAGGTCTTTAGTCGTCTGGAACGGCCCGTTATTCAGCGATTAGGCAGCCAAATTGGACCTTCCACCAGATTTTCTCTTTTAAAAGAAAATTGAATTTTTTTGTTAAACAATAAATAAAAGTGTACTTATGCACAATTCAATCGGCTAATCCGTACTTAGAGCGTTTCTGGTAAATGCTTTAGGGACTTTTAGGGGTCTTAAAACACGGCAAGTTAATAAAATACGTTATAATCATTATAAATCCTTAAGTTATTAAGAACAGTTAATCTTATTTAGAATACTAATGAAGCGGCCTCAGTAAAATTACTAAATGCATTCAAACCGTAAAAATGCCAAGTATTTTGCGAAATTGATTAAGTTTCCCGCAGTCTACGTAATTTTAATTCAGGTGGCACAACCGTAATTAATGTTATACTGGGAATAATAAATACTTTCTTGACTTTATTCTAGGGTTGGTACATAATATAAAAAGATACGTCTTAAAAGAGTGGCCTTTATGCATCAGATATGTAGGATGAATGTGCGAAAAATATTTTTTGAAAAAGTTTATCATTATTATTTACAATCAAACGGACACTTAGCACAATTAAATACAAGGGTGGTTCAAAATCGAAAAAATAAAAATGTAAAAATTTTTCTAATTTTGTATAGGAATCACAACTTCGAATTACTTTTAATAGATGGCCAGAGAGAAACCGCGGGTAAAAAGCTACTTAGTTTCTTAAACATACCTAGATCAACACCAGTAATATTTATATTACTGGTGTTGGTGGTGGTGGTTGTAACCATTAAAAATATTATTTATGGTTATACTTCTTTTCTTAGTTGAGTAGTTAGTAAGTTGTGACAACCCTAACAGAAATCAAGGAGCTCGCGGTCCGGTGCACGCCACTTTGACATTCATCATAATACCGTAGTCGCTAAGTTCACAAAGGGAATAGGAAATACGATAATTACTGCCAACTACTTTGCAGTTCCATTTGCAACCGCTAATGAGAGTTACAATACTATTTTCAAATGACCACTTAATTCAATACTAAAAGAAAAAGTATTATTTTGCTGTAATTAATAAATTTAGCCCGCTACCATCTTAGACTGCATCGTCACTTACCATCAGGTGAGATCGCAGTCAAGGGCTATCTTGTCATCGAATAATAATAATAAAAAAAAAAAAAATTCGCCAAACAGAAAAAATCTATTATTCTAATTACGTGTTGGTGTTGTGTTGTTCCTGTGTTTTGAAATGAATTTTTTGTCATCTTTTGTCAAAATATTTTCAATGAGTACAAATTAAGAAAAACATGAATTTTATTTACATATATATTTATTAATATTGGTAATAACAATAAGTAATACCTAAGTCAATTTCATTTATAGAAACTATTTAGAATCATTAATATCTTAGCCCCATTTCGACTAGGCAGTTTGAGCTTGTTTGTTCTGCCTACGAGTAAATTATTCAAAAAGCCTATACTAATCCTACAATTACATGCAAGAACACGCTTAGCTTCGTTTCGAAACAGTAATCCTAATAATATAGGCACATATATTTTATATTCAAGGAAAGCCTACCCTATTAGAAATGATATTCTGAATCTTTTGGAAGATTTCCACTAACTATTAGCTACTTTATCTATTTAGGTACTGCTAAATGTGCGAGGATTTAGTTGTTAAAAATCTCGAGGGAACTTTTTAATTTTCCGGGATAAAAAGTATCATATGTCACTCTCCAAATCCTCACTTATATCCATGCAAAAAACTATACCAATCAAAATTTGGTCGGGAGATACCTTATTACAAATGTAGATAAGTAAAATAGGTAGGTAAGTAAGTACTTAGTGAACTTTACTGAACCAGAGCTCAATCTCAAAATAATCTCTTAGTGAGTTCCTTCCATACGTCACCCGGCTTGGTTTATTTCGACACCTTCAATTTTGACTTCAAAGGTGATTTCTAAAGACGACTGACTACAGGGTGGTCTGAATTATTTTAATTAACATTTTCTCTTACTTCGTGGCGTGCAAGACTTTCTATTAGCATACTAATTGGGAATTACGCAAGACCTTTGAAATATTTATATGTGTACACAACATTTTATTTATAATTTAACTGATAAATGGAATATAACTTAAGTAATTACTGTACCTATATCTGTGTATGTACAATGTACAATGTACATGTGCTTGTGTATGTATTTGAGAATGAACGTGTGTGTCTGTGTATCACTCGATGGGAAATGAAGAGATCTATATTATTATTATTCCGGTGTGATGAAATGAGTAATCAGGATCCAGAGTTACTGACATAGGTCGTTGAATCACGAAGACGAAGTAGCAATCTGGGGATCATAGATCCGATAGACGTTCTCTCACGAAGAAACTCATAGTATTCCATACAAATATTATGTACGTGAACAATAAGCAAACTAAATCAACTAAACCTGGCATACAAGAGCCCCTTTGTCTCAAAGAATAGTACATTGATGACATCAGACGAGCCGCTGGATACAGGCAAGCAAGACCGATGCATGTGATATCCAAATACACTATTACAATATAACCTAGGTGCTACGAGTTTATCCAGCAGTAGATGTCTTTTGGTTAATAAAGAAGAAGACGAGAAGATAATATCACAACATGAATATCTAGTTCGAGAACTTCTTTTTAGTTTACCTACAACGAACTTTGGAAAGTAATTCTATCATTCTATCAAATTAGTTAAGAGTTAAAACTAGTTATATCTGTGGTTAGTGGTTATTTAGCTTAACAAATTGAATGTCGAAAGCCTGGTCAACTCACGTAACGTCTTTGCCGATTCAATTTAAATCAGAACGACCTGTATATAAAGAATCTAAATTGAATCGAGACCGATCTCTTTCGAATGGCATTGTCGTCTGCTTCTTTAGAGTTAGTACAAATACTCGTAACTCCAGTGAATGTCTTTTCAGCAACTATAAGGATTTTTAACGTAGATTATATTATACGGAGCCTTTACGGAGATTGAACACTGTAATCGTCATCAGCAACCCTTCGATCGCGATGAGCGCAGAATAGAATAGAATAGAATAGAAATCTTTTTATTCAAATAAACTTTTACAAGTGCTTTTGAATCGTCGATGAATCTACCACTGGTTCGGAACGCCCTTCCTACCGAGAAGAACCAGCAATAAACTCGGCGATTGCTCTTTTCACAATTTTTTTTTTACAATAGGTAACAAAACTATGCTATGTAGGTACAGTACTTCCACAATGAAGTTTCAAAAATGCATAAGATCTATATTTGCATGTTACAATCCATCTTAAGACGGGTAGCCATAAAGTAGACCCATTCTCGTTGGTGGTACCCGTTCACGAGCATGACGCATGATCCAGCCGTTGCTTCGCTCGACCATATTTGAGGGAACGTAACAACCCGCACCACACGACACCACCACAGAAATGTTTAAAGAGAGCGTGACATACTTAGGCTACCAATGTTAAGGCATCGAATTGAATACTAATATTAAAAGCAGGTCTAAGGTTCGGGCCCCGGGAACCAAACCCGAGACCTTGTCATCCGCAGTCATACATGCAACCATTAGATCGACGAAGCAGTCTCTTATAATGTAAAGATTTTAAGATGCCCTGCACTAGATGCATCCATCCTATTACTATTATAAATGCGAAGGTTTGGATGTATGGATGGATGGATGGATGGATGGATGGATGGATGGATGGATGAATGGACGGATGGATGTTTGTTACTCGATCACGCCGCAACGACTGAACTGATCTGGCTGTTTGCCACAGAGATAGATACCTAATAATTGTCTGGAATAACATAGGCTACTTTTTACCCCGGAAAATTAAAGAGTTCAAGCAGGAATCAATGCGAAGTCGCGGGATCATTTAGTTCAATATATAAGAAAATAAATCGAAAGTTCATCCACTTTTTCTGCGTAGACTTTTACCTTTGATATGACATAGTCAAAGTAATTTGAAATGTCTACGAAAGTACCTTCAGTTATGAAACTAAGGACAAATCAAAGTTACGGTCGAGTTCAAAGACTTTTCTGGGAACTTTTAATGAGGTCGGTTAGGTAAATGGGATTTATAATATTGCTTCAATTACTTAGATAATAAAAGCATTAGGATCGAGGGTGACAGGGATGAAATTGCTTTTATACGTGGGAATACTTCTGCTGGGCATTTCCATCCACCATTGCTATCATTGCTACATCTTCTTCTTTTTTGTCAACCGATAAACGTCCACTGCTGAACAATGTTCTCTTCCACAGGGACCACAGGTCTCGGTCTTGCGCCACTTGAATCCAGAGGCTCTCTGCGACTCGTTTGATGTCGTCGGTCCATCTAGTGGGGGGTTTGTAACACTGCGCTTCCCGGTGCGGGGTCGCCACTCCATCACCTTGGGACCCCCATGATCAATTCAGCTCTTGGAACTATGTGCCCCGCTTATTGCTACATTAATCCTATTAATCCTATTATTTATCCCATTAATATTATAAATGCGAAAGTTTGCATGTTTGTTATTCAATCACGTCGCAATGACTGGACCGATGTGGCTGAAATTTGGCAAAGAGATAGATACTTTTTATTCCGGAAAATAAGAGAGTTCCCGCGGGAACAAAAAAGTTTTATCCACGCGAACGAAGTCGCGGGTATCATCTAATAAAATCAATAAAAGTGATAGATATGAATAAAAGTAATATTCATTCATTCATACATAATACGAGTAGGCTCAAATCGTTATAAGGTTACAAATGTATCAAAATAGACCGACAAAAGAACCTAGAGTCCCACTTGAACAATCGCGCTCCGGATATTAAACGGGGAATCGTCAAAGAATAAAAGGAAAGTATAAAAGGAACTTCCTTTTATTTTCCGCTCTTTGTACTCCCACGTTAACTATAAATGAGTGTCTAAGTTGGGAAATTTGTATCGCAAAAGCCACAGTAAGATTCTACGACAAATAGAAAATTTCGCATTACTTACTATAATTATAATTTATTTATGTGTTTACTACTATCTCGCCAAACTGTGGGCCAGTTTGTTGACGAGGTGGCGCTCTTAGTAATATTTACATGATATTTCTCATGCACTTGTACTAGTATTTACTTAACGCGAACTTACTAACAAATATAAATATAACACCATTAAACAAGTATTACTATTAATAAAACCAATAGAAATTAAAAAAAAAGAAAATCATAAAAAATCAATCTACATTACTATTATAAAGAGGAAAGATTTGTATTTTTGTGTGTATGTTTGTAATGAATAAACTCAAAAACTACTGTGCCGATTTCAAAAATTCTTTCACCTTTGGAAAGCTACATTCACCCTGAGTAACGTAGGCTATTTTTAATTTTATGCCCACCCGTGCGAAGACGGGACGGACCGCTAGTCATAGATAAACAAGTATGATTTATTCCGTGAGGTTGTCCCTAAGTAAGTGTTCCTTTAACTTTTTCTTAAGTTTTTCTTTATTAACTAACTACACTTTAACTTTTTTTTAATGAGGGGGGAAATCTTCTTATAAAATTTACCCGAAATCCTGGGGTAGAATCCCGGGTTATGTGGGTTTTTTACCCACTAAAACCCCCTTCATGGCCACCCTCAGCGCATATTGGAAGGCTAAATCTCTTAAGAACACTGGGCTCATTTCAGAGGAGGAGATAGCCTCTAGATTTACGTCCGTTCTAAAAATCTATTGTAATACCATGATCAAATTCATCATTCACATTTCACTTCGGGACTACAATCATTAAAATTTCACGGTGTAGAACTCCGAAAAGTCAGTGCTGCCCGAGATCAAATCGCGACCCCCTCGAATAGAAGACACCATCCTAACCACTAGGCTCTTAGGCGACCTCTGCTCTTACTAAATCGTATACAAATTACAAAGTATGAAAATTACCAAGTAAAAGTTATACAGCCGTTTTTCCCCATCAGAGCTATTAGGAGGGGCTAATAAAAGTAATTTACAAAGCCTACAGAATTACAATCATAAAATTGCTAAGGACAGATTAACGTTGCGTTTGAGTTTCGGGACTTTGCCGCGAAACTTTTAATGAAGTCGGTTACACTCTGAGAGAGCGTGGCTGCGAAGTACAAAACATACAAGTACAGTAAAAGCTCTTTATTCGCGGGGGATACGTTCCGCAAATATGCCGCGAATACAGAAACCGTGAATATGGAATGGTAACTTATATGGGATTATAGGGGATACGTTCCTAGGTGACAAAATAAAAAACACTAATTTAAGTTTTTGACCATATTTGATTAATTATTATTTTCAAGTTTAGGCAATGGTTTAAAGAATTTTGTAATTTTTTCTTGCTTGACGCTTTTTAAAATATTCAGCAGCAGTTTATGATATTCAGCAGTGGCATTAGCAATTTGCCTCTTAATAACCTTCTCCTTTTTGGAAGTCGGTTAAAAATAAGACTTTGTTCTATAGACGGATCAGTTTTCATAAAAAAATCACAAAGCTCATTTGCCATTCTTAAACCTTCACTGAGATTTTTCAAATATTAGTCCATTTGACGACGCGTTTACACACGATATTGGGCTTGATGCCTATTGCAATCCTTTTTATGTATGTACCGATGTACCGATTAGATCCGCGAATAGAGAAATCTAGCCGCGAATATAGGAATTTGGTCACATTTTTTTAATCCGCGAATAGTGAAAACGCAAATAAAGGAAGCGCGAATAAGGAGCTTTTACTGTATTAAGTCGAGTAATTTTAGGGCCAATTTTACCACTGCAGATAAGGTTTAAGTTTAACTGAGGAATAACGTTGAGGTTTTGATAGTTTTTGTATTGACAATTTAAATTATTATCAAAACGTCTTACCTACTTTATTCGTATATACTATACGAGTAATATCTGAGAGTTGGCCATAACCATTGCCAAAATAGTAGGAAGAAGTACAAGTTTTATTCTAGCGCCGGATATATTCAATAGAATTTATGTTTTAACACTACTTGCCGGACATGCTTTAAAATTTTATTACACAATTACACTTGCCCGTAACATTTTAGTGCGTCTGTATCCTGTGTATTGACAATTTTATGCACGAAAACAAACGGGATAAAAACGAATGTTAACTTTTATAACTTGGAATAAAAAGAGCTTCCAATGGGCAAAGAACCGGTTTATCGTCGAAGTTGGCAGTCTAAATTTTTTTTTATTCAATGAGAAGATAGTCCTTGACTTTTTTTTTATATGGATGGTGGGAACACTGTCGAAGGGAGAAGATTCCACAATTTGGTGGTACGTGGAAAAAAAAGATCTGGAGCAACGGATGGTCGAAGTGCTCCAGGCACCCAGGTGGTGAGGGAGAAATTGCGTTCGGTGATGTGCGGTGCAGTTGTAGAAGTTAGAGGGTGGAATAAGATCAGCTCTTCAGAACACTCCCTGTTATATAGCCGATAGAGGACGCAAAGAGAGCTTACGTCTCTGCGGTGTTCCAAGCTTTCCAGTGAGCGGGTTAATTTGGGATTGTCCACAAGCCGAACTGCCCTCTTTTGAATCCGGTCAAATGGAAGGAGTGACTACGATCTCACCTGATGGTAAGTTACAGTTACGATGCCATCTAAGATGTTAGCGGGATAACTTGGAAGGGATATGCCAGTATGCATTCAACCCATATTACGACTAATCGGTTTCTACACGCTATCGTGCTGAAACGCTAAATCGCTTGGCGGCACGTCCTTGCTGGATGGATAGTTAGTAGCCACGTGGCTAGTTAGCCACGGCCAAAGCATCACCAGAACAGACCAGAGACAATTCAGAAATTATAAATTTCTAAATTGCCCCCACTGGGAATCATACCCGAGACCTCCCAGTTATAAGATCACAGTGCTCACCTCTGCACCAGGAAGGTCGTCAAAATAACAATACTAATAAACAGATAGATAAGAAAAAAAGTTGAACCTCCCGTTATAGTAGGTAAAGAAAAAGCGGAGTGGTGATAACGGCGTGGTTTTTTTTTTTTTTTTTTTTTATATTTTTAGCGAGCAAACGAGCAGGCGGGTCACCTGATGTTAAGTGATTACCGCCGCCCATGAACACTTGTAGCACCAGAGGCACCGCCAATGCGTTGCCGGCCTTTCAGGAATTTGTTGGTCCGCCCCTTGAATAACCCCATGTTGTAATTCAGTGGAAACACCGTCGCAGGAAGTTGGTTCCACAGTTTCAAAGTACGTGGAAAAAAGGATCTGGAACATCGGATGGTCGAAGTGCTCCAGGCACCCAGGTGGTGAGGGTGAAATTGTTTTCGGTGGCGAGCGGTGCGGTTGTAGAAGAGAGACGGTGGAATAAGGTCAAATAGTTCTTCAGAACACTCCCCATTATATAGCCGATAGAATACGCAGAGAGAGCAAACATCTCTGCGGTGCTCCAGGCTTTCCAGCGGGTTGGTTAATTTGGGATTGCCCACAAGCCGAACTGCCCGCTTTTGAATCCGGTCAAATGGAAGGAGTTGGTATTGGGGTGCTCCAGCCCAAAGGTGAGAGCAGTACTCCATATGCGGGCGGACTTGCGCTTTGTAGAGTAGGAGCCTATGCTCGGGCGCAAAGTACCGCTTTGCTCTGTTGAGCACCCCAAGCTTTTTCGAAGCTAATTTAGCTTTTCCTTCCAAGTGATCCCGGAACTGGACGTCGTTCGAAATGCAGACACCAAGAATCCCAATGCTGTTGGAAGGGGCTAGGGGGGTGTTCTGGAAGAGAAGAGGAGTGGTGAAGGGGGTCTTTTTGGCGGTGAACGCACAAACTTGTGTTTTTGAGATGCGTGGTGATAGTGATTTAGACTTCAGCCTCCTTTTCGGGATCCAGCACCCACGATCTGATCTCTGACTTTCGGGGCCCGGCACCCACAACCTGATCTCTGTCTTTCGGGGTTCTGCACCCACGATCTGATCTCTGACTTTCGGGGCCCGGCACCCACAACCTGATCTCTGTCTTTCGGGGTTCTGCACCCACGATCTGATCTCTGACTTTCGGGGCCCGGCACCCACAACCTGATCTCTGTCTTTCGGGGTTCTGCACCCACGATCTGATCTCTGACTTTCGGGGCCCGGCACCCACAATCTAATCTCTGATTTTCAGGGTCCGGCACCCACAATCTGATCTCTGACTTTCGGGGTTCTGCACCTACGATCTGACCTCTGACTTTCGGGGTTCTGCACCCACGATCTGATCTCTGTCTTTCGGGGTTCTGCACCCACGATCTGATCTCTGACTTTTCAGAGTTATGCGCGTTTTAAGCAATAAAATTAATAAACTTCACATTCCTTTCAAAAGGAGAACTCTCAGGCATGCAGGTTCCCTCAGTCAAATTAGTAAATGGAAAAACAATTCATTATCCAAATTCCAGAACCTAGAGTAGAAACCTCATGTCTCTGGCATGACCTAACTACTGAAAACATTTACTAATGTGCGAAAATAATGTATTACTAATAGACAACCGATAATAATCTGTGATGTAACATTAATTTTAGTAAATGCATTTCATAATTAACGGATTGGAGAGGATCGAGCAAGTGCATTGTGAACAACAAATCACTACTACAGAGTCCATTGCAAGTGATAAGCTGATTCTAAGGCTCTATTATCTTCTAAGGCTGATTCACAAAAACAAAAGTCTTCTAGAACAAAACGTTTGTACAATCGGTTCAGTTAGATCACTATTAGCAAACATCGCCGCCGATGTTTGCTGTCTCGGCAACGTATTTGAAGAAATAAAGGCGGCGCGCCGCGGCACGTCAAGAAGGTCAAAATAGAGCAAGAGCCCAGGACGGCCAGACCTTCGTTATTTTATAAAAGCTGAAAGTTTTTCTGTGCATGTCTCCTATACAGGCAAGAACGACCAGCGACTATGGAGTTTGGGTTGTGGTTACTTTGGCAGGTAACAGATAGTAAAGGTTTACAAAATAGTACCTAAATTTCGTTAAAGTATAAAGCTCAATTTTTTTATATTTTCTTCGGGATAACGAAGGTCTGGCCATTCTGGGCTCTTAGGCCAAAACGAATACTCTTTAAAGCCATAATCCGCCACTGACTTAAGTGCAGACTTCACACGCTTCTATACGGAAAACTCTTAAGTATGTTGGTTTTTCACGATGTTTTCCTTCAACTTAAGCAAGTGATATTTAAATGGTTCCACACGATACGATTTGATTGAATAGAATTGGCTACAATGTAATTATTCACACTTATAAAAGAAAATCGCCAATTTTGGCTTTTATTTTGTTACCTCTGCTGAACGGACTTGTGTCAAACAAGATGCCTCTTAACAAGAGTCAATAGTTTTCAATTTAGTGCTTATCTATATATATAAAATTCAAAGTCCTGACTGACTGACTGACTGAGATATCAACGCAAAGCCTAAACTACTGAACTTAGAAACTTGAAATTTTTACAGTTGGTTCCTTTTATGACGTAGGCGTACACTAAGGAGGAATTTTGAAAATTCAACCCCTAAGGGGGTAAAATAGGGGCTTGAAAAATCGAACTTAACGTGAGCAGAGCCGCGAGCAAAAGCTAGTTTTTATATAATTGATTTTACACCCATTGATCCCAAAGGCAACAAGATTAAGCTTTAAGAATACAGGGAAGCAAAAAGGTTACTTATCGCTCAAGGCGTTAAATTGGACCATGTGTTAATACACGTCCCAGTCCCATACATCAAGCAGATCAGTTACATTAGCCGTTTTAATGAATTGCTGGCAAGTTGTCCAGGCGCTTCGGAAATCTGCTCTGATTTGAACGTGAATTAATATTCCGGATTATAACGCTGCTCGCTGATTGATGAAATGGTGATTCCTGATGTATCGTATTACCATATAATTCGACGAATTAAACAAACCATGTGTAAACGATACGATTGACAAAGCCTCATATCATGCTTTTTTTAACCTTAGTAAAATTTTATATACATATTATGTAATTCTGTATTTGTGTTAATAAAAACTACTTATAAAAAGTGGATAAATATCTACAAAAGTACATTTGCACGTTGATTTATTGTATATTATGCATATCGATTTGCCTGTACTTAATTGGGTGTACACGAATAGTACACAAATGTTTCTCTATACGTAATTTGATTTCTTGTATAGTTCTTTCAATTCACGAGGGCGCGTGGCTCATGGTTGTGTGTGTGTATACGACACACATCTGTATAAATGTGAGCGAGATCTTGTTCGCGCCTGACCGCTACCACCTAGGCTCCTGACAAGCACTTACGCGTGTACACGACGTATTACAAGTAAAGCTCACGCGTCCTCGTAAATCGCAAGAACTATAAATCTTATATGAGTGCCAGTTTGTAAACCATAAAAATAAAATAAAGATTAATTGAACACATCAAAGATGTAGAAGGGGAATTCAAATGGATGAGATAAAGATAGCATGGGACGAATACTAAACATCTCAGAAGTAACTTCTCAATGATAAGATCGTTAAATGTTTTCACTAGTTGATCATCATTAAAATATTCTTGCTTGGTATTTTAATAACATTTTTGTTTTTATAATAAATTGAGGAGTTATTTAGAAAATTCTCCAGTTCTTTCGTCGCTTGTTGTTTCGTCGCTCTGTTGCACCGTGATTGAAGGACAAATCCACAAACAAACACACTTTAGAATTTATAATATTTGTAGAAATGACGTTGTAATGTGTAACTCAAGGCATTTTTAATTTGCATCCACCTAAATAAGAAGCATTCAGAAACAATTTCATTCCACATTGTCCAAACTTCAAGGGCGGGGGTAGTTGTTGAAAACACGATTGTTGCGGAGTTTATTCAGAAACAGCACTCAAATGAACAGCGTGCCATTGTGTTGAAATAATGCCCCTCGTTGTACGTGTGATTGAATTGAAACATTTTCGTTCTGCGACCGAAAATAAACAGCGATTGTAGGTGGGGGGATGAAATGGACTCGTGATGTTCCAATTTCAGATGCCATATCCGGAAATGGAAGACTTTAATGTTTACAATTTTGTTCTGTAGGCACACGACCACGGAACAGATTATTTCATGGAAGGTTCACATTATTACAGTCGGAACGATACCTATCAATCAGCACATTATTCGTTTTTTAACCCAAGACAAGAAAGAGGGTTGTTATTAATTTGACGTGTGTATCTGTGAGTCTGTGTGTCAGTGTATATGTGTGTCTGGCTGTTCCCTCGTAGCTTTCCAACGATGGCCAATACTTTTACATAGTACCTATAATTTGACATTTGAGGAGCTTCGGAACAAAAACTGATAAAGGACATTTAGACTTTTTTATTTGTTTTTGATTTTATCTCAATTCTCAACAGATACCGAACTCACTACTGTGACATTTAGGTTTCGAAACAGTGCTGCCAACACCAATATATGTATTAATAACTATTGTCCATCTTTAAATTAAAAAGCCATAGATTTAGACACATTTTTAATTTCCCGAAAGAAAAATTCTGAAGTGATTTATCGGTTTTTGTTCCGACGCTCCTCATTTAAAATGTTTTTTTAGTACCTCTATCTTTCTTTAATACCATTATAAATGCGAAAGTGTGTTTGTTGGTTTGTCCTTCAGGCACGCCGTAACAGAGCTGCGGATTGACGATTTGCATGGGAATAGTTGAGGACCTAGAGAGTGACATCTCTACTTTTTATCCCGGAATCAGAGTTCTCACGGAGTTTTTAAAAACTAAATACATGTGGACGAAGTCGCTGGCATCAGGTAGTCAACAACAGTTGAAACGTTCAAAAATATCGTGGGGCTCAAAATGACCTGTGGCCATTGTGTTCAAAATAATAGTCCCGCTGTAGGTGGGATTGAAATTTTCTTGTTGTGCTCGAAAATAAATCGGGATTTTCGGGAACGAATGGAGTTGTGATGTCCCACTTTCGGTTCGTCCAAAAATGTACCCAGTCGAGAAACGCTTGTGCGCGATTTATTGTTTATTGCAAGCTCACAACGTAATTTTTCCATTGATTTTTCCGTGACGATAAAATCTGAATTAAATTCTAAAATGAGTTTTTATAAAGTTAATTGTAATATTTTGTGTGTACCTACCGATGGGGCTGACATAAAGGTCAACTTTAAAAGTCCCATATTAAATAATGAGAATTAAAAAAAAATTAAAATCGGAAAATTTAAAATCGGAATGATGTCAAATGAATGGGCAGGGGTGGACTAGTGTATAGGGGTGTGGTCCTATTCGGTGGGTCACGGGTTCGTTCCCAGACATGCGCATTGCACCTCTGATATTCGGAGTCATGTGCGTTTAACCCATATATGCCCAGAACTTTTTTTGACGCCGATTTTTATAATTTTCACATATGTTGTTTATTAATGACCATAAATAAGGGCTACAATAGCAATTAGTAGTTTTCAGATCTGAAAGTGGGTTTTTTTCAGGGAGTCGAAAACGACCCCATGGGCAGATAAGGTCTTACACTAGTATGGGGGAGGAATCATGAATATAAAAACTTTATTCGCTTATTAGTCTTGATTATTGGGGTAGACATTGAGACAGGAACCATTACGTAGTAGAATTAGGTGGGTAGGGTAATCTTTAAAGCATCTGTAATACATATTGACATTAACTTGCGACACATTTTGACTATTATGTTTTTAGACAGCACTCGTCTTCTGATCCAATTATTGAGTAAATGTAAAGAGAAATAGGGTACCGCCTTGTTTTCAGTTGCTGGTATGGCTCAGGTTGAGTTTTCGAAATAAGATAGGTTGAAGAATTAGATTTCGAAGAGAAAATAGAAAAGAAAAAGACTTTTCTATAGATAAAATTCCAGTATATCTACGTTTGCTTCCAATAATCAGGGAAGCATTGAAGAGTCAACACTCTTCCACATACTTTTTTTGCTGTCAACACATCGAAGTGAACTAACCACATCAAAATATACCACTTCTTACCCCTAATGTCAATTTGATAAACTCCAAAATGAGCATCAAGTCTATCTACTCCTCCCACATTGATTGTATTGATGTACAACGTTTGACTATCAATATGTTTGCCAGTATCAGAATATCGACGAGCCTTTTGGACGGGATATACGCCAATTGCACTGGACAACAGTGTAACTAAGCTGCTTCATTCCAGGGAATGGCGCAAATCTTATCTTTGGAAGCTTTTTGCAAGCTCGTTTTATGCATTTGCGTAGCCTCATGTTGCGATGTTTCCCAGTTCTTGTAGAAAAGAGCACCTAAATCACTGTTGGCCCTAGCAGAGTGCTTCCTCGAGGAAGAATAGTCCTCAGAATTAGCAATGAAAGTATAAGATTCTTCGACAATTCAATAGGAATAGAACATTGTGTTGTGTAGAACGGGGTTCAGAGATTTGAGAATTACGAGAATAATGGACTGGAAAACTACGAGAATAATTGACTAAAGCCTTATTGGTGGCTTTATTGTCATCATTACCTTCTCGTTGTATGACTAACATTTCGGCTGAAGTAAATAATTATTGAGATAGGTGAAATCGATTTATATTTTCACACTTTCATCCTTTTCATCCTAATCATAGTCTGATATCGTACCTCTGCAAGGGGGATCAATGTTTACATCGATGCCCTGGACCTGTTCCTCATTATCCAATTTCTCCAGGGCTTCAACTATTTCAAAAATGGAGAGCACATGCCGGGACCGTTAGAGTAAAAATAAGAATTTTAAGCAGCATATATGCCCACGGGGTCGTTATCGACCCCGTGAAAAGTTTCCATTAATTTGAGTACGAAAAATGTAGCCCCTCAGTGAAAATTATACCTATATCTTTAAAACACATATTCAATTTACTATAACAATAATTTTGATGATAAAAAAACATAAAACACACAGAATATATACATTTATATGCACGTAGTCACCAAATTTTTTCAGAAAAAAACTTACACGATTTTGTACTACTATTTTTCACTTGAAATAATTTAAGAATAGTAATTTTATTGTACTGTGCTTCAAAGTAGTTCTTTACTGTATCAAGAAATAGTGCTTTAATTAGAATTAATATAATAAGTTGCAATCAGGATGCATTTGAAGTCATCAAGTACCTTCGGGCCATTAACGACCCCCTGGGCATATATGGGTTAAGCAATTAATACCGCATCCCTCCAAAAAAGGAGGGGTTTCTCAATTCGTCGGAATCTACTTTTTTATGCATGTTCCCCGATTACTTGAAGACGCCTGGACCGATTTGGAAAATTCTTTTTTTGTTTTACTGTTATTTTTCACAATATGGCGTCTGGTGGTCGCCATATTGAATTTTGAATACTGTTACTATGGTTGCCAGATTTCTTTTCAGCCTATAAGGGTCAAATGATTAAACGGGCAAAAAAATACGGGATTTCAGTTTTTTACCCGGGACAAATGAAAAACAAAATTATTTTTTTTTTTTTTATTTTGCTGAGGATCGAGTCAGTTTTAACATTATCATTCTTATACGAACACTGTCACTGGTCGATGCGGGCTGCGAGTGCAAGTTAGTAGCGAGACGAGTACGTTTTACGAACGTTGCGTGTGTGAATACTTAGATCGATTTCATAATAAAACGACGTACGGTTCAAATACGGGACAGAGTTCGTCCCGCCGGGACATTTTAAACTATGCCTAAAATACGGGATGTCCTGGGAAATATGGGATGTCTGGCAACGCTAACTGTTACGTCAAATCGCTTGACATAAGAATCGTCAAAATCAGCCCACGCGTTTGGTCTCTAGAGCGCCACACACATACATAATTATATACATAGACTGATAAACACATTACCCATCTTTGCGATATAACTCAGTTGGTTTAAAAATGGGCGTAAGTAGAGTCGATTCCTTATTCATATTTAAGTACAGCTCAAGCTAACATTATGTAAATTAACAACGGTTCCTATAATAATTATACGGAACAAGGCATGCAAGTTTAATGACGAAACTTTGTACATAGTCAATATGCCAATTACTTGCGTGTACCTAATACTGTTCTGATACCTACAACACTGTAAACACTGCTGTGAGTATTGTGTGTAGTTACAAAGACAATTAAGTACTGAGTATTTACTAGTTTGTACTAAAGTCTCAAATAAGTCTATACTAATATTATAAAGAGGAAAGATTTGTATGTTAGTAAGTATGTTTGTAACGAATTGGCTCAAAAAGTACTGGACCGATTTGGCTGAAATTTAAAATGGAGGGAGACTATACCTTGAATTAAAACATAGGCTACTTTTTATACCAAAAAAAATTGTGGTCCCCGTGGGACTCCAAAAAACCTCTATCCTCCTTCCTCGTGATATTTTCCTTCACCGTCGAAGCATGTGATATCTATACTATTATAATAAAGAGAGAGCGCGTATTTTGTGAGTTTGTATGTATGTCCGGAGCAAACTTTGGAACCACCGCACCTATTACAATAATTCTTTTACCATTTCAAAGGTACATTATTCCAGATGGTTATAGGCTATAATTATGTTAATAAATGTATTATGGCTAGATATTATGTGCAAATTTGTTAAAGAAGTCGGAATTTTTCTTGACTCTTAAACGTTTTCAAGGCGTGCGCTGGGTCATATACTGTTATTGGATGAAAATGATGTATCGGTGAATTGTTCCTCTTAAAGAGTTCTAAAAAAAATTCCGCGATAGCATATGTCTATATTCTAAGGATAACTTACAGTAACCATTTCTATCTTTCAAATTTTGATTAAAAATAATGAATTATTTTCGAAGCTTCTTTAACCGATGTGATGTCAATCTATATCTAAATAAAAATGTTTATTATCGTAAGTATTTAATTTAGAACATATTTGCCCTTTACACTATACAATTTAAATAAATATCTTAGGAGTTATCGGAAAATTAATATCTCCGCGCGACAAAATAATAAAATGGTGCCGACTGGCGCGGCGGAGCACGGTGGCGGGTATCGGTGCGGGATATTCGTGTGGTTCCTGTGGTGATCTTATTGACAATCGTCTCCTATAAGAAGCTCACAAGAACAAATATTTAGTCGGCGCGGGCTTCTAGTTTAATCATAATTTCGAAAAATCAGAAGTACGTGCCCGAGATCGAACCCGCAACCTCCCAAAAGCAGACCGCAGTCCTAACCACTAAGCTGTCACTGCTTCCGGAAGACTTGGACCTAGTTGCCCATCGTCAATAGCATTTGTCGATAACGTTCCAATAATATGGAAAAACTACCTATTGTAATTGGGAGACATTTTTATCTTGAGCTATCGGTACTCGTGCGTCCAAGAAACCGATCTACGACGTCACTAACAAGCAGCGTCTCAATGTGCGACGGATAATAGCGGCTCGATGTGATGTACTCTAATGATATAATACGTACTCGAATCCCTTACGACTATTGGAATAAGAGCTATTATGCGATGAACAATACTTATGAAATATAGAGTGACCTCTTGTACGAAGTGTTGATTTTTTTTCTCGTTTTAAATCGTCGTATGGGTTTTTCTTTTAAGGGCTCTCGAAGTTTGAAAAGCTCTATAACTTTGAGAGCGTGGAATCTGGAGGATTTTTGATTTCAACTTGACCCTTTCGTAGTATTGTCGTGTAAACATTTTTAAACATCTTTAAGAGAGAATGGAAAAGTATTCAAATTCAAAATTATTTATTTCATGTAGACCAACTTGTGGCTCTACAACAAGTCAACAACAAGTCGAAAATCTACCACCGCTTCGGAATGCTGATTCTGCTTAGAAGAACCGGCAAGAAACTCAGCAGTTGCTCTTTTCAAAACAAAAAATATTACAATATGTAACTTATCATCTTGTGGACAGCTGAAGCAAAGCAACTCTTGATTGGTTCCAAACAACTTTGTCATTAAGGAATTCATTAACTGTGTAATAACCTCTACTTATTAAATGTGTCTTTTTATATTTTTAGCGAGCAAACGAGCAGGCGGGTCACCTGTGATTACCGCCGCCCATGAACATTTGTAGCACCTGAGGCACCACCAATGCGTTGCCGGCTTTTTAGGAATTTGTTGGTCCGCCCCTTGAATAACCCCATGTTGTAATTCAGTGGGAACACCGTCGCAGGAAGTTGGTTCCACAGTTTCACAGTACGTGGAAAAAAAGATCTGGCACACGATGGTCGAAGTGCTCGAGGCACCCAGGTGGTGAGGGTGAAATTGTGTTCGGTGGCGAACGGTGCGGTCTTTACACACTGTTTAAAATCTAATGGTAAATCTACCAATTCGTCAAATCAGTAATCAACTCAACAATAACAAAATGGTGATCTTTAAGTACCTATATTATAGCTCTGTTCCCGTCGACCCATCGGTTAGGGAATCACTCAAGGAGAATATCAGTATTTCCATGTGGCTTAGTTAATTGTTCGGCGGTCTCGTGTGGAACCTATCCTCGCATCTATTTTCCCCATTTACTCTGCCAAATATAAATCATAGTTAGAATAGAGAAACATTTGCGCGGAGGAAGTAATGTATTTGTGGGTATAATGGCGCGAAAAGCGAGAGGCTATGTAATTTATTAAGAAGGTATAGCCGTGGTATTTTACGAGATTCCAATTATCTCACACGACTTGTGTCATATCGTTATGAGAGTGGTCCTGCGCCCAAGGTTAAGCCGGTGATTTTTTTTTATACAACGGGTATTGAAACTCCGAAATAATACTGAAGGAGGTGAATGTGCTCATGAAACTGGACAACTTTCCCCAAGGAACCTAGGTCGAAATATAAAATAAATTTTTACCTCCCATAGTAAATCAATCAGCTGATCGTCAATTTTGTATGGGAGGTCCAAATTTTTTTTTCACATTTCGACCTATGTTCCTTGGGGAAAGTTGTTCAGTTTCATGAGCACATTCACCTCTTTCAGTATTATTTCGGAGTTTCAATACACGTTGTATATAGACTAGCGCTTGACTGCGATGTCACCCGATGACAAGTGAAGATGCAGCCTAAGATGGTGAACGCTTGCTAGAAGATGCCTATTAACTCTAAACCTTACTTACTTACTGAAGCATCGATGTATCTAAGTTAAAATCAGCCTTTCTTTTGGCATTGCTATAGTAGAACAAATAACCGGTCAAATCCGAGTCGGACTCACATGCGAAGGGTTCCGTACCAAAAAACGCCGAAAAAACACGTTTCTAGGAGGGGAGCCCCCCGTTAATTTTTAATTGCCTAGAAAATGCCTATTCATGCGTCGTGCTCGTGAACGGGTGCCACCAACGGGAATGGATCTGCTTTGTCTTCCCATGTTGACATGTGTTGGATTATATGTATTGTATTTTTGAAGCTTCACTGTGGAAGCACTGTATACTTAGCTTAGTTTGGTTACTTATTGTAAAATTATTTTATTTTTTTAAAAAGAGCTACTGCTGAGTTTCTTGCCGGTTCTTCTCAGCAGAATCTGCATTCCGAACCGGTGGTAGATTTATGACGTGTCATAAGTGCTACAAGGTAGCCTACATGAAATAAATAAATTTTGAATTTGAATTTGAATTTCACTTTTGACCCTTTTTGCCTTGAAGGCACTCAAATTATACCTAAGTGGTAGGAAACACGAGCGCTGGAAGGGCGTTCCAATCCACACCTAAGCAGTCCGTTTCAGAAAAGTGTCGATGAAGATGATACAAAGAAACTCATAAGCGGCAAGTTATAATAATAAATAGGTACGTCGCAGACACGTATACCTAATACCTAAGTCACGGACCTAAGTACTCGAAACCTCTATTGGATTAGAAGCTATTTATGCGATGGAGGGATCCTTATTTTGGAGGGGAAAGGGGAACAAATTAGCCAACTTTAGCTTGTCTAATATTCTTTTAAAAAATATATGTAACTAGCGGACGCCCGCGACTTCGTCCGCGTTCTTAAATTGTTGAAATTTTTCCTGAATTTTCTATGCTATAAACCTCACGGAGCCCGAGACCTTTCCAACGAATGCAAAACCGTGGAAATCGGTTCGTGCGTTCTGGAGTTATAGCGTCAGGAAGGAAAACCCGACTTATTTTTATATAGTAGATAGTTAATTTGTTTGTTAGTTTTGACCAATAAATAAAAAAAAAATGGACGAGAGCAACTTTTCTGTTCTACTCCTCTGACGAGGATACTCCATCTTGTCCTAGTGAAAAGAAAATCGATGCAATAAATTACACTAAACAAAATAATACGGTGCGATTTTATCGAAAAGAATTCAATTCCCCGTAAAATGGACCCTCAAGCCAACCAAGGGTTCTCTGTAATTGTTTGAAACGGCCCTTTCCTTCGCCGGAGACGTATGATCTTCTAAGCTTGCTCTTTTTACTTTATTTGAGGTTTAATATACGTTTATGAGGTTTCACATTGCTGACAGATGCAGCGAAGTGATGAATGAGTTAAAATTTTACATTAGGTACAATTTAATTTTGGTCTGGTGGGAGGCTTTGGCCGTGGCTAGTTACCACCCTACCGTCAAAGACGTGCCGCCAAGCGATTTAGCGTTCCGGCACGATGGCGTGTAGAAACCGATAAGGGGTATGGGTTGAATTTACACTGCTATACCCCTTCCAAGTTAGCCCGCTACCATCTTAGACTGCATCGTCACTTACCATCAGGTGATATCGCAGTCAAGGGCTATCTTGACATCGAATAAAAAAAAAAAAATTTAAACACAACACACAGTAGGGTAGACGAGTAAAAAAAATATAGTCCCCCTTTACGTGTAGGGGAGGCGTCCAAAATAATAGTTTTTTTTTTTTTTTCAAAATTTTATTGTAGAATTACTTTTTCGTCGTAATTAATAACAGCTCTCTAGTATAAATGCTGCGGACAGACGGACAGACAGACAGTTGCACAGATGGACAGACTTTGTGATACGACAAGGGTTAATTAGTAAACTAGTTTTTAAGTACTACTCTATAGCCATAGACAAAAATGCTTTCTAGACAATGTTTAAATCATCTATTATTATTTATAGACCATAACGAATATCACTCTAATCATAGAAAATAGAACCCCCTTATTCTGACACTGCTGCTTCTGTCTATCCCAGTGCATATTATTTTATTTTTCCCCGGCTAAGATATTCCGGGATGAATGACGTACGCCCCGGCCTTATCAAATCCTCGGGGCTTTAGACGGCTGTCCGGGTGAGAGCTCTCAAATTGTCAGCCATGTTTAGCTCCCCGAGATATCGAATTTTCTATTCAAAGATGCACTCCTAAAATATTCAAAATATTTACTGCCACAACTCTTTTAGAGTAGCCCGATCCCATCTTAAAGTTCATCACTTACAATGACTTTCTGAGATAGCAGATTGAAATAGTCTAGCTTGGCCTCAGGACTCTGTATTAAAATGACAAAAAAACTCATCGCGAGCTTAGCTAAGCTAAGTTACTTTGGATCGCGGTGTGGTTTAAAGAACGCTATAAACCGCTTAAATTTCGCTGATAAAGAGTAAAAGTGGAATAATTTTCATCGCAAACCGAAGTAATTGTCTGGAGATAAGAACCGCCTTATAAACATTAGGCGAACTGGGCCTCATAAATAATTGTTTTGTTAAATGGACGGTAAAAACTCTCCTCCATTTTTAATGTATCCCCCGAACTGGTAATTGTACTGATGTTTTTAGAAGAAAATTACGGACGGGCGCTTTATGTGCTGAAGCTTTTTAAAGGAAATGTTATTTTAATCTCCTTCTCGCGTCTTTTCCTTAACTTTGATCCCTCGGGACAGTTCTTTTGCCATTTTACGCCTTATTGGAGGTGCGTCGACTGTATATCTAATCTAGACTTACCGATGTCTCGGACTACGTTCAAAGTGTCTCTTTCTCTCGATCTTCCCATTGAACTTAAGTTTTTTAAAGTTACTCGCGTGTACCAATTTGACCGAAGAAGTCGAAGATCCACCGCGGAAGATATTAGAAAATCGCGTCCTTTGTTAACTGACTTCAACAAAAAGAGGAGGTTCTCAATTCGACGCGTATTTTTACACATCTTCAAGAACATGCTGAACTCTCAGGTGTGCAGATTTCCTCACGATGTTTTCTTTCCCCGTTGAAACATTTGTTATTTAATTAATTAAACGCAAAAAAAGTGAGAGATGTCACAAAAGTCAAAGGTCGGGATCGAACCCACGGCCGTTTGAATGGGAGACTTTAGTCGTAAGTCGTAACCACTTGGCTATCATTGCTACATTTTTATAAATAATTCTATTTCAGGAGCAAGGAGAAACTTAAAAGACAATTGTTTTAACAATCTCTTCATAGACTCTACAATCTACATACACGTAAGTTATATAATTTAATAACACCGTCTTTTTATATTATTGAGTAAATAATATTACTTTTTTAATACAAGTTCGTTATAATATTCTAGTTGAGCAACTGAGCACTGGGTATCTCAAGGGAGCGCGGCAGTAGGTGAGCTCATAACTAGATTCCACATACACGAGAGTTCAGTTAATTTAATAATACTAGATATTATTTACTCAAAGGCAAAATATTATTATACAACACTTCGTTACTTTTGTAAATAATTTTGGTGAGGTGGATTATTATGCTATGACAGATTCTGAAATACATTTATAATTATGAATTTATCGCTACGCTTATAATTCGACACCTGCACGAAAAAACATCGTAACTCACTTTTCAGCGATTTTGAGTTACAATGACAATCTTGAGCATTATAATTGTAAATCAAAATCGTAAAAAGTATACTTTTTACGAGTGAGTTACGATGTTTTACCGTGCAGCTGTCGAATTAAGATAATATATATTCTTTAAAAAATGTACTGTTTCAAACCGAAAACGCGGAATAACACTCATTGGATAAATATTGACACCAAAAAGTCCCTGCAATGCTGCACTCAATGGAATTATTAATGGAAACGCATTTAAATTATAAATTATTAATCAATCCGAACCAATCGTACATGGATTGCCATCAATGTTGTATTTGACGCGGTCAGCTAGTGCCAAGGAAGACTAAAAGAGGATGAGTCATAAAACACAACTTTTCAATACGCCCTACAATATTCATAAAGTAATAGAACAAACTACAGAGCCGAAAACAAATTATATAAAAACAGGAAGTTTATTAATAGGGTTCTGTTGGTTACCTTTCGGGTACGAACCCTAAAAATAAATGTGAAATAGGTACGTTTTGAAAAGCTGTCATTTTCACAGCATTAAATTCCGTTGACCTTTGTTTTCATTTTACTTAGTCTTACAGACAGAAAACAAAGTGATATAAGGCTTCCGTTTTTTTTTGGTACCCAATTTTGAATTTGAAAAAAATTTTAATTTTCAAAAACCAAAGTTGAATATCCACTCGACTGTCCACTATCACTGGTTTAACCTTTGGTTTAACCGATAGAAGGGACTATGTGTAATGTAACTACACAGTCACCGCTACAGAAAGAGCTTTTGAAATCGCCAAATCGACATGGATGCCAAAATAATTAGGTATTTCTTTCGAAAGTTATGCAAATCGGTTCTAAGGCTGAAATCTATAGACCGTACTCTGCTCAGACTCAAGACAGAGATAAAATGAGACAGATTTATGTCGGAGCATATTTGTGTCTCGTTCTAACTCTTATCTTGAGTCCAAGCTGAGTCAGAGCACGCTAGATCTCAATATAAAAAACTACTGCTATCACACCGTTTTCCTAAGATTTAGCGTTTCTAATGTGATGGGCTTTACAGTGACGTCATGTCAAATCCAATATGGCAGATGTCCATGTTATAACTCATTGTGTAGTTACAAAATGAAAGTTGTTGTAACCAAATAAACTTGTATCATATTGTATTAAATGAGACTGCGGTTAATTATAATGCTTGGTACCGCCAAGCGTTTCGCAGTAACGAATTAATTTGCGGATTTCGACTAAGTGCTATTTCAATTAAGCCGACATGATCATTTTGAGTTTTGATTAAAAATTAAAACCCATGTATAATTTGAAACGACTGTTTCGTGGGTGCGATATTAAATTAAAAAGGTTCGTTTTGATTAAAAGTTACTTTGTCCACCTTGACTGTGAAAAATTTTTTGTTTCCTACTAAGTTTGTTTAATTTGTTAAGCTTCAGTAAAACACATTGTGATATTGTCTAAAAATGATTGATACAGTAAATCGATCACAATAATCTCTGATTTGCTGATCTATGTATCTATTTTTACGCGGGAATTCTTTTATTCGAAAAAAAATTCCCATTTATCATTTCGGTAGGTAACAGACAAAAATATATGTCCAATATGAAGCAATACGACGAACCCGAAGGAGCGTAACAAAAAATCTGACCGCGTTATTGGTAAAGATATAATCAAGAGCCCTTTCCCACCAATAAACCGGAAAATCGAAGGGACCGCTTGCAATAAGTGAAATACTGACGTCACGTGCTCCAATATCCGATCGGGCCTGGTGACCGTTAAATATTAAACTCTGTTTTGGATACCTATCGAAAATTGACAATTTAGAGCTTTTAACATAATATACAATGTCCTCCCAACCGAATCCGGCCACGGCTGTCAATCTTCACAAAGATTAGCCATCTGCACGGGAGATATTACAGTGCACAAGTGAGTGCGCAAACACAGATGTACTCTCCTAGTCCGATAGGACGGCAAATCCGACACGATCGGAGAGAGATCAGGCGCAGGACCGACAGCTTTACGTGCTCTCCGAGATACGGGGGTAACTCACCGCCAACTTACTAACTCCGGGCTAGCACTGAGAATTTCTTGTCAAAAACTGGATTAGCCATCTACTGTTGAATCTAGTGCAACCATTCCAACGCAACTGGAATCATTTAGACGGCTAATCCAGATATATAGTTAGATAAAAACTTTATTACACACAAAAAATATCAATTCATTTCATTTCAATTTCTTCATTGATATTATTATTTATTATTGGATAGAATCAGGCATTACTTTGCGGAAGTTCATGATTAATTCAATGTATATTTAGAGTTCTTTTCTGTTGGCGGATTGTAGTAAAATAACTCTAACCTTTTCTTGCTCTTCATTGATTGTTTCATTTTCTCAACTGCTTTCTCGAACTCATTATCATTGTAGTCTTGATGATTCGACAGCTTTTAAATGACTGGAATCATATAGACGATATCGCCAGTCCGGCCTACGAGTATTCCAGTCTCAGCGCTACTGGGTTAACGGGCTGGAATAATGTAAACTAGACATAAGGCTATAAAGCCATAGAGTTCGCGATACAAGCGTCGCATTATCGGATCAGTGAGCATTAGTCAGTCGGTTCAGTGGCTGCTTCAATTTTTGATAAAGTTCACAGATTACGGCCCGATTCAATCGGCTGTTTAATTCTCTGATTAAAACTAGTGGTTCGCCCCGAACTGAGACCTCGCGATATCCCATAATTCCCAAAAGTTTTAATTATATATTGTAATGTATATGTATGTTATATATTGTAATGTATGTGTATATGTATGTTTTACTGACACAGCGCCATCTATTAGCATTATAGTGAAGCTATTAGCTTCACAATAATGCTAATAGATGGCGCATTAAAATTAAATAATTTCGTTTCTTTATAACATTTATCTAATTTTAGTATTTGTTGTTCAAGTACAGGATATAACTGAATTTTCAACCAAGTTTCACGTTCTAATATTCAGAAGTTATAGGGCTCTGACAGACATTTATACAGACACACTTCTCTGTCTAGTAGGCAAGCGCCCTAGTTGACTCAGAGAACTCGCTTCGCTCGTTCAATTAAAGATCTCTGAGTTCCAATCTCATCATAGCTGGATAATATTTAACCGATGGATAAACGTGTTATGACAGATTATGAATACAAAACTGTCAGAAGATCAACTTTATCCCTCTGTTCAATTTACTTGGGGTTGGTGAAATCGAACTATGTGTTGATGGGAAGATAATTTGTGTGGGTCACGCCACTCTTCCATTCGTGCCATTCACGTATCAACAGAAACGGAACGAAGGAGTTCTTAGAAAAGCTATAAGTAAGCGATATAGCTCAAAAGATTAGCAACCTGAACACTGAAGAGGCAGGTCAGTCTATCGTAGAACCGACGGTTCGGTGCCTGGTTCTTCAACTCACGAGGGCGCGTGAGCTTTGCTTTGTGGTTACGTCGTGTATGCGTGCCTGTCCGGAGCCTAGGTGAGAGCAGTCAGGCGCGAGCAAGCTCTCGCTCCCACCGAGTACGAGTATAGATACGACACACACACAACCATAAGTCACGCGCCCTCGTTAATTACAAGAACCATACCACACAGCAACGTAGCAATGGATTGACGTCACTGGTATTGCTGAAGACCTGGAGAAAGGCTCTTCTTTTGATGAATGATTGAAGAAATGATCCTTCCTATACCTAATTCAAGAAACTTTCACTTAGCTTGTTTCTGTCTCCGTCGCTCCGTTACAACCCTGCGGGACTTGAAACTTTGTTTATCAACTTTCCCGAACATCACCAGAGTTTGTGACAGGTCTGATTTATCTGTTTAGTTTATAATGTCAACTATTACTTACTTACGAGTACTTTTTACTCGGATCAATTTGGCGAGAATAATATAAGGAACCACAATAAAATTATAAAAAGACTAGCTTTTACCCGCGGCTTCGCTCACGTTAGGTTCGATTTCTTAAACTCCTATTTTACCTCCTTCGGGGTTGAAAAATCCTTTCGTAGCGGATGACTACGTCATCATAGCTATATGTATGCAAAGTGGTTTAAGCTGTGCGGTGATAGATCAATCAGTCAGTCAGACAGTAACCTTTGCTTTTTATATATTTAGATTTAGATGATGCCTTTTGTGGTAGATTTTTCAAAACCTGTGACACATGTATTTTATTTATTTTTAATCGAAAACCCAAATACAAAGTTTATACAACTTTAAAACCTTTCATACTAACATTCATCCCCTATTAGATGCCTTTGGAGGTGGATTTTTCAAAATCTGTGAAACATGTACTTGTTTATTTTTAATCGAAAGCCCAAATACAAAGTTTATACAACTTTAAAAATGAAAAACTTTCATACTAACATTCATCCCCTATTTGATCCCTTGGGGGGTGGATTTTTCAAAATCTGTGAAACACGTATTTCTTTATTTTTATTCTAAAGCCTAAATACAAAGTTTCATGGATATAACTTGAAAAATGACGGATTTTCATACAAACTTTAACCCCCTATTTAACCCTCTTGGGGTTGAAATTTTCCAAAATCCTTTCTTAGCAGATGCCTTCGTCCTAACAGCTACCTGTATGCCAAATTTCAACTCAATCGGTCCAGTGGTTAGAGCTGTGCGTTGATAGATCAGTCAGTCAGTCAGCCAGTCAGTCAGTCAGTCAGTCAGTCAGTCAGTCAATCAGTCAGTCAGTCACCTTTGCCTTTTATATATTTAGATGATAAAATGGCCAAATACATCAAAAATCTGGATTAGTTAATCTTCCATTTACTCAGTGTTTTGAAAGGAACAACTTTATTATGCTATTAATTTATCCGTCCTTTGCATTGCAATTTATGCACCTTTCCTCTAAGAAGAGGTACGCTAAGAATCAAGTTTATAAAAAACTAGTTTTTGTCGTTCTTTTTTTTTCATTTACCTTTAAGGAATGAATTTCCAAAAATCATTTATCAGCGGATGTCTGCGTCCCATCTGTATGCCTTTCAGTCCGATTCATTCTGTGGTTTGAGCTATGCGTTCATATATGTAGATCAGTCAGTCATCAGTCAGTCACCTTTTCCTTTTATGTATTCAGATATTTGTTGATTTCCTTCTAGTGTAGGTAAACACTTTGATAAAAATACTGCTGTAATATTATAACAATGTTCGTGTAGTCCTTACAAATAAATATAAATGTGAAATCTACACTATTATAATTATAATAAAGAGAGAGCGCGAATTTTGTGACTTTGTATGTATGTCCGGAGCAAACTTTGAAACCACTGCACCTATTTCAAAAATTCTTTCACCATTTCAAAGGTACATTATTCCAGATGGTTATAGGCTATTATAGATTATGCACATACATGTATTATGGCTAGATATTATATGCAAATTTTTTAAAGAAGTCGGAATTTTTTTAACTCTTAAAAGTTTTCAAAGCGTGCGCTGGGTCATATACTGTTATTGGATGAAAATGATGTATGGGTGAACTATTCCTCTCAAAGAGTTCTAAAAAAAGTACGCAACAGCATATGTCTATTTTCTAAGGATAACTAACAGTAACCATTTATATCTTTCAAATTTTGATTAAAAATAATGGATTATTTTCGAAGCTTCTTTAACCGATGTGATGTCAATCTATATCTAAATAAATATATTTATTATCGTAAGTATATAGTTTAAAACATATTTGCCCTTTACACTATACAATTTAAATTTATATCTTAGGATTTATCGGAAAATGAATATTTTCGCGCGACAAAATAATAAAATGGTGCCGGTCGGCGTGGCGGTGCATGTTGACAGGTATCGGCGCGGGAAGTTCATGTGGTCCCTGTGGTGATCTTATTTACAATCGTCTCCTATAAGAAGCTCTCAAGGCAATCAGTCCCGTAAAAACAAATATTTAATTTTTCAATCTGGACGAAGTCGGCACGGGCTTCTAGTGAACTTATAAAAAATCTCAGTAAAACAAACATATAAATGAGGTAATTACTTTATTCATGCGAAAAAACATTACAAAAGCTCTTAAACACTCATGGAAATTACCTGTTTCCATTGAAATAATAACTGAGCTTGCTCCATTCGACATTTCGCCTCGTCATTTCGGTCCTTTGAGATTCCTTTTAATTAAGTTTCGACTTTCCCATACGACGGGAGTTATACGACCCGTGGAATTTAATTTAATGGCGTTTGATGAGTGAAGCTAGTAAAAATAAATAAAAAATCCTTACTTAATATTATAAATGTGAAAGTGTGTTTGTTTGTTGGTTTGTCCTTCAATCACGCCGCAATAAAGCAACGGATCGACGTGACGTTTTACATAGGTATAGTTGAGGACCAGGAGAGTGACATAGGCTACTTTTTATCCCTGAAAATAAGTAAGTTCAGTAATTAAAATCCTCAATTCACGCGAATGAAGTCGCGGGACAAATCATTGCGATTTTTTTAATATGTATTATCCCAGACTATAATCTATCTCTGTACCAAATTTCAGCCAAATCGATTAAGTCTTTGCGGCGTGATCGAGTAACAAACATCCATCCATCCGTCCATACATCTAAACTTTGTACTATTTATAATATTAGTAGCATAGAGGTTACAGGTGAACAAAAATAAAAAAATGCCAAAAAAATTCGCCTACTCAAAGCTACAGGGAATAGCATATTATTTTAGGCTTGTTACAGAGTTTTGACAAAGTTCTATAATATCCAAAAAGTTTGCAACTCATCCGGCCGTGTAACACAATTCCCCCGCCACGTCGCGTCGACGGCACGAATTGAATTTCAATGTAAATCATAAAACTTTATAAATAAACACATTACGGGTTTTGGAAATTCGAAAATGTGTTTGTTCTAAGCAGCCACGAGTAGGTCACTGACCTGTATCTTTAATCTATGATTAACACTGGACTCCTGTGATTTCTTTCTTGGACCTTCTTGATTGGCGCCATTTTGGATTTGATTGACGCCATCTTGGTGTTGTAAGCATAGATATGAGTGTCTCTGGAACTAATAATATTGCAAATGGCGCACCAACCTCTATAATTTATCTACGATTTCATAACCAACCTCTTCATTTATTCTATGATTTCATATGAAATTACGTCATAGATTAATTATGGAGGACGGTGCGCCATTTGCAATATTATTCATTCCAGAAACACTCGTTTGTCAAATGTGGTGCTTCAAATTAATCCATAATAATACGTACTCTCCGAGAGACAGAGGCGACTCACTCACAAACTTTCTAACTCCGGGTTAGTACTGAGAATTTCTTGACCATCGAATCCAGGAACTCCTCATCGGCAGTCGAATTTGCTTACAGTTGATCTGTGGAGTCTAGCGGTCTCCACGGAGAGCTTACTGTTGCTGGCTGGTTATGAGCTGGCCACTATCTATCACTTTTATTTTCATATTCGAAGGCATTCAAACTTGGAATGCAATTTGAATGTTGTTTGGAATGTAAGTTTGAACAGGCGTCGTAATGCATTATTCTATTTGCCACCGACCGAGCCGGAGGCCTAGAAAAGTAATATTCTCGACTTCCGTCCACGCCGGACGACACAACGCCTGTTCATCCAAGTTTAAGTTTATCTTGTTACATTATTTTATTGCTGGATAAATACAAATGTACAATAACTAGTGTGACACGGTTTTCATTTAGATAGGGCTTCATTTCCCCTATATTGGTGACCCCGACCCGTACGATTTTATGGGTTGCCCGGACAAGTTGTGTGCATAATTGATGGACAGCCGTAAGAAATATTATTTATTATTGGAAAATGTGAAACGTAACGTCATCGTATCGTAGAAGTGGAAATACGCAGCGAAACCTCATTCGAACGATTAGAAAATCATATTTAAAAACAATTTGACAAACGTCGACGTCGTCGCCCGTCATTCGTGAAAGTGAAGTTTTAAAGAAAATTTTGGGACACTAAAATTTAATTTTAATATTTTTCTTTTTCAGTGTATTAATTTTAGATTTATTTTAGTGATTTTAGGTATATAACTAATACGATTTTTGTGTAATTTTTATTTAATATGGAGGCGAAATTAAGAGATTTAGCAAAAGAAAATGAAGATCTTAAGAGTAAACTGAAGGAGTTGGCTGGTTCAGCTATTCCTTTACTAGAGGAGAACAAGTCACTAAGGGATAAAATTGCCAGTTTTCCGGCGCATCAATCGGAAGCCCCCATGGAAGACACGAGGGTATTTAAAGTGTCCGCGAAACTTCCTCCGTTTTGGTCCGATCGGCCAAGCATATGGTTTGCCCAGGTCGAGGCCCAATTCTCAATTTCAGGGGTAACAGCGGATCAGACTAAGTACGATTACGTTGTAGCTCAATTGGATTCACGTGTGATTGGCGAGGTGGAGGATATTATTACTCAGCCGCCGGTCACAAACCGTTACTCCTTTTTGAAAGGTGAGCTTATTCGTCGCTTATCCACCTCTGAAGAACAGCGGGTCAGGCAATTAGTGAGTGACGAGGTACTAGGAGATCGCAAACCGTCTCAATTTTTACGCCATTTGCGTTCTTTAGCGGGGCACGTACTCTCCGATCAAAACATTTTACGTCAGTTGTGGATGCGCCGGTTACCACAACATTTACAAGCAATTTTGGCCGCGCAAAGTGAATTAACATTAGATAAAATAGCTGAATTAGCTGACAAAATTTTAAAAGTTTCCCCAGGCATTGTAGCCACTTCGGCGCTTAATAATGCGGCTTGCTCATCCGAAGCGAGTTTCGCTTCGGTTATGAGTCGTTTAGATGAATTAACTAGGGAAGTATCCGAAATTAGAAATCAAAAAAATTTTTCGCGTCATAGAAATAGATCGAGAGGTAGGTTTAGGAATAGGCGTTTCGCATCACCATCCCCTAGGAGAAACAGTCCTAGCAATGGTGATGATTTATGCTGGTATCATAGGAATTTTGCGTCGCGTGCTGTGAAGTGCGTCAAGCCATGTTCATTTAAAGGACAGGGAAACGCGAGCGACAATCAGTAGAGGCGGTTCCTGATTGGTCGGCCCGTAGCCGCCGTCTATTTATTACCGATGTCAAGTCGAAAAAAAGATTTTTGATTGACACCGGCTCAGACGTTTCATGTTTTCCGGTTTCTTGGATGGAAAGTCGTCCGAAGGTAGCCGATTATTCGATGCGCGCTGCAAACGGAAGCGATATCAAAACATTTGGAACTATTTTACTATCGTTAGATTTTAGATTAAGGCGTGATTTTAGGTGGCATTTCATAATTTGTGATGTGACAACTGCAATTATTGGCGCTGATTTTCTCGCGCATTTTTGCTTATTACCCGACTGTAGGTCAGGTCGAGTTCTTGATGGTTCGACTGGCCTGTCGTGTGTTGCATCGGTTGCCCATCACGAGCAGGTTAGCATTAAAACTGTAGCTTCAGAATACAATATTTTATCTGAATTTCCCGCGATCGTTCGCCCGCCGGGTCCGGTTCGTTTAATCAAACATAGTACCGTGCATTACATCCGAACAACGGATGGTCCGCCGGTTAGTTGCCGTCCGCGCCGCCTAGGTCCATCAAAGTTAGCTGTTGCTAAGAAAGAATTCGATAGCATGTTAGCTTGTGGCACCGCAAGGCCTTCAGATAGTGCGTGGTCATCGGCACTTCATTTAGCCCCGAAGGGGGAGTCTGATTGGCGTCCGTGCGGTGATTATCGTGCTTTAAACGCTCGCACGATTCCAGATAGATATCCAGTGCGTCATATCGGCGATTTTAACCAAAATTTGGTTGGTTCGACGATTTTTAGCACAATCGATTTGGTTAAAGCGTATCATCAAATTCCAGTAGCGAAGGAAGATATCTGTAAGACTGCTATTATTACTCCATTTGGTCTTTTTGAGTTTCCTTATATGACCTTTGGACTTAGGAACGCAGGGCAAACATTTCAAAGGTTTATCGATGAAGTTGTCCGCGGTTTAGATTTTTGTTTCGCTTATGTTGATGATATTTTGGTCTTTTCCAAAGATCAACAACAACATTTAGAACATTTACGTATCCTTTTTAAAAGATTAGAGGAATACGGGATTGTTATTAATGAGAAAAAATCTCATTTTAATCTTACAGAAGTTCGTTTCCTGGGATACACCATAAGCGCTGCTGGGATTAGTCCTCCTACGGACAGGATTAGGAACCTTCAAGAGTTTCCTTTGCCTAAAACAGTGCAAGGTGTACGTCGTTTTCTCGGTATGGTGAATTTTTATCGTAAATTTCTCCCTAGTATTGCGCGCTATCAAGCTCCTCTAATTGATGCTCTATCAGCGATTCAAGGTAAGGGTGCAAAGCCATTTACTTGGACTCCTGACTTAGAGCGTAGTTTTATTATTTGTAAAGAAAGTTTAGCTAACGCGACTCTGTTAGCACACCCAGTCGCTGATGCTCGGCTAGGTTTATTTACAGATGCATCGAGCTCTCATGTCGGTGCATGTCTGCAGCAAGAGGCCAGACAGGGTTGGCAGCCTATTGCATTTTTTAGTAAGAAACTTAATTCTAAGCAATCAACGTGGCCTGCCTACTATCGTGAATTATTAGCTATTTACGAAAGTGTGCAACATTTTAAGCACATTCTTGAAGCACAAGCGGCAACGATATATACAGATCATAAGCCGTTGCTTTACGTGTTTACACAAAGACGGGAAAAACTTCCGCCCGTTCAATTAAATCAATTAATTTTTATTTCTCAGTATACCACGGACATTCAACACGTTAAGGGAGCTGAGAACGTTGTGGCTGATGCATTCTCGCGCGTCGAGAGCGTCGCTGCCCAAGATATCCTGGTTGAGCTTGCGAAGTCGCAAGCAGCTGATGAGGAATTAAAGGCGCTGAGTGACTCAACGTCGATGACGTTGGCTCGGGTCACAATTCCAGACACCAGGTTAAAAATTACATGCGATGTGTCAACAGGTAAACCACGTCCTTATGTAACTCCGCAGTTTAGGAAGAGTATTTTTGAAAGTTTTCACAATCTCTCTCATCCCGGGGTCCGTGCGACTAATAAATTAATTTCGGAACGTTTTGTTTGGCCATCTATGAAAAGAGACTGTCGTGCATGGACACAGGCTTGTCAGGGGTGTCAGTTGTCAAAAGTAACGCGGCACACTAGTGCACCTTTCTCTAAGTTTGCTCTCCCATCGGAGAGATTTGCATATATCCACATGGATATTATAGGCCCATTACCTTATTCTTCGGGAATGAGGTATTGCTTAACTATCGTGGATAGATTTACTCGTTGGCCAGAGGTATTGCCCATGCCAGATATTACAGCGGAAACTTGCGTGGCAACTTTCGTCTCTGGCTGGCTATCAAGATTCGGTTCAGCACGGGTTATTTTAACAGATCGAGGATCTCAATTTGGCTCGCATTTGTTTCAGAAGATAGCTGCGGTTGTAGGTGCTCAACACCAGACGACAACCGCGTATCATCCTCAAGCAAACGGGATGGTCGAAAGATTTCACCGGCAGCTCAAGGCAGCGATCATGTGCCATGCGAATCCAAGGTGGACTGAGGTTCTCCCGTTGGTACTTCTAGGGATCAGGAGTGCCTGGAAGGAAGACCTCGGCACTTCCTGCGCAGAGCTAGTCTACGGGGAGCCGCTACGTCTACCAGGTGAATTTTTCGACCCTAAAGATTATATTAAGGACCCAACATATTTAGTGGACAGACTCAGGTCTCATTTCGCAAATTTATCCCCCTCCCCCGCGTCAGATCATAATAGTAGGAAGATATTTCACATCCCAAAGGATTTAGCTTCGTCGGAATATGTTTTCATCCGTAGAGGTCCGTTTCAAAAAGCCTTAGAGCAACCCTACGTTGGCCCTTTCAAGGTTCTAAGTAGGGAAGGGAAACATTATAAAATAGAAATGAAAGGCAAAGAGGAAAATATTTCAATCGACAGGTTGAAACCAGCCTATGTTTTAGGTCCGGAAGAATTGGACGAGCTGGGCAAACCTGTTGTTAGGACGCGTTCAGGGCGTAGAGTTCATTTTAATGTTACGTAATTAATCATTGTTTTTCTTTTTCCTTACTTTTCATGTCTTCCTGGGGGAGTGATGTGGAGTCTAGCGGTCTCCACGGAGAGCTTACTGTTGCTGGCTGGTTATGAGCTGGCCACTATCTATCACTTTTATTTTCATATTCGAAGGCATTCAAACTTGGAATGCAATTTGAATGTTGTTTGGAATGTAAGTTTGAACAGGCGTCGTAATGCATTATTCTATTTGCCACCGACCGAGCCGGAGGCCTAGAAAAGTAATATTCTCGACTTCCGTCCACGCCGGACGACACAACGCCTGTTCATCCAAGTTTAAGTTTATCTTGTTACATTATTTTATTGCTGGATAAATACAAATGTACAATAACTAGTGTGACACGGTTTTCATTTAGATAGGGCTTCATTTCCCCTATAGATCAACGAGGCAGAATATTCACTATGTCGCATGGTTCGACAAGTGCACGGTGAATACTCCGCCAAGTGTAACCCACGTTACTGCCAGGGTCCGTGGAGAGGCAAAAACAGGTATTAGTAGATGCAAGCCCCACAGAACCCCTCCGTTCCCCCTGACGAAAGGGTATGCGATAGGCATTTTACTTCTATAAAAAAAAAAATTGATTGGCAGTTTTAATTAACTAATTCAAAACTAAATTAAATCTAAAAGCTCATTGATACCCTATCGCTTTGGTGGGTACCGAGCCTAAGACTAGCCGTGTTTTAATATGATAAAAGAAATAAATATTTGTATTGCGCCCTACCCCACTATTATCATACAAAGTAGGAAAACACACGGCAACGCAGTTTTTAGACATAACGGGTGTTAAATATTTCAAGCTGTCCCCTTTCGGAGACGATATTTTATTTAGAGATAAACACAGCGCTGGTTGGTAGCTACATAAGTTGGTAGAAAATGGAGTTTTGCTGGGTCCTTAATAATAAAATATGTATGAGGTATTTGATTTGTTTTTCTACTTTCAATTGCTTATTTGGTGCCGAGCAAAAACCTTCTGGATCCTTTATTCGGGGAACCTTTTTGGGTTTTTATAATATTTAGTGAATATTACAAGTAACTGTTCGAGACTTCAACTATGTTTTAAGTTATCACTTTATCAACCAATGGACGTCCACTGCTGGACATAAGTCTCCTGCATGGACCTCCACAAGCCTCGGTCTTGCGCCGCCTGAATCCAGCGGCTCCCTGCGACTCGTTTGATGTCGTCTGTCCACCTAGTGGGGGGTCTGCCAACACTGCGCTTCCCGGTGCGGGGTCGCCACTCCAGCACCTTGGGACCCCATCGACCATCAGCTTATCACATCACACTAATATTATAAAGGCGAAAGTTTGTATGTGTGTGTATGTCTGTTACTTCTTCACAGCACAGCCAATGAACCGATTTGGCTGAAATTTGGAATGAAGATAGCTTATACCCAGGAATAACGCATAGGCTACATTTTGTCCCAGAAAATTTAAGAGTTCCCGCAAAAATTGAAAAACCATAAACCACTCGGATGAAGTCGTGGGCATCATCTGGGACATGCACTTAAAACGATCAGTATGCTCTTAAAACGATCGCCACGTAACACGATATTGTGCCATACGTATCCAATTGCTACCAGCGACTCACTTGAGAACATGTATTTGTTCCATGTAGTAGGTATATATTAAGTAAAGTAAGCTTGTTAAGTCTTGCATGTCGATAGTGTACTTTTAATCTTATTATTCAACTTCCATTAATGCTATTAAAATAGCATTCCTGGTGAATAGAAGCACAACAAAGGTAATCGAACACCACGTCATAGGGTGCGTGGTCAACTGCTTTAAAGTCTTTGTATGGCCAGATTAATACTACCGACTGTCACACCGAAGGGAATTAGGAAGTTCCTTGATTATAATTAATCAATAAACTTCCTAATATGATAAAATTATTACACACAATTGTGTGAGAAATAATTATTATTTTCTTGCATTTTTATAGAAATGTAATTGTTATTTTAAGTAGAAAAAATAATGGATTTAAAACAAAATATAAGTAAACTAAAACCCAAGACTAAAAGAAATAATACATTTCTAAGCTAAGCTAGATTCAAAATCTCCTTGTAAGAGTATAATTCAATTTTAAAAAATCTAAACTTTCTAAGCATTAAACGTTATTATTAAACTTCTAGAAACATTTATAATTATTATGATATAAAATTTAACTTAAATCATACACGATATTTCATTTAAAAAGTTAAATAGAACCTCACCGCACAACGCACCCCACGAGAGCAGAAAAAGGGTGCGTGGCGTGATCAATATGCACTAAAACTTTTATTATTTGTATTTGAATTTTGCATAGAGATACCTTGTATTCTGTAGACGGCATAATATACTACCTACTTTTCTATCGTAAAAGATTTTTAAAAAACGTAAAAATACAATGAAAACTTTGGCACGGTCAACTACAATAACGGGCTTAGAAAAGTTTTAAAACAATAACAAAAAATCTAACCTTCTATTGTGAAGGTTTGAAAGTTTTTGCTTCAAGTCTAAAATATTTTTTCTTACTAATTCTAGATTGATCAATTAATTTTAATTAATTATATCGCAATTTAATTTATCTTCTCGTTTGAGAGGAGACTTGAGCCCAATCGTGGACCGGTAATGAGTTGAGAAGAACGAATGAATGAAGAATTTGCTCTAAGAATACGGTGTAATACAGAGCCTGTAATCCGACGCTGCAGTGCACGGATTTTGCAATGGATTATTATGTTTGTCTCGTCCGCGCACCGCCCGCGCCATGTCAGGTTAAAAATGAATAACGCGAGTGTACAAGGACTATTATATAGCTTAAATAAATAAAATTAATGTGTCTGTCTGTGATTTCTAAACAACTTTACTTTTAATTCGTTGACAAGATAGCCCTCTTGCTTGCGTTCTCACCTGTCGTTATGTGACGATATAGTCTAAGATGTTAGTGGGCTAACTTGGAAGGTTTATGGGAGTGTAAATAATAAAGGCGAAAGTTTGTATGTGTGTGTGTGTGTTTGTCTGTGTTTTTAACTCTTTCAAGCAAAAACTACTGGACGGATTTAACTGAAATTTGGAATCGAGATAGATTATACCCTGGATTAACATATAAGCTACTTTTTATCCTGGAAAATTAAACAGTTCCCGCGGGAAGCAAAAAAATCCTTAATCCACGCGGACTAAGTCGCGGGCATCATCTAGTTATAATCTAACCGCAGAACCGATCGATGGTGGGTAGATAACTTGCAATTGTTTAATTTCAAAAGATCAAAGAGTTCCCAAGGAATTTTTAAAAATCCTGAATACGCCTGAACGGAGTCGCGTGCACTTGCTAGTTTTTATAAAATAAATATGAAACATATTCGGAGAATTTCATGTCAGGTACATAACTGCGGTAAAGTTTATTTTTGCTCCGTAAGCTTGCATTTTAACTTTTGTTATAATTTTTCTTTTTACAGGTTTGCAGGCAAACAGGTAAAAAGCAAAAGGCCTTTTATACTTTTTATGTAGATATTAATAACTATTTTAAATAGGTCCTCTTTTTAATGCACCTTTTTTACCCAACTGGCAACGCAAAAGAGTATATAGTGTTCAGTCTATGTATGTATTTATGTGGCGCTCTAGATACCAAACGCGTCGGCCGATTTTGATGATGAAGAATCATCAATCGGTTTGTGTTAATCTTGGGAGTGTCACTAAAGACAGGACAGTAATCAAAATTCAATATGGCGGCGACCAGACGCCATATCGTGAAAAAGAAAACATGAAAGTCTATGAACTATGTTAATTGGGGTATCATTGAATAGGTATTTGAAAATCATTATCAGGTTTCTCTTAACATTTTTCATTTTGAATGACCATTTACGATGTCAATTTAACGTTGTAAATTTTTAGTTGATTCCCTTTAAAGCAGTCGGGTTTTTAATTAATCTCTTTTAATTGCTTGTCTCGTATTTTACTTTTTTAGGTAGGTTTCCTCTTTTTATTAACTTAGTCACGAGTATGCCTGTGAACAATGATATTCCACACAAATGTCATTGCCTGTGAATCAATAATGAGAAATAAAAACGCTTGTCCAGAAAATACTTAAAGTTCAACAACATGGCATTCCGAACCAGTGGTAGATTCACTTGACGATTCGAAAGCGCTTTGTAAAAGTTTATTTGAATAAAAAGTTATTCTACTTCCAGATAATTTAAATATTTTACTCTCAGATATTATGATTAGCAAATTAGCGTTAACAATCAGGACGTTCCTAGTTTATTCACTCCCATTCGCTCAGTCGATCGTTCGCCCACACCGGTTCACGCTCGTTGCGCGGTGCGGTTCACTGAGCATTGACTTGTTGATACATCGCTCAACTATTACAACTGTACCTAATCTTACTGCTACTTAGAAAACTGTTTGCGAACAAAGAAAATTCGCTAGCTATAAGAATGATATAGGAACAAGAATAACTAATACTTACCACTTAAAAACTAATTGCGTTAAAAATACGTACTTAGGCACAGTAAAACAGATTTTTTGAAAACGGTGATTTTTTAAATAAAGTCTTTAATTGTTAAAAATTATAATTCTGTTTACCAAATAGAACGTAGCTCTTTCCTTTCTTTTAGTCTTTTAGATGTGATTAACAAATTAGCGTTAACAATCAGGACGTTCCTAGTTTATTCACTCCCATTCGCTCAGTCGATCGTTCGCCCACACCGGTTCACGCTCGTTGCGCGGTGCGGTCCACTGAGCATTGACTTGTTGAT
Organism: Hipparchia sbordonii; assembly: GCA_038048805.1. Lineage (NCBI taxonomy): Eukaryota > Metazoa > Arthropoda > Insecta > Lepidoptera > Nymphalidae > Hipparchia > Hipparchia sbordonii. The sequence goes on along the minus strand of CM076099.1, from coordinate 14,760,310 downwards.
ACATCGCTCAACTATTACAACTGTACCTAATCTTACTGCTACTTAGAAAACTGTTTGCGAACAAGGAAAATTCGCAAGCTATAAGACTAATTTAGTAACAAGAATAACTAATACTTACTACTTAAAAACTAATTGCGTTAAAAATACGTACTTAGGCACAGTAAAACAGATTTTTTGAAAACGGTGTTTTTTTAAATAAAGTCTTTAGTTGTTAAAAAATATAATTCTATTTACCAAATAGAACGTAGCTCTTTCCTTACTCTTAGATGTGATTACCAAATAAGCGTTAACAATCAGAACGTTCCTAGTTTATTCACTCCTATTCGCTCAGTCGTTCGTTCGCCCACGCCGGTTCACGCTCGTTGCGCGGTGCGGTTCACTGAGCATTGACTTGTTGATACATCACCTCAACTGTTATAACTGTGCCTAATTGTACTGCTACTAAGAAAACTGTTTGTGAACAAGGAAAATCGGCAATCAGTATAATTAATACTAATTAATGCCCGCGACTTCGTTCGCGTGAATTGAGGTTCTTTGATTCCTGCGGGAACTCTCTTGTTTTTCGGAATAAAAAGTAGCCAATGTGTTATTCCAAACTATAGTCTATCTCTGTGCCAAACAGCCAAATCGATTCAGTAGTTGTGGCGTGGTTGAGTAACAAACATCTATCCATCCATCCATACATTCAAACTTTCGCATTTATAATATTGGTAGAATTAGCAAGTAATGATGTTATGTAAATTAACTAACCAATATTTGCACGCTTTAGACAAAACATTTTCGGATTACTTATTGTTGGCTTTATTAGTCACGACTTATATTTCCCTTTTCCCTCTAATTAGTTATATGTGAAGCTTGTGATAGGAATGGTTATAAATAGTTTTAGGAATCAGAAGCGGAATTTATTAAGATTTTAGCAAGTCAGAAGCAGAAAAGGATAATTACAGTCAGGATATAACACTTAGGCCTTATTTACTTTCAATTTACTCTCAGATTCACATAATTCTAAACAATAATTCAGTAGAGAGGTTACATCACGCACAATTAAGAATTACACATATATGAAACGATCTTACTCAGAGCAGTGACGGTACCAACAGCCTTCCCGTTCGACGGGTACAGAGAGAATAAGCCCGTGCACCGCCGCGCGTTTACTTTTATAGATGCAACTGATTGTTCTACCTACTTTATTGTGGGTAATTATGACTAAAATGGAGACTACACAAGAGCGTCTGCTAATAATAGTATATTCACTATTTCTATTCCATGAAAAACAGTATATTTAAACTCTATAACATTATTTGAAGGCAACGGAGCTAAGCTAATCATGAAAGTAAGGCGATCATTAGTGGGTTTCCTTGCCTACACATTCTCGCTAATCCCTGGTGGAAGAGATACTAAAGAAATAATTGTTAAATCACTGGTACGAGGAAGTACGGTCCGTAGCAGTCACTAACACGCACTTCGCACTATGAAGAAGACAAATTACAGAACCCTCGCGCTGATTGAGGTCGACTGAACTACTAGTGCAGTGTTTTTCAACCTTCTTGAAAACGCGACTCCTTTACAAGGCTAAAAATTTTGGCGAACCCCCATGGCTTTATTAAAATATCATTCTTCCAAAGAGTTTGTATTTAATTTTTAACCGATCTAAAAAAAAAGGAGGAAGTTCTCAATTCAACGCGTATTTTTTTTTTTGGCGAATAAAAATTCTTTTCAAAAACCGAATTCAAACGCCACTATAAAAACAATTTTAGTTGTACGTACATATACGGTGGTCGGTGAGGTCGGGTCGGGCGACGCGTATCGGTTTCATCGTTTCTATTTAGGCCCACCCAATTTCAATTCACTTGAACAAAATTGAAGTCAACTGTGATCCACTTGTGACATCAATCGTTAACACTTGAGCGATCTACGCGAAGCCAGGACATGTTTAGATTGACATAGGTTTTGTAAGTGTACACTAAATCTTAGAACGTTATTTAAGTATTAAGTAGAGCACGAATAGCCGAAATCAATCAGGTCACACAGTCATTTATCTAATGCGATCAAAATAAGTAGTAAACGTGAAGCCGAGGCGTGTTAGCCAGTATTGTAAAAAGTATAAGATCACTGCACGAGTAGATGTGGCAGTCAGAGACACGCACTCCGCTTTCTGAAGGAGACAAATTACTAAGAGCGGCTGATTGAGGTCGACTGTTCCCTACGTAATCAATCATTTAATAAATGTACTCAAGGGCATTCACAAGGCTTTTTTTTACGTGACGTATTAGTGACGATGCAGTCTAAGTTGGTAGCGGGCTAACTTGAAAGGGGTATGGCAGTATACTCATACCCCTAATCGGTTTCTACACACCATCGTGCCGGAAAGTAAAATCGCTTGGCGGCACGTCTCTAACGGTAGGGTGGTAACTAGCCACGACCAAAGCCCCACCAGACCAGACCAGAGACAATTTAGACATGATAAATTCCCAAATTGCCCCCGCCGGGAATCGAACACGAGACCTCTCAGTTACAAAACCACAGGGGAAAAAAATCGAGTCAATTCGTTGCTCTGCTCGAAAGTAAAAACAACAAACAAACATCTTCGCAATTACTATGATTACAGGAATTCCGTTCGCGCTGCAACTAGGCCAGACTGAACTAATTTAAAATTGATCAGCGGATCCTGTTGAAACACTTCGTAAACCCCAAGGTGATGCTAAGACGATGAATATCTACCATTACTATTAAAGTCGCACCATTTCCCTATACGACTTATGTACACCGTTAATATTACCAAGCAAATCAGCACGAAACCTCTTAAATCCCCAGGGAATAGTGTGACCAAATGAACAGCTTTTAAGTACATGTCCACAATTATTACGGTCCTGTATTCGAAGAAAAGACTTTTGGGCCTGTGCCAAGAATTTTGTCACATTTTTCGAGTCTGCCAATCAGAAAAGCCGTTGTTCTACGTCACTTGTCATTAACCATCGATATCAGGTGCATCCAAAAGGGTGTTTTAGGGTGACTCTTATCGTCCAATAAGGGTCTTCTCCCAGCACGATCTTCTCCCATCTTTAGACCAGCTCTTTAAGTAGGTACTTATTATTTATCCTATAATATTTCCATAAAAAAACTTCTTTCATAAAGGAATTTTAGTGGGCCCAAAGTTTGCCTTAGACACATCATGACGTCTTTGGCTCTGATAATATGTTAATATAAATAATATCGTTTACTTAGACTAGAAGATTATTTTCAATATTCAACCTATATATTTATATAAAAAGCGATCGGTTGCCCTGAAGTAATAAATTATACCTTTGTCTCTGATATAATAGGTTACGTAGGAAGGAAACGTAGCAACGTTTGCTCCCCATCCATTGATTGCACTATATTGTCATACCCACTCCTAACACAAGCTTTCCGAATATTTGGAGGAGAGAGGTGAATATTAGTCAAATTTAGCTTTCCAGAATTAAAAAAAAATTAAAAGTTACATAATCCAATTTGCATTTACATAAAAATCCTCACAAAAAAGGCTATTTATTATTATTATTTTTCTTTTAATTAAGAACGGTCTTGTCCGGAATTCTCATAGTTAGATGTGGTAACTACTACTGCAAGGGATGGAAGATGTATTCCGAGGACGGAGCAAGTCCTCCTTGTGGGGTACATTTAAAATTCAAAACGTTGCTATTTCTCAAGCAAAAACATGTACTTATAATATCTATCATAAAGATTCCTTCGGTAGTAAGGATAGGCTTGTGACTTATATCTATACTATTATAATAAAGAGAGAGCGCGAATTTTGTGAGTTTGTATGTATGTCCGGAGCAAACTTTGGAACCACCACACCTATTACAATAATTCTTTTACCATTTCAAAGGTACATTATTCCAGATGGTTATAGGCTATAATTATGTTAATAAATGTATTATGGCTAGATATTATGTGCAAATTTGTTAAAGAAGTCGGAAATTTTTTTGACTCTTAAACGTTTTCAAGGCGTGCGCTGGGTCATATACTGTTATTGGATGAAAATGATGTATTGGTGAATTGTTCCTCTTAAAGAGTTCTAAAAAAAAGTCCGCGATAGCATATGTCTATATTATAAGGATAACTTACAGTAAACATTTCTATCTTTCAAATTTTGATTAAAAATAATGAATTATTTTCGAAGCTTCTTTAACCGATGTGATGTCAATCTATATCTAAATAAATATATTTATTATCGTAAGTATTTAATTTAGAATATATTTTTCCTTTACACAATACAATTTAAATAAATATCTTAGGAGTTATCGGAAAATTAATATTTCCACGCGACAAAATAATAAAATGGTGCCGGCTGGCGCGGCGGGGCACGGTGGCGGGTATCGGTGCGGGATATTCGTGTGGTTCCTGTGGTGATCTTATTGACAATCGTCTCCTATAAGAAGCTCACAAGAACAAATATTTAATTTTCAACCCGGACGAAGTCGGCGCGGGCTTCTAGTCCATTAATATAATTATCTACAATTGTAATTATCTAACTACTAGTTGACGCCCGCGGCTTCGCTCGCGTGGATTTAGTTTTTAAAAAACCCGCGGGAACTCTAATTTTTCGGTATAAAAAGCCTATGTCACTCTCCCGGTCCTCAACTATAGCCATGCAAAAAATCACCTCAACCGTCGATCTGTTGCATCTTTATTGAAGGACAAACCAAAAAACAAACACACTTTCGCATTTATAATATTAAGGATTAGTTAGGATATTAGTAAGGATGAGCTGACGCCCGCTACTTCGTCCGCTAAAATTTAATTTTTAAAAATCATTTGGGAACTCAGTGATTTTCCGAGATAAGTTAATTATATCATTAATTGTACCATCATTCAGTTCGTTGGTAAAATATTAAAACTTATCTTTGTTTTCATACTTTCGTTAATGTTCTCTACAGAATAAGATATCTTTGCCCAAGAGTTTGAACGGGAATGCAATGACAGTTTCTTAGGCATTATTATTAAAGACGCTAAGAATATTCGGAGCGCAGAGCCTTCAAGCGCAAATGACTTCATTGTTCGTTAATGAAAATTTCTAGTCTGAATACTTTCCTGTGAAAACGCAAACTGCAGGCTCCTTATAGTTTTAGTTTGTTTTAGTTTTAAAATTATTGCTATTTTTGCATTCAAGCACGATGCCACGGAATACAACATGTAACAAAAGTGTAAAATAACCCTGAAGGAGGTGAATGTGCTCATGAAACTGAACAACTTTCCCCAAGGAACATAGGTCGAAATATGAAAAAAAAAATTACCTCCCATAGTAAATCAATCAGCTGATCGTCAATTTTGTATGGGAGGTAAATTTTTTTTTTTTTCATAATTCAAGTTGTTCAGTTTCATGAGCACATTCACCTCCTTCAGGGTTATTTCACACTTTTGTTACACGTTGCATATTGTGGTCCCAAGTAACTCGAACGGTAACCCCGCAAACACAAATCGCAGTTTTGGAAGACCCCTCCACTAAGTGGGCAGCCAATCTTAAGCAAATTCTGCAGTCGCTGGACACAGATATAACGAGTACATCGTAATCTTGCTGATCCTTGCTGTAGACACAAATTTTATTTTTAAGCTATTGCATAGCTTCTATCGCGGGCCTTGAGCGTGGAGACCGAATCCAGAAATTTCGTAACGAAAATAACCTGACACGGGACTCCTCTCACCGCTAGATGGCGTTGATAAAAAATGCTATGCAATAGCTTTACCGCGGCAGTCCCCGAGTGCCACACGTCTTTTTTTTATGTTTGTTCCCCGATTACTCGAAGACGCCTGGACCGATTTGTTTGAAAGGGTATGCTTGTCAGGTAGTCCCATTGTCATTAGATCAGGATCTGATGATGGGAAAATGAAGAAATCGAGGGAACTCTTCAAATTTTATAGGTACAATTGACATACTTGTTTTTTCTTTTCAATGTGTATTTATTTACGCAGTTAGGTTTGATTTTTTAAATTTAATATTTTACTAACCAATGGTTTCAATCAACCAGCCCTTAATCGTATTTTGTTACCATAAGGATCTCGTCTTATTATTACAAACATACCCCAGAGACCTAAATCGAATCAACCGTCACTGGTAGACATCTAGTTGTCTACTTGTAATAGCTGTTGACACTCCGAATTAATTAAGGTAACCTATTTACTGTTACTAGATACTCCTGCTGAGTTTGCAAATGGCTAATGTAATCAAAACAATATTATGGCATAGCGCAGTGGTGAGCGCTGTGTAGTTATTACTCGGTCTTGGCTTTGATTCCCGGTAGGGCTAATTCCGGAATTGATAATTTCTAAATTGTCTCTGGTCTGCTGGGAAGGTTTAAGGCTTTGGATTATTCAGGCTCAAAGGTTTTTGTTTCAATTGGTTGAGTTCTGTTCCTTGGTGCTGTTTCATTTTTTTTTTTCGTATTTGTAAAGTAAGCAAACGAGTTGGCGGGTCACGTGATGATAAGTGATTACCGCCGCCCACGAACATTTGTAGCAATAGAGGCACTACCAAAACGGCTTTTCAGGAATTTGTGGGTTCGCTTCTTAAATAACTCCATGTTGTAGTTAAGTGGGAACACCGTCGCAGGAAGTTGTGCAAAAAAAATCTGGCACAATGGATGGTCAAACACGTTTTTGAATCAAAGAGCAATCTGAACAAATCTGTGTGTCAACTTTGAGTTTTCATCACTTACAAGCCGAGCATTAATGATGTAGACACAAGTAGTTTAAAACACAATTACCTTGTGAAACTGTACCTAAGGACTTAAAAACAGAAACAGATGTTGATGTTAAGTCGGACCTTAATAAACCGGGTTTTTAGGCAATATCAGTATTAACCTACGCGTTTAAAACCCATTTCACAGCCTCGCAAAGGCTTTGTACGTATTATGGCTTTACATGACTCACGTCACCTCACGTTGTGTTAGTTTTATGTCTGCAGAGCATTATCTAAGATAATCTTATCTATCTATATATATAAAAATGAATCCCTATTTCCTTGGTCATCGCATCACGCGTGAACGGCTGGACCGATTTCGCTAATTCTTTTTTGTTGTGTTTGTTATTGTCAGGAGAAGGTTCTTATAAAAGAAAAAATTAAGAAAATTGCGCGAAAAATTAGAAAATTTAAGAAAACTTAACCACCATATTAAATTATTTCTAATGTAACCGCTTTTACAACTCAAACTTTTTGATGTAACCTTATGGCGTTTGACATAACATTGACAGAATGCGTGCTGCCAATTTCGTCAAAGAGTTTCAATATTCATAGTTAAGACAGGACGACGTCTGTCGGGTCCACTAGTAATATAAAAAAATTTAAAAAACCGACTTCAAACGCCACTTAAAAGTATAAAATAATTTTAGTTTGTTAGTACACCAACAAAAACTTCGCGCAAGTTAAGCTGCGTATACGGGTATATTTCTTTTGAAATTAAGATACCTAACTCACGAGTCACGACAACCCTTTGATCAACGTTCCAAGTGGGTAACTAAAATCAGAACATTTCAAGATGATCTCCACAAACAGACAAGATTGAACTTCTCAAAGCTAAATTACAAATTCACAAAGAACTTTAAATTAAATCGCAGTGAGTTTTGAGAGGTTCCTGAACATCAAATAATATTGCCCACTTGACAAAGATACAGTTCAGATGACAATATGTGCCGAACTCTCTTGGGTTTCTATGAACTTTATTCGGGAATATTTAATGACCCTAATGAGATAGAGAATTGACAGAGGGAAACAACACTTCAAGTTGCTTACTAAATTATGAAAATTGAGTCCGTTCTCCTTATAAATATTGTAAACTAGTTTTAACATAGGTTTACTCCCGCCATCTAATTAAAGTAATCTGAAGTGGTGATACCTATACAAAATTACAAATTATTTTTTTTGGGTTTTCCTGATTTTTTTTATTTTTAACCACTCCTGTGTTGAAGCGAACAAAACAAAAAAAAATGCAAATCCATAGACTTATTTTATTATGTTCAAATCTATCATGTCGTATTTGAGTTTTGCCAGACAAATGTACAGCAATAATTTTTTATATGTAATATATAAATTGTGTCCATCCGTTTGTCTCTAACGTTTTTATGGCTACAGCTTTGAGACAAAAATAGCTCGTATCCAGGACAAAAGACATATAGGATATTTCTGTTCCCGAAAACATAATAACACAAATATTTTAGGGGAACGGGAGTCACATAAATAGTGACTCGCGTTCCCCTAAAGTATTTGTAGAGTCCTTAGTCCTTATAATGATATCATTATAAGGACTAAGGGAATTTTGTGATTGACAAATGAGTTTTTATTTCAAAATAAGGTTTTATTTCCTACCACCTCTTTTAACGAGAGTCACTATATAATTATAAGGAAGAAGAACTCTCTCACTCCTTCGGAAAGCAGATTCTGCTGAGAGTTTTGAGAGCATTTCGTGGTTGAAAAATGAGTTTTTATTTCAAAATAAGGTTTTATTGCCTGTCACCTCTTCTAACAAGATACACTATATAATTTTATAATTATCGTGGTTTCGAAAGCATTTCGTGGTTTATACATGAGTTTTTATTTCAAACTAAGGTTTTATTGCCTACCACCTCTTTTAACGAGAGTCAATATATAATTATAAGGACTAAGGACTCTCTCACTCGTTCGGGAAGCAGATTCTGCTGAGAATCTCGTGGTTTTGAGAGCATTTCGTGGTTGAAAAATGAGTTTTTATTTCAAAATAAGGTTTGCCTACCACCTCTTTTACTTTAAGGACAGCTCCAAGTAGCACATGACAGCCGCACAGTGACTTGATTATAGAATTTGTGACTACTTAAGGCTGTTTTAGTTTCCTGCATAAGGCCTGTGTAGTTAGCTATCCAGACCTTATAATGCTAATTTGGGCCCCAAATTAACCAGCTCCGAGCATTACAGTGGCTGGTTAACGGCAGCATAATCGTTGAAACAGCTGAACAGGGCCTGTAGAATAGCTTATACAGGTATACAACAGCCATTGCAGCATAAGATTCAGCTACTTTAATTCTCTTCAACAGCTCTTAGATGTTTTGACGCTTCGTAATAGCTTTTATTAAGATATAAATAACCTAAAAAAATAGTTTTTTAATTATTTTTTACGTATTATTATGTGACACTATCTACATTCATTGTTTGTTTATTTATGAGCTTGTGCAGGCGGACATTTTTAAGTTAAGATATTATATTTTTTAATAGTTTTCTCGTTGGTTTTGATTGTCATTATGCAAGTAAATTAAGTTGCGAGTACCATTTTACTGTAAATGTGTATAGGTAATTACATCAAATATTTCATGCGCCATCAAAATAATATCGCGTTAACGAAAATATTTCATAAGATAAAGTGTATGAATACTAAATAAATAAATTTATCACTCAAATGATTGCTTTCTAAATCATTGTACCTATTAGGAATACTCTATTTAAGAAATAAGTGGAAAATATATATAGTTTGAATTAAAAGCTATCAAGTATCCTGAAATCTTTAAGATAAATCATTTGGATATTTATTAACAAATCGTTTATGTACTGCTAAAATGGTGTCCATTTCTTATCCAGCACAAATTCTCCATAAATGCATTTGAAAAGTTATTTGATGTGCAGTGGTGTTACCAAAGTCTATTTACTAGCTTATAGCATTATGCTGGCTGGACAAAGGATTTTAATAATCTTTCTTACTGTGTACTGGTATAAAGAGAGAGCATACAACAGCTTTCTAGGGATAAAGAAATCTCGACCAAAAACCATTTCATTTTGTATGTAGGTACAATGTTTGGCTTTCAAAATACCCTTGCAGGCTCAGTAGATTTGATTTAAGTTTCTAAAAAGTAAACTTTCAAAGAGTTTTGCGCATCCTTCACAGTATTGTTTGCAGTGTTATGTTTTTTTTATTTAGTCATTCTAGTCAAAACAACCGAAAAAGTGCCAAGTATATCTAATGCATTTTTAAGCCAGACTAATATTGTAAACAATTTTAGCACTACTTATAAATGAAATATTGACTTTAAAAATTAAGCAAAGTTTTTTAAAAGAACAACGTTATACAAATAAAGTTTGAGTATACATATACCTACTGCTTTTTATAATAACTTAGTGGTAGGTAGGTATTATGTATTTAATAACATTTTTTGTGTAAAAAGATTGTTTACAACATTAGTCTGGCTTTTGGTTATGGTTCATGAAAATGCTGCTTATTAGAAGAATCAATATTTTCATCAAAATTTGTTTGTGCGGAACCCTTACTTTGCGTAAACGACACTGGCTTGTAAATATTAACTGTTCCTTCGCAATTCGTCCATAGAAACCTTAGCGTATGCTTTAGATAGTTTTCTTTTTATTCCACCAGTTCTTTTTCTTTTATTCCATGGTTTTAAGTTGTTCATTTTTAATTTAAAATGTATAAACACACGCGTGTAACTCGTGAAGTCGCGTCACACGTTATGCAAAAAAAACCAAATCTGACGTAATTTGAACACCAATAATCTAGATCTACTCTTAAATAACGCCGAAAGCTTTAAAATAGCTGCCAGATATACTTTATGCATTGTGTTGTTAGAAAGGAGTACAGCTACTCCAATTTACAGCTCAGGGTGTTTAATGATTTTCTTATAAATGTAACGGCATTTTTAGAGATTACAAATCCACTTTTAATCAGCCATTAACAAGCTCCTTGAAGTAGAATTAGAATTGAATTAGTGTACACCAATTTAAAACCAGCGAATACCTCAATGTAGCCCGCAGCATTACAAGAGAGGTAAATTTTTCGTATTAACCAGTCGTTAACAAGCTTTGGACTTCTAAATCAACTAGTAGTATCACATGCAGCCAATAGCTGGACAAGACCTTTTTAAAATTCTACTTAAATGCTTTAAGTATAATTTTTCGCCTTTATAAAGTCATTAGTCAGCTATGCTGTTTAATAGTGTATAATCTTTCCTCAGTATAGCCTAAAGACTCATCATATCCTTTAGTACATCTTCATAAAAGCAATAGACTGTAATGTAGCTTGTTTATAACGTAATTCATCGCTAATGTGCTACTTGGGAGAAGACTAGTAATTTAATTGTATTCTCAAGCTCAAGAAATTTCTGATACATCCCGCGCAATATGGCGCCATGAATAATTATGCCCGGGAGGTAATAAAATTATATCCGGGGAAGTTATCCTTTGGCCGATGAGATATTTTCTAGAAAATTAATCAGCAATAATATTATCCCGTCATTGGTGTTATATTATAGACATAGAGTAACATAGTATGACTAGTATGACACTAAACAGTAATAGTATAGCATGGCCATTCTATCTTCTGCAACACAGGTTTTTAGCGTAGAAGATAGGGACTATTACAATTTCTAAAATATTATGTGACAATAAAGTTCTTATTCTTCTTATGTAAATACACATTTAATTAAGTCGATTAGATAAACAGCTATTGAAGTTCTTAATAGCATTGATGGTAGCTTTTATGCATATGATAATTATAGTTACATAATCTATTAAGATGATTTTTTATAATGATTTAAGAAAATACATAAAATTATCCTATTCATATTTTAAATGCGAAAGTTTAGATGTATGGATGGATGGTTGAAGGGATGTGTGTTACTCAATCACGCCGCAACGATTGAACCGATTTAGCTGAAACTTGGCACAGAGATAGATTATAGTCTGGAATAACACATAGGCCGGAAAATAAGAGAGTCCTGCGGGAATAAAAAACCTTACTCCACGCGAACAAAGCTGCAAACATCAACTAGTTGTTTATAAAATTTTAAATGTACTTTTTTTAAATAATTTTATTTTGGAAAATAAACAAGGTTTTGTGCAAGTTATTGCAATACAAAAAATCCGAAAGCGATCTCAAACTTTATTTCAACATCAATTTTCAAGTAGGTACCTACTAAAACTCCATATATAAATCACTCGTCCCCTAGTGAATGGAATCACATTCTTATTAATTTCTGGTAATATAAATTGGATTCTCTTATCGGAAGGAGAGATTATTCCGCATTTCGATTTCCATTGTCGCTCTCTAATTTATACCTCAGTTAATACAATTGAAGCTATTTCAATTGAGATCGAATTTGCATTTGCATAAGGTGTCAGAGGATATTACGTGCTATGACGTGATAGTTACGTTATTCCTTACTTATGTTATACTGAGAGGAGATTAGCTACCTGGTTGTTATTAGACTCTATGATTTAGTAGGTAGACAAGAAGACGTCTTTAGCATCCGCGCGCGTGAATTAAAATTATTAAGTTGTGAAATAATGATTCTTTCAGGAAATAACAAATTGTATAATGGTATTCGAATTATAAAGGATTTTGTCTCTGCCTGTTGTCATTGCTCGTTTGCTCGCACGCGAGCGAAGTCGCGGGCCTCTCTCTTTCTTTCTTTCTTCGTACTGGGCTGGTTTCCACACTTAGACCATAATCGCGGGCCTCAACTTACAACTAGTGTTATATAAATTTGGCATGAACTGTGGGCTGTGCCTAAATCTTGTATCTATGACATAATTATTATTTTTTTTTCAATGAAAATATAGAACTTAATTTGTGATCTCACCTGATGGTAAGTTATAGGCTGAGATCCATAGAACGTGCTCTGACTTAGCTCGGACTCAAAAGAAGAGCTAAAACGAGACACAAATATGCTCTGACATAAGTCTGTCTCATTTTATCTCTGTCTTAAGTCTGAGCACAGTGAGAGTGCGGTCTATAGATTTCAGCCTTAGATGGTAGTTTTCTATTCTGAGCGTTATAGTTCATATTACATTGTGTGTAAACCGTGCAAGGAATAAAACTACAGTTAGCTAGAAATATTACTCACATAGCCAGATTAATGGCTCCGGGCCAAGATGAAGACACAATACACAAAGAGCTCGCCACTTAGAATACTCGGCTGTATTGCGAGTTTGAATGTTAATAAACGTCAAGACGTCTGAAACTTGTAAAGAGAATAGGGAACTCGACTTGATGTGCCGTACTCAAGACTATTTACTGAATATTATTTACTGGCTGAAGTAGACTAATAAGTCTACTTATCTACCTTTATCACTCTCCAGGTTTTCAACTAAACGCATGCAAAAATCACGTTGATCCATTGCTGCGGAGTTGCGTGATTGAAGGACAGACCGACAAACAAACACTTTCGCATTTACAATATTAGTAAGGAAAGTAAGGGTTTACTCCTTTATCTCAAGCAGCATCGATCTCTGACTTTTTGAAATTGAAAAAAAGATATAAAAATATAAAAAATATATAAAAGTAATTTTAAAAAATACGTTCAAGCAATAAAATGACACATGTTTCGACAGTGAAGGAAATCATCTTGAGGAAACTACAAGGCTGAATGTTCTCAAAAGTGTGTGAGCAGAGGCGGCTCTAGCCCATGTAGCGCCCGTGTGCAATCAATATTTTGGTGCTCTCTAGTAGACGCGCGGCCATAATGGAATACTTACAATACAAGAATATCGTTTGACTTACAGTTATATTTTCACCAGTTAAAGGAAATTCAGGCGCAAAAAATGGTGCAATTTTAAATGATGTCGGGAAACAAGCAAGCGCGGCTCGGCGCGGCGCCCCCTACAATCCTGCGCCCGTGTGCGTTGCACACCCTGCACCATAGGTAAAGCCGGCACTGTGTGTGAGGTCTGCCAATTTGCATTGGGCCGGTGTTGTGGACTGTGGCCTATACAAGCCCTTCTTTGAGAGGAGACTTGCATTCAGTATTGAGCCGTGGATCATGATGATGATGATGACTTTATGACCCGAATACAGAAAAGCAAAAGAAAGAGACAAAACTAGACCTTAAGAAAAATAGTAACTCGACGAATATTTTGTTTTAAATGTAGGTAGTGACTCGAGTGCTTATAGCTATTCTATGTGTGGTATGGCTCTTAGACTATCTTCAAAGTACCTACTTGTACTTCTTTACCTTCATGGCATTCGATAATTATGGGAATGATGAATAATGAAAATTTATTTTTAATGGATACCTAATCACTTAGACGGTGATAGGTACAATCATTGTACCTACAACTATCCTTTCTTAGCTATCCCTTCCTCTTGTACTTATGTACTTAAGTCTGCTGCCAATACCCTTTGCCGGACTATACCATGGTGTTTTATATTGTATTGTAGTATATACTTTTCATGCTCTTCTAAACAATAAATAAAATTAATGAGAATGAAAAATGAACAATTACTATTTTTTAGTCTAATAATAGTTTTAAACTTCATGATGTTTACTTATTTACACTATACAAACTTTATATCGAATGAATATTTCGCAATGAAAAGCCAATTAAATACTAAGGTAATGCAAAGGCAAAGAACTACCACACTTTTCTCTTCCACAGCCTTCGTTCTTTCAATATGAGCGCGAGTTCTCCCGTACCCTTTCAGCAGTTTCTTAATATAATTAACCGTGTCGTTAGCTCTATTTCCTTTTGAGGAATTCCTTTTAAAATGCAAGGTTTTCTTTTCCTTATTGAGTTCAGAGTGTGGTTGGATTCACAGAATTTGAAGAATTTCTCAGAACTTGTTTGAAATAAACTTGTTTGATTTTTATGTTGTGGCTGGCTCTTATGATTCTTATAATATTACAATAATATTTTCCTTTACAGACAAGGGTTACCTCGAAGAAATGCAACAGCAATAAGACCACCTCTTTAATGTAGTATAAGTTTCTTGCAATTCACGAGGGCACGTGAGCTTTACTTGTGGTTACGTTATGTACATGCGTATTGCATAAGTGTGCGTGCCTGTCAGCCTAGGTGGGTGCGATAAGGCGCGAGTAAACTTTCGCTCCCACTTATATAGATACGACACACACACAACCATGAGCCACGCGCCCTCGTGAATTGCAAGTTGTATGTTCTAAACTATTCGACTGATCTTTTGGACAAATTTCAGCCATGTTGATAAATGTAATAGACCGTATACCTACTGAAAATACAAATCGTTATTCCTTTCACATTCAAATCACTATACTTTAAGCTTTTAAACCACAGCAAAGTAAAGTATTTACTCGTACCGTTGGAGTCACTGAAATAATGAACGTTGACCTACGCCATTAAAAATAGAAACGAAATGCAATTCCAACAAATTCCAACCAGGAGAGGCGACATTTAACGTTGTATATTTTTGAAATAATTTTGATAACTATTTAAATTCACTTTAAAGATTTTTGTTTAGCCTCGCTTTCTTTTGTTTTAAATCTTGCAAAGGCATTTTCAATTATTATTTATACTTAACTTATTTTTTGAATTTTGCATTTCAATTACTTGCCCATGAGAATGATATAGTTAGCTTGCATATTGTTCCCAATGATATTTCTTAGTTACAATTTAACCCAATTAGGGGTCTATCTATGTAGATGTTCAGCATGAGTAATATGGTAGGTAGGTACCTAAAAAAATACGACAGATCGGTAACAAACCATCTTTTTAATTATTAATTGGAATATAATAAGTCGACCAACAAAATTTATTTTTTGGCATCAAAACCTAGCTTCTAATTTAATAACTCAGCAACGGGAAAATGATGAAGCTTCTAATATACTAACTCGGCTTCTTCACAATGGCCACAAAATATTCCAAAGAAAGCATCAAATAAAGAGCCACTATTTTTATTATTGTCCACTGCCACTGCACGATTTGGTGCGAGTGAGATGGATACGACTGACCATTTGCACGATTTCGTTGGTGCGAGTGAGACGGATGCGACTGGCAATTTGCACGATCTCGTTGGTTATGGCTATTTGCACCAATCAGAGAGCGCCATTCAAAACATGCATTTGTTTTTTTTGTTGTTCTGTTGTTAGTGTGTTAATATTGCAATTATTTTTGTATAATTTTTTCTTTAAACTAAAGTTAGGTTAGGTTAGGGTTATACATGAATATTCAGGTGCCCGGCCGAAGGCCGGGCACTTAGGTTCTGTTGGAATCGTAAACCTACCTAAAACTAAAAAAAAAGTTGAAAAAAAATTTGATTTTTTTTTTCAAAAATGTTATAATGTTATGTGCAGGTATTTATCTTGAGTTAAATTTAAAAACAATCATTTTTTTAATTTCATTTTATCAAAAAAAAAACGTTTTTTTATTTAGTTAGAAACATTTTTTATTTCATTTTTCTCACAAAAAAAAAAAAAATTAAAAATGTGGTTGAAGATTTGGTGTATTATTTGATGCTAATATTTAAGTATTTTAGGAGTTCACGGTTTGAAGCTAAGTTATAAATATAGATGCTAAAATTATATTTTTTAGAGGCTCACTAGTTGAAGCTGACTTAGTAATTTAGAAGCCAATAATGGTATTAAATAGAAGCTCGTTTAATTACATGCCTTATTAATTTAATAATTTGTTAATAGGCGGGTGTTTTTATCAACATAAATAGTAAATGTTTATCTATGGATCGGTAACAGAATATTTTTAAGCTATTGCATAGCTTCTATCGCGGGCCTTGAGCGTTGAGACCGAATCCAGAAATTCCGTAACGAAAATAACCGACACGGGACTCCTCTCACCGCTAGATGGCGTTGATAAAAAATGCTATTCAATAGCTTTACCGCGGCAGTCCCCGAGTGCCACACGTCTTTTTTTTTAACTAAGTTCAAGCTAAGATCGCCGCCGAACGTAAAGCTGTGAACAGTATTAAAAAGTAAGAAAAATTGGATTACTTTTTATTATGCTAAATAAGTGTCATATTTACGTTTAAGACCCCGGCCGGGGATGGAGATTTATGAAGTATACGCGGGGTGTTTTCTTAAGTCGGCGGGCTGGCTCCAGAAGGATACAAGTGGGATTTTCCTCGGGGATAACTTGTGAGTAACTTTGATTTTTACGGCTTCAGTTTTGATTAGCGGAACCGAGAAATGGCGGCGAATAAAAACTTGATAAAAGAAAACAGGTTTTATTACCGTTTGTTCTAGTTAGTTCTGAGTAATTTTATGAGATGCCTAGGTGATAATAAAAATAATACGCTACTGAGTTTGTTGTGGATTTCTTCCCAGAACCGGCCTTCTGTGTAAATAATTAAGTGGGTAGTGTGAATAGTAGTTTTTAATTCTGAACAATTTTTGCTAAACGACTTGTACAAAACTTAATATGTAGGTGTAATAGAATATACAAAAATTAACAGAATACAACATTTTTAATTAATTTAAAAAGTCGGGTATTTAATTATTTATTGCTTCATTCAAGGAGAATGTTGATGCTTTTTTATCCAATATTATATAAGGTCTGCCCCTACTATTATATATAAATGCGTAAGTGTGTTTGTACGTTGGTTTGTCCTTAATTCACTCAACAACGGAGCATCTGGAGAGAAGAGAACCTTGAGAATGATCTAGGCTGTTTATCTCGGAAAAACAAACGATTCCTGTGGGTTTTTAAAAACCTCTAAACGGATAAAATGCTCCCCAAAGCCTAATCTTTCTTAGAAATATATAAAAGGTAAAGGTGACTGACTGACTGACGTAGACATTCGCTAAGAAAGGATTTTTAAAAGTTCAAACCCTAAAGGAGTAAAATAGGGGTTTGAAACATCGAGTTTAAAGGGAGCGACGCCGAGGGCAGACTCTAGTACTATATAAACTGAATAGAGCAGTATTGAAGCGGAGCGGAGCGGAGACGTGCCTCGCAGACCAATCAGGTCATTGATATATGACGCGATAATTTTATTACGTCATCTCTCAATAATATCATTGGTCCACTGGACACATCTGCGCTCCGCTCCGCTCCAATGGACAGGCAGTCTTATGCTAAGCTTGTAGCAAAACAAACCGTCCAGCGGCAGGCGCCGTACTACTTAGCAGAAGATGTAGGGAAAAGGAAAACTGCGCGAGGCGACAACTTTGCGCTCCCGCCGAGCGTTTCATTAAAACTTTGCAAAAGAATTAAATTACGCGCACAAAACAAATCCTTTTAGTACATTATGCACCAAGAGCTTGCCGTAGCTAGTTACCATTCGGACGAAAGGCTGACTTCCACAGCTACTTTAGAATAGAATAGAATAGATTTTTTTTATTAAAATAAACTTTTACAAGTGCTTTTGAATCGTCAATGAATCTACCACTGGTTTGGAATGTCCTTCCTGCCGAGAAGAGCCAGCAATAAACTCGGCGGTTGCTCTTTTCAAAAAAAAATTTATAATCTATTTCTGTACAAAATTTTAGCCAATCGAATCGGTTCAATCGAATTTAAAAATGTAAATCCACACGTGCCGTGTCTATTCGTCCGACACCGACGTAATTATGTGAAAGCCACCGTTTCACTTATTATGCCGGATGAATCCATCTGGCTCTTGGTATATCACTAATAACCGGACTGATGCCAGAATTTGTTCCACAATCGCAGGCTCTTTGTGTATTAGATTTTACTATTTTTCACAAAAGAAAGCATTTTTGGGCGGATTTCATTAAAATTCAGTTCCCTAGCTTTCATTTGGGAATACGGATGTTTATTTTAGTGAAAGTTTACGGTTTGAATAAATAACTCGCTGCTGTTTAATGAAAGCTTCTGAAAGTTAATATCTTGTTATTGCAATTTAAAATTTGGTGAGATTATAGATCTCACTTTTATTCTTTGCCGGTTTTTGTTTGGCTTAATCTGTCCTATAAAGGATAACTAAGTACGTTACACGCACATTACGTAAGATGGCGGGAGCGAAGCCATGGATAAAAGCGAATCTAAATATATAAAAGGCAAAGGTGACTGACTGACTGATCTATCAACGCACAGCTCTAACCACTGGACCGATCGAGCTGAAAGGTACACAGGTAGCTATTAGGACGTAGGCATCCGCTAAGAAAGAATTGTTGAAAATTTCAACCCCAAGAAGGTTAAATAGGGGTTTAAAAAATCGAACCTAACGTGGGCGAAGCCGCGGGTAAAAGCTAGTTATGAATAAAGGAGAATTCGCAAGCATACATGTAGTGCAGGTAGTATACTAATAATACCTAATAAATAAAGACCAATAGTAAAATCGATTTTTTTCAACGGTGATTTTTGGTATAATGTTTTCCTTTACCCATTATGTGTTTCTCGCCGAAGTGAAACCGAAACGGCTTTTTTCGCAAGTTTTATCTAAAATTACGGGCGCGTTACACTGGTGTGGCGAAGGTCGGTCGTGAATCCTGTTAACACGCCGTTAAGTAAAAACAATGGCTGCCTACGTGACCGAGCCCCTTCTTTATTTGCCGATGACAGATTTGAACTCGAAAAATCTATTCGGAGCGAATTCAGTAGATTTTTTTTCCCGTATTCTCCTCTCCCCTCCAAAATAACCGGAAAGCTTGTGCTAGGAGTGGGTACGATAATAGTGCAACGGGTGGGGTTCGAACCTGCGACCTATCAGTTTTCAGTCCGCACCTTTAATGTCCGGCTATTGAGGCTTCAAAACATTATAGTATTCAGACTTTGATCAAGGATTGCGTTTAAGTTATCACTAGCTGATGACTTCAATTTCTTCCCCAATTATGTTTTTTCTGGGTAGTCATAAACACACCTACCTCCAGTCTTTAGCTTGACGTTGAATTACGGGACACCCTGTATACTTATCGATAGGTCCACGTAGATAAAGAAAAAGAGAGAGAGAGAGGTAGTGATGATAGTGATGAAGATTGTGTTCGCCACAATAACAAAGAAACACCGCTAGAATTAAAAGGAATTTTAACAAAATATTTATCCATAAACGTGCTGGTACATCGAAACTTTTACGATTAATGAAGCCTTCATACTACCTCGTTCGAGTTTCAAGGGGTCTTAATTAAAATGTAATTGGAGAATACATATTTTGTTTACATTTTGTTGAAGAAATTCGTTAGCGCGTGTGTTTTACACGTTTTACCTCACTCACCGCTAAAAATAATGAGTTACCTTAGGAACTAAGACAGTCCTTCTTAGTTCCTCTTTATGGTCCCAAGATGGAGTATTCTTGACATTTCATTTGACAGTATAGACCTGTGTAGAATGCCAGAAAAAAAAAAGACGTGTGGCACTCGGGGACTGCCGCGGTAAAGCTATTGCATAACATTTTTTATCAACGCCATCTAGCGGTGAGAGGAGTCCCCTGTCAGGTTATTTTCGTTACGGAATTTCTGGATTCGGTCTCCACGCTCAAGGCCCGCGATAGAAGCTATGCAATAGCTTAAAAACAGATTTCACGATCGTGACTAAGCGATGAAATAAAACATGCCCAAATCGTGCGATACTAGCGTATTGCGCGGAATAGAAGTGTAACATGTGCCAAATACATCATGTATTCTAATAACTCGTAAGATATTAATTTTTAATTGGTTTTAACTGCAAAATGGGTTAAAATGTCAAATTTTTAACCAATTTGCATTTTTTTTGTTATGTTTCTACACCGTATCGTCCCTTGGAAATATGATGTACTTACTAATTTTAGCCTGTTTTTTTTTTCGGATACTTAAAACTTGATCTCTTGCTGTAAAAATCAAATCTGCATCTGAAGATTTACCTCTACGGCTGTGCGCAGCGACATTCATGAAATTATATTTCATGAGTCATTTACTCGTTCTCATTAAAATGTTTTAATGGGCTGTCAATTTTATTGTTTATACTAACGAAGCTTTTAGATTTTCTGAGAGAAAAACTTTTTAAATGCATACTTACTAAATCCACAAGTAACGATAACAGACTTAATGCACTGGTAAATATAATTAAAAATCGTTTAAAATTCAACGTTACATATACAACATCTGAACTGAAACTAGATTAAGTCAAGGTCAAGCAGCTGTACTTAATGATGCGATTAAATTTTAATTGATTTAATGATTTTATATCTATTTGGTTTAACAACATATCACATTAATAACATCACATCACACTCACACTAATATTATAAAGGTGAAAGTTTGTTTGTGTATGTGTGTATGTTTGTTACTCCTTCTGCTGAAATTTGGAATGGAGATAGCTCACACCCAGGGTTAACACATAGGTTACATTTTATCCTGGAAAATTAAAGAGTTCCCGCGGGCATTGAAAATCCACGCGAACGAAGTCGCGGGCATCATCTAGTTTGCTATAGTTATTGTTATGGCCATGGATAAATCCCGTCGAAAATCATTAAAATTTAATTTCGCTACTTGCATTTAATAAAGCACGGAGTTACAAAGCTTTCAGAACATAAATTTATGCAGACAGACACAAACTTGACGGCATCTGCATAAAGAAGCTGCTCATTAGAATGATATATGATAACAATAACAAATTGTGTTGTGCCTCGAGCGACGAAATTATGTCTGACGACAAATCCACTGCTTGATTTATCGGTGTGGTTTCTTAATTTATCTTTACTAATATTATCTTAACTAATATTATAACGTTTCCCAAAAAAGGGGAAGGTAGTCTCGATCGGTATATTTTTTTAAAATTTAAGTCTAGTCTCCAAAATATTGAGCTTTTAAGTTTCCTGTTAGAAAAAGAGAGCACTATTACAACATGACGTCACATTTCAGTAGCTCCATATACTCTCATGTGACATTTTCGATTATAATAATTAATGAAATCTTGACAACAGTCCAATACCTTCCACGGGAATCTGTACAAACATCAAAATTAGCGGGTTCGTTACTCAGCCATGGTGAAATTGGCACTTAATGGAATAATAATAACGTAAAAAAAAAACCGTAAAACAATAATATTTTTCCACTGCCTACTCCCAAATTGGAGTGTCTGTTTTTGCGCGCTTTTCCCCCGCGTCCTTTAGGGAGTGTACGAGTATTTTTACCTATAAAATATTTTGTGCTCTCGTTCGTTAGGCAAGCACATAGCACCCAGAGCGGCAATTTATCTTTCTAGCCTAATTAGGTTCTGAAACGAGTTCTATTTATATTCCACGAGCGATGTACATTAACCTCGGTAGATTGGTTGATAGAAAGCAGTACTTTGTGGGGCCTCAAGAAAATACAAGCTTACTTTTGAAGCTTGAGTAATAGGTATCCTAATACTCTTACGAAAAAACTTCTTTGCAAATAAAACATCAAAAGAAGATAATATCAAATACCCTACTACAATGATTTTCAAATACTTATTCAAATATTTATTAACTCATTTAAGCCTCAATAGCCCAACGGTTAAAGGTGCAGACTGAAAACTGTCAGGTCGCAGGTTCGAATACCACCCGTTGCACTATTGTCGTACCCAATCCTAATAAACTTCAAGTTGCCTAATATTCTTAAAAAAAAATGATACTACATGATGATAAATGAGGTACTACATAACATAGTTCATCGACTTTCATTTTTTTAATCGCATCTGGTGACCGCAATATTGAATTTTGATTACTGTCAAGTCTTATGAACTATGGTGGACGAACCGTTGATCGGTTGCTGATGATTGCGATATCATCTGCGTTGATTTAGTTCCTAAAAATCTCAAAGGCTACTTTTTATTCCGGAAAATCTCTTTGACTTTCCGGAGTAAAAAGTAGCCTATGTCAGTTTCCAACACGTATTCTTGCAAAAACTAACCTTTGCAAAATCGATCCGTAGCTAAATTACGGCGTCAATAGACACGACTCATATAGACTCTTTTGCATTTATAAAATAAATACATATCGACCTATACGCAGAATAGAGTTACTTCTGCAAAATCCTTACTTTACAGGAGAGCGATTTGAAGTTTGTCTTGCCTGTAACTTTTTTCGTTATTTTTCTAGAGAATTGATTCTCATAGTATACTTTTGGAACATTATTATGCATTGATTACTATCAATAAACTCAATGCAAAACCCATAATTTGGAATTTAGGTGTTTCTATATGCATATGTGACGATTTTTTGCGGATGTCTCCATGTTCTATATGTATATGTAACCTTATACTTGGGAAAAGTGTTCATACCATGTCTATATATAACTTTTTTTTATGGAAATACTAATCTTCAAACGGTCTTATTTGCTGTAAAGAAAGAAATATAAATACAAAATAAACAGTGTTTCTTATTTCATAATAACACATTTATTAGTAAAAAAAAATCAACATAATTTGACTAATTTTTTTAATTACTAAGCATGTACCTACTATAAAATTGTCTTACAAAAAAATGTAAAAATTAATAATAAAATAACTGAAAGTACTTTGTATTTTATATAGGTAATACTAGCTTTTGCCCGCAACTTTGCTCACATTAAGTTCGATTTTTCAATCCCCTATTTTACCCCCTTAGGGGTTGAATTTTCAAAAATTCTTTCTTAGCGGATGCCTACGTCATAATAGCTATCTGTATGTCTTTCAGCCCGATCTATCCAGTGTTTTGAGCAATGTGATGATGATGAGTCAGTCAGTCAATTAGTCCTTATCCTTTTATATATTTAGGAAATTAAATTTAGGAACTATTGTGTAAATATGTAAGTAGAATGTATTAATAATCCTACTATAGAAACCTCAAAATGAAACTAATAAATAAATAATATAAAACATAAACATAAATAACGTATTAGGAACTATTATTTAGCATTAATAATAATCCTATTATAGAAAACTCGAATAAAACCAACGAAATAAAATTGCTACAAGGACAATATATAAGTTCTTTCAGGAGTTTTAAAAATAGTACAACCGAATATTGGCAAACAAAAAGGTTTAAAAACATTTTCTCTATTTTCCACAATTTTTCTGTGCGATTTATTATTGGCAATCAATAAGAAATCAATCATATCTAAGTTCTTCTTCGACTGAGCGTTATCCCACTAGGTGGGGTCCGCTTTCCGGCATGCTTTTGCCCACTTTTCCCGGTCTTGTGCATCCAATTTTCTTAATTTATTGGCTCTCATATCGGCGCCTACGAGGTCCAGCCAGCGCTTTCTTGGACGGCCGCGAGATTTAGCTCCAGGGACGGCGATGTTAAGACATCTATTACCGACGTAGCTTTGTGGTTTCCGTGCTACATGACCATACCATCTTAGACGGGCTTCTTGCAGCTTATCTCCGATGTCACGGACACTGAGCCTGCCGAGGATGTGATCGTTGCGTTGCCGATCGCAACGTGTAACATATCTAAGTTATTTATGTCTATATTATTAATATTTTAATTGAATAGATATTTTAAATCACGAAGAAAATAATATTGTGGTGGCAGAGATCCACTGGGTACCGCGCAAAATGAAAATTTTAAATTAATCAAAATAATGAATTTGTAAAGAAGATGCGGCACATCATCATCTCTAGAGT
This sequence comes from Hipparchia sbordonii, assembly GCA_038048805.1. Taxonomy (NCBI): domain Eukaryota; kingdom Metazoa; phylum Arthropoda; class Insecta; order Lepidoptera; family Nymphalidae; genus Hipparchia; species Hipparchia sbordonii. The sequence goes on along the minus strand of CM076099.1, from coordinate 14,736,087 downwards.
CGTTAGGTGCACTGTAAGAGTTAGTTGTAGATGGTGATTGCGTCCAGTGATCATCATATGGTTAGAATAAAAGGCATCACGACAATTTATGCGTATTTCACGGAGAAAGCATGGGAGTCGGTACACATTTTGGTGATGATATTCAAGACAAATTCCCAAAGCTAACAGCAGGGGAATTTTCAAAGTTGGACCGAGTTAAAAGTGTTAGGTCTAGTTGTTGCAATTGCAGGCGACGGTAGACATTATTTATTATCTTTTATAGAATTTTCAGCAACATGGTGCAGCCTTATGGCTAGTTTTGTCAGTAGCAAAAACTGGTATTTATCATTATATGCCGGCTGCAGTATAGATAATCGACTGTCTCTTACAGTTCCATCTGATATATCAATCTTCCCATATATCAGGGACCTCTTGCCTAATTTTTTCAGCTCCCTGTGGTAGTGCTGTTATTGTAAAAGCTCCACTACTGACACTGCCATTTTCTGAAAACAAAAATTAACATCATTAAAACGTTAAAGCAATTAACTACAGAAAACAGGTCTAAATAGTTTTATGTAGTTTTTTTATAAATACTTAACATAAAAAAAATTATTAATTTTAGGCTTTTATGGTAGTTTTCAGTTGAATAAGGATATATATCGCAATGTCAAACCAAGAATAAATGAATATATACACATATACCTCATAATTTCAAAATAATTTCCCTCGAACAAAGTAACTTGTGCACATTGTCCCGATATTTTTTACATGATTTCCGAATAATAAAGTAGTATGGTAAAATAATTAATATTATTGATTACTTATTAAAATATATGAATTAATGTTTAATAGGTGTAATGAATTGATATTTCTTTTTTTGATTATTTTTTGTAGTAAAATCTAACATTCCGAGGTATAATGTTCTATATGAATGTGGAACCGTTTAACTTAATTATTTAGCTTTAAAAATATATATCTGTAAAAATTATTATATACAACTATCTAAGAGCAATCTATGTAATATAATTACAAAGCTGAAGAAAGAAAATTCCATTCACTTACCTGGAACATTCATTTTTCCATTTTTTTTATCTCCACGGCATTTGTCGTATTACTATATTCAATTTTTTTTGACTTTAACGAAGGGAAGATCATATGATTTGAGCGTGTATTTTTAAGTTTGAGCACATATAGTAAAAAATAATAACAAAATTAACACGAAAATAGCAGATAAAAGTGTGAGCGTGTGCACACTATCATTTCGGAGAACATGAATACAACTACAGATGTGACCCTCCGATCGCGCTGATCTGGACAGTGAATACTGACACTTGTGCTGTCGGGCCCTTCTTCTTTGGAGAAATAAATTAAATGTACCTTTATTCGACTGGTATCTTTGGATCTACATAACTTTTTAAAATTTTGATTTCACTAGTAAATATTAGAGATCTTTTTAGGCTTAAAAATGCAATAAAAAATTTTTGTGCCATAATCATATATAACTCTATTCTACGTATAGGTCGATATATTTATAAAACCAACTAATTTTTATATTATTTATAAAATTAGTTGGGACTAGCTGATGACCGTTTCTTTGTCCGCGTGGATTGAGGTTTTTTGATTCCACGGGAACTGTTTAATTTTCCGAGATAAAACGTGGCCTATATGTTAATCCTGGATATGAACTATTTCCATTCTGAATTTCAGCCAAATCGGTTCATTTGTTGTTTGTTGAAGGAGTATCCATTCATCCATCCATACATTCATCCTCACAAAATTTCGCATTTATAATATTAGTAGGCAGTAGGAAATTGGATTTTTTTTATATTAGTAGGCAGCAGGAAGTAGGAAGACAGGTTTTTAAAAATAAAATTGCATATCATTATTTTGTATTGAAAGTAATAACTTGTGTATCGCACATATTTATCGGCATGCATGCAAGCAACGTCCGGGAGCGTAATTGAGTTGTGATGGAGGGCGTCGCGTCGCGTTGAGCAATTTAAAATAAACATCATAATTACGGAAAAGTTATTAAAATAACTTCTGAAGAGATAATGAGGTAGTTTCTGAATTGGATAGGTAGGTGTGTTCATAATTTCTAGAGGTATGCGTTTGTTCGTTCAACATGAGGGTAGGTATATACTATATAACTATATAGGTATCTGTTCTGATCCGTTCGATTCTGCGGATCTCCCGATTTCTAATTCAGTCAATAAGTGTATTCATTTCATTTTTATTTCATTTCATTTCATTTCAGTCATTTTATAGAGATACTCCGAGCATAGCTAAACGCTAATATGAAAATGCTCTACTAATACGAAATCACAAAAAACGGCTAGATCGTACTCTGTGTATGTACCTAATACAATAACTTGTCATACAATCGTAATTTCATATCATCGTATTACAGCTGTAATTTTATACCAGCAATGAGAAGGACACGTGATCAACCCTTATCAGAGGAAATTGGCCGCCCCAAATAACTCTTTACGCACAAAACTCGTTCTGGAATCCGAGATTAGGATTCGTTTTGGAATTTTCCCTTCGTAGCAACTGGCCCACTAAAAGTTGATTAGTCAGAGAAAAGACTTCAACAATTCTAGGAAATGATATCGCGGTTATTTGATTTATAAATGGCTAACTTTATGTTTGGTTCATTTAATTATTCATATTTTAATTATTAGAAACTAACAATGTCCGCTAATGTAATATAATATTATAATGTTTTGGACGAACCTACATAAATTGCAATTAACCTCTTTGTCGTTACTCATAAAATTATTTGTTTCATTGTTTAGTGCGTGCGTGCGTGTGTGTGTGCGTGTCTGCTATGGCATCGTAGCATTCGAACGGAAGAACCGATTTTGATTTTTTTTTTGTTTCGGGAGTTTTTTTAGCTATGTTTGATGAAAATCGGTCCAAGATGGCCGCCGCCACAAAATGGCCGATTTAATTTTTTTTTTTTCACATGTCGGGGTTGCTTTTTTTTGCAATTTACACTTGTTAGGGAAAAGGTCAGTATCTTGAACATTCCCGAAGTTACTGTTTACTTTGGAAGTAAACTCTAGCCAGTGTCTTGAAACACGTGTTTTACATAGTTTAAACACTAGTCCCCGCATTAAATGTCAAATAGTATCATTATTAATGTAAACTATAAAATACTAGTGGTTCGCCCCGAACTGAGACCTCGCGATATCCCATAATTCCCAAAAGTTTTAATTATATATTGTAATAATTAACTTTTAACATTAGACGCAATAAAAAAAAAATAGTTGACATAAAACTGTTTTACTGACACAGCGCCATCTATAGTGAAGCATTATAGTGAAGCTATTAGCTTCACAATAATGCTAATAGATGGCGCATTAAAATTAAATAATTTCGTTTCTTTATAACATTTATCTAATTTTAGTATTTGTTGTTCAAGTACAGGATATAACTGAATTTTCAACCAAGTTTCACGTTCTAATATCTTGTCATTCTTGACATATGGCTCAAATTAAATCTCCACTTAAAAGTTAAATAATTTCGTTTCTTTATAACATTTATCTAATTTTAGTATTTGTTGTTCAAGTACAGGATATAACTGAATTTTCAACCAAGTTTCACGTTCTAATATTCAGTAATTCTTGACATATGGCTCAAATTAAAATCTCCACTTTGAAACCCCCCCATTTGGTCAATTTTTAGGGAAAAATTAAAAAAAATATATTTTTGTACTCTGTTCAAAGTCGTCTTTAAAAAGATATATCGCAAGTCTATGTAGAGCAACAAACAAGATTTTACTTCAAATACGCTTCTATGAGAGCCCCCCTGAAATAAAGCTTTTTATATTTTTTTATAAAATGTTCGGCTGAAGGCCATCAGTTTACATATTATATTTAAATTTGAAGTAATTACGTTCAGTAATTCAGAAGTTATAGGGCTCTGACAGACATTTAGACGAACACACTTCTCTGTCTAGTAGGCAAGCGCCCTAGTTGACTCAGAGAACTTCGCTTCGCTCGTTCAATTATGACTGTGTAATGTGGAGAGGAAACAAATGAAATGAAAAAATTCAAATAAAATAAGTAATAACTTGAGTAACTCTAACTACCAATTAACAACATTTAAACATAATAGACCTTAACATTATAAAAGCGAAAGTGCGTTTGTCCTTCAATAACGTAGTAACGGTACACTATAAGTAATTGAGTGGCATAAGTTACCTTTTATCCCGACAAAACATAAGGTTCCTACGGGATTTTTAAAACCCTTACTCTACACAGACAAAATTGCGGGAAAGAGCTCTACAGACGTAAAACGAAATTAACTAAGTTCACGGCAACATTCAAAGATAACATGACGTGAAAAACAAATTGCTTAATAGTAGAGAATCCATTGCAATAAATATTATACTTTACTACAATGTTGGCATAAAAACGACAGCTGTTTCTAATCAGAGACGTAAAAAACTTAAAATATCTACAACGTTCAATTATCTTTATTAAACATTAACTAGAAGAGTTATTATACGGTCTCATAACCCCAATAACAAACTCATTCAGTATAATTAAAAAGTAATTTGAAACAAAAATTCTTAATGAAATAAACGCTATACTATACTACTAAATAAACTTAGTGTGACAATAACTACTGATTAGGACAGTGAAAATGGTGGTGATCATTGTATTACTGACCTCGTGTATTTTTTTATCAGTCCTAGTGATAATATTTAAAAACAAAAATAGAAATTATTGGAAAAGTCGCGGAATTGTGCAAATTAACTCAAACTCCTGGCATTTTATATTAGGTAAATGTTCACTATCGGAAATATATAAAAATATTTACGACAGCCATCCCGACCTGGATTATGTGGGAACTTTTATTGGATATAAACCGGTTCTGATTTTAAAAAATCTGGATGACATACAAGCGGTTTTGCAAAGTGACTTTCAAAGTTTTTTCCGGCGTGGATATAAAACGAATCCTAAGGACACTCTGGCCGACAATCTGCTTTTGATAGACGACTATGCTCGATGGAGAATATTGAGACAAAAAATCTCACCAGTTTTTAGTAAATGGAAACTTAAAAATATGTTTGCCACTTTGGAACAATGTGCATCAGATTTTGTAAAGTTCATCGAATGTAATCCACGCGCTAAAGAAAATATTTTTGAAGCACTGCATACGTACATTTCAGCTTCAACTAGTGCATCTATTGTCGGCATCAATTTCGAATCTCCAAATACCATGACGAATCCAATCTTAGACTTTGGTTGGAATTCTACAGAATCACTTCTAGTTTTTAACATCAAGTTTGCAATGATGAATATTTTTCCAAAAGTGTTCAATTTTCTCAATTTAAAAACTTTTGGTGAACACAAACATTTCGTAGTTGGAATATTAACTAAAGTCTTAAACAATCGCCGTTATAATAAAGAAAATAGACATGATTTCATAGATGTTTGTTTGGAGTTACAAAAACTGGGTCTCATACACGATCCATTAACTGGTTATGAATTAAAAGCTACTAATGAACTGTTATCAGCACAAGCATTTTCTTTCTTTATAGCAGGAGTTGATACATCTGCTAATATGATTAACTTTACACTTCTTGAACTATCAAATAATCCAGTGATCTTGGATCGACTTCATGATGAAATAGATGCGATTTTCGATAATTGCCAAGAGAAAATAACCTATGAGGAAATACAGAAAATGGATTACTTAGAGATGGTCATAAATGAGTCAATGAGAAAGTATCCACCGATAGGATTAATGCAACGAATGTGTGTGAAAGATACTACACTACCTTCTAAAAATATCAAAATTGAAAAGAATACTGTCGTTATCATCCCAATTTACGCACTACACAGAGACGAATATTACTTCCCGAAGCCAGAAAAATTTGATCCAGAGAGATTTAATCCTGAAAACGTTTCCAAAATAGTTAAATTAAGTTACATGCCGTTTGGTGAAGGAAATCGTATTTGTATGGGTAAGTTACGGATAAACGAGAGATATAACATTATAATAAAATTAAGCTAAATAATAATGAATAATTATTTCAACTATATATCTATTAAAATATAATTGAAGACGACATTTACAGAAAATTATGTACCTTTAAAAGAGAATGGTAACATTATCATTATGTTTATTTTCAGGGGCGCGATTCGCACATCTGCAAATTAAGACAGGGCTGGCTTGGTTATTACGGAGATACACATTAAAAGGATACAATTATACTTCAGAAAGCTTTGAACCGAATTTCTTTGGTATTCGAGATTCAAAGGCGCGTTATGACTTGATTGTTAGAAATGGTGAACACTAATTAGTTTTAATTAATTGTGATACCTATTGAAAATAATTGTTACTGTATTATTCATTTGTAGCTTTTTTTTCTTTATCAACCGGTAGACGACGGTAGCTGAACAAAGGTCTCTTGCATGGACCTCCACAGATCTTGATCTTGAGGCACCTGTATCCAGCGGCTCCCTGTGACTATCTGATGTTGTTAGTCCACTGGTGAGAGGTCTGTCAACACTACGCTTCCCATGCATGCATTTTTAGCCTAAATGCTAAATAATACAGCCCTTCCATTTTGTAATAAATTCATTTTCTTTCTTTCTTTTAGTTTAAAAACCTAAATTAAGTACTTACAGTTAATATAGAAAAGAAAAATCTAATCCTTACTTCCTTACTAATATTATAAATGCGAAACTGTGTTTGTTTGTTGGTTTATCCTTCAATCACACCGCAACGGAGTAATGAATCGGTATATTTTTTGCATGGGTATAGTTGAGGACCTGAAGAGTGACATAGGCTACCTACTTTTTATCCCGGAAAATCAAAGAGTTTTTAAACTAAATCAATGCGAACGAATCAGCTAGTGGTCTAATAAATATAAATAATTGTAAAATAATAATTGACTTAAGATACACTTTTCAACTAGCATAAATATGGGAAATTAATATCGTTGGAACCCTCAATGCAAATTATTATTTCATATTATTTTCCTTTTTTTGTGCGAAAATAATAACCGATTGTCATTATGGTGGTCTCTCCCTTTATGTTTGGAATGATTCAACATTCTTTTGCTACTTGCTGCTACTGATTTATTGCGATCGGAAAACATCGAAACTTGCGGCTTTGTAAACAAAATGTTTGTGTGATTTAGTTTGTTATTTATTTATGTATCAAGTATTTAAAACATACAGTGAAAAGTATGCGCATATAAGAAAACTTTTATCTATTGGAGAGATATATTCCAGAAACTCTAAATATTTAAAGAAAGTAGAATGACCTAAGGTCTTTTAAAGATTTAACGTCTACGCGGATAAAATCTCAGGCATATGCTTGTTTTTAACCAACTTTAAGAAACAGGATTATCAATTCGACACGTTTGTAGGTATTTAATATTATTGGAACTGCAAAGTGTTCACATTGTGATAATAATCTACTTTAAGACTTTCAAACAAATACAGGTACAAAATTTTATAGATGTATGTATAAATGAATGTTTGTATGTATATATATTTGTTGACGCATTTCTCCGAAACTACTAATCCAATTATGATCATTCTTTTTATCTTCCTTAGATTTACAACAATAGTAAAGATTTTAGTAAGGATCAAAACCGATTCAGAAGTTTTTATGATATGAACACTTTTCCCTTTTCAGGTAAGTATTCTTTATTTCGGTACTTAAAGTCTATTTAATTTTTCTCAAATTATAGCTTATTAATAAATCAAACCAACATTTTAATCTGTCGTCAATTTGTGCTACCGATGCGAAACTAGGGCAGATTGATAGTAGTTACATAATAATGTGTTGTTATACAGTTTAAATAGAATAACTAGAGAAGAAAGAGTGATTTTCGTCGACGGTGGAGCATCAAAATGGCCGTAATGATTAAATGTCGGGATTTGTGAGACGAATGCGCAGGGCTCCGTATGAAAATAATGACGCCGATTTAGCCAGTTATATATGTTTTCATTATTTGGTATGCTCTGTCATTTTTATTGTGTTTACCATTTGCCCTGTTGTATGGATGCTGTGGTCTTCTAACACCGAATATTTGCTGAATTGCACTGTCTGTCATTTTTCCCTAATGAATTCAATAATGTTTGTACAATGCGGAGATAAAACTTTAAACAAACGATGTAAGTCCGGTAAAAATATATGGTAAAAATCCTTAATATTATACATACGAAACTGTGTTTGTTTGTTAGTTTATTGGTTTATCCTTCCATCACGTAATACGTACAAGAATTTTATTTAAAAACTAGAAGCCCGCGCCGACTTCGTCCGGGTTGAAAATTATATTTGTTTTTACGGGACTGATCGCACAGAGCTTCTTATAGGAGACGATTGTAAATAAGATCACCACAGGAACCAGAGAATCTCCCGCGCCGAAACCCGCCCCGGTGCACCGCCCCGCCCGTCGGCCGACATCATTTTATTATTTTGTCGCGCAGAAATAATAATTTTCCGATAACTCCTATGATATTTATTTAAATTGTATAGTGTAAAGGGCAAGTATGTTCTAAATTAAATACTTACGATAATAAACATATTTATTTAGATATAGATTGACATCACATCGGTTAAAGAAGCTTCGAAAATAATTCATTATTTTTAATCAAAATTTGAACGATAGAAATAGTTATTGTAAGTTATTCTTAGAAGATATACATATGCTATTGCGGACTTTTTTTTAGAACTCTTTAAGAGGAACAATTCACCCATACATCATTTTCATCCAATACCAGTATATAACCCAGCGCACGCCTTGAAAACGTTTAAGAGTCAAAAAATTTTCCGACTTCCTTAACAAATTTGCACATAATATCTAGCCATAATACTTTATGTGCATAATATATAGCCTATAACCATCTGGAATAATGTACCTTTGAATTGGTAAAAGAATTTTTGAAATAGATGCGGTGGTTCCAAAGTTTGCTCCGGACATACATACAAACTCACAAAATTCGCGCTCCCTCTTTATTATAATAGTATAGATAGTATAGATTTTGGCTCTGTAATATGCAACACATTGGAATAAATGCAATTTGGTTAAAAATTAGACCTAAGTTCGCGATTTTTAAAATTTAATCTTCTGCTGTAAAAATCAAATCTGCATCTGAAGATTTACCATTACTTACAAGCGCTCAGTTAACAGTCAGTTAACATGTATATTTTTAATAAATCACTAGGAAAATACTTCAACAACAACAAAAAAAAAGATAAAATAGAATCTCCGATACAAAGAATACTCCATCCGTAATTGGCCAAATACTTAAAAACAAGAATTCAAGTGTACGTACTTAAAGAAAGTCTTAGAGAAAAATACGACAGTATTTGCGAAGACGTTTTATAGCAGGACTTAATTAGTCGAAGATTACTGCTTCGAAATAAGTTGAGAGGACTTAATAAATGATTAATTAAAGGAACTGTTTCAAGACAGATGAACGATTCTTTTACATCTGTTAATCTAACTCAGAATTATTGTGCTAAGTTTGAAGAAGCCGTGACAAAGTATTAATAAGCGCCAACTCAAACTTTAACTGGATTTTAAAGAATTGTATTTTCTTAATCTGAAAGGTCACTATCCATTACACTATTGTTATAGACACTCTAAATAAAAGTTTGCAAGGAGAGAAGGGAATAATAGACAGGTAGATAGATAGATAGACAGATATTATCTATCCACCCATGTCAACTGACTTATTGAATAGACTCTAGAGAGTGACATAGGCTACATTTTATCCTGGAGAACTAACCTAACCTAACTCCAAGCGGATGAAGTCGTGGGCAAAACCAAGTATAATTAATAATCTATATATATAAAATTCAAAGTCCTGACTGACTGACTGACTGACTGACTGACTGACTGACTGACTGAGATATCAACGCACAGCCTAAACTACTGAAGTTAGAAACTTGAAATTTTTACAGTTTCCTTTTATGACGTAGGCTCACACTAAGAAAGGATTATTGGAAATTCCACCCCTAAGGGGTTTAAATAGGGGATGGAACTTTATATGAAACTTCGTCATTTTTCAAGCTGTTTCCATCAAAGTTGGTATTTGAGCTATCAGTTAAAAATAAAGAAGTACGTGTATCACAGTTTTTGAAAATTCCACCCCATTACCTAATTCCACGCGGACGAATAGAAGTCGCGGGGGCAAAAGCTAGTGAGATAATAATATAATTATAGAGTGCTGTTTATCACAACTATGACGAAAATAATATAAAATTATTGTTACTCTCCCTACGTACCTAATAAACTCTTCGTAGCATATTTACACATTAACTTGCCTGTAAAGACGTATTGTGAGTCTCATGAAACTCTTCATTACGCGAGTTATATTGTAAATTTATACGTTTGGTATAATATGTAAAAGACTATTTTTTATTAAACTAGATCTAAAACTAAGCTTGATATCGATTTATCTCTTTATCTCTCTATATGCCTAACAGCAAACAGAATGATAAACTTATTTTTGCTTTATTTATGACCTTTCAGACGTCTATATTTAAGAGCTGATTTTAAGAGGATTTTAGGAGGTGAATGTGCTCATAAAACTGAACAACTTTCCCCAAGGAACATAGGTCGAAATGTGAAAAAAAAAATTTGGACCTCCCATACAAAATTGACGATCAGCTGATTGATTTACTATGGGAGGTAAAATTTTTTTTTTTTCATATTTCGACCTAGGTTCCTTGGGGAAAGTTGTTCAGTTTTATGAGCACATTCACCTCCTTCAGTATTATTTCGGAGTTACAATACACATTGTATATATTACAATCATGGTCAAAAAGGCGAAAAGAAATATTTATTTGCAAGAATATGGGGAACATAAGATCTTAAAAGGAAAAATTGAAGGTGCCGCATATTCAGTCAGATGATAACTGACATACAAAATACGAGTTACTACTCGTATTAGGCGATTGAGAGTCATTAGACTTGTCGATCAAGTTTTAAAAAAATATATACTTAGGTATAGGATACGACAGTAACATAATAATTAATCGTTATCGCTTATGATATGTACCAAAACGTATAATGTCGTATAAGGCGAGTACTGACAGCCAAGCAGGAACACTACACGCTTTGAAAGCCTTCCTCATTACGACGTAAATACGAGTAATATACCGAAGCATATTCCACGCATCATAGGTACTGCTCGCAAAATAAGCGTATAATCATACTAAGGAACTTTTGATTCAAGACATTCTGTCGCCTATCGCCTTCTTGCTCACACTCGGTACAAATTAACTGAGACGGAACGTGTTACATGACAGATCCTGAATTTAATAAAACGAGTACTATTAGGGACAAAAATTTTCTTCAGCAATTTAGGCACTTTTTCACTGATTTACGACTATTGTGAGTTGGCAAATATTCACAGCAAAATTTTTCTTCATTCATTCATTCGTCAAATAAAAAAGGTCACTTCATTGAGCGAATCACACGCACTGATTTTTTTATCACATGAAATGATAAAAAAATCACATGAAGTGATGAAAAAATCAGTTTTCCAAAAATTGCCGCGGTGGCAGAAGTCTTGCTGAGCAATTTGTTGAAAATGATTTTTAAACGGCGCGGCCCCAAACTGTTATAGATGCATAATATTATTATAATGAGTTGCTTTGGTGTTGAAAATTTATATTCTGGTGTGAGAAAATCTTCAGTTTCCCCATTGTGTTCATTATTGCAGAGCCGGCAAGAAACTCGTATATCTTAGCAATATAATGTGATAAAGTATTATTACACCTTGTGGACAGCTAAAGCAAAGCCGATTGCTTCCATACAACTTTGTCATTAAATTCACTAACTGTGCAATAGACTCTATTTTATAAATAATTGTTTTAACGCTTTGTTTAAAGTTCTGAAATGGTTATCTTATCAATACAAGTAAATTGAAAATATACAAGGATGACGAAAATAAACGAGTTAACTGAAAAACGTAATATTTTTATGTCCAATAAAACGGCACACGAACAAGTTACGTGTAATTTCGTCGGACTTAAAAGAAACCCGGCAACATTGACACAAGTCCGCCGCTCCGCGATAACCCTCGGACAAATTCCTTTCATCACAAGTTTATAAAGTGGAGCAAACAATCCCAGCACTTAAGTTCTGAGCTATAAATATTGGAAATCTGTTTCCATGGTGACGGCGCGTTTTTCCTAAGGCTGCGTCTACGCTAGCCGAGCCGAGGCCACCGGGCACGAGCGAAGAGTACAAACAAAAGTTGCGTTATTAGACCTTGACGGTTTAATGCTGAGATCTATAGAGCATGCTCCGACCTAGCTCGGACTTAAGATAGAGTTAAAACGAGACACAAATAGGCTCTAAGATAAATCTGTCTCGTTTAAACTCTAGTCTTGAGTCTGAGCACAGTGGTCTATAGATTTCAGCCTTAGAAGCTAAGAACTCGTTTTGGCTGAGATTTGTAGAGTCAAACACACTCTCGATTCCCTCACTCTCATAGCCCAATGCGACGAAAAATCCGAGACAACCGAAAAGAAATCAGCCACAAGACCGACGGCTTTTTTGGTTAGCGTATGAAATTGACGACAAAGCTGAAGAAAAAGGATCTTAACACAAAGACGGACAACCGCACACAACAAAGGGATCCTATAAAGGTTCCGTTTTTCCGGTACCGTAAAAAAAAGTGTGGACAGACTTACACATCATACAAAGGAATTTAATCTACTATATTATAAAAATAAGTCGGGTTTTCCTTCCTGACGCTATAACTCCAGAACGCACGAACCGATTTCCACGCTTTTGCATTCGTTGGAAAGGTCTCGGGCTCCGTGAGGTTTATAGCAAAGAAAATTCAGGAAAAATTTCAACAGAAAAGCGGGAAAATCTTTTTTCACATACAGCGCCATCTCTGATACATAGCATGTAATCTAGTGGCGAAACGGAGTTCGCCGGGTTTGCTAGTTACATAATAAAAATATTACAGTTCGACGATTTACTTACTACATATAAATAGTGTTTTGATAATAGTAGCGATATTTCAAGCTCGTCATACAACAATGGAAACGTATACAAGCGTATACAAGTTCTAGATGCACGTGTATAAACTTTAAAGACGGTCGATTTGACGGCAACAGTGAACGATGGAGACAGATTTTCCCAGTTCTTTTCCAGAGATTACGGTGTTATGAAGAAAATGTTACCGAGTTTCCTTTTACAGGAGTCTACGAGTACGTGAGCCACATTAATATATTTTCCCGTCATCAGGCTGTTCAGTGTTCAGGATACTGCCCTCGTAATAGAAAACACAGTAACTGGAAAAACGCTTCCAATATGCCCTGAGGGTGGCCATCGAGGAGGTTTTAGTAGGTAAAAATCCTATTTTAGTAGGTAAAAATCCTACATAACCTGATATTCTCTCCCAGAATATTGGGTATCGTAGGAAGATTCCCCCCCCCCATCCGTAAACAAAAAAAAAGGTTTAATTTTTAAATCGTTTCGTTGTTTCTATTTTTATTTATCATTATTATATCGATAGTAATTATGATAATTAGAAGCGAAACCCTTAAATCAAGTAGGAAATGAGATGATAATCTTCAAATCTTCACAAATCATAGCTAAGATCCATCTCGATGTCAGATTTCAAACAGAGAGCACCGCATCAAAATCGGTCCATTCGTTAGGGATACACAGATACAAAGATACACACGTCTCTATGCACTTTTTTTTAACCCCCTCTTTTTTCGTCGAGGCTGAAAAACAGTATTAATTGAAGTTACTGTGTTTTCTATTATATGTTATAGGAGAACACGTGTACATTTACAGCAAAACAAGTTAAATGACTTTCAGTTAGAGCAGATAGATATATACCTAGAGCCTATCAAAAGACAAAGCAAAGAAAAACCAGAGCAAATAAAATTCGCATTAACTTTAAACTTCCCAAGCAAAAATAATTAATCAGAATAATGTCCGAGCAATATATTTTCCAGAATTGCTATATTAATGTATAATTAGCGCGATCTCTACTTATTACGGAGCAATTGTATTGCGCTATTTCGTGAAGCCTTCTGAGCACTGTGTACTTTATTCGCTGGCCCAAGTTGTAAGATGTGATGAGCAGTATTGGCAAAGGACATCATCCATTTTGGGCTAAATATGAAAGTGCCGGCCAAAAAAAAAATTTGCTATATTTCGTTAGAACTTGTCCCCTTAAACATTTTTTATTATGGCACCCAAGTTGTAGAACCATTGACCTTGGTTTTATTTAAGTTTAAAAATCTGTATTTTTTCCTACCAAATGAAATGTTTCTAATAATAATAATAAAAACTGGAATGCCCAGCAGTCTGTTCTACCTCTCAGCAGCCGAGCCCGGCTGACCTCATCGCCTTTTGGCGAAGAGTGTGGTCAAGAGAGATGGAAGATGAGAGATGGATGGATGGATGCTTGAGGAGGGCTCTTGGATTGCGGCGGTAGAGGAAGCATGTGCCTCAATATAGCCGATGAACCCAGTCGCCATCTCTCCAGAGGATGTACTTAGTGCTGTGCACCGGGCCGCGAACTGGAAAAGTCCTGGATCAGATCGACTGAATCACTTCTGGTTTTTCGTTCTGCCATGCTATCGGGCTAAACAATTCCAAGAAGCTCTCGAGCAAAGGGCATTCCCGAGCCTTTTCACCACCGGAATCACTCATTTAGCTCCAAGTCCACCGATGCCGCTGACAAGTACCGCCCCATCACATATCTTACTAGCATCTATAAGACATTGACATCCGTTTTGAGCCTTAAGATTTCCCGTCATGTAGGCGAAAATAGTATAATGTCTGGGGCTCAGAACGGATGTCGGTACAATAGTCCTGGTACTAAGAAGCACCTTCTCATCGACTCCGTTGCGAGCCAACTGGTCAAACTAACTTGCCGGAATTTCCCCACAGCCTGGATTAACAATGCATGAAGGCATTCGACTCGGTGCCCCATTCATGGTTCTTGAGGGTCCTTGAGCTGTACAAAGTCGATAGTACAGTTCGAAACTTCCTCGGAGTGTATGGGGCAATGGAGAACGATCCTTTGTCTTCAAGATGAGCGGTTGACAGCTGTCGATGATCGGATAAGGATACGGCGGGGTATCTTCCAGGGCGATTGTCTGAGTCTACTATGGTTTTGTCTCTCTTAATGAGCCTCACCTGGATAAAGAAGCGTCCGTGCAATGGTTGCGTTTCGTTTACCTCTTTAAGGAAACCGAAGGTACAAGATCAGGTAGTTAAGACGCGAAACTACCGAAAGTACATCCTAAAGGATGGCACTATCAACATTTGTTGAGCTTGTCGCCATCCCAGTGAGTCACTCAGGCATGTGCAATCGGGATTTTCGGGTCTTGCTAACACTGAGTATTTCCACAGGCACAACCAAGCAGCCAAAATCCTTCACCAAGAGCTTGAAGCTCTGAAGTACGGTTTCCTGGATGAAAGACTATAAGTACACACCGGTGCCAAAACTTAAGCGTGATGGGGTACGGCTCTACTGGGATCGGTCCATCATCACGGACAGGATGATTCTGGTTAATAAGCTTGATATCGTGCTGATGGATCGGGCACAGTCGAGGGTGTTTTTAGTGGCCATCACCATCGAACATGGCGAAAACCTCGTGAGAGTGGAGACAGAGAAAAACGAAAGTATCTAGATCTGGCTCACGAGGTTTCCGGCATGTGGCAAGTGGAGTCCATTGAAACCACCCCAATTATCGTTTCTGCAAATGGGTTGATCCCAGTCAGCCTTAATCACCATCTGAGATGGTGTTTCATCCATTCCACCATCTGGGGTTCCGTGGTAGTTCCAGCCAAGATGCACAATGTGGTATTTTTAGATGTGTGGTCAGGATCGGATAGGTAGCACTTAACAAAACTCCAAAAAAGTAAAAAAAAATGCCTTAGAAACTCTTCATATATTCGAAAAAATACAGATTTTTAAACTTAAATAAAACCAAGGTCAATGGTTCTACAGCTTTGGTGTCATAATAAAAAATGTTTAGGGGGACAAGTTCTAACGAAATACAGCAAATTTTTTTTTTGGCCGGCACTTTCATATTTAGCCCAAAAATGTATGAATCGTGGAGGATCTCCTTTTTATCTAAATATTCTTTTTTATTTTTATATATATGTATATTATAAGAAGATGGTTTGTCTGACTGACTGATGAACGCACAGCTCAAATTACTCGATGGGTCGGGCTGGAATTTGGCATGCAGATAGCTATTTTCATAATAAGGCAATCACTAAGAAAGGATATTTTTTTAATAACTCAACCCCTAGGGTGGTAAGATAGAGGTTTAAAAGTCGAACATAACGTAAGCAAAGCCACGGGCAAAACGTAAAAAAGAATTTTTGCGTTTATATTTATGTTGAAAAAGTAACAATTCTTGTTACTTGAACAATATTTGGACTGATTGAAAACCATATAAGAATGATCGGAGTATATCAAAACTTCACACTTTCTCCTCGTCTTTAACCAAAATAAGTAAGTAAGTACTTTTGATATTATAGTAGACTAGTTGATGCCCACGACTTCGTTTGCGTGGATTGTGATTTCTTGATTCCCGCGGGAATTCTCTCATTTCCCGGGATAAAAAGTAGCTTATATGCTATTTCAGACTATAATCTATCTCTGTGTCAAATTTCAGCCAAATCGGTTCAGTCGTTGCGACGTGATTGAGTAACAAACATCCAAACATCCACACTTTCACATTTATAATATTAGTAGGATTATAATCTACTTTTGAATTGAATTTGTGTAACCGCTTGCGCTTTTAACTTGACACTTTAAAAAAGAAGAAGGGTATACAGTTCTGACAGTAAAACAAGAGTTGAAACGCTTCCTTATTACGACATAAATAATAAGGCCAGCTATTTATTTCTGACCTCGTAAAAGTGCAGAGTAAATTGGAGCTTTAACAATAGTAAATTAAGTCCAAAGTTAAATGAAACTTTCGTCACAATCAGATGCTTCATTCTGTAAGGGTTTAATTGAATTTAAAACTTTTAATGTACAGCGCGAGGAACAATTTATCGAATAACTTGTTTATTGCCTTCCTGTTGCCAGCTCCCAATATTACGCGCATATTGCGGGTGAAATTAAACTTTTCCGATGGCCATTATACTCATATTATCTTTTAAATATACAAAAGCAAAAGGTGACTGACCGATTGACTGACTGACTGACTGATCTATTAACGCAAAGCTCAAATCACTGGAGGGATCGGGCTGAAAGCTAGGGCTAGTACTCAGAATTTCTTGACAGATAATATAATCGTAAAATAGTACATTGTTGTACAAGGGCTGAAAGTGGCCGATTACATACGAGGGTGTCATTTGAGGCACGAGGCGAAGCCGAGGGCCGCGATACACCCGAGTTAGGAATCGCACTTTCTCCCGAGTGATACATAGTGCTTTATACTACACCTACGAGGAAAATAATAGACACATTATTTAATTGAAATTTATATTGAAATTCATAAACCAACCAACCAATACCTTTTTTTGGTTTGGTGTAGAAGCCAATAAGGGGTATGGGTTGAATTTACACTGCTATACCCCTTCCAAGTTAGCCCGCTACCATCTTAGACTGCATCGTCACTTACCATCAGGTGAGATCGCAGTCAAGGGCTTTCTTGTCATAGAATAAAAAAAAAATACAATTATTAAAACTTAGGGTGATATTTTTGTTCGGCAAATTACCTAATAGTTTTTGATTCTGGCGGCGTCATCAAAATATCTTCACTGTCGCTACTAGACATTTAGCGTTTTAAGTAATTTTATAAATTGAAAATTTAGATAAAACAAAAGAAAGCGAATCGCGCGAATTTTTTTTTAATTTTTCAAATAATGTACTCACTAAAGAAAATGCAAGCGGCCAGCAACAATTTGTTTTTTTAACAACAATTTGAATGTGTAAATAACCTTAGACCATAGATAAGTAGACCTAAACAAAGAAATGAAATTATTATATTTACTTAAATAGATTATTATTTAGTTATTAATTAGTTACTATTACTATTTTTATATTTTTAGTTCGTTATTTATTAGATATTTACCTACTACTTTGAAAATAATAAGTCAATTTGTCGAAAAAGGTCGAAATAGATTTCATTGTTTTTCAAGTTATTACTGAACTGACTTGACCAAAAATTAAAAAAAAAAACAGCACGTTGGTAATGGATTTTCATACAGTTTTCAGCCCGCTGAAGCAGGTAAGTAATGAAATTTCATATATTTTGACAGCCCGCAGATTTGTTTCCACGTAATGACGTATTTTCTTTCTCGCTCTTTTGCGATTTGACACAAATCAGAACGTACTTTCCGAGCAGGTGTAGTATAAATTCTTTTTACAAAACCAACTTCAAACGCCACTACAAAGTATATCAATTGTGTCTATAAAATTTGAAGAAGTTCTTCAATTTCTTCAGGATCCCATCATGATCCTGACCTGATGACAATGGGACCACCTGGGAAGTATTAAAACAAAAAAAGAATTTTCCAAATCGGTCCAGGCGACTTTTTTTTTAAATAAATAGACTAGCGCTTGGCTGCGATCACACCTGATGGTAAGTGAAGATGCGGCCTAAGATGAAACACGCTTGCCTAGAAAATGCCTATTCACTCTTGATTTGAAAGTACCCAAACCCGACTTCTTGTAATCGGGGAACATACATAAAAACAAAAAAAAATAAAAAAATCTGATGAACCTCCTCCTTTTTTGGAAGTCGGTTGAAAACCCCAATCATTTTGTTGGTCCGACCCGTGAAATGAACCCGAGACCTCATCATCTGCAGGTGAACATGCTAACCACTAGATCGTCGAGGCAGTTTGTGAATAATACCAGTAGCGAGATACACAACTGATCCTTGCAAGCCTGGCCCGTCCCTAGGGAGTCTAATGGCTAGTCCATGTTCGAGACCAAAGAGCTATCTTCAAAATCGTCAATACCGCAAATCCTTTTGTGTTGGTTCCGTATACACAAATTTTATTTAGGCGGTATGAGTTGAATCTACACTGCCACACCCGTTCCAAGGTAGCCTGCTACCATCTTAGAGTGCATCGTCACTTACCATTAGGTGAGATCGCAGTCAAGGACTATCTTGTCAATGAAAAAAAACTGTATTTTAAGTGTCTATTTTAAATCCTTACTAATTTTTATCCTTATCCTTACTATCCTAACTTAGTTACTAATATTATAAATGCAAAAGTGTGTTAGTTTGTAGATCAGTTGATTTGTCCTTCAATTATACTGCAACAGAGCTACGGATCAACGTGATTTTTGGAATGGGAATAGTCTTGAAAAGTGACATATGCTACTTTTCATCCCGGAAAATCAATGAATTCCCAAGGGACTTTTAAAAACTAAATAGTTGTACCAGTAAAAAGATGAGCTTTAATTTTTGAATTTCTTTCTCTATTTTTTAAAAAAATTAAATTCTTGTTTAGGCGGTTTTCTTTCACCGAAAACAATGCGTTGATTCCTAATACCTAGAGGCTGCGGCGTTTTATACTTTTATTTAGTTCCCTTTTAAAAAAAAATCTTTTTTATTTCAGTCAACATTAAGAAAACATTCAATGTATTATTAAATTTAATTCAAACATTCCTTGAATCAAACTTGAATGTTTTATAAAACAATAGCCAATTAATTTTAAAATATTTTGCCTTTTTATATTCCTTTTGACTTTATTGTGGTCGTTCCATCAAATATGTTGTATTCCTTTTTGTCGGAAATAAAAACAAGATGGTTAATTAATTATGTATAAACATACGTAAGTAACCTTTTAGTCTGCTAAAACAAAGTATTTTTTTATTTTATAGGGTTTGAAAAACCGAACTTAAAGTGGGTGAATTCACGATATTTAAATTCGCAATTATAACAAAAACTCAAAAATAATAGTTATTAAAAAGTAAGATCATATATAATTTTAATATCTTAAAATTCACTTTACAAGATCTAGTATGCGAAATGAAAATTGCATGAGACAAGTCTATTTATTTCTGCCCGCCCGCCCAGCCGCCGCCCGCCCAGCCGCCTGCCCGCGGGAGTCTGCGGTTCGCGATGAAAATTTAAACTTCACGGCGACATTCGCCGTATAGTAATAAGAAAAATGTAAAAGAAAATCAGGTTGTATTTTTGCGCTTTTTGTAACTAGTGTAAATACTTGAATATATTTTTCCACAAAAAACAAAAAACTTTATAGCAATACTTATTTTGTTATTACACAAACCATGCCCGTGTGAAACAATAGCATAAATATTGGCTGTTTTTGCGCAATGAACAGCCATCCAAAAAGTAAGCCATCTCTTAATTACTAGGTACCATATTAGAAATGTGAATATTAACTTCCGAACACTATTACCAAATGAAATCTTTATGATATACCTAGTATAGTTAAACGAATAAACATGACGATCAAATTATTATTTATTCAAAACTAGACTCGTATTTTATACGCAAACAACGAATCTGGGTTAGTAATCGAAATTAAAACAAGGTTTTACCACGAATATATAATAATAATAATTACAAAATAAAATATTAATAATAACAATAAATTCTTCTTCGTGACATTCTTGGTAGTGCGGTCGTTGTCAAGTGGCGTCTTTAGTGTGTAATAAAGTGGCAGATGCAGCAGCTTATGAGCATTCGCCTCTTCGCTGCTGGCCGACAACTTGCTACAAGGCAATGGACCACCCACAGCAGACTTAATTTGGTCGTACCATCGCATGGGTAACCTTTCTCGCCCTCTGGTTCCCTCCACTTTATCCTGCACGACAAGAGGCTCTATGGACGTGGGCGTGTCCAAAGAACTTTAATATGGAACTTTCTTATGTAGTTAATTATAATAGGCCACTGCATATTTCTCAATGGATATGGTAAGTGTTGATATTAAAAAGCCGTATTTTTTTTTTTTCAGAAAAGTTAACAACGACTTTATATGCTTCTTTGTAGCCTCTATATAATTATATCTTCAGACATAATTTAATCTTAGATCCAGTTCTGCGGTGATACCTGTTAAACCACATTAATTCACCCCGTAGTTTTTTAAGTAAGTGATTGATAAGTATGTACAAACACACACAACCTCTATCAAAAAACCAAACACGTATACCGATTCTATTCTTTTATAGAAACAAAATGGTTGTACAGATTTATTTGAAATCGTTTGCTGTTAATTATAACAACCTTGTTTTTCGAACATCTTAACAAAGTGAACTCGGACAAAATAATTAGTACTGCACTTGAAACTAGACAAAGAGTCTTCAACTAATTTGAGCAAATAAAGCGCTCTCTGTACGGATTTAAACGAGAAACTGTTTGTATTATCTCGTGAACAAGGTTTCATATTAAAAGAACTCGTAGCTAGAGAAAAAAAGCTTGTGCCTCGTTTGAGAACTTCTGTCCACTTAGTGGGAGGTCATCATTGTGCTTCCCGTGCGAGGTCACCCATTCGGACACCTTGTGACCTCAAAATTCTATCAATGTCTATACAATTCTATATCTAACCTGGTGGTAAGTGAAGATGCAGCCTAAGATGGTACGCACTTGCTTAGAAGATGCCTATTCACTCTTGATAGAAACCATTATGAGGTATGGATCATCCCTCTCTCTTGTTAGTGAGACTGCCGAGAGCAATTGTTACCTATTCAAAGTAGGTACTTCATTGAACGAGCGAAGCGAGTTCTCTGAGTCAACTAGGGCGCTTGCCTACTAGACAGAGAAGTGTGTCCGTCTAAATGTCTGTCAGAGCCCTATAACTTCTGAATTACTGAATATTAGAACGTGAAACTTGGTTGAAAATTCAGTTATATCCTGTACTTGAACAACAAATACTAAAATTAGATAAATGTTATAAAGAAACGAAATTATTTAATTTTAATGCGCCATCTATTAGCATTATTGTGAAGCTAATAGCTTCACTATAATCACAGATGGCGCTGTGTCAGTAAAACAGTTTTATGTCAACTATTATTTTTTTATTGCGTCTAATGTTAAAAGTTAATTATTACAATATTATAATTAAAACTTTTGGGAATTATGGGATATCGCGAGGTCTCAGTTCGGGGCGAACCACTAGTGATATTTTTGACCTATAAATCTCATTTCAGCTACAAAGGTCCTGCGTCACGACTTGTAAACAAAACAGCTGTATACCAAAACCCAAAGCAATCCCCGTGTCTGAATTATAACAAGTAGTTGCCCTTTTAGGGTGGCTTCTCACGGCATGTGATAACGCGAACCTGCTCACTGATTTGAACGTCACCATAAATGTCACAGGACAACGCGTTAAGCTTAAGTGTCGCTTAATTCATCATGGCCATTGTTGGCCATTTTCCAACTAGCTGGCCAAGTGCGTATTGGCCAACTTGGCACACCTTACAATGTTTTCCTTCACCGTTAGAGCGAGTGATAATTGTTAAGAAATTGCTTAAAATGCACACAATCTGGAAATTGTACCTGCCTGAGAAGTCTAAAACTTTCCTTCGAATGACCTTCCTTGGATTGAATACGCGTCTTAAAAGCAAGACAAGATCACAGTGCAACAAGATTACAGTGTAAGATTGATTAGGAGCGCAATCGACCAATCCCAAACGAATTTGCTATGCTCCCCATCTTATACTTAACTTATACTAGGTTCGAGATCAATTAGACATAATAAAATTAATATCAAGAGTTGCTAGGTCTTATTAATTTCAAAGATTCTGTAAACATTGACCAATACCGGTTGTACAGTCACAACCCGTGGGAACCTACCATTAAGTTTAGGTATAATTTATGAGGTAAGCGTTTCTGACGTATGAGCACCCAACTACTACTAATTAAGGCCTTACTAGGAATGTTTGCTCTATAGAAGTTTGTGAGCCAACTCTAATCTTTATTTTGTAACCTATAAGACTGAATATGAATTAGCAATGTTTTATAATATCAAAGCAAAGTTAAGTCTTGTGTCCGAGCCCCAAGGGTTAGAGGGTGTGTATTTCACAAAACATTTAAACATAATAATATTGTGCACACAAACATAATGTTATTGTACTTAAATTCAAAGATGGTATAAGTAAATTAGTAATTGTTAGACTGGAAAAAATATAATTTACCATCGCCGCGGTAACTCCGCGTTTGTTAATCCTATTATTCTATTAATATTATAAATGCGAAAGTTCGGATGTATGGATGTTTGTTACTCAATCACATCGCAACGACTGAAACGATTTGACTGAAATTTGGCACAGAGATAGATTATAGTCTCGAATAACACATAGCCTACTTTTTAACCCGGGAAGTAAGAGAGTTCCCGCGGGAATAAAAATCTTATTAAATCTAAATCCACGCGATAGAAGTCGCGTTAATAAACTAGTATTATAAATGCATTCAAAGTCGCGAACATCAGCTATTATTAGATATATAGATGAATAGCTTTAATTTATTGTACTGTATCGTTGTTTATGAACTTAAGGCTCGTAAATAAATAAAATAAAAGTTTAAAGTCTACTGAACTAAAACGTTGTTAATAATTATTAATATAATCTTACAGTTAATCACATAGGAAGGGTGTCTACTATCTAGTTAGCGAACACAAACCCCCGTTTCATACTCACGTCGACCTCCGCCCGATTCTGGCATAGGGTCGTAATTAAAACTAAATAGCGACACAGTATGACGTCTTCACGCGTAGTTTAACCATTGATATTAAAACAAGAAGATATATTAAAAAATTTAATTGTTAGGCTTGCAAGAAGCTTCTTTGTCACATAAATACCTGGGATAAATTAACCTGTATTACGCTCTAGATCAAACTTTTACTAACTACTTTACTCACCGAATCGATTCCTCCGTTGTTGCGTGATTGAAGTGCAAACAAACAAACCAAGAAACAAACACAGTGCATTAAAGATTATTCGAAAGCACTTTATAAAAGTTTAGTTGATCAAAAACTATTCTATTCTACTCTATGATATGTGTCTTTCGACAAAATCTTTTAATTTAACAATTAAGTCAGTTAGTGTTTGGATTTCTGTATACTAAGGCTAAAATCTCACCACAAGTAAGTAAGTAAAGTATGTACCTACCAAGCTGTATCTTGCATTTCCAAAAAAACGCGTGTTCAAAATCTTTGACTTGGACCAAGTTGTAGAGACTTCATACACGTGATCGAATCCAATCGCTGTTTCACAAAACCCACGTAGGTTTAGTGAAACAGCGATTGGAGTTGAGTGACCATATCTATAGTTTTTAATATATCATTGATTGTACCCCAATTTGTTAGTGAAATGTCTTTGTTGTGGCGTCACGTCGCGTGCTCACAAAAGGTGTCCCTAGGATTACCTCTCTCGCATGTCCCTTGTTTCGCTGGCCATTGTGGGGAGATTTGTTGCCTCGTATTTCTGAAATTACAGGCATTTAGTTGTATTGGGAGCATCTCGCACACTGTTAAAGTAAAAGGTACACAAAATGCAGTAGGTGTTCTCGTAACCACTTCTAATAGTTTTACGCAAAGACCTCAATAGCCCAAAGTGCGAATGAAAACTGAAAGGTAGCAGGTTCGATCCCCATAACACAATCTTTCCGCTTATTTGGAGAGGAGAGAAGAACATAAGTCAAGATATACTTCTCCTCTCGCCTTTTGCCATGCTTTAGCGCAGGAAGAAGATAATTTTATCAGTCAGTGGACAAAATCGGGGGATCAAATTTTTTTCCTGCCCATGCTGACCCTACTGATAGTGAGATTGGTAGTAACACGATTAACGAATGTAGGTATCAACTTACAACAAAACTTAGATCCACCTCCATAACTGAGTTAAAACCCGAGGGTAGTTTTCATAGTAGGTATTATATCTTGGCAAAACTTAATTTCCCGCATGCCAGACGATCGTCGTATGATCAGACTTAGTTCAAACTTCAAAGATTGGTGTGAGCTTCTCGCTCCGTTAATTTCCTAATGCTGCCGCTGACGTGCGATGCGAGAGAGCTCCCTGTCGCATCCTTGCATCGTAGTAATAAATAATTTATTTTAAATTACGTGTCAGTAACACGAAATATAAACTGTGTGGGAAAACATCGAGAAGAAATGCATGAGAGCTCGCCGTTATGTTCTCAAAGGTGTGGAAGTCTATCAATCCGCACCTAGCCAGCGTAATGGCCTATGACTTGTACCCTTAATTCGAGAAAAACTTGAAATACCTATTACCATTAGCTATAATATATTTTATTATAATGTAAACGTAAAAATTCTTTTTACAAAATCGACTTCTAACGCCACTACAAAGTATATCAATTGTGCCTATAAAATTTGAAGATTTCCCTCGATTACTCCTGGATCTCACCATCGGATCCTGACCTGATGATAGTGGGACCACCTGGGAAGTATTTACCCTTTCAAACAAAAAATGATTTTCTAAATCGGTCCAGGCGTCTTCAAATAATCGGGGAACATACATAAAAAATTCCGACGAATTGAGAACCTCCTCCTTTTTTTGAAAGTCGGTTAAAAATAAAATATATGGCTAATAGGTATTTCAAGTTAAACACATTAATATGTAGTAAAAATGTCTGCACTAAATGTCTAAACAAAAAAGTTAAAGAAAAAACAGATTACATTTTTGAGATTGTCCTTTGTCTAAGTATTGATAGAAAAAATGTGATGTCAATTCTGTTGCACTTGTGTACAAAATTAAATTGACAACTCGAAATGTGGTGTTATATGCAGTGAACATTGTGATATATTTGTCACTTTTCAAATTAGATCATACATCATTACAATAAGAAAACAATCCAAATATAAAACGAAATTCACCCAAAACAAAAGGCGAAACATTTTCAATATTGTCACAAAATACTATTGAGAGAGAGAGTCCCTCCATGGCACTAAATTTTTCCATATTTTGTTTTTTATGTGCCCATGTAATATTCGGTTATCGTTATTGGAGGTATTTTTCCCATTCTAACGGATCAAACGGCGTGAACGTCGACTGAAATAGGTTATAAATTAAAATCCGTAGAACTTTTATAAACTGCTCCTTAGCTAATAACAATCCAGTGAAAATATAATGAACATCCTAGATTTTTTCCTATCATAATTTAAGCATTATGACGTAACGGTATCTTTTAATCCTATAACCATATTTTGGGCTATAGACTTCTTCTTTTTCTTTATCAACCGATAGACGTCAAGAGCTGGATAAAGGTCTCTTACTTATTTCCACAGATCTTGGCCTTGCGCCACACTCTAGTATCCAGCGGTACCCTGCGATTCGTCTGATGTAGTCGGTCCACCTAGTGGGGATCCAACACTGCTCTTTCCATCTTACTCCAGCACCTTGGGATCCCAACTAAGTAAACTGTAACTTGAGCTTTAACCGACGAATCAAGTAGTTTTTATAGGTTGTAAATACAATAACCGGTCACATGTGAGTCGGACTCGCATGCAAAGGTATTCCGTACCAAAAAATGACGAAAGAAACACGTTTCTAGTAGGAGAGCCCCCTTTATTTTTTAGTTTATTTTTATTTTTATTATACCATGTTATAGCGGCAACAGAAATACACATTCTCTGACAACTCTCTACTTATTACGGATCATGAGATACAGCCCGCTGACAGACAGACGGACGGATGGACAGTGGAGGCTTAGGGTCTCATTGGTTACTTTTCGGGTAGGGAACCCTAAAAACTATCAAAGCATAAAATTTATTCGTCAGTTAAAGTTTATTTCGTACCGATAGTGGCATAGGCCCTTGGTCTATATTGCTTTCTTATAACAAAGGAAAAGATAACGCAATCTAAGATGGAAACTGTAACTTCTTTGAGAGTATGGGCGCTCCCCCACCCACTAAGTTTCTATAATATTTCATCTAAAATGACCCGGACTTTTCCAAGCCGATAGCGTCTCGGGAAAAATAATATTGTGTTTAATTTTCTTGAGAGCAACATCGTTTCAGAGACTTCGTTCGATTTGATTGTGTCGTTTAAAAATACGAAATCGTTTCCCTTCTTGTGACCACTTCAACGTTTTATCTGTCTTTTATTATCCAAGAAGAACTAGACTGGATGAAAATTATTATGGAACTCGAGGCTTGTCGTTTATGGAAGAATAATAATTGTTTGAGCTTTGTATCGACTTCATATTATAATGTTCAACGTATAACGTTTAATATACTTATAGTCTAGCGTTGTGTATGGTGAAACAACGAATCTAAGCCATACAGCGTGCTTGTTCAGCTTACCAAACATCTTGTGTTTTACTTAAGATGTCGGTTTATTGCTAAGTAATGACATTATAATAATGTCGAGCGTATAACGGGCCATGTTGAGCGGTGTGCATAAAAGGGAACAATTAATGAATCTATAAATCGTTTTAAGACGGGTCTGTTTAGAGTTTTTACTGAAAATATTGGTTGATCAATAAATCGGTATGCCAGCGAAAACTATCGTATGTGCACAAATATTTCAAGCGATGTAAAATTTATTTAAATGGAAAAATTCCATACATACAAAATATCGATTTTAATACTTTTTTATATATATTTTTTTATTACATAAAGCATTACCCATTAAAATATATTTTATCATTGGCAAAGTTGAGAAATATTCTCATAACCAGAAGTTTCCTTTCTAGAGTTCCGTACCCGAAGGATAACCAACGAGACCCTAATACTAAGTCTTCGCTGTCTGACCGCCAGTCTGTCTGTTAGCGGGCTATATCTTGTGATCCGTAATAGGTAGACAGTTAAAATTTTCAGAGAATGCGCATTTCTGTTGACGCTATAACGACAAATAAAAATTAAAAAAACCCCTACTAGAAACGTGTTTTTTCGGCGTTTTTTGGTACGGAGCCCTTCGTATTCGAATCAGACTCGCATTTGACGGGTTATTTTTTATTTTTTTGTTTGTTTGCTTCTCAAATTACATGGGAAATTAGGAACCATCGAAGTCTTAACTACGTGATTATAATGTTCAGCGTACAACGTTGAACTTAGCCTGGCGTTGTGCATAATGGGGAACAAATGAAGCTAAGCCATCTTAAGGCGAGCCCGTAGCGCTCAAGAAGCGTTAGTTTAAGCTGAATCACGTCTCGCCCCTTTACCCCGTTTACCGAACCGGGTTTCGCCTTTGCATGTAAATTGCGGCAGCTTACAATCACTATTATTTGACAAAATTTTCCTAGCTAATTTTCTTTGGCAGAATTCAAATAGGGTAAACTCTGGTAACAAGTTACAAGAGCTACAAGAAAAAATTACCATACCTTTAAACGCTTAAAAGTGTGTTTCTGATCTGGCTTGTCTTGCAATCTCACAGCGATGAACCACGGCTCATCGTAGTTTTTAGCATGAAATCGAGAACCTGGATAGTAACATAGGCTACTTTTTTTGTTCCCGAAAAACAAATAGGAAAACGCAAATTTTTTTTAACTCAGTACACAAACAATAGAATTTCAATCAGACGAAATCCTGGGTAAAAGTTAGTTATCGAATATTACTATGCAATCAATACCACCAACCCATCGCACAACAGCTATCATTTTTTAATGGAAAGATTTAATCTATAGCCCGTCTTTACAGATTGCAACGATTTAAGTCGTAACATCTACATTAAACGGCTCATAAAAATGAAATAAAAATTCTAAAATGGTCCCTACCGATGGATGAAATTGGTATTTTTTTAAGATACAATAAAATTGAACGAATAATAATCATCCACGTGGCACTCGAGAAAATTAAACTTGGTTATATTACATTTGCAACATCACAACATCATCATGCAGTGAAGTGTTTAAACCGGCGAATAATGTTAACATTTTAACTGTCAAAATGAACATGGTGAAATATTAAGCATTAACTAAGCCCAAAAATATGTTTACTGCCTAGTACCTACATTCTAGTAATATTTGTATCATTTTTGAAGCTGCAAAATCTCCCAATTTTCAATTTCAATTTCCCAATTCCTGCCATTTTCCCGTCAATATAAAGATATGTTTACTGCCTAGTACCTACATTCTAGTAATATTTGTATCAGTTTTGAAGCTGCAAGATCTCCCAATTTTCAATTTCAATTTCCCAATTCCTGCAATTTTCCCGTCAAAATAAAGATAATAATAATGAAATTTATAAAACTAATGTGAAACCATTCGAGAAGGAAATTTCAGAAGTACAAACAAGTTTAAACTCAGAGTTTCAAACTATTCTGATACGCAGTTAGACGTATTCAATTCCAGTTTCCTCTCATGATAAATAAAATATAATACCGCTTCAGGGCGTTACAATTCTTTTCAGAAAATTGTCTGAGCACTCTCGAGTACCTCTATACAAACGCAGTTTACTTTTTTATTTGAATATTATGTATTATAAACCAAAGTTGACTACTTTCTAATTTTTTTAATATTTCTTTTAAATTAATCTTTCTGGTTTTCCTGTAAAATGAGGACTTTTTGGAAATCTTTGAACTCTATTTCTACAACTTTCTATGTAGGTTTTTAGTGATGTCCACAAAACATTGGCAGTTCTGCCTGCCTATTTGCCTATTTGCTTGCGACTAACATCGTGGCCGCTGCTATCCTAGTAACAAGGGTAAAATTAACCAATATGTCTGGTAATACTACGGGTAAGATCCTTAGATCATAGAAAAATAAGTGGATATCGCATGTTAGTCCGATTTGTGTAACCACTAAATATGAATGCAGATCATTTCGCTAGCTAGTCTGTCATCGAACATTGACGTGAAGCAGTTATTTCAGTATGAAGTGCTGAATCCCCTTATTTTTCTGTAATCGAAGGTAAGATCTGATTACCCCTGGTACAACATTATACCTCGGTATTACGATGGGTAAGACGGGTTTTTAAAATTTACATTCTCAGTTTTGCAGAACTAATGACTACAAATTTAATGTTCCCTAAACATCAGCGTTTTGAGGCAGCGACGTTGATGAATTACTGAGGTTTACTTTTTACTTAACGGTTCTAAGAAAACATAAACATCTAAACGCAAAATTTTCGCCAGCTTATAAAATATTTCACCGTCGCGCCTCCTGTTCGAGCTTTTAGTCAAAGGGAACTAAAACTGTGGTGTTATTTTCTAAGCTTTCAGCCTGGCTTTCAACATCGGCAGTTATGGTATTTAAGCTTCGCCATGGTTAAATTTGAACAGGGTAATTGGCTGGATTTCTTTGTTCTTATCAACAACGGGATTAATAATGAACCCTTCCTCGACCAATAGCAGCTTATCATAATATTATACCTTGAATTATACAAATTTTATTGAAACTGCAAACGAAGCGAGGTCTAGTTTTTTAATCTTCATTTGTTCGCCTATTTATCTATCTGTCGTGTTTTTAACCGACTTAAACAAGCAGATAATCAATTTAACACGTATGTCGTATGTATGTAATATTATTGGAGTTGCAAAATATTTATATAATATGATAAATACCTAATCTATTAGGGCTTGAAGACAGATATATAATATTTTATAGGTGTTCGTTCGTTTCCTGGAAATCTTCTCCGCAAGTAGGCGTCGATTCGCCCGTTTTGCATGGCTTTTATAGGTGTATGTTTGTATTTTTTTCCACGCATTTCTCTGAAATTTTTTATGGGATCATTCTTTTTTATTTCCTTACATTTACTTCAACATGGGAACAGTAAAAACATCAAAATCGGTTCAGTAGTTTTCAAGTTGTGGACACTTTTCTCGTTTCAGTTATTCTTTATTCTTCATTGGTTAATTGCACGAGTCCGCAAAACGTTTCCCATACTAAGCAGACTACAAGTGATGCGTGTTGCAGATTAGAATAGAATAGAAATATGTTTTATTCAAATAAACTTTTACAAATGCTTTTGAATCGTCGATGAATCTACCGACATGGTCGCATACCTCAAAGTTTGCCTTAAGTTTAAATTATCGGCTAAGCAGTGCATTTGTACCAAACAGTCTGTAGTACTGGATCAAAACTTAACATCGGTTTGACTGAGAACTTTAAAGGATATTTTAAGCGTCGATATTTAAATTCCTTCCACAAATATTCACAAACCACAGTTTAATTTGCATCAGCTTTACACCTCTCCACAAACTGTAAACTACAACGCCCATTCTCTGTTTAACCACAGGTATAACTCGATTCCCAGCACCCTGTACCTACGAGTACCTATACTTTGTATCAGATTGCTTTGTCTGGTGGGAAGCTTTGTTCGTGAAGCCTATAGGCCAGCAAATGATAGGATATCCCGTAGGACCCAGCAGTAGACATCTTTTGCCGAATAAAGAAGTTCTTCTGCAAAATTCGAAAATTGTAGGTTTTTATACAGACACATCAGTTTGTCAATCATTTGTAAACATACTAAATTATGTTGTTGGTTTGTCCTTCAATAACGCTACAACAGAGCTACGGATCGACGTGATTTTTTGCATGCTTGAGGACGAAGAGAGTGACATAGGCTACTCTTTATCCCGAAAAATCAAAGAGTTCCCACAGGAAAACTAAATCCACGCGGATGAAGTCGCGGACATCAAATTGTCATTTATAAGTTTTTAACCGACTCCAAAAAGGAGGAGGTTATCAATTCAGTCGGTATCTTTCTTTTATTCGATGATAAGATAGCCCTTGACTGCGATCTCCTGATGTTAAGTGACGATGCAGTTTAAGATGGTAGCGGGCTGACATGGAAGATGTATGGCAGTATACATTCAATCCATATCCCTAATCTGTTTCTACACGCCATCGTGCCGAAACGCTAAATCGCTTGGCGTCACGTCTTTGGCGGTAGGGTGGTAACTAGCCACGGCGAAAGCCCACCAGCAAGACCAAAAGTAATTCAGAAATTATATAGTTCCAAATTGCCCCCGCCGGGAATCGAACTCGAGACCTCCCAGATATACAATAAGACCGCAGCGCCACCCCTGCGCAAGGGAGGTCGTCGAAAAAACCCATTGAAAGAATAAGGACGTTTAATCATTATATTATTGCCCACCCGATTTTCGGAGACACGATTGAATTTAGCAGAATAATTTTCGATTTCGAACCGTTTGTCTTACTTACTTAACTTTTCGGTCATCTGGGACAGATTTATATTCAATTTAACTTTTTCCCGCAAGGTTGCCCGTTACATAAATATAGAACACAGCCGAGGGACACTAAATATCTTGAAGGGATTGTAAGTGGGCGCTGGGCGTACCAAAATGTAGTGACAATAAAGCGTGTTTGTCCTTTGACGTGGGTAATAAAAGCCGCCCTTGAAGGTAATAAAGGAAAGTGCCCAGAACACTTCGTGCGGCCTTCTATTTGCTCCTAAATACAGAATAATACCAAATCTGCCAACGTACACCGCGTAAGTACCTTCTGAGCCCTTAGTTTAAGATCCCTTAGACGATGTCCGACTTATGGAGCAGAATTCTGTGCTTGCTTGCTTATGAAGCGACTTATGGAGCAGAATTCTCTGCTTGCTAGCTTATGATGCGACTTATGGAGCAGAATTCTCTGCTTGCTATCTTATGGAGTGACTTAAGGAGCAGAATTCTCTTCTCCATTTTTCTCCTTAC
Organism: Hipparchia sbordonii; assembly: GCA_038048805.1. Lineage (NCBI taxonomy): Eukaryota > Metazoa > Arthropoda > Insecta > Lepidoptera > Nymphalidae > Hipparchia > Hipparchia sbordonii. Next base: position 14,703,574 of record CM076099.1, on the reverse strand, counting down.
TTCCTACTTAATATTGCTCCCGATTTTGTCCTTACATAATATTATAAATGCAAAAGCATATCCGTTGTGGATTCGATAGACTTCACACACATTTGACGTCACTATGGAGAACAAAATGCATGCAGGTTTCCTTACGATGTTTTTTCTTTACCGTCAGTATATTCACTTCGCATCGTCAACGGGGCCGTAAGGCCCTTTGTACACAAGGCTACGCAAATCTTCGATACCCGAAGATTTTGGTCTCTAGGCGACTACAAATACAAATTCATAGAGGTCAGTACACTGGCACCGGTATGCCGGTGCACCATTGCTATAAAGTATTGCAGTAGTATCCGAGAGACCAAAATCATCGGGTATCGAAGATTTTCCCGATGACACCCTCTGGTAAACCCTAAAAAGCGTATTTTTCCGCACACTGTTTCGATTAATTTACCCCCAAGTGTGTTAGGTACAAAAATAATATCAACAAATCCCAAAGTGCTCGCAAATCCACTTTGCTTTAGACGCAAACTTAGTGAATCGCTAACGAAACTGCACCTCGAGTCCCGTACGTGATTCCACCCTGTATTCCGCACTACAGTACCAAAGCTCGTACACTCGAACAGACAATTGTTCGACTTGAAATGCAGGTCTCATCCCGTCCTTGCGAGTACTCGCAACTAAGGCTTAGGTTGCATACGCTTTTAGCATCCCTGTATTGGTCTTGCATGAAAACATGCTATGAAGATATATTCCATAGGTGTGTACCTACTGGAAACTGAGAAGTCGATTTTCTTCGTTCAATCCCCACACGTTGCACTATTGTCGTACCCTTTCTTTTTTTATTGAATGGCAAGATAGTCCTTGACTGCAATCTCACCTGATGGGAAGTGATGATGCAGTCTAAGATGGTAGCGGGCTAACTTGGAAGGGATATGGCAGTGTACATTCAACCCATACCCCGCCATCGTACCGGAACGCTAAATCGCGTGGTGGCACGTCTTTAACGGTAGGATGGTGACTAGCTACGGCCAAAGGCTCCCACCAGACCAGACCGGAGACAATTTAGAAATCATAAATTACCAAATTGCCACCACCGGGAATCGAACCCGCTGGATTTTCAAAAACCTAACTCCTCGCGGACGAAGTCAAGGGCGAAAGCTATTAAGGAATAAAATAAATCTTCGTATTCTCAAAATCAAAATGGTAATAAACCTAACCCTTCTGTACCTATTACTATTCGGATGTTTTAAGATTCGACAATAGACCGGCCCTTGTCCCTCGTCTCCAGGAACCGGTCATCCTAAATAATTCTTATCGTACGCTGAGCTATGCGAAATGCGACAGAAAGGTTGGATACATCAGCCCTCTAGTACCTGTGGGGTTAGTATAAGATTTAACACGATTGATCGTATTCGTATACTATGACATTAGCGTCAAAGTAAAATGAACTTTAAGTAGATTGAATTAGAGCTCAATTTCGTGCATGCATTTTTATACTTTTACGTATACGGATACGCTCCAAACTAAATTCAAATTCAAAATTTATTTATTTCATGTAGGCCAACTTGCAGCTCTTATGACACGACATATATCTACCATCGGTTCGGAATGCAGATTCTGCTGAGAAGAGCCGGCAAGAAACTCAGCAGTTGCTCTTTAAAAAAAATAGTCTTATACTAACCCCACTGCTCTCCCTAAACTCTTTTACAATTTGGGGTCGCGAACGTTCCTAACGTGGAACAGCTGCCAAATTTCGAGAAGATACGTTGTTCATAATACCAACTTTACGATATTCAAGTGTCACGGGAGAAATAAATAGATAGGTTCATTTTACTTTGACGCTAATGTCATAGTATACGAATACGATCAATCGTTTAAATCTTATACTAACCCCACTGCTCTCCCTAAACTCTTTTACAATTTGGGGTCGCGAATGTTCCTAACGTGGAACAGCTGCCAATTTTCGAGAGGATACGTTGTTCGTAGAACCAACTTTACGATATTCAAGTGTCACGGGAGAAATAAATAGATAGGTTCATTTTACTTTGACGCTAATGTCATAGTATAGGAATACGATCAATAGTTTAAATCTTATACTAACCCCACTGCTCTCCCTAAACTCTTACAATTTGGGGTCGCGAACGTTCCTAACGTGGAACAGCTGCCAATTTTCGAGAGGATACGTTGTTCGTAGAACCAACTTTACGATATTCAAGTGTCACGGGAGAAATAAAGCGTAATTTGCGAGGAGAAAAAAGACTGCGGAATTTCTCTGTAGCGTCTCGTTCTCGCGGTTTACGCCACAAGGAATGGCTCGGAATGCCCTGCAAATGATCTGGAAAGCAATGATGAAGTCTATTTGGGGGCAAACTTGCCTAGAAGATGCTTGTTCACTGTTTTGTACCTTTAGTATATTCAAGTTATATGCGGCAGGAATATGGACGCTGGAAAAACGTTAAAAACGCTAAGGTGTAGAATCTGTAGCGATTCTTCGAAGAAACGCTTCAGCGTCTTCAACGTTGGAGAAAGCATTTTAGCAAGCGTTTTCGCCCAACTTAAAAGTATGTAAAGTATGTAGGTATGCACTATGCATACATCAGTTACGTAGGACAGTGGAGGCATTATTACTAAAAATACCATTACTATTAAGCCGTTCGTACACAAGGCTACACAAATCTTCGATACCCGAAGATTTTTGTCTCTAAGCGACTACAAATACAAATTCATAGAGATCCGTAAAAGTATCATTCCGTTGTGATATTTTTTAACCCCCGACACAAAAAGAGGGGTGCTATAAGTTTATGTGATCTATCTGTAGTGTGTCTGTCTGTTGCCTCGTAGCCTCCTAATGAATGGGGTACGACGAAGATCTGTTAAAGCGTTTGAAGATCATTAACTAATTTCCTACTTGATTAAAGGGTCTCACAAACTTTCATAGGTACAATTTATTTGTTTGTTTTTTTTTTTTTTTTAATTTATTGATAAATTTAGGTACACAAATAAACTTAAAAATACTGGGTCGCCAAACTGGACAGCCAGTTTGATGGCGAGCTGGCGCTCTTATACATAAAAGTTAATAAAAACCTAATGTACCTAATTACAATTTTGACAACAACTTAACTAAACTAATCATTAACTATAATCAATAAAATAACTAACACTTAACAATAGTCAATCAGTGAAGGAGTCCTTAATAAAGACCTCTTTTAGTTTATTTTTAAGGGCTCCTTCACTGATCTTCCTCTCCTCTCTAAGCCAGTCTATGTTGTTAAATATCTTTGGCACAAGATAACAGCTTAGTCTTTTACCATAATAATTAGTCACTCTTGGTACTACAAATCTACTTGCAATCTACGTGCACTGGTACTTACTTATTTCTAAGACATAGTAACTTTGAGCTGATGCTGAAACATCAAGTAGTTTCCAGGATATATTCCGACCCTAGGTTCCAGATGTCGGGGGTATTTTAGATTTTAACTTTACACTTGTTATAATATTAGTCGTCGGAATCTAATTAGTGAACGAATCTTCACTTTTTCTTTCCTAAGATTCAGAAATATGTCTGGAAACTTTAATAAAACACTTTAATAACGAAACAAGGTTAAGTATAAATTAAATCTTACTTATAAGAAAAACCGAGGTGGAAATGAGCTAGTTGGGAAAAAAATAGCCATGTAAAATGAAATAACCTGGAATTTCAGCGAGATCACAAACATTCCAGGTCAGTAATTTTGTTAATACATCTAGCCTCGATTCAGAGCCGCGTCGTATTTAGAACAGGGTGCAAATTACGAGTTACGTGTATGGGGTGCAAGATGCTCCACTGTGAAATATGTAGGCGAATAAATCATGGACGCCGGAAATGGAGGCATAATGAATGACATTGATGCCTGGTAGTTTAAAACTAGTCTTTTTCAAAATTTTATTACGCAAATTTTTCGGCGTAATTAATATGCACAGCCTTGCCAAATTACAGCTCTTTGGTAACATAGTCTCTGAGCTATGCTGTGAACAGACGGACGGACGGACGGACTTGGTGAAACTATAAGAGTTTTATTTTATTTATTTTTTATTTTTAAGGAAACATACAGTGTTATAAAATATGAAAGTAGTTCCTTGAAGTTTTCTATGAATGTATTTTGTAGCCCAAGAAAATAACCTAATAGATTTATAAATACATATCAAAAATTCCGAGGCTGTTGCTATAAAACTGATTGAAAAAGTAGATACATATCACTAATATCGTGGCTGACGTGTGGTTCGGCCGTGGTGTAACGGTTAACACACTCGGGTGCGATTCCCAGAGAGATGTGGGTTCGAATCCCGCCGGCCTCGGAATTTTTGATATGTATTTATAAATCTATTAGGTTATTTCCTTTAAGTGTAGGTTAACACTTCAATAAAAAATAAAAAATTGGGAAACTGTAATGTCTTCCCGGGTATGTTATTGGTTTTTTTATTTTGTTGGTTGACAAGATAGCTCTTAACTGCGATCTCACCTGATAGTAAGTGACGATGGAGTCTAAGATGGTAGGGGGCTAACTAGGAACTGGTGTGACAGTGTACACTCAGCCCTTACCCCTAATCGGTTTCTACACGCCATCATGTCGGAACTGTAAATCGCTTGGCGGCACGTCTTTGACAGTAGGTTGATAACTAGCCACGGCCAAAGCCTCCCACCAGACTTAATATTAATAGGTATTAATGTAGGATGAAAAGCATTACTTTTCCTGGCACGTATTTTCGTTATCCAGCTAACTGTAAACGTCTAGGCATTACAAACGACATACCAACTAGTATGAAGCGACTCTTGGCGCCGTACCAGGGCTGCATAAAAGCCGAGGCACTTGAACACGCCTTGAGAGACGTTGTATTTAGAATTTACGGACTAAAGAATAAAACGTAGATGTCTAGGATGTCATTAATCCTATATGTGATGTCATTAATAGGATGTACATTAATACGTGGAGCGCATCAAAAAACGCCCTAACAGCCGCAGCATGTATTGCCCAGATCCTTGAAGGATCCAACAGACGATGCCGAGCGCACCCTTTTTCACTGTCCGCAGTTTGAAGAAGAAAGAACGAGGGTTATGAGAGAACTGGGACGTAACCTAGGAGTTGAGAGTTCCACAACAATAATGTTAGAGACTAAGGAAAATTGGGTCCTAGTGCAGGAATTCATAGATTCCGCATTCCGGAGGAGTATGGCAGGCCAAAGGGCAGGTACAATACTGTTAGTTGGTAAGAATTCGACACTATCCGTCGTCTCGGATGTCCTTGAGGATTTAGTAATAAGGAGAGAAAAAAAGAAGGATGTCATTAATCGATAAAACAGGTTCGGAATAGTGCTCATACAGCTGTTAAGAACTGTGGTATAACATCTTATAAAAGAAAATGTGCATCAAGTTATTGACTAGACAGCTTTTAAACTTAGCATTTTTCCGGGATAAAAGACCTATATCCATCCATCTATATTCCAGTAGGGGCCAATTCTGTAAAAGCTACATCAATATCAATCTTAATTATGGTAATTGGGTATTTTACTGTTGTCGAAACGTGGATATTCATTAATTACAATCGAAAATGTAAATATCAAATAAAAAAATAAAAAAAAACCGACGAATTGAGAACCTCCTCCTTTTTTGGAAGTCGGTTAAAAAGTTTAAGTACCTGTTATTCAACATGTTCGAAAATATAACAAGAACACGATAGCGAATTTTAACATAACAAAACTCTCCTCCACGGATCCATTAGAAATAATTATTGGAATCAAACGCAAGCCAAGCTTTCTTATAATATAAGTCTTGTTTGTAAAAAAGTTTGGCAGAGTTTTTTTTTCAACTTACAGAGCACGTCCTACCTGAGTGTTAGCGGTGTGCTAATATTCAGGTAACGTACGTGAGTGGAGCGCTATGTTGTGGGCACTAATAGTCTTATAACCGAAGCAAACCAAGGACCCAGTTGAGTTGAGAGTAAAGACTCCTTGGTCCACCTATGGAGAAACACTGGGACGTGGTTCTACGGATACACGAACATTTATGTAGGTACCTATTACTGGTTGATGCCCGCGACTTCGTACGCGAGGATAAGGTGTTCTAATGAAAAATAAATCCGATATAACTTGTACCAAGTAAAATAACATTTGAACAAGACATAAAAAAAGCAACAATATGGACGACGCGTGCGCGGTTCGAGAGCGAGAGAGGTGCCATCAGGCGGCGGCTCATGGAGTTACTTTAATTATTGTCTTTCACGTTGAGCCTAGGCAACGGTCTATTTAAGTTCAGCCAACACTAATTCCTGCGGAACTCTCTTATTTTCCGGGATAAAAAGCCTATGTGTTATTTCAGACTATACTTACCTAATCTATCTTCGGATACGGAACCCAAAAAAGAATACAAAATTTTGAATTTTGTATTCTGTTTTTTCGAACAATAGATATTATAGAATATTAATTATTGTAAAAGAATCACTTTACGTCATTTATCAAAATAATAATCCCTTACATCCCAAGTAGCACACGGAGGCTGCTTAGCAGCTGAATAACAAATTCCCGTCACGCTTAAAGCTGTATAAAAAAGCTGCATAAGGGCTGTATACGGCCGTATACAGCTCTTATACCTCTTAAATGGGCACAAATTATACAGCCTTAAGTTCAAATAGCTGCTTAAGAGCTGTATAGCAGCAAAATAACAGTGTTATAAAGGGTAACGACAGTACTATGCGCTGAATAACGACTGAGTAAAAGATAACAAGTTACTCTTTATTCAGTTAAAATTACGTCATGTGACACATGACGTAAAAGTGAAGTAGCAAACTTTAATCTAGCAAATTATAACCTTGTAGCTTAAACACAATTTCGTGGAGTGAATTGAATACGTGGCTATATATTCAAAGTTCCCTGATTAGTAAGAAAAATGATTGGGAATGTAATTTTACTGACATTATACATATATATTACCTAAGAAAATTTAAGTGCGCCACGAAAATATTCGGTTTTTAATTAGTTTCGTGATATAAATAAGCCGTGATGAAAACTTGAATAAACAATTTTTAGTGCTTTGAAAAGAATTATAAGATAAAAAGTTATTATTATGATATACGGAAGTAAAAACTAATGCAATCCATTCCTAATTCATACACAAAACATAAAAGTTGAAAAATGAATCAGTATATTTATGTGAGGTTATACAATAAAATGGTGGATATCATGTTATAGTTAGAGAGCTGGTGATATGATTTTAAAAGCCTATAGCTTAGAATAAAGGCCTATATAAAAAAAGAGTGTTCGTCCGAAAAAAAGTAAATAAAAACGGATCTTTATAAGTTTGTCTGGTGTAAGAACTGCGTAATATTAGTACGTAAAGATGAAACCGACAAAATACATCATATACGATCTAGCAAGGATATAGAGAGATTGGTGAATCTAGCCACCACTAAATGAAGTTAGGTTATATTTACTAACAATCGACAACCCTCATAATGCACTAAATGGAATGATTTCGTGGACAACGGAGAAGTAACAAACCCTTCGGAGAAGTAACAAACAACTTGTGTACTCTGGATGTAAACATAAGTCTCAAGAACTTTAATTGCAATAGCAGACGTGGGCCTGGAATACATAATAAAGAACAGCTCGAACCAAATTCATATTGTTGTTGTTACTGAAGCTAACATAAGGGTCACAAACTCAAAATTGTTTCAAAGATAACTACAAGATGTTTTCGCAGCTACTGAATCACCGATGAAGTGATGGTGTAATCCCATTGTAATCCTCTATGTGCATAAAAGTGTATTGTTCTACAGGTTAACAGTGAATACAAGCTACTCTGAATCAGTTATTGGTGAAATTGTCACAAGTTTCAATTAAGTATAAATTAAGTGTTTGTGCATTGTACTGACCTCTGAATACTAACCAAGTATGTTTCATACAGGAACTTAAACAAATAATCTCTCAATTTTCAGGTAAAAGTAATCTTGTAATTAGTGGTGATATGAATATAAACATAATGTTAAACGATCCCAGTGTAAATTTATACTTAAATTCTATGAGTGAAGTAGGTATTGACTGTAGTATAAGGCAGTATACACGGATAGAACCTAAAGGGGATAGGATAACTAAAAGTTGTATTGATCACATATTCATACGATGTGTGGACAATCCCAGCCAACATAGCTTATGTATACAAACAGCAGTTATAAACAATCCTATAGCAAACCACTATTTTACCAGTTTGCAACATTAAAAATTAGCTTAAAATCTATTTCATTACATTACTATTAATTTATTACAATACATTATTATTAATTTATTTAAGTTAGAAGCTTTGTGTTTACATTGCAATATTATTTAAATGTCTAATATAAAATTTCTTATTAAAATGTCAAAAGTTCATAATTAAAATTTTTCCATGAGGTAATCACTGGTTTTAAAGTATGTCCTGTCAATCAAAAATTTAAGCCTTTTTTTAAAAAGTGGTATTTCTTGTGTTTCTAAATGGTTATATAAAAGGGGCCCAGTGCAGAAGAAACTCTTAGAAAAATGTGCACAACAACTGGGTGGTGGACGCAGTTCAATTAGGTACATGCCTTTTGCTGTGACGATTTTGAAGTTACTTTTGACAAATATGACAGTTTCATATACATACAGACATGGCATTGTAAGAATATTATATTGTTTAAAATAGGGTTTACAACTATCAGTCGATTTTAATTTAAATATTGCCCTTAAGCATTTTTTTTGTACCTTTAATACAGCCTCTTTTTAAGTGGAATTACCCCAGAATAAAATACAATATCTCAACAGCGAGTCAACATAGCCATGGTAAACAGTCAGTAACGCTGACACATTTACTGTTTTCCCCAACATATAAAGTGTGTAGGAGAATTGATTTAACTTTGTGCAAATATGACTCAAGTGTTCTTTCCAATTTAGAGTAGAATTAATATTCAGACCTAAGAATTTTGTTACATTAACTTCATTGATAGTTTTCCATTCATAATTTACATCTAAAGCAAATGATGCATTTTCTCTGAGCTTAAAAGTCATTAAGTTCGTTTTGTCTAAGTTAATTATGAGTTGGTTGCGATTCAGCCAGTGTAGATAATAAAATTAAACTGTCAGTCATGTATGAAGCTGTGTGTGATGTGAGCATGTGAGCTCACTAACAAAATACAGTAGATGGGTATACTTAAGACAACTTAAAAACTTGCCAATTACAGCAGTACCTCTGGAAAAATGACTTGGGAATACATGCTTCCTTTACTGCTCAATGAACTGCCAGCTGATTTATTATTTATTTATACAATAAGATACAAAATAAAAAGAACTATCACAAACTTTATGATTAAATAAGGGTGATTTTGAAAATAATTTATATATACATATTATATTACATAATTAGAACATAATATTATATATTTAAAGATATTATTTGCTAGAATTAATTTATTTGTGTTTTTTTATGTAATTAAAATGTAAAAGTATACTATGTCTGCGCAAAAACCCTGCGTGGTTTATGTGGAGGCTTTCACAAGAACCTTGTAACAATTTCTCCTTTATGTTTGGATAATAAAGATTAAAAAAAGGTATCTTTTTGGCTTTTTATGATCATTTTACTTAACTTCATAAAAAATCTTTTGAAAAAACCTACTTCTTAACTTGTCCCTGCTCTCTTTCTCTCTTCCCTCCAAAACGCTACTAATGTAGTCTATACTTGGTACCTGTGGTACCTACTTATTAACAATCCACAATTCCAAAATCCCCGCAATTTATGTGAGCAATATCAGGGTTCAGGAGCTTGAACCTAGAGCTCCATGATGTAGTCTATGCTTGATACATACAATATCAATTCGAAACTGACAGTTTAGGTAGGCACTACCCAGCAGCATCAGGATTGAGGAGCCAGGACCTAGTTCTCCTTGATGTAGTCTATGCTTGATACATACAATAACAGTTCGTAATCTATCATGGTAGTAGACGAGGTTCTTGATGTTTCTTAGGGTATAATTATCACTATTAATAACGTCTGCCATGTGTGCTGATCATATAGAAATTTTGCTCGCCAGCTCCCTAACTATTAAACAGCTACGTGAATAGTTAAAACTCTGATATTCTGCCAAAGGCTGTCTAATAGTTCACACGTGCCCCCTTAATAAGTCAGTGTAATAGGAGTTCACAAATACCTTCTTATACAGCATTTGGCGTAATTTTATCCACTAAACAACCCTTATTCAGCCTAAGCTGTTTAAATATCACTGACAGCTATTATGCAGCTGTAGGATCACCAGTGTACTCTTAAAAGAGTCTTAATACGCTTAGAGGTTCAAATAGGTCTAAAAGTGAATACTTACGCAGCTATCTGTGCTACTTGGGATTAGTCTCTGTTATAGTTCTACCCGTTTCATCTAGGCCGCGGTGATGGATGTTGTTTGTATTCGAGAAATGAGTAGGTACATAAATAACCAATTTGGGAGCAGGGCCGCTTTCTTTGTTAGCGCGATGAGTTATTGTTCGCAAATCTAGGCTGCATTAATATAAGCCTTGACCTTCCAGTTGCGAGATACGCAGCCAGACCGGGTTTAAAATGTTGCTTTAAAATGTTGTGTAGTATCTACACTTTTAGTAGTCCTTTTTTTCGATGACAATTTAGTCTTTGACTGCGATCTCACCTGATGCTAAGTGACGGTGCAATCTAAGATGGTAGCGGGCTAACATGGAAGGGGTATAGCAGTGTTAACTCAACCCATACCCCTAATCGGTGTCTACACGCCACCGTGCCGGAACGCTAAATCGCTTGGCGGCACGTCTTTGACGGTAGGGTGGTAACTAGCCACGGCCAAAGCCTCCCACCAGACCAGACCAGAGACAATTTAGAAATTATAAATTCCTAAATTGCCCCCGCCGGGAATCGAACCCGAGACCTCCCAGTTATAAGACCACAACGCTCACCACTGCGCCAGGGAGGTCGTCAAAATTAACTGGTTACTAACCCTTCGGGTAAGTAATCCTCAAAAGGAGGTTTTGTATAAATAAATTGAGAGATTTGAAGCTTTATTGTGGAAGCACTGTATACATAGCATAGCTTTGTAAAAAATTTTTTTTTTTGAAAAGAGCAACTGCTGAGTTTCTTACCGGCTCTTCTCAGCAGAATCTACATTCCGAACCGGCGGTGGTAGATTTATGACGTGTCATAAGAGCTACAAGTTAGCCTACATAAAATAAATTAATTTTGAATTTGAATTTGAATTTGAGTGGAATAGACGTAAAAACCTATGGACAACGTCAAGACTGTAGTATTTGCGCAAAATCAGAGCCCGCAGGAAATAAGCAGCACATCGGCACACAGCAATAAATTCACGAAAAGCAAAGTTGCGCTTGTTGGTGCAGCTGCGCAATCGGCAACTATAAACTTGTTCCTAATTGGAACCAGATAACAGTTATTTCTGATCAAATATTAAATTTGTGCCAGCGATGCTCACGTAGCGAGCGAGCATTGTTTTAACAAGCTCTCTAACATTATAATTACTAATTATAAAATAGTAAATTATGTGAACTAGTTGTTATTTGTTAGCTATACCCAATAGAGAAGTTGACTATTATTTAAAACTAGCTTTTGCCCACGGCTTCGCTCATGTTGACTTCGATTTTTCAAACCCCTATTTTACCCCCTTAGCGGTTGAATTTTCAAAAATCATTAGTGGATGCCTACGTGCTAAAAATTACCTGTATACCAAATTTCAACCTGATCCTTCCAGTGGTTTGAGCTGTGTGTTGAATGTTGATAGATCAGTCAGTCAGTCAGCCACCTTTTCCTTTTATATATTTAGATAAATTGATTCCCGCGACTTCGTTCGCGTGGATTAAAGTTTTTTATTCCCGCGGGAACTCTTTTATATCCCGGTTTAAGAAGCAGCCTATGTGTTTAAACTCCTGGGAATTTTCTCCGCAAGTAGGCGTTAATCGCCCGTTTTGCTTGAGCCTATGTGTTATTTCAGACTATAATCTATCTCTGTGCCAAATTTCAGCCAAATGGGTTCAGTCGTTGCGACGTGATTGAGTAACAAACATCCATACATCCAAACTTTCGCATTCATAATATTAGTAGGACTAGCTTTTGCGTTTTGTAAACTTCGTCAGCATGGAGTAGAGTTTTTAAAATTCCCGCGGGAACCCTCTTCTTTTAGGGTTCCGTAACCAACGGGACCACATTACTAAGCCACTGCTGTCCGTCCGTCCGTCCAGCTGTATGTCAGTGGACAGAGTTTCTCATGATCCGTACTCTCTAGTTCTCTACCTATGTAGAGAGTTGATTTTTTTTAGAGAATAAGCATTCCTGTTGCCGCTGGTTGTTCTGTACGTTACTGGATAGAATACACAAGGGAAAATACTCTTTAAAACTGACTTCAAAATAGAAATTAAGGGCTCACGTAGTAAACGGATCCGCGCTGCGGTATTTAATTCTTCCGCGAAGTTTTAATGAGATGCTTTGCGCGAAGTTTTCGGCTTAGCAGCTTTTTTTGTTGTTGGTTCTCCGTTTACAACATCTGGGCGTTTCTGTGTAGATTATTATTCAATCCAGACGATTAAGTATATACTACTAGTTGATGCCCGCGACTTCGTCCGCGTGGATGAAGGTTTAGCTAGTTCTTAGTAGGGAATGCAAATCTCGCGAGATTGGGGCTCAAGCGAGATCTCGCGAGATTGGCAGTTTTTTGTGTTTTTTTTGCAAATAATCACAATTTTTGAATAAATTAGGAAAAAAAGAATAAAAATTATAAGTATCATAAGATAACATTTATTTTCACGAATTTTTTCAATAGACTTTTATGCATCAAGTTGTCTATAATTTTTTGATAAACTTCTAAGTAGTAAACTTTGACGTACGTATCTATCAAATCACTGTGGAAGCACTGTATACATAGCATAGTTTGGTTACCTATTGTAAAAAAAAATATTTTTTATTTTTTGAAAAGCAACTGCTGAGTTTCTTGCCGGTTCTTCTCAGCAGAATCTGCATTCCGAACCGGTGGTAGATTTATGACGTGTCATAAGAGCTACAAGTTGGCCTACATGAAATAAATAAATTTTGAATTTGAATTTGAAATAACAAATGAAAGAAACAACAGTCTTCTCTTATATTATCAAACGAAAATCTTTTATTAATTCGCGCACCGAACGAAACCGACAAGTCGCAACTCCGTCCGTGTCAGTCCGCGCTTCGAATAAGACTTTTTTATGCTCGAGTGCAATCTCGTTAATCTCGCGAGATCTCGCCCTTTTTTCGTCCGAGATTAATCTCGCTAAAAAAGGCCGAGATCTCGCGAAAACGAGATCTCGCGAGATCGAGATTGCATTCCCTAGTTCTTAGCCTATGTGTTAATCCAGAGTACAAGCTATTTCCATTCCAAATTTCAGCCAAATCCGTCCTGTAGTTTTTGCGTGAAAGAGTTACAAACATTCACACACACACTAACAAATACACACACACACACACACACACACACACACACAAACTTTCACCTTTATAATATTAGTATGGAAGTATGGATACAAGATGCAATATGCGTACTTTCCACGAAACAGGTATCTACATAGTAAAGATAAAATGTCAAGAGACTCCGTGTTTTTCCTTTATTTAGATAAATACCCTACTACTTTATTCTGGGTCTAGGACTAAAGATGTCCTTTCAGAGCTATTTCCTTACAAAGCAGAATAAAATAAAGAAAATAAACAACAGTATTTTTATTCCCGTACCTACTTACTAAATAATTCTCCCAAAGACCCAATTATTTTTGCTTATACATAATGTACATTATTTTAAGAAAATGTTAAAGTATGTAACATATTGTTACATAATATTATATTATGGAAAAAACTATAATAGGTACCTACTACGAAGTCAAGAACCCTTTCTTATAGTAATAATATCTTAAGTAGTCTTGAAATTACAGAGCTTTTTAGTTTCCTGTTAGAAAAAGAGAGCGCTATTGCAACATGACGTCACGATTCAGTAGCTCCATCTCCATACATTCTCCATACAAAATTTTGTTTTAGAAAGAGACGGATACCGTCGCAGTAAAACAGCTTATAATTATTTGTTTTTGACCGATTTCTTTTCTGCTTTTAGTTATTCTTACATGTTACATTTTCGATTGTAGTTAATGAATATCATTAGCCCAACTGGGCTTATGAACACTATGCTTAAAATGTTTGTGTTTTATGACTTTCTTGCAATGACACCTGAACACAATCGGCTTAAAGATCGGATGTAGATCCAATCTTATAATTCTTGCTATTCACGAGGGCGCGTGAGCTTTACTTGTGGTTACGTAGTGTACATGCACATTGCATGCCTGACAAGAACCTAGGTGGGAGTGGGCAGGCGCGAGCAAGCTCTCGCTCACACTTATATAGATACGACACACACACAACCATGAGCCACGTGCCCTCGTGAATTGCAAGAACTTATACTAAGTTGATTGTGATTTAATTATCTACCAACAAAGTACTGTTTATTTCTCTCTTATAAAGTCCCTTCAAGTCTATATCGAACACGTTCGTACAAACAGACTCTAAGCTTAAATATACTCGTAAATCTGTTAAAGCCCTAATAAGGTTATTTACTTCACATAAAACCCCGCCTTAACTCCGCGATACTAAACTCGATTGCCTATTTATCCCGACCGCTTGATGTTTTTATTCAATCAAGTTAAGAAAATAGGATAAGAGAACTAGTAACCGGTTTCGGATCTTCTTCATTCCATTTTCATTTGTTCTTTCGTTGCCGGGATGGACGTGTCTTTAATTCTGATCAGCATGTCGATTCAGTAAAAATGATTATATCGACTGTTCCGTAGAACAAAGTCACATCTGGTAAATTCATAACTTGGCCTCAACCCTTTCCCTGTCCCATGAATCACATATGAGCATGGTTATTGTTTAACTATTGTGTCTGTTATCTGGATAGTTAACGTGTTAAAACTAAAATTTCTAAGGCTCAAATCTCAAGTTATGAATTTAGCAGATGAGACTTTGTTCTACGGAACAGTCGATATCAGTGTAACGATTGCAATGGCCTCTGATTGGCTAGTACCCTCCCGTTATTGGTTAATATGAACTGTTGCAGCTTCTTCTTCTTAAAGTGCCGTCTCCTTGTTGGCAATCATAAGGGTGATTTCATCTTTGATTGATGCAGCAAGAATGCCATAAATTCAGCCAACTTACATGTTACAGACTTAAATGTTAAAGTAGGGTCAGCGTCGCTTGTCGGTTTCGTCATTTCTTTTCTTCATTGCTTTTGGATCATCATTTTGTTTGTCTTTCATCGTGATGATACCTTTTATTATAAAGACAAACAAATATAGATATCATTCATTAAATCTATTAACGAACATTTATTTCCTAACTGGAGAACGAAATGCACTTCGCAATAAAATTAAACTTAAAAAACCGCAGACATCTTATTTTTCATCAGGGGCTAAAATATAGAATGTTGTTTTACGACTATTCAGGGCGTTAGGTTATATGAGGTAAATTCTCAGAAAGTCCTGATATTTTTCCAAAAAACGAGATCAGCGGTAATAAGCTACAGTCACTTTCCTCAGTACGTCATGATAAAAAGATCTTCGCGCAAAAAGCTTGCACCCTAGCGACACATAAATTGCTTGGTCCTAAAACGTGGATATTAAACTAAGCTCAAGAGACACACTAAGTCGACCAAGAATTTTGTGCCTTAAATGGCCTTAGGGCGTTCGTCCGTTGCACTCACCGAGAAACGTGATTATTGTGGATTATTACGACGACACATCCTTGCTTTCTTAGTCATTTTATAAATGCGAAAGTGTAAGGAAAGTGAGCTTATTTTGTGTGTGTTTGGTTTAGTAGTTTGTCCTTCAATCATGTTGCATCAGGGCTGCGGATAGGTATAATTGGTTGGAGGACCTGGAGTGGCATAAGCTACATTTCATCCTGAAAAAAAATCCCGAAGGATTTTAGAAACTAAATCCACGCGGACGAAATCGCGGGCATCAGCACTTTATAAATTAAATCTGCTGTGGGTGGTCCATTGCAAGGTTTTATCGGCCAGCAAAGAGAAGAAGCGTTAAAGACGTCACTTCGTTTCAATATGACCACAACCGCTCTGCCATGAAGAAGAAAAAGATATTCTTGGGACACTCCGCCCAGCTAGGTTGGTCCAATTTCGAGAAAGAGATCAACCGATGCATCCAACTTGGCTGGGCAATATTTGGGAAGCTTCGATGTGTCTTCTCGTCCAAAAACCCTCAATGCTAAGTTGCCTCTAGGGCAATGGTCGCTAACTATGGGCCTCATAAGAAGCCTCAGTGGAGATGAAGAGATCTATGTTCAGAGGTCGAAGGCATTTAAGAATTGCATTTCTGACGGTTATTCTTGGGGCTGTATATCTTTGGGTATCTATAATATCAACGTCCCAAAACGCAAATGGAACGAATGTATTATATTACTTAGCGCAACAGCGGTCGGTTGTAAATCTAGTTAACACTCCGTTGGGTAAAAACGACGATGGCGCCCTACCCAAAAAGTACTTAACACTAGAGTAAAAACCATTTAGTATGTTTATTTTGATGTGAGCTTGGATTGACTATTAATTATTATTGTCCGCACTAAAGTTTGGAAAGTGGAAGTATCAGTTTTTTGTCGGAAACGAATTCCGAACCAAGTGGAAGAGTAATTTGACTATTCCAGATCACATCTAATTTGTTTGACTATTTTTTATTCTGGCCCAAAACTAAATTTAAAGTTTGTATTGTTGTTGGTTTGTTTGTCAAATCCACTTCATCATCTCAATCCATCTCTCAGGCATACTTACACACGAAAAAAAGATGTCCTCCGAAGTTTTGCTTCGCCGTTAAAATTATATTAAATTGCTTAAAAAACGCACAGAATTTTGAAAAGTTGGAGGTACCTACATTCCTAGGATTCGAACCCCATACTCTTTAAAGAAGGCTGAAGTTTTGAACACTAGGTTATACCCGCTGTTAGAAAGAGGTAGGTATACAAATCCTCTTATTTTTATTAAATAACAACACGCGAGCCATGTTTGTTTGGTTGGCATCGCAATGAATTTTTAACTTTTTATTAGGAACATCGAGCACGAAGCAGCCAGGATTATACCTACTGCCAGTGGCTGCGCATCCAGTTAAAGCACATGAGTTGGTATTTACTCATGTGGTTAAAGTACCTGTTAGGGCAGGTACGATGCTTTTAATATATTATGTAGATGGTTGGTAGTCGTGGTGTAGGCTGAAGATCCTGAAAGAAATTCTTAGTACTGGCTCGGAATCCGCACTTGTACAGCGTGGTGGACTAAGACATTTGTATAAGAAAAAAAGAAAATGCGTTTATGGTATAATATACGTAATGCGATGGTATATTCATCGACGATTCAAAAGCAAAGGTTTTTTTTTATATATTTTTAGCGAGCAAGTGAGCAGGCAGTTAACCTGATGTTAAGTGATTACCGCCGCCCATGAACATTTGTAGCACCTGAGACACCACCAATGTGTTGTCGGCTTTTTAGGAATTTGTATTTGAATAAAAAATATTTCTATTCTATTCTATTTACTTGCTTGTTCTTGTAACTATGGGTTTCAGCGACAAAAGTTGTGTCCACCATCACCACGACCAACAGTCATGGCTCGTGTTCGCGGCTGCGTAGTCCGAGGGGACCTTTATCCCGTTAAATCGCAAATGAAATAATTATAGGGATCAGCTAATACGGCCGTCATCAAAAATTACAAGCTCCCCACGTAATATGGCCACAGGGAAAAAATTTCAAACATCCTTTTAGGAAACGGCCCTGTTTTCCAAGGCAAAAAAAATGCCGTTTTTAATGCACGAGTACTTTTAGTCCTTTCATTAAATTGGTTATAACTTTCCGCTTATTTGGAGGGGAGACGAGAATATTTTACATGTTCGGCTTATCTAATATTCTCAAAAAAATAAACAACAAAAAAAATATTAGTCCTTCTACCACCCTTCAAAAGACTGGCTACAGGACACCCCATCTGTAGTAGTAGGTATAGTTGACTGCTTGTCTATTGCTCAGTAGTCCAATCAGACTACAGAGTGTAGACTGCAGTGTGTATCGGGCCAATTTTAATAACTATTGTATGTACTTATTAGTATCTAGATACCATAAAATTATATCTCAGTTTTAAACCAATCGAGTTTAAGTTTACTAGAAAGAACGAAAGAAAGAAATGTGTATTCTATAAATTACGCCACACATCACCAAATAGTAGGTATGCCTAGATTAGGTTATCTAGGTTAGGTTGTCCAGGCGCCTCCACCACTTGAGCATTTTAAAAACAAAATGGCGTCACTAATATGTTATGTACACTATTTATTATAGTATGCATATTTTAATGTTAATCTTAGCTTATACATAACTTCAGATATACTTACCTCAAGCATGCGCTCACTATAAAGTTTTAAGTTCTAAGAAAAAATATTTACTTACTTAAAGTAATTTTACGTCCACGCCGAAAGGCGCTTTGTACGCGTGGGTAAATTTTTAGAAGAGCTTCCACATGAAAGCGATACCTTTGTACTTGTAAAGAGCACGTGCAAGACAAAACTAATTAAAGCCCTCTATTGTTCCCCGGGGAACTTTCGCAGGCAAAAATTATAAACAAAAATCGGGAACACTTTAATAAATCCCCTCGAAAAGTCGAGCGAGGTACGGACGCTTAATTGTGAAAGTTCGCCCACGACGCGTTTATCGAAAAATTCTCAGCGAAATTTTTTAATAAAATGCGCCCTTTATTACCTTAAAACACAAGTTCAAAACAATATTTGTAATGTTATTTATAAATAGCCGCTCTCTATAACTTAATCCGTGTTATATTTTTTTTTCTAAATCTCGTTAACAAGTTAGACCTTAACAGCGATCTCACCTGTTGGTTAGTGACGATGCAGACTTAGATGCTAGTGGGCTAACTTTGACGGGGTATGGAAGTGTAAACAAGCTATAACTTTAGCCAAAAAAAATAAATTAAGCCAATTTTCGAAATAAATAATAACTGAAAAGGGAAAAGTGTCCATATCATAAGTCCCTAAGTTGAAGCAAATGTAAACAAAAAAGAAAATGATCATAATCCAATTAATAGTTTCGAAGAAATGTGTGGACATACACGCATACAATTGCGTCTGTGCGAATATGCGAAAATGCGGTTGAATATTACTTCAATGAACACCGCGGTTCGCTTTGACGCGAGTGTCAACCAATCACGTTCGAGAAATAGCCACTCACCAAAACAAAAAATGGAATGAAGAACCTTTTTTTAAACTTCTTTTAAGTTCTTTTAAGACAAGAGATTCTGTTTTCTTTTTGAGCTCGTTTTTTTTCCTCTAGAGGCCTTTCCATATACATCGATGGAACAGGTAGATGAGTGCAACAGTGCTATGCCATTAAAGTTTCTTAAAGCAATTTCCCCGACAAACTAAGTAAATAACGAATCTATTATTCAAACAAAAAGACGTAAACATTTCAAACAATAAGAAAAAAGCCGCAAAACCGAAAACAGAGCGTGAACATCTCATTAAAACTTTACAAGAGAATTAAATACCGAGCAAAGGTCTATTGCGCAAAGCGATTGAAATCACAATCACTTGTCTGTATAAATATATAAATATTATGCAAAACCTGACTCTCTAAAGGTCTGTGTAATAAAAGCGATGCGCGTGCAGCTTGAAGTTATGTTGTGTCAGTAAAGGCTATTTGTAATACAAGGTAAATATACAAGGTAATGTATGAAGATTAAGAAATCATAATGTCGAGTAAGAATATAATAGATTACAATTTTTTTTTCTTCAAACATATAAAAAAAAATTATATTCAACTAGTTTCTGCCCACTGCTTCCCTTACGTTTTCCAGACCCCTATTTTACCGCCTGAATGAATTTTCAAAAATCCTTTCTTAGCGGATGCAAACATTGTAATAGCTATCCGTGTGCCAAACAGCTCGATCCGTCCAGTCTAATGAGCTTTTTTGTAAATATAGATTTTTTTTATATTTATTTAAATGAATCATTAACTAATTAACTATTAATAGGCTGTCATTTATACGTAACTAGCTTTTGCCCCCGCGACTTCGCCCGCGTGGAATTAGATTCCAATTTTTCCTGAATTTTCTTTGCTATAAACCTCACGGAGCCCGAGACCTTTCCAACGAATGCAAAACCGTGGAAATCAATTCATGCGTTCTGGAGTTATAGCGTCAGGAAGGAAAACCCGACTTATTTTTATACACGGTGAAATTTCATTGGTTGTACTCCCTGAAAGAGGTGAATGTGCTCATGAAACTGAACAACTTTCCCCAAGGAACATAGGTCGAAATGTGAAAAAAAAATTTGGAACTCCCATAGTAAATCAATCAGCTGATCGACAATTTTGTATGGAGGGTCCAATTTTTTTTTTTTCATATTTCGACCTATGTTCCCTGGGGAAAGTTGTTCAGTTTCATGAGCACATTCACCTCCTTCAGGGAGTACAACCAATAATATTTCAACATGTATAGTAGATAACTTTTAGAAAATAGCAATGGTGATTGCGACTACGTTTCGCAATAACTCCCAGTCCATTTGGGTAGGTGGGTACTTTATAAGTAAGTTAGTGAGATTTTAGTGCTATTTTTAGCAATTTTTGGTGACCTGACACGTTTCAAAGAGTTTTCTTTTTCAATTTTTTTAAAGAATATTAACCAAGCTGAACTTGACTTATATTCTCCTTAACCCTCCAAATAAGCGAAAAGCTTGTGCTAGGAGTGGGTACGACAATAGTGCAACGGGTGGGGTTCGAACTTACGACCTTTCAGTTTTCAGTCCGCAACTTTATTCGTTGGCTTTGAGCATTTTAAATGCTCTAAGACCGTTGGGCTATTGAGACTTCAAAATTTTGTTATTCCCTCGTCGTTTAGTTATTATTATTGAATTATAGTTATTGAATTATTAATTATTATTGAAAAAAAATCGGTAAACATTGGTAGTAGAATCTAGAGTTTATCCGCCGCCGCGCCGCAGTGGT
This sequence comes from Hipparchia sbordonii, assembly GCA_038048805.1. Classification (NCBI taxonomy): domain Eukaryota; kingdom Metazoa; phylum Arthropoda; class Insecta; order Lepidoptera; family Nymphalidae; genus Hipparchia; species Hipparchia sbordonii. Next base: position 14,682,521 of record CM076099.1, on the reverse strand, counting down.
TTTTCATTTATCACTGATGATGGCCTAGAAGATGCCATAGTTTGGATTAATTAATTAATTTATTTATTCATTTATTTATTTATTTGTTATTTAATGCCAATCAGTAGGGCTAAAATGTGCACCAAGAGAAAAATTTGTCTACCCATTTACTCGTGAAATCTCATACAAATTCCCCAAATTCACGAGTGAATGGGTAGACAAAATTTTCTCGTGCGGTTACTAGACTTACAGAGCTCAATTTTTATTTTTTTTATAAAGAATATTAGCCAAGCTGTAGTTGATTAATATTCTCTTATCCCCTCCAAATAAGCGGAAAGCTTGTGCTAGGAGTGGGTACGACAATAGTGCAACGGGTGGGATTCGAACCTGCGACCTTTCAGTTTTCAGTCCGCACCTTTAACCGTTGGGCTATTGAGGCTTTTAATTGTAGCTCAATCATTTGTAGACAGTTTCGAAGCGGGTTTTCCAGTAGAGTCAATCATATTAACGTTTGTTTGTAACCTTATACCGTAAATATCGTATGCAGAATAACAGCAGCAACTACGGGCGGGTACGCGACACGTCATCTGAGTGAATAATTACCCCAATATCGGAGTCGTGCTCGTTAGCGCTTCACAGTTGTCGAACATAATTAGCTCCGCGAAATGTGCGATCGCTGTTTACTTTGATGATTTCGTTCTGCGTCAGTAATGGCGATTCTATCGATATTTCTCGATAATCTTCTATTGGTAACTAGCTTTTGCCCCCGCGACTTCGTCCGCGTGGAATTAGATTTTGGGGTGGAATTTTCAAAAACTGTGACACACTTACTTTTTTATTTTTCACTGAAAGCTCTAATACCAACTTTGATGGAAACAGCTTGAAAAATGACGGAGTTTCATATAAACTTCCATCCCCTATTTAAACCCCTTAGGGGTGGAATTTCCAATAATCCTTTCTTAGTGTGCGCCTACGTCATAAAAGGAACCAACTGTAAAAACAAGTTTCTAACTTCAGTAGTATAGGCTGTGCGTTGATATCTCAGTCAGTCAGTCAGGACTTTGAATTTTATATATATAGATTAAAAATTTAAAAGGAAGCGATTTAGCGTTTCGGCACGATGGCGTGTAGAAACCAATTAGGGGCATGGGTTGAATGAACACTACCATACTCTTTCCAAGTTAGCCCGCTACCATCTTAGACTGCATCGTCACTTACCATCAGGTCAGATCGCAGTCAAGGGCTATCTGGTCATATAATGAAAAAAAAAGATGATTGACTGATGTAATGACAGATCTATCAACGCACTTCAAACCACTGGAAGGATCGGGCTGAAATTTGGTATGGCAATCCTCTAAGAAAGGATTATTGAAAATTCAACCCCTAGGGTAAAATAGATTTTGAAAAATCAAAGTTAACGTGAGGGAAGCCGCGAGCAAAAGCTTGTGAATATAACTTAACATAATCTATTTTTCCTTAGATGTCTTTAAAGGTAAGCAAATCGTAGCAAACGTTTCAGGAAACGCATTAGTATTTTTTTTTTTGCGAGCAAACGAGCTGGTGGTTCGCCTGGTGCTAAGTGATTACCGCAGCCCATGAGCATTTGTAGCACCTGGGGCACCACCAATGCGTTGCCGGCTTTTCAGAATAACCCCATGTTGTAGTTTATTATGTTGCTAGATCATAATATGGTGGCCATTACATACATTAAGAAGTTACTTAATAAATACGTTCCACTTAAGCGCTAATTCAATTTGCTTGTAAAACACACACACACGCGCGCGCTCCGCAAATTTGAAAGTCATCGCGTGAAGGAACTTTCCTCTTTTCCCCGAATCACTTCTGGGTCGGCACAATGTTTATTCATAAACTTTTATGATTGACTTTGAAAATTGAATTCAGTGAAGGGTGCGATGTTATGAAACGTAGGTAAGGAGTATACGAGGTATTTTCGCTCAGAACCGAAGCAAGGAAGGGGTGAAGGGTGGAGTGCTTTTTTTAACCCCGAAGTTCTGAGTCTGTTCCCTCGTAGTTCCAAACGAATACAACGATTTTCATACAGTTTCTTATGTTTGAAAGCTAATGTAATCGACGTGGATCTTTTATATAATTATCAAGATCTGCTCAGGCCTTTGAAGATCATCAGATCATTTCTTCTTGATTAGAAGGTCTTACAAAATTACAGAACCGAATCTCTCAATAGGATTAGAAATCAATTGCCCCAATGAGAATTAAACACGAAAATAAACCCGGAACCTCCAAATAATAAGACCACAGCGCTACCAGCTACCAGGGAGGCAGAAAGAAAAAGAAAAATCAATTTTCGGTACACCAAAGTACATTATGTAATCCGATGTTAGCTCGTTTTGCAAACGCGTTCGCTAATTATGATTGGCGTATCAAAGTGAAAAGCTTTTTATGATTGTGCGAAACTTTGCGAATTACGCCGCCAAATGCTTTTAGATCCATTCGCTTTGCGTGTAATTGTAATTTCTCTTTAGAAATTAATTCTTCCAAAAACTCCACGCCCAAGTTAAACATAATGATAAATTAACACGCGTCACGCGTCAGGTACTGTGTTCCTCAATGTGGATTTGATTATGCAAACTCGAAATTAACTTTATTCCTAAGTGGGAACATTAAGAATTAAGGAATTATTTAACTGGAATATTAATGATTAGGCTCGTGTACACTCTAACGTTTTAAGAGCGCGTGTAATAGTTAATTTTCAGATGCAGATTTGATTTTTACAGCAGTAAATCCATTTTTATTTTTAACCATTCGAAAAATCAGGTAAAAATTACATAATATTTCCAAAGGACGATAATGAGTAGAAACATAAAATAATGAAATTTGTTCCACAAAAAAAAATTCGCGAAGTTAGGTGAAATTTTTAACCAATTTGCATTTATTTTCAATCTGTTGCTTAAATTACAGAGGCAAAAATTTTATATAAAATTCCTATACATATTACTAAGAGATGATACAGCCATTTTTTTTTTAAATTAATATATTACGAGTTATTAAAGTACATGATTTATTTGACGCTCCTACACGCTAGCATCTGCCGCGTTTCACACGAGGTTTCGGGTATGTTTTATTTCATCTATCGCGGGGATTTTTTCTGGCATTCTGCGCACACTTAACTAATAAATCTAACAAAGGCAGAATTTCGTATCCAGGTGGTAGACTATAAAAGTCTTTTCGAACAATGTAAATCTGGAGTCAGTGAATTGAAAGTTGGACAGTTTTTTAATTAAATAGATAAAGCTATTTAAGTAGACAGGACGTTTTGTAAAACAGAAGATTATGATTCTGGTGATTAAATTAGTTTAAAAGGCACTTAAAGGAGGATGGGTAATGGTGCGGTTAAACGGCGCGCTATAAAGACGCGATTAAACGGCGCGCTATAACACGAGCCGAGCCTAGCTCGGCGCGTGGCTCGGCGCGCCACGCGCCGTGTAAACAACTACGCTCGGTGCGGCTCGGCAAACTTTGCCCGATAAACGAGCAGGCTTGCGTCCGCATTAAGGTCGTAGCCCACTTATACGACACCGCTGCAACACAGCTCCCGCACAACACTACCTGTAGCTAGCAGACAACTCGCTGCCTCCGCGCCTACAGCTAGCAGGCTACTCGCTGCATCCGCGCCTACAGCTAACAGGCTACGCGCTGTGTCCGCGCCTACATCTAGCAGGCTGCTCGCTGTCCCTACAGCTCACACTTACCGCGACAGACCCAGTTGTGATCAGTCTCGATTGGAAGCACTCGTGTTATTCGTTATGTCTCAATTTACATTACGCGCCACTTACTGTCATCGCTATTGCACTTGACGATGAAGAGAATAGCTCGAGAAAAAGCAGAAATCGGAGATATTGGGTGCATAACATGCTAAAGGCTTGCCTTCTTGAACTTGAACTTGTTGAAGTTCAGATGGAGAATATCAGAAGATCATGCGACATTTACTAGATGATGAAGAAAAATTCTTCATATATTTTCATATGGATCGGTATTTATTTTACTACATATTATCATTTATTCTGAACTATATTGATCGGTAAATCATTCGAGAATGTAGCCCTCTAGGCTCTAATAGAGGGCCTCTATTTTAGTGCGGCGGGCGGGCGGGCGGCGGCGGCCGGCGTCTCTCCACCCGCGCACGTACGCCGACCGTTAGCCCGCTTCAAGCGAACAGACGCCGTGCTCACAGCGCGCGGCCCGCTCTGTTAAGTGTGCGGTATACCACTGTGTGGCAAGGTTGCGGCAAGCTCGCTTAGCGCGCGCTGTATTCTATTTTGTGTTGTTACTGTAAAGTGCACCTCCAGAGAACGATATTAAGTCCATATTTGAATGCTCATATTTTGGTTGGGCGGGAGCGGTGTCGTATAAGTGGGCTACGACCTTTAAGCCGAGCCGCGCCTACACGGATGGTGCGGCGCGGCGCGGCTCGTGTTATAGCACGCCGTTTAACCGCACCATAACACGAGCCGCGCCGCGCCGCACCATCCGTGTAGGCGCGGCTCGGCTTAATGCGGACGCAAGCCTGCTCGTTTATCGGGCAAAGTTTGCCGAGCCGCACCGAGCGTAGTTGTTTACACGGCGCGTGGCGCGCCGAGCCACGCGCCGAGCTAGGCTCGGCTCGTGTTATAGCGCGCCGTTTAATCGCGTCTTAAGAGTGGACCCAAATACAAAGTTTATTGTATAATAAATGAATAATTATTAAATTATGACGGTATTTTTTGCTTTTATAAAGTGAATCCTCATGACGTCTTATCGGCACCACTGCGTAGCTTAAATTCCATGATGTCGTTCTAAAGCGCTTTTCCGCCTTATCGTTCCTATGAGCGCCAATTTTTTTTTTTTTAGGGGTGTCACCTTGGAAAGAGATCTTGTTGCTTTCTGATTATTTTCGATTCCTTCCATTTCATTCATCAATTTTTTTATCATTCACCTTCAAAGTTTGGAATGCCCTTCCGGCTTTTATCTTTCCAACGAACGATTACTTGAGTATCTTTAAATCAAGAGTCAATAGGCATCTTCTATACAAGCGCGCACCATCATAGGCTGAATCTTCACTTACCATGGAGTGAGATCGCAGTCAAGTGCTAGTCTATATTTAAAAAAAAATATGATAAATAGTTCTAGAGCACACTCTCCGAAATATATCTTATAGAATACCGAAAGACGCGCCGACCTTGCGCCGATGTTTCAGACTACCTAAGGCAGTAGGTACTTAATTAATAAATTTTGTTATTAAAACTCATTAATTTATAGAGACTTACAACGAGTTACGTCATATTTTAAAAGTAAGTAGTTACAAGACTGTACTTATTTCATACTAAATGTTACATAATGTAATGTTCTCACCCCGCGTCATTCGGAACGTTCCGTTTGAGATATACAGAGCTGTTCTTTTAGGTAAATTACCCAAATACGCCCTTCAAAAAGGATGGTTATGTTTTATGTATGTAAGTTTATATTCTGTGCCACTGTATCTCCCAATTTCCCAAACATGCGAATATAGTTATAATAGCTTTTGTCCGAGCGACATCAAAGCTTGTCGCAGGGAGCCGCTGGATTCAGGCGGCGCACGACCTCGGCCTGTGGAGGTCCGTGCTAGAGACCTATGTCCAGCAGTGGACGTCTATCGGTTGGTGAAGAAGAAGAAGCTTTTTGTGCGACCTTTCAATTTTAACCGTTGGGCTATTGAGGCTTTTAGGCTAAATAAATAATCTATTGAGGCCAATCTTAGGCTGAACCTTACCATCAGGGGAGATCGCAGTCAAGAGCTATCTTGTCATCGAATTAAAAAAAAAGGGAAGCTATCTGACTCAAAACTGCCATGGACAATAGTTCTATAATAACGATGTACCATAAAGAAATGATTTATTAGCAACACTATAAAAGCTAAAGCGGAGCGCTCCTCCCAGACAGCGGAACATAAACTATGAAATACAGTCTCGCTCTACAGTCGGCTCGCTGTGACGATTACACTGTACTTATATTAACACTAGCGGACTCCTGCGAATTCGTCCGCGTTCCTAAATCCCCACAGTTTTAGTGGGCAGAACCCCTGCAGCATCAGGATTGAGGAGTCGGGTCCTGAAATTCAACGATATAGTATTTACTTGGTACCTACAATAACTATTCATAATCGACGGTTCCTAAATCCCGACAGTTAAGGGGGACAGTATCCCTGCAGCATCAGGATTGAGGAGTTGGAAACCGAAGTTTTTATGAGAGCATCTCGCAAAGTTTTTGTGTCGATTAAAAAAAGATTCACGCAAATCGGTTAAGAAATCACGGAGATATCGATATACAGAGGTAGAAAAACACAACTCCTTCTCCTCCTTTTTTGAAAGTCGGTTAAAAAAGTAGCCTATATTTTGCCCGATAATGTAAGCTATCTACCAGTGAAAGTCCCGTCAAAATTGGTCCAGCTGTTCCCGAGATTAGTGGCAACAAACAGACAGACAGACAGACAGACAGACAGACAGACAAAAATTTTAAAAATTGCTTTCTTTTTATAAGCACCGTATTTACTTTCGTATGCAGTTAGTTAAAAGCTGTTCTTTGATATTACAAACAGACACTTCAATTTTATTTATTTGTATAGATTGTTCCTTTTTATGTTCCGTACCCTAAGGGTAACCAACAGGACACTATTGCTAAGCCTCCGCTGTCCGTCCGTTCGTCCGTCTGTCTGTCAGGTGGCTGTATCTCATGATCCGTAATAGGTAGACAGTTGGAATTTTCAGAGAATGTGTACTACTACTTCTGTTGCTGCTATTTAATAGAATAGAATAGAATAGAAATATTTTTTATTCAAATAAACTTTACAAGCGCTTTTGAATCGTCGATGAATCTTCCACTGGTTCGGAACGCCCTTCCGGCCGAGAAGAGCCAACTAAAAACTCGGCGGTTGCTCTTTTCAAAAAAAGCCGCCCACTTATTATATTCATTATCGTTATTATCCTTACAGTTCTTCAACAAGAAAACTTTAGTAAAAACACACATTCAAAACAAAAACACGTTGTTAAGAACAAACTCTGCGAAGAACCGCAGCGTTTAGCGAAAGCCTCTTTATTAAAAGTTGCCTGCATCTCCTCACAAAGGCTCGTTGTGCATACAAAATACACAAAATACACTACAGCAACGAAACTTTGCGTAATAAGATCATACAAGGTTCATTGTATTTAACGCCGTGCTTATGAAATATCATTATAAAAAGTTTTCAAAATTTGTTTTTTTAAGCTATTGCATAGCTTCTATCGCGGGCCTTGAGCCTGGAGACCGAATCCAGAAATTCCGTAACGAAAATAACCTGATACGGGACCCCTCTCACCGCTAGATGGCGTTGATAAAAAATGCTATGCAATAGCTTTACCGCGGCAGTCCCCGAGTGCCACACGTCTTTTTTTTTTAAATTCCGGATTTCCATTATCATCATTATTGATCAGCAACCCATTACTACTGGCTACTGGCTACGACTACTGAATGCAAGAACTCTACCGTCAACGCCATCGCACCCATATCATAAAGCATAGTAATACTAGGATAATATATAGACATAGATAATAAAAATAGAAATAAGACTTCAAATCAACGCAAGGCAAAATACCGATTTTCATAGATAACTAGCGGACGCCCGCGACTTCGTCCGCGTCAATTTCTATTATTATGATCGCGATTAAGAAGTTTTTAAAAGATTTTAAATATGGATAATTTTCCCCGTTTTTGCGACATTTTTCACCGATGCTTCGCTTTTTGTTTGACTGATGTAATGACGTGGAAACTGATGCATTTTATCTCGCGTGCCGAAACTAATACAAAAGAAACGCGAGTTTCGGAACGCGACATTAAACTCCTCCAACTATGTATTCTGTGCTCCAACGCACACACGCACATTGTTTTGATAGATATGATCTTTGACGTTAGGAACACACCTACATTGCTTAGACAACAGTGAGTGCTTGTAATTTAATATGAACTTTATACCATAGCAATAAAGCTCAAATTGACTACGTTTTAGTTTCAAATCATTTGTATGGGAAAAAGAAAAGGGCTATTTTTAGGGTTTTTCAAGCAATAATTCTAATTTTTCTCGCCGTAAAAACCATCCTTGAACTTCAACGAACATTTTAAAAAAAGATTTGGCCAAATTGGTCCAGGCGTTGTTGAGTTATGCGCTTACCAACACATTTTGCGATTCATTTTTATATTATAGATAGATATAACTTGAAGGACTTTCATATGAACATTCATCCCCAATCGCAATATCCCCTTTAAGGTTGGAGATTTCAAAAATTGTGAAATACTTATTTCTTCATTTTCAACTGAAAATTTTAATACTAAGTTTTATGGATATAACTTGAAAAAAGACGGACTTTCATACAAACTTTAAACCCTTATTTAACCCCCTTGGGGATGGAATTTCTAAAAATTTATACTTAGAAAAATTTTATCCTTGTGTGTCACAAACAAACAATTATTATGATTGACTAGACGATGCCCGCCACTTCGTCCGCGTGGATAAAGTTTTTTGGATTCCCGGGGGCACTCTTTAATTTTCCATCTCAGATCTCAGAGTTGCCCTACAAAAAATTTAAAATTACGCTAAAAAAGTGGCTAGCGCAAAATGTTTTCTATTCGCTGAATGAATTTTTTGAATGCGATAGGTCTAAGATATGCTTAAACAGTGTGTAATGACATTATACAAGATAAACTTTAATCTTTAGTTTTTAAGCAACTCGTATTTTGTATGTCAGTTATTACCTGACTGAATATGCGGCCCCTTCAAGTTTTAAGATCTTATGTATACCCATATTCTTGCAAATAAAAGATTTCATTTCTGTCATTTCATTTCATTTCTTTCTGGGATAAAAATTAGCTTATGTGTTAATCCAAGGCATAATCTATCTCCAAATTTCAGCTAAAACCGTCCTGTAGTTTTTGCATGAAAGAGTAAAAAACACATACAAACTTTTGCCTTTATAATATTAATAGTGTAATTAGTGTGATCTATAGGATGGATCCTAGAACTATCCAACTATATTACCAGCAAAGGGGGTAACGAGACTTGGTACTCTTGGTAGATTTATTATTAACACGGACTATTCTAATGAAGCATTTTATATGCAGACGACGCCCTACTGATGTCTCTGCTGAAGATATTATACCGTGGTTCCATACCGAGTTTTCTATAACTATTCATAAAACATCAAAGACGAAAGACAAGCTTTGTGTAATCTAACTCACTGAATGAAATTAAAGTTCGTTGGGCGGGGCACTTAGTTCGAAGAGCTGAAGGTCGTTGGGATCCCTAAGTGCTGGAATGCGACGTATGGTAGATCCTCCCACTAGGTGGATTGACGACATCAGATAAGGCGCGAGACCGAAGCCTGTGGAAGTCCATCTAAGAGATCTTTGTTCAGCAGAGGACGTCTATCGATTGATAAAGCCATTACACTTTAACCTCGTCCTGCTGCCCATTATTCTTTTTAAATCACAAAATATATTTAAGAACTAAGTGCCCGGGCAGGACGAGGTTAAGCAGTGCGTAAAGTCACATTTAATAAGTAGTGGCTATTATACAGTTAGTGAATTTCTTAATGACAAAGTTGTTTGGAAGCAATCTGCTCTACTTCAGCTATCCACAAGATACCTATAAGCTAAATATTGTAACATTTTTGTTTTGAAAAGAGAAATTGCTGAGTTTCTTGCCGGCTCTTCTCAGCAGAATGACCTTTCCGAACCGGTGGTAGATTCTCGACTTGTCATAAGAGCCTACTTTTGGCCTACATGAAATAAATGATTTTGAGTTTGAATTTGAAAGAAGAAGAAAGTCCAATGTCTTTTCTTCCATTCTGCATTTTCTCTATATGTAGGTAAATGTAGTGCACCCACTCAAAAAGCTGTGCCATCAATGCAAGCCGTAAATCGAGTACAATTAATACAGTTGCCAGTTCCTGGCGAACAGTTTAAATGCGCTCCCTGGGCATAATGTGTGAGTTGTGAGACTCATCAATAAACACCGACACCTCAAATTTATCCGCGGAATGGCGGGCTTTTTCAGGCGCGCTCAATTTTCGAACAGCTCAATATGGGACGATCTAGAAATTATTGTTGAACGATGTAGTCACCTGTTTTAATTTACTACAGACTAGCGGACGCCCGCGACTTCGTCCGCGTCTTCAATTCACAGTTCTTAAATCCCTATAATTAAGGTGGGCAGAAACCTGCAGCATCAGGATTGAGGAGATGGGTCCTGTAAGTGAAAAAAGATTTTCCCGCTTTTCTGTTGAAATTTTTCCTGAATTTTCTTTGCTATAAACCTCACGGAGCCCGAGACCTTTCCAACGAATGCAAAATCGTGGAAATCGGTTCGTGCGTTCTGGAGTTATTGCGTCAGGAAGGAAAACCCGACTTATTTTTATATAGTAGATTATACAGATGTACAACTTTCAATAGTTAAACGTATAGATTTCTTAGTGATTCTCTCAAATTGGTATAGATATATAGGTAGTTGATTATGTACCTATATAGTTAATTGTAATATTTTGTGTGTACCGATGGGGCTGACATAAAGGTCATCTTTAAAAGTCCCATATTAAATGATGAGATTAAAAAAACTGAAACTTCATGTCTACGGGTCTACTCTCAAAGCTGTTCAAGAGTACCTTGTACCTTGGGCAAAGTATTTAGTTAACAAGATGTTAATTGAAAATTTAAAACACCCCCGACACGTGAATCTAAAGCAGGACTATGTAGGTAGGTAAGTATAAGGTAGGTACGATATACTTAACATCTTGTTGCCCAGTTTTCTGCTACATCTTCAGATCCTTCTCGATTATCGATCGTCATATATTTAAAACATACTCATTGGGACCATTCTAATAAGCCCAAACACACCTATGTCTGCTGTAAGTTGCAGAGGACTTGGGTATCCCGTAGTCCTGTACCTACTATTTAAATCGGTTACCATGTGTTGGAACTACCAGCGAAATAACAATAATACTCCACCTACCTATTATGCATACGCATACTATATGTGTGTGTTTTATGTGCATTAGGGTTAAAACATGCCAAAGATGCCTCACTGCGATACCTCGCGGTCGCGGTTTAGCTCACTACCTCGATGTCACCTCCATGTAAAACAAATGTATGCAAACAGATAAGCGCGAACATGTTGAAGGATACCTCACTGCGATACATCGCGGTACAGCGAGGTATCTTCGACATGTTCGTGCTCGTCTGTTTGCCTACATTTGTTTTACATGGAGGTGACATCGAGGTAGCGAGCTAAACCGCGACCGCGAGGTATCGCAGTGAGGCATCTTTGGCATGTTCTTACCCTTACTGTTCGGAGTGTACAACTTATAAAAAATGTATACTTATAAATAAAACACAAGTATTGTATTGTCCGTTCGTTAGGCAGGTACATAAGACCCAGGGCACCAATTCATCCGCCTCCACCCAATTACGTCGGGAAACGAACTCTATTTATATTGTGCTAGTTATTTAGGCCGGTGAGATTTCGTTCAACCCAATTTGCTCATGGAAATCAACTGGAGGATGAAGCAACAATTGTCTTGTTTGATAAATAATATTCAAGTACTGAACACCACCTACATTCTTAAAATATCCTTACAATATTATTATATCTACCTAAAAAGGAATTTTATTCTTCAATCACGTAGCAACAGACCAACGGATTGACGGTATCTATAACCGCAATCTTATCTTATCTATCTTATCTCCGGGGCTGTTACTTTTTTTCCCCCTACTATAAAGCACCATTATGTGAGGGTGGCTTTATTTTATACTACCATCTAGCCTGTGGACTAATAAGTAATATAAACTTCTACTTATTGGGGCTGTTACTAACAACTTTTTGACAGAGAAGCCAATAACTTTTAAAGTTCATGCCTTGTCTTCCGTAATTTTGCTATTAACTGGTTCTAATGGAAATGTCAAAGTAAAACACTTTCAGATAGTGTGTCCACAGATTCGTATATCTAACATCTGCGCGTAGTTGTTACTCTCGTCTTTCGATATTGACAACCGTGACCGAAATTCGCTCGAGAGAACATTTCTATTATGGTCCCTTTCATACAGGCCTAGAAAAGTAATGTTCAACTCGACAACAAAGATTTCTAAGCGCTAAGTTCCAATGTCAATCTGGCGGAATTCACCAACTTTCGGGCACCGCAATCAAAACTTGCGCCTACACAAAAATCGAAGTTGGCTGTAACTGAGTGATGCAATGAGTCGCGCTTTACTTGCCTCGAGTCGGAACTTCGCAAACACATCGCGTTTTCTACATAAATCATCGCGAACAATCGGCGAGCGCTGAGTGGTTTTGTGTACACACTCGAGGTAATACCCACCCAAATCGCTGCGTGATCGTGCGTGCGTATATTTCCACTATGACTGAAACGGAGCGCAGTGGAGCTCAGCGATTCCTTACCAACATCCTCCCTAATATCCTCACTAACATCCTTCCTAATATCCTTACTAATATCCTCCCTAATATCCTCGCTAATATCCTTACCATATTATAAAAACGTATGTTTGTTTATTGGTTTCTTAATTTGTCCTTCAATCACGCTTCAACAGAGCTACGGATTGACGTGATTTTTGCATGGGTTTAGTTGAGGACCTGAAGAGTGAAATAGGCTACTTTTGATCCCGGAAAATCAAAGTGTTCCCGCGGGGCTAGAAAACCTTAATCCACGGGATCGAAGTCGTGGACATCAGCTAGTCGATATACGAGTATTACTAGATATGGCGGTCCGAACACCCACTTTGTTCCACTGAACTGCACTGCATTCCGTACACTTTATATTGTAGCATAGCCATTCGCGACAAAGACGTGAAGTAACAAAGTGTGTTGGCACGTACTCTGGTGCACTATAGTATAAATGGCTAATCAGTGTGGAGATTTTCAGCAGTGGTCGAATTTTCAATTTCGTCGACACACAAATTAATAATTCATGACATTTTATTGTTTGACCGATATTTTATTTTTTGATTTTTGATTCTTTTGCAAAAGAAAACAGTATCGACAGAAATATGAACAGAATATGCATTCTTGAACGAATTTCGAAACCGTATGATTACAAACTCATCAGAGTTAAAACTAGTTAAGCTTTCACTGGTCCAAAGGGAAATTCCTATCATTTATCTATAGAACTCGCCTTTGCACTTTATAAAACTGGAAAAGAAAAAAAGGCTACCTGGTCGGCCGCAGCTTTTTATTAACTTGCTCTTTTTCATAAGTCATAAAAACTATCCTTCAAAATACCTGCCTAAAGTTACGGTGCGCTAATCAAGGTTGTTAATTTCATAATAATAAAATTATGGTATCATACCTACTAGCATTTGAAACTCTACACTATCCTATTAGTAGATTTATATAAGAAAATGTGTGTTTTTGTTGCTTTGTCTTTCAATCACGCCGCAACAGAGCTATAGGGATCGACGTAGTTTTTATCCCAAAAAGCAAAGGTTTCCCGCAGGATTTGCGGTCTAAACCTTGATAGTTGGACAATAATTCGTAATTGGGTATTTACCTGTTGTCAAAATGTGGATATCACATTAGTTACAATCGAAAATGTAAAATATCGGAAATGTAGAGTAATTTACAAATGTAAATACAGAAAATAAATCGATCAAAAAAAAAACAAATAAGTTGGAAGCAGTTTTATTGCGCCTGTTTCCGTCTCTTTCTAAAACGAAGTTTTCTATGGAGAGTATATAGTATACTCGCTCGTGTCGTCATGATTTAAAAGCGCTCTCTTTGTCTATCAGGAAACTTAAAAGCTTTATATTTTCGAGACTAGTCAATATATTAAAAAAAAGAAAAATGGCATTGTGTTATAACGTTAAAACCCTTTATTTTAAGCACATATATAAAAAAATTTAACCAAATATCTAATTAGAAAACAGCAATAATATCTGCAATGGCTGTAATTACATGGTCATTACCCGTTTCAAAATTAGGCATTTTGGCGTCATTTACATGCGATTGAAACCGTTTGGGTCATGATCGCTATTATGTGCTATTAGAGCTGTCAATAACATTAAACGTTTGTGGTCGCCGACAGCAGCGTCGCAGACCGCAGCGCCGTTGCGGCGCAAATGTGTACTGACAGTTAATGTGGCCGAATGTAAAATTATATATGCACTGTGCTATCTAACTGAGCAGAACTGAATGAGTCTAGTTAAAACTTTGCATTTGAATTTCAGGTGTTTGAAATGTCATGAGCGTGGGGAACGTGCGGCCTAGTTTTGACAACATATTTTTAAGCTATTGCATAGCTTCTATCGCGGGCCTTGAGCGTGGAGACCGAATCCAGAAATTCTGTAACGAAAATAACCTGACACGGGACTCCTCTCACCGCTAGATGGCGTTGATAAATAATGCTATGCAATAGCTTTACCGCGGCAGTACCCGAGTGCCACACGTCTTTTTTTATTTAATTTTCTCATTTATGTCAACCCATCGCAGGCCTACACGTGGCCCAGGTCTCCTCACGATTGAGAGGAGACCTATACTCTGTTGTATTATGTTGTGTTGTGTTTAGTACACACAGTCCACCACGATAGCCAAGTGTGGATTGGACATCTATTTTTAGGGTTCTGTACCCGAAAGGTAACCAAAAGAACCCTATTATTAAGCCTCCGCTGTCCGTCCGTCCGTCCGTCTGTATCTCATGATGATGATGAGTTGAAATTTTCAGAGAATGTGTATTAAAAAATAAATTAAAAATTAAAAGGGGCTCCCCTACTAGAAACGTGTTTTTTTCCGCGTTCTTTGATACGGAACCCTTCGTGTGTCGTACTTGAACGGATATTTTTCAAATAGGTACCCATAATAGAAGTATTACGTCCATTAATTCATTCAAATAACAAAATATTGAGAACCTGCAGAACTTCTACCAATTAGTCTTAAAAGTTTTCTGAATAACAGAATTTATCCGAAAAAATAAAACATCGTTATTATTGCAGGGATTTCAGGAGTTTTCAGGCCGCTTTCGTATTCGCGCGTCCTTAATAGAACGATAACCGAACGGTTTTTCATTTTATTTGTTTTGTTATCGATTCCATAATGGTTGGTATACCCTTTGATGCGATGCCGGGATTTAAATATGAAATGATAGCCCCATTTGCTATGATATCCATGCTTTCTTATAAATCGCTGCTTCACTTCTGTAAACAAGTGCAATTTTGATTTATGGTAGTTTTGAATTGATGCAGCGAAATGTGAAAATGTCTTGTTAAGCGAATGTTACTAGTTTGTCACTGACGATGTTACTTGATGAAGCTGGGCAAGATTTTTTTTAACAATATACAGTCAAGGTCAGCTTGGCTTCTCCTCTCCCCTCCAAATAAGCGGAAATCTTGTGTTTAGAGTAGGTGCGACAGTAGTACAACGGGTGGGTATCGAACCGGCGACCTAGCTGATGCCCGCAACTTCGTCTGCGTGGATTTAGTTTTTAAAATCATGCGGGATTTTCCGGGATAAAAAGTAGGTATCTATATAGCCTGTGTCACTCTCCAGGTCCTCAACTATACCCATGCTTTTGCGTGATTTTTTAATCGATCCGTAATTCCGTAGCTCTGTTGCAGCGTTATTGAAGGACAAACAATAAACCAACAAACAAACACAGAAAAGTAACAGAGTTCCTTTACTGTGTTTGTTTGATGGGTGTTAATGGGCGTTGATTTCAAAAATTATATATTCATATATGCCCATCATACTTCACACTTTCCCATTTATAATATAGGTATTAGTAAGAATACCTTTCCACACTATATTCAATAATTCTAACTAGCATAACTTGCAGATTCAGGAATTTTGGAACATTTGAGGATCAACTGGTGGGTAGGTACTTGCGGCGAAGTTCTCGGAACGTCTACATCTAGCACCGCAAGACACACATAATTCATTGTGTGTCATATAACATCGGAACTGTGCTGGCTATAATCCGGCAGTTATTTGCATACAGCCGGGAGCTTGCCTTGAGTATTATTTGAAGTGTAGCGGCCAGCGCATTTGCATAGAATCATAATGTTTGCAGAATCTGCGGAAAGTTGCGAACGTAATATATGCATCTCTCTCATGACGTTCATGAGATTTATTCGCTGATACCGTAAGTACATTTTATCATAAAGGAAATAATTATAATTTACTAGCTTTTCCCCACGGCTTCGCTCACGTTAAGTTCGATTTTTCAAACCCCTGTTTTATCCCTTTAGGGGTTGAATTTTCAAAAATCCTTTCTTAGCGGACACCCACGTTATAATAGCTATCTACATGCAAAATTTCAGCCTGATCCGTCCAGTAGTTTGAGCTGTGCGTTGATTGATCAGTCAGTCAGTCAGTCAGTCAGTCAGTCAGTCAGTCAGTCAGTCATCTTTGCCTTTTATATATTTAGATAATTTAATCAAAAGTTATTATCTATAGGTATTTATTATAAAACTGTAATGGGGCGAATTCTGTACATACAATATATTTTGAAAATTTTAATCGGAAGATGCTTTATTATCGATACTGAGCCAAAAATACTTTTTTTTTTAATTTTTTCTGTCTGTCTGTGGGGGCATCACGCGAAAACTACTGAACGGATTTGAATGTTTGGTACAGTGGTAGTTTTTAGCTCTGAAAATCTCTCAGTAGACAATCTGACTACAATTTTATGAGATTTTCTGAACTGACCTAATCATTAGCTAGCTAAGCTAAAATAATAAGACGTTAAAACAAGCTATACAATGTGTACCTACTTAAATCCTTTACGTAGATGAAGATGTGTCTGTTTAAACAGACATGCCAGGCGCACACTCGCAGCGCTGTGCAAACGCTCTCGCCGAGATTTAGTGGCATTACCCACGTGTATGATAAGATAACACTACAATTTATGCACGCTATTATCTATCTCTTGCAGCGACTCAACGTAGACATTTTGTACGGCTGGTGCGGTGCGCTGCCTTGCGATTCTGTGCAGGCAAATTAGCGCTGCGATGACTGTGACGTCGTGCGCTGTGCTGACTGTGACACTGTGTAGTGTTACAGCCACACGTTGTCATAGCCACACGGTGTCACAGCCGCACGGCGTCATAGCCGCACTGCGTCATAGCCGCACGGCGTCATACCCACACGGTGTCAAAGCCACACAGTCACACGGTGTATAACACTGTGTGGCTGTGACACTTAGTGGCTGTGACATCGTGTGACTATGACACCGTGCGCAAGTGACTGTGACTATGTGACTGTTACACTGTGCGGCTGTGACACTGTACGGCTGTGACACTGTGTGGCTGTCAGCGTGACAAATCGTTAGTTTCTTATCGGCTCTTCTTAGAAAGCAGTGTCTGCTTTCTGAACCGATGGCAGTCTTATTTTGTCAAAGGAAACACAGGTCGGCCCACTTACATCCCACTTAGAATAAATATTTTAACTTTTTAGTATTCCAATTTCTTACTGTAATGAAAGCATTCTAGAGCAGACGACCTGAATGACATCATAATCACGTACTATTGTAAAACTGAAGTTAACTCTTTGAAAGGAGTCGCGGCAAAACTTGTAGGAAACAATCTTTTTAATGTTCCTCCTCCGGTAAATTATAAATACTCCTCTAATGAAAGTGTTAAAGAAAATCTTGACGCCATTTCTGCTTGAATCTGCAGTTTCTCGAATAAACGTAGGTATTTTCTTTTGCAAATATTCTCTAACTTCGAATTTCAAATAAATGCATTACATAATAATATGAGTTTTCCTTTCTTACTCGTCTTAAAAAAATAAATACCTACTTCAAAAGTATGTACATAAGAAATTCCTACAAAATTCATTTGGATTTGGTAAAACGTTCCACTCGTAAAACGCTATTCAAAGTATAAAATAAGATAAAAAGAGACTTCAGTCCTCAATCGCGCGATATCTGAGTCCACATCATTTTCGCTGTTTAAGCATATTTGTAGGATTTCGAGGAAGGTCGATCTCGCTTTGATAAGATCCAAATCAAACGAACATTATGTACCATTGGAGTTTGTTTTTTTGAGAATTTTGTGTTTTTTTTTATAATGAGATAGGTTTGCGCTTGACTTTTTTTTTTTTTTTTTTGAGAATATTTCTTTTTTTTATTATGAGATATTTATTCAATTTAATTGAATTAATAGATAATATTTAATTTTATTATGAGAAAATTAAAGAATACAAGCGGGAATTAAAAAACAGTTGCTGCGCGATTGAAGGATTTTTATTTATTCGATGACAAGATAGTCCTTGACTGCGATCTCACCTGATGGTAAGTGACGATGCAGTCTAAGATTGTAGCCGGCTAACTTGGAAGGGCAGTGTAGATTCAACCCATATCTCTAATCGGTTTCTACACGCCATCGTACCGGAACGCTAAATCGCTTGGCGACACGTCTTTGCCGGTTACTTAGCCACGGCCAAAGCTTCACACCAGAGCAGACCAGAAATTTTGCCCCCGCTGGGAATCGAACGCACATATAAGACCACAGCCCTCACTACTGCGCCAGGGAGGTTGTCAAAACAAACATGAATAAACAAACACGTTTTCGCATTTTTTTTTGTTTTAATTACCTACTTTTAAGCACAATACACGCAAATAAGCCACGCGTATGCAATACGATCCTCTTTTGAGTGAGTCCCTTTGAATGTTCCACTGCAATTATAAACACTCATCGTATGAAAGAGGTATCATTTCAACGATGTAGGTATATGAATATGTAGTCTGCGGCCGCCCTAATGAAGCCTTTACAGGATATTATTCTGTTTTTTCTATATATATTTTTTTACACAACTTCTGCAAAGCCAAAAGGAAGGCTTATTTTAGCAGTCTATTTGTAACTAGCTTTAACCCGCGGCTTCGCTCACGTTAGGTTCGATTTTTTAACCCCCTATTTAATCCTCTTGGGGTTGAAATTTTACAAAATCCTTTCTTAGCGGATGTCTACGTCCTAACAGCTACCTGTATACCAAATTTCAGCTCGATCGGTCCAGTGGTTAGAGCTGTGCGTTGATAGATCAGTCAGTCAGTCAGTCACCTTTGCCTTTTATATATTTAGATGTATTTACGTACGTTCCACCACAGCGCCTGAACTACTGAGCCTTTGTTGATGATGAGGTGTCAATTAATTGTCATAATCGTTTTTATAATTTTAATTACATTTAATTATATACCTTTTAATTATTCGTCTGGTTTATTTACTGCCATACCCCTTCCAAGTTAGCCCGCTACCATCTTAGACTGCATCGTCCCTTATCAGGTGAGATCGCAGTCAAGGACTATCTTGTCATCGAATTAAAAAAAAAACAATCATTCATCTACTGATCTTTTCCTAACTACTATATTGTACCTGATTGTCAGTAATATTGTTAATCTGCCATTAATATTCCGTTTCAAGCACGCTTTGAACTATTAAATAATTAATTATTGAGCGTGACTTATGCAATATAATATTATGTACTTATATAATATATATATATATATATATGTATACCTAATGATTGTAACGACAGCCTAGCATAGCAGATATTCCTAGCAGAGATAGCCTATTAGTAGTGGTATTCTATTCGCGGGTTCTATCACGGCACGCACCTTTAACTGTTCGGAAGTTATGTTCACTGCTGAACAAAGGTACTTTTCATGAACTTCCACAGATCTCGGTCTTGCGCTACCTATATCTAGCGGTTCTCTGCGACTCTCATATCATAATTCGCTCGCAAAAGTTTTAAGTTTATTTTGTAGGTACTTGAGAAACCTAACTGGCTGTATTTTGTTTTATTTTGTAGAGTTCGACGACATAATTGAGCGTTGTTAAGCAGAAAGCGACCAGCGCCAGAAAACCACTTTTAAGTATGAGCTGATTTAGGTATTTTTATCACTGCTTCGAATGACCAAAATTGTTAAAAAATTAACGAAAGTTTAAGTATATTTTATTAGCTAATATAAAGCTTATAGTACATTTTATTAGCTAACATTAGCCATTTTTTATCGCCAAAATACCGTTTACTCATTTTCGCATAAAAAATGCCATTGGTCGTTTTCTGCTTAACGACGCTCAATTATTAGGAAATACGATAATTTTTTTTTTATAATAATATTTTTTATTTTTTAAATATTTTCAGACCACGACTGTACATGACATGAGATAAGATATTAATTTATTAATTATTATCAATTTAAAGCATTACTTGTTAAAATACTCATTACTCTGTACTTACTACATGCTTACTACTTATGATGTTACCAACTCACAACTGCATTAATTTTAATTTATAACCGACTTCCATTATTATGTTGTATTGATTTGATTACAATATAAACCTACTATTAACTCAGTAATAGAGGCTTGCAAAAATATGCGGTACGAACCGCAGGCAAAAGCTAGTTAAATTAGCGAAAGATGTGTCTGTTTGTTACCCGAACTCTCACTGTTCAGACTATTAGTACATTTGTATACAGCGAAAGTTTACCGCGGTGCAATAGTAAACAGCGCCATCTAGTGAAGGTAAAGGAAACTTTATGATAGGTACTATTGCTTCAACTTAAGAGGCAAGTCTGGAAGAAATGCGCAAATAGACACTTACGGTTTAACGCAAATTAAAAAACTCATTGAATTGAATGACACCACAAAAAAACCTCAATTGCTTAATAGATGAAGCTATAAGTACGCCGCGAAATATATCTAAAATAAATCTCAGTTTTTGAGAAAAAAAATCGACAACATTATCAAAATCACCGAAATCGACCTTTTCTATTTAATACATCTTATGCTATTCCGATGTTATATTTGGAATAATTTTTGGTTAAATCGTGAGAAGGAAGTATAGAAAATATTTTCACCATTAAAATTTTATATTAATTCAAACCAAAAAGCAATAATATAAGACTAAAAATCATTAATTTTGTAGCGAAAATCGTTCCCCGTTGCTCATACATTTTAGTATGAAGCAGTAGCCGCCCGTAATTCGCTTTATATTACAGTGTTCAACCACAAATCAATTCAATCGCGTCCCAATATTCAAGGAGATAGCACGCTCCTTTTCGCAGAGCATCGCAACTCCGGCGATCGCGATATAATAATTGTTTCGAGCGTTAGGGTGGGTCGCGAGTGTCGGAAACGACTGCTAATTTTATTTGTATTCTTCGAACGTAGTAAGTATGTGAGTTTTACTATGTATTTTTTTAATCATCAAACACTTCATTAATTAGCAAACACTAATGTACTCATTAATATCGTAACTTATTTTTCTTCTCATTTCAGGTAGATATGAAAAAGCGTAAAGGAAATTACTAAAAACACAAAAAAAAAAACAAAGGAAGATTTAACATAAGCTGTAAGTACTTATAATGTACTCATCTTTTTACCCGACTTTTTTATTTTTATCGTTGACAAGATAGTTTTTGACTGCGATCTCACCTGATGGTAAGTGACGATGCCAGTCTTAGATGGTAGCGGACTAACTTGGAATGGGTACGGCAGTGTAAATTCAACCTAAGCCTAATCGGTTTCTACACGCCATCGTGCCGAAACGCTAAATCGCTTGGCGGCACGTCTTTGACGTAGGGTGGTAACTAGTCACGTCTAAAGCCTCCCCCCAGACAAAGCTTTGACTTCGACTGTGGCGAAGCCCAAAACATTGTTATGTTTTCTGGCTGAATGTTTGTTAACCTTCAATAGTATATTTTGATACAAATGCGGAAAATCGAACTTTCCGCACGAGATACAGCTACAAAAAGCTCTTTGAGCAGCCGTATTAAAAATTACTTTAAAATGGACTAGCTGTCTTTATAACCCTACAAACACTAAACCGATTTGGCTGATACATATTTTGGAATTCAGATAGCTTATACCCTGGATTAACATATAGGCCACCTTTTAAACCTTTAAAATCTAATTGGGGTTTGCAAAAAATCTAATTTAATTAATTATATCCTAATTTCTAATAAATACCTTATTAACTATATTGTTTCAGGAAACAAAGTGTCAATTCTGGAAAACAAAAGCTTGAAGGATGATGCGTGCACTGATGTTGAAAAAGCAACGAGAGTTCTATTTCAGGAAATACAAAACATGCAAAATATAATTGTAAATGACAGAGTTACTTGGAACCAATCTGCTTGCTTCAACTGCCACAAGACACTGTATAAGCTACATATTGTAACATTTTTTGTTTTGAAAAGAGCAACTGCCGAGTTTCTTGCCGGCTCTTCTCAGCAGAATCAGCATTCTACATGAAATAAATAATTTTGAGTTTGAGTTTGAATTATTTAGTGACACTTGTTTTGTCTAAACTAATATCATAAAGATGAAATATTTGCTTATTTGTAAGTTTGTAAAATTGTTTGTAATGGATAAACTCAAAAACTACTACTTAACCGATTTTAAAAATTCTTACACTCATGGAAAGCTATTATTCCTAAGTAACATGAGCTATATTTTATTTAAAAAAAATTAACCGTAACTTCGTGAGATATACGTACCTACTATACATGTTTGCAATACTCATAATTACCTACAAGCACGTCCGCGGGGCTATATATTGAACTATTATAGTTGAGCAACTATAACCCCTTTTTTATTCAAATTAGTCTGTTGAAACATGAGTACGATGAAAAATGTTGACGTTCTCATCATGATTATTTAGTAATCTTTATCCAATTAAATATTTTTGTAACTATAATTGACTATGTATTTGGAAATTCCTCTTTACATAATTCGAATCACAATTCACGCAAAAGTTACATGACAAAAAGCGTGCACTGTGACCCCACCCTATGCCACCGGCTACTCACTACCGCACGTCGCCGCCCGCGAACTAAACAAAACGACAATCTAATGGTTAAATACATTGCGTATTTTCTGTGAAATTCATTTATATCCTACTAAGACGAACGCGTGATGTACATTTAACTTAAGGGAAGCGCCAAACGTAGATTGTTAAGATTGTTACTTTCCAAGGTGCGTATACTAATATTGTATGATATGTCTGTGTGAATAGAAATTATCAATGTGGGTGTTCAATCGCAACTTCTCACGCGCCCAGACTGCAGGCTTAAACCATAAAGATGTACTTCATAACGGTTATCCATCGTAAATCAAAATAAAATGACTGATATTAGTACAATTTATTGTTCAAGTAGGTACAAGATATAACTCTGAGTTACCTACCTACATACAAAATCCAATTTTTCTTAGAATTAAAAAAATCCTTTATGCTTTTAAGTTTGTTCTTATCAACTTTATAAAAACCACATTCATTAAACTGAAAGGATATTTTTTATACCCCTATCTTTTATTTGTGAATTCTAGGGATTGTTATTCGAACTATTATGAGTGAAATTTCGTAATAATTAATTTCATAAAAGACTGCGTCGAAAACTCA
The DNA here is from genome assembly GCA_038048805.1 of Hipparchia sbordonii. Classification (NCBI taxonomy): domain Eukaryota; kingdom Metazoa; phylum Arthropoda; class Insecta; order Lepidoptera; family Nymphalidae; genus Hipparchia; species Hipparchia sbordonii. The sequence continues at coordinate 14,659,123 of CM076099.1, read as the reverse complement.
GAATAAAATGATTTCTTTATTTCTCTGGAAGCCTTTACAGCCGTAATAATTGACTATTGAAACGATGTTCAAAGCAAACTGAGTAAAAGGAATAAAAATCTGGAAAAGGAGGTAAAAAGACTAGCGAGGTCGTGCAAAAATGCATTAAATTGAGACCGTTAAACCTCCATTACTGTACTCAATCTCTAAAAGGATCAGCGAATAATTAACGAATAACGTAGGTAAACCAACTGTAAAGGTCGGCGTAGACGACACCGATACGATACGATTTTATTCGATTGATCGTATTCGTATTCGACTCGAACCTGACTACTACTGCACTAGATTATAATATATTGCCGTGTAGGTATTCGAGTCAGGAGTTTGAAAATGCTATTAACTCAAAACACGTACTTTTTGAGTTAGTGGACTTTTCATCTAGGGGTGCGATATTTTGTTGTAGGTTGAACATTCAGTAAATTGTGATTGGACTAGGAATCATTTTTTTTTACTTAATCACAACGCAACCGTTAAAGTAATGTAGCGAGAGTAAAAGAGAAATATATAAGTTACTAGCTTTTGCCCGCGGCTTCGCTCGCGTTAAATTCGAGCCTGCGTTTGCAATGTAAGCGGAAAAAATGTAATTATTTACGACATCACATTAGAAACCTCAAAAGTAACAGTATTTCTCCACTATTTAATGGATGTTATTATACATATAAACCTTCCTCTTTAACCACTATCTATTAAAAAAACCGCATCAAAATCCGTTGCGTAGTTTTAAAGATTTAAGCATACATAGGGATATAGGGACAGAGAAAGCGACTTTGTTTTATACTATGTAGTGATTATACTCGTTGGAGTAGAATTTTTCTTCTATTACCTGTAGGATTAGAATAAGATTTAACTCGATTGATCGTATTTGTATTCGATGACATTAGTCACAGTAAAATGAACCTTAATTGTATTGAATTAAAGTCACTATAACTGAACTATAATTTAATGCTGTTATGGTACATTTAACTAAGACGCTTATAGTCATCGAATACTATTCGTATTCGATCAATTGAATAAAATCTTATACTAATCCTATACTTTAATTTTTTTGTTTTCAATAGCCTGAGGCGCCCTCTGGTGATTTTTGATCGTAAAATATAATAACTCAGAATCTCCTCTGACGTGGACATATTCATAGTAACCTGATCAAAATCGGTTTTATGAAAATGTTAAAAGACTACTTACTGATAAAAATTTGAATATGGATGGATGTTCACAAATTTCTTTTTATGGATTTCAATGAAAATGCTAAAGCAAAGTTAAACTCAGTAAAATAAATCACTACTTATCTCTAAAGAACCTCCTTCCTTTTTTGGAAGTAAGTTAAAAAGTCAAAACACAAGAGTTATTAGCAGATGTTAAAGTTTGCCAGAAAATCTAAACCATTTTAATATTTTAATACTCATTTATATTAAACTTGGTAGGTACTACTTGAAATTGAGGTCTAGAGAAGGCCTGAAGGTATTATTTTAAAAATTCATCTTTTAATTAATAATATTATTCTCCATTCAAATGTAAAATAAATAGAATATTATTTTCACATTTAAATTAAGGTATTTTCATTCGTCTTGATACAATTTACTTTGCGAAATGTTCCCAATTATTTATTCAGACGATCCAACAACTCCAGTGGGCTTGCTATTATATCACCATCAAATTAGTATATCTACATATATCAATAATAACATAATTGACCGGGCGGAACGAATTTTTAGAATCTACTTGGTTAAATCATTTGTCTGTCTGTCTGTTAGAGCCTTAATGACCATAATTACCTATTTAAAATCAACAAATGATATTATTATTAAGTAAATTATTAATCTGTAGTACTCTTATCTAAATATATTTGAAGCCTCAATAGCCCAACGGTTAAAGGTGCGGACTCAAAACTGAAAGGTTACAGGTTCGAATCCCACCCGTTGCACTAAAAAATTGTCGTACCCACTCCTAGCACAAGCTTTCCGCTTATTTGGAGGGGATAGGAGGATATTAGGCAACTTCAGCTTTGCTAATATTCTTTTTAAAAATAAAAAGTGACTGTCTGTCTGATCTATCAACCCTCAGCTCAAAGCACTGGACGGATCAGGTTGAAATTTAGCATAACAGATTATGACGTAGCTGGCATACGCTAAAGCATTTTTGAAAATTCAATCCCCAAGGGGGTAAAACAGGGGTTAGAAAAATCTTATTTACCTAATGTAAGCGAAACCGCGAGCAAAAGCTAGTTAGGACATAAACTGCCTGGTACAATGGAGCGGAAAGAAATTTCACCATGCGTTCAATATTTTACGTGGACGAAAAAAAAATTAGTAGAGGTGTACAACGGGTCTAAATAGGTTTCTGGGTTCTGCAACAAAATGTCCACGTAACGTGGCGCTAACAAAAAATGCGAAACCATTTTCTACTCCAATACCTACGCAGTGGAGTCTGAGATCAGGTGGAAAATTCCAAGAACCTTGACGTATTGGTCGTCAAGGTTCTTGGAATTTTCCACCTGATCGTCGTCGTTGGAACTTGATGATCTCGCTGCAGTGAGTGAGCCACAAAAACCTTGGTGCATGTCATTGGCTCTACTCTTTTAATATCATTCCGATATATTTTTTTTTTCGATGACAAGATAGCCCTTGACTGCGATCTCACCTGATGGTAAGTTACGATGCAGTCTAAGATGGAAGCGGGCTAACTTGGAAGGGGTATAGCCGTGTAAATTCAACCCATACCCCTAATCGGTTTCTACACGCCATCGTGCCGGAACGCTAAATCGCTTGGCGGCACGTCTTCGACGGTAGGGTGGTAACTAGCCACGGCCAAAGCCTCCCACCAGACCAGACCAGAGACAATTTAGAAATTATAAATTCCTAAATTGCCCCCGCCGGGAATCGAACCCGAGACCTCCCAGTTATAAGACCACAGCACTTACCACTGCGCCAGGGAGGTATAACGTAGTTTTAAGGAAGCTTTATAGGTACTGAGACGTCATTATCATTTTTCAATATACAAATACTTTTTGTATACTATTGTTTTATAATAAACCTCCGTATTATACAGAGGCTTACAAAAATTGAAGTTAGGAATCGTAAAAAAAAGGTTATTTATTTACAATAATATGCTATTTAACAATTCAAACTATCTATTAGTACATTATTACACAACGCAAGTTCACTGCGGTGCAATAGTGTACAGCGCCATCTAGTGTAAATAAAGGAAACTTTATGATAGGTCGGTACGGTCGGTTGCCTCAAACTTAGGCTAAGCGTATGCTGAAAATTAGGCGATGCAGTACAGCAAATTTTGCAAGGCGACAGTCGTGGCAGGCATAGAGGCATAGAGATATCACAGGCTTCAAGCGTATGCAGCTACGTGACATGGATATTATATTAATTCGCGTAATACAAAAAATTGATAGTAGGTATGTATACTCACTGACAGTTAAGTCACGAACTTTTTGTGCGGAAAATTCTTAGAATTTCTATTTTAGGTACCACTGGGGTACTCAAGGCATCTTCTTCTTTATCAACTGATAAACGTCCACTACTGGATATAGGTCTCTTGCATGGACCTCCACAGGTCTCGGTCTTGCGCCGCCGGAATCCAGCTGCTCCCTGTGACTCGTTTAATGTCGTCGGTCCACCTATAGTGGGGGTCTGTCAACACTGCGCTTCCCGGTGCGGGTTGTCACTCCAGCATCTTGAGACCCCATTGACCATCAGCTCTTCGAACTCAAGGCACATTTCCAGATCTCAAATCTGGTTTGGTTGGGTAAGAGGCCTTGGTATCCAGGTTCTGATTTTGACGTACCTTGCTACTGGGTTTATGCTTCAGATATTATGATTATAATAACAAAAAAATCACATGTTATGGATCCAACGCTCCTCACTGGAATAACGAGAATAAAATTTTAATTTTATAAAAAAAATGTATTCGAATCGGCATTCTCGTGAAAGACGTTTAAGATTTTTACGCTTTTGAGTGAGATTGGAGCACAAGATTTATCCATCAAAAACTTTTATACTTAGGCAATTTATAAAAAATACCACTCAATATAAACACATTCTCTACTCCGGAGAAAGGAGGCCAGTTTTTATATGTTTCATACAATATAAGTAAATTAAAAATGCATAAAGCTATGCCCGATTTTCGCAATAGGTATTTCTTGAAAGTAATTATCTTTTAAGGACTAAAAAAAATACGGTGTAATAGTTTCCTATTCACTGAGCTTAAATTAATATGATGTGCGTTGTCTTTTAGACAGTCACTGTCTCTTACCTTCTAAAGTTAGAATATATTTAAGCCTCAATAGCCCAACGGTTTAAGGTGCGGACTGAAATCTGAAAGGTCGCTGGTTCGAATCCCACCCGTTGCACTATTGCCGTACCCACTCCTAACACAAGTTTTCACTTATTTGGAGGGGAGAGGAGAACATCAGTCAAGTTCAGCTTGACTGATATTCTTAAAAAAAAAAAAAAATTTAGAAGTTAAATTAGGTACTTAATGTTTTTTTTATCGTATCGTTTCGATAAAAACTTGATTCTTGACAAAAACTTCTAAAACACCCATCAGCTCCTGAATTAACCCAGTACACCACACGTGGGGCCGACGATGACAAAAATGGCGACTCACTGTTCCAATTGAAACAGGAATGCGCTGAACGCTGAGTGATGGTGACGTATCGAAACATTTTTTAACGTAAAATCTTTTGTTAAGGCTTTTCTATTTTTTTTTTATATTAGCCAAGGTGAAGTTAACCAATCGCACCTTTAGAGTTAAAGTGACCTAACTCAAAAATTGCAATTTGTGGGAAATGAGCAAACAAGGTTTCAAAAAAGTATAGTGTTGAGTAAAATGTAACTTAAAGTGAGCGAAGCCGCTGGAAAGCTAGTATTACAGAAAATATTTCCAAATCGACCCTGCGCGGATAAAACCGAAGCTATTCTCATATCCTAATCCTAATCCTATCTTAATACTAATGTATGTGCGTGTGTGTGTATGTTTGTTACTCCTTTCACGCCACAACGAATGAACCGATTTGGCTGAAATTTGGAATGGAGGCAGCTCACATCCAGGATTAAAACATAGGCTACATTTTATCCCTGAAAATTAAAGAGTTCTTACGAGAACCTTAATCCACGCGGACGAAGGCGCGAGTATCATCTAGTCTTGTTATAAAACCACAGCCCCCACACACTGCATAAGTGATTTGATGATCTGAGTAATTTAGAAAATTTCTATACTATAGGTACCTCTCTGTACTTCCTAATCACAAAGTTGGTATAACAGCTAGGTATATTATTCTTGGATACAATATTGTAATCTATACTATTATAATAAAGAGAGAGCGCGAATTTTGTGAGTTTGTATGTATGTCCGGAGCAAACTTTGGAACCACCGCACCTATTACAATAATTCTTTTACCATTTCAAAGGTACATTATTCCAGATGGTTATAGGCTATAATCATGTTAATAAATGTATTATGGCTAGATATTATGTGCAAATTTGTTAAAGAAGTCGGAAATTTTTTTGACTCTTAAACGTTTTCAAGGCGTGCGCTGGGTCATATACTGTTATTGGATGAAAATGATGTATGGGTGAATTGTTCCTCTTAAAGAGTTCTAAAAAAAAGTCCGCGATAGCATATGTCTATATTCTAAGGATAACTTACAGTAACCATTTCTATCTTTCAAATTTTGATTAAAAATAATGAATTATTTACGAAGCTTCTTTAACCGATGTGATGTCAATCTATATCTAAATAAATATGTTTATTATCGTAAGTATTTAATTTAGAACATATTTGCCCTTTACACTATACAATTTAAATAAATATCTTAGGAGTTATCGGAAAATTAATATTTCCGCGCGACAAAATAATAAAATGGTGCCGGCTGGCGCGGCGGGGCACGGTGACGGGTATCGGTGCGGGATATTCGTGTGGTTCCTGTGGTGATCTTATTGACAATCGTCTCCTATAAGAAGCTCACAAGAACAAATATTTAATTTTCAACCCGGACGAAGTCGGCGCGGGCTTCTAGTAATAGATAAAAAGGCTCAATAGCCCAACGGTTAAATGTACGGACTGAAAACTGAACGGTCGCAGGTTCGAATCCCACACGTTGCACTATTGTCGTACCCAGTCCTAGCACAAGCTTTCCGCTTATTTGGAGGGGATAGGAGGATAGTAGTCAACTTCAGCTTGGCTAATATTCCTTTAAAAAAAATTCATGTGACTAAATAAGCGGTACTTACATTGTACCTACATTAAAACTAATTTGAACAGTCCCCGGCAACAGTAGTTCCCTTGTCTGCGAAACTTTGTCGGTTTCATAATATAATAGCGAGGATTCTTCTGCAAAGGATTTTATTTCAAATGCAGTTTCAAGTTTCGACGAACCGACGTGGTTGACACTATATTGAAATTCTTACAAATCTCAGTAGGTACTCCAGTGTTAGACGAGTAGATTTGTATTTTATAGGTTTCATAACCATAGAATAAAATAGAATAGAAATATTTTTTATTCAAATAAACTTTTACAAGTACTTTTGAATCGTCGATGAATCTACCTACCACTGGTTCGGAATGCCCTTCCTGCCGAGAAGAGCCAGCAATAAACTCGGCGGTTGCTCTTTTCAAAAAAAAAAAAAAAATTTTTTTTACAATAGGTAAAAAACTATGCTATGTATACAGTGTTTCCACAATGAAGTTTCAAGAATGCAAAACAATCCAATACATGTTAAGACAGGCAGACAAAAGCAGACCCATTCCCGTTGGTGGCACCCGTTCACGAGCATGACGCATGATCAATAAACCCAATATTCGCCCTTTTTCGCCTTCTTCTTCTTAACCGACTTCACAAAAGGAGGAGGTTCTCAATTCGTCGGAATCTTCCCCGATTACTCGAAGACATAATTGTTATAAAATATTACGAGTAGGTACGTAGGACGGTAATTATTTATTTTAGGGATTGATTGTTGTTTACACAGTAATTATTTTAGGGATTGATGATTGTTGTTTACTTGAAGACGTCTGGACCGATTTAGAAAATTTTTTTTGTTTGAAAGGGTATACTTTCCAGGTGGTACCATAGTCATCAAGTCAGGATCTGATGATGGGATCCTGGAGAAATCGAGGGAACTCTTCAATTTTAGGCACAATTGGTAATACTTTGTAGTGTCGTTTGAAGTCGGTTTTATAAAATTATTTTTTACGTTTATATTATTCAAGCGATTAAGTAATAGACACTAGACATAGGTCTCTTGTATAGAATTCCACGTGTCTTGGTCTTTCGCCGCTCGTAACCAGCAACTTCCTACGGCTCGTCTGATGTCGCCGTCAGTCCGTCTATCCATGAATACCGACATGTGTCAACCCAAACTGTAACCAAACCATTCTTTATGTATACATAATTAAAAATTAAAACGCCACCTACATTAATATTATTCACAAATTAGCAAATAATTAATCAAAAACAAAGACGTAAAATGTAATGTAAGACCGAATGAATGTAAAATAATTTCCTAAGATAGCTGTTACATTATTTTAAAAGGCGTCGCCATATTAATGTGAAACACGGGTCGCTGACGTTGTAAAATATAATTAGAAGAAATTAAGACAAAGTATAATTAAGAGAACGCCTATAAAGTTCAATTTAATAAGCACTCACGACATTTTAGTAAAATTTATTAGAGCAAAGAGAATTCATAAATTAATTAAAAATATGATGTACGCAAACTCTATCTAATTTTCACGAGATAATTACATAATGTCAGATTTTAATCAAAACGTACTAAATGGACCAATATACAGCCGTAACCGAAGGCGTGTGACGTCACAAGTCCCGGCGTGTGACTTGTGACGTCACACGCCGGGACGTGCGTCGTGACGTGACGTCACGTCAAACTTTAAAGTTCTATACTTCCGAGACTAGGTGTTCAGATATTAAAAAAATTGCACTGTGTTTATAATATTTAAAAATTTTAATTAAAGATAATGTAAAAATTTATCAACCAAATACGAATATGTATCGTGGGAGGCTTTTGTTATACTCGTATCTAGTTACCACCCTACCGTCAAAATCGTGCCGCAAAGTGATTTAGCATACAGGCACAATGGCGTGTAGAAACAGATTAGGGGTATGGGTTGAATTAACACTGCACCCCTTCCAAGTTAGCCCGCTACCATCTTAAACTGCATCGTCACTTACCATCAGGTGAGAGCGCAGTCAAGGGCTATCTTGTCATGGTATAAAAAAATACCCTATTGAGACTGTAGCAGTGGTTGAAGCAGATTTTGCGAAATCAACCTGCTGAAATTTTGTGTTGTACTTGAGTAAGACTTGAGTATAAAAATACACAAGTTAAGGATATCAAAAAACTTGCAACTCCGCAGATGTGGTTTTATGAACACAAATATCTAAACTTCGTTTCGAGACACTACCGTCTCGAGTGGGGCATACCGGAACTTATTCCAACTAAGTTGCTGGGAGCGGTTTTTAAAATTTCAAGAACAAAACTATTCACATTGCCCGATCCTATTTCGCGGAGTTTTTCCCTGCACTGATATTATACTTCACGCTTTGTACTTGTAACTGGCTTTTACCTGTGACTTCTTCCGCATGGAGTTAAGTTTTTTTTATGAATACCGAGCAAACGAGCAGGCGGGTCATCTAATGTTAAGTGATTACCGTCGCCCAGGAACACTTGTAGTACCAGAGGCACCACCAATGCGTTGTCGGCTTTTCAGGAATTTATTGGTTCGCCCCTTGAATAAACCCATGGTGTAATTAAGTGGGAACACCGTCGAAGGGAGATGATTCCACAATTTGGTAATACGTGGAAAAAAAGATCTGGAGCAACGGAGTTTTTTCTCAGAGAGAATTTTCGTGATAAAAATTACCTACTACATGTTCACTGCAAGTTGGACGCTATCCAACATCAATCGTTGCAAGCATCTATCGTTGGTTTGTTATTGCGTGATTGAAGGACAAACAAACTAACAAACACACTTTCGCTTTTTTAATACTAGCTGATACCCACGACTTCGTACGCAAGGATTGAGGTTTTTTTTGAGTCCCGCGGGAATTTTTCCGCAATTTCGTTCGCGTACATTATGGTTTTTTAATTATCTTATTTTCCGGGATTAAAAGCAGCCTATGTGTTGTTCCAGACTATAATCTAACTTTGCGCCCAGCCAAATCGGCTTAGTCGTAACAGCGTGATTGAGTAACAAACATACAAGCTTTCGCATTTATAATATTATAATAGGATTAATAGGAAGGATTACCTAATATTATTAATAATAGTTTAACGTTAGCTCAAATATAGGTAGCTATTTATAATTGTTGTGTATTTTTTTCTAGAAGAACAGCAATTTATCAAATTGGAAGTTGCCAAAAAACTAGCCCGTCTATAAGATCCTGAAGGGAAGCATTGCAGCCATCTCTTACGGTAATCTTGTTTTTAGTGCTATTAAATCCCTGCTAAAAGCGTTTGCTGAGCAATGTTTGTGTGTCACGTCTGTTTATTCAGACATAGCTCCATTTACGTAATGGATTCATGGATTACGTAGTACAAAATAAATACAAATTAAGACATACATACCACCTTAGGTAGAATTGGCACTTTGAACTACAAACAGACAGACAAATTACAAAATACCAACGGTAATAAAAATGGTGTATGTCCATACTTGCAATTGCAATAAGCTTAGTAGTGGTAAAGTAACTGTACCTACATCTTAGATATACTAGTGGTTCGCCCCGAACTGAGACCTCGCGATATCCCATAATTCCCAAAAGTTTTAATTATATATTGTAATAATTAACTTTTAACATTAGACGCAATAAAAAAAATAATAGTTGACATAAAACTGTTTTACTGACACAGCGCCATCTATTAGCATTATAGTGAAGCTATTAGCTTCACAATAATGCTAATAGATGGCGCATTAAAATTAAATAATTTCGTTTCTTTATAACATTTATCTAATTTTAGTATTTGTTGTTCAAGTACAGGATATAACTGAATTTTCAACCAAGTTTCACGTTCTAATATTCAGTAATTCAGAAGTTATAGGGCTCTGACAGACATTTAGACGGACACACTTCTCTGTCTAGTAGGCAAGCGCCCTAGTTGACTCAGAGAACTCGCTTCGCTCGTTCAATAAAAGGAAAAGGTGACTGACTGACTGACTGACTGACTGACTGACTGACTGATCTATCAACGCACAGCTCTAATCGTTGGACGGATTGGGCTGAAACTTAGCATGCAGATAGCTATTATGACGTAAGCATCCGCTAAGAAAGAATTTTTGAAAATTAAACCTCTAAGGGGGTAAAATAAGGGTTTGAAAAATCGAACATAATGTGAGCGAAGCCGCGGGCAAAAGCTAGTCTAAATATATAAAAATAAAAGGTGACTGACTGACTCACTGATCTATCAACCCACAGCTCAAATCACTGGACGGATCGGGCTGAAATTTTTCATACAGATAGCTATTATGACGTAGGCGTCCGCTAAAAAATAATAAAATCTGTTCGTCTGGCAATGGGCTGTATCTCATGAACTGTAATAGGTAGATACTTGAAATTTCCACAGAATTATATTTCTATTGCCGCTGTAACAGCAAATAATACAAATAAAATAGAAGAGAAACAAACGTGATTTTTTTTGGAGTTTTTTGCTCGAACTTAACAATGGCCGCTGTTACGATGGCACAGAACCCTTTGTGCGTGAGTCCGACTCGCACTTAACTAGTTTTTATTTATTTGAATTGAAAGGAACTGTACCTATTATATTATGCAACTCCCAGATGTACTCTTACGTTAAAATTTTCATACTGGTGGTCCTATGAAGAGTTAATTAAAGCTGCATAATTTAACGGAAGGTGGGTATAATTAATATAGTTCCAAATTATTGTGTGCATAATCATGATATTATAAAGGTTAACTCTAATAATAACGGCCAGTATAATTAAGCTTGTATTAAAACACGTTCCTGGGGGAGTAATAAAGTTATATTAGGAAACCCCCAGTGTTAAAGTAACCCTGCCCACACTTTTCAACCGACTTCCAAAAAAGGAGGAGGTTCTCAATTCCTCGGAATCTTGTTTTTTTTTTTCATGTAAGTATGTTTTTTGTTTGAAAAACTTCCCAGGTTCCCAGGTGACAATAGGCTACCTTTTTAACCGACTTCCAAAAAAGGAGGAGGTTCGAATTAAAAATTTTTTTTTTTGTTGGATAGTCCATTTATCGAGGAAGGCTTTAGGCTATATAACATCACGCTGCGACCAATAGGAGCGAAGCATCAGTGAAAAATGTTGCAAAAACGGGGAAAATTATCCATATTTAAAATATATTCTTTTAAAAACTTTTTAATCGCGATCATAATAACAGAAATTGACGCGGACCAAGTCGCGGGCAACAGTTAGTAATTAAAAAAATTGAAGTGTCGTAACCCGGGCAAAACCAGGTCGAATAAGCACAGCATACTTAAGAGTGCGTTTCCGCATATCGGGTGACTTTCGGTACATATTGTGACTAAGTTAAACCAAATAAGATGGAAATAAAAATTGCTACACATAGATTGGTCCTTAATCTCCAAATCTTGGGAGTTGATTTTGTTCAAAATCTCAATTTTTAGTACTATAAAAATTATTTCCCGTCACCTCTTCACACAAAATTCACGATTTTGGGGCGACTTTAGGTACATTTCTTGTATATAATATACCGGTTTTATGTAATTAAAAAATACTATCTGTTAGCAGATATGTTCAACTCAAAATCTTGGAGAGAAAAATATCAAAAATAGTACAAATAGTATAAAAAAAAAAATATGGCATCGCGTGTAATTTTTTCACATATTTTGGTTTAAACCGAATCTTAAAATAATGTGCAATAAGGCTTATTTTGATTTTACTCGGTCACTGGTTTCATTTCATTTCAAAATTCAAAATTCAAATATCAATCAGTCGGCGTTTGACCGCCTTTCTGAGTGGAAGCTGCGCTGGTTGCAAGCAGATGCTGGTATCGAAAAACATCGCTGTACGAACACGAAATAGTTCATAGCAAACCAAATTGATACTTTATATATTTTGAAAAGAAAGGTAAGAAACTAAGTACTAGGTACCTATGGTACCTTCAATATAATAGCATTATTTTATTATTTGATAGAATTTCGAAATTTCTTGTAAAGTTATATTCCCCGAATGTAGTACTGACCTGCATGTATACCTCGAAAACTTCTATTGGAACTCCTAGATCTTTAGAGTTAGTTGTATCGAGTTTGGGCTCGTTTTGTAAGTTATGATGAGATCTTACAACTGGACTAGTTGGAGTGACCTGATGGTATACTTCGAAGACTACTACTGGATCTTCTAGACGGCTACAGCTAGTTATATCGAGTTTGGGCTCGTTTTGTAAGTAATGATGAGATCTTACCACTGGACTTGTTGGAGTGACTTGGTGGTATACCTCGAAGACTTCTATTGGAACTCCTAGATCTTTACAGCTAGTTATATCGAATTTGGGCTCGTTTTGTAAGTTATGATGAGATCTTACCACTGGACTTGTTGGAGTGACCTGATGGTATACTTCGAAGACTACTACTGGATCTTCTAGACGGCTACAGCTAGTTATATCGAGTTTGGGCTCGTTTTGTAAGTTATGATGAGATCTTACCACTGGACTTGTTGGAGTGACCTGATGGTATACTTCGAAGACTACTACTGGATCTTCTAGACGGCTACAGCTAGTTATATCGAGTTTGGGCTCGTTTTGTAAGTAATGATGAGATCTTACAACTGGACTAGTTGGAGTGACCTGATGGTATACTTCGAAGACTACTACTGGATCTTCTAGACGGCTACAGCTAGTTATATCGAGTTTGGGCTCGTTTTGTAAGTTATGATGAGATCTTACCACTGGACTTGTTGGAGTGACCTGATGGTATACTTTGAAGACTACTACTGGATCTTCCAGACGGCTACAGCTACTTATATCGAGTTTGGGCTCGTTTTGTAAGTAATGATGAGATCTTACCACTGGACTTGTTGGAGTGACTTGGTGGTATACTGCGAAGACTTCTATTGGAACTCCTAGATCTTTACAGCTAGTTATATCGAGTTTGGGCTCGTTTTGTAAGTTAAGATGAGATCTTACCACTGAACTTGTTGGAGTGACCTGATGGTATACTTCGAAGACTACTACTGGATCTTCTAGACGGCTACAGCTAGTTATATCGAGTTTGGGCTCGTTTTGTAAGTAATGATGAGATATTACCACTGGACTTGTTGGAGTGACTTGGTGGTATACCTCGAAGACTTCTATTGGAACTCCTAGATCTTTACAGCTAGTTATATCGAATTTGGGCTCGTTTTGTAAGTTATGATGAGATCTTACCACTGGACTTGTTGGAGTGACCTGATGGTATACTTCGAAGACTACTACTGGATCTTCTAGACGGCTACAGCTAGTTATATCGAGTTTGGGCTCGTTTTGTAAGTTATGATGAGATCTTACCACTGGACTTGTTGGAGTGACCTGATGGTATAATTTGAAGACTACTACTGGATCTTCCAGACGGCTACAGCTAGTTATATCGAGTTTGGGCTCGTTTTGTAAGTAATGATGAGATCTTACCACTGGACTTGTTGGAGTGACTTGGTGGTATACCTCGAAGACTTCTATTGGAACTCCTAGATCTTTACAGCTAGTTATATCGAGTTTGGGCTCGTTTTGTAAGTTATGATGAGATCTTACCACTGGACTTGTTGGAGTGACCTGATGGTATACTTCGAAGACTACTACTGGATCTTCTAGACGGCTACAGCTAGTTATATCGAGTTTGGGCTCGTTTTGTAAGTAATGATGAGATCTTACCACTAGACTTGTTGGAGTGACCTGATGGAATACTTCGAAGACTACTACTGGATCTTCTAGACGGCTACAGCTAGTTATATCGAGTTTGGGCTCGTTTTGTAAATAATGATGAGATCTTACCACTGGACTTGTTGGAGTGACCTGATGGTATACTTCGAAGACTACTACTGGATCTTCTAGACGGCTACAGCTAGTTATATCGAGTTTGGGCTCGTTTTGTAAGTTATGATGAGATCTTACCACTGGACTTGTTGGAGTGACCTGATGGTATACTTCGAAGACTACTACTGGATCTTCCAGACGGCTACAGCTACTTATATCGAGTTTGGGCTCGTTTTGTAAGTAATGATGAGATCTTACAACTGGACTAGTTGGAGTGACCTGATGGTATACTTCGAAGACTACTACTGGATCTTCTAGACGGCTACAGCTAGTTATATCGAGTTTGGGCTCGTTTTGTAAGTTATGATGACATCTTACCACTGGACTTGTTGGAGTGACCTGATGGTATACTTTGAAGACTACTACTGGATCTTCCAGACGGCTACAGCTACTTATATCGAGTTTGGGCTCGTTTTGTAAGTAATGATGAGATCTTACCACTGGACTTGTTGGAGTGACCTGATGGTATACTTCGAAGACTACTACTGGATCTTCTAGACGGCTACAGCTAGTTATATCGAGTTTGGGCTCGTTTTGTAAGTTATGATGAGATCTTACCACTGGACTTGTTGGAGTGACCTGATGGTATACTTTGAAGACTACTACTGGATCTTCTAGACGGCTACAGCTAGTTATATCGAGTTTGGGCTCGTTTTGTAAGTAATGATGAGATCTTACAACTGGACTAGTTGGAGTGACCTGATGGTATACTTCGAAGACTACTACTGGATCTTCTAGACGGCTACAGCTAGTTATATCGAGTTTGGGCTCGTTTTGTAAGTTATGATGAGATCTTACCACTGGACTTGTTGGAGTGACCTGATGGTATACTTTGAAGACTACTACTGGATCTTCCAGACGGCTACAGCTACTTATATCGAGTTTGGGCTCGTTTTGTAAGTAATGATGAGATCTTACCACTGGACTTGTTGGAGTGACTTGGTGGTATACTGCGAAGACTTCTATTGGAACTCCTAGATCTTTACAGCTAGTTATATCGAGTTTGGGCTCGTTTTGTAAGTTAAGATGAGATCTTACCACTGAACTTGTTGGAGTGACCTGATGGTATACTTCGAAGACTACTACTGGATCTTCTAGACGGCTACAGCTAGTTATATCGAGTTTGGGCTCGTTTTGTAAGTAATGATGAGATATTACCACTGGACTTGTTGGAGTGACTTGGTGGTATACCTCGAAGACTTCTATTGGAACTCCTAGATCTTTACAGCTAGTTATATCGAATTTGGGCTCGTTTTGTAAGTTATGATGAGATCTTACCACTGGACTTGTTGGAGTGACCTGATGGTATACTTCGAAGACTACTACTGGATCTTCTAGACGGCTACAGCTAGTTATATCGAGTTTGGGCTCGTTTTGTAAGTTATGATGAGATCTTACCACTGGACTTGTTGGAGTGACCTGATGGTATAATTTGAAGACTACTACTGGATCTTCCAGACGGCTACAGCTAGTTATATCGAGTTTGGGCTCGTTTTGTAAGTAATGATGAGATCTTACCACTGGACTTGTTGGAGTGACTTGGTGGTATACCTCGAAGACTTCTATTGGAACTCCTAGATCTTTACAGCTAGTTATATCGAGTTTGGGCTCGTTTTGTAAGTTATGATGAGATCTTACCACTGGACTTGTTGGAGTGACCTGATGGTATACTTCGAAGACTACTACTGGATCTTCTAGACGGCTACAGCTAGTTATATCGAGTTTGGGCTCGTTTTGTAAGTAATGATGAGATCTTACCACTAGACTTGTTGGAGTGACCTGATGGAATACTTCGAAGACTACTACTGGATCTTCTAGACGGCTACAGCTAGTTATATCGAGTTTGGGCTCGTTTTGTAAATAATGATGAGATCTTACCACTGGACTTGTTGGAGTGACCTGATGGTATACTTCGAAGACTACTACTGGATCTTCTAGACGGCTACAGCTAGTTATATCGAATTTGGGCTCGTTTTGTAAGTAACGATGAGATCTTACCACTGGACTTGTTGGAGTGACTTGGTGGTATACCTCGAAGACTTCTATTGGAACTCCTAGATCTTTACAGCTAGTTATATCGAGTTTGGGCTCGTTTTGTAAGTAATGATGAGATCTTACCACTGGACTTGTTGGAGTGACCTGATGGTATACCTCGAAGAGTTCTATTGGAACTCCTAGATCTTTAGAGTTAGTTGTATTGAGTTTGGGCTCGTTTTGTAAGTTATGATGATTAGATCTAGGAGTTCCAATAGAAGTCTTCGAGGTATACCATCAGGTCACTCCAACAAGTCCAGTGGTAAGATCTCATCATTACTTACAAAACGAGCCCAAACTCGATATAACTAGCTGTAGCTGTCTAGAAGATCCAGTAGTAGTCTTCGAAGTATACCATCAGGTCACTCCAACAAGTCCAGTGGTAAGATCTCATCATTACTTACAAAACGAGCCCAAACTCGATATAACTAGCTGTAGCCGTCTAGAAGATCCAGTAGTAGTCTTTGAAGTATACCATCAGGTCACTCCAACAAGTCCAGTGGTAAGATCTCATCATAACTTACAAAACGAGCCCAAACTCGATATAACTAGCTGTAAAGATCTAGGAGTTCCAATAGAAGTCTTCGAGGTATACCACCAAGTCACTCCAACAAGTCCAGTGGTAAGATCTCATCATTACTTACAAAACGAGCCCAAACTCGATATAACTAGCTGTAGCCGTCTAGAAGATCCAGTAGTAGTCTTCGAAGTATACCATCAGGTCACTCCAACAAGTCCAGTGGTAAGATCTCATCATAACTTACAAAACGAGCCCAAATTCGATATAACTAGCTGTAAAGATCTAGGAGTTCCAATAGAAGTCTTCGAGGTATACCACCAAGTCACTCCAACAAGTCCAGTGGTAATATCTCATCATTACTTACAAAACGAGCCCAAACTCGATATAACTAGCTGTAGCCGTCTAGAAGATCCAGTAGTAGTCTTCGAAGTATACCATCAGGTCACTCCAACAAGTTCAGTGGTAAGATCTCATCTTAACTTACAAAACGAGCCCAAACTCGATATAACTAGCTGTAAAGATCTAGGAGTTCCAATAGAAGTCTTCGCAGTATACCACCAAGTCACTCCAACAAGTCCAGTGGTAAGATCTCATCATTACTTACAAAACGAGCCCAAACTCGATATAAGTAGCTGTAGCCGTCTGGAAGATCCAGTAGTAGTCTTCAAAGTATACCATCAGGTCACTCCAACAAGTCCAGTGGTAAGATCTCATCATAACTTACAAAACGAGCCCAAACTCGATATAACTAGCTGCAGCCGTCTAGAAGATCCAGAAGTAGTCTTCGAAGTATACCATCAGGTCACTCCAACAAGTCCAGTGGTAAGATCTCATCATAACTTATAAAACGAGCCCAAACTCGATATAACTAGCTGTAAAGATCTAGGAGTTCCAATAGAAGTCTTTGAGGTATACCACCAAGTCACTCCAACAATTCCAGTGGTAAGATCTTATCATTACTTACAAAACGAGCCCAAACTCGATATAACTAGCTGTAGCCGTCTAGAAGATCCAGTAGTAGTCTTTGAAGTATACCATCAGGTCACTCCAACAAGTCCAGTGGTAAGATCTCATCATAACTTACAAAACAAGCCCAAACTCGATATAACTAGCTGTAGCCGTCTAGAAGATCCAGTAGTAGTCTTCGAAGTATACCATCAGGTCACTCCAACAAGTCCAGTGGTAAGATCTCATCCTAACTTACAAAACGAGCCCAAACTCGATATAACTAGCTGTAAAGATCTAGGAGTTCCAATAGAAGTCTTCGAGGTATACCACCAAGTCACTCCAACAAGTCCAGTGGTAAGATCTCATCATAACTTACAAAACGAGCCCAAACTCGATATAACTAGCTGCAGCCGTCTAGAAGATCCAGAAGTAGTCTTCGAAGTATACCATCAGGTCACTCCAACAAGTCCAGTGGTAAGATCTCATCATAACTTACAAAACGAGCCCAAACTCGATATAACTAGCTGTAAAGATCTAGGAGTTCCAATAGAAGTCTTTGAGGTATACCACCAAGTCACTCCAACAATTCCAGTGGTAAGATCTTATCATTACTTACAAAACGAGCCCAAACTCGATATAACTAGCTGTAGCCGTCTAGAAGATCCAGTAGTAGTCTTTGAAGTATACCATCAGGTCACTCCAACAAGTCCAGTGGTAAGATCTCATCATAACTTACAAAACAAGCCCAAACTCGATATAACTAGCTGTAAAGATCGAGGAGTTCCAATAGAAGTCTTCGAGGTATACCACCAAGTCACTCCAACAAGTCCAGTGGTAAGATCTCATCATTACTTACAAAACGAGCCCAAACTCGATATAACTAGCTGTAACTGTCTAGAAGATCCAGTAGTAGTCTTCGAAGTATACCATCAGGTCACTCCAATAAGGCCAGTGGTAAGATCTCATCATAACTTACAAAACGAGCCCAAACTCAATACAACTTACTCTAAAGATCTAGGAGTTCCAATAGAAGTTTTCGAGGTATACATGCAGGTCAGTACTACATTCGGGGAATGTAACTTTGCAAGAAATTTCGAAATTCTATCAAATAATAAAATAATGCTATTATATTGAAGGTACCATAGGTACCTAGTACTTAGTTTCTTCTTTTCAAAATATATTATCAATTTGGTTTGCTCAACTTAGACTTAGATTTAGAATTAAACTTAGACTTAGACTAAGTCTGAGTTCAAATCTAAGCCTAAGTCTAACACTAAGACTAAGTCTTAGACTAAGACTAAGTCTTAGTCTTAGTCTTAGTGTTAGACTTAGGCTTAGACTTAAAGAGACTTAGTCTTAGTCTAATGCATTTCCCAGTGGCTTAAAAAAGTCTAAATCGTAGTCTAAGACTAAGACTAAATCTAAGTCTAACTTAGTGTACAGCAAGTCCGGACGAAAATAAAAAATAAAAAAATAAAACATAAACAATTTATATCCAAGTATCAAAACAAGTTAATTCACTCATTTTTAACGCAGCTTGCCCGCGCCTGTGTGTGCGTGTGAACGGTGCATGTGTAGAAGTGCGTTTTTATACCTACTCTTTGCGAAATCCCGTCCTTAAGTACCTATTTAAACGATTTCCAACAGACTAACCATACAATTGATAATAGATAGATAGGCTTCTAAGTAGCATAGTAGTAGCTTCCCCCGGCAGTACATACATGAATCCAGAGAGGGACAATCGGCCAGCCTCAGCTTCGTTGAGTGTCGTCTCTATCACTACATGTGTATAACGACAGAGCCGGTGCTCTACGAATCCGTAGTTAGCCGATTATCTTTTCCAAAGCTCGATGTCTAATAAATAATTTACTGGCGTGTATTTATACTTCTTCTTTATCAACCAATAGACGTCCATTGCTGGATGATGGTCTACTATACGAACTTCCACATGCCTCGGTCTTTTGCCGCCTGTATCCCTGTTCCCTGTGATAGTCTGATATCGTCGAGATACCTACAGTTTCTTCATTATATTATCAGTTCAGGCGCAAGACCGAGGCCTGTGGAGGTCCATGCAAGAGTGGACATCTATCAGTTGGGTGAGTGGTCAATAGAATGTAACTTATTTTGTACCATATTTCTGTGACACAAGGTAAACCTTATGTCACTAAAGTGAGGGCTCTTCAACACTGCGATTTCCGATGCGAGTCACGGATACAACAATTCGGTCTACGTATTTGAATATGAAATTTTAAATGAACTCAAAAGGCAAATGAACGAGACAATGGCGCGGAAATGCATTGAGTTCCGCACAATGAATGTAAAAATCCAATAATTCCGTAAAACTCTGTAATTCCGTTAAACCGTGTTCAAAGGGATCAATGAGAAATAAATTTACCTTCTCGTACGAATTGAATGTGGGGATGAAGTGTTTGTGTACTGCATTTATTTCAAACTAACCAGAGAGTTCGTTAACAAAAATCCTGTGGAAACCATTTATTTATTTATTTGTTCAGTACATAGTAAACTTAAATACAGAAAGGACGTGTACAAAGACATCTTATCGCTACAAAATGTGGATTTCTTCCAGACATCTTAGGTGGGAGAACAATTGATGACAAGAGATACTTTTAGTAAGTACAGAAACAACAAGAGACTATAAACAAAACAAATGAATAAACTTATTATAATTAATAATTATAAATTACGTACTTACATGTTATATAGTGGTGTACGTATGTGTAGGTAGGTACTTACCGTTGTTACACTATGGCCAATCGTGACGAAATTTCGTCAGATGTGTTTTGGCCCTTACTTCATGAATAGACAGAACAATTCTTAGAGTAAACTGTTCGTAATAATTACAATAATAATATCATTTTCCGCCCTTCCTTCCTTTCTGTGGGAGGGCAAAAGATAAAAAAGAAATTGAAAAATTGCCAAGTTGAATTTCTCTTTTCAATAATAAAAGAAGGAGCATTGAGTTAGACCATAGAGAAACTAACCTAATAATCAACAAAAGACGTGTAGCGCTCGGGGACTGCCGCGGTAAAGCTATTGCATAGCATTTTTTATCAACGACACCACTAGCTGGCGTTGATAAAAAATGCGCCATCTAGCGGCTCACCGTAGAGGAGTCCCGTGTCAGGTTATTTTCGTTACGGAATTTCTGGATTCGGTCTCCACGCTAGCCCGCGATAGAAGCTATGCAATAGCTTAAAAATATGGAACCAATAAACATTTAATGCTAGTAACTTATATTTAATAATTACCGGGAATGGCAAACTGACATTGACCTAACCAATCAGAGAATAGACACCAAGGCTGACCGTTTTTTTTTTCGATGCTGTAACAGCGTCATCCTTTCATCTTTGGACTGCTACAGAGGTATTCCAGACGTATCGTCAAAAAACCCAGTGACTTTATTTGGCCAACCTGAGACTTGAACCATATAGTAAAGTATCTAGGCAAATAAGTTAGCCACCCAAGTAATAGAAGAAAAGTCATAAATGCGAGAGTTTGGATGTATAGATGGATGGATGGCTGAAAGGCACAGAGATAAATTATAGTTTGGAATAACACATAGGCTACTTTTTATCACAGAAAATAAGAGAGTTCCCGCAGGAATTAAAAACATTCAATCCACACGAACGAAGTCGCGGGCATCAACTAGCCTAATATATTTCTCTTTTACTCTCGCTACACTCCTTTAACGATTACGTTGTGATTAAGTAAAAAAAATGATTCCTATATAAGCTAGTCCAATGACAATTTACTGAATGTTCAAAAGTACCTACAACAAAATATAGCCGTCACAGTCAGGTTGAGTCCATTTTGCAGCACCTTGCTGCTCTAGTAGTGTGATAACTCGGAGTGGGGCTATCTAAATATTTTGGTAGCGTCAATTATTCCTAACGAGCTTCTGTTTTGCGCGTATAATGATTTCACGCTGGCGGCTGTAAACTCACAGATAATAGGGAGGAATTTCATAAAACTGAATTGTACGTTAAAAAGGATCTCTGTACCTTTAGTACAAGTTTACTCGTCTCGCTATATAGATTACGAGAATCGGTAAATCAGCTCGAGGTTACCACGCCTTGTAGACAATCCGAAGTAGCAGTACACTATCAATCACACCAGTGAACATTTTCACCCTTTAATCAAGTCGGAAATGAGCTCCAAACGCCTTAGTAGATCTTCATAAATCATAGCTAAGATCTGATTACGTTAGCTTTCAAACAGACAAAACCGCATCAAAATCAGTCCATTCATTAGAGACTTACCAGGGAAGAGATACACACATAGACACAGATACATACGTCAAACTTATATATAGGGATATACGCGCTATTTACAAGTCGTTCTATGGAATGTGTTAATTAAATAACAAAATGCAAATGACCCATTTTGTCTGATGACGTCATGTTCCTTAGAACAAAATGGGAACAACCGAATGTGAAAATATATTGCTCCATCTACGAAAAGCTTCGAACATTAAAATAAATTTGAATAGTCCACAGTAGCACTAATATCTTCGTCGACACAAAAGTTCGTCGGTTTCAGATATCGGTGTCGACACTTTGTCGGGCGCGCGCTCCGTCGGATTTTATTCGAATAGTTTCAACTTCCAACAAAGCGTTTCGGGGCCTTGCGAAATTACAGAAATTACATTGAAATGTGCATAAATCTAGACTGAAAATTTTAAATATTTTATTCTAATTAAGCGTCTCCATGTATCACTGGATTTACACTGTGGAGTCTCATCTGAATACTTTGTTAGACGAATTTAATGCTGATTTATTTGCTATGCTGGTCTTAGTTGGCAAACCATTCCAATCGAACAAAAAAATTATTTAACAGGGTTCTAAAATACCAAATAATCTTGTTCTGGTTCCCAAACGGATTTTTTTTGTTTCATGATATTATGAAATTATGTTTGCGCTTTAAAGCAGTCTTATCTAGTAAATAGTCAAAATTCCAAAACAGAAACTATATTAAAAGCATATTTCTTGACAGACAAAGGAATTCCTGGATGTAGGACATAAGTATGTAATAATATTATACCAAGAAACCCGATATTTTTATTTATTTATACATTATAGGCACACGCTTGACCACTATCACACCTGATGGAAAGTGATTATATGGTCTAAGGTGTAACGCGTTTGCGTAGAAGATGCCTATTCACTCCTGTTTTAAAGATACCCAAATACGAGTAGCTCCATTAAACGCGGGAATACTAAAAAATAGAAGGACTTCTTTAGTTTTATCGCCGGCAGGTTGGCGATGTAATATTTTAGTTTTACGACGCCCGTACATTACCGGAATGTATAACAGGTTATCCTCTCTTTAAGCAGGATTACATTGGAGGACACACTGTCTGCTGGATGGGAAAAAACTTTTAAATATCGCGTAGTATTTATTCAGACTTCACTAAGGTATCCTTGGTCGAACGTTTCATTGCTGATGGTCGTGTCTATATGAAAGTGCCTTCGTGGCATTGGTAACTATAGCCTTCCACTATGTCTGGTCCTCGCCTTTTGTACTTACAAAGTGGAAGACCAGTGAGTGATTTGATCCGCGGGGTTATTACGTATCTCGCGACAGGCGTAAATCGCGCGATCGTTGCTGTCAAACGTCACTTGTCAACCTGATTACGTCTAATTTGCAATAGTGCGATTGGCTTCCGTAATACAATTTTTAGTGACATTTTGCGACCGATTGCGTAGTGATTGCTGTCGCGTTGCTATTGCTGTTGCTGTTGCAAATTTTTACGTAATCAGGCCGCTGGTCTGGCCAGCGGCTAGGTTCAGCCACATGGTCTTTTCCCCTCCACCTTGCCTACGATTATGAGTTTTCCAAGTTATTAGGCAGACGTCGGAAAATATGACCAAAATGGCTGACAATTTTTTGGAAGCATATAAGTCTAACGTCACGTTCACAAAGGTATTTAATATTTATTGAAAAGTTTTAATATAATGCTCATACAATAGAACAACGACGTAATTACAAAAAATTCGAAATTGATTTTTTGATGTTATAAGTATTAAAACTGGATGTTTTATCCAAGGAAAAAAAAACAATTTGTAGATTAGACCTGCAATTGTAGGTTTAATCTACAAACGGGTGGGGTTCGAACCTGCGACCTTTCGTTTTTCAGTCCGCACCTTTAACCGTTGGACTATTAAGTTGGACCGTTTGACTAGCTTTAATGTCTAATGTGCAACCAGCCCTAGCGAAAACGCTCAAAACTAACTTGGTCCAATGCAAATGACAGATTTAGACAAGTGCCTAACATATGCCCGATGGGGCAATTAAGTTGGACCCATCTAGCCAGTTAAGCCTTCCTCGTTGTTGTTAAGAGCTCTTGATTGAAGACCGTCGCTTTAGAATTTGCTTGGCTTCCTTCTATTGTGCATACAAAGGACCGGGGCCAGAGAGTTGTCATTCCACTAACTAGCGAACTTTGTCCGACCGCGTGGAGTTAGATTTATTTAAAAATTCCACGGCACCCCTTTGTTTTTACGTAAAAATCAAAATAATTGCCTTTGTCACTCTTTAAACCTTTTAAACTCTTTTTTTGTATAGGTAGGTGACTGTCCATGCAAAGAATTAAGTTGATCCGTAACTCCGATGTAGCTGTACTATTAAATTATAGTCAATATTGATATCAATATTGACTAAAAAAATGTATTATAGTCAACAATTATTGAAATCGGCTCGCAATGACTGTCGCGGAGTGTGACGTCACATGCCTATTTTCCTGTTCGCCGAACGTCGCATTTAGGATGCATTTAGGCCTAGAACTTCTATGTTAAAAGAGGTAATTTAACACTTCGTTTTATGTTACATATTTTATTGTGTACGATTTTGCTTAAATTATGTATTCATAAAAAAAATGTGAATTTTTCTATAAAGCCTTATAACCTTAATAGCCCAATGGTTATAGGTTATAGGTAGGAAAGGTCGACGATACAATCCAAATTATTTGAAAGGAAGATGACAATTTTACTCAGGTTCAGAATGAGTGCGTAATACCTACTCTTTTGAAAAAAAAATTAAAAATTATTTTACCGGTGTGTTGTTGTTGTTTTATTTTGCTCAAAAGAACCAACTTCTTCAATATTTCTAAAACTTGATAAAATATAATGAAGCCACAATTTTAACGCCTATCATGAGTTCTGCTGCTCCGAGGTCTAGTAACTCTATGTCCGGGGCAATGTGTTCACTTAGTTTTGTTCGTGGCCACGACTATAATATATTGTGAGCCATTGTGGAGTTATTAATATGTAGAGCTTCCGTTCATACTTATAATACTGCATATTATACAGAGAAGGTAAGCCTTCTCTGTATGTGCTTGTGCAGTATGTGCAGAGGGCGAGAAAGCCCGCATATGCGATGGTACGACCAAATTAAATCTGCTGGAGGTGGTCTATTGCACGAGTTGTTGTTTTAAAAAAAAAGTGTACCAGGCGATCGGCCAGCAGGGAGAAGTGGCGAATGCTCGTGAGGTGAATCACATCTGCCTCTAAAGACGTCACTTTGACACACGTCGACCTCTCTGACAAGAGCGTCATGAAGAAGACGAAGATATGTGCAGTAACATGGCAGTAACGACCAAGTATTTAACAATTATTAAGAAATTATAAATTTCAAAATTGCCCTACCGGGAATCCAACCCGGAAATTGATAAAATCAAGGTCGTTAAAAGAAAATGTTGAATAAAAAATAACCGGCCAAGTGCGAATCGGACCCGCACACGAGGTTTCCATTCCTTCGTACTAGATTCAACAGAAGCTACTATTAAGAGCGAGCAACAACAAAGGTTTATTATATGGAGGAGATCCTCTTTAGTTTTTAACTATTTTGGTAAAGTGGCAATAGCAATTCACATTCTGTGAAAGTTTCAAGTATCTACCTATTATTTTTCATGAGATACAGACGCTGACGGACGGACGGACGGACGGGAATTTGAATTTTCTATTCGAACACCATCTAGAAATAACGAAATTAGTAACGCGGATACCCCGGTAAGCGCAGTAAATAGTTATTAGAGGAAACCGAGCAAATTGTAAAGCGGCCGTATTTAATCAAAAGCTGTAAGCAGCACCGAATGCGGCTTAACTAGCCAGGCGGGTCTCCGCTTCGTGCTTAATTGCGCCGTGCATGTTTCACACTTATTATTACACGACTTATACTTACACGACTTTTTTTTCTTCGAGGTGGAAAAAATCCCTAGGGACTTCTGCATTCTAACAGGGTGTGTTCGACCCGCACGGACTAAAACAAAAACAAGACGTGTGGCACTCGGGGACTGCCGCGGTAAAGCTATTGCATAGCATTTTTTATCAACGCCATCTAGCGGCTCACCGTAGAGGAATCCCGTGTTAGGTTATTTTCGTTACGGAATTTCTGGATTCGGTCTCCACGCTCCCCCGCGATAGAAGCTATGCAATAGCTTAAAAAAAGGACTTACACGACTGCCCAAAGAAAAGAGTGTAATGTTGGACAGAAGCAGGCGTTACTTTGCAGAATTCCATGACAATATTAAAAGAAACGGTCATAATAATATTATTATTATTACAGTTAGAAACTTTCGCTGAGGAGGCTTAAAAGAACAAAACCGTTCGAGTTAGTGTTTAAAAGTGCATAAGTGCAGAGGCAGTATAACAGTGCTTGTGCTACTTAACTAGGTCACAACAACATAGTGAACCCATAGTGAAGTCATAGTGAACACATAGTGAACTCACAGTGAACTCACAGTGAACTCATAGTGAACTCATAGTGAACTCGTTAGAATAAACTAAGGACAGTTATTGGACTGTAAATTAGATATAGAAATTAATAATAAGTAGAAGTTAAAGTAATATTATTTATTAGCCCACAGGCTAAATGGTAGTATAAAATTAAGCTACCATTACATGGTGCTTTATGGTAGGAAAGAAAATAAAAAATATTTCTTACATATTTTTATTCAAAGCATTTATAAATAAAGGAGACAGTTAAATAATTCTAATGTTGAAGTTGAAGAATTCATTACGGTAACAGTGGGAGCCGGGGAAGTTTACCCGCTGTAGCGGGGACAGACGTCTCTGAGGGATTTATTTAAATTGTTGCACAGTTTATTGAAATTCTTGTAAATCTTCGCTGCAATTTACGAAACGTTGCAGTACGTTTCATCTGCTTGTTTATTTATACTTATTATTATATTTTGGTTGCAAATGATGGCGTTGGAGGACAATCACGCCTGATGGAAAACGAGTGGCATAATTCAGTTAAATTTTATTTGCTCAAAGATTTGAGATTATTGAATTAACCACTCTCATACACTCTCACTCATTAACAATTCACATCCAGGATAACATAGGCTATGGACTTTCCGAGCCAGTTCATTTCTGTAGTATTTATTCGAATACTACAGAATAAATTCATTACGTCTAAGATGCAACTACAAAATCGTATTGTAGGTATAGTAGTTTTTTTGCATAGCTCGAAAAACCAGTAAAATTTTCATGTTCCCACTAAAACTCAAAAGAATTTCAATAAAACGAAAAGTATTTTAATAAAATCCTTTACAACGTCAGAGTAACGAAATGTCGCTGCTTTACTGAAACCACCAAAGTTTTATTCGAAAGTGAAGTGTTATTGCAGACACGACAGTTCTTCCCTTCTATAATATCATTTTTCATGTTCAATCAAATCGAACGATCCCACTTCTATGTTTGATTTGCATATTATAAGGATGGATGGAGAGCACTGATAGCCTAGTGGTTATTTCTGTGGTCTCCTATTCGCCGAGGTTACGGGTACAATCACGGCACGCACCTCTGACTTACACAGTTAGAAATAGAAAATTTCAAAACTGCACCCGCAGGGAATAGATCTCGAAACCACCACTACTTAAAAGCAGTTTGGAAAAATAGGGCAATATATACGTCGAGTGACGTTTAACCAAGGAATAAATTCGTATCTAGTTAATCCATCTGCTAAAACATCAAACCTCTCGGTTATATCGGACCTATTTAACGTTGATGAAATCGGCTCTAAGAAACAGTTTTTAACTTCCGACGGAAAAAAAAGGGTTATTATGGTCCGGGTATCTTAGACTACATAATAATTTTTTTACGAACAAAATCAATACGACGGATGTTACATCCGATTTTCTCTATCTGCTACAATATTTACGTCCGAATAAGACTTATTTTACGTTGATAAAATCGGTCCAAAGAAGCAGTTTTAACCCCCGACCAAAAAAGAAGGGTTATTATGATCCAGATGCCATAGGCTACATATTTATAAATACGAACAAAACCAGTATAACAGATGTTATTCTATTCTCCATAGTCGGGGTACAGTTGTGGACTTTTTTCTTGTTTCAAGCGTATTTTCAAAGTACAGGAACCATTAATTTGGTTTTCAGCTTAAAAGTTTAAAGCCGAGCCGGCAATAAATCGTACAAGATAGTTGCAGGATGAAGACATTAAGGCAGCCTGCGCCGCGCCTGCTAATGAGCGCCGCTCTCATGTGAAACTGCCTTTGTTAGCACTTTTATAAGCTCCTACATTGTTCCACAAAGTATCACTTTAATATTCAAACGGTCAAGAAAATAGTTGAATTTTTTGGAATGTTATTTAAAACTTGAAACCCTAAAGACCATGAAAATACAGAAGCTTTACTTTGGTCTTAGAAAATACATACAAACCTTAGGAATAATAAATACGACTACCTGCAACTCATTAAATCGAGGGAAAATAGCTGGTTGAAGAGCACTTGGTCGGAAAAGAACACCTTGCCTGCACCAATGGTGGGGCAAAAGTACCCGATCCTGTTCCGTGCAACAGCATCCAAAGTACAGAGAGCCCTAACCTAATAGTTTCCAACCAATAGAAGACTGCAGTATAAGAGAAGAAGATTCGAGTAATAAAAGTGCGTAAAGAAACATTAAATAAGTAGAGGCTACACAGTTAATGAATTCCTTAATGACAAAGTTGCTTGGAAGCAATCTGCTTTGCTTCAGCTGTCCACAAGATAGATAAGCTACTAAATGAAACTTTCTTTTTTTTTTTAATAGCAACTGCAGAGTTTCTTGCCGGCTCTTCTCAGCAGAATCAGATTTCCGAACCGGTGCTAGAGTCTCGACTTATCATAAGTGCCACAAATTGGGCTACATGAAATAAATAATTTTGAATTTTGTTTTTTTTTAAGCTATTGCATAGCTTCTATCGCGGGCCTTGAGCGTGGAGACCGAATCCAGAAATTCCGTAACGAAAATAACCTGACACGGGACTCCTCTCACCGCTAGATGGCGTTGATAAAAAATGCTATGCAATAGCTTTACCGCGGCAGTCCCCGAGTGCCACACGTCTTTTTTTTGAATACGTGAAGGCATTAAGGCTATAATCTTCACGCGTCTCGCCATTACATTAAGGTTTCGTTCACAACGCACATAAATTGTCTCACAGCAATTAAACACTACGTTATAGGCAACGACGCCTCTGGTTGCTTCATTATGTGTAATTTGCGTGGATTACTGACTCACGCTTGGCGCACACACTAATTAATTATTATTTATTGTACAATATAGTAGTTAGTTGCCTCGAATATGTCCTCAGATAAACTAACACACTTTATTTATTTTATATACTAGCTGATGCCCGCGACTTCGTTTTTTTTTTTTTTTTTTTTATTCGATGACAAGATAGCCCTTGACTGCGATCTCACCTGATGGTAAGTGACGATGCAGTCTAAGATGGTAGCGGGCTAACTTGGAAGGGGTATAGCAGTGTAAATTCAACCCATACCCCTAATCGGTTTCTACACGCCATCGTGCCGGAACGCTAATCGCTTGGCGGCACGTCTTTGACGGTAGGGTGGTAACTAGCCACGGCCAAAGCCTTCCACCAGACCAGACCAAAGACAATTTAGAAATTATAAATTTCTTAATTGCCCCCGCCGGGAATCGAACCCGAGACCTCCCAGTTATAAGATCACAGCGCTCACCACTGCGCCAGGGAGGTCGTCAAAAACTTCGTCCGCGTGGAAAAAGTTTAGAGTGACTTGCTACTGTCCGCGAGAAGTTATGTCCTCTATCTCCGATAATATTTAGTAGATCTTCACCAAAATTGAACAAAATATTTCTAATAGTACACAATTTATAATAAAGATAGAATTATCAAAATCAGTTTAGATTTGATGAAGTTATGGAGCAAAATCAACAAAAACTTTCATCCCCTATCCCGGATAAACCTTATTGTTTATCAGGATAAAAACTATCCTATATATTGACTCAAAATATCAGCTATCACTGTACCAAATTTCATTCAAATCCGTTCAGTAGCTTTCGCGTGATGCGCGCACAGACAGACAGACAGACAAAAAATTTAAAAAAAAAAATGTGTTGGGCTCAGTATCGGTACTTAAAGTACAGAATTCGTCAGGTTACAGTTTTATTATAAGTATTGATAAATTAATAAAGCTGCAGACTGCAATTATGTTTAACTAGACGATGCCCGCGACTTCGTCCACGTAGATTAAGGTTTTTTAATTTCCGAGGGAACTCTTTAATTTTCCGGGATCAAATGTAGCCTATGTTTTAATCCCGGGTGTGAGCTATCTCCATTCCAAATTTCAGCCAAATCGGTTCATTCGTTGTGGCGTAAAGGAGTAACAAACATACACATACACATACAAACTTTCGCCTTTATAATATTAGTGTGATGTGATAATATCAATATTTCCTACCAATAAAGGTCAAAGTCGGTCAAGCAGAAAGCTTGCTGGCGCTTAGCAGCACCTGCGTCGTATACACTAACGATCGGGAGCAGACACCTCACACCGCCCCTTATTATTTTAGATTTAAGGCCATACTTAACTTCCCTTTAATAATATGAACTAAGCCAATCAGACTAATGAAATATCTCATAGTCATCATTACTTTAACACATCGCAGGCAGGTAAAAGCATCGCCGGTGGTTTGCAGTAAAAAAAGTAATACTCGTTTTTACTGTTAATCTATCTAAATACTTAGATAAATTTACAGTAAAAACCTTAAACGAATACTCTTTCATCTTTCCTTTGGTGAAGAACGAATACTCATTAATAGTAGTAAATCATCGAAAGTACCTAATGCTCATTTTTACTGTAGATCTCCATAAATACCTAGGTATTTTTACAGTAAAAACGAATACTCATTAATAGTAGTAAATCATCGAAAGTACCTAATGCTCATTTTTACTGTAGATCTCCATAAATACCTAGGTATTTTTACAGTAAAAACGAATACTCATTAATAGTAGTAAATTTTCGAAAGCAATACTCGTTTTTGCTGTAAATCTACCTCGATACTTTGTTAGATTTACAGTAAAAACTATTTTAACAAAAATCCCATATTTTGTTACTTTTTCTATAACAAGCTCGCCGCTAACTTCTAGGGAAATAAAACTCATATGATTTTATTTAAAACCCTTAAAAATTGAAATTCATACAATCCGAACGAGTTAGAATCGTACGGAAAAGATGAAAATCCGAAAACAAAACATTGTATGTATGAAAACCTCGTTACAAAACCTGTAACAAAATCTCTGAATGGATTTTCGGAACCAAATTTATTGCAACGCGTTTTGATTGATTCACTTTTACGCGATTTTTTTTTGTATCCGCTGTAGTGAATATGTAGCAGTAAAATGGTTCATCGATAAAATATTCGTAGTTCAGTGAATTATCGCGCTACGAAAAAATGGCCTGAATATAATTTATATTCACTTTATTGCACAAAGTTATAAAGACATTGCAGAGCTTAAAACGTATGTAGCTAAAAAACCTTATATACTTTTATTATACTCATATTTGAAATCCCATATATAATATGCTTGTTTATTGGGTTTTTCTTCAATCACGCAGCAACCGAGCAACAGACTTCAGATGGATGGATATTTTTAAACAATGTTTTCCTCAAATATACCTACCTACTCTCATAGTAAAACAGGATTTACAATATATTCTATGTGTAAAAACTTGTAATTGACTATGATTTTCTTCTGTACAAGAGTTCTTTCTTTTATTAGTTACTAGTTGATGTCCGCGACTTCGTCCGCGTGGATTTAGTTTTCAAAATCCCGCGGGAACTCTTTGATTTTTCAGGATAAAAAATCCCAAGGATTTTTTGCATGGGATAAGGATCCCATGCAAAAAATCACGTTGATCCGTAGATCTGTTGCAGCGTTATTGAAGACCAAATCAACAAACAAACACATTTTCGCATTTATATATTACTGAGGATGAGGATGAGTTTTCCGTAAAAATAAAATAAATAAAAATGTCCAGTAAATACTAAAACAGAAAATAAACTAAACACTGAAGCTTGCGTTTCAATGCGAACCAATTATCATTTAACCCTTCGACGAAGGCTTAATAGATTTTTTACTGCCAAAATTCGAATCGTAAACGTGAGGCGTTAGCGTAATCGACTCGCAAACGAATTACGACCGTCGTCGACTGAGAAACTGGTGGAATGTTTTCTTTTAGATTCCCTTTTCGTAATTAGTTTTATTTGTCTTTTCCTACCATTATGATTATTTTTGAAATAGTAAACAAATAGAAAAACTCAGTATCACAAAAAAATTTTGTATAACGTAACAAATTACAGGCAGTTTAGATCTCCTAACTTCTGACTTGATCTCGGAGGGATACTGTCAGTGTCAGTTCAGATCTTACGCTTAGGCTGAGATTTATAAAGCGTGCTCTAACTCGGCTCAGACTTGAGATAGAGTTAAAACGAGACACGCTTATATCCCTGAAATAAATCTGTCTCGTTTTAACTCTGTGTTAAGTCTAAGAGAGAGAGAGAGTGCAGTCTATAGAGAGTGCAGTATATATCTCAGCCTTAGAAGCTTTAGGCCAGCGATCACAGAAGAAAAATCTATGGTCGCTGCTTTAGGCTTTCTCATGTATGGGGCCCATATAGGTACCTAGACTAGCTACCATGTTTCAGCTGTAGTGTAGAGACTTTTGTCTTCAAGCACAGCCTTCTGACTCGCCTGGGCAGTGCAGCATTCGGGAAGGTTCGAAAGTCTTCTCGTCCAATATCCCTTGTAGCGTATGAGAATTCGTATACTTAGCGACATAGCTTATAGCCATGAAGCTGAAAGTACAACCTCCCTGGCGCAATGGTGAGCGCTGTGGTCTTATAACTGGAAGGTCTCGGGTTCGATTCCCGGCGGGGGCAATTTGGGAATTTATAATTTCTGAATTGTCTTTGGTCTGGACTGGTGGGAGGCTTTGACCGTGGCTAGTTACCACCCTACTGTCAAAGACATGCCGCCAAGCGATTTAGCGTTCCGGCACGATGGCGTGCAGAAACTGATTAAAGGTATGGGTGGAATTTACACTGCTATACCCCTTCCAAGTTAGCCCGCTACCATCTTAGACTGCATCGTCATTTAACAGTCAAAGGCTATCTTGTCATGGAATAAAAAAAAACAATGAACGGTGAACTTAACTTGAAAAACCGATGATCGTTAGGGCCCAAGGGCCCAAGGTACTGGAGTAGTTACTAGAAAGCGCAGTGGCAGACACCTGAGGATTCGATGATTGTTCTCTCTCTAGAAACCTGGCACCTCTCTGGCCCTACCTAGTACAACCCTGGATAATAGGAAGGGCATTCCGAACCAGTGGTAGATTCATCGACGATTCAAAAGCAATTGTAAAGGTTTATTTGAATAAAAAATATTTTTATTCTATTTTATTCAATAATAAAAATTTCGTCGTAAGTGACATCCCATAAGTCCTTTTATCCTGGCGCCCGAATCAAATTATTGCGTTGCACGAAGGTACGTGACAATCGCGTTAATATACTTTTTGGGAGAAATTTGGTGAAATACTGAGCCGCCTATCAGTTTCGTGATCAAAATAAAACCTTCTACCATTTCGCGTTTTAGGGTCACGCGGGAAATCGAAAGAACCAACAATAGAGGCAAGTTGTTGTAAAATAATGGATCGATAATAATAATTTTATGTCAACAACTTCAACATTTCTGAAACGAACTGCTGAGCGTCCGCCCGTGATTTTATGCCACGCACAACTTCAATACCTTCAAGGCAAAAGTGAACAAGCCTCTTCTAAGCAAGCGCGCTGAAACTTTAACCTCATAATGATGATAAAGTAATGACTTTCGTGAAACGCAAGCTCATCTTTAAAAAAACCTCTACCTACTCGTTATTTTGGCTAGGTATTGTTTTTTCTAATATTACCCTAAACAGTTATTGTTATCATCATTAATCATCTTCATAGACGAGTTTTTTTTTTAAATTAAAATCTATGAAAGTTTCATATTAATTGGTCTATAAGCTTATCGATTGGTGTGTAGATGAACAAATATATAAACTTAAATATATTTTTTTTAAAGTGCGATAAAAACATTATTTATTTTATAACCAAATTTTATTCCAACGAAGCATAAAAAGAAAAAATAAGTACACACTTCTATAACTTGCAGTGATTACGAAGAGAGAAGATACAACCACAGGGAAAATAAAAAGAATGCAGTCATAAATAGTAAGCGCTAACACAAAAACCACTTAGCTCCGCACCCACTTCACTACATGCCTCACTCATTGAAATAAATAAAAAAGTAATTTGCACAAACGCGAGTTAGAGGAACTTGTTACGGGATAACTTTTTCTATTCGGGCCATTAAACGGTTGTGGTGAGATCAGAGTTTTATTATAATGCCTTTTAGATTGTTCTCCTATAACGATTTATTGGTTACCTGTGACTGGTGTTGCTATTTGATTTCATTCATTTCGGATTCGTAATTATTTTATTCTAAATTTTCTCTCAGCGGGCGATGGAGAGAGCTATGCTCGGAGTATCCCTGCGAGATCAAATCAGAAATGAGGAGATCCGTAGGAGAACCAAAGTCACCGACATAGCTCAGCGAGTCGCAAAACTGAAGTGGAAATGGGCAGGGCACATAGTTCGAAGAGCTGATGGTCGATGGGGTCCCAAGGTGCTGGAGTGGCGACCCCGCACCGGGAAGCGCAGTGTTGGCAGACCCCCCACTAGGTGGACCGACGACATCAAACGAGTCGCAGGGAGTCGCTGGATTCAGGCGGCGCAAGACCGAAGTCTGTGGAGGTCCATGCAAGAGACTTATGTCCAGCAGTGGATGTCTATAAGTTGAGGAAGAAAAAATTTTCTCTCAGATTTAATTGCCTCTAGTAACCTTAAAGCATTATACTCGTAGCTCCAAGTTGGTTCAACTTCAACTAATAATTACTAAAATATAATATGTTTAATATTTTAGTAGATACTAAAATATTAAACATATTATATTTTATTTTATTGTATTGGTTTGCCAACAGGAACTCACACAAGAATTATAAAAAAATTCAGCCAAATCGATTGATTGATTGATTGAGTAACAAACATCCAAACATCCTTCATTCATACTTTCATTTATGTTTTCATATTTATAATATTAATAGGAAGTAGGATTATACTACATCTAGAGAAACATTACAGATGTGCACCCAATTACAGATAAACCGACATGCAAATGCGGGTTTATTATTTTGCTTCCTACTTCAAGAATGATAGAAGGATGGCTGGATGTTGGTTACTCCTTCAAGCGACAACGAATGAACCGATTTGGTAGAAATGTGGAATGTAAATGTAGACTCAGGATTAACACATAGGCTACATACATTTATCCTATAAAATTAAGGAGTGCCTGCGAAAACTAAAAAATCTTAATCCACGAAAGCGAAATTGCGAACATTTACTAGTTTACAAATACAAATTATGTTAATTTAAGACTAAGAAGTGCTTTTATTTAGAACAACTCCGAGCGAATTTTAATTTCTTTAATTAATGAAATTCTTATAAAGAACCAAACTACTCGCAAAGTAGTAAAGTGGTAAGTTATGTTAATATGCAAAGGAGAATCTACGGAACTCGACCAACAAATTCGACGATCGTAGATACGAATGTAGTAGAGAAATTACTTTCCTTGCAGCGCGACGTCGGCGGGCGGGACGAACTTTCATCTCAGCGGAAACAAATTTTTTCACTTCACCATCTGATAAGTGATAACTCCTTTTACGTGAATGGGATGATTTACACTTTGAATTTCACTCAGATAACAGATGTGACGGTCTACTTTCCTGAATCGTAAAATACAAAGTAGTATTTATTTGTCGGTTTTTGCATTGTCATTTGTTGTTGCTTGTAAAACTTTTATCTAGCTTCGCTTTCGCATAATTCTTCTTCTCACAATCATATCACGATCCTTCTTAAAAGGAGACTTAAAAGAACTAAACCGTTCGAGTTAGTGTTTAAAAGTAAATAAGTACTGAATCAGTATAATAGTGCTTATTTACTTAACTAGGTCACAAGAACATAGTGAACTCATAGTGAACCCATTAGAATAAACTAAGGACAGTTATTGGACTGTAAATTAGATATATAAATTAATAATAAGTAGAAGTTTAAGTTAGAATTAGTAGTCCACAGGCTAGATGGTAGTATAAAATAAAGCCATCGTTACATAATGGTGCTCTATAGTAGGAAAAAAACCGATCCTTCTAATATTTACTTGGAGATATTCTACGCTATTAGCTAGCACTATTCCAAGCGGCATAGGAATAAAATCTACAAATCGGTAGTCGTAAATCTCGTAATAACTTTTATCTTGAGCGCCTGACTGTCACCTGTCGGGAATGAAACGGGATAATGCTTAGATACCAGATAACTGGAACCGTTACTTTTGGGTCGGTAAATTTGCTCTGAAACAAGGATATATTTCGTCCCTATTTGTAGTTTATTTCATGTAAAAAGTTATTTCTCATTAGAATATTAAGATAATTGTTGGTAAAATACTTAGATTTCCCTTTCTTTCCATATATCATTTATTGCCAATACTGTTCAGATACGTAATATTAATACTAAGTATATATAATACAAAACTTAATTCCAAATTAAAACTAAAACGTAAATATAAAAAATAAAAGCTACTTAAATATAAAAAATATCATCTAAACTACTGGAACGAGGAAAAGTGCCAATGCTAGCTGCTACGTTACACCGCTAAATGGCCAAACTTATATGCTGGCCGAGGTAAATTCCCGGTCACCAGAGGACTCTATGAGACGGGATTACAGATCCTTAAAAAAGGATCTAGCATCCTCGCTCCATGACCCCAGGGTTTCAACACTTATTAACCTTTAATTTTTTTTTTAAATATCAGCCAAGCTAAACTTGACTTATATTCTCCTCAACCCCCCAAATAAGCGGAAAACTTGTGCTAGGAGTGGGTATGACAATAGTGCAACGGGTGGGGATCAAACCTGCGACCTTGCAGTTTTCAGTTCGCATCTTTAACCGTTGGGCTATTGAGACTATAGAATTTCAGACTATAATCTATCACATTTATACCTAATATTAAGAGGATTAGGTCTATTAGGTTTCCAAACCAAGGGAATACCGATTATTAATATTAGAAGTACGAATCTTTTATTTATATTTATTGTATTACTCATAATATGTCTATAAATTCTCAATCACACCATAATTTCACCATAGTACACCAATAACGAGCGGTACGCCTTCTATAGGGTCATCAAAGATTACGGCGTTTAATATCAAACTTTTATACGCAATATCGCCATTAACGGGATCATTATATTAACGGGCTGTTTCGATACGTTTTACTGGATAAATGGTATTCCCTCATGATTGATTTTTATTTCTATATCTTTTAAACAAAAATTGGATATAGGTACAATTTTAAAAAGTACATTTCTCTGATCTCTCTATGGCTGATAAGCCTACTCAAATTAATTATTTTACAAATTAAGATTAAATTGTACAAGATGATAAGATGCTTTGTTGGTCTACGATTATGCAAAAGTGTTGGCAGACCACTGACTAGGTGGACCGACGACATCAAGCGAGTCGCAGGGAGCCGCTGGATTCAGGCGGTGCAAAACCGGAACCTGTGGAAATCCATGCAAGAGACCTTTGTCCAGCAGTGGACGTCTATCGGTTGATGAAGACGAAGACGAAGAAAACTTTTTTACGTTACTGAAATCGGTGAATATGAAATAAATGAACAAAATCTTGTAAAAAGTAAAAAAAACTTTAATCAGTATTAGCTATGACCTACTTTACAATAAAGTTTCTGAAACAGATTAGTTATTTATAAGGATTTTTCCAAAGAACT
Organism: Hipparchia sbordonii; assembly: GCA_038048805.1. NCBI lineage: Eukaryota > Metazoa > Arthropoda > Insecta > Lepidoptera > Nymphalidae > Hipparchia > Hipparchia sbordonii. Next base: position 14,621,334 of record CM076099.1, on the reverse strand, counting down.
TGACATAACATAAACTACTTTAAAAAGTCAGTTTTTAACCTCATTAGTTAATCTCTTTTTTGCAATTTTACAAATAAAATCGCAATATAATTAATTATTTTCTAATTTAATTCCGTTTCCTATGTTTTAGTTTACGTACAATTCTATGCTTAGCTGTTTTGTTTTTGTGAGTCGTGGTATTTATTACTGGAACAGGATTTTGAGTAGTAGTAAAATCTTCACAAGGCGCAGTTTTTTCTATTATAGGTCCCGTTACATGTAGTTTTGTAGTATTATTTGCCTTTTCAAGAATACTTTCTGTCATGCTTGAAATTGTTGATTTGGTATTACTTTGTACACTGTTGTCAGTTAGTTCAAGGGATATCCTTTTTACACCAGTTGCACGTTCCATAAATTCCAAACTAGCTTTATTTTGTTTTTCAATTTCTTTCGTCATACTAGCTATCATTTCTGAAAACGTGTTCTTATTTGTCATATTCATATTATGTGAATATTTATTAACATCTATGTTCTCGTTTGTAGAGTTCATTGAGATTATACTTATCGCTGTGTTATTTAAAGAATTAGTATCATTATTTTCCTCAAGGAAAAAATTTATTTCTGTAAAGTTTATCTCTGTTGTAGATTCTTGGTTAACTTTATCATCTTTTATATTCAAAGTAGATTTTATATCCTTCCTGGTTTTATCCAAACTATTTTCAATTAAGTTATCAATCAAACTCTCTAGCGTAAAGTTGGATGTATCAGTCTGATATACATAGAGTGCTTCAAGATTTACTCCATTGTTATTGTCGCGTTTAGTTAAATACTTGTTATAGTATCCTGGACTGTGGCTTAATGGATCATAATCTGGAAACATTGATACGAAGAATTTGGTTTGCATGGTATCATCATTTCTCCTATAATGACGTATTTTATTATACGGTGATTTTCCATGCAGCAAATGCTTGTTCGAAGGCCATCTTGTTTTTGATATGTCTATATTCTTCTCTTTATTAATTTTTTCAGTTTTAGTATTTCTAACCTGCTCCCGTAAATTGTATTTCATTTCCAGTTTTGGTACTTTCTGATATTTTAAAACTAATTCTTTAAATGGGTTTGGACTATGTATTAAATCGTTTCTTTTTTGTTTCTCTGTGGTGTCTAAAATCATATAAATATTATGGTTACTTCATAAGAATAAATTCAAATTCAAAATTTATTTATTTCATGTAGGCCTTTGTAGGCCAACTTGTAAGTCTTATGACACGTATGAATCTACCACTGGTTCAGAATGCAGATCTATATCAGATAAAAAGTCTACTTCTGCAAGATCCTCGGTATTGTCGGTTTGTTACACAAGTTAAACTGAATATCAAGACAACATAACTCGTAATAAAAAAACGCAATAAGTCTGAGGTCTGACTATATAACTGCGGAATAAGCTGTTTAAGAAGGAATGTTTATCAGACCATCGGTTAACATGATACGCACACAACTAAAATTTTATAGTGACTAACCTTCATACAGCATCAGCAAGCCCGGTCTCTCCAACAAATCATCCACTATAGCCCTATGAGCGAACATCACGGGTTTAGTTGTCCCCTCATAATTAACTTTCGTAACTGGATTCGCCATTACAGCGACTTCTTCTACCTTTGGCAAAATATCATATAAAGTTTAATCCTTTTCCTTATTAATTCATACTAATCCTTATCCTTTCCTTACGTATATATAAATGCGAAAGTGTGTTGGTTTGTTGGTTTGTCCTTCAATAACGCTGTAACAGAGCTACGGATCGACGTGATTTTTTGCATGGGTATAGTTGAGGACCTGGAGAGGACATAGGTTAGTTTTCATCCCGGAAAATTAAAGAGTTCCCGCAGGAGTTTAAAAACTGTATCCACGAAGACCAAGTCGCGGGCATCAGCTAGTTATATTATAAACATAATATTATTTTATCAGCTCTTACACGAAATCCGACAAAATCAGAGAGAGATCAGGCGCAGGAACGACGACTTTACATGCTCTCTGAGATGCGGGAAAAGCAGTACTACTTACTTCCTAACTTCGCCTTAAGCTGGCGCTGTGTTGGGGTTGTGAATTTCTTGACAGAAACCCGCAAAACATTTTTTGGCCTGATCCGGGAATCGAATCCGGGAATTCGTCATCCACATTCGAATGTGCTAACCTCTACACCAATGAAGTAGTTCGTAAAGAAATTAATGAATTCCCAATGTTATATACCTATACTGCCCTCGTAATTGAAAACACAGTAAGTTAAATTAAAGTAACATTTATGTCACTGTGTTTTCATTCGACCATTTAGCCAGGACTTGGCAAGTGCACACATTCCCCTCTGCCGAAGTACATGTACAAACGTACGTGTCAGCTTGTAAGTCTGACAGCTTTTGAGTTAGTGTGCGTTCATAGAGACATTAAGTTTTTTTACACGAGTGTGCGGAAGTGAGTAAATGTGTGCTGTACGTAGGCTGTACATGATTACCTCCCCTCCCGCAGAAAGTGGTAGAATATATTCAGTACTAAATCTGCGTAAAGGCTCGTCCCGGCTAAATGGTCGAAGGTGTTTTCAATTACGTATAGGTATATTTTTTTTTCTCACCTTTTTTTTCTCCGGTCTCTTGAAGCATCCATTTGGATAGCAATAAGTGGGTTGTTCAGCACACATCTGTATGCACACGCAAGCCGGCGGCGTGTTGTGAAACTCCGTGAAAATGAGGTCAAAGAAGCGTTCTATAAGGGCCGTAGAACTGAGCCTGTCGCACGGATTCAGCTTGGAAGGCTTTGGGTTTATTGCTATATATTGGCTTTTGCTTACTGGAAAAAAGTTGTTACTTTCATTGGGACATTTTCATAGCAGTGACAACAAAGAGCCTAAAGCCTCAATAGCGTTTGCTCGCTAAATATATAATATTTATATATTTAGCGAGCAAACGAGCAGGCGGGTCACCTGATGTTAAGTGATTACCGCCGCCCATGAACATTTGTAGCACCTGAGGCACCACCAATGTGTTGTCGGCTTTTTAGGAATTTGTTGGTCCGCCCCTTGAATATCCCCATGTTGTAATTCCGTGGGAACACCCTAACCTAACCTAACGGTTTAGCCTAACGGCTAAAGTTGGAGACCGAAAACTGAAAAGTCGCAGGTTCGATCCCCACCGTTGCACTATTGTCGTAACCACTCCTAACGCTTTCACTTATTTGGAGGGGAGAGGAGAATATCAGTCAAGTTCAGCTTAGCCGATATTCTTTTAAAAAAAAAAATAAGAATTCAGAAGTTGGAGGCTTCTTTTAAATATAACTGTGTTAAAAGATGTTTAGCTGTGTTTAAAGACTTGGCCATTCTATATAATCAAAAAATTCTTTTCAAAAAACCGACTTCAAACGCCACTACAAAGTATAAAAATAATTTTATTTTGTACACGTTTGTTGAAGTCGGGCGGGCTTAACTTATTTTTATACTTTGTAGTGGCGTTTGAAGTCGGTTTTTTGAAAAGAATTTTTATTTTAAGCTTTTTAGTGTAGCTTGTTCCTGCTCTCTTTCTCCCCTCCCTCCAACACTACGGTACTAAAGTAGTCTATACTTGGTACCTACAGTACTTATTAACAACATACAATTTCTAAAGAGCTAGGACCAGGAGGTCCATGTAGTCCATGCTTGGTACCAACAATACCAATTCGGAAGCGACAGTTCGTAATCCCTCCAACCCTGCAGCATCAGGATTGAGGAGCTAGAACCTTGAATTTTATATGTAGTATATGCTTGGTACCAACAATATCAATTCGTAAGCGACAGTTCCTAAATCCTCACAGATTAGGTAGGCAGTACCCCTGCAGCATCAGTATTGAAGAGCTAGGACCTTGAGCTTCACGATGTAGCCTATGCTTAATACTAACAATATCAATTTGCAAGCGAAAGTTCCTAAATCCTCACAGTTTAGGTAGGCAGTATCCTGCAGCATCAGGATTGAGGAGTAGGACCTGAAGCTCTAAGATCTAGTATATGCTTAGGCCAAGCATACCAATTCGTAAATGACAGTTCCTAAAACCCCATAATTTAGGGGGAAAGTACTTCTGCAGCATCAGGCTTGAAGAGTTGAAGGTAAAAATTTTTATGGGACCATTTTGCGAGCTTCTTCTGTCGATTAAAAAAAATCGCGTGAATCGGTCCTGAAACCCCGGAGTAATCGGTGGGCATACATAGAAAAAAAAATATATACCGATATTGATAACCTCCTCCTTTTTGGAGGTCGGTTAAAAATAGGTACTTTTATAAACAATTTAAGATCTGGGAACGAAATAGATTTTATACGTACAATTTTTTGTTAGAAAGTTGACTTACTCCATGCAGTATATAATCCAATTAATTTACAATAACAAGAGTAATAATGACAAGGCAAAAATTACTAACCTCCAAGCAAAGTAAGCAACGCATAAAATATAGTCCCTCTCATGATGATTGATGTATTTTCAGATGACGTCGTAAGTGATGGAGCTAAAACAAAAGCATAAACCAATTATTTATTCTAATAGTTCGTCCCATAGCGTTAAACTTTCGTTTAACGCTATGGGACTTTAATGGGACTTAACTGGTTCGGAATGCAGATTCTTTCAATCTGCATTCCGAACCACTGGTAGAGTCTCGACGTGTCATAAGAGCCATGGGTTGCCTACATGAAATAAATAATTTTGAATATGAATACTTAAGCTGCCAAGGTTGTGCCAAGTAAATGGTTTAATGAGCGAGTACACTCCACGCGAATAAATACATTTTTTTTCTCCATGTCTTCGATCTCACCTGATGGTAAGTGACGATGCAGTCTAGATGGTAGCGGGCTAACTTAGAAGAGGTATTGCAGCTTACATTCATTTAACCCATACGACTAATCGGTTTCTACACGCCATCATATCGGAACGCTGAATCGCTTGGCGGCACGTCTTTGGCGGCAGGGTGGTAACTAGCCACGCCCAAAGCCTCCTATCAGACCAGTCGTGAGGTATAATCCTCGTCTTTTCATCAATCATTCATATACTTAAACCTCAAACGTTTTGCGGCCCACTACTAGGTATCGGCTCTAATAAGAATGCTTTAGGCCGTAGTTCACCACACTAGCCAAGTACGCATTGGCAAACTTCACACACCCTTGAAACTATTATGGTAGTCCTCGCCAATCTTTTTGAATGCTCTGAACAATACAAAAAGTTCCATACGAGATTCACTTTGCAAAGATAAAAGTGCGCACGCAATTTGGCTTCTGCGCATCAAAATGTGGCTCTCTTTGTAATACCACCAAAAAATACGCGTCTGAATTGAGATATACATATGCCTACCTACTTTGAAGTTGATCAAAAATGTCTAATCATTTAAGAAGTTCAATACAAAACTATCACTTACTATTTGTTTCTTGTATTACGAGCGCATTTATTTTTCAAGAAGTCGAAACATCGTTAAAAATTCAAGAGGTATTTCCAAGAACGGGTCGTTTATCTGTTTCGGACTTCAATGACTGCGGGGCGGGGAAACAGACACTTTGCGGAAATCGCGTACACGTACATTGCCGCCAGCAACTAGCAACACGACTAAGAGGAGACATTACAAAAAAAAAGATACCGGCCGAATTGATAACCTCCTCCTTTTTGGAAGTCGGTTAAAAACAATCAGCGCGCTCTATCTTACACTGAAATCATGAGTAAAGTAATCGACTTTCTTTACTCTTGTGTCTTTAGACCGCACTCCCACTCTGTTCAGAAACAAGATTATGTTTCTACTCAGTATCGTCCCTTGGAAATATGATGTGATTTTTGCCTGTTTTTTTTTTGGATACATTAAAATAGTTATCTACTGCTGTAAAAATCAAATCTGCCTGTGAATGTGATTTACCATTACACATGCTCTTAGGCCGTTTATAGACCGCACTCTGCTCAAACTCAAGACAGAGTCAAAACGAGACAGATTTATGTCGGAGCTTATTCGTGTCTCGTTTTAACTCTATCTTAAGTCTGAGCGAGGTCAGAGCACGCTCTTTTATTCAGCATTACGCTGCTCCTCACTTGAGGTGAGATTGCAGTCAAGTGCTAGTCAATATACTTATTTAAAAACTAGCATTCCAATTGCAATTAAAAGCAAACTGACTTAAAACACCCTGAAAAGAAGTGAATGAACAGTGATTAGAACGTCTAGATTTACACCACCAAGTCGCAGTTTTGAGGTTTGGTTTATTAAGAAAACCAATTACAATTCACGCACAGTACGGTGCAATTTTAGTAAATAAGGTAAGTAAGGTAAAAGTCAAAAAACGCATATATATAACGAAAGAAAATATGGATATTATCTAGAAGTAGCCCGCCAGCTCTTACTGAAGAAATTTTTTGAGTAAAATTACTATTTCCATCTTTATTTTAAAAGTAAACGTCTGCTTTTGTTTCGATCTTGTTTCTCTCTCGATTGTTTCGATCCAATTAACGTTGATGCGATCACGATTGTAATAAGTCAACACACGTTTCGCACAAGACTAGTTTGAAGACCATTTGGTCTGATACTTTAATGAAGATCACTGTGTTTGGGCTGCTCCTTCGTTAAAGCTGTGTAGTTTAATGTAGACTTACATTGCCGATATCCTGTTTGGAAAAATAAACGAGTTTCAATGGAAATTGTTTTCGAGTATACAATCTCATTTATGTCGGTATAACATCATGGGAATTGCAACTATACAGGAAATAAAGTAATTTCTACTGTCAAATAAAATCAATGTATTGACTGTCGATAAATTACACAGTCGTGTTATTTGTAGATAAATCTGCCTGCCTCCTTCGAAAATCCCTACAAATAGGTACTATACATATAATAATTATAAAAAGTTGGTTATTTGTACGTTTGTCCTTGAATCACGCAGCAACGTGGGAAAGAATCAACGTGATTTTTTGCATAGGCAGGTTATATTGTTTGCCAGATTGCAAACAATATAATATTAATTGTAACTAGGGAATAATAAAGCCTTATTTTTTTTTTATCTGGAAAATAGATACATCTCTCTGCCTTCTAGGGAAAGTGTTTGTTGGTTGGTTTGTTCTTCAATAACGCGGCAACGGGAGAACGGATCAAGGCGATATTTTGCATGGGTACCTATAACTATTTAAGGTCCTGGAGCTACATTTTTATTCCGGAAAAACAAAGGATTTAAAAACATATCTCCACGCGGACGATGTCTTCTACTGTATAAATATTTACTAAATTAACTATATAAGTAAATTGGTATGTTAAATATTGCCAAAATACGTTACGTTTTGTTACAATCTACGCAATATCATAATCGTATGTTCCAAAAATACGCTACGATCATAACACAGGCGATGAAGACAGGCGATAATTCTTATAAAACCTTCATAAACCACGCCGAAACAATCCGTCCATGTCACGACAGTTCAACCTTAGGGCTTGTTATACAGTTTAAAGAAAAAGAAAAAAATAATAATAATGAATTGCCTAGACAATACAGCATTGTAAAGTCGATATCTCCCGAGGATGCTCCGGTGTCGGGGCGAAACATGCGTCGGGAGTAGTATAAATGTCTTGTGTGGTGGTGCATGTGAGTGGTGGTGGCATTGTTTGTTTAGGAACTTGGCTTTTTTGCTTGGTTGGGAAGGTAAGCGGTGCTTAGCTTGTAACTGCATGTTTGACCATGCAGATTTTTCTATTGGCGGATTATAGCAAAACTAGATGACGCCCGCGACTTCGCCCGCGTTAATTTAGTTTTTAAAATCCCGCGGGAACTCTTCGATTTTCTGGGATAAAAAGTAGCCTATGTTTTAATCCAAGGTATAATCTATCTTCATTTTAAATTTCAGCCAAATCGGTCCAATAGTTTTTGCGTGAAAGAGTAACAAACATACACACACACATACAAACTTTCGGCTTTATAATATTAGTGTGATGTGATAGTGTGATGTGATGTGATAGTGTGATAGTGTGATGTGATGTGATAGTGTGAAGTGTGATGTGATGTGATGTGAAGTGTGATAACTCTAACCTTTTCTTGCTAATCATGAACTTCCGCAATGTAACGCCTGATACTACCCAATAAATAAATAAATTGTTTATTTGCAAGAAACATTGTTTAAAATAGATGTTATAACATTGCGTACGTCTAAACATGTGCTGTTAATGATGACATGCAAATTATTAATTATCTATTTAAGGATCACTTGCTATTGTTTCAAAACAGCATATAATTATTATTAAAACAAGATAGTTAGTACTAGTCTCGATTACACTTTAAAAAAAAAGACGTGTGGGACTCGGGGACTGCCGCGGTAAAGCTATTGCGTAGCATTTTTTATCAACGCCATCTAGCGGCTCACCGTAGAGGAGTCCCGTATCAGGTTATTTTCGTTACGGAATTTCTAGATTCGGTCTCCACGCTGGCCCGCGATAGAGGCTGTGCAATAGCTTAAAAAAGGAATATAAGGACTTCTTTGTAAACGAGTCTTAAGTAGAAAGCTCATCACCTAAATACATAATCGTCCGTCTTTACTTTTACTGCCTATTTTATGGCTTCCCCTCCTCCTGATTATTGTTCCTTATTGTTACTCTACACGCTTTCTCATATATAATATATGAGAAACTATACCGGATTTATACCTAATTTTCACAACATTATGGGAAAATTCTTTTTTTTTTATCACAAAATAGGCATTCACTTGGATCTCGCATGCCTTGATTTTAAATATTTTAATACTTGGAAGCTCTAGAGCTCAGACATTAAACACTTTATACAATTAGTTTAATTTATTTTACACTAGCTGACCAGCTGATGCCCCCGACTTCGTCCGTGTGGATTTAGTTTTTAAAATCCCCCGAAAACTCTTTGATTTTCCGGAATAAAAAGGAGGCTATGTCACTCTCCAGGTCCTCAACTACACACATGGAAAAAATCCCGTCGATCCGTTGCACCGCTACTACATGATTGAAGGACAAACCAACAAATCAACAAACCAATAAACCAACAAACAAATGCACTTTCGCATTTATAATATTCGTAGCGAAATAGCGATATTAGTAGAGAAGTAGCAATAGCGATTTTATCACTTACATAGTACGTAAGTACATACTCTAGTTGCATGATTAGATCACTGATGAAGTACCCACAACACGTGTAACTGTATGATTAATAAACATACTTAATCTAATAGAAAATCATCGTCAACAATGGTTGATAAGAGCAATAGCTCTTGTAAAAAGACCTAAGAAGTTCCGCTGAAACTTTATTTTTCCGGGATAAAAAGTAGCCTACGTCACTCTTCACGCCCCCAGCTATACCCATCAAAAATATATCGCCCATTTGACAACAAACACTTCCACAGGCCTCGGTTTGATGTCTTCGGTCCACCTAGTGGAGGGTCTGCCAACACTGCGCTTCCCGGTGCGAGGTCGCCACTCCAGCACCTTGGAACCCCACCGACCATCAGCTCTACTAACTATGATGGCCTGACAATTTTCACTTCAGTTTCGCGACTCGCTGAGCTATGTTAGAGACTGTTTCTTCTACAGATCTGCTTATTTCTGATTCGATCTCGCAGGGATACTCCAAGCATAGCTCTCCCGATCGGCCGCTGAGTGATCCTGAGCCTTCTTATGAGGCCCATAGTCAGCGACCACGAGCAAAACGATTGAGAAGAAGATATCTAGGAGCAGGAAGTATTATCAGTAATAACATATTATATATGGAGAATATTTTTTTTTTTATTATTTGATGACAAGATAGTCCTTGACTGCGATCTCACCTGATGGTAAATGACGGTGCAGTCTAAGATGTTAGGGAGCTAACTTGGAAGGGGAATTGCAGTGTAGTACATTCAATGTGTACCCCTAATCGGTTTCTACACGCCATCGCACCGGAACGCTAAATCGCTTGGCGGCACGTCTTTGACGGTAGGGTGACTAGCCGAGGCCAAAGCCTCCCACCAGACTAATTCCTATCGATATATTTATTCTCGAGAATAACAAAGCTTGGTGAAATCTGGTCATAAGGTCAATATTTCAGCAACGTAAAATAAGTCTTAACCGAGCGTTTTGATATTTGACAGTTTTTGTATTGAAAATTTGCCAAAATCTCAGAATACATAATAGTGCTAAAATATCAAACTTACGCTCGTATATAAGACTTATTTTACGTTGGTGAAAGAGGTCCTTAGCATAATAATTGCCTATTAATTATTAAGTTATTTTAAGACAAATCATACCAATGACCATGACCAATGATTGATTAGTACATCTAGACGACGTCCGCGACTTCGTTCGCATGGATTTAGCTTCTTTACAAATCCCGTAGTAATATTCCGGGATATTTTTTATTAGCTATAAGTTACCTAATCTTAAGACTATGTAGATCAATAAGCTGCTGGTTTTCCTAAATAAATAAAAGAAAAAGAAAATATAAAACACTAAATTATAATTACTTTTTACAAAAAAAAGTTTTTTTTGTAAAAAGTAATTATAAGTCTTACTAACTAAGCATCTAAACTAATTTTGAGTCGGCGACAAACTTTTTTAAAAGCATAACTTCGAGGTGTGTTTTTAAACATGGTTGCGTAATAACTTCAGAACCTCGTTTTTTTTTCGTCGGTCAAAAATTAATTAACTTCAAAAACCAATATAAAGTATGTCTAAATCATTTTTGTTAATGCTTTTTTTTTAATAAAAAAGAATATCAGCCAAGCTGGACTTGACTGAATTTGGAATTTTAAAGTAAGACGATTGTCACGTCGGTTTCAACGTAGCCGTCGTCACCTGTAGAAATCTCAGTTAATAGGTACGTTAAAAAAAACACCAAAAAATCACCTTCTTTAAAAAGTGGCTTTGGTTATTCTTTGCATTTTACTACTTGCTTATAGAAGTCCCTTAACTTCGATTCAGCAGTTCCAAAGTTCATTCAAAGCACAGACAAAAAAAATTTTTTTAATTTTTTTTTTTTGACAGAAACACACTTGTGTTTCTGTTTTGTTATCGGTCAATTAATCATAAATTATGAACTTAAGAGAAGGGTATAATTATGAACTTGAGAGTACTTGCACGTCGTGATATTTCAAAAGTTAAAGGGTAACGCATCCACATGCCGGAGGGGGGACTTTAATCTCTTCGAACGTAGCATCTCATATAATTATGATAGAACTTCACTTACAGGTAAGTTCGTTTAATCATTAATTATATTTCAATGCTACGTTCTCGAGATTAAATCACTTGTAGACCTTGAGAGTTTGAAATATCACAGTAAATTAAACACAGAAAACACACTTAATTAAAAATAATAATTTTAATTTCGAAATTACAGACGAACACTTCAATTTTATTGCGTTGTCATGTAGATTATGCGCGTTGGGGTTACAATGATTTCTTGCCAGTATATAAGCATCAACAACTTGATTGATATCATTACTTAATAATTTCCAATTCAGTGATCATTCTACAATAACAATGTTACTGCTCGTAGTTCTCATATTCGTGAGTGCGTTTATAACTTTCATTTATTTAAATGGAGTTTACAATGAAAATTATTGGAAAAGACGTGGCGTCACTTTTCATAGGAAAAACAAAGTTATGGGACTGTTTTGGGATTATTTGACCTCACCTAAAGCGTTTTTCGAAAACCTATGCGAAGTTTATAAGAAGTATCCGAACGAACCTGCAGTTGGGATTGGTTCTTTTCTTACACCGTGCTTGTACGTCCGAGATCCTGTTAACATCCAGCATGTACTTACAACGGACTTTAATTCGTTCCACCATAGAGGAGTCGAACCGAACGAAGGGGATGTGCTAGCGAACACTATACTTTTATTGAATGGGAAAAAGTGGAAATTGGTTCGGCAAAGCATGACCCCGCTGTTTACATCGACGAAACTGAAAAGCATGTACTACATAATCGATAAGAGTGCGCAAGACTTTGTTACTTACTTAAAGGAAAATCCTAAATTGCAAAGCCGTGACGCATTCGGAACTCTTTCAACGTTCTGCTGTGCAGCGATAGGCGCAGCAGTCTTCGGGGTTACGACAAACTCTATCTTCGACTCTCCTTTTTTGAAAGTCGCTCGCGACGCCTTCAGAGCTACTTTCGTGCGCAACATTAAATTCGCTATTTCCAACTTATCTCCTACATTGTTCAAACATTTAAATATAAGCTTTTTTAAGGAGTTCGAAGACTTTTTCATAAGCGCAATCAAACAAGTCGTTAGACAAAGAGAAAGTGAGAACGTGAAAAGACACGATTTTGCAGATATCTGCGTTTCCATTAAAAATGGTGGGAAACTAAAGGACGCTGAAACTGGATTCGAGGTGGACCCCACCGACGAGCTTCTCGCGGCCCAAGCGTTTTTCTTTTTCGTCGCAGGTGTTGAGCCAACCGCCGCTGCAATGTTCGCCACTTTGGTTGAACTGGGAAAAAACCCAGAAATACAGAGAAAAGTACAACAAGAAATCGATAAAGCTTTTGAAGAAAACGATGGCAAAATGACATATGACATCGTTTCAAATATGAAGTATCTAGATATGGTAACTGCCGAAGCCATGCGAATGCATCCTCCAATTGGGTTTTTAACAAGGAATTGTACTAATGACACAGTTTTACCGAATGGAAATATCAAAGTCGAAAAAGGTACAAAAATACTGACAGCAATATATGAGCTCCATAATGATCCAAAATACTTCCCCGATCCAGAAACTTTTAATCCAGAACGGTTCTCAAAGGAAAACAAAAATGCCGCGATAGATTTAACTTATATGCCATTTGGGAAAGGAAATAGGATTTGTATAGGGATGAGGTATGCCCAATTGCAAGCTAAATCTGGCTTAGTGCATTTGCTACGTCATTTTTCTCTTAAAACTAAATTTTTCGAGGGACTTCAAAAATATAAGAAAGACCAGGTGCAAGTTAGATTGAATAACGTCGATGTTGAATTTATTCCCAGAATTTAATGTAGTGATAAGGTATAACTGAACTGAAAAACTGTAACAATATAGAAAAAAAATGTACTTAAAGAAAATTAAACTGTACAATAAAGAACTCTTGTGTATCATTTCAAAAATCTAGATAAACTCAAACTCAAAATTATTTATTTCATGTAGGCCAACTTGGGTTCGAAATTCTGATTCTGCTGAGAAGAGCCGGCAAGAAACTCAGCAGTTGCTCTTTTCAAAATCAAAAATGTTACAATAGTACCTTATCTATCTTGTCGACAGCTGAAGCAAAGCAGATTGGTTCCAAGCAACTTTGTCATTAAGGAATTCATTAACTACTAGCTGATACCCGCGACTTCGTCCGCGTACATTTAGTTTTTTATCATCCCGCGGGAACTCTTTGATTTTCCGGGATAAAAAATAGCCTATGTCACTCTCCAGGTTCTCAACTACACACATGTAAAAAATTACGTCGATCCGAAGCTCTGTTGCAGCGGGATTGAAGGACAAACCAACAAACCAACAAACCAACAAACCAACAAACCAACAAACCAACAAACACACTTTCGCATTTATAATATTAGTAGGGATGTAATAACCTCTACTTATTAAATCTGTTTTTACACACTTTTTTATGTAATGGTAAATCTACCAATTTTTTCGGAGTCAAGTTATAGAAGCATATACTCGACCCCACAAAGAACTTCTGCACTTTACGCAGACGATAGTATGGTGTTACTAGTTTATGACGGTGTCTGGTTAAAATATCATGTATATCACCTCTTTGTTTATGTTATTACTAGCTCTTGCGCGCGACTTTGTCCGCGTCAATTTCTGTTATTATGATCGCGATTAAGAAGTTTTTAAAAGAATATATTTTAAATATTATGGATAATTTTCCCCGTTTTGCAACATTTTTCACTGATGCTTCGCTCCTATTGGTCGCAGCCTGATGTTATATGTATAACCTAAAGCGTTCCTCGATAAATGGACTATCCAACACAAAAAGAATTTTTCAATTCGAACCAGTAGTTCCTGAGATTAGCGCGTTCAAACAAACAAACTCTTCAGCTTTATGTATTAGTATAGATTATTATGCAACCCGAAAGAGATTTTGAATTCATTCATTAATTCCCCTGGGGCATTTCCTATTTGGGGTCGACCCTTATGTAGTAGTATCATAGATACCTGATCGCTACTCCTTGCGATCTTGAGTCAATAATGGCGTTAGGGCAAGCATCGTCATATCTTTGGAGATGGTTCTAATCCAGGTAGTTGATGGGCGACCTGTGCCTCTCTTGCCCTTGTCTATTTAATTTTTTTATTGCCACTTCTATCCCTATTAAGCTGTCGATATCACGATCTGTCGATTTGCTATCGATGTCATAAATTCTAATTATCGAACTTTTGATTTCACAAGCTTTCGATCGATCTCATAAACTTTCGTTATGATGAAGTGATGAAAGGTCGACATCATAACACTGATAGGATAGTAGTTACATTATACTAATCATTATAGTAAATATGCACGGTGTTACTTTATTCCCCGTAAACCCTGAAGGAGGTGAATGTGCTCATGAAACTGAACAACTTTCCCCAAGTAACATAGGTCGAAATTTGAAAAAAAAAATTGGACCCTCCATACAAAATTGACGATTGATTTACTATGGGAGGTCCAATTTTTTTTTTCATATTTCGACCTATGTTCCTTGGGGAAAGTTGTTCAGTTTCATGAGCACATTCACCTCCTTCACGGTTTACGGGGAATAAAATAGCACCGTGTATAATACTAGTTGATGCCCGCGACTTCGTTCGCGTGGATTAAGGTTTTTTTGATTCCCGTGGGAACTCTCTTATTTCCCGGCATAAAAAGTAGCCTATGTGTTATTCCAGACTATGATCTATCTCTGTGCCAAACAACCAAATCGGTTCAGTCGTTGCGGCGTGATTAAGTAGATAACAAACATCCAAACATCCACACTTTCACATTTATAATATTAGTAGGATAGTAGAATTGCAAAGTCACGCTTAGTAAATAATAATTATTTAATAGTTCAATGATTTTGCTGATGCCCGCGATTTCGTCCGCGTGGATTTAGTTTTAAAAATCCTGCGGGAACTTTTTGATTGACCGGAATGTTGTTGTTATGCCACTCTCCAGGTCCTCAAATATACCCATGCAAAAACGGGGTAAATCACGTCGGTCGGTTGCTTCGTTGCTGCGTGATTGAAGGACAAACCAACAAACAAACACTTTCGCATTTATAATATTCGTAAAGATCAGTAAGGAAGTAAGGTTATTAGTAAGGATTAATAATAATAATTCATTGCGAGTTCTAAACGGACTATTAATTACAGATTAGCAATATAATTGACTTACCTTCTTATCTTTTACCTAACTACTAGGCCAGTGTAGCTATTATATAGTATTACTTACTATGGTTCCAAAGAAATAGACAACATTTAAAAAACTATTTTTTTTATTGGATGACAAGACAAGGACAAGGACTACCTTGACTACGATCTCACCTGATGGTAAGTGACGATGCAGTCTAAGATCGTAGCCGGCTAACTTGGAAGGGGTATGGCCATCGTACCGGAACGCTAAATCGCTTGGCGGCACATCTTTGACGGTAGGGTGGTAACTAGCTACGGCCAAAGCCTCCCACCAGGCTAACTAAAATGCCAAATTCACAATGTTCTTTCAGGGTGAACGTAGCATTACCGATATGAACGTCGAATTCAAATTCAAATTCAAAATTAATTTATTTCATGTAGGCCAACTTGTAGCTCTTATGACACGTCATAAATCTACCACTGGTTCGGAATGCAGATTCTGCTGAGAAGAGCCGGTAAGAAACTCAGCAGTTGCTCTTTTCATAGCAAAATATCACAATCTTACTAATATTATAAATGCGAAAGTGTTTGTTTGTTGGTTTATTGATTTGTTAAAAAAAAAAATTTTTTTACAAAGCTATGCTATGTAATACAGTGCTTCCACAATAAAGCTTCAAAAATGCAATAATAATACGTAGGTACACACAATCCAATGCATGTCAAGACGGGCAGACAAAGCAGACCCATTCCCGTTGGTGGCACCCGTTCACGAGCATGACGCATGATCCAGCCATTGCTTCGCTCAACCATATTTGATATCGTCGCATAATAATATTATGCACTGTTGTAACTAGCTACACGTCCATCAACAAAATTATTATCTGCATAGAGTAAAGCATAATTACCCATAAAAATAAATAATTAATTATGTAAATAAACCGTTCTAATCTTTCAACCTATGACTCTTGACAAACCCTCACAAGTCATGCTGAGTTTGAAAATTATGTACCTACCTTTTGTTTGTATACAAAAAGATAAGAAAGACATGCGAGCTTTAACTTAAGAACAATTAAACCGACTTCAATAGTACATCGAAATAAAGAGTAACTGAAAAGGGTAAGTATCTACATATAACTTGAAAAATTGAAAACTACTGAACCGATTTCAATGAAATCTTTATACAAATAAAAAAAGAATGATCACAATCCGATGAACAATTTAGTAGAAATCCTATACACATAAATATACCTAAACAAACATACATTACATACATCTATATTTGGTAAGTATATTTGTTTGGAAGCCCAATCTATTAAGATATTATGAGAATATTTTGCAGTTCCAATAATATTACATATATACATGTCGAACTGATAAAGAACCTCCATTTTTTTGAAGTCGGTTAGTAATATTTACCAATGATCACTCATCCCATTAATTTATTGATAATGAAGCAAATAGAAATATCTGTACAAGCTATAAATAGTTGTTGCAAAACAAACATAGTATCAGAGTTTTCGTTAACTTTAATTAAAGCACACGCGTACGGCGTACCAAGAAAATGTTGCCAGTTTTACTGTTCATCGCCATAGCTGTATTAACATTGATTTACATAAACGGTATATACAATGAAAATTATTGGAGGAAACGTGGCGTTAAATTCTATAAGAAAAACAAAGTTATGGGAGTGTTTTGGGATTTCTTGACCAAGCGTCGATCGTTTTTCGAAAATCTTCACGATATTTATAAGGATTATCCAAATGAACCTGCAGTTGGCATCGGATCAATTTGTACACCAACTCTGTACGTGCGAGACCCTCTCAACATTCAGCATGTGCTAATATCAGATTTCAACTCGTTCAATCACAGAGGTTTAGAACCGAATGAAGACGATATTCTCGCCGGTAACATTTTGTTTTTAAATGGCTCAAAATGGAAATTGGTAAGACAAAGCATGACCCCACTTTTTACGACATCGAAACTGAAAAGCATGTTCTATATCATGGATAAAAGCGCCCAAGACTTTGTCGACTACCTCAAGGAAAACCCTAAGTTATATAAAGGGGACACGTTTAGTACTCTTACAACGTTCTGTAATGCAGCTATCTGTGCTTCTATATTCGGAGTTACTACGTCATCTGTCTTTGACTCTCCTTTCCTCGATGTTGCTAGACGAGCAATGAAAGCTAGCTTGATACGCAACATCAAGTTCGCTATCGGCAATTTAAGTGCTTCGTTGTTTAAAATATTTAATATCACAATCTTTAAAGAGTTCGAAAGCTTTTTTATCGGAGCTATTAAACAAGTTATTCATCAACGCAAACTGGAGAATGTAAAGAAGCATGATTTCGCAGATATTTGCGTCTCTTTACAAAAGAATGGTAACCTGAAAGATACCGATTCAGGATTGGAAATAAAACCAACAGACGAGTTGCTCGCTGCTCAAGCGTTCTTCTTTCTCATTGCGGGTGTTGAACCTACTGCTTCAGCAATGTTTGCTACATTGATGGAAATAGGGAAATACCCTGAGCTTCAGAATCGTCTCCAGAAAGAAATAGACGAAGCATTTGACACACACGGAAATAATATCTCATACGAAGTTGTTGTTAATATGGAGTACCTAGACATGGTAATGTGTGAAGCGATGAGGCTTAATCCTTCTATCGGTTTCATAACTAGAAGATGTGTCGAAGACACTGTGCTACCCACTGGTAATATTAAAGTTGACAAAGGAACCAATATAACAGTACCGATTTACGAACTTCACCACGATCCCAAATATCACCCGGATCCAGAACTGTTCAATCCAGAAAGATTTTCGGGAGAGGACAAGAAAAGTATGTTGGACATAACCTATATGCCATTCGGTAAAGGGAATAGGAATTGTGTCGGAAAGAGGTTTGCCCAACTGCAAGCGAAATCGGGGCTCATACATTTACTTCGGAACTTTTCAGTTAAGACAAATGTACTAGAGGGCGGTGTTAAATATCGTAAAGAACAAGTTCAAGTTAGAATAACAAATGTAGATATTGAACTGATCCCTAGACAATAATAATTTATTTATATTTAATGTGGGTACGTACCTACGCTATTCGTTAGATTTAAATAAATCAGTACCTAAATCATTTTTTTTAAGTGCAGGCCGTACTCATACTGTAATTTAGTACCTACCTCAGTAAATATTAAGTATTATATCTAATTAATTTGTAACAGAATAAATTAAACATGAATAAAAGCAAGAAAGCACGATGTTGTTTCGATGATTTTTTTTGAAAAGAGCAACTGCTGAGTTTCTTGCCGGCTCTTCTCAGCAGAATCTGTATTCCGAACCGGTGGTAGATTTATGACGTGTCATTAGAGCTACAAGTTGGCCTACATGAAATAAATAAATTTTGAATTTGAATTTTGATGCGCTGAATTTAAGCTTTAATAGGGAGCTTTTTCAAGAAGCTAAAAGGCTAAAACATTTCTAAAATAAAAAGTCAGGCAGTAGGTATAGTATAGAGGATATAATAATATTAGAAGAGTAGTTATATCTAAATAAAATAAAGTCACAAACACAATCACCTTTGATTTTCTGAACTACCATGTTCTTGCTGCATCGAATGAACCCAGCTAAAAAAGTATCGATGATTGAGTAACAGACATCCATCTATCCATCGATCCATCCATCCATACATCCAAACTTTAGCATTTATAATAATATTAATATCCTGGCAACCAAGTGTCAAAATGGCATGTTTTGTGAAAATTATTTTATTTTATATTAAATATTATGATATTTAGTAAATATTATGAAACCCAGTATGGGTATAATAAAATAAAATCGGGCATAAATAATGTAAAATTAAATAATGAGAAGAAAACAGAGGTGTGCCGGAGATCAAAATGCACGAAGACCATCAGGTGACAGCTCGTCGTCCGACGAATATGGGACCCCACCGTCATCTGCGGGGTCCGTAGAAGACGACGTCAGCACCAGAAGACCCGGTCGACGACGAGCCACACACCCGCCACAGGATGGCTTGGGGCAACAGGGGCCGCGTGCCCCCGAGACTGCTTCCGCCGCCGGTGGTGCAGTGCGCCGCATGAGATGGTCTCAAAAAATGAATGAGAGTGTCATGCGAGCGTACTTTGGGGCAACAGATGGGGGAACTAACCTCACTGGGTATCGTTCAAGGATGTTGTCTCTGTTTCAGGCGCTTGAACCAACGGTGACCGTGACCGCACAGCGACTATCGGATCAGGTGAGACTTATCCAACGTCGTCGTATGTTGGATGAGTCTATACTTGAGCGGCTACGCTTAGCTTTCCCGCAAATAGAGACTATCAGTAACTCGACTCATCAGTCTTTGCAAGTACGTAATGTAGAGACTAATAACACCCAAGAGGAGTTATGTGATGATTTAGATTTATCGGAAAGTAACCAGAATTATGAGCAAATGAGAGGGACTTTGGACGATGTGATTTTGGAGTATAGGTACATGCCTGTCGACCTAAGACCAAGATTACCTCGTTTGCCTGTGCATAGACGAAATATGGCGTTGGTGGGAGCTCTAGATCAAATTTTGGACACATATTTAACATCTTCGTGTGACCTAAATGATACGCATTCGATCCTATACTGTGGAGCCGTTGCAGCATGTCGTATAGCCCGTATCAAATTTCCGGAACCGAGGGCTATGCAAAGACCAAACATAGCTCCGGCTTGGCAGACTAGGATTGAAAGGCGTATCACTTTGACTAGAACTCTCATTGCTAAGCTAATCTGTTTCAAGGAAGGTAATAGTCGCCCGAGAGTAATGCGATTTGTGCACCAAGCTTTTGCTGGGACTAATACTAGTCCCTCAGAGTATTTGTCTATGGTCACAGATCGCATTGACTTCTTGAAGCAGAAAGTCTATGCCTGGGCAAAACGGATTAGGCGATATAGAACTCGTGTAGATCGATACTCACAGAATCGCATGTTTCAAAGTGACCAACGGAAGGTGTATAGGAACTGGGAGCGACCTAGAGATTGTAGTACTGATGGAGTGTTGCCGGAGCCTGATGTTATGTCAGATTTTTGGCGTAATATTTGGTCGGCATCCAGAGGTCATACCGATGGTGAGTGGATGAATGTTGTGAAGGCGGAATGTGCTGCGGTGGAACAAATGGTTCCCGTAACCATTAGTTCCGAGGATGTAGGTTGCGCGGTCCGTTCGACCTCGAACTGGAAATGTCCGGGGCCGGATGGACTGCACAACTTCTGGCTGAAATGGTTTCGTAGTGCGCATTCTGTTTTGGCAACACAATTTCAGAGCGCCATTGACTCTGGATCGCTACCGACATTCATGACAACGGGTGTCACGTTCCTATTACATAAGTCCGGAAGTACCGCGGACCCAAAAAATTATAGACCAATTACCTGCTTACCTACTATCTATAAGCTACTTACAGCCATTCTGACCACAAAAGTAACTATGCATATAAATGCAAATAATATCTTGGCCCAGGTTCAGAATGGATGTAGGGCAAATGCCCGCGGTACAAAGGAACTCCTTCTCATTGACACTGCTATATGTCAACAGGTACGGCGAAACAGAAAAAATTTAGTGGCTGCTTGGATTGACTACAAGAAGGCATATGATTCGGTGCCTCACACGTGGCTCTTGGAGATCATGAAGTTGTATAAGGTCGATGCAACTTTATGTTCTTTTCTCGACTCATGCATGAGACAGTGGATGACAGTTCTTCGTCAACCAGGAAACACTGAATCTTCTGAATCAGCTGAACCGATAAGGATTAAACGGGGTATCTTCCAGGGAGATAGTTTGAGCCCTCTATGGTTTTGCTTAGCCCTTAATCCACTCAGTACACTATTGATGGATTCAGGGTTAGGCTTTCGCCTTCGCAGAGGGGGTGAGGTCATATCTCACTTGCTTTATATGGACGATCTCAAACTCTTTGCATCAAAACGATCAGACCTTGTGAAATTGCTGAAGATCACTCAGAACTTTAGCAATAGCATAGGAATGGAGTTTGGTGTTGATAAGTGTGCGGTTGTCAATATAGAGCGAGGCAGAGTTGTGAACTCTGAGAATTTAGTACTTTCAGATACAGTAATTCTCAGATCTCTATGTGAAGGTGAGACATATAAATACCTTGGAATGTCAGAGGCTCTTGGTATTGAGGCAGGGACTGTGAAACAGGCAGTGGAGGAGCGCTTCTTTGGCCGCTTGAAAAAAGTCCTTAATAGTCTTTTATCAGGGGGTAACAAGGTACGTGCCTTTAATGGATGGGTCATGCCCTTACTCATATATACCTTTGGCATTCTAAAGTGGACTCAAACTGAACTGGACGCCTTGGATCGAAAGGTCCGAAAACTGTTGACAACATACCGTATGCATCACCCGCGTTCATCTGTTATGAGATTATACATCCCACGCAAGTGTGGGGGACGTGGTTTTCTGAATGCCAAGAACCTCCACAATCGTGAGGTGTGCAATCTTAGAGATTACTTTCTCAAGATGAGTGTGAGTATGCATAGGGATGTTGTCGCAGTTGATAAGGGTCTTACCCCGCTTGCCTTAGGCAAAGAGAACTGGCGCAAGCCCATAGTATTGAGCATTTCGGATCGCAGGGCTGTGTGGGAGAGTAAGGAGTTACATGGCAGGTTCTACAAGGCGTTAACTAGGCCGGATGTAGATCAAAATGCCTCTGTATCCTGGTTACAATTCGGTGACCTATTTGGGGAAACTGAGGGTTTTGTATGTGCAATTATGGATGAAGTTATCAAGACTAATAACTACCGGAGACACATTATGAAAGATGGTACTCTTGACATATGTCGAGCGTGCCATCGTCCTGGGGAGTCCCTCAGGCATATCGTCTCCGGTTGTTCTTATCTTGCTAACGGCGAGTACTTGCACAGACATAACCAAGTAGCCAGGATAATCCATCAACAACTTGCTCTTCAATACGGTCTTGTAGAAGATGAAATGCCATACTATAGGTATGACCCAGTGTCAGTTCTCGAGAATAGTAGTGCCCTGCTCTACTGGGATCGGTCAATTATCACTGATAGGTATATTGTAGCCAATAGACCTGATATAGTGCTTGTTGACCGATCAGCGCGTCGAGCGATAATTGTCGATATCACAATTCCACATGATGATAATCTGGTGAAGGCGGAAAAAGAAAAATTATCAAAATATTTAGACCTTGCCCACGAGATTACCGCCATGTGGAATGTTGATTCAACGATTGTAGTGCCGATGGTCGTTTCGGTCAATGGTCTCATAGCGAAAAGTTTCGATCAACATCTTAAGAAACTTTCGCTTAATACTTGGATCAAGAGCAAGATACAGAAGGCGGTACTCCTTGAGACGGCACGCATTGTGAGGAAGTTCCTCACTCTGGAGCCCTGACCACTGGCTGCTTGGGTCCCTATCCCGCAGCAAGTGGGACCCATTTATTTTATTGTTTTTAATGATGTTTTTATATTTATATTTGTATAATGTATATTTGTAATCATTTTTAAAAATAATAAGATAAATGTGTTTAAAAATAAATGATAGACATTAATAGGATATAAAAAAGACCGACGCTATCAAACGATTCGCTGGATACAGGCGGCGCAAGACCGAGACCCGTGGAAGTTCATGCAAGATATACCTTTGTTCAACAGCGGACGTCTACCAGTTGCTTCAGAAGTCCAATTATTTCAAAATTACAACCAGACGCTTCAGTTTTATTTTATCTTATTTACATGTAGATTCTATTTCTGTTGACTGTACGTCGCGTGTCTGTAGAACACAGACACGCGATCCCGATCGTGGAAATAGTACTATCTCGATAGCGATAGAATACGAACATAAATGTTTTTAAGTTAATGATTATGATGAATATCAGTTAGTGAATTAAAAAAATTTGTTGTTTGTGATTTCATCAAAATAAGTTAAGTTACTTATTGACAGAATATTTGTTCATAATAAACATTGTACTTAATAATTTATTTATCTTCATTGTTTATCTCATTAACGGTTACCAGGTACGTACTGTGTACATAAAATAAAGTTAATAACTATAAACATAATATGGGACACTGCGCTATTAATAAGTAAATATTGAGCAATAGAAAAATTAGGGCGCTTTTAAAAACACACTATCTATACTTATAATATAATGTAATAAATATACTTATAATGAAATCTGTACATTAAATGCCTATATTTTGAAAATTTTACTCGGAGGATGCTTTATTATCGATACTGAGCCCAAAATTTTTTTTTTTAATTTTTTGTTTTTCTGTCTGTCTGACGGTCTGTGTGTGCGCGCATCACGCGAAAACTACTGAACGGATTTGCATGAAATTTGGCATAGTAGTAGCTGATACTTCGGGTCAACATATAGGATACTTTTTATCCTGATAAACAAAAAGGTTTATCTGGGATAGGGGATGAAAGTTTTTGTTGATTTTGCTCCATAACTTCGTCAAATCTAAACCGAATTCGATAATTCTTTTTTTAATATAAATTGTGTACTATTAGAAATATTTTGTCTAATTTTGGTGAAGATCTACTAAATATTATCAGAGATAGAGGACATAACTTCTGGCGGATAGTAGCAAGCCACTCTAAACTTTTTCACGCGGACGAATTCGCGGGATTCAGCTAGTTAAAATTAATTTTATTAACAAACATGACTAATATTAGATACCCGCTAAGCGTTGGAATAAAAAAAATGTGTTTGTACAAATTATTAACCTCCTGACCTATTTAATTAGATTTTGATAAAATGGTGGTGTTTTTATCTATTTGGTCTTATTATGTAAATATTTAGTTTTTTTGTATATCAAAATAGTAGATATCAAAAAATTCAAAAACATTTATTTCATGTAGGCCGTTCCGTGGCTCTTATGACACGTCGAGAATCTTCCACCAGTTCGGAATACAGATTCTGCTGAGAAGAGCCGGTAAGAAACTCAGCAGTTGCTCTTTTCATAGCAAAATATCACAATTTTACTAATATTACAAATGCGAAAGTGTTTGTTTGTTGGTTTATTGATTTGTCCTTCAATCACGCTGCAACAAAGCTATGGATCGTCGTGATTTTTGCAAGTTTATAGTTGAGGACCTGTAGAGTGACATAGGCTTTTTAACCCGGAAAATCAATTAAAAGCTAAATCGACGCGGGCGAAATCGTGGGTATCAGCTAGTATTACATATACGTATTGAATTAATAACCTCCTTTTTTGACGTCGGTTAAAAATATGGAAAATAATATCATTTAAGTATTACCTACACTAATAAAATTAGGTAGGTAGGTATGTACATAATACTTTGTTTTTGGATTAATTTTATCAGTTTCTTTTGCTAAGATAAGGACAGTTCCTTATCTATGTAAATGATAGATAATTTCATCATACTGTGTAGATAGCATACCTAGTTTTGTTACATATTGTAAAATTTTTTTTTAAAGAGCAACTGCTGAGTTTTTTGCCGGCTCTTCTCAGCAGAATCTGCATTCCGAACCGTTAGTAGATTTAATATAACTATAGCAATAGATACATCATGTCATTATTTATACATTATAAAATATAAATATATTACGCCAATTACGTTAAGATTAGAGGAGGCATAAAGTGCTATGTGATTGTCTAATCATGTACTGAATCCCTGATTTCAGTTTTCTTTACAGTGCGTGTCGCTTACACCCTGTAGGTATAGAAGAAGATAGAAGAAAATATGGTTGAACGAAGCAACCGCTGGATCAGCGTCATGCTCGTGAACGGGTGCCACCAACGGGAATGGGTCTGCTTTGTCTGCCCGTCTTGACATGCATTGGATTGTGTGTACCTACGTATGCATTTTTGAAGCTTCATCGTAGAAGCACTGTATACATAGCATAGTTTTGTTACATATTGTAAAAACTTTTTTTTTAAAGAGCAACTGCTGAGTTTCTTACCGGCTCTTAACAGAATCTGCATTCCGAACCGGTGGTAGCTTTATGACGTGTCATAAGAGCTACAAGTTGGCCTACATGAAATAAATATATTTTGAATTTGAAGATCAACATGGCTTTCACGAGACAGTGGGACGCCACGTGTCCTCGAGAGTGGGCCAGCTGGGAGGAGCGCGGCGTCCGCTGGGTGGTCCAGGACCTGGCGCCGGAGGACGAAGATGCCGCCCTGCACATCCTGGTGAACGACCTCCTGCCCGACGAGCCGCTCTGCGCTTACAGCAGAACGAACTATATTTATTCTATTTACAGTCCCGCGGGATCTCTGGTTTTCCGGGATAAAAAGTATAGCGAGAGTATATAATCAAAGAGTATAGCATATTATGTCACTCTCCCGCTCCTCAACTATAAGTTGAGCAACCTATGCAAAAAATCAGGTCGATCCGTTGCTTTGTTGCCGCGAGATTGAAGGACAAATCAACTAACCAATAAATCGACAAATAAACACACTTTCGCGTTTATAACATTAGTAAGGATTTGTTTTCTAAAAGAAAAATGCCACACAAATTTTTAAAAAATAGTACTTAATTACTTTTTACAAAAAATTGAACCAACGATAGAAGCAACTAAAAAGGGAAAAATAAAATATAAATCTTTAAGTCTTACGAACCAAGCTCCTAAACTA
This sequence comes from Hipparchia sbordonii, assembly GCA_038048805.1. Lineage (NCBI taxonomy): Eukaryota > Metazoa > Arthropoda > Insecta > Lepidoptera > Nymphalidae > Hipparchia > Hipparchia sbordonii. The sequence goes on along the minus strand of CM076099.1, from coordinate 14,595,424 downwards.
ATGTAACTATTTTTAAGTCGGCGACAAACTTTTTTAAAAGCATAACAACATGCTTTATTTTTATAAGCAGAAGATTGCTTAACTACGAGCTATGGCTGCGAAATACCTTTTAAAAATAGTTCGTCGTCGACTCAAAACTAGTTTTCGAGTAAATACATTAGTTAAAGAGCTTAGTTAGTAAGACCATAGATAAAAAGAGAAAATCTATATTCTTTGGTAAGACTAAAAAGATTTAAATATTTTGTTTTACTCGCTTCTATCGTCTCTCTCTCTCTCTCTCTCTCTAATTAACTAATAACTCTTTAATTTTCCGGGATACAATGAAGTCTGTGCTAATCCTGGGTATGAGCTATCTCCATTCCAAATTTCAGCCAAATCGGTTCATTCATTGTGGCGTGAAGGAGTAACAAATATACACATATAAACTTTCGCCTTTATAATATTATATGTAAGCCTCAATAGCCCAACGGTTAAAGGTGTGGACTGAAAACTGTAAGGTCGCAGGATCGAATCCCACCCGTTGCACTATTGTCGTAACCACTCCTAACACAAGCTTTTCGCTTATTTGGATAGGAGGATATTAGTCAACTTCAGGTTGCCTAATATTCTTTATTAAAAATATATATATATATATATACTAGTAGGGTGCGTGGGTGCGCGGCTCGCTAAAGCGAACCGCGGTTTTTCTGTTCACCAAGTAGTCTTTGGGTCTTGATCATCTTTTTAGAAATTTGTATGGCCGCTATCTTGAATCCGCCATTTTGGAATTTTTTTCGGCTCACTGCCAATTGGATGAGGTTTCGAGTGATTCTTGTTTAAGGATCCCCCACCTATCTTCAATACCCTGGCCGTGCTCGTCACCTGTCTCCGAAATCCTCAATCATCAGCACTTTCCATATTTTTCCTCCGAACTATCACAACCATATGAAAGTCTTGCATAGTTCCCAATTCGCTATATATTTTGTAAGGGAAAATAAAATCCGCCATCTTGAATTTTTTTTCTATTCATCAAGTAGAACTTCGGGTCTTGATCATCTTTTTCCAAGAAACCACTATTCCATATTTTGTAGTCTCCGAGATAGACACCGACGAAATTTGTATGGCCGCCATCTTGAATCCACCATTTTGGAGTTTTTTTCAGCTCCCTGCCAATTGGATGAGGTTTAGAGAAACTTTTGTTTGAACACTCCCCACCTATCTTCGATACCCTGGCCGTGCTCCTCACCCGTCTCCGAAATCTTCAACCATCAGCTCTCTCCATATTTTTTCTCCAAATTAATTTTTGTCCTCTAAACGAAATCGTCAGAAATTTTGAAAAGGAACCCTTTCAAAGTCTTCATAATATTTTGTATGGAAAAAAATAAATTCCGCCATCTTGAATTTTTTTTCTATTCATCAAGTAGACCTTCGGGTTCTGATCATCTTTTTCCAAGAAACCACTCTCCCATCTCTTATACTCTCTGAGATAGACACAAACAAAATTTGTATGGCCGCCATCTTGAATTCGCCATTTTGGATTTTTTTTCAGCTTTCTGCCAATTGGGTGAGGTTTCGAGTGACATTTGGTTGAACACCCCCCACCTATCTTCGATACCCTGGCCGGTGCTCCTCACCCGTCTCCGAAATCCTCAATCATCAGCTCTCTCCATATTTTTCTTCCGAATGAATTTTTGTCCTCTATACGAAACCATGAGTGAAAAAAATTTTTTTCATACAAAATTTTACAGGAGAGGTGATCAATGAGTCAGTGAGTGAATCAGCACGAGTAGCTATATATATAGTAATAGGTATTGTTGGGTTTTAAATCTCCCGCCGCCCGCCACTATTCGCCAAAGATCGACCCGATTGGTCGATCCGCGAGAAATTAACTCGCGCTCGGTCCGCGTACCGCGCGGTGGCGCCACCGTCAACGCAACGCTGATTGGCCGAGCGACGCAGAAGAAAAAAATGGCGATTTCGAACCAACTCGGTGTGCGGTGAGTGAAAATTAATTAAAGTTTTTCTAGTGATTCAACATATTTTTGGTCCATTCGATCACGGATTATCCAGGTACGATATCAATAATTATCATATTTACTTTGTATTTCACGTATTATTTTCAATTTACTTCAATTTACGTAATTTCAAAGTTGATTTTCATTTTTTATATACTCACTGTACACACGTGTTACACATTAATTTCAAGTATTTATTCAATAAAACTAACTGTGTAACAATTATTTCAACATATTATTCAATAATCACGAAGATATTCAAGTTTTCAAGTTCGTAACGTAAGATACCTATTTCACAACGTTGAGAGTTTCAAACAAAAGGGCGCCGGTGACGACGCCATTTTCCATTGGTGTTAGCTGTAATTGTTATTTTGCATTGCAAAGTTAATTAGTAATTAATCATTTTTCAATATGTCTAAGAATCCTAAAACGGAACAAGATTTATTTAGGTTATTACAACCGCATGTTATTACCAAGGAATTATATTTTATGCGTATGAATTCCTTGCATGATTTAGCAAAGGAAGTGAATGTTAATCCCGAGTCGAAAGAATTGTTTATTTCAAAGTATAAAGATGTTGAAACATGGAAAGCATTGTTTGAAGAGGCGGTTCATGAAATTTATACTTTGAATAAAAAATTTGATCCCGAGTATGTACCTACATATAGTGAATTTCAAAACTTTGACACTTTGTTTTACTCGATCAAAGCGATTGCGTCATCTTTAAATATATCAAATAGTGACATTCAGAGTCAACCTGTGAAATCGAAATCTGCATGCTCGAAAGCAAAGTTGCCTAAGTTAGAAATTTTCCATTTTAATAGCGAGTTAGAAAATTGGCCTACGTTTCGCGATACGTTTACCACTTTGATAGGACACAATAGCGATTTAACTGATATCGAGAAATTTTATTATTTGTTGTCATCTGTGAGTGGTCCAGCCTTAGCTATCGTGAAGTCGATGCCTGTCACTTCTGAAAATTATGCTATTGTATGGAGCGCGTTGTACAAGCGGTACGAGAATAAGCGGGCATTAGCTACTAATTACTTAGAAAAATTATTTAACTTTAAACCTTTGCAAAATGAGTCTGCGGCCAGCCTAAATATATTTTTACAAACATTTCAAGAAAGTGTTAAAGCGCTTCAGTTATTAAATATAAGCGACTTAGCCCAATTTATTTTGTTTTATATCGGGATTCGAAACCTTGACCCTTGTACTCGTCGGGAGTTTGAACAATCAATATCACAGAATATAGTACCAACTTTTAATGAATTAATTTCTTTTCTCGAAAATCATATACGAGTAATTGAGAGGTCTGAATCTCAAATTAAATCAAAACCGGTTTCTGTGGATAAACAGGGTCCAAAGAAAATTAGTCAATCGTCAAATGTTTTTTCAAAACAAAATAATAATTTTAATAAATTAAAAGTGATGAAGCCTACACTTTCATCCGAAGTTTCAAGTACTAGTACAACTAAGGGTGATCACACACAGTCTAAATCAAGGGACTGTTTGTATTGTAAAAAATTGCATTCTATTTATCGGTGTCCAGAATATTTTGAACTCTCACCAGCTCAACGTTTAGATGCGATTAAGAAGTTGCAGCTGTGCGTAAATTGTCTCCGTTCGCATGAAAAAAATTCCAGCTGCAGCTCAACTATTAGGTGTATTATCTGTAAACAAATGCATCACGTGACTTTGCACCCTGCATCAGATAAGGATGCTGCGAACAGTACCGTTGCGTTAACGTGTTCAGCGTCTTTGACTGTTTTGCTTGGTACAGCTATTATTCACGTTGCAGATCGTTGGGGCAAGTACCACTCCGTACGTTGTCTAATTGATAGTGGGGCTATGACTGGCTACATTACTCAAGAATTAGCCTCCCGGTTAGGCTTAGCTCGACGTAAATGTCACTTTCAACCACTAGGGTTAGGTGGCAACGCGGTTCAAGATTTCGGGTTAGCCACGTGTACAGTCAAGCCCACAAATCAAGTCGGTCCTATCTTGTCGACTGACACAGTCATCGTTTCGAAGATAACTGGTGCTATGCCTACTATGCCTTTATCTGATAGGGTTGTTAAAAATTTCAAAAATCTTTGTCTAGCCGATCCCTCTTTCTATAAACCGGGTCCTATCGACATTTTAATAGCGGGCGATTTATTCCCCTATATATACGACGGTGAAAGAATTCTACCACAGGAAAGTGGTATGCCAGTTGCTTTGCGCTCGATTTTCGGGTACGTCATAGCGGGCCAGACTGTGCTATCTCAACATTCGAATCAGTCTGCACCCTCTTTCGTTCAACCTCCTAATCAGCAAAGCACTCTTAGTGCATTTTGTGGTATTTCATCTAACTTAGATCAAATAATGAGTTCCTTTTGGGACATTGAAAATATACCCATTGAGATACCTCAAGATCCCGATGATGTCGTAGCGGAACAGCTGTTCGCTCAAGAACATAGACGTGATAGTAGCGGTAGGTATATAGTCAAGTACCCCATGCGACCGGGCTCTCAGCTTGGCGACTCGCGTCAAATTGCTACTCGCCGGCTTATCAATTTGGAGTCGAGACTCGAGCGCGAAAAGGATCTCAAAGCTGAATACCATAAATTTATGCGCGAATATGAGTCGCTCGGACACATGACTTGTCTAGGTTCAGTACAAGACGTGGATTCGAAATATATCATCCCGCATTTTTGTATTGTCAAGCCTTCAAGTACGACCACAGCTCATCGAGTGGTGTTCGATGCGTCTTGTCGGACCTCAAATTCTAATTCGCTCAATTCGATTGTTTTGCCAGGTCCTAAACTTCAAGCTGACCTCAATCAGCTGATTATAAATTTTAGACTTAAAGAAATTTGCTTGTCTGCTGACATTTGCAAAATGTACAGACAGATAGAAATAGAGAAAGATCAACGGCCGTATCAACATATTCTATGGCGTTCTTCTCTTGATCAACCTATTCAAGTTTTGAACTCAACACAGTCACATATGGTGTTGCCAGTAGCCCATATTTAGCTATTAAAGTTCTGCACACTTTAGCGGATGATGAAGTTGAAACATATCCCCAAGCAGCCGAGATACTCAAAACAGCATTCTTCATGGATGATTTTTTGTGGTCTGTAGATACCGTTGAAGAAGCTATTCAGCTTCAGGGTGACTTGATTGCACTCTTGAAGCTTGGTGGGTTTCTATTGCGCAAGTGGTCTAGTAACTCGTTGCCAGTTCTCGAGCATCTACCAGACGACCACAGAGAAACTCCACTAGCGTTTGATGATGAAAAGAGTTTTGCCATCAAGGTTCTGGGTCTGCAGTGGTTACCAGCTTCTGATTCTTTCACATTTTCAACAGTGCCTCCAAACCCTGTGGTGACAAAGAGAACTATATTATCTCAAATTGGTCGTCAATTTGATCCACTCGGGTTTGCAGCCCCCTGTATCTTCTATGCTAAGTGTTTAATGCAGAAGCTTTGGTCATTACAGCTAGGTTGGGACGAGAGCTTGCCTGCTGATCTTGAGGCTCAGTGGCAAACTTATGTCAATGAGCTACACCTACTATCTGATTTCAAGCATGATCGACATGCTGTTATTAAAAATCCTACTCAACTTCAAGTTGTAGGATTTTGTGACGCTTCTTCTAAAGGCTATGCTGCTGTAGTCTATCTACGTACTGAGAAGACTGACACAAAAGTTAGCTTGCTGATTGCTAAGTCAAAGGTCGCTCCTTTAAAGACAGTGTCCATTCCACGTCTGGAGCTAATGGCTGCGCATTTGTTATCCAAATTAGTTAATTATGTATACAAGATTGTGGCAGACAGACAGCAAGTGTCTGAGTTGCTTCTGTTTACAGACTCATCAGTGGTCCTTAATTGGCTCAACACGCCTAGTCACATACTTAAAACTTTTGTGGCCACTCGTGTTGCCAAAATTAATGACGCGGTGCACAGCTCATGCTGGAATCACGTCTCAGGTGAATGCAATCCAGCTGATGTGTGTTCTCGGGGTGCTTTGCCATCAACCCTCCTTGAGACGCCAGAATGGTTGCATGGACCTCAGTGGCTTTACGGTGACAGGTCCACCTGGCCCATGAAATCAATTGAGGAGTTCAGGGATGAGACTCCACCAGAGCTCAAACCTGTTCCAGCTCCCAGTCTAATAACGACTCAAACTCCTGAGTCTAATTTCATTTATGAATTAACAGAAAAGTTTTCTAGTTATTCTAAAATAATTAATATTGTGGCTCGCTGCTACCTATTTCTAGATAACTGTAAATCTGAGCCTAATAAACGAAAGGATCTCTCTGTTGTAGAAATGCGAAAAGCTCATGATTTAATAATCAAAAGTGTTCAACAACAACATTTCTCAGATGATATTGCTGCCTTGTCCAAAGGTGAGAAATGTAGTTCAACCCTTCGTAAGCTGAATCCTTTTATTGATTCAGATAATTTCCTCAGGGTGGGGGGTAGGCTGTCTCAATCAGACTTACCTTTCGACAAAAAACATCCTTTACTTCTTCCTAAGAAGTCTAACTTTACCAAAGTCTTAATTGACCATTATCATAAATTGCATTTGCATGTAGGTCCTCGTACACTACAAAGTATTCTCAGTCAAAAGTACTGGATCATTTCGGCCCGCAGAGCCATACGCTCGCGTACTACTAAATGTATCGCTTGTTTTCGGGTTACACCATCGACTAGGCAACCTATTATGGGTGAGCTCCCTAAGTATCGATTACAAGACATTCATGTTTTTCATACGGTCGGCGTAGATATGGGTGGACCATTTTACATCAAAGAGTCTACACGTAAAAACGCTCGTATTTCTAAGGCATATTTGTGTCTTTTTGTTTGCTGTGCAACTCGAGCAGTGCATTTAGAGGTAGTTTCGTCCTTGAATACAGAAAGTTTTTTAAATTGCTTTGACCGCTTCACGGCCCGGCGCGGTTTGTGTTCTTCGGTGATCTCAGATCAAGGAACGAATTTCGTGTCTGCTAGTAGACACATCGCTGAAGTGTCAGAGTTTTGGAAGTCAAATTTCAAAGATTTATCAAATGAATTTGCTAAGCGTAATATTCAATGGAAATTTAATCCTCCAGCAGGAAGCCATTTTGGTGGCATCTATGAGGCTGCTATTAAAATGGCTAAATTACATTTAAAAAGGGCAGTTGGCACACGAGCTTTAACATTTGAAGAACTCACTACTGTCTTTACGCGTGTAGAAGCAGTGCTCAATTCAAGGCCATTATGTGCCTTATCTAGTGATCCTAATGAATTTGAAATGTTGACCCCAGCGCATTTTTTAATAGGTCGCGAGTTACTATCTGTACCAGAATATGATGTTACCGAAATTTCAAGCAATCGTTTAAATCGTTGGCAACTTGTCCAACAGATTTCCCAACAATTTTGGAAAAGATGGAAGCAAGATTACTTGCATTTGCTTCAGCAGCGTCAAAAGTGGTTTGACAAAACTCAGACTAATATTAAAGTAGGTGATCTTGTTCTGTTAAATTCTCATAACCTTGCACCTCTGGAATGGAGTCTCGCTCGGGTCACCAAAGTTTATCCTGGCCCTGATGGTATAGTTCGTGTGGCCAGTGTTCGAACTAAAAACTCGGAATTTACACGACCCATAGTTAAGCTCAGTCCTCTACCTTTGGAGCAGGATTCAGCTTAGCCATGTTGTTCCCTAGTAGTATTTTAGTTTATTATTTTTTCAATTTAGCTTCAATATTATTATTTTATTAATTTCTTATATTAAGTATATTCAACTTATATTCAATATAATTATCTATATATAATAATTTATATTTATACAGTCCACACGCTCAGAACTAAAGTTTTCAAACATTTACTAACAGTTATGTACTAACTATTCAATATTTTCAATTGGTATCGTAACTGGTGAAATCCTGTCGGATTTCGGTGGGGGGAAATGTTGGGTTTTAAATCTCCCGCCGCCCGCCACTATTCGCCAAAGATCGACCCGATTGGTCGATCCGCGAGAAATTAACTCGCGCTCGGTCCGCGTACCGCGCGGTGGCGCCACCGTCAACGCAACGCTGATTGGCCGAGCGACGCAGAAGAAAAAAATGGCGATTTCGAACCAACTCGGTGTGCGGTGAGTGAAAATTAATTAAAGTTTTTCTAGTGATTCAACAGGTATATAGTGTGATTTTTTCAGAATTTACAGAAGACCCAGAAAGTATAAGAGGCGCGGAGAATTTCTGGCGTGATTGTTTGGCGCAAAGAATGAGTCTCGGCTGCTATACCGAGGTCGATGGCGTGAAGCAGCTAGCAGGCGTCAACGTGTGTGTCGCCGACACCGTTGAACACAGAGTACCGAGCACACCCGTAAGTATATTATTTTTAAGCTATTTCATACCCTCTATCAGGGGCCAGTGTGGAGACCGAATCCAGAAATTCCGTAACGAAAAAATGCTATGGAATAGCTTTACCGCGGCAGTCCCCGAGTGCCACACGTCTTTTTTTTTTTAATTTTTAATCTAGGTACTTCAATAAAGGGGGTTCTCAATTCGTCGGAATCTTTTTTCAATGTATGGCGATTGGCGGCTATACCCGTGCGAATCACGTCGATCCATAACTGCGTGATTGAAAGGCAAATCAATAAACACATTTTTCCATTTATAATATTAGTGTCGTACTTTTCATTTCATAATAAAAATTCTGCTAACCGTTTATAAAATAGCTCTTGAATTATTAGGTAATAGGCAGGTAGTTACTCGTATATGTAAAATCAAAAGTAGCGTTTTAATTATTTTTTCTTGGCTGAAACGTATAGAAATAAAAATAGATGTATGGTATGATGATGTATATTCTTGAATAAAAGACTATTAAATGGCCAGTAGGTAAAATGTACCTACCTAATAATTGCTTTTCTATCCATAATGTTAATTTTTTACACCTATAGATCGAGGGAGTAGCCTGGAAGAACGTATACGATGCGATGGTCTATATAGAACAGAAATGCGATCCATTCAAATACCTCAATGTGGACTTAATACTGCACGCGATTGGTCTCGTCGTGAAACGGGAACATCGGGGCAAACGGTTAGGCAGCAGGATTTTAGCAGCTAGGTGAGTAACCCTTTCTGCGCAGTATTCCTCATTGGAGGGTTGTGGCCTCTTCCCATTAACCACACATTTGTAGGGTCTCTCTTGGGGTAATGACGTAATTGGCTGCCCAATAGAATAATATAATCAATTCGCTGCTGCAGAGTAGTTAAGAGATTTTGATTGTTAGGCTTACCTAGTAATGGAACAAAATGCAGGAACAACACAAAACAACACCACACAAACCTAAAAGAAACGAAGAAGAAAGGGGATGATGCGGGTTGTTACGTTCCCTCAAATATGGTTGAGCGAAGCAATGGCTGGATCATGCGTCATGCTCGTGAACGGGTGCGGCCAACGGGAATTGAATTGGTGTACCTACGTATGCATTTTTGCATTTTTAAAGCTTTATTCTGGAAGCACTGTATACATAGCATAGCTTTGTAAAAAAAAAAGTTTTTTTTGAAAAGAGCAACTGCTGAGTTTCTTATCGGCTCTTCTCAGCAGGATCTGCATTCCGAACCGGTGGTAGATTTATGACGTGTCATAAGAGCTACAAGTTAGCCTACATGAAATAAATTAATTTTGAATTTGAATTTGGATGTAAGTATAGTTCTAATACCACAGCTAAATGCTGAAGCAGTAAACCTTCTCAGCGTAGGTACACCACCAACCTATCATATTCAGTTTTTTTTTTTTTTTGTAATAGTAAAATGTTATGTAGTTTTAATCCTGTCTTGTAAGTTTTTATTTTGTCTCGTGCCTAGCGCCTAGCTGAATGCCTACAAAAACAACTCGCAAATCCTATGAAATATACTACGTAGGTAAATACCTACGTAGTATATTTCATAGGATTTGCGAGTTGTTTTTTCCTGCATTTGTTCTCCACTATTGGAAAAGCGTGAGCGGCACGTACAGGCTTTGTTGACAGAGTATAGCATGATTTTCGTTTTTCCTTGAGCATGCCCAATATTTCGTTGTTTCAGGAGACCACTAAGCCTGGCAAATGGCATAAAGGCAACGGCCACAGTGTTCACCGGACCCGCGTCGCAGAAGTCGGCCGAGAGGTGCGGGTTCAAAACCATCTGCGAGGTCTCTTCTAAAGAGATGGCAGAAAACGGGTTGAACTACCCTCAGGATGACAGCATCGTTATCAAGCTCATGGTGGAGAGATTTGACGAATAGAGTCTGAATCAGGCTTATTGCCCATGTTACTACCAATCCTACTACCAGTAATACTAGTGGTTCGCCCCGAACTGAGACCTCGCGATATCCCATAATTCCCAAAAGTTTTAGTTATTTATTGTAATAATTAACTTTTAACATTAGACGCAATAAAAAAAAAATAGTTGACATAAAACTGTTTTACTGACACAGCGCCATCTATTAGCATTATTGTGAAGCTATTAGCATTTAAAATTAAATAAATTCGTTTCTTTATAACATTTATCTAATTTTAGTATTTGTTGTTCAAGTACAGGATATAACTGAATTTTCAACCAAGTTTCACGTTCTAATATTCAGTAATTCTGAAGTTATAGGGCTCTGACAGACATCTGGACGTACACACTTCTCTGTCTAGTAGGCAAGCGCATTAGTTGACTCAGAGAACTCGCTTCGCTCGTTCAAAAATGAGTATTTTCTTTACCTTTACTACTGCTATGCTACTGCTGTAAAGAAGTTGTTAGAAGAGAAACCAGTGATTTCTATGAAAGCCCATGAAAAACGCCAGCAAAGTACACAATAATATTATTTTAATATTACTTTGAGATTAACATTAACAATTGGCGTCTATGTGGACCATAATATTTAGTTTATTTTAATGTATTATTGTAAGATTTTGTTTAGTTGAATTGTTTTAATTTAGAATTTAGTTTTAATATTAAAAAAAAATATATTCCCACACCAGTTCTCCAATTTTATTGTAGTTGATATTTAACATCAATGTAATATTAATTTTTAAATTAATAAAAAAATATGCACTAGTCTTGGATTGTTTGTACGCCTATTAATTTCGCGTGCGCGCTAATTTGCCTAAACTATTATGGCACAATGTGCAAAATGCGCTATGTACCGCCAACTAAAGATCTCAATTTAAAGAAAAATATCGTGATTATTAGCAAACTCCTTTTAGAGGATAAAAAGAAAACTACTTAAAAATAATTTTAAGGCATACTTTATTACAATAATAACATGTAAAATAATTAAATGTATGAACGACGAACATATTATCATATTTTACAATCCGGTCACACTATCCGTGCACCTAACGGTGATGACGTCATATCTGCGTTTTTGGAGTGAAAACAATACTGTAAGGTTAGTATAAGATTTAATTTGATTGATCGTATTCAAATTCGATGACATTAACGTCGAAATTCAATTTCGTGCATGCATTCTTATACGGATACGCCCCAAATTAAAATCGGTTGTACTGAATTTGTGACTTTAAACCGACACAATTAAGGTTCATTTTACTTTAACGCTAATGTCATCGAATAGGAATACGATCAATCGAATTAAATCTTATCCTCCACTACTGATGCAATGATATCATTTGGGTCTATAATCGGGTATAGAGTTCTCGGCCGGGTTCGGTGGTACATCGTCTGTGAGGTAGGAACTGAGAAGCACTGGCGGACACACGGGGATACGCTTCGATATACAAAATGGTTATTCACATACTTTATTGCAATAAAACACTATTAACAGATCATTTAGATCTGTGACCAGTTAGAAAATGTTCAACGGGATTCAACGGCACATCACCAGTAAGATATGAACTGAGAAGCACTGGCGGACATACCGATTTATGCTTCGATACGTTATAATTCGATAGCAGTTATAAACAAAATATTTAAACGCATACTTTATTACAGTAAAAAGGTATAATAAACACTATTAACAGATCATTTGGGTCTATAATCGGGTAGACAGTTCTCGACCGGGTTCGGTGGCACGTCGTCTGTGAGGTAGGAACTGAGAAGCACTGGCGGACACACGGGGATACGCTTCAATATACAAAATGGTTATTCACATACTTTATTACAATAAAACACTATTAACAGATCATTTAGATCTGTGATCAGTTAGAAAATGTTCAACGGGATTCAACGGCATATCACCAGTAAGATATGAACTGAGAAGCACTGGCGGACATACCGGTGTATGCTTCGATACAAACTTACAATTCGATAGCAGTTGTAAACAAAATGTTCAAAGGCATGCTTTATTACAATAGAAAGGTATATTAGACACTATCAACAGATCATTTGGGTCTATAATCGGGTAGACAGTTCTCGGGCGGGTTCGGTGGTACGTCGTCTGTGAGGTAGGAACTGAGAAGCACTGGCGGACACATGGGTATACGCTTCGATATACAAAATGGTTATTCGCATACTTTATTACAATAAAACACTATTAACAGATCATTTAGATCTGTGACTAGTTAGAAAATGTTCAACGGGATTCAATGGCACATGACCAGTAAGATATGAACTGAGAAGCACTGGCGGACATACCGATTTATGCTTCGATACAAAGTTCTAATTCGATAGCAGTTATAAACAAAATGTTTAAACGCATACTTTATTACAGTAAAAAGGTATATTAGACACTATCAACAGATCATTTGGGTCTATAATCGGGTAGACAGTTCTCGACCGGGTTCGGTGGCACGTCGTCTGTGAGGTAGGAACTGAGAAGCACTGGCCTACACACGGGGATACGCTTCGATATACAAAATGGTTATTCATATTCACATACTTTATTACAATAAAACACTATTAACAGATCATTTAGATCTGTGATCAGTTAGAAAATGTTCAACGGGATTCAACGGCACATCACCAGTAAGATATGAACTGAGAAGCACTGGCGGACACATGGATATACGCTTCGATATACAAAATGGCTATTCACATACTTTATTACAATAAAACACTATTAACAGATCATTTAGATCTGTGATCAGTTAGAAAATGTTCAACGGGATTCAACGGCACATCACCAGTAAGATATGAACTGAGAAGCACTGGCGGACATACCGGTGTATGCTTCGATACAAAGTTCCAATTCGATAGCAGTTATAAACAAAATGTTTAAACGCATACTTTATTACAGTAAAAAGGTATAATAAACACTATTAACAGATCATTTGGGTCTATAATCGGGTAGACAGTTCTCGGCCGGGTTCGGTGGCACGTCGTCTGTGAGGTAGGAACTGAGAAGCACTGGCGGACACACGGGGATACGCTTCGATATGAGCCAAGCTGCGTCGCGATCTGAGAGCGGGTAGCGTTTAATGTCAGCGAAGCATACTTTAATACTGTCGTCTGTGTACGGTGGCCTGAAAAAGATAAAATAATGCTATATCGATTTTATCGAGTAATTCTATTACGATTATTTTATCAGATGTTACTTATAACTGGACCGATAGCTTTACGTGCCTTTTTCTGAGGCTTGGAGTAAAAAAGCCAAATTCAGACCTCCGATGTCCAATACTTCAATTGGGTATTTTGACCTTTTTGACCTCCCTCCTGAGTTTGTCGCCTGGCTGGGGAATTTGGACATTGATTTATAATTATAAAATATATGACATATAAATTGTGACACCCAGAGCAATCGAATGATGTCACAACACGTCAAAACGTTAAGCTTCAATAGCCCAACAGTTAAAGGTGCGGACTGAAAACCGAAAGGTCGCGGGTTCGAGTCCCATCCGTTGCACTACTGTCGTACCCACTCCTAGCACAAGCTTTTCGCTTATTTGGAGGGAAGAATATAAGTTCAGTTTGGCTAATATTTTTAAGATTTTTTTAGAATAGAATAGTTTTTTATTCAAATAAACTTTTACAAAGTGCTTTCGCATCGTCAAATGAATCTACCACTGGTTCTGAATGCCGTTCCAATAGAGGAGAGTTTGTCTGCCCGTCTTAACATGTATTGGATTGTATGTACCTACGTATGCATTTTTGAAACTTCATTGCAGAAACACTGAATACATAGCAGTTTTGTTACCTATAGTAAAAAAAAATTATTTTTTTTTTTGAAAAGAGCAATTGCTGAGTTTCTTGCTGGATCATTTCAGAAGAATCTGCATTCCGAACCGGTGGTAGATTTATGACGTTTCACAAGAGCTACTAGTTGGCCTACATGAAATAAATAAATTTTGATTTTATTTTAAGAACCAGTACGAAACTCGACTCTTTAAATAAAATCAAAAAAAAAGAAAGATTGCAATGGGCTGGACATGTGCAGCGAATGGGTGATCATCAGCCCCAAAAAAAAAAAAAAAATGTCGTCACACCCAGACGGTCGCAGAAACATTGGTCGGCCAAAACTTCGCTGGTCGGATGGGGTTAGCCAAGATGCAAAGCGTCTTGTCGTGAGAAATTGGAAGGCGAAGGCAAGCGACAGGGATGGATGGAGGAAATTTCTGGGCTGTAGTTTTTTCATTATCATCATCATCAGCGGATGATGATGATGAAAAAACTCGGCGGTTGCTCTTTAAAAAAAAAACACAGAGATACTCACTGGTCGTCCACGGAGGCGCCTCCGCCAGCCTCCAGCAGGCGCGCCAGCAGCCGCTTCCGGTCGGACGGCACGTGCAGCAGCACCCGCATGCCCGCGAACGGCCCCGCGCCGCCCGCCGCGCGCGCCGCCCGCCAGCGATACGCCGCCCGCCCGAGGGTTCTTTCAGCCCCGGATAGCGCTGGGAGACAAGTCGCGAGCGGGTTGCCCCATTCGAATTCTTCCTCCTATAAGAATAGAATAGAATAGAAATATTTTTTATTCAAATAAGCTTTCACAAGTGCTTTTGAATCGTCGATAAATGTACCACTGGTTTGGAATGCCCTCCCTGCCGAGAAGAACCAGCAATAAACTCGACAGTTGCTCTTTTCGAAAATTTTTTTTACAACAGGTAACAAAACTATGCTATGTATACACACAATGAAGTTTCAAAAATGCATACCTACGTACAATCCAATACATGTTAAGACGGGCAAACAGAAAGTAGGCCCATTCCCGTTGGTGTCACCCGTTTACGAGCATGACGCATGATCCAGCCGTTGCTTCGCTCAACCATATATAAAAAAATGGCATCCATGCAAGTTTGTTACCGGTAGAAACTTCCCCGCCGCGCGGCTCCTGGCCACATAAGCGGGGTGCAGAACCCACTTCCCCGCCGCCACCGAGCCCAGCATCTTCTCGCTGCGGCCCGGCGCGGAGCACAGCAGGTGCGTCGCGTCCAGGTCCAGCTCACCCCCCTCGGACACCTCCCCGCCCAAGTACCGGATCATTTCCGCTATCTCTTCGTGGTTCTGGAACACCCGAATTGGGTATTTTACTGTTGTCGAAATGTGGATATATTGTACTTTTAATCCAGGTTTTAATCTATCTCCATCCAAAAATGCATACATAGGTACACAGGTAAGATATTTAAAGGTAATTTTTTTTTTTCAACATTTTCCTGGTAACAATTCCAATGTAACACAACTAGTATTTCTCAGCTATTGTTTAAATACAAAAATGACACTTATTGAACCTGTGAATTTAGAGTTGATTTAAATCCTTCCGGTTTCAACAACTTTTAATCCAGGGTTTAATCTATCTCCATGACAAATTTCAGCCGAATTCGTCCAGTAGTTTTTACGTAAAAGAGTTACGAACATACACAAACATACACACACACGTACAAACTTTCACCTTTATAATATTAGTGTGATATGACTCCTTAGACAATGCGGTGAAAGGAATCGGGTATTTTACTGTTGTCGAAATGTGGATATTCATTAATTACAATCCAAAATGTAACATGTAAGAATAACACTTGTAAAAACAGAAAATAAATCGGACAAAAAACAAACAAGTTATAACGCTGTTTTACTGCGACTGTATCCGTCTCTTTCTAAAACCATATTTTGTATGGACAGTGTATGGAGCTACAGAATTTGTGACGACACATGTCAGTAAAACTCTCTCTGTCTAACAGGATACTTTAAAGCTCTATATTTTTGAGACTAGTTAAGATATTAAAAAACCAAAAATGGCATTGTGTTTTAATATTAAAAAACTTTATTTTTAGTATATAAAAAAATTTTTGTAAAATTTTACAAAAAAATTTACATACATGAAAGGGATAGCATGATATGATATATCTCATGCTATCCCTTGCAAAAAAGGATAGCGCTACATTTAGACCTGTCAATTGAGTTTAGTTTTTTTATATTCGATGACAAGATAGTTCTTGACTGCGATCTCACCTAATGGTAGATAAGTGACGATGCAGTCTAAGATGAAGATGAAAAATACTATTCTATTCTATAAATTGTGAATGAAAGGAATGTTCTCACATCAACGTTCGACGACAGCATGAATCTCTTGACTAATTGTCGTGTCGGAGTCGTGTCGTCCCAACCCACTGTGTTCGGTTGAGACTCGGGGCCGGCCTCTATTTCTGGTTCTAAAAAAGTAATTTAACTTACTTTTTTTTTTATTATGAGACTAGTTGATGCCCGCAACTTCGTTCGCGTGGATTAAGGTTTTGTAATTTCCGCAGGAACTCTCTTATTTTCCGGAATAAAAAGTAGCCTGCCACAGTATCTCTATGCCAAATTTCAGCCAAATCGGTTCAGTAGTTTTTACGTGAAAGAGTAACAAACATCCATCAATCCATCCATCCATCCATAATATTAGTAGGATAGACTTGCGCTTGACGACAATCAATGATAGGAAGCATTGATGAGGTCTAGGTTGGAGCGCGCTTGCCTAGAAAATGCCTATTCACTCTTGTCTTGAAGGTACTCAGATTATACGTGGCTGGAAACGCAGATGCTGGAACTGCGTTGAACATCATAGTATTTTTGAGTAAGAGCTTGACTTTTCCGAGTGATGTGCGTTTAAATACAAACTTCAACAAAAAAAAAATACATTAAAAATATACACATCATTATTACCCGACTGCGGCACGCAAAAGAGTAATGTATTTATCAGTCCTTATGTATTTTTCTATTTTGGGTGATATTGATGTTTCACTACATAGTATAAAACAAAGTAGCTTTCTCTGTCCCTAGGTATGCTTAAATCTTTAAAACTACGCAACGGATTTTGATGCGGTTTTTTTTAATAGATAGTATGATTGAAGAGGAAGGTTTATATGTATAATAACATCAATTAACAGTGAATGACATAGGCTATACATTTTATACCCGTGCGAAGCCGGACCGACCGCTAGTATTTTGATAAAATAAAACTATTAAATGCAGCAGTCCGCCATATTGGATTGAACACCAATCAGAGCGATACGTCACATCTATCTTCAAACTTTGACAAACTACAGTTATGAAAAACATAGGAGTGACGTCACGAACGACGCCAAGACACCGACTGTTTTTGCGTGAATTTCAAAACTTATAATGGAAATGGCAATTTTATCTACTAAACCTTATTTTTATTGCTGAAGGAGGAAGATATTTTTTCGAAATAGTAGGTACTATCGAACAGTTTTCTTTTTTTTTTTATATATTTTTAGCGAGCAAACGAGCAGGCGGGTCACCTGATGTCAAGTGATTACCGCCGCCCATGAACACTTGTAGCACCAAAGGCACCACCAATGCGTTGCCGGCCTTTCAGGAATTTGTTGGTCCGCCCCTTGAATAACCCCATGTGGAAACACCGTCGCAGGAAGTTGGTTCCACAGTTTCAAAGTACGTGGAAAAAAGGAAGTTTTTCAAAATCGGTCATCATGCCTATTATACCTGGATTTACAGGAGCGGAGTCCCGTGGCCTCTTCCGCTGCAGACTAGACCTGCCAGCGAGAGCAGCGCTGAGCTTCTGCAGCTGAACGTCCACCGCCGCCGCGAGAGAACTGCTTGCGCTTGAAGCGCTCGAAACGCTCGAAGCGCTTTTTGGGGTGTCGTTAGCTCCTGACGCATTGAGACCACCTGCACTCTATAAAACAAGAAAAAAGTTTAAAAATTTTGGTTTTAAACCCAGCTTGGGATTTTTCTTTTTTCATATGATTGTACTTTTTATGTTAATTTTGAGTTCTCTGTAAGTGAGCAAACTGTTCTTTGATAATAAATTCTTTAAACCTAAGCTATAGTGAATAGTGATAGTTTAGTGTAAGTACTATCTAAAGAAATGTGCGCGCGTGCGTGCTTTCGTGTGAGCGTGCGTGTGCGTGTGTGCGTGCGTGCGTGCGTGCGTGCGTGCGAGCGTGCGTGCGTGCGTGTGTGTCGTCATTGTTGTTGTTTTTATTATTGTTGTTGATAACGTACCTGTTCTTTATTAAACTTGGCTATTTTCGGTGGTGGCGTATCAGCATCTTCCTAAAAACAAACACTTTATATTATAATAATAATTTTTAGGAAAAATAATCCCCTGCGAATTTGCGTGAATCTTTTTTTAATTGAAACAAAAACTGCAAGATGCTCCCATAAAAATTTCGGTTTCCAACTCTTCAATCCTGATGCTGCAGGGATACTGCCCTCCTAAACTGTGAGGATTTAGGAACTGTTGATTATGAATAGTTATTGTAGGTACCAAGTAAAGACTACATCGTTGAATTCCAGGACCCAACTCCTAAATCCTGATGCTGCAGGTTTTCTGCCCACCTAAACTGTGGGGATTTAGGAACGCGGACGAAGTCGCGGGCGTCCCCTAGTTATTAATATAATAAATATTACTCACGATATTTTAGCCAATAAAATGAATAGACTTACGCCTAGAAACAGCTTCCTCGGCACCGCGGGGAGATCCGCGGGCAGCGCCGGTGCGTCCGAGTAGAACTGAGCCAGGAAGCGGTTGCGGATCTCCGAAAGCGGCTATACACAAAACATGCGGAACCAGTAAAGTGCGATTTCACTCACTAAGGCCTTTTGCACATTATAAGAAAATGAAGCGGATTGATAAGGGGCATTTTTCGCCCATCACTCACTCGAAAAAAAAAGTTTCGGTTTCCAACTATTTTATATGATTTTATATTGTTGAAGATATAATATATATTTTTTTTATTCAATACGATTTTCGTGATAAATAATATAGTTGTAATAGTACATTTTTGTCGTGTTTTCAACTCTTAAATTATTGATGAATAACCTCTTAATCTTACATTTTTGAACATTAATTAATTATAGTTGATTTTTGTTCTAGAACGAATTACAGCAGTGTTTATATTAATAAATGTTCATAATGCCTACGAAAACATTTATTTTATTTATCCCATCAGTTAGAATAATAGAAAATAAAATTTATATCACACTAGCGGACGCCCGCGACTTCGTCCGCGTTCTTAAATTGTTGAAATTTTTCCTGAATTTTCTTTGCTATAAACCTCACGGAGCCCGAGACCTTTCCAACGAATGCAAAACCGTGGAAATCGGTTCGTGCGTTCTGGAGTTATAGCGTCAGGAAGGAAAACCCGACTTATTTTTATATAGTAGATAAAGTGGCCGATGGGCGAAAAATGCCCCTTATCTACCCTCGTGATTTCTTGTGTCTTATGAGAAATGTTTTATAACAAATTCAGTCGCAATGGTTGTTATAAGAGACTATATATGTATGGTCTGTTATTTCATCTCTCGTATCACAACTTACAGTGGCGTGGTTCTTCTCCTCTATAGGCGTGTGCTGCTTGGACGGCAGTTCCTGCACGACCTTCCACAGGCACTTCCTCGACTCGGGCGATAGTCGCCCCGTGTCGGGCCTCAGTATCGCCCCGAACGCGCTATCCGGCGTTTCGATATTTTTGTCGACTGCGAGAAAATAAAGCCATCTATACAAGTAAATAAAATTGCAGTGTCCGTTTGTAATACTGCCGTCATAAGCCAATTTAAATTTGTTTTAAGCTATTGCATAGCTTCTACCGCGGGCCAGCGTGGAGGCCGAATCCAGAAATTCCGTAACGAAAATAACCTGACACGGGACTCCTCTACGGTGAGCCGCTAGATGGCGTTGATAAAAAATGCTATGCAATAGCTTTACCGCGGCAGTCCCCGAGTGCCACACGCCTTTTTTTTGTTATAAGTACCGTATTTGCTTAGATATCCACTTATTGAAAAGCTGTTATTTTTACATTCTGCCGCTATAAGGAAAAAGACGTTTCTGACATTTTTTTTTCGAAATTGAGCTAGACACATATTCGGCATCAGAACAAAAATACGCATCTACCAGTATTTTTAATTTTTGTTTAAACTTATCACTGTGAGAAAATTTAAAAACACTGGTAAGGTCTGGTAAATGCGTATTTTTGTTCTGATGCCGAATATGTGTCTAACTCAATATTGAAAACAATATCATATTTATTTGACTGTCTATAGATTTCAGCATAAGTGTCGCTTAGAGTAGCAAATATATAGTTCTTCAATTTCACGAGGGCTCGTGGCTAATGGTTGTGTGCGTGTCGTATCTGTATAAGTGTGAGTGTGACCGTTCCCACCTAAGCTCCTGACAGGCACGCACACTTACGCAATGTGCACGTGCACGACGTAACCACAAGTAAAGCTCACGCGCCCTCGTGAATTATAAGAACTATAATATATAGTAATATTTAGTTTTTTTTTAAGTTATTTGCTATTTTATTATATACTGTGTCAAAGAACTTTTTAAAGCTTATTCTACCTTGAATGTTCTTCTTTTTAATGTAGTTTTTGATATAATTAAGACAAACGTACTATACTTACAGGGATCCACCGGGGTACGTAACGTATCGGAGGGTATTTCCCCCCTTTTGATGGCCTGCAGTCTCCTGCGGGTGGTGGGGCTCAGCCGCATGAGGTTAGGGGTTGACAACGCGTCATCCAGGGGAGGGGTTCGGAACGCGGCATCGCCTGACATGACATTTACTATTAACTAACACTCCATCATTCGATCAGACGATGAACAAGTAACAATTGAAAATTGAAAACACCCCCGACATGTGAAATGAAAATAATTTTCAAACGGCTGAACAGATTTTCATGAAACATGGCTAAGAACACTCGGGATAAAATTATCTAGGACACAAAAAAAATTAAACGAAAATCGGTTCATCCGTTTGGGAGCTACGATACCACAGACAGATACACAGATACACAGACACGTTAAACTTATAACACCCCTCTTTTTGCGTCGGGGGTTAAAAATCGGGGATCCTCGAATATGACAGAATGTAGTCCTAACATTTGCTATCGCTGCTCCTAAATTAAATTTCATTTAAATGTTGCAAATTGATGTATTTTTCTGGCACTGATCTCTATGTCCTACTAATATTATAAAGGCGAAAGTTTGTAAGAAACTCGTTACTCTTTCACGTAAAAACTACTGAACCGATTTGGCTGAAATTTTACATAGAAATAGATTATAGTGTGGAATAACACATAGGCTTTTTATCTCGGAAAATAAGAGAGTTCCCGTAGGAATTACAAGACCTTAATCCGCGAACGAAGTTGCGGGTATCAACTAGTAGAATATAATTTATTAATTCAAATTTCCTCAACACTATACTTTTTTGAAGTATTTTTTGCTCGTTTTCCACAAATTGCAATTTTTGAGTTAGGTCACTTTAATTCAAAATTTATTTATTTATTTCATATAGGCTAACTTGTAGCTCTTATGACATGTCATAAATCTACCACCGGTTCGGAATGCAGATTCTGCTGAGAAGAGCCGGCAAGAAACTCGGCAGTTGCTCTTTTCAAAAAATTTTTTTTTTTTTTTTTACAAAGCTATGCTACGCATACAGTGCTTCCACAATAAAGCTTCAAAAATGCAAAAATGCATACGTAGGTACACCAATCCAACGCATGTCAAGGCGGGCAGTCAAAGCAGACCCATTCCCGTTGGTGGCACCCGTTCACGAGCATGACGCATGATCCAGCCGTTGCTTCGCTCAACCATATTTGAGGGAACGTAACAACCCGCACCACACGACACCACCACAGAAATGTTTAAAGAGAGCATGACTACTCAGGCTACCCATGTTGAGGCATCGAATTGAGTATTAATATTAAACTATTCATTTTGAGACATGACTGAGACTAATTCTAAATGATAGTCAGTTCACCTTGTTTAGCGTCACCCTTCAGCTCCTGCAATCGTTTGGGAGTCTCCTGTGATTCACCCCCGAACAACCCCTGTCGAGCCATCGCGATGTACCGCGACGCGGGCGACATGTCCGCGTCTACGGGGTTGAAGTGGAAAACATAATTACAAAAATTAACAAGCAATCAAAAGAGATCAAAATACCCGACTGCTTTAAACTTTTTTTTAAAAGAATATTAGCCAAGCTGAACTTGACTTATATTCTCCTCTCCCCTCCAAATAAGCGAAAAGCTTGTGCTAGGAGTGGGTACGACAATAGTGCAACGGATGGGATTCGAACCTGCAACCTTTCAGTTTTCAATCCGCACCCATAACCGTTGGGCTATTGAGCCTTCAAAATTGACATAGATCTTAAGTGGTCATTCAAAATGAAAAATGATCAGAGAAAATTAACAATTATTTTCAAATACCTATTCAATGATACCTCACTTAACATAGTTCGTCAACTATTGGCCGTGGCTAATTAACACTCTACCGCCAAAGAAGTACCGCCAAGTGATTAAGCGTTCCGGTACGATGGGGTGTAGAAACCGATTAGGGGTATTATTTATTTATTTATTTCTTCTTCTTTGTCAACTTATAGACGTCCACTGATGGACATAGGTCTCCTGCATGGACCTCCACAGGTCTCGGTCTTGCGCCGTCTGAATCCAGTGACTCCCTGCGACTCGTTTGATGTCGTCGGTCCACCTAGTGGGGGGTCTGCCAACACAGCGCTTCCCGGTGCGGGGTCGCCACTCCAGCACCTTGGGACCCCATCGACCATCAGTTCTTCGAACTATATGCCCCTATTGTTAGTATTTATTTATTTATTCTTTATTGCACCACAAACAGAAAAAAGGAAACTTAACAAGATTAGGGCATACCCCTAACCTTGTTGAATCCACACTGCCAAACTCCTTCCAAGTTGGCCTGCTACCATTTTAGACTGCAACGTCACTTACAATCACGTGAGATCGCAGATCGCAGCTATAGTCTGATTTTTAATTCGGTGGAATTCTGACAGTTGTCATTTTATAAACAGAGTGAGTTATTTGTATGAAAAACAGTATTACCACCTGTAGTTCGATTTTACCCCAAACTATCTGTCAGGCGTTTGTCATAAATATCTATGTGTGGCAATTGATTTTTATTTTTATAAGTTTTTTTTTACCTTTTTTGTGGGATTTTTTTAATCTCTGGTAACATTAAGATACGTCAGAATTCCACGCAATTAAAAATCAGACTATAGCAGTGTCTGGTTCTGGTCTGGTCTGGCGTCTAAGGACTAGCTTGTTATCTATTTAAAAAAAAAATTCACCATTTGTAATTTTCCCTTTAGGTGTCTGCTCTCTGCTGGGGACGGACCCCCGTCGCGGTACTATCGCAGCTTTAGGGGGCAGCATGGCATTTTCCTTGTCTACCAAGTCTTTCGTTGTGACTTGTTCTATTGCTGTCTGTTTGTTTGTTTGTTCCGCACTTTGCTCTTTTGAAGGTTCTTGCGGCTTGGGGAGAACTGGCGCTAGAAGATATAAAAACTGTTGAAGCGTTTACAAGAATAATATAAATGTAAAAATTATTTTTACAAAACCGACTTCAAACGCCTTTCCTTCCCTCAATTTCTCCAGGATCCCATTATCAGATCCTGACCTGATGACAATGGGACCACTTGGGGATACCCTTTCAAACAAAAAAATAATTTTCCAAATTGGTCCAGGCGTCTTCGAGTAATCGGGGAACATACATAAAAAAAAGATACCGACGAATTGAGAACCTCCTCCTTTTTTGGAAGTCAATACGTTTTTTTATAATCCATGAATCCTATTTCACGAGAAAAATTCATAATTTCATTGATTCTTGGTTACTGTCATCGTGCTTATTTAGCTAATACCTAAGGTAAACTTGCTATCTGCCACCAACGAGACATGCCCTTCCGGCTTTTGTTTTTCCAACTAACTATAATGGGTTTTTAAATCAAGAGTGAATAGGCATTTTCTAGGCAAGCGCGCACCATCTTAGGCTACATCTTGACTTACCGTCAGGTGAGTTTGCAGTCAAGCGCTAGTCTATATATTTAAAAAAAATCATTTTAGTTATAAATAAATTAAAAGTAAAAAATTTTTTTAAAACAAGCTTTTATTTATTATACGTTAAAAAGAATAAAATAAACTTTTCATTCAAAACTTTTACTATCAACTTGTAACGTCATTACACAAGTTATATGATATAGAAGCTTGCAAACATCCAAACTAAACGTATATACAAATTTTCAGCTCAATCGGTTGAAGATTTCTGCTTCAAAATTGAGTTGCAAGATTCCACCCGAACAAACATAGTTACATACATACATTGCAAGTTAAATAAAAGCTTTAAAAACACACCCTTAGTATCTCCCACGAGGTAGTCACTCTCGCTGACCCTGGTGCCCGTCCTGGCGCACTCCAACAGCCACTCAGCGGTCACGGCGGGCAGCGACCACTTGACGGCGCCCTGGTACTTGTCCCCGGACGGCGTTGGGCATATCAGGTGAGTTGACGCCAAAACGCTGCTCGTGTTGCGACGGCAGAAGCGCAGCTGAGTTCTACATTTTTTTTTTTTAATTAAGCGTAAAACTTTGGCAACGGGAGTTATAGTGCAACTGATGGTTAATTTGAGCCGCCGACTTATTAATAATAAGTGTGTACACATGTATGTACTCGATGTGTACACATATGTACACATCGAGTGGCTTATATTAACAAACGTTACAAAAAAACGGGACGTTCACTTAATCTGTCGAAATTGTATGGAACTGCCAAAATACATTTACCGTTCCATACTAAATAAGAAACACTAGGTCGTTAGGCACTCAATTATAGGTCAAAATTAGGTCAATAGTAGGCATTATAGTATGTAGTATGTAGTGATGTACATTTTAGACCTATACCACTCTGTAATTTCAGCTTACTCACTCTTCAGAGAGATAAGCTTCCCCTATGTCCACTTTTTTAATATATTTTTTGTGTACTTTAAAAATTAAAAATAGAAAATAAATAAACATGTAGAAGATATAATAAAGAATTAGACCGTCCCGTAGAACAAAGTCGCATCTGCTAAATTCATAACTTGAGATGTAAGCCTTGCAGATGTGACTTTTAAGGCTCAAATTTCAAGTTGTAAATTTAGCAGATGAGACTTTGTTCTACGGAACGATACGTTACGTTCCCTCAAATATGGTTGAGCGAAGCAATGGCTGGATCATGCGTCATGCTCGTGAACGGGTGCCACCAACGGGAATGGGTCTGCTTTGACTGCCCGTCTTGACATGCGTTGGATTGGTGTACCTACGTATGCATTTTTGCACTTTTGAAGCTTTATTGTGGAAGCACTGTATACATAGCATAGCTTTGTAAAAAATTTTTTTTTTTGAATAGAGCAACTGCTGAGTTTGTCATAAGAGCTACAAGTTAGCCTATATGAAATAAATAAATTTTGAATTTGAAATTTGAATTTGAATTTGAATTTGGAACGGTCGAATTACTTACACAGCTCCCAATAACTTGGCCAACTCGTCAAGAAAGGCCCTTTCAAAGCCGCTGTACGTGCTGAGACTCGCCACGACGCCTTCCAAAGGGCCGGGACCGTCCCACTGCGGCAGCTTCACGGGACGGTGGTAGTACTGGATTGGTAGTAGCTCTTGCTGGGAGAGGCAGTCTTTCTGTAAGGTAAGTAAGGATTCACAGTACGACAAGGATATATTTGACTTTGTCCGCGTGGATTAAGGTTTTTTTATTCCCGCGGGAACTCTTCTATTTTTTGGGATAAAAAGTAACCTAAAGGTTAATCCTGGGTATAAGCTATCTCACTTCCAAACAGCTAAATCGATTCATTTGTTGTGGTGTGAAGGAGTAACAATATAAACAGGCACGTACGCACGCACGCACGCACGCACGCACGCACACACGCACGCAGGCATACACACACCCACATATAAATTTCGCCATTATAATATTAGTGTGACAGACAATGTGTTCTTCAATGATTATTTATTAAACGGTAAAGTTGCATGGAAGCAAACGGCATTGCTTCAGCTGCCTATAAGCATATCTGCTGCATGCAGCAGAATCTGCTTTGCGGATTGGTGGTAGAACAATCTGTAGCACATATGACAAGTGAAGACTCTACCATCGATATCTCATTAGATATAGTCTAGTAAAGGCTTTGATTTTTTCTTTTTCGCAATAGGACGTCTGATGGTCGCCATATTGAATTTTGATTTTGTCATGTCTTTAGGGACACCCCTATGATTAACACAAATCGACTGACGTAGGAATCATCAAAATCGGCCCAGGCGTTTGGCGCCAGAGCGTCACATACATACATACATACATAGACTCATAAACACATAACCCTCCTTTGCGTCGCGCCACAGTTTAATTACACGTTTCACATATTTTTTGCACCATGTAACTGCAATGTTATGTAATTAATTAATTTAATTTAATTAAAAAAAAGGGTCATAAACACTTGATCCTCCTTTGCGTCGCACAGTCGGATAAAAAAGGGAAAACACTCACTATCCAGAACACAGTGATGTGGTCTACAGGCGAAGTAGCGTCCCAGTCCAGAGGCACCAGCACGTAGTCCCCACCCGCTCCGGAAGCCACCAGCAGACCGCCGGCGGCCGCCACCTCTGCGCCGATGTCACAGATCGCTTCCTCATCGAGGCCTTGCACTTCGATTTTTATATCTAAAGACAAAAGAAACATCTTGAAGGGGGTAATACAATTCCTTTTACCTTATAAAGGCGAAAGTTTGTATGTGTGTTTGTTACTCCAAAAACTACTGGACGAATTTGGCTGAAATTTGAGATGGAGATAGACTAAACCCTGGATTAACATAGGCTACATTTTATCCCAGAAAATTTAATTCACGCGGACGAAGTCGCGGGCATCATTTAGTTATTTTATAAAGAAGGGTATATGAATACAATGTGGCGCCATTAGATTACAGCCCGTACACAGATAATATAATTTACCTCTAACATCTGTCATTGTATTTTCCATTATGTCATACCTATTAAATTAACGACGTACTTCCGCATGGATAAATTGGAATTGTTACCAAGAAACTTGTTGAAAAAAAATTACCTTTAAATATCTGTTCAACTTCCTCAGTGGGTTCGTCAGCCATATCCTCAGTGATATCGGGTCTTTCCTGGACTGGTTCCGGGGGTACTATTGGTTCTGGGGTCTTCTCCTGTGGTTCGGGAACTATTTCTAAAAAAAATTTTAAGCAGTAATATTAATCCTTACTAATATGCGAAAGTGTGTTTGTTTTTTGGTTTGTCCTTCAATCACGCAGCAACAGAGCTAAAAACCCCAAAAGAACAGCTAAAAATTCAAAAAATCAAAATTCGTAATTTGGAATTACCACTTCGGATTACTTTTAATAGTTGGTGGGAGCGAAGCCGCGGGTAAAAGCTTGTATAAAATATAAATAGCGACCAAACGAGCAGGCGAGTCACCTGATGTTAAGTGATCATCGCCGCCCATGAACATTTAGCGTGCCAAAGGGACCACCAATAAGTATATAGTAAGTAAGTGTATAGTATATGTATAAAAAGAGGTGGATATGTTACAAGCGTGCGGTAAATGAAGCGCGTAACAGCAGATATTTGTCGTAATTTTCCATGTCATTTAACAATGAAGTACTCTATTACACTCTTCGTCGTTCGGAACAAGTTTTTCGCTTGTTTTGTGAGTAGATAACTCATCCCTAGTAGAATATCATAGACCAATAACATGACGTTGGTTTGCGAGAACAGTGACGGAACTAAAAAAATTAATAATTTTAGAGAATGGCGTTTTGAAATTTCTTGATTAATGTTTTTTATTAATGTTTTTGTGCATACTTCAAAAAGTATATTATTAGGATTTGACTTTACTGATATCGGTGTTGTATTTATAGTGATATTTTATTTTATACAAAAGATTTATTGAGCGTTTGGCGTATTTAGTTCAGTTTGATGGAATTTTGAGTTACGTCGATATTCTCGCAAATCCGCGATGAATTACTTACGACTCAAATAATGGTGGACGATTTCGTCCTGCTGTTGATCTAGTTGTACAAGTTCCGGCGCAGGGGGCGGCAGGTCCAGCGGCCCGCGCCTCAGCAGCTGCAGGTTCCGCTTGCTCATGGGGGACGAGGGTTCGATTCGCGGCTTGCGAGCGCTCGACTTGACGGGTGTTGTCACTTTCTTCTCGATAAGGTACTGTATAGATACGGATTCTACTTCAAAACTAGTCACAGTAATATTTTTTTTTTTAAAGAATATTAGCGAAACTGAATTTGACTTATATTCTCCTCTCCTCTCCAAATAAGCGAAAAGCTTGTACTAGGAGTGGGTACGACAATAGTGCAACGGGTTGGGCTCGAACCTGCGACCTTTCCTGACCTGCGAAGGTAAATGTGTGGGTGGGTGTGCGTGCTTGCGTGCGTGCGTGCGCACGTGCGTACGTGTGTTTGTCACTCCTTCACGCTACAAAGAATGAACAGATTCGGCTGAAATTTGGAATGGAGATAGCTCATACCCAGGATTAACACATAGGCTCATCATCTAGTAAATTATAATTTGAACCTAACAATTATAAAGCGTGAGCGAAGCGAGCACTTTTTTCTTAAATAAAAAATCATTCCAGTATAAATGTAGTGATCATTAGTTTTTTTTACAAATAAGTATTTTCATTTTCATAACAACAACCTTTTGTGATATTATCTCTAAAATACGAATGAAATCGCAATAGAATTATTTGCGATAATGCATTTTGGATTCAAAATCTCCTAAAGATGATTAAGGTGGGTTTGTACCATTTTCCGGTTTAGAGGATTAATAAAGAAATTGTTTTTCTAAAAAATTCCAAAGTTGCACCTGAACACCCGCTTCTATCTAATATTAAAACATCTACACTACTATTATAAAGAGGAAAGATTTGTATTTTTGTGTGTATGTTTGTAATGAATAAACTCAAAAACTACTGGACCGATTTGGTTGAAATTGGATTAAAACATAGGCTACTTTTTTCCCGAAAAAAAATTATAATTCCCGCGGGATCTTGAAAACTAACTTCACGCGAATGAAGTCGCGAGCATCAGCTAGTCTATAATAATTACTTACTTCTGTCTCGTCCAAGGCCCTCCCCGCGCGCACGCTACGCAACAACCATAGCGGATTCAGCACGGGTACACTGGGCAACGCAGCGAGCGCAGCGCTCGCGGCCGCGGCCGTACCGGCCAGTGCGTGCGTGACGCGCTCGTGCGGGCAGTCGTACCGCACGCCGCCGCAGCGACTCACGCACGCCGCAGCGCGCTCGCGACATATGCCCTCCAGACCCGTTATCCAGATCTGAAAATGGAGGAGACACTCCAATCGCAGCCTGGGTATTCTCATCATCGACAGTCATCATCTGTTTTCAACCTGGGGCCCAAGTCTGCTATTGCAATTGTAGTTCAATTGTCCATCAATGACATCCCAATTGCTACTTTTAGCAATTTTGGTAGTCTACTAATTCAATGGCGTCACAATTGTTTTCCGATGATTTGCCACTGACACTTTTAAGTCGGTTAAAAACATAAATTGATAGCGTATAACGTTTTTGATAACGATAAACTCGTTTCGGCGAACGCTTTTTTAGCTAATGGCAATACCGAGGATCATTGAATTACAAACCAATTACAAGACCATCGAACGACCATTGTGAATTTAGTAGACTACGAAATTTTGGACCAATGATAATTGAATTGTAATGGCATTGCGGTTCACTGACAATGACATGTAAAATAGTAGACTCGGGGCCCTGCTGTGGGATTGTCTAAAAATGTTTGTCACACTATGATGTGTGCGTGTGTTTGTTTCTCCTTCACGCCACAACGAATGAACCTATTTTGCTGAAATTTGGAATGGACAAAGCTCATACCCAAGATTAACACAAGCTTCATTTTATCCTGACATAGAACGTTTATCACCGCTTTTATTAAGAAAATACCGCAGCGACCGTGTTGTTTGAATTTTTTTTTTAAATAAATACTCCCTAGATCAGCATACTCAGGGCGCGATTCCCAAAAGACGTAGGTTTGAACGCCTTCTGGGCCTCAATTTTTTTTTTTTATGTAGATATAACAATTTACAAGACAACATAATATATATTTCTAAAAAAAAAAATTTCTTCCAGCTTCCCTTGAAAGTGAGTAAGGTGAAATTATAGAGTGGTATAGGTCAAAAATGTCACATCACTACATACACTATAATACCTACTGTATAATATAAATAAACAATTTTATTATGTATCTATATAAAAAAATCAAAAATTCAATTTCCTTAAAGTGTAAATAAGCGCTTAAATAAAAATATAAAATATTTACACAAAATCCATCGAAAATGGGGCCAGCCTTCTTGATGCTACTCATGTCAAATTTCTCAAATTCCGACAACATCTCCTTGTCGATGGTCACCTCCTGCGTTTTCTTGCTTTCTTGTGATAACTGCAAGTAAAAACCCACATCACACAACATAAACAAATGTCAATACTATGTTTTTCAAAATCTGACTGTATCTTAAAAAAAAATTTGTTTTTTTTTTTAAATAACTTTGCTCGCGACTTTGTGCGCATGGAGGTAGAGGTTTTTTTTTTTTAAATCTCCCGGGAGCTACTTGTTTTCCAAGCATAAAAAATAAATAAAAAAAGTATTTTCTTTAACTACAGTATATTCGTGAAAAAAATGACAATAATCTTCTCACCTGAAATACATCTAAATATATAAAAGGCAATTGTGACTGACTGACCAACTGACTGACTGATCTATCAACGCACAGCTCAAATCACTGGATGGACCTTCAGGTGAGGTCGCAGTCAAGGACTATCTTATCATCTAAATATATAAAAGGCAAAGGTGACTGACTGACTGACTGACTGATCTATCAACGCACAGCTCTAACCACTGGACCGACCGAGCTGAAATTTGGTATACAGGTAGCTGTTAGGACGTAGACATCCGCTAAGAAAGGATTTTGGAAAATTTCAACCCCAAGAGGGTTAAATAGGGGGTTAAAAAATCGAACCTAACGTGAGCGAAGCCGCGGGTTAAAGCTAGTTGAATAATAAAGAAATACTCAAATACCTTCATTCTTCCAGATACAGTTGACATATCAACAGATCTACTTTCGTCCACGAAATTGCTAGGAGGCCGGACATTTGTAATGCGCGAAAAGTTCAGACCTACGGACAAAACTCTTTTTCATGCCCCTGCTCCACCTGCGCCGTAACGCGTAAATTAACACGATGATAAAGGCATTACGCAGATGGGGCCAATATTTTACCGCGTTAAATGTGTTGAAACATTACTAATGACGTTAGACGCTAAGCGCTAATCCATTTGACCGCAGCCGTTAACACTAACATTAATGCAGAGGGAGCAGTAGCATAAAGCATATTGCCAAACGTATTGTAAAATTAATTTATTTTTATTTTTAATTAGTATTTTGTACTTATTTTATATGTAACATTTTTGACATTCGTAAGCGCTTTTGTAAGGCAGCGAAGAAATAAACAATACAATACAATGGTTTCAGAATGCTGATGGGAAAATTATTATTTTCTTGTCAATAGTACAGTATGACGTAACTTAAGCCTCAATAGCCCAACAGTCAAAGGTACGGACTGAAAGCTGAAAGGTCGCAGGTTCGAATCCCACCCGTTGCACTATTGTCGTACCCACTCCTAACACAAGTTTTCACTTATTTGGAGGGGAGAGAAGAACATCAGTCAAGTTCAGCTTGGCTGATATTCTTTTTAAAAAAAAAAAAAAACGACGACGGCCAACTTGAAATGAACGGGTAGTAAAGATCTGAATGGAGGTACTCACTCATATCTGGCAGGCGATGCTCAGCGAGGGGCGACGATGTCGAAGCACCGGCCACTCTATACTTGGCCAGGGGTAAAGCCACGCCTTTGGCTGCGGAATCCACGACCCAAGCGGGTAGAACACACGCTTTGCCGTATTCCAGTGCCGCTTTGTATTTCTCACTACCCACACCCTCCCTGATGAATAAATAAATTAAATTAAAAAAATAAAATAAAAGGTAACTTTTAGAACCACGTGTAGGTTTTTTTACACCTACCCACCATAATATTTGTACGCCGCTACGGCTTATGTGTTGAACTTTTAATTAGAATTGTCATCTTTTGTTTGTAACACTTTATGCAAATAAAGAATTTCTATTTCTATTCTAAAGATAAATAAATTAAAAGAATAATAATGTCCTCCAGGTCACGGCGGCTAACCTCCTCAGAGATTAGCCATCTGCACGGGAGATATTAAAGTGCACATCATGTGTATCAAAGCCAGTAAAAATGATTACATTATTGTAACGATCGCAATGGCCGACATGAGAAGGGATCAGGCGCAGGACCGACGGCTTTACGTGCTCTCCGAGGCACGGGGGTGAC
The DNA here is from genome assembly GCA_038048805.1 of Hipparchia sbordonii. NCBI lineage: Eukaryota > Metazoa > Arthropoda > Insecta > Lepidoptera > Nymphalidae > Hipparchia > Hipparchia sbordonii. The sequence goes on along the minus strand of CM076099.1, from coordinate 14,562,815 downwards.
TCACCACCAACTTTCTAACTCCGGGTTAGTACTGAAAATTTCTTATCAGAAAAACTCAATACATTTCTTGCCCTGACCCGGGAATCGAAGCTGGGACTTCTGTCATCTGTTGTCAAACATGGTTATCACTACACCAACAATACATACATATATACATAGACTGCTAAAATCATAACCTTTCCTTTTGACTTTAACATAGTCGGGTAGCAAGGAATAAACTTCTTCAAAGTACTTTTGGAATCTTACTTTGTAAGCACGACAATATCTGTAACTTCACTTTGAAATGCCCCGGTAAATGTCCCACCATTTTCATTAATAAGTTTCATCAGGTTGAGTTTTTCTTTCTTTGAAATGCCTGTAGTTGTCACCTAAAAAAGTAATTAATAATGAAAAATTTTCAAGGCCATAGTGCAAAAATTACATTGACAATAATAATTTCTATATTATGACATACTTAAGACATACACATGGGCACATAATATATGAACGTAAGCACTCACGTATGCACACACGCACACATGCAAGAAATGACGAAGGCATGCACACATCAATAACTTATTAAATATTTTCCCCCTCACAACTTAGTCTTATCAATCAAAATATTCCAAGTGTCCGAAAAACTTAAACATATAGAAAAATAATATGCTTTAAATAATTTAAAAATTCTTTCATGTTTACAAATACACACTCCATCACACACACATACACATTCACTCACACACACATACATACATGGTGTTTCTCTAACACATAAAGCAGTTTAAAAACAAAAACAGTGTACCTGTAAATTAGCAAACGCAGGTAATTTATACTCTTTAAAGTCTGGAGATGATCCGTGGACGTTGAGTTGCAGTGATGACTCCCAAACTGCGTCTACCCAAGTCTCGTTCATTACTGGTATGCCCTTTTCCACTGCTTTCTGCAAACATAATCACATTGACTCCTGGACTAACTCTTCCATATGCAAAATTTTCTTCGAAGCTCCGACTTACCCAGCTTGTGTCACAAACTTTAGGTAAGTCAGTGCTTCTAAGAAGTTGTGTAAGTGTTGGAGACACTGCGTGCCACCAAACACTGCACCGTCAGCAGTTTACGTTGTCGTCGGGCCGCGCGTTAGTTATTAAGAGACAGTGCACCGCGGGCTGCCCTACGACGCGCTCAACATATCAATATCAATCAATATCAATCAATATCATATTAATATCATTAAATAATACAGTCCACTTAAATCATCTATCAATTATCATCATCAGTAGGGATGACACCCTACAGTAGGTTATGACTTCAGCTTGGCATCTTCCTTAGCTGTCTGTGAATTTGGTTCTCCTACAGTTCTCTTCATTTCTGATTTGTTCTGGATTCTCTGAGCTCTCTCTTTCGTCCACTGAGAAATCCTGAGCCTTCTTATGAAGCCCATATGCATTATTTTATCATATAAAAATAAGTCTGGTTTTCCTTCCTGACGCTATAACTCCAGAACGCACGAACCGATTTCCACGGTTTTGCATTCGTTGGAAAGGTCTCGGGCTCCGTGAGGTTTATAGCAAAGAAAATTCAGGAAAAATTGGAATCTAATTCCATGCGGACGAAGTCGCGGGGGCAAAAGCTAGTTTATCATAGAAACAACAATACACTCACAATATACTTCTCCGAGAGTACTGTATTGGAAATGAGATGTGTGGTATCCTCAGCTAAAACTGTAATATACTGGCCTCCCATCCAGTGCACCTTTTTTTTAATGTCCTCCTAAAAAATTCACAAAACATTGTAGAATATCCAGCAAATTCAAAATACTTACTCAATAAATAATATTGTATTTTTAACTTTCCATTCCCAGTGGTTCAAGTATTGCTCAAAGACTCATTATAACAACTTATACTTTGCATATCTTAAAAATATTCAAGCAACAGTGTGTAGTGGCCCTTTGTTACTTGGATACCATGTGAGCTTTCACCAGTTCATATGCAAATTGATAAATATGCAAAAGCCACATAAATATAGTGCAATTTTTATGTGAAAGCCAAAACTAGAGGTGACAAGAAAAAGTTTATGAAACAAGTTAAATTTATCTTGATGACTCCTGATTCTTTCATCACTTTTTAATGTTACACTAATTACCTTCTGTTGCTTAGTCAGCCCACTTGCAGTTATCACCAAGTCTCTCATAGCAATCGTAAACACAGGTCCAGAAGGGATGGTTGAACCTTCCATTAGGCAGCATGAAAGACATCTTGGCCCAACTAGCCTAATACAAATAATTGGATAAAATTTAATACCCTTAGATATACTGCTGTATTAGGAATTCTAAAAATAAAAGAATTGCCAACTCTTTGAAAAATAATTGCAGAGTAACATGCAAATATTTTTGTATGCAATATAGCAAAAGCCCCAAAAATTTACAACACAAACTTTTTATTATACTAATTAATATTCAAATTCTTCAAATTTGTTTATTTTTTTAGGGTGGTTTGGTAGAGTATAGTAATTAATTCAAGGGTCTAAAAATAACCCTTAAATTATTAAGGGCTTCACGTTGCTAGCCTTAAATTAGGGCCAAAAATACACTGAAATAGAATATTTTTTATTCAAACATAAACTTTTACAAAGTGCTTTCGAATTCTCAAATGGTTCAATCTACCACTGGTTCAGAATGCCGAACTAGATATGAAATTCAAATTCTGATTGTAGAGGTATAAGGAAGGCAACTAGACATAACTGCTTACTTAAAAAACCAGTTAGCACCTGCATTTCAATGACAGTTTTCAAAGAAGACACAACCAGAAATATTATCTGCAAATGCGAGAAGTTTATTATTATAGTTATATTGATTTGTGCTCTGTTCATTATTTATTTATTTAAATAACTTACAAGCATTTTGTACTCCTCAATTTCTCATAGAATTCACCTTCAAAGTCGGCCAGCACAAACACATCTCTCTTAGTGAGTCCCTCAAACTTCTTAAACTCTGCCTGATGGACCCACTGGGCTTTGATTCCACCTCCACTGTGCTGTTCACATGCCTAAAATACAGAAAAAAATATTTATTAGCAATGACATTCAATATAGAAGATTAGTGCTCACACATAACTAACAAATTGACATCAAGCATGGTAGTTTATAGTACCTTTAGTTCTTACTACTTAGTAATTTTTTTTTATGTTTACAATTTACTGCGTTTACTTATCCTTCTTTCTTCTTTAACTTTCGGTACGCTTACTATGTTGTACTGTTTACACACGCTATACCACCGGGTGATAATCACCCACAAATATTCTCAAACGATGATGCTCTTAAGTTTTATTAAAATAATAAAGTAGATACACAGGTACTTACAGTAAAAGCAAGCTGCATTTCATCAGAACATTCATTTTCGCTACTACAGTCTGGAGGTATAATAAAAGTAACATTAATATCTTCATTCATTTTATAACTTGGTCTTAGATTAAAGTTTTATAATTAGATGTAAGTAATTTTAAGTTATACATAAATATGTAATTCAAATAATTCTTGAATTGCCGAAAATTTCAATCGTGAATCGCGCGCGATTTGTTTTCTTTTCTTTTGTTTCGACATTGTCAAAGTCAAGCTGACTGTTACAGCTGACATTTATGTTTTTTTTATACGGCTCTGAGTTCACTCTTCGTGATCGAATCAATGTCGATAGCAATAGTCCAATTATTAGAATCGATTTTACAACATTAATTAATCAATAATACCATAGGCGTTGATGGAGAATGGACAATTCAATGGAGAATGGTCAATTCTCCATCAACGACCATAGGTAATGATATAGCTTGGAGGCTTGGCACTTGGCATGCCTAGTATCTACCTATTATTTTATTAATAAAATGACGTTTACGAATTGAGGTTATCAAGGTTATGGCGTGTTTATACCAAAATATCGTTACTAAGTTCCGCATAAATATGTGATGAATGGCAATCAATATATCGTTAGCTTTATTTTAAGAGTGTATTATATGAGCAACCATGCTTTACGACGACTTTAAACCCATAGTGGACTTAGTTTTCAATAACTGGACTGCCCTACAGCTAGCTGTAGAACATGGAATGGGCGCACCCGGCGGCGAAAAGGTATTTTAAATGTTAAGCTTACCTATTTAAGTTTAAGCTCTTCACAATATTAAAAGAGTCTAGGGGTCCTTTGTAATTAATCAAACCTGATACTTGTTACAACTTAGGTTCCATTAACCATGGTACCATCACAATATGTTACTTTGAGTTAAGACCATATTGGGCCTTCTATAGCTTGAACTGCGCTAGAGTTTTTATCAGTGGAATGGCATTGAGGCATTCTCATTGATAACTTAGACTGAGATTAATTTACTGAAACATGGTTCACCTGCATTCAGGTGACCCATAATGTGGTAAGTGTTTTGTGTTCATCATACCAATTTGAACTGTAATTCAAAGTAAATAAAGCACTTCTGCACAGCTTGTATCCACTCGCTCTTTAAAAAATAAAAAAGGGACATATCAAAAATAACATTATCTATTGTTACAGACAGCACAACTTATGTCAGTGTATGTAGCAAGATATTGTGTGGAAAATGTAGCAGACAGAGATGATTTGACAGAAGTACTGGAAGATTTGATGGATGAAGAGTTTGAAACTGTGTGCCATGACAATTCCCCTAAAGGTATTGTTTATTTATCTCTATTGAAAAAATAAAAAAAAATCTGTAGCTTTTAGTTGTATATGTATGTATGTTATTGTAATTAAAGTTCGGCCGTTCAGAGAATGCGTTCCTGACACGTCGCGATTGAACTGACGACGTAGCTTTGTAATGGCGTTGCAGTTACGATAAAAATATTTTTGCTGGTTGTTTACCGTTTTAACAATTGATGAGCATTAAAACAACATTATTATATCAATAATCAATGAATGTTATAATTTTGTGCCAAACTGAGTGTCAAATAACTTGGTAAACAATATTTTTCTAAATCTATACTGCGCTATTACAAGGTTATGTCAGCGCTTTATATTTGTAGTGCTGTGCTAAAAATAACAGGCAAGTATCGTAATCTGTTCTTATACAGTTATACTTATAATATACTACTATACTATAATAGACTAAAAATCTGATTTTGGAACATTTTGACCGAGATATGAGGATTGATTCTGTTATTGATAATAATATAATTATACATGTAGGCGAAGATGATGAAGACACCACCTCCTCAAGCGAATCGGAGTCTGATTAATATTCTGTACGCACATTCAATTCAATGTACTTACTTTATTGCATAGAAACACAGATTGTAAGTAACTTTGTAACAAAGAATAAATAAAACAATTTTATTATATGAATATTACCTTTTTTTGGTTTCTACTTAAATAACTAAAATATAAATTTTAAATGATTCCGCCAATTTAAAACGAAAATAATCTTAAAATAATGCGCCGGTTCATTTTGGAGGAACGGTAACGAACTCAGTGTTATGTTGTGCCCATCACTAGTCGTGACTAACTGATAGGTGTCAGGAACGCATTCTCTGAACGGCCGAACTTTAATAATAAAATTATAACTTTAAGTTTGAGTATAGTTATAATTAGCTTGGAAATAAGCTTCACTCATTTGAATTCAATTTGCAAGCATGTTGTAATAGTTTATTTGAATAAAAAATTATTTTACACTATTCATTAACAATAAATTGCTCGTAAACCTGGAGTGACACTTTCAATGTAGTATTACACAAAATGCTACATAATCTACTCAAAATACTCTTAAAGTCATTAACTGCACGATAATATTAACGGTTGTCAACAATAAACTTGTTTATAGATAAAAATTTAAAAGGACAAATAATTAAAGCTAACCTAGACAATAGTACAATTTTTAACATATATAATACAAATTACTTACAGAAGTTGCAACACTTCTTATATTCTACCTTGGCTTGCTAAAAGAGGGTAGACATGAAGAGCTGAGAAATCACATAGAAGAAATGCCCAAATGCCAGCAATGGCTAAGTGAACCCATTCATGGTTCAGTACCACCTCAGGTGAGGTCGAACAATTACTTTAAAAAAATATTTCTATGTATGTATTCTTCGTTGTCTTTCTTCTTGCTGGACTGGTTTCCACGTGTAAACCAGTCATGGTCTGTTGTGTGTGTAGTGTGTAGGTATTCTAAATAATAAAAATTAATTTGTATTTTACATTGTCCATTTTATTTTGCTTTTATTTTAGATAATCAAAGATAAGTGTAACAAGAGAGTAGATTTCAAATCTATTTTACTTAAATAAATTAGGCTCTTAGTATGTATCATGATTTTAATGATGCTGTTACTTTAAACACATTATTTGACAGTAGGATTCAGTTATGTATTCTATTTTATATATATATTATAAAGGAATAATTTATTTACTTAAAAATTTTTATAGTGTCACGGTAACCCAGACGATGACACAACCAGTAGCAGTGGAGAAGAACAAAGCGATATTGAGGAAGAAGTTGAAGAAGGTCCAGCAAATGGTGAAGCAGCCGCTTCAACTGAGAATAATGAACCAGAACCCATGGATGAAGATGCCGAACCAGGATGGACGGTTGTTAGAACACGCAGGCGGAAATAGAGTACGCACATATCTTACTATTGACTTTTGCAAGTGCAACTCATGTTTGAAGTAACATGTTACATGAGTTCTGGAATGACATTCATGTTCAACCTTCAATGTACGAGTTTAAGTGAATAGTGACACTCTATCACAGGAATACATTACTCGAGTTCATGACTGACGATTTTTTCTTTTATCTGAAATAGGCTTGCGTTTGACGACCATTAATACTGGATAGCACTGATGAGGTCTAGGTTGTAGCGCGCTTGCCTAGAAGATGCCTATTCACTCTTGAAACAAGGATGCTAGAAGACTGTTTTACACCTTAGCAGTTCTTATCAGAAACATCAAATTGAAGTGTTTAATTAGAGTAGGTTGGATTTCTACCATGCTCATACTTTGAGAATGTTTCAAATATTTTAACAAGGATATGCAGGAGTAATATAAATTACTCAAATTATTGCATATGATAAATAAATTGATATTCAGATGAAGAATAGAAAATGCAGCATTTTTGTGAATAAATTATCAAATATTCATTATTCACTTTCAAAACACTTAATTGTTATTCTTTATCGCGTTTTTATGCTGCAATGTTATATGGTTAGATACTCAAATATGAAGATAAAACATAATCAATCAACATGGGTCGATTTTTAGCATATTGGTTGGGTAACACGCAAAAATATAAAAATAGAAAATCGGCAGTAGGAATCTTATGAATATATATTATAGAAATATGATTATGTTTCCGCTTAAAGTAACTTTTGCGAGCTCACGATAATTTCCCATTAGTTGCACATTAGTGGATTTTTCAACTGTATGGGTGACGTAAATGTCTAGTTTAGACTCAAAACTATCTAGTAAGACTTGGATGAGAATTGTCGAAGTAGTAAGATTATCTAGTTAAGGCCCAAGACACGGAGCTACCCGCGAAATTCAAATTTAATTTGGTTTTTCGCCATTTATAAATGAATACGACAAAGTAGGCTTATGGTATTCAAATTGCGATAATAACAGTATCATCTTCACAGGTTTATATACTAATCTTTACGTAAAAGTATCCAGTTTAAGAAATTAATCAAAATAATGACTAATTTGTGAGTAGCTCACGTCAAACTCATTATTTTGACTAATTTCTTAAACTGGATACTTTCACGTTAAGATTAGTATATAAACCTGTGAAGATGATACTGCCATTGGCGCAATTTGAATACCATAAGCCTACTTTGTCGTATTAGTTTACAAATTGCGAAAAACCAAATTAAATTTGAATTTCGCGGGCAGACCCGTCTCTTGGGCCTTAAACAAAAAATTGTCATTAATGTTAGATATGTTTACTAAGAAATTGTTTTCATCTCATTATAATATTTATCAGAATTATTAGAATTAGAATAATTTATGGAACGATTACATTGGCTACAAATTTCCTATCTTTATATACAAAAATATACTTATTATCCAAACATTATATTGATTGGACTAAAGTATTGTTGTCCTTTTTACAACAACCTCTATAGGAATAAAATTAAGGTATAAATTAATATTTAATACTCTCTGTTAACTTTGTATCCTTCTGCAATATGATATGCACGAAAGTATCATATGATACTTTCGTGCATATCATTTTTATAATATATTTTATTTCATATGAAATAAAATATATTATAAAAACTTAATATATCTTATAGAAACCTTAAATACTACTAGAACTACATCAAAACAATGAATTTCTATTTTAATCTAGTTTACCCATAAACTTAGCAGGTATTACTTACTTGCTACCGTAAAGCCCTTGTCACACGCAACAAACCTAATGCGTGGCGAAGCGTTTTTATTTTGCAAAAATGTGTCGCTCGAATCTAGTCACAGGAATACGAAAGCGAAGCGAAGCAAAGCGAACCTTTTTGGGGGCGAACCACACGCCAATGACAAACTACAGGCGAAAAGGCAAAACGAGGAGTTTGTTTGACAGGAGCTTTAAGAGTCTTACCCACATATCAACTAGAACAAATCCTTTATTTTGAACCTACCTTATAAGATTTTATACAATATTTAGTAGATTTTTACTCTCAAATTGGTGATTGATAGGAGATTTGTAGCTAACCTATGAATATTTAAATACCTATCACATAAGATAACAAATGAAACACAAAATGTAGCATTTCAACATGTAGCGATATTTGGTTAGCTTCTTACCCATAAAGTATAAGTAGGTAACTATACCATGATGTAGAAATTATTTTATACTTACTATATAAATAAAAACTGTTGTAAACTTATTTTATTGAGTATATTTATTAAGAAATAAATGTGCTAAATGTTAATTTGTTTTGCTAATTTACCATCTCTTACGCCCTGGCTTCGCATAGGTAGGCCTGGCGCACTCCGCAGTAAACTGTGGAGCTACAAGTACATGGCGTACCTCTTCGAAGGGCCTAAATTCAGAGAGTGAGAAGGGATAAGAGTTACGTGATAGAAAGAGAGAAAAGTCTAGGTGAGTAAGACGATAATGTAAGTAGCGCTGTGTCAACCTGAATTGCACTTTATAGTGTCGTAACAAGAGAATTTATTTTAAATCATTTTGCAGAGTAATTAATCTTCTGTAGCTTTAGGTACTTACTACTAGTATTCTGTGGCATAGGTCTAGGTGGTAGAGCCAGACCCAGTGTAGCCAATGGGTCTTATAATTATTAACTTATACTATAAATACAAAAGTAACTGTCTGTTAATGTTTCACGCCTAAACCATGAACTGATTTTAATATTTGGCATGGAGATAGTTTACCAGAGACTTGTTTAGATGTTCAAACAAAATAATACGGTTACTAAATTATTCTATTTTAATTTTAAATATATGCCTACTTTCAGTATTATCAATATAATTAGCAGTAAATGGTGATTACCTCGTTGATCTAGTGGTTAGCAAGTTCGACTGCGGATGACGAGGTCTCAGATTCGATTCTCTGGGTCGGGCCAAAAATATATTGGGTTTTTCTGTCAAGAAATTCTAAATCTTTGAGTTTAAGGCCTGGAATAGATATGCTATTAAAAAGCATAGTTCCTTGCTACTAGATAACAAAGAAGCATTTACAGCAGGCTCTCCGAGTGAGTACAAGAGCAAGACTTGCTTTTGAGCACACACTCCTCCACCCGCACCTCACACCGTATGCTATTTCAGAACCATATTCTTTACGTACCATGCTCATTGTATGCTAATAAGTAGCATATGCTCGAAATTAGCATGCTTTTGTGCTACTACATAGCATGTGTATTCCATGCTTTAAACCAACCAAAGACTACAACGTAAATAGGTCCCGTGAAACAGCGAAAACTTGATTATTTTTTGGCATTAATTAGGTCGTCTGTGATGATTGAGGTCATTGACATTTTGACAGTTGCAGATATCTAAAATTGGAAAATAAATATTTCATAAATATGTCGATATTTTTTTAGGTAAATAGCTATTTAACCGCCGTTAACAATTACAATAATCATAGTTTTGTGATATAAATACAAAAATAAAATACTTTAATGCCGCTAACTGCGCGACAACGAAGTATTCACAATAAAAATGGGGCAAAAAGATCAGCCAGTTTTACCAAAGGAAAGAGATCACGAAAGACCAGCGAAGGGTAAATATTTATTTGTATTTAATATGTATTTAGTCCCCTTATTTGTAAAACGCTACAAACTTCAACAAAAATGTATTTACTTCGCAATATCAGTTTTCGCTTAACCTTAAAAATTATAGCTGAATAACATAGAAAAATAGGTTTGTTATAGGACCTGCAACATATATACATGATCTTCTAATTTCAAGGTCTCCCATTGCTTTTAGAGTGACTCCTATTAGGCCCATAATCAGTGTCTCAAAGAATATGTAATTTTATTTGTGTTTGGCTAATTTAAAATTTATGTGCTGATTTTCAGAGAATATCTATTCACCAATGCCCCATCAGACTTACGCAGTATAGCATACCCGGGTGGTGCAGTTGCACTAGGGCTGCTGTTGATAGCCCGTCTAACATCTGCATATTGGGGACAAATCGCAGACTGCGATGAGACTTATAATTACTGGGAGCCTTTGCACTATTTGGGTAAGATTGTCAACACGATTGAGTATTTATTTACTTAACACTTTTTCTGTGTAAAACACACATGTTGTACGAAGCATATTAAATGAGTGTAAATTGTTTGGCAGCACGTCTTTGATAGTAAGTGGTGTATGTGGGTGCGTGCGGGCTTGTGCGTGCGTGCGTGCGTGCGTGTGTGGTGTGTATGTGTGTGTGTGTGATGGTAGTTGATGTGTGTCCTGTGATATATTAATATTTATTTATATATATAATATAATATATTTTGTACATGTAATCTCTAATAACAAAGAAATTGAAGTTTGCAATGATTTTATATTCACCTTTATAATATTAGTGTGATAAAAAACATCTGTGTGAGTGAGACTAGCAAATTATAAAGTTGAAGTGCAACATTTGACATTAAAATAATATTGTATATTCATCTATGTTTATATAATTTTCTCAGTATATGGAAATGGCTTGCAAACTTGGGAATACAGTCCAGTATATGCGATACGGTCATACATGCCACTATGGATGTTTGCAGTACCCGCTAAGATACTGTCACTTGTCATGACACCAATCTCCGTGTTCTATAGTCTAAGAGCCCTGCTAGCAGTGTTGATGGCTTGCGCTGAACTTATGTTCTACAAGTAAGTGTATTGATTTTTATTTATATTAGTCAACCACTCTGGCCTAGTGCAAATTGGCAGACTTGGAGAACCCACAGGCGTACAGTTTCCTCACTATGTTTTACTCAGATCGTCACAATTAAGACTAGAAATACAAATGTATAATATATAACATTATATACTATATAGCCTAAGTATGTCATGCTCTCTTTAAAGTTTCTGTGGTGGTGTCGTGTGGTGCGGGTTGTTATGTTCCCTCAAATATGGTTGAGCGAAGCAATGGCTGGATCATGCGTCATGCTCGTGAACGGGTGCCACCAACGGGAATGGGTCTGCTTTTGCCTGCCTGTGTTAACATGTATTGAATTGTATTTATTTGTATTTGTATTGTAATTTTTTTTACTTGTATTGTACTCAGGAAAATTCATCGTGGAAGCACTGAATACATAGCATAGTTTCAATAACAATTGTAAAAATTTTATTTTTTTGAAAAGAGCAACCGCCGAGTTTCTTGCTGGCTCTTCTCGGCAGGAAAGGCATTCCGAACCAGTGGTAGATTCATTGACTATTCAAAAGTGCTTGTAAAAGTTTATTTGAATAAAAAATATTTCTATTTCTATTTCTATTTCTACTATGCAGTGTTCAGTGCATCACAATCACCTCACCTCAATTGATTGGCTGAATTTATAACTTGCATGCTGCATCAAATTGTTTTGACCAACAACAGGAGAGGACTAGCCAATCAGAGGTCATTGAATCGTCAAACTGAATGTTGATTCTCTAAAAATTATTGCAACAGTTTAACAATTGCAATGCCTTCCAATTTGCTGGTACCTTCCCGATATTGGTTAAAATGCATTGATGCAAGAATGCCATTAATTCAGCCAATCAGAGACCATTGCAATCGTTACACTGATGCAATCATTTATAGAGAATCAACACCCTGATACTCATATGACAATCTCACAAGAGCTGTAATATCTTCCTTGTCACATTATAGGGCGGTATGCCACGAGTTCGGAGTACACGTCGGCCGCGTGTGGCTCTGCCTCGCGCTGCCCGCCGCTGGCTGCTTCGCGTCCGCAGCGGCCATGCTGCCTTCCGCATGGAGCGGCGCTTTGGTCTCCGCGGCGATGGCTTGCTGGTGGCGCAAGAGATACCCGCCCGCTATCATACTGACCGCTGCCACTGTACTGCTCAGTAAGTTTGACTACAGTCTATGTATGTATGTCATATACATGCATACAATATATATGTATTAGTAAACTATGTATGTGACGTTATGTATGTTCCACTGTAGTGTCTAAGTTGAGCTAATTTTGCTGGGTGGTATATGCTTAATTTTGGTTAAAATGGGTTCCTTTTAAAAACTTTTATCCATGTTGATGAAGTTGTGGCCAATAGCTAGTTTATAATTTACTATTAATTAAGAATTTACTAATAACTATTAATTTTACTAATTTACTAATAACTAATAAATAAGAATTATACAAAAATACACTTAATCCCAAAAATGGTATAAATACAATAATGAAGTGGGATATACTATTGTGGCAAGCACGCACTTATGTTAAATAGGATAAAAGAGAGTCATATTGTCTACAGCAGTGGGGTTGAGGAGATACAATTGTAAGTTGTATTTGATCCAGTCGTGGCAATGCTAGAGAATGTGTCTCTAGTGCATTGTGGTTGCGCTGCGCTTGAGTTAATAGTCTCGGCTAACAGAGCTGGAGTCCGGATCATGATTGCCGGTCAGTCTAGCTTGTTGAGTGCCTGAGTCTAGCCTCGAAAGCGTGTGTTGCTTGAGAATGAGTCTCGAAAGCAAGCCGCGGATGTCACGCTATAGTCCCACCCATAACTATGCGGATGTCGCGACAGCGGTGATTAGAACAGTATACCGCCGGAACTGCCTTCCTGTGTAGACACGGACTCTCCGTTACCTTTCTCAATCTATTCTATATATACCATACGAGCGTAAAAACTTCGATAACGCGATTCAGGACTTTGACTTAATTATGTTATTTGTAAGTCTATTATCTTTATTTTTATTTTTTTTATACGTTTTTATGAATGATATCTGTTCATTATTTAAATTAATGTCGTATATGATTAAAAATAAGTAGTTGAAAGCATTTTATTTTCGTTTTGTAGTATTAGTTCATTGTTTGTCAATAGATGGCGTTACAATACATTACCAGTGATCCTTTAACATTTTTCATAGCAAAAACTCTTACGAAAAAATTTGTAATGTAAAATCTTTACTCATTGTAGTATGATAATGATTTTTTTTTTCTTTTGCAGGTTGGCCTTTCACAGCCCTGCTAGGCTTACCGATAGCCATAGACATGATTTTAATCAAACGCCAGTACATAGACTTCATCAAGTGGTCAATAATTTCACTGATACTCATTCTCCTACCGACGGTGGCGGTCGACTCGTGGCACTACGGCCGATTAGTGGTCACGCCATGGAATATAGTCGCTTACAATATATTCACGGAACACGGACCTGACTTATATGGCGTGGAACCCTGGACCTATTACTTTGTTAATGGATTTCTCAACTTTAATATTGTTTGGGTAAGTTGAATGAAGGACGCGTGAGCATTTACTTGTGGTTACGTCGTTTACGTGCACATTGCGTAAGTGTGCGTGCCTGTCAGGAGCCTAGGTGAGAGCGGTTAGGCGCAAGCTCTCGCGCACACTTATACAGATACGACACTTACACAACCATGAGCCACTAGCCCTCGTGAAATGAATAAACTACTAGTGCTAAAATGCAGAAAAAAACTAAATTCAGCCACAATTTAGACTAATTATTAGCCACAGTTTAGACAGCCACAATTTAGACTAATTAGCAACAATTTAGCAAAGATTAATGCACCTTTTACAGAATCGACCTGCTGTCCCTCAAATATACCCATGCAAAAATCACGTCGATCTGTTGCTGCGTGATTGAAGGACAAATCATCAAACAAACACACTTTCACTTTTTAATAATCAATATTTTAATTTTACAAGATTATTATAGATTCCAATTCCAAACAAAGGAGATAGAAGTCCTATAATTGAGATTTTCAACCTCCTCCTTTTTTGGAAGTCAGTTAAACAGCTTATAACTTATTTGTTTTTGTTTTATATGTTACATTTAAGATTGTAATTCACGAATATCCATATTTTGACATCAGGGGCCCAAGTCTGCTATTGCAATTGTAGTTCAATTGTCTATCAATGACATCCCAATTGCTACTTTTAGCAATTTTGGAAGTCTACTAATTCAATGGCGTCACAATTGTTTTCCGATGGTTTGCCACTGACACATCTAGCTTTGAATCTAGCTTAAATAAACGTTTTTAATATGTAGTTTTTTTTGAAACTCATTTCGGCAAACGCTTTTTAAGCTAATTGCAATACCGAGGTATCATTGAATTACAATCCAATTATAAGAAATCGAACGACCATTGTGAATTTAGTAGACTACGAAATTTTGGACCAATGATAGTTGAGTTGTAATTGTATTGCGGATCAATGACATGTAAAATAGCAGACTTGGGGCCCTGGTCTGGTGGGAGGCTTTGGCCGTGGTGAGTTACCACCCTACTGGCAGACGTTCTGCCGTCAGCGTTCCGGCACGATGGCGTGTAGAAACAGATTTAGGGGTATGGGTTGAACACTGCCATACACGTTCCAATTATCATTGTTACCATCTTAGACTGCATCGTCACTTACCATTTTTGGATGTGTAAATGAACCATTATAGAGTATGGCTTGTCTGTGGTCACTTGACAGTTTTTGCTCCTGTCAAACGACAATCTAAGTTTCTACGTTGTCTTTGCCTACGACTGACCGCCGGCTAACTTTGTTTCGTGTGTGCTCCGAATTAGTCTAAATAAATATCCAGTTTAATCTTTTAAAAACTCTTTTCCTTTTACGGCCTAAACCCTTCAACCATCAGGTGAGTTCGCAGTCAAGGAGTCGCATTCTTGTCATTGAGTCAGAATAGAATAGAATAGAAATATTTTTTATTCAAATAAACTTTTAAAAGTGCTTTTGAATCGTCGATGAATCTACCACTGGTTCGGAATGCCCTTCCTGCCGAGAAGAGCCAGCAATAAACTCGGCGGTTGCTCTTTAAAAAAAAAAAGTTTGATTGTTCATTGTTCAGGTGCTGGCGCTGTCGTGTCCCCTACTACTGGTAGCGTGTACGGCGATCTCGTCGCGCTCGACGGCGCGCGCGTCGTTCTGCGCGCCGTACTGGCTCAGCCTCCTTCCTCTCGTGCTGTGGCTGGGAGTGTTCATGGCGCAACCTCATAAGGAAGAGAGGTGAGCGAACATTTTATGTTATCCCACTATAATAATAAACGTAAAAATTTCTTTATTTTTTTTATTAGAAACGACCAACAGGTTACAATAAATTACAAAAGCTACTATACAATTGGGGAATATCTTGTGTTTGTTTAGTGAATATTTGATTTATAATTTGACTGACATGAATTTGACATTATTAATAATTAATATAATATTATATGCTAAGAAATCACATAATTATTGAATGTGCATAAAGTACTAAGACTGTAATATAAGAATTATAATTATATAATTTTAAAACAGGCAATGATATTACATGCCTTTGAAGGCATTTGGATGTACCTACCTACCTGTATTACAATAAGACTTAATGTAAACCTAAAGAAGATTGGGCAAAAATGACCCGGTCACGATGTTTTTGCGGCCATCAACGAAATATGTTCAATTTCATTAATTGTAATACACTTATTATCATTACATATAAATTGGTGTCATAACTAATGTCAGTTTTTTTAATGATGCATCAGCCGCACCGCCGCTTGCAAATGCTGGCCGGCCACCGCACCGTACATACCTACACATTTTTTATTAACAAAAAAATAAAAATATATTTCACAATCATAAGATTTTACCTGTTGGTTATAATGTTCAAGACGAGACTAAAACATATAAGTTTCATCAGTGTCCGCGCTGGGTCATACTGCCATACAAATTTGCCCAATCTCCTTTGCAATAAATGAGTTTGAATTTGACCATCGCAGGTTCCTGTACCCGGTGTACAGCCTGCTGGTGCTGGCGGGCGCCATCGCGCTGGACTGCCTGCAGAAGATGACGTTCGCCGTGGGCACGGAGCTGCTGCGCTGGCGCAAGGAGCGCGAGCGGCGGCACTACCTCGTGTACACCGGCCCGCTGGTCGTCATGTGCGTGCTGCTGGCCGGGGTCGCCAGTGAGTACAATCCTATTATAAATGCGAAAGTTTGTATGTATGTTACTCAGTCACGCCGCAACGACAGAACCGATTTGACTTGTGGTCCAGAATTGTATGGAGCTTGTGTCTGGTCTTTGTACTAGTAATAAAATAAAATAAAATATTAAACCATTTTTGACTGATCAAATCCACGAACTCATCTTTATTTCAGTGGTAATATTATTTATTTTCTGCAAGTGACGCAACATAACATACGTAATCATGGCGGCTGGATTCATTTTTCTGACGTTAGCTGTCAAAATATCACGAGGCCATTGCGGATCAATATCCGCAAATCTTCCGTGAACAAAAGCCGAGTCAAACAAGTAGCAAAGATCCAAAGTATTTTATTTTATTTATTTATTTAAAGGACAATCCACGGGTAACAATAATTCTTAAAAACTAAACAAAAAATGAAAAGACATATTAATGCTATATTGTCGACCCACTTAGGGACTGCCACAACTTGCGAATAAAAAACTAGAAGGAGAAAAAAACTAAAATAAAAACGCCAAATCGCCAGAGAAAATCCACAAAAAAACACAAGAACTCACGAGTTCACAACACCACGACAAAGCTCGGAAATCGGAATAAACAAAAAATATCACGTGACACGTTACTTGTCAGATAACTCAGAAATGACATTTGACGTAGAACCGCGTCTACTGCCTGCTATGGCTGAAAGGTAGCCATCTTGTAAGTGTTGCGAGCAGTACCGAAAAACTTGAAATTACATTTTTATTTTAGCAATTTAATTATTATGATTTTCTAATTAATTTTATTTTTGTTGATCTCTTTGTATTCTTCGCTTTTCACGGTATTTGGTACAAGAGTACACCCAAAATGGACCATATCCTTTGGCCAAAATTTAATTTTCTTTTTCTTGTTAATTTTTATTAAAAAAAGTATAAGTTGAAAAGGAATAAAACATCAAAATAATATAATTTAACATTAATTTTGCTTTCCAGGCATTTCCCGAACAACGGCCCTCTTCAACCACTACCACGGCTCGATGACCCTTCTACGTCACATTCCCGACCAACCTGACGCTCAGGGCGAACTCAGCGTGTGCTTCGGCAAAGACTGGTACCGCTCCCCGTCCAGCTTCCACGTGCCGGACGCGTACCGGATACGATTCGTGCCCAGCGAGTTCACCGGGCAACTGCCTGCGCCTTATGACGATGGACATAACGGTGAGATTCCATTGACTCTAATCCGAACTAATCCCAAATCAATCATCACTAATATGGACCTTATGTTCCTTGTTTTAAGACTCATTTCCATCCATACATCCACAGCCAGGGCCTTAAGTTGACACTGCGAAATAAAAATCGGTAGCTTGATAAATGAACGACTTTAAAGCAAGCACGTTGAGGCCTATTCGTGTGTATTAGTATTAGGTGCCCCTTTGTAACTTGATTATCTTAGATTCGAGCTTATTTATGGCCAGAATATATTGCATTCATAAATTATGTTTATTTAGCAACTTAGCATTAATAAGTATCTCTTAAACCCGGCTTCTTAATATTTTAGAACTCCTCAAGTGTTACGTATGGTTTTTTGACCATGGACAAACCAAAAACAAAAAATTAAGGTTCCCTTAAATTGATAAAAAGAGCTCATTCTTTAAATGTTCTATTACATGGTTTGGTGGGAGGCTTTGGCCGTAGCTAGTTACCACCCTTCTGTCAAAGACGTGCCGCCGAGCGATTTAGCGTTTCAGCACGATGGCGTGTAGAAACAGATGGTATGGATTGAATTTACACTGCCTTACCCCTTCCAAGTTAGTCCGCTACCATCTTAGACTGCATCGTCACTTACTATCAGGTGCGATCGCAGTCAAGGGATCTTGTCATTGAATCAAAAAAAAAACATATTTACTCAACTTTCTCCTTTTTTCCAGCTACCCGCATAATCCACCCATACTTCAACGACCTAAACAAAGGCGACAACCAGACCTACCTGAAACCGTCGGAGTGCCATTACCTCATTGACTCTGACATCGGGACCCCCTCTAAGCTACAGCCCCCGTACCATAAGAACACTAACACATGGGAGATCGTTGCCTCAGTGCCTATATTAAATGCCGGTAAATCTCACAGGATATTCAGAGCTTTCTATGTACCCGTGTTATCGAATAAGAATGTTGTGTATGCCAACATGTATTTGTTGAGGAATAAAGTGATTGACGTATAAAACTGATCGCATATTAGGAGTCATACCGCACGTGCCGCAAAAGCCGGAAATGTGTCGGAAGTGCGAGTTAGCTGAATCGAACGTACCGACTCTAGACGTCATCTGCGTAAATTCAAATTCAAAATTATTTATTTCATGTATCTTATACACGTCGAGACTATAAAGCCGGTTCGGAATACAGATTATATTGTGTAATGATTATTCTATTGTATAATGATTTTATAGAAGGTAAACTTTAATGTTTTTTATGTATTATTTTTGTATGTCAGATATCATCTGACCGTATATGCGGCAGCTTCACGTTTCCTAAGATCTTATGTTACCCATATTCTTGCAAATAAAATATTTCATTTCATTTCAAGAGCCGGCAAAGGCAGTTGCATATCTTTGATATGACTTATACACAGTTCATAAATTCAAAATTATTTATTTTATGTAGGCCAACTTGTGGTTCTTATGACAGGTCAAAGCTCTGTCATCTACTACTGTCTACATAATAATATGTATTAGAATATAATACAATACTTTTTTTGTTTAAATAAACTTTTACAAAGTGATTTTGAATTGTCAGGTTCAATTCTGTCAAATGAAAAACATATCAATAATTTATTCAATGTTGATAATAATGATTTTGATAGTTCAATTCGTCCAATCATATTTATATTAATACGAGATTTTTTAATATTATTGATATATATTTTATTTTATTTGCTAGCTTGATTCACGCTAATATTATAAAGGCATAGTATGTATGTCTGGTATCTTTTCGCGGTTCGAACTGATTTAAATTTATGGCACAGAGATAGAGATTAGAAAGAGACACAAATACCTTGCAGTTTGCGGAAAGGTAGTAAAACTAGTGTACGAACGCACTACGTAATTTTGAATCGATGGTCGATTATTGTTGCATTATAAAACTATATTGCATTTTGTGGCCTTTAAATTTTCAATTTTCAATTTTTTTATTAATATATGTTATATTTCTGATTTCTCAGATCAGTTTTACAATTAAATAAATCTATTTTTTTTTAACGTTACTGGCACCAGATTTTATTGTTTCTACTCCCTCTTCAGATGATTATGATTTGAATAAGTTACAAACAGTCCTATTATTTATTTTTTTCATTTTAAAATATCGTTGAATCTTATATAATGATTTTATCAATTCATTTTTTTATTATATATTTAATATATTGTACTTAATATGTAGTTAAGTATTCACGAGCTAGCTATTTAGTTAGATAATTACAAATTAACTATTTGTTAATATAATGCTAAGGTTAAATAAAATAGTATATTCCAATAAAAAATTGTATGTATACAAAATCAGTTTTTGAACATGAAACAAATATGTAATGTGTATATTTTATAGCTACCCACACTGGGTTTCTATAGTCTAGGCTATTTTTTTTTTGACAACACTATTAAGCTGTCAAGTGTCAATGCCAATTCGTAAAGATTTACTCTGTGTTTCTTAATTTTCTGAAATATTCGAAAATAAATTTTATGTTCTAGTGTCTGTAGTACTTCTCGCAATTTGTTTTTGGGTTGCTATATTCAATACTAACTGATGCCGGCGACTTCGATCGTGGATTTAGTTTTTAAAATCCCGCGGGTACTCTTTGATTTTCCGGGGAAAAAACTAGCCTGTCACTCTCCAGGTCCTCAACTATATTTATGCAAAAATTTACGTCAACCCATAGCTCTGACACTTTTTGATTTTGCTATAATACCCAAAGTAGGAATGCCACGCCGCACCCCTATTTTTTCTATTACTTCCTTTTTTGCCATTTGAAAAGTCATCCGAAAAAGCATTTTTTATTAATTTATCAAGTTGGAAAATAAAAATTATGAAGTAATTTAAGCAATAGTCTCCTAAGTGAAGCTAGTCATAAAGAAGTAAATTAAATAATATAATTATTTAATAGTATAATATTAAAAGCCAATTTTATATCTTTACAAATATTTACGTTTTCTGATAATGTTGTGTGTTCACTTTGTAATAATAAATATGAAATACCTATTTTATAAAGCTAATGAATGGTTCAGAATGATGCTGAGATCTATAGAGGTGAAAAAGAGACACAAATATGCTCTGACATAAATCTGTCTCGTTTTAACTCTGTCTTGAGTCTGAGCTGAGTGAAAGTGCGGTCGATTTCAGCGTAAGTGCTCTGATAGTGAATGTGCTAATAGCAAAACCATTACATAAATATTTCTGACGTAATATCTGTCTTCTTTAACTGAAGACATCGCTGGTTTGCGAGAACAGTGACAGAACTAAAAAAATTAATGATTTTAGAGAATGGCGTTTTGAAATTTCTTGATTAATGTTTTTTATTAATGTTTTTGTGCACACTTCAAAAAGTATATTATTAGGATTTGACTTTACTGATGTCGGTGTTGTAATTTCTATTCACTACAAAATATCAAAGATTTATGAGCGTTTGGCATACTTAGTTCACTTTGATGGAATTTTGAGTTACGTCGATATTCTCGCAAACCCGCGATATAGTTAACTGGTAGAGAGGTATCTTTTAAAGAGAAAAGTGTTCCCTTTCCCCCACCTTTTTCTTTTTTCTTTTATTTTCTGAAAAATAAGTCAACATGCACATATCCCGTTTTGAAACGACCTTCCTCGTTTGGTACAAGATACGAAAATATAAAGATAGTGTTTTTAATTTTTATTCTATGCATTTTTCTTATTGGTGTAAAGTACTATCTTATCGGCTAAAGTTAAGTAGTAATTCTCGGAATAAGCCACTGAGAGTGAGAATTCTGTTAGTTTATTTTCATGTGCAATAATAGGTTATGCTTATATCATTATGCGTTAACATAATGAAACTATGTTGTGAACACCAAAGGAACAATAAAAGTGTTAGTCATAATGGTTTGCATCTTTGTAAGCACACTTAATAATTAAGATTTGTAAGTATGTAAGATTTTAATAAAGAATTTTTAATTAATATACTTCTATTCTTTTTTTTTTATTTACCTATCCTTTAACTTTTAATTGAGTATATAATCCAGGTAAATTTTTATACTCGAACCGTAGCTTATTCGAAAGAGTTTATTTTCAACGCGCTTACATTAATATTCTTCTACTTACATATATAGAAATGATGATAACTGTCGGCACTATTTAAAATCCTCTCCTGCGGCTCGGATATAAAAATTTGCCACTCATACTTTCCATAATTAGGTAGTAAATAACTACTTTGTTGGGAATGCAAAATTGTAGTTCGTCAATAATCGCTAGGACGACTTAAAATGTTAATTATTATTTATGTAAAAAAAATTATATTTGCCATACAAATAATAAAAGAAATAAGAAGTAGAGCACTGCAACTCTATCGTTTTATGTGACGTCACAGAAAGATTTAAATGGCGGACACACAATTGATATTGCTGATTTACTTTTTAGTAACGAAAATGATTGTAATTGTTTTGTAGAAAGCGATAATCTTTTTTCAAAAAGGCGTAGCCAACCCTCTACACAAAATATTTCAGTAAGGCTACGATGAATAATAATCGTTCACTTTTGATTTTACTTTAGAGTAAGTAAGTAGGTTAAACATTAAGTAAATGTAAGAATTCGTTTATTCATTAATATTTTATTTTATTTTGTTAATAATTTGTGACTTTTCTTTTATTTTTGTTCAACAAATTCGCTGTAAATAAATTACGCAATGAGGGAAATAGTCCATATTCAAGTCGGAAGATGTGGCAACCAGATTGGATCTAAGGTACTTAAATAAATTATATTTATAAGCCATAACCATATGCCATCTAAATATTAATAATATATATGCCACTTCTGGCGTCGGAGATGACAAGGTGGTCTGTTGAATAATCTGCCATTCAACAGGATTGTAAGATGTGTGATAAACGCTGGTTGTGCATTGCGCCAAGATCCTTTGGACTTAATTTAGCAAGCGGCAAGCGCTGGCTGCACACGGCAAATATTAGCAAAAGGCCTTGCACATCCCACCAAGTTTTAAGCCAATGTATATTTACCAGGCTCAAAGTTGGTATAATTGAGAATATTTTTCATCACCCTATTTAATTATTTCTTTTCAGTTCTGGGAAGTAATATCCGACGAGCACGGCATAGATCCCAACGGCTGCTACACAGGTGACTCTGATCTTCAGCTAGAGCGGATCAATGTTTACTACAACCAAGGGGCGGGCGGAAAATACGTTCCACGCGCCGTTTTAGTTGACCTCGAACCTGGTACCATGGACTCCCTACGCGCTGGCCCTTACGGACAGATTTACAGACCTGACAACATAGTCTACGGGCTGAGTGGTGCAGGCAATAACTGGGCTAAAGGGCACTATACCGAAGGAGCTGATTTGCTTGAAACTGTCCTGGATGTTGTCAGAAAAGAGGCGGAAGGTTGCGACTGTTTACAAGGATTTCAGGTCGTCCATTCAATCGGAGGTGGCACAGGCTCTGGACTAGGAACTTTACTCCTATCGAATCTTCGAGAAGAATATGCCGATAGAATAATATTAACCTTTTCAGTAGTACCAAGTCCCAAAGTGTCTGATACTGTAGTGGAACCATACAATGCAACGCTATCCGTAAATCAGTTGATAGAGAATTCAGACCAATCATTTTGTATTGATAACGAAGCGTTATACGATATTTGCTTCCGAACTTTAAGATTGCAGACACCAACATACGGAGATTTGAACCACTTGGTATCAGCTACAATGTCAGGAGTTACAACATGTTTACGTTTCCCAGGACAGTTAAATGCGGACTTACGAAAGCTTGCAGTTAACATGGTGCCTTTCCCAAGGCTGCATTTCTTCATGCCTGGATTTGCTCCTTTAACAGCCCGCGGTAGTCAAAAATACCGTGCTCTAACTGTACCAGAACTAACTCTGCAGATGTTCGATGCCAAAAACATGATGGCCGCTTGCGATCCTCGCCACGGGCGATATTTAACTGTTGCTGCTATATTCCGCGGTCGAATGTCCATGAAAGAAGTTGATGAGCAAATGCTTAACATCCAGAGCAAGAATAAGGATTATTTTGTGAAATGGATACCCAATAACGTGAAAACTGCCGTCTGCGATATACCGCCACGAGGTATGAAGATGTCTGCTACGTTTATAGGTAACACGACAGCGATACAGGAACTTTTTAAGAGAATTTCCGAACAATTCACGTCTATGTTCCGAAGAAAGGCATTCATACATTGGTATACGGGCGAGGGTATGGACGAGAATGATTTCACTGAGGCGGATAACAATCTGAATGATTTGATTTCCGAATACCAACAGTATCAGGACGCGACGGTCGAGGACCAAGAGTTTGAAGATGAAGATGAAACTGCGCCGAATGATGAAAGTGATGAATGAAATGTGATTATTATTATTTTATTTATTAAATTATTGTTTCAAACTTCGATTCGATTATTATTATTAATTTAATAGCATCAGGCAAAATAATCCATCCCTTTGCTGTTCGCATTAAGTATCTATTGTCCTATCAAAGTCGTACCAGCGCAAGTTTTATGTATAGTTTGATGGGAAACGGGGTTCCGACGAAAATTACCTAATTTTTCTGTGATCGAAGCCTATAGTGGGTAGTAGTACGCGGCATGACCGGAGTGCAGGAGCAGTCTTTCCTTGTATTATCAGATAATTATGATATTTCTTTAAAATTATAAATAGTCTATTAACTTTCATCACCATTTCAATTTAATCTTTTAATCTCAATTCTTAAATATCCCGCTGGTTTGCAGATGTGTTGAGAGTGAATTTTTACATATAGTTACACGAACTTTTTGATGAATTTTCTTTTATTCAACCTTTTTAGGCAATGTCGAAAAAATACAAAAACAAAAATTTTCGAATTTGGATACTTTTCATTTTGTCATTGAACTAAAACGATTTCGAATCATTATTCAAGAAAATTTTGTGTGCGATGCACATGCAATAATTTTGCATATTTTTTTTATATTTTATACATTTTTTTATATGATTGATTGAGTTTAAATTTTAACTACCTTTTACTTTTGGATCCAAATTATTTGTGAATTATTAAAATGAGGGAAATTGTGCACATCCAGGCTGGGCAATGCGGGAACCAGATTGGAGCTAAGGTAAGGTATTTTTCCTCAATGCTGAAAGTCAATCAGTAAATTCTTATTGTTTGCTCGTCTTACGAGAAAGCACACTCTAAGAATACCCTTATTAATATGGAATTAATCTCTACACCTAGTGGAGCGATTTAGAACCCTCTAACCTATATAATTGTGTTGCAATATCGAAATCTCGGTAAAAATGCCATTAATGTTTTATATTGTCAACAGTTCTGGGAGGTGATATCCGATGAACACGGCATCGACCCGACCGGCGCATATCAAGGAGACTCCGATTTGCAGCTGGAACGCATCAACGTCTACTATAATGAAGCATCCGGTTGCAAGTACGTCCCACGAGCAGTTCTCGTGGACTTGGAACCTGGGACCATGGACTCTGTACGTTCAGGACCATTTGGACAAATCTTTCGTCCGGACAATTTTGTATTTGGGCAATCTGGAGCTGGGAATAATTGGGCTAAAGGCCACTATACAGAAGGTGCGGAGTTAGTGGATCCAGTTCTCGATGTAGTGCGTAAAGAAGCAGAAGGCTGTGACTGCTTACAAGGGTTCCAACTCACACATTCTCTAGGCGGTGGGACAGGTTCAGGAATGGGAACCTTAATCATATCCAAGATAAGGGAAGAATATCCTGACAGGATTATGAATACGTTTTCGGTCGTACCAAGTCCCAAAGTGTCAGAT
Organism: Hipparchia sbordonii; assembly: GCA_038048805.1. Taxonomy (NCBI): domain Eukaryota; kingdom Metazoa; phylum Arthropoda; class Insecta; order Lepidoptera; family Nymphalidae; genus Hipparchia; species Hipparchia sbordonii. Next base: position 14,537,258 of record CM076099.1, on the reverse strand, counting down.
ACAGTTGTAGAACCTTACAACGCAACTTTGTCGGTTCATCAGCTAGTAGAAAACACAGATGAGACCTACTGTATTGATAATGAAGCGTTATACGACATATGCTTCAGGACACTGAAGTTGACCACTCCAACTTATGGGGATTTGAACCATCTGGTGTCTGCAACTATGTCGGGTGTCACAACGTGTTTAAGATTTCCGGGGCAGCTGAATGCAGATTTACGGAAGCTTGCTGTTAATATGGTGCCGTTTCCAAGATTACACTTCTTTATGCCAGGGTTTGCACCACTGACATCTAGAGGAAGTCAGCAGTACCGGGCATTGTCTGTTCCTGAGTTGACTCAACAGATGTTTGACGCTAAGAACATGATGGCTGCCTGCGATCCACGTCACGGACGATACCTCACCGTAGCCGCAGTGTTCCGTGGTCGTATGTCCATGAAGGAGGTCGATGAGCAAATGCTGAATATCCAGAACAAGAACAGCAGCTATTTTGTTGAATGGATTCCTAATAACGTAAAGACAGCTGTGTGTGACATTCCTCCACGCGGTTTGAAGATGTCTGCTACCTTTATAGGGAATACGACGGCAATTCAAGAACTTTTTAAGAGGATATCTGAGCAGTTCACTGCCATGTTTAGACGGAAAGCGTTTCTGCATTGGTACACCGGCGAAGGAATGGATGAAATGGAATTTACTGAAGCTGAAAGTAACATGAATGACTTGGTTTCTGAATACCAGCAGTACCAGGATGCTACTGCTGATGATGAAGGGGAATTTGACGAAGAAGTTGAAGAGTAATTGTTATTTTGTTCAATGTCGTGTTTGTTTAAATTTGTGTCTGTCCTGTTAAGTGTAGCTTTACCAGTTTAGATGTTTTTATTCTATTTAGAAAGTTTTAAATAAAAATATGCATACTGTTGACGTGTTTTTTCGCTTCTAAACATGTCAAATAAGTACGTAGCCATGTATTTAAAGATCTATATAAGTTCTTTATTTCATTTTCTATAGTAGCAAAAATACTTGGGGTATTACTACGGTAGGTAGCACGGGCAATAAAGGGCCTAAATCCTTAAATCTATCGACACTGGTGGAGGTGGTGGGTCATCTATATACAAGTTTGTTTGTTTGAACCAAAGAGAATGTAATCACTCCGTTTTAAGAGGCGGAACTTCAAAGAAAAAAATTTCGAGACTTTGTTTTTATTTTAGCCAACTTCATAAAAGAAAAACAATACTACCAACCCATGTAATGAAGAAAGAATTGTCAAAGCTAAGGATGTAATGTATCGATAGATTTGTCTTATCGATAATTAGATTTTATCGATATCGACAAAAACAGGGATATGCTACCAAATCTATTGTTCTAAGATCAAGTTCAAAAGTTGCGTAAATAAAACAAGGATCAATATGAGTCTAGTATTTATTCATTTTTATTCACAATATTACAACTAGTTGAAACAAAATTAGTTACTTTAAACTGAATTCTTTCTTTCTTTCTAGAAGTTTTTTCAATGCAATAGCATCTTTTTATCTGCTAAGCAAAGCAAAGTATCACTGCAGTCTTCTTTTTATCCCATTCGATAGAATAGCAGTTAAAAATAATCGTAGGTAGCACAGGTAGGTAGGCAAGTGCCTACCTACCAGTTTGATACCATTGGAAAAAGCAAGAACTTCTCAGAACTTTTAACATTCATGCTGCAAACTTCACATTTTCTATAATCTTCCAAGATGGTTCACAAATTGAATTGAGGAATTAACGAATAAACAATTCCCGCTAGAATAATTATTTATAGAATTAATATTTATTTCAAACGTTTGACAAATATTTTTCTCTTATTTATTATACTTACTGACAACTGACTGAAAAATGACAACAATTTTTTTCTTTCTTTGGATTAATGACTTTTCATAATGCGAAGCCAGTCGAACCAAGAATTAACTCTTTTTAGAAAACTCCTTTTTGACATAAATTATGTTGGCAATATGACGTCACCCGTTAGTTTCGGCATGTTGCTGAACCCAAAGAAATAAAATGTTCTTGTAAGAGAGTTTCTAGAGGCTGGTTTGAACCGTTTGAACGCGCTAATCTCAGGAACTACTGGTTCGAATTGAAAAATTCTTTTTGTTGGATAATCCATTTATCGAAGGCTTTGAGACTATAACATCACGCTGCAACCTACCTCTGTGTATATCGATATCTCCGTGATTTCTTAACCGATTTGCGTGAATCTTTTTTTAATCGATACAAAAACTTTGCGAAATGCTCTTATAAAAACTTCGGGTTCCAACTCTTCAATCCTGATGCTGCAGGGGTACTGCCCCCTAAACTGTGGGGATTTAGGAACTATCAATTGTGAATTGAAGAAACGGACGAAGTCGCGGGCGTCCGCTAGTACATTATATTTATGTGGTGGTGGTACCTATTTAATTCAAAATAATATAGTTAGAAATGTAATATTTTTTATTTTAAAACAAATAAGGACATACACAAATGAAACACCAAACAATAGTCACTCCATCCCCTCTTCGCCTTCTCCTTCCTCATCGAACTCGCCCTCATCATCCGCCGTCGCGTCCTGGTACTGCTGGTATTCCGAGATGAGGTCGTTCATGTTACTCTCAGCTTCTGTGAACTCCATTTCGTCCATACCCTCGCCCGTGTACCAATGGAGGAACGCTTTCCGCCTGAACATGGCGACAAACTGCTCTCCTATCCTCTTGAAGACATTCTGTATGGCTGTCGTGTTGCCAATAAACGTAGACGCCATCTTCAAACCCCGCGGGGGTATATCACAGACTGCTATTTTGCAGTTATTAGGTATCCATTCCACAAAGTATGTGCTGTTCTTGTTCTGTATATTCAAGATCTGCTCGTCGACTTCCTTCATGGACATCCGCCCACGGAATATCGTCGCAACTGTCAAATACCTCCCGTGCCGAGGATCGCATGCGGTCATCATGTTCTTCGCGTCGAACATTTGAAGAGTCAACTCCGGAACTGTCAGAGCTCTGTATTGCTGCCCTCCTCGGGATGTGAGGGGAGCAAAGCCAGGCGTGTAAAAGTGGAGTCGAGGAAACGGGACCATGTTAACCGCCAACTTTCTCAAATCGGCGTTCAACTGTCCTGGGAAACGGAGACACGTCGTAATTCCAGACATATTTGCGCATATCAAGTGATTTAGATCACCGTAAGTAGGCGTAGTCAACTTCAACGTTCGGAAACATATGTCGTAGAGTGCCTCGTTGTCTAAGCAGAATGTGTGGTCCGTGTTTTCCACCAGCTGGTTGACGGATAGAGTGGTGTTGTACGGCTCCACAACGCAGTCGGAGACTCGTGCGCTCGGGAACACCGAGAAGGACAAGATGATACGATCGGGGTACTCTTCTCGTATTCTGTTGATTAGCAGAGTGCCCAAGCCCGATCCTGTGCCGCCTCCTAAAGAGTGGCTCACTTGGAAGCCTTGCATACAGTCGCAGCTTTCCGCCTCGCGACGTACTACGTCCAACGCTGACTCGATGATCTCGACGCCTTCGGTGTAATGTCCTCTTGCCCAGTTGTTCGCGGCTCCGCCTTGGGCGTACACGAAGTTGTCAGGGCGGTAGAGACATCCGAATGGGCCGGATCGTACCGCGTCCATAGTCGTCGGTTTGAGGTCAATGAGAACCGTCCTGGGGACGTACTTGCCGCCGGAAGCCTCGTTGTAGTAGACATTAATGCGTTCGAGTTGGAGATCCGAGTCGCCGTGGTAGCAGCCGCTGGGGTCGATGCCGTGCTCGTCCGATACCACTTCCCAGAACTGCAAACAAAGAACAACCCTTCAGCGTACCTATTTCAGTATAATAAGGTGTATGCACACAAATGGAATGGCGAAGCGTTGTGCGTTTTGTTCGGCAAAAATATTGACGCCACATGCAGCGTTAAACACGACGCAAATGGACTCTGTGTGGACGTGACTGAGGAGATTTTAGGCCTTAGGTACATTATATAGCTTACTGAAGTACATACCTTTCCCCCAATTTGGTTCCCGCACGAACCGACCTGAAGGTTGATAATTTCCCTCATCTTGAAAATTTCTCAAATAATAATTGATCCAGCTACTTGTAAATTTCTCTAAAATTTATATCGAATCGTTTCGATAGTTGATGCTTAACATTAGCTTAAAACTAATAAAAAAAATACAAAAAAAATGTTTAGCAAAATTCACACTGTGTACATCGTACGTTGGATTTCTGATAAATGAGATAAAAATCATATTTTTGCCATTCCAATAATTTCGAAATTGAATTCTAGAACGTTTTTATTCTTCTGAATAAAAAAGATAGTTTTAGATTGCCAAGAAGATCCGACATGAATAAATTTTATTACAGAACAATTACTTTTTCATTAAAATGTTTATTTAATTTTTGTACAATTCATTTTATTTTACAACGCAATTTTATCCATTTATTTATACGTTAAATTTTACGAAACAAAGACGCCATCTTCGCGAAATTCTCCCTGAAGCTTTCGTGCTTTCGTTCTTGTATCCTCAGGATTTGCGGGAGCTTTCGTCGCTTTTCCACTTAGTTCGACCTTCTTCGCAAAGATGTCGCTCTATGTGAAAGCTTGTTTTGTTTTCCCAGTAGCTATTGTCGTAATGTTCAAGGCGCCCGCTCGAAATGTCAGCTAGGTAGCGATTAAAAACAATGTGATTTACTGTGAATTGGTAACGATAACGATATGATGTAGCCTTCTTTGATGAGTGAGAGTGTAGCGAGCGAGCGCCCGCGGTGTGATGTCAGAGGCAGGCACCTTCATTGGTGAAAGGAAACCTCCCTCTGGCGAAGACAGCACGGATAGCGAAAATGAGACGGAGAAAAAAGCTTTACTCCGCAGAGTGTCCACCAGCAAATGCGTTGGGAGACTGGTCAGTATACCTACCCACCATATAACTATAGGTTTAAAGGTGAATATCGTTTGTTTTGGGAGCGAAAACCGCGAATCAAGGGCGTGCCATCTGTCATTTTGAGGTGCGGGGGGTCAACATGTGCCCGGGACGCAGAGCGTTGCGAGGGTCGAGTTCATCCAAATTTCGATTTTTACACAGAATGCTATTAGGCTAATGGGATTAGTGATAAACCTAAAGCAATCATTAGCTGTGAAAGATTGCGCTCATTATTCTTTGTTAGTATATTATTATTGATAGAGTCGATTTCGCGGTTTTGTTTACATTTTTGCGTTCGTCGGTATGAGCGTTCTAATTCGACACGCAATTTGGCTCGAATGTACATTACGACGGGCTGACTAAGACTTCCTTCGGTCACAGAAAATTTCATACTATTTCATCAGAAGTTTTTGTCAGAAAAAATTCGGACGCGTGCCGTAACAAAGAAGTAATAGGTCGGTACAATGTTTATAATTAGACCTCACAAACTATCAGAATTTTGTCGGACCGTAGATTACCTAGAGGTACTTTCGTACCTTTTTGATGCTCCTCGGATGCATGAAAAAAAAAAATGTTCTGAAAGAAAATTTACAATAATATGGTAGGTACGCGGCTGGCGAAAACCACTTGAAATATCGCATTTGGCGTAAAAAAAATATACTATTAGGTAGGTAAGATTTATGACCTTATTGTGGCGGAATAATATTAGTGTGATGAATAAAAACTTCACCTCATAAATGTATAATATCTATAATCTATATATCTATACAGTATTATAGAGTAACAGAATACAGAGTAAATACTGCTCACAGTTCGTTACAGATTGTTTTCACAAGCTCAGAGCTCGCTACGCAGACATATAGGGTGTTAGGTTTGTTTGTTTATTTGTTGATCTCTAAATACTTAGATTACTTACTCATATCAAATGTCTCGTACTTAGCGCTTTACACGTACAAACTAAAAAAAACCCGGTCAAGTGCGAGTTGGGCTATGTACCTTGACTATTAGGTACAATCTACTACCTAAACTTTAAGCCTCAATAGCCCAACGGTTACAGGTGCGGACTGAAAACTTAAAGGTTGCAGATTCGATCCCCACCCGTTGCACTATTGTCGTACCCACTCCTAACAAAAGTTTTCACTTACCTATTTGGAATTTGGGAGAGGAGAACATCAGTCAAGTTCAGCTTGGCTGATATTCTTTTAAAAAAAAGGAAAGAAAGGACCTCTTTTTTTGTTATATATTCATATATGTCTAGGCCTAACTTAACTGCTATTCAGCAGGCAAACGAGCTGGCGGGTCACCTGATGTTAAGTGATTACCGCCGCCCATGAACACTTGTGTGTCTTTTAGAGTTCTTTTTGCTTGTTCTTCACATGTTCGATCTTTCATTCCACGTGGCTTCATCCAGGTCCTTAGGTATAATTCAAGTGGCGACACACATTCGGTTGAGCTATAAAATATAATAATGGCAGAAATGCACTCAGAAGTTTGAAACCGACTAGCCGTCCTGTGGTTTTATCACTCCGGGGGATACCTACCATCCATTAAAATTGAAAGCCTTACTAAACCACGCTTTTACGCTTATAATTAAAATACTGTGTCTACATACATGAGTTTATTAATGCCTACTAATTATAATAATTATTATTAATAATGCCAAAATTGTTCATTCAAATAGCAGGTATGTTAGGGTCGTCTGATGGGATAGCTATAGCTAAGTACCTATGCAACAAGTATGAGTTGAGATGAGCTGTTATTTGCATATTACGTCTAGGCCTAACTTAACTGCCCCTCTGTCTAGTGGTTAGGTACTCGACTGCGTATGACGATATCTCGTAATCCGTTCGATTCCCGGCTTTGGCTAAAAAGCATATTGGGATTTTCTGTCAATAAATTCTCAGTACTAGCCCGGAGTTAGGAAAGAGGCAAGTCTGTGCTTCGGAGAACGCGTATAGTCTAATGGCCGTCGGTCTTGTGCCTGATCTAGAAAGAAAGAAAAAAAGAAGGAAGTCGGTTAAAAAAGCGTTTATTTAATGCATTGTGCCACACATCACCCTATAGGTATACCTAGATTAGGTTGTCCCGGTGCCTCCACCACTTGAGCATTAAAGACAAAAGTCGTCAAGCAGAAGAAGCGCCAGAACAACTAAGTGATGTGTGGCACAACCCGGAAAAAAGGTCCTAACTCAGCAAAATTATGTATGCTTTGTACATGCACAAGAGCATACAGCGCATTTTTAGCTATCTCTCTCCGGTCCTGTCGGATTTCTAGATCGAACTACGAGAGTAAAGAAATAGAGAGTTCAACTGTTTTTGCGCACACACTTATGCACTATATTTCCTGCGCAAATGTAATTTATGCAGAGATATTAAATATCTTATTTAGACTACAGCCCACCATACTGCCCAAGTAGGTATAGATTGGTAGAGTTCAAACACCTTTGAGTTTAGAAATAAGATGTAATCATAATTATGATTAATAGATTTAGATCAACTTTATGCTTTAAAAGCTTAACCAGCATATTTTGAAGCAAAAAATAAAAAAGTAAACGAAAACAGGGCAAGCGGAACGAGCGCTAAATTCTTTTGATAATTTCACAAAGCTTACGTAAGATAGATCAAGGTAAAAAAAAAATATTCCAAAGAACTTTTCTATAGAAATGAAGTATGCCTAGCGCTCTCTACACCGCGCCTCACAAAAGCGAAAATATTTCCATTTTCCACTTGTTCCATTTGAAAATGTTCATCGAATACTTCTATTCTATACTGATTGTGCACTATCTAGTGCTCTTCAAAACTTTGCAGACCTACTGACCTAGACTGGGGGGTTTTAGTTTTTTTATACTCCAAGTAAGTAAATCTATACTTATAATAAAACTGTAACGGGACGAATTCTAACTAATAATAATCTAACTAATAAATGGTCTAAATATATTTTGAAAATTTTAATCGGAGGATGCTTTATTATCGATACTGAGCCCAAAACAATTTTCTGTCTGTCTGTCTGTGTGCGTATCACGCGAAAACTACTGAAAAGATTTGAATGAAATTCGGTATAGTGATAGCTCCGGGTCAATATATAAGTTTATTTTTATCCTGATAAACAATAAGGTTTATCCGGTATAGGGGATGAAAGTTTTTGTTGATTTTGCTCCATAATCTCGTCAAATCTAAACCGAATTTGATAATTCTTTTTTTACTATAAGTTGTGTACTATTAGAAATGTTTTGTCCAATTTTGGTGAAGATCTACTAAATATTATCGGAGATAGAGGACATAACTTCTCGCGGATAGTAGCAAGTCATTCTAAACTTTTTCCACGCGGACGAAGTCGCGGGACTCAGCTAGTTTACACTACTATTATCTACACTACTATTATAAAGAAGAAAGATTTGTATTGTTGTGTGTATGTTTGTAATGAATAAACTCAAAAACTACTGGACCGATTTGGCTGAAATTTAAAATGAAGATACATTAACCTTGGATTAAAACATAGGCTACTTTTTATTCCGAAAAAATTATAGTACCCGCAGGATCTTGAAAACTAATTCCATCTGAACGAAGTCGCGAGCATCAGCTAGTATACTATATAACACTTGGACACTTTTACAGTGAAATACCAGAACGAGTTAAAAGCTTGCACCAAGCTGCACTTACGTAAAACACTCGCGGTGTAGGATTACCCCTTTCCTAAGCAACGCTTTGTAAATAATTCGTAGTTCTAGGGTTCCGTAGTAAAACAAAGAAAAGAAAGAGAGAAAGCGACGTGATTTTGTACTTGCCCGTTAAAATAAATCACGTCGATCCGTTGCTCCCATTGCTGAGTGATTGAAGGGAAAACCATCAAACAAACACACTTTCGCATGTTTTATTAGTAAAAATTATCTTAGTTTCTTGTTATTCTTGGTTATACTTAATTTTACAAGTTTTATTATTAGCATTACTACGGGACCCTGCCTCATGCGTATTCTGACTTGACCAATTATATTTTTATCATGAGTTTAAATATAGTTCTTAAATGCCGGAAAACATTTGTGAAATACCAGAGCGAGTTAAAAGTTCTTCGCCTTCGGTTTACTTATTTCTTTTTCTAAATAAAACTTGTAAGTAATTCTAGCTTGGTGGTTTTAGATTTCTGTCTCTTTTTCGTAGTGTCTGAGATTCGATTATAGACACGCATATTTGACTTTTCGAAATTACGTGTTTTGACGACCTCCCTGGCGCAGTGGTGAACGCTGTGGTCTCATAACTGGCAGGCCTCGGGGTCGATTCCCAGCGGGGACAATTTGGAAATTTATAATTTCTGAATTGTCTCTGGTCTGGTCTGGTGGGAGGCTTTGACCGTGGCTAGTTACTACTCTACCGTGAAAGACATTCCGCCAAGCGATTTAGCACGATAGCGTGTAGAAACAGATGAGGGATATGGGTTAAATGTACACTGCCATCCCCCTTCCAAGTTAGCCCGCTACCATCTTAGACTGCATCGTCCCTTACCATCAGATAAGATCGCAGTCACTCGCAATCAAGGACTTGGACTATCTTGTTGTCGAACAAAACATTTCTTCTCGTCAAAATAAAGAAATAATAAAATACCTACATACTTACTCAATTATAAAAAGATTTTCCGCATTCATATCTTAAAGGTACTGATAAAATTAGTTTATTGTAAAACTTTATTGCCTTATAATGACTCGAGTTTATTGTTAATCCTTTGAATTCGTAGCGAAAAATCGCATCAAACTACTGCGAAAGAACTTAAAAGTAGTTAGTCCTCACTAAATAGCCTAGCAAAGAAATTCATTATCCCAACTTTTTTGCAACTTAACATTAAAAACATATAAATGAATTTATGCCGCACTCTCGAGGGAAATCTCGTTGTATGAGTTTTCTTCGTGACCTTATAACAGAAATTCTCATAAAAATATACACGCTCTTTACTTGAAAAGAAAAAATACACGCGTTTTTTATATGCGTGTACCTATATTTTTTTATGAATTACAATTGAACTAGTAACAGAACAAAAGTATCACTAGGCATTGCAAATTAAGAATAAACGTTATTATAAATTATATTAGGTATGTGGTTTAAAATAAATCAGAGACTAAGCAAAGCCTTTATCTTTATCAGCTAAGCTCTCTATAAAAGCTAAGCTATAAAAGAAGAGTCTTTTATATGCATAATTGATATACTTTGTAGTGGCATTTGCCACTTCAAGTCGGTTTTGTAAAAATAATTTTTACAAAACCGACGTTAAAGTTTCCTAATGTTTAAAGTGTATGTAAGTAAAAAGCAAGAGCTTTTATTTATTCAGTACGCTATACATAGATTAACTAGAACACAGGCGTTATGCACCCTCGTCTCTCTGCGAGGCGTAACGTCCGGTATGTCGGTCTTGTCTGTCCGTCAGCTATTCACTGATGGGGAAAAGTAGGTATAGACTGGCTCCGTTAGGAACAGCGTTATACCAATAAACAATACGGTTTGACGCATGAAGGAGGTATGAAGACTGAAGTCTTCCCAACAGAGCGTGTTGCCAACGTGTTTCCACTGATAAGGTTTTGAATTCTTGATACATAGTCGTATCAAGAATATAGGCCTTTTAAGAAAGCTCAAAAGAATCTCTACAGGGCGTTCGGAAGAGCTATGCTCGGTACTCTCAGTTCATGACGAAATCTGTTTTATTTTTTACTAGCTGATGCCCGCGATCGTTCACGTGGATTTTGTTTTTAAAAATCCCGTGGTAACTCTTTGATTTTCCGGGATAAAAAGTATCCTATGTCACTATGCAGGTCCTCAAAGGTACCCATGAAAGAAACCACGTCGATCCATTGCTACGTTGCGGCGTGATTGACGGACAAACCGACACACAAATATTAGTAAGGATTTTTACGGTTATGATTTTAATTTAATTAAAAACTGCCATAACCATTCCAAGTGAACCCGCTACCATCTTAGGCTGCATCGTCACTTACCATCAGGTGAGATCAGATTCTTGGGCTATCTTGTCAAGAATTAAAAATAAAAATCCCATGACTGACATGACATGACAGACAAGACATGACATCTGACTTTTTATCCATTTTATACCGAATTGCAGGTAAGACGGGATTTAACAAAGGAGGTTGTAGGAAGTTTACAGCAATTAGCTAAACGACTGCCTCGCTTTCCGCGATTAACTCCTAAAGCCCTGAGGGCGACGACCTTTATGTGTGTTGGGTGCTTGACATGACCGTATGTGGCTTTTGTGTCAGCTTGCCCTTTGTTACTTACATTATTAATTACACTTTTTTTAGTGGTCTGTATTTGAAAGTAGTACTGTTTTTGAAAGTAGTTCTGTACTTGAAGGTAGTGCGAAGTGATGTGGAAAGTTACAGAATTACCATGTACTACATGTCCACGTCAAGTTGGCCGCTACCTCGCCCCGTGCTTCCCCGCGCCACACCTCAAGTCAGACTCGCTTAGTACAGATAGCAACGTACCGCTCGCGATTGTCACTACCAAGTTTTTGCAAAGTTTTGTAATTGTTACGTTTTGAATGTTTTTGTTAACTTTAAATTAGTTAAATATTTTTGTTTGATTTACTATTGTTAGCGTATCGTCCTCTACGATGAGTAAAAAGAAAAAAAAATTGCATAGCGCAGACTCGACTTTGGTGAAGTCTGCACTAAGTAGTCCTTATTAAGAAACGCTTTGATAGCTACGTAAACTACGTATACAAATGAATATTTGATGATTAGTTCAAATGCTTCCATTCACAATTCGATTACTAAATGACTATTCGTTTAAATAATCTGATTCTAATGGTGCATGATTATTCGGTATTATGCGATAAGAAACTCGTTCGAATAATTCAATTGTAATTTTTGGAACAATCGCCCATCCTATCGCTATTATGTTGGTACCTACTGTGGCAAGGGAAAACTCCTTTCGGTAGAAAATTGCCATAACTGCTCCTCGGGGACATAGCTCGCTCCGTTCACATGACATGTAACGAGAAGATGTTTAGCCTTTACAAAAGATCCCCATTTTATATTATTCTTATTCCTAGAAATATATAAAAGGAAAAGGTGACTGACTGACTGATCTATCAACGCACAGCTCAAACAAAAAGAAAGGCATCCAGACTATAAGATGTAGGCATCCGCTAAGAAAGGATTTTAGAAAATTCAACCATTGAGAGGATAAAATAGGGGATAGAAAAATCAAACTGAACGTGTGCAAAGCCACCGGCAAAAGCTAGTTGCATTATAGGAATACTAGTTGATGCCCTCGGCTTCACTCGCGTGGATTTAGTTTATAAGATCCTGCGGGAACTCTTTAATTTTCTGGGATAAAAAGTAGACTATGTCATACTCCCGGTCCTCAGAATCTAGACCAGACCAGAGATAATTCAGAAATTATAAATTCCCAAACTGCCCCGAACCCGAGACCTCCCAGTTATAAGACCACAGCGGTCACCACTACGCCAGGGAGGTCGTCAAAAGGTGTTTAACCAGTTTCATGGCTGGCCCAACGCTGCATAAGTATATATGACTGTGATTGGAGTTGCAGATAAGATTTTGGCGTCAAGCCAACTAGGAGTAGATATAAATGTAAATCGTGGCCATCAATAAACAATAATACTCCCACTGCACTTCCACAGTCGCTCCCCCTGCCACACAGTCCATAAATTGATAAATTGATAGCATAAGATTTTAGGCGCCCATTCTGCCTTCTGACTTCCATATATACGTAAAAATCCTTTTAAAAAAACCGACTTCAAACGCCACTACAAAGTATATCAATTGTGACTATAAAATTGAAAGAGTTGCCTCGATTTCTTCCGGATCCCATCATCAGATCCTGACCTGATGGCCATGGGACCATCTGGAAAGTATACCCTTTCAAACAAAAAAAAAAAATTTCCAAATCGATCCAGGTGTCTTCGAGTAATCGGGGAACACAGATAAAAAATAAAAAAAAAGATCCCGACGAATTGAGAGCGTCCTCCTTTTTTTGGAAATCGGTTTAAATTTTAGAAGAGACAAAGTTTAATGTGTATGTAGATCCTGACCTGATGGCCATGGGAACACCTGGGAAGTATCCCTTTCAAACAAAAAAAGAATTTTCCAAATCGGTCCAGCAGGGGGGCGATTCAGACCTGTTCGATAACATACCGTGTCGATACGGTTAGATATCGATCTCGTATAAAAATTTTTTGTCGTGTGATTCAGAGCGTTTGGTTTGAGGATACGATTCCGTATCGACTACGTTATCGACATCGACAAGATACATTCGATTACAAGAGCATTTACGAATTGAAAATATATGTTATCGTACGGTAACAAACCGAATCGATCGATAAATAAGTTATCGGAAGGGTCTGAATCGGGGGACAGGTGTCTTCGAGTAATCGAGGAACATATTTAAAAATAATAAAAAAAAGATCCCGACAAATTGGGAACCTCCTCCTTTTTCGAAGTCGGTTAATAAGCCCTTAGTGATCGAATACCAAAATAGCTTGCCGGGTTCTAATACCGATATTACGACGCATAAACCGCTAAATAGATTGGAGTATGCTCTTAGCCAATTTCACCAGCCAGTAAGTGAAAACGCCCTGAAGAAGCTCTTATTCCTAAATTAACTGCGCGCTGATGCAAACAAAATTGGTTAAGGTGCCTACTTGATGAGTATCTCACTTCTCACCTATATTTGTTTTAACCCCCGACGCAAAAAGAGGGCAACGAATAGACCGATTTTGATGCGGTTTTTAGGGTACCGTTGTAAAACTACAAGGAACTCGTATAGTTTCGCGAAGTCTGTCCGTCTGTTCGTCGTATCACGCCGAAAAGTTGTGTAATAAAATTTTGAAAAATAACTATTATTTTGGGTACCTCCCGTACATGTAAAGAGAGATGATATTTTTTTCCTCGTCTATCTCATTGTGCTGAGTATCGTTTATGAACCTGAAATAAACCTTAACAATATATTTTATTTAACACAACACAAATTCTGTAATTGTAAGTCAATACTTTGTAATTTTAAGTCAATACTTTGATGTTAACGTCATCAAATACGAATACGATCAATCGAATTAAATCTTATACTAACCCTACTGAAATAGGTAAATGGATTTTATTTTGCTTTCTACAAGTATTGCTATTATTTCCATTTCTGATCAAAATCCATAGTGTGGTCACGACAGGTGATCACTCTGTATCGCTTAAGGTAGGTACCTAAATACAAATGCAAAGACTTATTATATTACTGCGTAAGAAATGTTATTTTTCCATTTTCTCGTATCCGAACCCCGGATTATTTCAAGCGTTTTGTGTGTACAAAGATAATATTATTTTCAGACTAAAATGACATGTTTCAAAATATCAAGCTTTCGTAGACTCTGTGTGGTGTAGCGGCGGGTAAGTAAGTCTGTAGTCTATGCTGCAGCATTATATAATTTACTACACTTACTTAACTTATATAATTTACTACAGTTACTTATTTATTTATCTATCTAAAGTACTTTATTGCATAAATATATAATATAAATAAGTATGATACATTAGGAAAGGATACTATAGATAGACAACAGTAGCAAGTAAATGTTTATAAAGTGATTGATAATGTTCCTTGAGACGGCTTTTAGAAGCTGTCATAGATTGAGCATGTCTTATTTCAGCCGGGAGTTCGTTCCACAGCTGCTTTTTTAGCGAATGACTATGAAAAACAACGCGTGTTACGCTCTGAACATTTTTAGTCGGGTTTCATTTTCCGGGATAAAATGTAGCCTATGGTGCTAATCCATGTGTGAGGTATAGGGTGTGAGCATATCTCCATACCAAACAGGTAAATTGGTTCATTCGTTGTGGTGTCATGAAGGGACAAATATACACACACACACATACACACACACACGTGTGTGTGTGTGTGTGTGTGTGTGTGTGTGTGTATGGGTTGGATTTACACTGCCATACCCAATTCAAGTTAGCCCACTACCATCTTAGACTGCATCGTCACTTACCATTAGGTGACATCGCAGTCAAGGGCTATCTTGTTATCGAATAAAAAAAAAAAATGTTATTATTGTTACGTACCCATACACACATACGCGTGCGTGCACACACACACAAACTTTCGCCTTTATAATATGAGTGTGATGTGATATTAGCGAGTGAATGTCAGTAATGGGGGTTCGTTTGTCTCCCCGCAGCCGGTGGTCAAGGAGGGTTACCTGATGAAGCAGACGCGCAGCTTCCTACGATGGCAGCGGCGCTACTTCAAGCTGCGCGGGCGCACGCTCTACTATGCCAAGGAGAAGGACGTGAGTCTTTTTCTTCTTAACATTGACTTTTTTTACATGAATAGCGGGCAAACGAGCTGGCGGGTCACCTGATTGTAGTGATTACCGCCGCCCATGAACACTTGTAGTACCAGAGACATCACCAATGTGTTGCCGGCTTTTTAGGAATTTATTGGTCCGCCTCTTCAACTTATACGCCCATATTATTAAGTTGGAACACTGTCGAAGGGAGGTTATTCCACAATTTGGTAGTATGTGGAAAAAAAGATCTGGAGCAACGGATGGTCGAAGTGCTCTAGGCACCCAGGTGGTGAGGGTGGTATAACATAATTATAGTGTAGACTCTCTGTTTTGTATCCTACTTCCTAATATTATTAATGCGAAAGTGTATTTGTTTATTGGTTTGTCTATCAATTACGCTGCAACAGAGTTAAGAATCGATGTGATTTTTTGCATGGGTATAGTTGAGGACCTGGAGAGTGACATAGGCTACATATTATCCCGGAAAATCAAAGAATTCTCGAGGGGGTTTTTAAAACTAAATCCACGCGGTCGAAGCTGCGGGCATCAGCTAGTAAATAATATAAGTGAATACAGCCTAATAATTATTATTTGGCTGCCCAGTCATCCCTGACTCCAAGAACAGGGCACTTGGCGCCTCCAGGGCAAAGGTCATAGCCAACCACGCTGGGCAGACTTTGGGCACGTGATTTGACAAACTTCACACTTTCAGAACATTATAGACAACTCTCAGGAATGTATGGCATGTTTATAATGATATCCAATGATATTTGTTATTCCAACTAACTATAACTTGAGTGTCTTTAAATCAAGATTGAATAGGCATCTTCTAGGCAAGCGTGCATCATCTTAGGCTGCACCTTCACTTACCATCAAGTGAGATCGCAGTCAAGCGCTAGTCTATAAAAAAAAAGATGTGAAAAATTACCCCTCATACCCTAAGTAGCATCATTATTTAATTAATTCATTTTGCTTCAGGGCCTGAGGCAAAAACGAATAATTTTTCATTAAATTACCGTCTCACGTCCTTAGGGAAAATGCGGATTTGTAACAAAAGTTTTCGATTATGACGGATGGAGTAGGCAGTGTACCTAGTGCATATCGATATTCTGAGAGGTTTGCAATCATTAATTCACATACGTCGTAGTTAAAGTGCTTTCAGACATTCGTAACGAATTCCCGCATATATTTCACTAAAGCCTTTTCCTTGCAATTGCCATTTATATAGGAGCGTGCCGTCAATTTTACATAACAAAGAACACAATAGGTATACACTTCTCAGGTGTTCGAGTTAAAGACTCCCTAAGTGCCCGCTCTGGGAAAATGAAAGCATTTCTTTGAATACAATTGCTTTTTGAGTGCTATTGTCTATTAATAATATAATTTAAACGTAAAGATTCTTTTTGCAAAACCGACTTCAAACGCCACTACGAAGTATATCAATTGTGCCCATAAAATTTGAAGAGTTCTCTCGAATCGGTCCAGGCGTCTTCGAGTAATCGGGGAACATACATAAAAATATTTAAAAAAAATCCGAGGAATTGAAAACCTTCTCCTTTTGTAAAGACGGTTAAAAACAGTTTCCACCAACCGCCAATCTAGAGAAAATATTGAGAGATTTTAAACATTACAGTTCTGATTTTTTTTTTCAATTCAATTAGTTTTTTTATATGATTTGAAAACAAATAAACACACTTCTGCATTAATACTGCCGTGCCATTGAAATATACTATCTAAAAACAAGCATTTTTAAGAAATCGCTATTTTCTATTTTTTTTTTACCATTATGTTGTACGAGACACAGTATATGTCCATTTGAAGTTTCTTGAAATATTTTAATGCCATTATATGTGAACATGTGTGAGAAACTTATTTATCGCGGTTACGATAAAACACTGTATCTGAAGATATAGTGTACCTGTATCTTCAGATACAGTATACATAAGCTTGTGGAAGCGTCGTCCATAAGGCGCTTAAAGTCAACCTCGCTCTAATCTAGTTACTTTTGTAAACTCTAGGCTCTACCATTATCAAAGGCTTGGGTTTATACAGTTAATACTGGATAATTTAGGAATGTAGAGTATGCACTTAATGCCTGATTTTGCGCGACAACAGCGACTGATGTTTGCCAAACAATTACCACCTAGTTGCGACGGCTCGCACCCTAGAAACTGCGGCGGAAAATCGCAAATGAGCTTCGTGTTGTTAAATACTCTAATATCGTACGAGTGCGTAATTTTAGACACGTTAATAATAGGATTTCCAACGAAACAAAAGCTATTTCTAAAGAATAAAAGTGCTCTGATTGGGAGGAATTTACTGTGATGCGGAAGCGGGAATCTGAACTCGACGAGATAAGTTGAATTGAGGTCTCTGCAGAACACCCGTATCTGAGTTTCTTCGCAAAGCAAGGGAAAAGGGCTACGCTTATTAAAAAAAAAAGAATATTAGCCAAGCTAAACTTACCTAATATTCTCCTATCCCCTCCAAATAAGCGGAAAGCTTGTGTTAGGAGTGGGTACGACAATAGTGCAACGGGTAGGGATCGAACCTGAGTCAATTTCAGTTTTCAGACGTGATAGTATCGAGAAACTCATGGTTACTGGCAATATTGGATGAAATAGAATCACCCAAACCTACGGTTGAAGCTCGGGACGTTGCCCCGACCAGATAAGAGAAGTGGTCGACACGCTTTTCTGCAATGCCTTTTTGACGATCTCCAACATAGAGAAATGGTGCACTACCGTGAAAGGAGTAATATCTCGAGGCAGCCATGATCCTCTAAATTGAGGAACAGAAACGAGAAAGAGTAGAATTCTTTATTTTGGCGTACATTGCGTATTAGCACGTCATACGTGTCAATAAGATAACAATCACGTAGCGGTGTAGACCCGGCGAATCCGCGATGCTTTGCGGAGGCTTGATTCTTGCGCGTGATTTGTACCAAAACTTTTCAAACAACTTATAGGTAGGTATTGAAATGTATAGGGATCTTTGTAAAGCGTGTATCATGATCTAAATATACGAGCAAGCTGACCTGGATGAGGTTTTTTAAATTATGCCTGATATTTCTTTTGAATTCCAAAAATAACCATTATCCTATTTAAATCAACTGTTCGAAGAAGATTTCTTTATAAAAATTGAGTTTATCGACCCATTTACATATAATATTACATGGAAATAACTTTAATAAATTTTCAAGATAAATATATTTAGAATTTTTACTTCTTGTATGCCTGTCTGTTCCAAACATGGGGAATCGGGTGGAATAGTCCTGACATAGGACTTGTCGTCCGCCTGGCGTTGGCAGTTGTCCCCTCCTTAAATATATTATACATGGGTACATGCCTGTCTGTTTAGCTATCCAGCTATCTAGCTTTTGGCCACGACTTTGTACGTGAGTTAGGTAACTATTTCCGGGGTAAAAGGTTACTCTACTTGTGATCAACTATACTACTTATAAAAAAAGTAATTAATGCCCGTGGCTTTATTCGCGCGTAGGTACCCTGCATTAATGTAAACCTATTGGAAAAAAATTACTAATTATTGATAAAGAAAACTGTATCAAACTTGGACGCATAGTTTAAAATAACTTAAGAAGAAAGCACAGATAGCGACTCAGTTTTAAGAGAAGAGATAGTAAGCGCAAGAGTTACTCAAGAAATATGAATGGTAATAAACAAAACTTTGACACTTCTCGTCGCTGACGATACTAAGGCTACGTCACACTGGGAATTTGTTGTTACAACTTATTTGATTTATATCTCTATAGTTCATGTGTCGACACACTCAAGACAAAAAGAGTCTACTTTTCAGTCTCTACTTAGATGTTTGATTTTGTGCGTATCATGCAAAAGCTTTCGACCTGGTTGAGATAAAAAAAATTTAAACTCAAAAATATGTAGGTAGTCAGAAATATATAGATACAGCTCTAACTTTGATAAAATCCGGCAACGCATTGGTGGTGCCTCACCTAAGCTGTAGGCCAACTTGTAGGTCTTATGACACGTCATAAATCTACCACCAGTTCGGAATGCAGATTCTGCTGAGAAGAGCCGGCAAGAAACTCAGCAGTTGCTCTTTTCAAAAAAAAATTTTTTACAATGGTTAACAAAACTATGCTATGCACACAGTGTTTCCACAAAGAAGTTTCAAAAATACACACCTACCATAACCTAACACATATTAATTGTCTTATTAACAAAATATAAACAATGACAAAAGAACTTAACAAAATAAAAGCTAACAAATTTTAGGAAAATAAAATTATGCATAACGTATATCAATTTTAATGCTTTAATTGCACTTTAAAACACAGGCCAGACCAGAGAGGAAATTTAAGGGGTGCCCGCCCTCAAAGTTGGACTTTTTTTATATAAATAGCGAGTAATCACCGACATTTGGCGACAATAACCCCATATTGAATTTTAGTGGTTAGACCCCAGGGAGATAGTTCGACACTTAGCATGCGCGATGAAAAAAATATCTAGCACAACGGACGGTCGATGTACTCCAGGCACCCAGGTGGTGAGAAACTCCAAAAAATCGCACGCGAGTAGTACTTTTTGTCGCTAGACGTGTCTTAAGTGCGAGCTTACGAGCGCACCAAGCAGGGCGGCTACACCTGGGCGGGCCGAGACGGCTGGGCGCCGACGCTCGCAGACACAGCTCCACGCTTCAGTCGCGCTTCAGGTGCCGGACGAATCGGTACTCCCGTGCCGCCCTGAAAAACACTCCGCGCGAACATTTCACAACAAAATCATTAATGAAAACCTCCCCGAAACTGTACTAAACGCAATATTACACGCCTTATGAACTCTGTACCCTCGTATTCTTCGCTAGTGTACCTCGAATGTTACAATTCGTCGTTATATTGTGAACGTTCGGTTGTTTGACCTGGTTTTAAATTCTGACTCTTGCACAATTGCCCGCCCGTGCTGTGGGCTCGCTACGTAACTTTGATATTGTAAGTATTATTTATATATTACATTCATAAATTACACTTGTTTACATATGAGCCACAGTATTTTTGTATGTTTTTTTTCGTGTAACATTTTTATAAATACAGAAAATAGCAGTTTCCAGGTCGACGTAAAGGAAATGCCGACATATATATTTTTTTAAATGTTTTTATGAGAAATGATTTATTATTTTAAGTGTTCGAAATAAACTTTTCCGTTTCTGCAGAATTTCCACTTTAATATTGTAGCGATAGTTTTAAAACTGTATCTAGACTTATATCAAGTTACAATATTTTTCATATTATTTACACACAATATTTATTTACAATTTTACTGCACAGTGTATGCAAAATCGTTTAAAAGTAAACACAACATGCATGATGCAGTACGTACTTTCTCAGGGGTACTTAAGTGTTCACGAACGTGATTTCGTAACCTAATGTATTCAATACTAGCTGATGCCTGCGACTTCGTACGCGTAGATTGATGTTTCTTAATTCCCGCGAGAAATCTCCTTTTTTTCGGGATATAAAAGCCTGTGTTATTCCAGACAGTAATCTAAATATATAAAATTCAAAGTCCTGACTGACTGACTGACTGACTGAGATATCAACGTACAGCCTAAACTACTGAAATTAGAAACTTGAAATTTTTACAGTTGGTTCCTTTTATGACGTAGGCGCACACTAAGAAAGGATTATTGGAAATTCCACCCCTAAGGGGTTTAAATAGGGGATGGAAGTTTATATGAAACTCCGTCATTTTTCAAGCTGTTTCCACCAAAGTTGGTATTTGAGCTTTCAGTTAAAAATAAAGAAGTACGTATGTCACAGTTTTTGAAAATTCCACCCCAAAATCTAATTCAACGCGGACGAAGTCGCGGGGGCAAAAGCTAGTCTATCTATATGCCAAATCGCAGTCAAATCGGTTCTTGCTTATTCTTCTCGGTTCGAACGGCATTTCGAACCAGTAGTACATTCACTTGACGATTTAAAATCACTTTGTAAAAGTTTATTTGAATTAAAAAGGGTTTTCGAAGGGTGTATTTTAATCGCTTCAACCTCTTATGGCTTGCTTGTTGCGGAACATTATTTTTCACAGGCAGGTGACCCACATAAGGAGTAATATAAACCACATTTTATTCTAGAAAATTAATGTTTCTAAGGACCGATTTCATCAACGTAATTTGATATTTTGACAGTCGTTTTATTGAAAATCTGCCAAAATATTTTTATGCTCGGATAAGACTTATTTTACGTTGGTGAAATCAGCACTAAGTGATTTTGAAAACCTAATGCCATCGAACCAACTCGGGCCTTTCAGATAGTAAACACAAACTACAAACATTTTGGAAAGATCGAAGAAAATAAGGAATATCGGAAAAGGCAGGCCAAAGAGCTTAACCGAAAGCAAATCCAACAATAATATTACGTCTATGTTAATCCGTATTATAACGATCTAAGATGTGGTGAGAAGTTTTGAAGAGAGACTAAATGAAGGTTTTATAAATAGTTTGTAAAGTAGATCCATTTGAATGTCGGGCATATCGTCAAATCTCAAGGGAGACTAAGAATATCATTGAATATAAAGACTTAAGTTACACTCTGTGCATAAAGCGAACTTAAGTATTTATTAAAGGCATGTAGTTAAACGAGCTTCTATTTAATACCATTATTGGCTTCTAAATTACTAAGTCAGCTTCAACTAGTGAGCCTCTAAAAAATATAATTTTAGCATCTATATTTATAACTTAGCTTCAAACCGAGAACTCCTAAAATACTTAAATATTAGCATCAAATAATACACCAAATCTTCAACCACATTTTTAATTTTTTTTTTGTGAGAAAAATGAAATAAAAAATGTTTCTAACTAAATAAAACAACGTTTTTTTTTTTTGATAAAATGAAATTAAAAAAATGATTGTTTTTAAATTTAACTCAAGATAAATACCTACACATAACATTATAACATTTTTGAAAAAAAAAATCAAATTAAATTTTTAGTTTTAGGTAGGTTTACGATCCCAACAGACCTAAGTGCCCGGCCTTCGGCCGGGCACCTGAATATTCATGTATAACCCTAACCTAACCTAACTTTAGTTTAAAGAAAAAATTATACAAAAATAATTGCAATATTAACACACTAACAACAGAACAACAAAAAAAACAAATGCATGTTTTGAATGGCGCTCTCTGATTGGTGCAAATAGCCATAACCAACGAGATCGTGCAAATTGCCAGTCGCATCCGTCTCACTCGCACCAACGAAATCGTGCAAATGGCTAGTCGTATCCATCTCACTCGCACCAAATCGTGCAGTGGCAGTGGACAATAATAAAAATAGTGGCTCTTTATTTGATGCTTTCTTTGGAATATTTTGTGGCCATTGTGAAGAAGCCGAGTTAGTATATTAGAAGCTTCATCATTTTCCCGTTGCTGAGTTATTAAATTAGAAGCTAGGTTTTGATGCCAAAAAATAAATTTTGTTGGTCGACTTATTATATTCCTTTATTAAATGCGTTCAGTGCTATTTTCAGGCATTCATCTCTTTGGGGTAGCCCACTATGATATAGTATAATATGTATAAAAAGAGGTGAATATGTTATAAGCGTGTGGTAAATGAAGCGCCTAATGGCAGATATTTGTCGTAATTTGTCATGTCATTTAACAATTAAGTACTCTATTATACCTACTCTGCGTCGTTCGAAACAATTTTTTCGCTTGTTTTGTGAGTATATAAACTCATCTCTAGTAGAATATTATAGGGTAGACCACGGATTAAAAGACATAAAAAATCACGCAAATTTACGTTACCATAACAAATTATTATTATTATAGATTTGCAATTTGTTTTGATTGATTTATCTTCACTTCATGTTAGATATGGTCAACGTCTAAGAAGTATAAGTCTAGAAAATTTTATTTATTTACAAGTAGTAAATAAATAAAAGTAATAGTAGGTAGTAGTTTTTGTTCTTCAATAATCGAAGGTTTGATTTATACCTATTCAAATTTTCCCACTAACTCTTAAGTTGTACAATAACAATGGATACTCTGCTACCTATATTTTTTGGTCAAAAATGCTCGGAGGCTTAGGATAAGTCTATGTTTGCCAAACACTCGTTCCATTCCGATTTGGCATTATGCGGCACAATGCTAGAGCCAGAAAAATATGATTCAGCGATGCCCGCGACTTCGTTCGCGTGGATTAAGGTTTTTGTAACTCCCGCGAGAACTATGCTTTTATCCTGGTTACGAGGTATCTCTATGATACCCGTCTTCACCGATCATCCCTAAATCATCCCCTAAGCAGTCTCTTTACGTGGGTAGCCCCTAAATACAATCCCTTACCCAACGTCATTTCGAATTTAAGGTGTTCCCTTAAAAGTTCGTGAAAATATTTACAGAAAGCGTCACCTAACATAGCTGAGGTAGCCCGTGAAAGTTAGACAACGTTGGTGAAAACGAAATGAAAGTATACCCGGTGTCTTAGGGTGCGGTAGTAAGTCGAGAATCTACCACCGGTTCGGAATGCTGATTCTGCTGAGAAGAGCCGGCAAGAATATCCTTATCCTATTAATCCTATTAATATTATAAATGCAAAAGTCTCGATGTTTGTTACTCTATCACGTTGCAACGACTGAACCGATTTGGCTGAAAGGCACGAGATAGATTGTAGTCTGGAATAACACCTAGGCTTCTTTTCAACCCGGGAAATAAGATAGTTTCCGCGGGAATAAAAAACCTTAATCCACGCGAACGAAGTCGCGGGCATCATCTAGTTTCCAATAATACACCAATAAGCCGGCAACTTTTTGTGGAGACTGTGAAGTTTAGCCAGAAAAAGGTGAGTTTTCGCCAATCAGTCTCCTAGCTCGACGATCTATAGCACCTAATGCCGCCAGTTGGTGTTATGCGAAGTCATCGGATGTTGTACTCCCGCGCGTTTGAACGAGACTTGAGTTTCTTTGACACGAATCTCTTTATAGATCTTGAATAGAGGAATCGCCCCTCTC
Source organism: Hipparchia sbordonii (assembly GCA_038048805.1). Lineage (NCBI taxonomy): Eukaryota > Metazoa > Arthropoda > Insecta > Lepidoptera > Nymphalidae > Hipparchia > Hipparchia sbordonii. The sequence goes on along the minus strand of CM076099.1, from coordinate 14,513,054 downwards.
TATTTTTCCATCCTCTTTTAAAATTGATTCCAAATAAAAATGACTCACACAAATTCAAAATTAATGAATTGCTTCGAACCTTTTTCGATATAGAATTGATACCGTTAAGTTGGTCCGAAAAAAGGGCCCCTTGAACGAAATATCACGGCTCTACCCCACGCCAATTTAATTCTCGAGGCCCGTTTCGATCCCGTAGTACTGACACAATTCTGGAAAAGTACATTTATTTTTGTCAGTCCATTATATTGTAAAAGGGTTTTTATTCGGAATTTGTTATGAAGTTTATTCTATAATAGAAAGTGATCATGTTTTCGTTCATCAAATTGGGCTTGAGGCTGTGAGTACATCCCCGATTTGTTCCGCTGCTTTGGTTTCGCGGTGAAGATGCGCTTTCAGAATACAACCACATGTCGATTCCGTCAAAATGATTGCATCAGTGTAGCGATCGCAATGGCCTCTGATTGGCTGAATTTATGGCATTTTTACTTCTTCTTCTTCTTTATCAACTAATGGACGTCCACTGCTGGACATAAGTCTCCTGCATGGACCTCCACAAGCCTCGGTCTTGCGCCGCCTGAATCCAGCGGCTCCCTGCGACTCGTTTGATGTCGTCTGTCCACCTAGTGGGGGGTCTGCCATCAATGCAATTTAACCAATACTGGAGGGTACCAGCCAATCAGATCAATCTTGTTGAGTTTTTTAGGATGATAATGTAGTGGGCTCAGAAATTCCTTCAGCTTACAACTCGACTAAGTGTACTGTACACGAGGACCGAACATGAAAGCTTTAGAACTACTTTCCAAAAAGAGAGAACTCATATCCACCATCCTACGTAGGAAAGTAGCTTTTAGTCATGTTTTTTTTTATTATCATCATAGAAACATATAAAAAAAAATCTTATTAACATTCGAGAAACCACTAAGGTTTTATTGTATGCTATAAGCCGACATCTACATTGAGGAGTCCAATTATTCTCATTCCCATGACAAAATCAAAATAGACTTAAAAGGAAGGATTGCAGACTACAGAGCTCCAGGTCGCCAAAGACGCATCTGGTTAGGTAAGGTTACACGACTTCCCTGGCGCAGTGGTGAGATTTGTGGTCTTGTAACTGGGAGGTCTCGGGTTTGACTCCCGGCGGGGCAATTGGGAATTTATAGTTTCTAAATTTGGTCTGGTGGGAGGCTTTGGCCATGGCTAGTTACCACCCTACTGTCAAAGACGTGCCGCCAAGCGATTTAGCGTTCCGGCACGATGGCGAGTAGAAACCGATTAGGGTTATGAGTTGAACGTACACTGCCATACTCCTTCCAATTTAGCTTGCTACCATCTTAGACTGCATCGTCACTTACCATCAGGTGAGATCGCAGTCAAGGACTATCTGGTCAACGAATAAAAAAAAATTTATTTTATCATTATTTGTTGTTACAGTATGTAGCAATAATAATAGGTACACATTCTGTGAAAATTTCAAGTATATCTACCTATTACAGTTCATGAGGTACAGCCCGCTGACATATGGATGGACAGGCAGCGGAGGCTTAGTAATAGGCTGCCTTAATGATATATGCAATACTAGCTTTTGCCCCCGCGTGGAATTAAATTTTGGGGTGGAATTTTCAAAAACTGTGACACACGTACTTCTTTATTTTTAACTGGAACCTCAAATACCAACTTTGGTGGAAACAGCTTGAAAAATGACGAAGTTTCATATAAACTTCCATCCCCTATTTAAACCCCTTAGGGGTGGAATTTCCAATAATCCTTTCTTAGTGTGCGCCTACGTCATAAAAGGAACCAACTGTAAAAATTTCAAGTTTCTAACTTCAGTAGTTTAGGCTGTGCGTTGATATCTCAGTCAGTCAGTCAGGACTTTGAATTTTATATATTTAGATGACGCATACATGTAGGTGCTGTCACGCCCCCATAACACACAGTTGTGTATGAAACCGGATAAGTTTTCTATTCATTGGATTCTCCATTCGGATATTATATGTGTCAGTTTCTTTTCGTGTTTACTTCAAGAAAAAACTGCATCTCAATTCGATTCTCCGGAAAATTGAAAAATTTTCATGAATACATTCCAACTACAATTCACTTCGAAACTTAGTTTTCTGATCTTTGCAAAGATAAAGATCTCATCGCTTAATACAATGAAACAATGTCACAATCCTTATCTTGTTTTTTTTATTCGCTTATTAACTTTAAAACTTCTTAGTGGATTCGTTCTTTTAGCCACTTTTTGGGTCGTGTAACGAGACTTGCTTATATTTATATATTTATAAGCAAGTCTCGTTAAACGTATTCATATTTAATGAATAAAGTATGATAGGAATAGGAGACACGTGTGAACAATGCATATCAGTTAATTGCAACGGTTAAGCAACTTTGACCAAATTCAGTAAATGGATGTCTGACTGTCTTTGGAGGTTCGAATCAGACCTTTTTATTTTCCTCCGTGCCTCGGAGAGCACGCTAAGCCGCCGTTTTTCTATTGGTCAAGTAGATATGCGTCACGTATTAGGTTACGATAAAATATTTATGTCACGCCACAAATATTGGTCAATTAAAGCAAAACATCGCGTCATTAGATGACACGTGAAATGGTTCCGCCCCACAAACATACACAGTATACAGACAGTACACCATTCACGAAAAATATTACATCGAAAAATAAACCTTATATCACCAAGTTAAGAGCGAAGATCCAAATTCGGGATAGTAAAAACATCTTTGTAGATAAGAATTGGATTTATACAGCTGCGTAGTGGCAAATTGAGTCGTTAGTTGAGGGTTTAAGGTTGTTAGTATCCGGAAATGGCTTTGTTGTGACATAGTGTTACTCGCATGGGTCGGGATTTTGTATGAATTAAGGTTTTCCCCATTCGTCACACCCTCAGAAATCAGTATTTTTAGCTATGCAAGGGGAGAGAACTATGTTTATTGTATCAGGATCAAAGCATCACAAATCCGTTGGGGAAACAGTTATAGACATTGCTTATCTAGTCGAAAAACAAAAATTGATGGGTACGTTACGATATAGATCGAAGAAGCGATAAGCGTTGGGGTCCCAAAATGCTCGGATGATGACTTTTTTTTTTTGAAGCCAAGCCTTTTGAAGAAGCCAAGCTGAACTTGACTTATATTCTCCTCTCCCCTCCAAATAAGCGGAAAGCTTGTGCTAGGAGTGGGTACGACAATAGTGCAACGGATGGGGCTCGAACCTGCGACCTTTCAATTTTCAGTCCGCACCTTTAACCCTTGGCCTATTGAGGCTTCTTCATCTTTGACGCAAAAATATCATCGAATAATAATAATGTCTTCCCGACCGAATCTGGCCACGACGACCAATCTCCACAGAGATTAGCCATCTGCGCGGGAGAGATTACAGTGTACAAGTGCGTGCGCAAACACAAGTGCACTTGAAAATTTCTTAACAGAAAATCCAATACATTTTTGGCCCGACCCGGGAATCGAATCCAAGACCTCGTCATCTGTAGTCGAACTTGCTAACCACTAGACCAACGAGGCAGTTCATCGAATACTACTACGATCAATCGAATTAAATCTTATACTAACCCTACTGTGGGGTTAGTATGAGATAAAACACGATTGGTGGTATTCGTATACTATGACATTAGCATCAAAGTAAAATGAACCTTAACAGTATTGATTTAAAGTCACAAATTCAGTACAATCGATTTTTGTTTGGGTCATATCCGTATACCTACGTAAAAGTATGACAATGCATGCACGAAATTGAGCTCTAATTCAATGTGGTTAAGATTCATTTTACTTTGATGCTAATGTCATAGTATACGAATACCATCAATTGTGTTTTATCTCATACTAACCCCACTGTTCTAACGCTACTACTACGAATTACGATCAATCGAATTAAATCTTATACTAACCCTAACGCAGACATTTAACTATGCATCTATCTTATTCATTCCGCTGCTACGGTTTCGCTTCGGTGATTCTACGACCGCTACGACTTCTACGACATGGATCCTTCGTTTTTTATTTTCATTCAATTTAAGGCCCTTCGTACAAAGGGCTACGCAAATCTTCGATACCCGATGATTTTGGTCTCAAGCGACTACCACAATACAAATTCATAGTTTGCCAGTGTGCGGACCTCTATGAATTTGTATAGTAGTAGTCGCTTAGAGACCAAAATCATCGGTTGTCTAAGATTTGCGTAGCCTTGTGTACGAAGGGCCTAAGAGTAAGACGCATACCAAAGTAAACAAATCTTTGTTATTATCCAGACACTGCACCTCAGCGCCACTTCGTTCTGTGGATGAGCGTTTTTCCGTCCTCGTACGTATTAAGCCTACTAATATACACAGTAAAAAAAGACGTGTGGCACTCGGGGACTGCCGCGGTAAAGCTATTGCATAGCATTTTTTATCAACGCCATCTAGCGGTGAGAGGAGTCCCGTGTCAGGTTATTTTCGTTACGGAATTTCTGGATTCGGTCTCCACGCTCAAGGCCCGCGATAAAAGCTATGCAATAGCTTAAAAAGCAAAAACGGTCACGTCATGTCATAAACTGCGTCACACTCAGGTATTTGAAGCTTAGGAAACAGGTGCGGTTACAAAAAAATATAAATTTAAACTGAAACTTCACAAAGCGACGGGAGCCGCTTTAATTAAGCGAATTTACCGCAGGCATACCGTAACAAGAAACGATGGTTAGCAATTACACAGTTCGGAAATGCTCACATCCCTATCGCGAGCGACTCCCGCATCCGTCGACCCCGATTTTGTTTTTTGATCCCGACTTCCGGGAGTGGTTATATAGTTTTTTTATTTAAATAAACTTTAAAACAATGCCTTTTAAATGGTTAATGCTTCATCAACCTAAATCATCCCCTGAGTAAGAGATAGCCCCAATAAGTAAGATTCATGAAAACGAAATTGAGAGAAAGCGTTACCTAAGCTAGCTTAGGTAGACCGTAAAAGTTAGGGAACGTTGGTAACAATGGGCAAAAGTGAATCTACCAAAGTTAGAAAAGTCTCATGTTTGGTATAATTGGAGGCTTCAGAGCTGGCTAAATATCAACCTGCTGGCAAGTCCTCTTCCATCTTCACTTACTACTGGGTGAGATTGTAGCCAAGAGCTAATTTTTTACTCGCATTCGTCCACATATAAGCTATTACTGGATACAGGCGGCGCAAGCGGCTGCGCAAACGGTGCGAGCAAGTGAAATCTTTAGAAAACACCTACTTTAATCATTGATATGTATCGGATGACAAAGCGACTATGTCAATCATCTAAAATGTAAAAAAACCTCAACATCCGGTTTTTGGGTTTCCTATTCGGGACATGAACGCCTTTTCTGTACAACTGTCCAACTGTTGAACTGTGTGTATACCAGTCAAATGGGTCACTCGCAGCTACCGACGGATGTTTAAAGAGGGGGAAATTAATGATGAAATTTTTAATTGCTCTCCAAAAGAAACTTGGGTTTATCTTACCCCCTCAGGTGTAAACTGACAAGGAAACGAAGATTCTGGTCTTGGGCGCTTCTTACTCGTTAGCTTTCAATTAATCCATAATACCTTTGCTACAGTCTTTAAGGCGTTGCCAGTACATGAATAAAATAGAAAAGAATATTTTTTTCCCATAAACATTTACTGTAAAATGCTTTTAAATCCTCGAATGAATTTACCACTCGTTTAATTTTGTGGTTTTATTATATTGAACAAAAATTCTTACCGCAGTTTTGTTAAAAAGTATTATACTTAATTTTCCGTAGGTATCACCTATGTTATATAGTGTAAAAAAAAAACTATTATCACTATTTTACTACCATCTTAAGCTGACATCTTTTCACAGTCAAATTCGCAATAAAAAAGTCTCTGACACCATGTCAGAGGATAACTGAGTGGGATACTGCAAGATTTATTCTCAAGCAAACTTTTTGTATACTTTCGAAGTGAAAAGAAAGTTGCGGCAAAATACCCGATGACGTGAGTGATGTTACACTGGATAAGTGGCTTCAACATTAAATCCATCACTGCTAAACTTCGATCCGGTAGATTAGTTCGAGTAACTTATTTCGAAACTATCCCTCTTAAGTTAAACTTGTGCGTCAAGGATGATTTGTCTTGTAAAGTTTAATTTCTTGATAATGCTTCGGAAACGTGGTGAGTTCACTTGTTGAATCAGAAGTACTTTATAAAACTTTATTCAATTAAAAAAAAATCTATTCTATACTATTCTAATTATAATGCTTAAAAACGTTTGTACGGAAAGAAAAGTTTTTGCACTGTCATAGAAAGCGCCCATTGAAATCTTTTGTAAGGAGCCATTCTAGGCATCTTAACGAGGGTGTCAAGTTGCTAATTGTTCTTCAAATAGCCTCTTGTACTCGACACTCGCACTTTGCTTTAATGTCTACGGGGGTCAGCCCCTGTACTCTGTAATGCCTTCTTTAGTTTAAAATAACTCCGAAGCACTGTTACTGAATATAGATTAAAAACTGGATATGTAGATTGTGAATTAAATGTCAAAAAAAGTAGTTATCTACCTCTGCATATCTTGATCTCATTGTTTTTACATACGAAGTCTTCTAGACGAAATCTCTCCTTTAGAGATAAGCTGTCCTTGTGCACGTCCTTTATTTAATTTAATTTAAGTTTTGGCACAGAATTACTGAGAATATAATAAAATTATAAATGTACAAAATTTCTTAAATTATTTTAATTAAAATCTCGCTTAACGATCCCTAATTAAATGATGAAGAATTTTGTTTAGATAGTTCGTTGCAGTTCATATTTATATTCGTTTATATTCCTAAAAAAAAAGGTAGCAAAGTTTTTAATTAACACTTCAATTAGATGAGAGATTGGAAAAGTAAGTTTTATGATTCCACTAAATTGTTACGAGGATTAAAGTTACAGACGAAGAAAAAATCGAAAAAATGGTAGCGGGCTGGCTTGGAAGGAGGTATGGTAGTTTTAATTAAACTCATACCCCTAATCGATTCCTTCACGTCTTCGTAACGGAACGAAATCGCTTGAAGGCACGTCTTTAACGGTAGCGTGGTCACGGGCAAAGCTTTCAGCCATACAAAAATCTAAATCTAAATACATATCTTTAAAAGGAAAAAGGTGACTAACTGATCTATCGTCGCATAGCTCTAACCGCTAAACGGATCGAGTTGAAATTTGGCATACAGATAGCTATTATGACGTAAACATCCGTTAAGAAAGAATTTTCAATTTTCGAAAATTAAACCCCAAGGGGATAAAATAGGCATTTGAAAAATCGTACTTAACCTGAGCGAAGCGGCAAGCAAAAGCTAGTAAAGATCTATTTTTCTATGAGCAACTCAATAACCCATACTTCATTTTCCTTTTAATAGGTAGCCATCAGTTGGCACTTACTTTAAAGAGTGCTCAGCGCGGGGTATCGTGTTGCTTCTAATTGCAGCCATTAACTTCTACGGGCAGGCGTCTGCTACGCATAACGAACCGTAACTAGTTACAATCTATTTTTTCTTAGTTGTCTTTAATGGTAAATAAGTGTTTTCTCGCAGAAATGCGTAAGCGACGCGCTAAGCACGGCGCATAGGACGTTCTTACCGCACATTGACGATGAAACCGTGCTACAAGTGTAAAACCAAACATAAGAAAGTCGTAAGCGCTCGGCTACGTTCGTAGGTTAACACATTTCTCCGAAACATTTTCTGTGATTTGATTTCACGAACTCCGAATAACGTTTAACTGGGGGATAAAGTTGTTTCGGCAGATTATTTATCAATACAAAAACTGTTAGGACATCCAACTTATTATTTAAACGTTTCTCGGCGTTGGAAATTGGCATTAATAGTACGTATTAGGTGATGCCCTCAACGTCGTCCGCGTCTCGTTTATCAGAATCCCGCGGGAACCATAGATTTCTACGGAATAAAAAGCCTCTGTACTATCCAGGGTATAATCTATCTTCATCCCATATTTCAGCCAAATCGTTCGAGTAGTTTTTGCCTGAAAGAGTAACAAACATACAAACTTTCGCCTTATAATATTAGTGTGATATTTCTTTAGCTTACTCTATTTTTAAAATTGTCCATGTGAGCAAATTGCCATACTGTCAGGTTTATTAACACGGATGATTACTATAACGTCCAAAGAAATTTCTGCCGTAAAACTAAAACTGAAAAAGTTTATCTCGGAAATCCGAACCGTTGATGATTCAAACCCAACCTGTTGCGTTATTGTTGTAACCACTCCTAGCACAAGCTTAATTTGTAGGTGAAATGTTTCTTACGAGTATGATAATAATGCTCCCGACCGAATCCAGCCAATCTCCACAGAGATTAGCCATTCGCGGGAGATTTTATAGTGCATAAGTGTGTGCGCAAACAGAGGTGCACTCTCTATTCCCTTACTCTCATAGTCAGATGGGACGGAAATCCGACACGGCCGGAGAGATCAGGTGCAGGACCGACAACTTTACGTGCTCTACGAGGCACGGGAGTGACTCACCGTCAACTTCCTAACTCCGAGAGAATTTCTTAACAGAATAATCCAATACAGTTTACGGCCCGACCTGGGAATCGAACCCGAGACCTCCTCATCCGCAGTCGAACTTGCTAACCAATAGACCACCGAGGCAGTTATCAGTCATATACGAGTATATCAGTTATATTTAAACATGGAAAAAGAAAACACTAAAACTGTAGATGCAGTAGACCTTGGATGTCTAACAAATAGCTTCCCTGGATAATTGGAGTTAATCACTGTTACTCAACTCCCTTGTTATAAGGCGAGAATCTATTGCGAGAAGGAAACTCGCTTAGATATAGAGAGCAATAAGACGGATGCTTAAGAAAATATTATTATAGGTAACACAACAATCAACACAACACAAAAATTCAAAATTTAAATTTTTTTTATTTTATTTAGACCAACCTGTGACTTATTACAACTTGCAAATCAAGACTCTACCACTGGTTCGGTAAGCAGATTCTGCAGGGAAGAAACTTAGTTAATTAGGCTTTTTAAATATTAGAACAAAAATAAAACGCCTCTAGCACAGCTCTTCAAGAACTCAACATTAACAAAATTAATTATTCTTTACAAACTAACTAAATTATGCGGTCCCAAACAAAAAGGCTAATTTTCGAGGCGGTTGATCGGTGTGCCTCAATTAGATGCCTCGATGCTTGAGGCTAAATCTATTGACCATTTTTTTAATTAATTTTGTAGCTTGATTAAAGCTTTAATTATGTAAGTAATAAAAAAACCTGTGTGTCGATTCTCTAATAATGATAGCATCAGCGTAACGATCGCAATGGCATCTGATTGGCTGAATTTATGGCATTCTTGCCAGCCAAACCAGAGGGTACCAGCCAATCAGAAGACATTGCGATCGTTACACTGATGCAATCATTTTTATGCCCCTGCTCCACCTGCGCCGTAACGCGTAAATTAACACGATAATAAAGGCATTACGCAGATGGAGCCAATATTTTACTGCGTTAAATGTGTTGTTACATTACTAATGACGTTAGACGCTAAGCGCTAATCCATTTGAGCGCAGCCGTTGACACTAACATTAATGCAGATAGAGCAGTAGCATTAGAGGAATTGACACCTTGTTGTTTTCACGCTCGGCATTGTCAACAGATCCCCGTCAGCCGTTGTAAAGAGCATGTTCTGGGTTTAACTATTTGCAGATGTAATTAATGAAGCCTGCATCGGACGACGAAAAATAACAAAGCTCAGTCATGCGATCGTAAGAGAATCAGAAAGAATTGACAGCATATAAAAAAATCTTTTTAAAAAACCGACTTGAAGCGCCACTTAAAAGTGTTGCTTTGTGTTGTGTTGTTTGGTGTACACAAAAGCGAGCCAAATAGAAACGATGAAATCGATGCGCGACGCTTCAACATATACGAACTAAAATTATTTTATACTTTAGTTTAGTTTTATACTTTAGTGGCGTTTGAAGTCGGTTTTTTAAAAATATTTTATTTATTTATTATTATTTTAAGCTTTTTAGTATAGCTTCAGATCATTTGTTATGCTCCTTAAAAACAAATATTAAGATGCTCCTCCTTTTTTGAAGTTGGCTAAAAACGTATGTATGTTTGATATTTCATTTCATTCATACATTCATCTAAGGTTTGGAAGGCCGGGTCAGGGGCTTAAATTCTAAGCCCATGACCGGGCCTTCTGTCAAATGAGAAGGTTTTGTATACATACAGAATACAGATACACCATATTTCCATTACCTTGGAAGCAGAGATAATGAAATATCACGTAGCTTATACATTTACAGTTAATTACATTTAAGTATGAAGTTTAATTAGTAAAGTACGAAATATTGTCGATTTCATAAAACAAATTAAATAAACTATTAACGCCACCTAGTATATTAGCGTAAATTGATTTATTTAAAGAGTTAGCAATCTATTTCTTCATATGAATACCCATGGGCACATAAAGATTAATATGCACTAACTCCAGTAGGTATTGGGCGTAAGTGTCTTGAAGAATTCGCACCATAACACGATCTTGTGCCACCTGTATTCAGTGACCGCCTGCGACCACCTAGTGGGAAGATCGCTGCGCTTTCCATTGCGAGATCACCGTTTTATCCCTATAAAAATATCACAGTATATCGATATCGGATCAGTTTGATACTAAAAGTTAGGTAAACAAAAGCTATTACAAACAAAAAGTCCATTGTTATTTATTATATTCGCGAAATAATGCCCGGTTCACATTCTTCCAGTCACTGACAAGAGCTGGACTGGAATGGGTAGTTTGCCGCCCGAAGGCCGCACGGTCTTTAGGCCACTGAGTTGTAAAATGCGCAGTCCATACTTTACTTCAGTGCTATTCAAACATTGACGTAATAATACTATTCAAACTATCAAATTATTAAAAAATCCAAGTGCGTAATAATGTACTCTGCCACTTCCTCAATTAAGGCGAATATAATGGCACCTCATACTAATCGCAGACTTTGTGTAAAATTCATCAAACCATAGCACAACATACATATTTATACATACGCTCTAAAACATTACCTTACTTAACCAGGCTGGTTAAAATGTCACAGCATTGGTATCGCCGCAATACATTCGTGAAGAGGACGATCGCTCGATTGGAATGCTAGGAACTGTCATAATGTGAACGAGCCATGTGGAAATCGTCTGTTTTATCAGGCCGGTACACCTCATCGACTCTCTAATTATATAAATTTTGCCAAAACGAAACTTCGCTCAACAATGAGCGGTGGAGCGTTAATTGAGAAAGTTAAATTGTTAGTATCTCGCGGGAGAACCGGCGGCGTCGTGTTTTGTGCCTTGATTGGAATCCTTGTTTTTGGAATCTGAAACTTCAAATGGCAGTGATGGAGCATACCTACGTGATTTTTCAGAACCTTGCTCGTACCTTTGTCTGATGGGAGGTTGGTTAGTTTAAAAAGGAAAGTATCAACCAATAGCCAACCTAAAATGAGGGTTTTCATGAACGTTACTAGTTGGCGCCACTTTGGCAAGAGATCTTCCATCCCAATAATGAAGGTACTAGACTCCATTTACATACTTATCTACTTTACATGTAATTACAAATTAAATGTAACACACTTTAAACAAGTTTAGTGCTTTGTGCTTCCATTTGAGCTGGCCGAGTACCATCTTATTCTGCATCGTCAATTACCAACAGGTGAGACTGATCAAGGACTACTATGTCTATGAATAAATAATTAATGTAGCCGTACTAGTAATACTAGTACGGCTACATTAATGGGATTCGGCGAATATTCGCATTATCGCGACAAGTGTGGCCAAGTAGTTCGTTGAATCGCGATGCATTCGAGCGAACACGAATCCTTATCGCGGCACGGTCGCTAATGTAAATAACAAATTCACTGCTAATGTAGACAAGAAAATCGCGTAATAACCGAACACGATAATTTTATCGCGACAAAGCGACACGAATTTTAACACGATAACGTAGCTGCAGCATAACGAACAAGAAATCCATAGATACATGACGCCTGCGAACTTTGTCGACCGCATAATTTTGCATATAAAGCGTGAACGATTTAGCATGATGATGGCAACTTTATTCGTTGGTTTTAAAGGAACTGAATTTGTCTAGACGTTGTAAATCTCCTGATAGTATACCTAGTTAGCGGACATTTATTATCATCTGCCACTGTTCCGTGGCAAGAATGGAATAAACTTTAAGCCATTATGATAAAAAAGGCTATATTTTCAAACCTTTCTAATACAATAACCCCTTACTAAATTTATGCCAGAAACGCGACGTTGCATTTCAATTTTTGCGTTTAATCTTTTATTGAATACAAGCTTTCAACCCCGGCTTCGCTCTTGCCATCCATACTAAAAGTAATCCGAAATTATGATTCTGTACAAAATTACCAATTTTGATTTTTTCGATTTTCCACCTGTTCTCTTGGGATTAGCTCTAATTTTTTTTTATTTTTAAACCACCCCTGTATTAGAGCGATCAAAACAAAAAAAAAATATTATTCAAATCGGTCAAGCCGTTATTGAATTTTAGCCAAACGAACAGCAATTGATTTCTATGTACGCTTTTTCCCGCAGCTTCGCTTACGTTAAGTTCTATTTTTCAAACCCCTATTTTAATCCCTTAGGGGTTGAATTTTCAAAAATCTTTTCTTAGTGGATGCCTACGTCATAACATGAGCTACCTATGTGTATGCTAAACAGCCCTTCGATCACAGAAGAAAAATAAACAGCCTGATCCAATGTCCGAGTTGTTTTTAACTGTGCGTTGATAGATCAGCCAGTTACTCACTTTTCCTTTTAAATATACTTTACTCACTTTTCCTTTTAATTAAATAAATAATTATTTAGATATAGATTCCTCCTTCACGTTGTATCACAGAATAGCAAAGATACGAGGCGTTGGCATCCAAGTATGAGTGAAATCCAATCAACTTGTCACTAAACACGCCGTTTCCCAAAAGATAATTTCCATACTATTAGATTGGCATTCTGTCAGAAGGTCTTTATTCGTCGATTAAAATGTACTTGGCGATGGCGGAAAAGGGTCTGCAAATTCTTGTGATAATCCGTGAAAAAAGGTAATCTAAATTAAATTACAGAACGCTTTTTCCAATGATATAATTGTTTTTTGGTGTGCGATCCAAATTGGGTTCACGTATCCAATCCATCGGCCGGGATTTTGGGTGGAACAATTTAATTAGAACCCAGAAAGATACTCGTATGTACGTACATATTTTATGATTCAATTTATTTTGTTATCCATCGCTCCATTGTCGCTCCAGTGATTCATAAGACAGTAATAACTATCCTGTGTTCAATAAAAATTGTAAAATTTTTTATTTTTTTTGAAAAGAGCAACCGCCGAGTTTCTTACTGGCTCTTCTCGGCAGGAAAGGCATTCCGAACCAGTGGTAGATTCATTGACGATTCAAAAGTGCTTGTAAAAGTTTATTTGAATAAAAAATATTTCTATTCTATTCTATTCTATCTTTTTTCACCCCCAACGCAAAAATACGGGGTGTCATAAGTTTAACGTGTCTTTGTGTGTGTGTCTGTCTGGTGGCATCATAGCAGCTAAACTAGTGAACCGATTTTGATGTGAATTAATCGGGAGTGTTCTTAGCTATGCTTGACGAAAATCGGTCCAAAACAATTTTTTATCAAAAAATTAAACCGAAAAATAAAAGGAACTTGAGCGGGGAAATATAAAATAACACTTTTTAGGGTCAACAGAGTTACGAATCGGCGTAATTTTTTTGTGTGGGTATAGTTCCGAACTGGGAATTGACATAAATTTTAGAATGACTTTTCATTCCGGAAAATCAAAGAGCTGACCGCGAGATTTTTTAAACTAAATCTGCGCGAACGAGGTCAAGGGCATCAGCTAGTCTAAAATAATAATTCTTATAAAAGCACTCTAGAATACTTCATCTTTAAGAAAAAGGGCTCCATTTTAAAAACATTTTCACTCCTCAACCCCTCGGTAATTTTACAAGACACTCTCTGTAATGATGTTCTTCTCGTTGGATTCCAATTTTCCACAGAATCTATTTATTTTTCGGCAGTATTTTATCTCGGTATTTTGCTGCTCAATAATCTAACCCACTTTTCAATGTCAGTTACACTATCCATTTTGAAAAGGGTTTGACTCATCTACAAATTAAACCCTCGAATGCGTAACGGTTCAAGACGCGGACTGAAAACTGTAAGGTTGCCGGTTGAAACCCCACACATTTGCCCATTACATTTTTGTATGGTGCATGTGAGTGGTGGTGGCATTGCTTGCTTGAAAACTTTCCTTTCTTACTTGGTTGGGGAGGTAAGCGGTGCTTAGCTTGTAACTGCATGTTTGACGATACAGATTTTTCTGTTGGCAGATTATAGCAAAATAATTCTAACCTTTTCTTGATAATCATAATGGTGCGATTAAACGGCGCGCTATAACACGAGCCGCGCCGCGCCGCACCATCCGTGTAGGCGCGGCTCGGCTTAATGCGGACGCAAGCCTGCTCGTTTAAACGACGCGGAGTAGCACGAGCCGAGCCGTCCGTGGAGATGCGGCATCAGCGGCATTCGTTCGTCGCGCGCTCTGTGCCATCTGTTTAGACGGCGCGTATTAACACGAGCCGAGCCTAGATGGCGCGCGCGCCTTTGATCCGTGTCGAAAAAACCGACAAGTGATGGATCGGACAAAGTTAGCCGAGCCGCGCCGAGCGTAGTTGTTTACACGGCGCGTGGCGCGCCGAGCCACGCGCCGAGCTAGGCTCGGCTCGTGTTATAGCGCGCCGTTTAACTGCGTCTTATGGTGCGGTTAAACGGCGCGCTATAACACGAGCCGCGCCGCGCCGCACCATCCGTGTAGGCGCGGCTCGGCTTAATGCGGATGCAAGCCTGCTCGTTTATCGGGCAAAGTTTGCCGAGCTGCACCGAGCGTAGTTGTTTACAGGGCGCGTGGCGCGCCGAGCCACGCGCCGAGCTAGGCTCGGCTCGTGTTATAGCGCGCCGTTTAATCGCGTCTTTAAACTTCCGCAAAGTAACGCCTGATTCTATCCAACATTACACTTTTGTCGTACCTAGTTGACAAGATTTACGCTTAGCTAGAGGGAAAAGGAAATAGGGGAGATTATTCATTTCCGCCTTTTTGTACTGACATAATATATTTAGTTAACGCTTCAATTCAACGTTTCTGATAAGAACCGCTAAGGTGTGGAACACTCTTCCAGTATCCGTTATATGTTTCCTGCCACTTATAATTTGAGTACCTTCAAGGCAACAGTGAATAGGCATTTTCTAGGCAAGCGCGCTCCAACCTAGACCTCATCAGTGCTATCCAGTATTGATTGTCGTCAAGCGCAAGCCTATTTCGGATTAAAAAAGAAAAGAAAAAGTTAGTTTACTTTTTCTGTTTGTGGTGCAATAAAGAATAAATAAATAAATTATTCGTGTTCAGCATGGGTAAAAAACACTTACGTATATTTAAGGTACCTAACTAATCCCTTACTAATATTATAAATGCGAAAGCTTTTGTCTTTTTATGTAGGATTCTTACGATTTAGGAACTGATTGTGAATTGAAGACGCGTACGAAGTCGCGGGCGTCTGCTAGTATAATTATAATATTAATTCAGCAAGAACAAACATCCAATCTTTATGGTACTCAGTACGTACTTCTTTTTAATTAGCGCTATAAAAAGCATGTTTACAACGCCTTTTAGGTTGGAAACGAGGCGTCTGTAGCCATGGCCCAAATAAGTTGTACCCTCGGCTGTTATGAGGCCCTAATACCTACACAATACCCCGTAATAAGGCCCGTTAAGTCCGACGCCCACGAGTGGAGCCCAGATGCATCTAGGGTTGCCAAAATTGAGAAGAACCAGCAAGAAACAATTAAGCCTTTTGCCTAAGTGGCGATTGGGAACTGAAAAGTCAACGGTGCAATCACTATCGTCGTATCCACTCCTTACATAAGCTTTACGTTTATTTGGTGGGGAGAGGGGAATATCAGTCAACTTCAGCGTGACTAAAATTCCTTTTTTTAATATATTGCATTAGTCACAGGAGTTGAAGTCAGCAGCTTTTTTTTTGGCAAGGATCAGGCACTCCAGACAGTGGATTAAATATGTCGTTATAATATTTGATACCGTACAATAATACACCGTTGTTTACATCACCCAATTCGTTGCTGCAAGAATGAGTACACGTGTCCAAGGCAATTCAAACGGATAATATCACACATTATGGGCTAGCTTACCCTAGCTTAACACACCATAAAGAGCATATTTACAGGCAGTTAATGAGGTGACTAAAGCCCCGGCCTGAATTGCCTCTATGTCTTTTATGATGTCCTAGTACCTGCACTACATCGGTTATTATAACAGGTTACTACTAGCTTACCCCGTTTTAAAGTAGGTCGATCGATCTGCCAAGCTTTTGAAAAATGACATTGTTTGCACAGAGTTATCTTTACGCTTTTGTATCATCGGAATAACGACCTGCTACCCCTTTGTTGCAGATGTGCGAGTAAGCCTCGTTAAGCTCGGTATTTCGGGATGTTCAGACAATTCAGATGAAAATGGACTCTATTGCAAGGCTCTGTTTCTAATGTCAGGAGATGGGACGTTTCCTGGGGGATAATGTTTTGAATCTACTGGAGCAAACTGAAAATCAGCGCTGGGTATCATCAATGTCCAGCATAAAGCTGAGTTTGCGGCCATTTGTTGAGTTGTTAGGCTTGATATAAGTTTAGTTCTAAGCTTTTCTCCTATTTAAACTTTTTTATTTTTGTAAGTCTGACAATAAATAATAATTATAGAAAGCAATAAAAAATATTTTTTTTTTATTTTTTTAATCTACAACTCAACTGATACACGTATACTGTTGAACATAGGCAAATAAAAGAAAATATTTATTAAGTTTTAAGTAACTTGGTTTTCATCTTATACATATTTTGAGCATTAAACCAAAAAAGGCGCGTCTATATCAAGAGTGGCACTGTCAGCTCTCTAGCGGAGCGTTGCGCAGATGGTAGCGAGGAAGCCATCTTATAAACATCTCTTGGGAACCTGCGCGCCACCACTGCGACGATTTGCTGTTTTAATAACCTGATCTAAGAAATTCTTGCTCATATGGAATTATTCAACTATTGGAAGAATTATCATTTTGTGACTGACTCTGATTTTTTGGATTGGAAGATTACAATTTTGTGTTCAAAGAAGAATACAGTTGTCAAGTTTCATCGTCGATCAGCAAGATGAATTATCATGGAAGGCCATCCTGCGCCTACTTATATGTAATACTAGCTGATGCCGCGACTTCGTCCGCGTGGACTTAGTTTTAAAAATCCCGTAGGAAATCTTTAATTTTCCGGGATAAAAAGTTGCCTATGTCACGCTCCAGGTCCTCAAATATACCCATGTAAAAAATTAGGTCGATTCATTCGTCCGTTGCGGCATCATTGAAGGACAAACCAACAAAAACACACTTTCGCATTTATAGCATTAGTTTTCTTCGTTGCAGCGTGCTTGAAGGACAAACAAAAAATAACAAACAAATACACTTTCGCATTTATAATATTAGTAAGGATGTAGGTTTTCTTTATTATAACACAGATCTTCATAAGATAAGATGATTTATTTTTCAGATTTTCCACTTGAGCGAAACCAAAGTTTGATTCAAAACACTGATGGCATTAGAACGAACTGTCTCGTAAGTCGTACTAGTTATACAACGTGGCATGATGTGAACCGGGCATAATATGAGTTACATGACTTTATACAGGTCCTTGAGCTTGTTGAAATCCAATAACTGTATTCATGTTTTGTGAATAGCTCACTATTCAAATATGAATATGTATTACGAATATTATTAGGTACCTACATTCCCATTTGCGAAGAAAATGTGAAACCCATATATGCGTCGGTAATCTTATTTTGCTCGTATTCTGATTCGTCATATTCTCGGACGTTGATATAATACGCCAAAGATATACACTTGAGGCTTTCGAAATGTGGTGCTACCAATGACTGCTGTGAATAAGTTCTTTAGGTATATAGGACATGGACTCTTGCATCTCCTGCATGGACTTTCACATGTCTCGCTCTTACGCCGCCTGTATCAGCGGCTCCCTGGGACTCGTCTGATGTCGTTGGTCGATTTAGTGTGGGATCTGCCAATACGAGTACGAAGTTGCCACTCCAGCAATTTAGTCCCCGACGGCCAATGATTCTTCAAACTAGCAATTACACGTGTAAATTGAAAATTTAAAACAGCCCCGACATGTGAAATTAAAAAAAAATGTTATTCGCCATTTTGTAGTGGCGGTCATCTTGGAAGAATTTTCATCAAGCATAGCTAAGAACACTCCCGACTAATTCACCTTTCAAACAAAAAAAACAAAATCAAAATCGGTTCATCCGGTCGGCTGCTACGATGCCACAGACACACACACACAAACACGCACGCACGCACACACGGACAGGTCAAACTTATAAAGTTATAACACCCCGTCGTTATCTTTTAATTTCACATGTCGGGGGTGTTTTAAATTTTAAATTATTTTTTTTATTAAAAAGAATATTAAACAACCTGAAGTTGACTAATATCCTCCTATCCCCTATCAACCGGAAAGCTTGTGTTAGGACTGGGTACGACAATAGTGCAACGGGTGGGATTCGAACCTGCGACCTTATAGTTTTCATTCCGCACCTTTAACCGTTGGGCTATTGAGGCTTAAATTAATTATGCTTGTTCTATTGAATATATATCTGCCAAAATATCAAATCTACGCTCGGGTAAGTTTACGTTGGTGAAATCGGCCTTTAGGCGAAATTGTATTTTAGTTGGTTAGGTTCTCTAAGATATGTGTTAACGACAGCGGCGACCTAATAACTTGTACTCTACACTACAATTTATATACTATCACGAGAAGAATTTCCGCTAATAAACGAGATGTAATAAATACTATGAAAGGAATCCAATAATATAAAGGCAGCTGTGCGTGGGAGGAATCTCAGACTTTCGCATCCAGGTACCTACGATATTTGGTAAAAGTTCGCGCTCTTTCGCTGTTAATAGGTATGTAGAATTACCAACCGTCACGAAATTCCTGAGACGTCCCTCTTCGGAAAAATAAAGATTTCTATCCTTGGTTAATATTATAAACGCGAAAGTGTTTGTTATTTGTTGGTTTCTATGTTAGTCCTTCAATCACTTCTAGATGAAGCAACTTTAGCCATAAATTAGCCGTCACTCTCTACGTAGGTTTAATTCCCGGAAATCGAAGGAATTTTTAAAAACTGAACTACACGTGTATATGAAGTCGCGGAAAAAAATTTTTTTTTATAAACAAAAGTCATTGTTTTGTTATCACATTGACTCAACGCCAACGCGCTCTGCTTGACGTTTATTGACAGCTGTCAGGATCCTACAGTGGTCCTTCACTTGCATGTTTAACATGCATTCGTGCATGAAACAAATGTTTTCACGCATAAAAGGGACATGCAAACATTCACCGTTCACATAATGCACACACATTTGCGAACCTATTGGCCCTTCGTTCCACAATAGTTCACGAATGTCTCAGTTTCGCTTACGATAGTGTGAACCATGGACCGCAAAGATTTTATTTCATTAGTACCTACTGGTCAATTAGTATGGACGGAAAAGGGATAGAAAAAACCTCCGTCCTTTTCCCGTCCGTACTAAATGACAGATTTATCCATCGTTAAGGCCCAAGACACGGAGCTGCCCGCGAAATTCAAATTTAATTTGGTTTTTCGCCATTTATAAACGAATACGACAAAGTAGGCTTATGGTATTCAAATTGCGATAATGGCAGTATCATCTTCACAGGTTTATATACTAATCTTTACGTAAAAGTATCCAGTGTAAGAAATTAATCAAAATAATGACTAATTTGTGAGTAGCTCACATCAAACTCATTATTTTGACTAATTTCTTAAACTGGATACTTTCACGTTAAGATTGGTATATAAACCTGTGAAGATGATACTGCCATTGGCGCAATTTGAATACCATAAGCGTACTTTGTCGTATTAGTTTACAAATTGGGAAAAACCAAATTAAATTTGAATTTCGCGGGCAGACCCGTCTTATGGGCCTTAACGTAAACTTAAAAAGTTACCTCGCCGCCGGGACGTTACGAACGCGCGTGCGTTGAAACGTAAACTATATGCTAGACAAATATTTGAAAAAGCGCTTACGTTTTTTTTTGTTACCAAAAATATTTGTCTCTGCATTTTTCAGTCGAAGAATTTGTTTGAACAGCCATTTTAAAACCGCTGAACTGTTGAGAATTTATTTGTTTTTCAGCTACTCTGAAAGGGTTAACCGCAAAGTCGGATCATATTAACGAAAAGCGTTTATTTTTCTAGTTTCTCCCTAAGAATATATATTACATTATAATGAACGTAGCAATTTCTTAGAGTTCGTGTGGTACGCGAATACAGTAGGGTAGGGTTAGTAAGGATTTAATTCGATTGATCGTATTTGATGACAGTGGCGTCAAATTAAACCTTAACTGTATTGATAGTGTCTAGCTACTTTGTTTCATAGGTGCCTATCTAACTGGTAATCATACCTTCGTTCGTGAGGATTTAGGTTTCCAAAGCCCAAACAATATTATTTTATGCCAAAAGTCAAGATCCCGATCAGCTGTTAAAGAGTAAGAAACAGATTTTTTTTTTAATTAAAAAATAATATTAGCCAAGCTGAACTTGACTTATATTCTCCTCTCCCCTCCAAATAAGTGAAAAGCTTGTGCTAGGAGTGGGTACGACAATAATGTAACGGGTGGGGCTCGAATCTACGACCTTTCAGTTTTCAGTCCGCGTCTTTAGCCGTTGGGCTATTGAGGCTCTAAAGATTGACACAAAATTACTTTTGCATTAAAATATTAATATGGGATTTTTCAAATTATTTGCTTGACAAGACTTGATTTGACTTTGCTAATAATTTTATTTCAATTTGCACTAAAAACGTCAAAGGGTCAAAAAATATAACTTGACGCCACGTCAAGTTATATATTCCGACCCCCATCTCTTTTTGAATTCCGACCCCCGTTAATTTAGGTCGAGCGTAATGTCAAAGGTCACTAATGCAATCAAGTTCGCGTTAAATTTTTTATTATTCAAGCCGCAGAACGTAGATATTTTTTTGTGATTTTGGCTTTCGGTTCTAGCCAGTTTAGCGTGACATTTATTTTATGTTCTAATACTAGCTTTTTCCCGCGGCTTAGTGCACGTTAAATTCGACTTTTCAAACCCCTATTTTATACCCTCTTAGGGGTTGAATTTCGAATATCCTTTCTTAGCGGATGCCTACGTCATACTAGCTGTAAGTATCAGTGGGGTTAGAATTTAACACGATTGATGTGTGCTGTGCGTTAATAGATCAGTCAGTCAGTCGCGGCGTCCGCGAACTCTATTCGTCTCATATAAAGGCGCCCTAATGGCGTAATGAAGAAAAGATTTATCGGTGCATTGATCAAGATTCGCCTTAACAGTATCGTTAACGTTTCCGATAGAACGTGAACAAGAGATTAGGTACGTGCGCTCTGAACAGTTCCATGGGAGGTAATGTTTGCTTCTGAATAGGGTCCAATGTATTCAACGATGAACGAGAGTATTTCTGAGGAGACTTGATAATAATATGCATTCCTTTATTTGATTCCTTTGTGCAAGCGTAATAAATAACTTATTGGAGAGTCAGCTTCTTTTAACTAAGCTATTTTGACTTCAATCGTATTTTTAACCGACTTCCAAAAAAGGAGGTTGTTCTCAATTCGTTGAAATCTTTTTTTTTTTAATAATCCCCAATTAATCGAAAACGCCTGTACCGATTTGGAAAATTCTTTTTTTGTTTGAAAGGGTATACTTCCCAGTTGGTCCCATTGTCATCGCTATGCGATTCTCGAAAGTAAAATACAATTTACATCGGTTGCGCATCGGATGTCTTTTTAGATGTAGTAAATTTGGTATTCTCTTGTTGACTTTGATTCGCCGATGCCACACTAGCGCCCCATGAGCGAGCGTGGTAGATGTAGGAAACTCAATTTTGACATTTATGTATGGCAAATGGTATTCTGCAAGGCATTTTCAGCTCGTCTGTTACAACATCGTACGCCCTCGACTTCGATTTTAAATGTCAAAACGAAAGCGTCTTGTTTAGTAGCTTTTCCTAGGATGTAGTGTACGATGAACATTAAAATTGCTTTGTGAACTCAAAGAAATCTTTGAATAACTTGAAAATATGAGTTTTCTTCTACCACAAAACATTGTCTGAGATGGTTCATATAAAAAAGGTAAGTAACCCCGTGTCATTATACAAAATAACCTCTGTATCATAGTTCCCTAATATCCATAGTTAAAATCCCTTTCATATCTTGGAATATAAATATTTCTCTCATTTTTAAAAGTTTTATAAATAAATATGATACTTATTAAAATATTGATTAGTCGCAGTTTGAATAAAAAAATATTCTATTCTATAGTCATTTGAGTTCTTAGAGTATCAATCAGCAAGTTTTTCGACGATTTCCCTGGTGCAGTGCTAACCTCCTCCCATTTATAGACCACAGTCTTATAAATGGGAGGTCTCGGGTTCGATTCCCGGCGGAGGCAATTTGGGAATTTATAATTTCTGAATTACATATAGTTACCACCCTACCGTCAAAGACGTGGACTAGGTGCTTATGTCTTTTATGCTCCCTGCAGGTTTTATTTATGTAATAAATACTCATTTTATCAATTTTCAGATATTTCACATAGAGACAACCTTAGAAGGAGATAACCCACTTAATGACATGAACCAATCCTGCAGATTTAGCAGAAGAACTTACAGCTTCTTTTTCAAAAGGAATATAGCAATGAATAGAAGAAATAATCAGTTACGAGAACGTTTGTTATATTTTTCTAGAAAGCATATTTTTCTAGCCAACTACTAGCTAGAAAAAACCAACCTTAAAGAAAGAATGGGAAAAAATAAAAGATAATATTATTATATAAAAGAAAACTGGTTTTATTTTTCAATTTTTACGTTTATGATTAGGGCTTGATTTTCATGTGTCTTATGCTCCTCGCCATATCTTGATTCCTTCAAAATGCACTCTGAAAGTTATGGGCATCGTCCTGCATAATAATTCCAGCTGAAACATTTAAATATAATAATAATTTAATATGGCTAGTTTGAATTAGATAATTAGGCTATCAATACATACAGTTACAGAAAAAATATTAAAAGTGTCTGTTTATGAAACTGCCTTTTACCTCGTATTATTTATTGAATTAACAATATCAAAAACCAAACACAATCTTAAAATTTTTGTCGATTTATCTTTTTATCCAGGATAACTTTCAGAACAGCTGAACTGATTTTGATGGAACTCTAACGGGCATATACAAGTGAGAAGATTATTCAAGAAATGATCTAAGCTACTTTTTATCCCGGAAATATTACAGTTTAAAATAAAATAATATTTAGAAAAATAAATAAGGTTATTTATTTCACATAGGCTACTTTTTATGGCCCAACAAGCTCATAGTATCTACCCATAAAAAAAACAACCAGTAAAAAACCATCTATTTAATATACGATGAAATTTTTACAATTTTTACTTTTATATTGTGCTAAGATAAACAAAATTGTTTTGTTAAAGTGCAATATATACTTGTATCTTGATTTCGAGCTAATCATGGGAAAAGACTAGTTGATGAACTAGTAAAATATTTGTAGTTTCTTTTTATGTTTAGTAAATAAAAAAGGAAAGTAAAATCTAAGGAGTCTAAGTAACAAACCTTCTGTTATACCCTTCAAATTCTTTGGACAACTTCTATAGATGCTCCCATATAATGGTCGGTCCAAGAGTGCATCAACATCACCACTAAATTCTTCTTTCTGTTCTTTCTACCAACTTTTCAAAATGTATAGTGAATGCAGTATTAGGTAGGTATTTCAAGAAATATAACACAGTTTTTTCACACTCATATCTTTCAAACACATCACATCTTACTTAGGTACCAAAAAATAGTTCAAACAATATCGCTTGTCGCCAGGGCGATGCAGTATTACACGGATTATATAGGTATTTGAAGCGTTTCATTTTGTTAGAAATATAATTGCCTTCACAGTTACAAGTGTTTGGTGTTTACAAAAACGGATTGCGTCACCCGGCCGGACCTCAACGATGAAAGTAATTTTTTTCAATTCGTCTCAATAATATCGGCAATGGTCAACAAGCATTCATCCTTGTTGAAGTTAAAAGTTTTAAATAATGTTTATTTACATCGTAATTTGTATTTCTAAATGTAATTTTGTAATATAACAGTAAAATTTGCACTAAAACAATTTTAAAACTCTTAAAAAGGCTATATTTCTCAATCTTAAACTTTTACCGGTACAACACCGGCTCGCCTTTGTGAACATCGTAGGTTCCGTCTCGACAACAAGATCACCGACGAGCTTTACGCTGCTGCAGAATACCGAATTTACAACCGTTGTAAGTCGAGTCGATATGTACGATGTAACATCGTTGTCTACATCGATGTTAGCAACGTTTAAAGGTTTTTAAGAGAATCGCACTCCAGGTCAGGATCTGATGATGGGAACCTGGAGAAATTGAGGGGACTCTTCAAATTTTATAGGCACAATTGATATAATACTTTGTAGTGGCGTTTGAAGTCGGTTTTGTAAAAAGGATTTTTACGTTTATAAAGATGATCCCATCACATTTTTTGCCTGTAAGACATTACTTTAGTGATAAGATTACCATTACAGTATACATACGTAGATGCAAAAAATTAAAAAATATATTCCAAAAAAAAAAATTGCGATCAACTTTACATCTATGAATATAATTCATCAAATTAGGTATAACTGTAATTTTTCAAACTTGCCCAACCTTTTTATATCTAAAACAAAGCCAAATATGTGATTTTATCAGTCTATCTATGCTATGTATGTGCGTATTCTCGTATGCTCCACGTCAGTACCTAAACTACTAAGCCAATTTTGATGATTGGGATTTTAATCGATTCTTTATTATGAACCGGATGACATAAGCTATATTTCAAACGAACAAAATCAATATGACCAATGCTACATCTTTGTTGAAGTTGGATTAAAGTTTGTAAACTGTTTTCTTGTTTAAGTTTAAGAATAAAGTAATGATAATACAACATTCTTAACTTAACCCCTTAATGCAGTTATGAACTCCTTTGTACAAGTATAAGCTTATAAAAACTTAATTCCAGCAACTCTCTCCACAGGGATGAGACGAACGCGATTCCCCTAATGAGTAAAGGCTAAAAGCTTTCACAAGAAGACATCATCGATGTATATGGATATGCCTGTTCTATATAATTGCGTCTACGAAACTGCGCTTGAATATTACTTCAATGAACACCGCGCGATTCCCGCGGTTCGCATTGACGCGAGTGTGAACCAATCACGTTCGAGGAGTAGCCACTCCCTATTAACTAGAACAAAAAATGGAATGAAGCGAGATTAGTACGTTTTTTTAAACTTCTTTTAAGACAAGAGAATTCAATTGCAAATTCTGTTGTCTTTTTGAGCGCGTTTTTTTCCTCTAGGGTCTTATCCATATACATCGTTGGTAGATATACTTTTATCTGGAAAATTGATATCGACACTGAAATTATTTATAGCAATCTAGAAAAGGGTTTTTTTATAAATTGGCACAAGTCTGATGGATTTTTCTAGAAGTGACAGACATCCGTCCGGGGTTCTATCCCTATAACTGGGAGGTCTCGGGTTTAATTCCCGGCGGGGGCAATGTGGGCATTTATAATTTCTGAATTGTCTCTGGTCTGGTTTGGTGGGAGGCTTTGACCGTGGCTAGTTACCACCCTACCGTCAAAATCGTGCTGCCAAGCGATTTAGCTTTCCGGCACGATGACGTGTAGAAATCGATTTAGGGTATTTGG
Source organism: Hipparchia sbordonii (assembly GCA_038048805.1). Lineage (NCBI taxonomy): Eukaryota > Metazoa > Arthropoda > Insecta > Lepidoptera > Nymphalidae > Hipparchia > Hipparchia sbordonii. The sequence goes on along the minus strand of CM076099.1, from coordinate 14,487,068 downwards.
TTTGAATGTGCCCTATCCCTTCCAAGTTAGTCCGCTACCATCTTAGACTGCATCATCACTTACCATCAGGTGAGATCGCAGTCAAGGACTATCTTGTCATCGAATAAAAAAAAGGTCATACACACACACTCTGACCTTCTGGAGACGCACGGTAAAAAGGACTGAAAGGCATTCCAGCTGTTCTATTCTCTTCAAAGGATAAAATTCGTCGTTTATGTTGTAGTTTAGCACTTTATATAAAGTGACGATGTTTATTGCTTAACTTCCTTAATGAAATCGTTTGTTCAAACAGCCGACTTAATTCGATTCTCTAATACAATATCGGAAATCTGAAAATAGATTACGCAATACAATTTTGGCCGTAAACCAATCAAAGGGTAAACGTTATGGATAAATACATTACAATACAAATCAATATCAATGCGTTGTGGAGCGAACAGGATGATTTTAATGATACAGCTGTTGCTGTAATATCAATAGCAATCAATAGCATAATTATAATTAAAAAAAACTAATAAATGGCCAATCGCATGTCAAGCCACGCAAAGTGTAGGGTTCCGTAGTTGTATATTACATGATATTTAGAAGGATGTGCAATGTGCATGTCTAATTTTTCATCATAAAATATTTTTATTACATTTTAAAATAACAACACAAAATAATAATGCCCCTTGTAACGGGATAGACTAGTAAAAAAAATCGGCATTGTGGGGGTGATTGTGTAACAAACATTCACCCATCCATACATCCAAACTTTTGCATTTATAATATTAGTGGGATACCGAAATGAAGAGAAGTAAACTAGATATATCCATCTAAAAATCACATAAAGCCTTACCTCTGTTGCGGCGTAATTGAAGGACAAACCAACAAACAAACAGCTTGTCGCAATTCTAATATTAGTAGAGATATAGAACTGAGAAAGTCTTTGTACTGAGTGCGTTAAGTTTTGAAAATAAAAATATTGATCAGTATTCTATAAGTAAGAACAGTATTGATACCAAAATAGTATCTGTTCTTTTTGGCCCATTATCCACTTTGAGTTTCTTCCCTGCCGAGATAAACACAATAACCTTTCAACAAAATGTCAGCCCTTCAAGAATTCTTGGGTTTTTTCCTCGAACTCTTGAAACAGAAGTCGTAAAAAGTTGCCAAACAATTATTTATTACTAGGTACCCTTACAGATGACGGCTCGACCACGTGTCACGGGAATTTTCCAAAAGTTCTTATTCACGGAACTATCAATAAAGGACAGGACATAGAGCTCCTTCGAACTTAACTTTCGAGAGATCTTAAACGTGCAATATAAAGTTTGAGACAGGGATCTGACTTGTGAAGTGCTTTGACATTTACGATAAATCCACAAGACAAGCGGAAATCTTCAAGTATACCAAATGATCATCCAATTGCAGTGTGATATATTATTATGTAACAGTTGCAAACGCTAGTGGTTTATGTACAAAGAGAGATAACAAGAGTCAGCCACTACTGGCATGTAGTCAAAAGCCTTTGAGAAATTTTAGGACAAGTACCTAAAAACAGATAGGTTGTCTTCATCTCAACCTGCACATGTGCACAGTGTCGAGTATCAATACTCGACACCCGGTTCTTGACCTGATCTCTCTCCGATCTTGTAGACAGTGTGGGTCAGTCAGTATTTGCGCTCTCTCTCTCTTGTGTGCTGTAATATCTCCTGCGTAGTTTGTTAGTATCCCTGAAGCCTGCACAACCAACATTCGGTCAGGGCTCACAACAACATTATGTAGTATTCCGACATAGTCAGTAAAATGTCTGCAAAGATTCTTCTCTTCTCAGTCGTACGGTCGTGGTCGTCACTCGGGTGTTGAAAAACGCTTGACTATATAATACGCCTCCACTCCACCCTAACAGCTGCCTTCCTCGTGCATTCGTGTAAGGGAACATCCACCGCACCCCTCACTTAGTCTGTTCATCTCATGGGCGATCTGTTACGTACTCTTATGCCCACTACTCTTCCTTGGATCACTAGTTTTTTAATCGAAACATCATCACGTCTTAATAGGTGACCAAAGAAAGGGAGAATGTGAACCTGCACAATTGAGCACAGATGCTGCTTGATGCCGCGTTCTTCGAGAATGGACTTGTTGGTCCGGAATGCATTCCAAGACACTCTCAACATTCTTCTCCAGCATCATATCTCGAGAACGTCTATTCTCTTCTTCACACTTACAGGATCCACTTTTCCGAAGTGTAGAGGAAAATGGGAAACCAATATAATGGTCCTTAGACTAATTTTAAACGTCTCGTCAACAAAAAATACATTATACATTTTGAATTGTTTTTGTACGTTTTACTATTTGAAACGTCCATGATCTCAGTCTAAAGCCGTAAATATTTATAACTTACCCGATAATGTTTACGTTCGGAACTCTACTAGAAGTTTTTATAAACAGTGCAATGAACTCCCACCATGATATGACATGACCAATGAACTTTTGATTTTAGCTTACTAGCTTTTTTTGTGCTCGTTTCAATTTCTTTAGGAAAATTGCTAACTATGATTTTTTAGATAAGTATCATGAAAGTTTTGTCTGCTTAGTTTTTCCTTCAATGAAGCAGCAACTGAACAACAGGCTACTAATAGTACTAATAGGAATACAGTTGGACTACTAATTTGGAAAATAAATCATGTATCATCGCTTGTATTTTTTTTTCTATAAATTATATTCTCTATTTCTCTCTAAATGATGAGTAAAGTACGGTTCCCATATATAAATCTATCTCACAAGTTTAGAGTGAGGTTCTGAAATTCAAAAGGTTGAACCTTTTGAATTTCAGTCTACTCATTCCTCGTTGTAGTTCCTTCATAAGGCTACATTGCTAATATTATCTTTGTTTTGAGAAAAAAGCAATGTACGTTTATGTTAAAAATAAACATAGATCATAAAAATGTAGAACACAATTCAGCAGATTTTCGTTTTCATCGGATAATGCTTGTTTTTCTCGAAATAAACTATAACTTATTCAATAAAAATGTTTATGCTGCTATTTTTAGATTTTCTATTCATATTCCCAGATAAGGATTTATTATTTAAACAAAGTAGGATTTCGTCTTTGGGGATTTAGGTAAGATTGAAAGTGAGATCACTCCTAAAGAAAGGTGAAAGAGAAAGTTATTGCAAAGATAGGTAAGCGGGAGCGATAGCGGAATAGACAGCGAATAAGATAGCGGAAGGAGAAGCGGAAAACGAAAGGGTAAGCGAAAAGCTGAAGCATAAAATAAAGTTGAAGTGGAAGCAGAAGCGGAAGATAAAACTGAAACGGCAAAGACAGAGGACCCGAAAAAAATAATCAAAAGTGAAATCTGAAGCGAAAACAGAAGAGGAAACTTATGCTGAAGCAGACACTGAATGGGAAATAGAAGCGGAAGAGAAAACGGAAAGGGCAAAAGTAGCAGAAGCAAAAACGAAATGGAAGAAGATTCGGAAGCGGAAACAGAGGCGAATCAGATTCTGAAGCAGAAACAGAAGAACAGAAACGGACTTGGAGAGGAAACCGTGACCAAAGCGGGGACGAAATCTGAAAATGGAAAGGTGCTGGATTAGACCGTTCTTTGATGTTAGAGCCCCACTAGCTGATATCAGAAGAGTCGCAGAGGCCTAGACTTAGACGTGCAAAGTGCTTACTACAATACTATATCCAGCTGTAGACGTAGACCGGCTGACGAACACGATGTAAGCGAGGGATCACATTAAAAGCAATTCAATATCCAAACAGGGCAGACTGCAGTGTTCCTTTGATATGCTTTGTATTTGCATACTCTCGTATGTGTAATTTAACATCGACATGTTCCAGGTACGCAGTACTTTACGATTTGACGTCAGAGTCCCTATTGTTTGTTCTTTCGTTGCAGCTGCATTTCAGCGGCCGAGTTTACGACTTCATTAATGTCACAGTAGATAAATCCATAACATCAACAACCGTGTTAAAGTGAACGCGCGTACACATAACGGAATATAAACCTGCACCGATATGTTTTGAGCCTAAAACTTTACCGTTCATCGAAAACATCGTTCAGAAGTTTGTGTAAGTTTTTAAGTTATGGATGAATAAAATTTTCCCTTTCTTTCCCGTAAATACTAGATAAAAGATTTACGCAAAACTTACGTTAACTTGAACTTCATCTCGAAAATAATACTCAACGAAATAAAAGTAATATCTAACAATCTCAAACTCTTACTTGCGAAGTTGCGAACGTGATTTAACCACAAACCAATCTGCCATAAACCTAGTTAGATGTACCAGTTATTTTAATACACATCAAACGAGCCTTTAGTAAAGAATAAAGTAAACACAAATAATAAAAATTGATATTGGTTATCAAGTCAATATTTTTACTATAAAAATTATTATATAAAAATATTGATTACCTATTATTATTATTATGACGCCAAGGTTCTTGTCTTACCAGTTTCATTGCCCATGTGTATCTTTGATAATAATTTATCTTTACGAGTTTTCAGGCATGCATGAAATAAACTACAAACCTTGTGAGTTTGTAGTTCATAATAAGCTATTCTGTAGTTAGTTCCAATATTCAAATGTAGTACTTGCATACTTATGGTACATCAAAATTAGTACCAATGTCAAATGCAATAGTTCTTCCAAGAATAGAATAGTGAAGGAAAGTCGTTGACCGCCAGATTATTATAGATCAGTAGGTATGCCGGCCGCGGCAACGACGTGAGTATATAAATAGGGATACTACTTAAATAAGGGATACTAATTAAATAGGGATACTAACTACACTAGTATCTTAAAATAGTGATTATGAATTTCAGAAGAGTCAATAATGATTAATATCTTAATGCACATAACTAACATTATGGCATGGTATTTTTAAGCATGGCTGCGAGATAGCTTTTAAAAAAGTTTGTCGCCATCTCGCACACGCCACACCAATCTGCTATGCTTAAAAAATAAAGCTCGTAGTTATACTTTTAAAACAGTTTATCGCCGATTAGTAACTTACATTAGTTTAGGAGCTTAGTAAGACTAAAAAGATTTATATTTTATTCTTCCCTTTTTAGTTGTTTCTATCGTCGGTTAAATTTTTTGTAAAAAGTAATTATAATTAATAGATGGCATGAGCAAAGCGCAGGTAAAAGCTATAGTATGAGATAGATTAGTATTTTATAGTAGCTTTTTAGTATGAATGAATGAATACACTTTATTTCCACACCACATTAAAATGAAACCGTTAAAAAACTTAAATACCAATAGTCTCCGAGTTAAGCCGTCGATAGATGGACGAACTTGGCGAGAAACTATAAAGGGTCCCTTTGGTTTTAGAAATAGGGTCAGGTTGGCGGAATTTTTTTACACGTTGCACTTATTACGACTTTTGAAGGACCGTTTTCCTACTCTCTATATTCGTACCGAATTAAACTTTTATAATGGTCGTCTGTGATAGGCTTAACGCAGGTACATTTCAGGCGACAATTAATTATCACTGTAAGAACTAATTAGTACGCCGGCAAGCAACAATGATTCAAAGTTGTGCCGCTTCGTGAGCTTGCAACGTGACTCGCCTCCGTGATTGCGTGCCTCTTTACGAATTCACCGCCGCACCGGGCGTTTTTTCCGTTAAATTGCTAATGTAAATACTTGAGTTAACGATACTTTTGTCACAGTTTTTCTTAAAGCCCAAATAAGATGGTTCACCGTTCATCGTTCATTTTTGCGATGAACGTTGCACGATACCAGTGCACGCTTCCCTCGCGGAGGCAAATCGCCTGTGAACAGTGAACGGTCGGTGTTTAGACGGTTCATTTTCGATGAAGCATCGAAAATGAAAGCAAAAATCTCCAAAAATGAACCGTCTAATTTGGGCTTAACAGTGCGCAGAATGCCAGAAAAAAAAAATCCCCGCGATAGATGAGATAAAACATATCCGAAACCTCGTGTGAAACGCGACAGATGCGAGTGTAGTAAGCGCCAAATATGTACATCATGTATTCTAATAACTAGTAAGATATTCATTTAAAAAGAAATGGCTATGCCGTCTCTCTAGTAGGTAATATGTATAGGAATTTTATATAAAAATTTTGTTTCTGTAATATGCAAAACATTGAAAATCTAGTGTATTTTGGAATATTTTAAAAAGATATTCCACTCAGAGTCTGTGTCAGTGTGCCTTGAATGCAGATGTATACTTAGATTATGAAAAATGCACACACAGAATGTTGGACGTTGTAAGATTTTTGCTCGACATTTTCATATAGAGCTGTGTGTAGTAGAATCCATTTTAGCTCCGTAAATCGGTTATTGCGGGATCCGTAAAGCTCGGAGCCGCAGTTTGCGGGACGATTATGACTCGAGCTACGAGATTAGGGTTTAGTTGAAAAATGTTCAAAGACTTTTTTTTTTAAATAGGCTTTTATTCCTTTAGCCCAGTCATTAAAGCCAAAACCCGAAAGTAATTAGTAACTTGATAAAAATTTTAGGGGGTTTTTAAAGAAGGTAAAATAACTTACCGTGTGATTTTGCAGTGTTGTGGGGTGTACGGAAAGGGTTGAAAAGGGGTGAAAAGGGTTTTTTGTTAATAACATTGCCAAAAAAATTAGTAACACGCTGCAAATTTATAATAAGGTTGTTCTTACCGTTTTGTAACGTTTATTAAATTTGCAGCGTTTTGCAAAATACGGAACATTGTTTATTATTAAAAAACAATGAAATTTGTTATTAACAAGGGTAAAAAAATAGTAACACGCTGCAAATTTATAATTAGGTTGTTCTTACCGTTTTGTAACATGTATTAAATTTGCAGCGTTTTGCAACATACGGAACATTGTTTATTATTAAAAAAACAATGAAATTTGTTAATAACAGGGGTAAAAAAAATTAGTAACTCGGTGTAAAGGAGATGTCCCAAAATTGCCCCAGAGTCGTTTCAAGTTTGTAAATTGAAAAATACCAAGAGACCTAACTATATAAATCTAATAAAATTACTTTTCAATAATTATTTTGAAAGACATAAATAGAAACCTACGAACTAGCGGGGTTTTAAAATCATTCTAAAAATAAGTATTTTCATTTCCTGTTATTGTTTACTGCCATTTTATTTACAGCTAGTGATGATTCGATACAATACAAGCAAGTACTAGATACTTTTGTTTCGATACCGAGTACTTTTGGTATCGAATCACTACTTTCGAGTCTTACTTGGTATCGGAAGAAAAGTATCAATTCGAATCAACATGCAGATACGAGTTCACTAAAAAAACTGGCCACATGCGGTGTGGTCTGCATCTCAAATAAAATGACGAAACTACTTTTAGGTTATGTCATTATTTTAAATCTTTAACGTTTGTCAGTGAACTGACGGTGATCGAACTATATTTTTGGCACGATTTTTTTGTACAATGTGTAGGGTAGGTATCATTCCACCAAACCGTCCGAATGATATTGTATCGATACAATTAGCAACTGAATCGTTTACCATTGTATCGATCTACATATTAAGTATCGGATCGGGACGAAAATCCCTATACAACATTTTTAATCTGTGCCTATACAAGGAACTTCGTTGAGTTGCATGTTTTCGCTTATGTGATTTTACTCGGCTTTGAGTAATTCTTCAAGTCTGCGTCAAGTTGATGCTCCGCAGTGCTTGTAAGTTTGCATCGGAACATTCGTGAGTGAAACGTGAATTAGAGATTTTGACTCTTGTTGTGTTGTGATATCTCGGCTGGGCGGCAATGGCGTTTCATAATCGTTGTGTTAACTGTACCATAACTTTCGATAATCCTCGCATAATATCTGGAAGAGTGCTTGGATTAGACTCACCACTGCGTGATCTTTTGCTGGCATGGATTTCTCCTATGGAGGTGGGTATATTCACTAACACAACCTTTTCGGTAGGTATTTTTAGTGAGATGTTAGGCTACTCAATACGCAATAACCCCACTATCTAGGGTCAAAAATACTATTTATTTGTAATTTACACAGGAAAACCAACCCAAAGGTAAAACTTTCATCTTGACGCATAAACTTTTTTTTCTGGGGCAAACAATGTATTGGAGATGGGCCATCTCCTTTATAATGACGTTGTTCTTACCGTTTTCAAACGTTTATTAAATTTGCAGCGTTTTGCAACATACGGAACATTGTTAATTACTAAAACGCTGCAAATTTAATATACGTTACAAAAGAGTAAAAACAGCTTAACTATAAATTTGCAGCGTGTTACTACTTTTTTTACCCCTGTTATTAACAAATTTCATTGTTTTTTAATAATAAACAATGTTCCGTATGTTGCAAAACGCTGCAAATTTAATACATGTTACAGAACGGTAAGAACAACCTAATTATAAATTTGCAGCGTGTTACTATTTTTTTACCCTTGTTAATAACAAATTTCATTGTTTTTTAATAATAAACAATGTTCCGTATGTTGCAAAACGCTGCAAATTTAATAAACGTTACAAAACGGTAAGAACAACCTTATTATAAATTTGCAGCGTGTTACTAATTTTTTTGGCAATGTTATTAACAAAAAACCCTTTTCACCCCTTTTCAACCCTTTCCGTACACCCCACAACACTGCAAAATCACACGGTAAGTTATTTTACCTTCTTTAAAAACCCCCTAAAATTTTTATCAAGTTACTAATTACTTTCGGGTTTTGGCTTTAATGACTGGGCTACTTTGCTGTAACTTCATATCGATCATCTGCGTCTGTCTTTTATACCTATTAAACAGTATAGCTAACTTAAACCTAGAGATTAGGAAAGAAAATTCCCTAAATAGTAGAGGTAAACTAAAAATGGATTTTATGAAGATACAACCCTAAAGGGTTGTAAAATTTTTCTGAAGAAACCATAGATTTACGATAAGCGTTGCTACACCTTCTTGCACAAAATAATCCAGGGATGCATTGAATTACTGAATTTCAATCACTTAAAAAATGAGGTTAATATTCATTAAATTGCGACATCTCAAAACTAAAGGTACAGGGAAAGCTAGCAAAATAGAATAGACTTTGCGGCATAATGCTTTTATAGTAATAAGACAGGTCTCTGGCTGTAGGCACGTCGACATCTATCGATATTGAATAAGCAATTTTCACATCCCTTAAGGATTTTAAGGATTTTGATAAAGCGGTCACGTATTTGGATGTAATAGCCGGGGGTTTAGGAGTCCATTTTTTCTTAAACGCGTTTAAAGCAACGACATAGTTACCCACGGGTTGGAGCTGAAATTGTTTTAGGAGTGTGTAATAAATTATCAAGACGTGCCGCCAAGCGATTCAGCGTTTCAGCACGATGGCGTGTAGAAACCGATCAGGGTTGAATGTACACTGCCATACCCCTTCCAAGTTAGCCCACTACCATCTTAGACTGCATCGCCACTTACCATAACGTGAGACCGCAGTCAAGGACTATTAGCTTGTCATAGAACAAAGAAAAAGTTCACACGTTATCGAAATATGAAATCAACTAGCCAGTGTGTTTAGGTACCTGTTGCGTCTGACACTATTACGGCACTTTTGAATAACCTTCCTATCAACCAAAACGTCCACTGCTGGACAAAAGTCTCTTGCATGGAGTTTCACAGGTCTCGGTCTTGTGCTGCCTGTATCAAAGGGCTTCCTACGATTCGTTTGATATCGTCGTTCCAACTAGTAAGGGATCTGCCGACACTACGCTTTCCAGTAAGGACTTAAGGAGTCGCCATTCTAACATCTTGGGACTGTACAAGAGAGCCCATGACTACAATCTCAGTTGATGGCATGTAACTATGTAGTCTAAGATGGTAGCAGGCTAACTTGGAAGGATATGAAAGAGCAAATTACACCCATATATTATGTACCTACTGGAAACCAAGGATACTTTTTATTTCGGAGAATCAAGGAGTTTCCATAGGATTTTTGTGAAAGGTAAATATACGCGAATGACGTCTCGGGGTCGAGAATAAGCCAGTAACGAGAATAATTATGTATGATGTGCCAAATTAATGCATAAATTACCATAAAGAGACACCTCTGAAGCCCAAGAAGTCTTTTGGGGAGAAAATCAAGCTTTGGCAAGCGAAATATAAAATCCTTTGGGAATGCTTGCGCTATTTGCCTCTATTTAAGCCCTTGTCATCTATATTTGTTATAATTTTTTTATGCTCAAAGGGTTTTCGGTCAATTTTATTGCAGTGTAACTTATAATACGCTTAAAGTTTTCGGTTTGAAATATGTAGTTATATTTTGAAACACTTTTCAATCATAAATAAATTGAATCCATATTGAATGTATGAAACGTTACGTGTTTCATTTAAGATTACATATTTTTGACTAATCTTAGCTATATAATTATGTTGAAATGTAAGAAATCAAATAAAAGTAATACTATAAAAATAATCTAGTAAAAAATACATAATATAAAACATAAACACAACAAGTAAAATTATATAAAGTGTTTTCAAAAAATTGATTCAAATTATTCCAATAAGAATCAATGGCGGCACGGTTACAAATAAACTCCTCTTATATCAAAACCCAGACACGTCGATCTTATCGACGTTATTTGAATCGTGTTTTACGCCGCCTTAAGAGAATGAGATGTAACATGTACAAAATAATTACACAACTTCGTAGCAACCTCATCATTCGAAGCGTTTCAGAGGTCAGTCAATAAACTTGGCATTAATATAACCGGAGGCTCGCTCCTAAACCAACAAAGAATTGGGGGACTTTGAAATTAATACACCAGTTTAGTGTCATTTTGCCAGCTTGCGTTGTCTCTGTGTACTTTCCAGGGGTAGCCAGAGGTCGAATACTCTTGAGTTAGCATTTCGCTTTAAGCCGGATCCCCGAGCAAATACAGTCATGTTGACGGACAAGCTTCCATATCACAAAACTGAAGCTTTGGATTATATCGACTAGCTTTTACCCGCGCTGTCGTCCGCGTGGAGTAGGTTTTAAAAATCCCGCGGCACTTTTTCCTGGAATAAAAATGCCCTTATTCACCAACTTTTTTTTTTAATTGAATTCAATTCAATTTTATAAGAAGAGTTTTCTCATAGTCTCATGTCAACTAGTGGTCGAATTAAAAGACAATTTGAAAGCTTAGATGATTGTAACCATGTTAGAAAACTTCATTGAGCTAAAGCACATTTTATTTAACTTTAGCAATACACGTACAGAAGTTTCGCTCCACATAGATGTTTAAACTAAAAGTCACTACTGTAAAGCAATAAAGTTCAATTTAGCTCGCACAGCGCTGCATGCAGATGTCTAAAGTTTTTATAAGCCAACAATTTATAGGCCTCACTTCCTATGTTCTTCTGATGTCACTTTCAAGAGTCTTACTTTTGTAGGAAAGGCCTGGCTAAGCTGTGAAAGTGCTTAGCCATTCTGAGTGACCTCTTGCTTTATTCGAAATAGGCTTGCGCTTGACGACAATCAGTACGGATAAGGTCTATTCACTCTTGCCTTGAAGGCATTCAAATTATAGGTGGCAGGACACCTCATTGGTGGCTTTGACATACTTCTCTCGCCACGAATACACGCACAAAGCAGAAAGCAGGTTGGCATCCAGAAAGTTATAACAATGCGTCAGGTATTTCAATATAACCCTCTAACATCCAACAAGGATATTAATAAATGATTATAACTGAGACGCGAATTCTCGAGCAGCGTTTGATGGTTGGCTGAGATTGGACGGTAAAGTGTAATCATGCGCGGCCCTCTCAAGAGATGCTTGGGGCTTAACGAGAACTCTCGTATTCATTCACGTATGTACATTGTACAATTTACATGTAGCAAAGGAAATATGAAGACTTGTTACTTTTTTATTCGATGACAAGATAGCCCTTGACTGCGATCTCATTTGATGGTAAGTGACGATACAGTCTAAGATTGTAGCGGGCTAACTTAGAAAGGATATGGCAGTATACATTCAACCCATACCCCTTGTCGGTTTCTACACGCCATCGTGCCGGAACGCTAAATCGCTTGGCGACACGTCTTTGACGGTAGGATGGTAACTATAGCCAGGGTCAAAGCCTCCCATCAGACAAAAGTTTCAAACGCTTTTAGAGATAACTAGATGATGGCCGCGACTTCGTCCGCTTGAACTGAGTTTTTTTGTTTCCCGCGAGAACTCTTAATTTTCCAGGATAAAAGGTAGCAGTCTTAATCAAATTTAAATTCAAAATTATGTAATTCATGTACGCTAACTTGTAGCTCTTATGGCACGTCATAATTCTGCCATCTGTTCGGAATGCAGATTCTGCTGAGAAGAGCCGGCAAGAAACTCAGCAGTTGCTCTTTTCACAACAAAATATTACAATATTAATGACTTATTACACTATCTTGTGGGTAGCTGGATGCCAAGCCCATTGATTCCATGCAATTTTGTCATTAGGAAAGTCGCTAACTTTGTAATAACCACGACTTAACAAATGTGTCTTTATGCATTGTTTAAAGGATATTCTGAGTAGGAGCTATCTATTCTCCAAATTTCAGCCAAATCGGTTCATCCGTTGTGGCGCAGGCGTGAAGGTATAAAAAACATCCATCCATACATCCATCCTCATAAAATTCCTTTTAATCCTTTAATTCGTGAAAAATAAGCATATCTTCGAGCTTAATGGGTAATGAAATTTTAGTTATGAATGAATTATGCTCTTTAAGAAATTAGTTCGAAGTTTGTACTAAGACGGAAAATATTCTTTACGTAAAAAGAATTTCACTAAAGAGATTAGTTTGCCTTAGTTTGCCTTACATTAAAGCTGAAATTGAAAATATGTTTTATGGAAAAGATAAAAGACAAAATAGGCTCAAAGTTTTTTAAAACTAAGTGACTTATCCGATCTTCTTCTTCTACTTCATCAACCGATAGACGTCCACAAAGATGTCTTACATGGACTTCCACAGGTCTCGGTTATGCGCCGCCTGTATCCAGCGGTTCTCCGCAACTCTTCCAAGGTTATCGGTGCACGTAGTGGTTATATACTTTGCATCCAAACACACGTACACACACACACACACACACACACACACACACACACACACACACACACACACACACACATACACGCACGCACACACACACAAACTTTCTGGTTATTTATATTTAATTTTATTGTAAAGTTGATTAAGTATTTAATTAAGTTCATTATGTAGATTTTCTACGGAAAAACTGGGCATCCTGGCACAGGTGTAATACTTACTTAAAAGAATGCCCCTTGATGTTTTTTCTTTCTTTTTTATCTATGGTCGCATCATCGCTCGTTAAAAAATCGCTACATATTTATTTATTTATTCTTTATTGCACCACAAACAGAAAAAAACAAACTTAACAGGAAACATTATGTCAGTACAAAAAGGCGGTAGGTATTATCGCTAAAAAGCGATCTCTATGCGATACTTAAGCATATAAACTAAACTGAGTCAAAGTGTAGCGCTCAGAATTTCATGTTTCGAAACATTTTCGGCTTGCTCAACGATAACTGTAATGGTTTGTCTACATCAACGTAAGCTAACGCGCCTTTCGCTCTGGAAATCTGGGCCTCCCGGTGGTAATATGGGCCACGCAACGCCAGCTAAATTGTCTGAAAATCGGCCCAACTTAAGAACTTACGAACTTTTCTGCGAAGCTATATTTAATTTGAGGATATTTTTTTAATAGAAGCTAGCTTTTGCCCGCGATTTCGTCCGCGTGACTTAGGTACTTTTTCCGAGGTAAAAGGTCACTTTCCTTACCATCAAAAAACCCGTTCAATACAAAATGTATGAGAAAATGATTTTTTTTCATAATTTTCTTTTTCGTGAATTTTTCCTATATTTTAATAGTTATTCTGCTATTCGAGACGGAGACAAATACAACAAATCGAAAACCATAAAAATCGGTCCAGCCGTTCTAGAGTTATAAGTGTTCGAACAAACCCGATTTTGTTTTATATACCTACTCGTATTAAGGAGATTAATCAATGTAAAGTTTCATCTACATCAGCGGAGCTTACGAGTTGATCCCGTCAAAATCGGTTCGTCTGTTCCGATGATTACCTTGGTCAAACAGACACACAAAAATTTAATACCGACGTGTGGGCATTTCTTCGTTCAGCTACATGTTCCATAGGGCAAATGGGAACTTATGTCATGCTAACGTAGAAAGAATCCTTGCTAATATTATAAATGCGAAAGTGTGTTTGTTTGTTGGTTTATCCTACAATAACGCTGCAACAGATTTACAGATGGAGGTGATTTTTTGCATGGGTATATGGGGACCTGGAGAGTGACATAGACTATTTTTTATCCCGGAGTTCCCGCGGGATTTCAAAAACTAAATCCACGCGAACGAGGTCGCAGGCATCAGCTAGACATTATACGAGTTTAATAAGACGCAGTGTTAAATATGAACATTTAGGTTAATAGCATTAAAATTGCTCGCATTGTAATGTTAGACCACTGTTCTAATAATAATCATCAATTTGATCTACCAACGCGTTGGCGCGTTAATGATCCAGCTTTATTTCTTATCTCAAGGCGATATAAACACTCTACCGCTTGTGACTTACGACCAGTGCGCACAGACGCGTCCAAGGTCGAGGAATGCCTATATTACATTGCCAAGGCTACTATTGTGCCCTTGAGGATACGTGTTGCAAAAAAGATTACTAACCTCATCCTTATTTTATGACATCATACAATCCCTTATGGCAGTAAAGGCCAATTGTATTAAACACTGCAAAAAAAAGCAAAACAAAAAATTAAATTATATTCAAAAGGTCACTTTATATTATTTGGGTCCCCAGCTCCAGGGAGTTCGATGTTATTGATATAAAATGAAAAATCCGACTGCTTTAAAGACTAGTGGTTCGCCCCGAACTGAGACCTCGTGATATCCCATAATTCCCAAAAGTTTTAATTATTTATTGTAATAATTAACTTTTAACATTAGACGCAATAAAAAAAAATAATAGTTGACATAAAACTGTTTTACTGACACAGCGCCATCTATTAGCATTATTGTGAAGCTATTAGCATTTAAAATTAAATAAATTCGTTTCTTTATAACATTTATCTAATTTTAGTATTTGTTGTTCAAGTACAGGATATAACTGAATTTTCAACCAAGTTTCACGTTCTAATATTCAGTAATTCTGAAGTTATAGGGCTCTGACAGACATTTGGACGTACACACTTCTCTGTCTAGTAGGCAAGCGCATTAGTTGACTCAGAGAACTCGCTTCGCTCGTTCAAATATCAACTGAAGTTTTACTCGGGGCGAAGGACGAATGTAAGAATTCTATTGAACGTAAAAATACATCCTTTGTTCAGGTATTTAGAAGTTACGGTGGCATAAAGTAACTCGCATACATACGTATACATGAACCCTGAAAAATATTTTTGTCTTTTTTTTAGGTAGCCGTGTAATAAGGTGAGCCATGAAGGCATGAAATGTGTCGAACATCTATTTAATTAAACCAATTTCGACTTGAATTGCGATTTGCTATGTGCGATATTAATCCAAATTGACTCAATCTTCTGTGCCAAAGGAATCTAGGTCTGTATTAGCTTTTTCGTCCTCAGACGTTCAAGGCCACAGTACGCCGACAATATCAAGGCTACTACGTAACTACGTGATCTGAATTGTACTTAGCTTATTATCTTTTACTAGCTTTTTACTACGAATTCATATCGTAGCTTATTACGTTTGTAGTACGAGTTTACACGTCACGTAGTTTCGATATTCGAAATCTATCAAGACGACAAACTAAACGGGATCTAAAGGATGTCTTCAAATTAGAGGCGTTGAGAAACGCTCCAGTAGCGCCACTGTGCTGTGGTACGAATAAAACTATAGCCGCGCCACTGCTAATTTGCATAAAATTTATAGAAGCGCAGTCGCAGTGCACAATTATGTGCGCGAGTAACAATAATGGCGCCTGCAAGGATACGCCTCTAATTTGAAGCAGGGAAAAAGAGAGTTGTTATAAGTTTGATGTATGTATCTGCGTACTTGTGTTTCTGTGTCTGATTGTTCCGTCGTAACTCCGATTGGACCGATTTTGATGCGGTTTTTTTCTGTTTGAAAGCTAACGTGATCGAGATGGAACTTAGCTATGATTTATGAAGATCTGCTCAAGCATTTGAAGATCATCAGCTACTTGATTAAAGAAAGAACTTTCTCTGGTGCATTATACTGGTACTTCGGATTACTTTCAACGCATAATAACCTCCAGCTGATGCTGCTGCTAATTAAGGATCGTGGAAAAGGGTCTGACGATAGAGCAGAAAACTGGGTAACAGGATATCAGGTATATCGTACTACGGAGATTTCTAATTTTTCACGTACACACACGTGTTGTTGTTTTTTTTTGGTGGGAGGCTTGGCCGTGGCTAGTTACCACCCTACCGTCAAAGACGTGCCGCAAGCGATTTAGCGTTCCGGCACGATGGCGTGTTTAGCAGTCTACATTTAACCCATACCCCTTCCAAGTTAGCCCGCTACCATCTTAGACTGCATGCATCTTAAAAGCTTGATTAAATCGCATCGTTTGAGCGTAGTATCGTAAGCCAGTTAAGTCAATAGGCATTGACTTAACTGGCTAACGATGTAGAATAGAACGATAATACAGACTGATTTTTATCCTTACGGCCCTGATGGTCCAATTACTAAACATAAAGTACTAATAAATAATTTCTAATCAATAAATGGAAGATACAAATATATAGATACAAAGCAATACATTAGAAGCTCTACCTGACGTCACGCAATAAAGTAATATGTAAATGTCGCCACCGGTCGTAATTTCTCCGGTTTTTATACGCACCGAGGCAGGCTGAAGGTCTCTGAACACTCAATGCCAAGGCTACTACAATGCTGAAGTTACGTATCGGAATATATGTATTTCTATTCTAGATTCAAAGTATATTTTCATGACAGCTTTCAAGGAAGTTAAGCTTTTAAAAGTCCCGCGGGAATTCTCTGTTTTTCTGGGATAATAAATTGCTTGTGTCAGGCTCCAAGTGCTCAACTATTTATTAATGAGTAGTTGATACCCGCGACTACGTCCGCGTGGATTAAGATTTTTAAATTCCCTCGGGAACTCTTTAGTTTTCCGGGATAAAATGTAGCCTATGTGTTAGTCTAGAATGGGTGAGTGGGTAGAATCTGATAAGTCTGAGAAGTGGGTGCGGATGCGTTCATAAGGAAAGTTGTCCAGCTGTGGACAACAGCTTAATATAAGGAAGTAAAAATACATTCAGTTTATCTACCCAACAACATCGCTGGCTGCTATGTACTGCTCCTTCCTCAAAAATTCACCGAGGCATTTTATTTATTCAAACGCTCGAGTATCCTTTTTTTAAATCAATGCAAATAGCCCGTTTATTTTTATTTTTCTCCCTCTGTTCTCTAAATGACGAGCTTTTTATCTCTAACCAAGTAGAGGCTATCGGGTCGTTTACATTTATTTCAATGGGAGTCGGTGACGTAGCAACTTAAATATTTACATCTACACTTCTACACTAATATTATAAAGAGGAAAGATTTGTATTTTTGTGTGTATATTTGTAATAAATAAACTCAAAAACTACTGGACCGATTTAGTTGAAATTTAAAATGAAGATAGATTATACCTTGGATTAAAACATAGACTACTTTTTATCCCGAAAAAATTATAGTTCCCGCGGGATCTTGAAAACTAATTGCACGCGAACGAAGTCGCGAGCATCAGCTAGTTCTATATATTTTAGATCCATTACGAGGCTTTTTTTCTATTTGGTTACGAGCTTCTGTCTGTACGTCTGCATGAAGATGGTTTCCAAGCTAGAAGGTAGCCTCTGTCACTCTCCAAGTCTCTAAGATACCCAGTTAGTACAGGTACGACGAGCTCGCTGAAAATTATTAGAAAATTACCCACTGTACTGTGAAAGGGTGTCATAATTTATCAAAATAGCCATGAAAAACGTAATTATTCAGTACCAGTTCAGAAAATAATCACATGGCACTCACACAGTCATTGGTGTTCGAGCGGAACTAACAAACTTCTGTTCTAAGCGTCTAAGTTCGATGATTGTGATCCTAGAAAGATTTCCTTAATACTTAAGGAAGTCTTTCACCGAATACATAGATAATTATTTTAGTTCATTAGTGTTTAGTCAGTAGATACTGTACTAAGTTAATTAATTTTTTGGAAGTTTTATATAATATCTTACCACTTTCCTTGTACCATATTTTTCCAAATGAATATTTACTTTACTCCAAGTTAAATATACCCAAACTATAAAATTCAATTTTCGTCGATTTCAAGAATGAAGCATAACCGGAATCCTAGCTATTTCCTATGATTATTTTTAGCATTAACTGATTTATAGAGTTTTCTTTTCTATTTTATTTTCCTCTTACTAATTTCTGCTATTATACCGTAATTCATATTGTCGTAAATCCGTGATCATTTTCAGGCGGTTTATACTATTTGCGCGAATAAATACGTACATTTTCGAATTCAAGCACCCAATATTTTGTTATTCAAATGAGGCTTAACGAGGCCTTTCAAAATCGTTTACTGCGGAGAAAGTTGACTCTACGTTGCTGGGAATAAATGCTACCATGTATCATGGATAGCGCAGGTCTCCCTCAGAGAAGGGTTGCAGGTTATTGAAGTATATAGCTATATAAATGGTCGTCCGAACAAAAGTATTCACTACACGTTGACGCCCGTGGCTTGGCACGCGTGGATTTAGTTTTTCAAATCCCGCGGGAACTCTTTGATTTTCCAGGATAAAAGTAGCCTATTTCACTCTCCCGGTCCTCAACTATACCCATACAAAAAATCACGTCGATCCTTTGCTTTGTTACGGCGTAATTGAAGGACAAACCAACAAACAAACACGAGCATTTATAATATTAGTAATATACATCCTACTCTATGGTTCTAATCATCATTAAGAACAATTACCCTATTCAAAAAGAATCGAATATTTGTTTTTAGGGTTTCGTACCCAAAGGGTGCCAACGGAACCCTATTACTGAGCTTTTGCTATCGAATAGAGAGTGCCTTTGTGTTACACATTGTGTACTATATCTTCAAATATAAAAAACTTGGATTTGAAACATGGTGTATCTGGGAAAAGTCTGATAAACTAAAGTTATTCTATTTGAACACAGAATGTAAGCAAATTATTGTACCTTTTTACTTTGTGATAATACTTAACATAAGCTATACCCTTTTCACGAATGAGTTTCATTTTCCATCTATTTACGTACGTTAATATTACTAATGGCATATCGTACGATCCATTAAGTAATTCGACCTCACTTGCTTAATTGTAATGGACGCATATAGCTCGAAATTATACCAAAGTAACAACCTAGTCCATTACGTAGAAATTTTAGAATCTTTGCCAACAGATGAAAGATTTTGAATGTACTCTATTCACGTAGACAAGTTAATAGGAAAAATATAAGCTAGTCTGTGATTGGTCAGCGACAAGCGCAACTACACAGTAAAGTAATTTTTTCAGTCTATTCGTGCTATGTGACAGAGAAACTGTCTGTCTGGTGGGAGGCTTAAGCCGTGGCTAGTTACCACCCTACCGTCAAAGACGTGCCGCCAAGCGATTTAGCGTTCCGGCACGATGGCGTGTAGAAACCGATTAGGAGTTTGGGTTGAATTTACACTGCTATACCCCTTCCAAGTTAGCCCGCTACCATCTTAGACTGCATCGTCACTTACCATCAGGTGAGATCGCAGTCAAGGACTGTCTTAACAACGAATAAAAAAAAAAAATAAAGCGCTATACTAACTAACTTACCTCCTTGAATAGGGTATAGGTCTCTACCTCTACTGTACTGTGGGATTGTCTAAAAATGATTGCTGCAATGCGACAGTTTCAATCACTCTGATTGGCTGACACTCTCTCGCTATTGGCTAGAATGCATTGTTTTTATTTTTATTTTTTTTACTAGTTGATGCCCGCGACTTCTTATTATTATTTAAAAGTAGCTTTTGTCACTCTCCAGGTCCTCAACTATACCCATGCAAAAAATCATGTCGATCCGTAGCTCTGTTGTAGCGTTATTGAAGGACAAACCAACAAACAAACACACTTTTGTATCTATAATATTAGTATCCTTGTTACGCTAGTGCAATCCATAGCCATAAGTCATACTGGTGCAGCCCTAAGGTAGCGTCGAAGGCAGGAAAACGCAAGCGCAGCAGCGACCTAAATGCATTGACGTCAATGTGACGTCAATTGAAGGCTGCCTTCGAGGTATTGGGACGAGCTACGAGTACTATTGGATCTAACATCGATCGGTAGTCACTTATCATGTAGTAGTAATTAGTTGTAATTTTTTTTAAATTAATAAATTAAGTTTAAGAATTGCATTTCTTTGCATCCCCTGGCTGTCCTCAACATAAGTTATGTTGAGGACATTACTACAATCACACAAACAAAACAAAAATATTGTAAAGTAAACAAACATATACAAACTTCTTGTTAATTCGCTCGGCAAAAAAAAATCATTATAACTTTCGTTTAACAATTTAACTTTACCTACGAGTACCTTGTATTTTCCTCGGACTTTGAACTGTTGTTTCTTCTTTAAAATTCTTTGAAAGTTCAACAAGTTATTTATTACGAATATATTGAGTTTTTTACTTAATCAATGTTTAGTCTATCATATATATTTTGAATTTGTATTTTTTTTGTTTTTTATTTCTGTTATTAACCGGAAGACGAATTGGGAAACAATTCAGGCACTGTATTGTCTTCTTAAACAAATTAAAACTACTTTTTCGGTATTTTGTATGCGACTGATCGTAGTACACCCAGAAATGATAGTAACATACTAATAAAATACAAACCTGGCCTTCAAATACTAATATCAACCTGATAGCAATTATATTGTTGCAGTAGGTACTTATTACAACCAAAATTGAACTACGGACTGCTGCGACTGCGTTGATTGTATAAGGATGTTTTTGTAGTTTTTGTTTAAACCTGTAGGAATTCTTTATTTTCCCGGGATAATGCAGTCCTGTATCATTTTCCAGCTGATACTTACGAGTACTTCTGAGCAGTGATAGCTTACTCGTAAGGATTTTGGTCTCGGAAGATCTAAATTAGATATCACATTTTTTTTTTATTTATTGATCAAGATCGAAACACAATACATTTTTAATTATTTTATATGCCATCCTCCAGGAAACTTTGCGTTTAAGTTGAGGATGGCGAGTTCGCATTAATACACATCATCAACAATCATACACATTATACTAAAATTAAAAAATATATATATATTTAAATATAAGAACAACATAAGGAAAAGAGAAAAATAAGAAAAAACAAAAAAGAACAGAAATCTATCCAACGGCGCCGGCGCGGGCGGTTGATTGCAAACCCTATTTTAATAAATATCCTTTACATTTACATGAGCGGCTAGAAACATTATAAGGAAACTGAGAGTTCTTCATAATGTTCTCAAAGGTGTGTGAAGTGTGGCTATACATTGGGTCAACGTGATGGACTATGGACTAAAATCCTTCTCTAACAGGAAACCTGCGCTCAGTGGTGAGTTGTTGATGGTCATACGTAGACGTAAATCATCAGACTTAGGTCTTACGCTTATGATTACATCATTGCTTATTAATACGTTCATCATCCTCAAAATTTTAATTTCTTTGATGTTCCTTATTAAAAGGTTTAGAATGGGCTCGCGAAAGTACTCTGAGTAGGTATTATTTATTCAGAGTCGCGGTTTGAAAACTGGTTTTAAGAGGTGCCACTGAGCTTCGCTTTGAAAATAATAGTGGGTACGAATAAATATTTTCTCTTTGAAGCTAAAATGAAAACATCTCTTTCTTTTTTACTAGGGACCTTATTCCCGGACCACAGTCACAGATTTGCCACAGCTTTGTCGTAAGGGCGAACCGAAGTGCGATAAGAGACAAAACATTTTCTTTTCCGCTGACTCAAAGAGATAAGATCATCTTTTTTTACCTTATTTATATATATTAAACAAGGAAACTAAACTTACTTTATTATAAGCTGCCGAACTACAAAGAACCTGTAGGGTACAATGTGTAGAATGTTGCTTAGACTTTGATTTTAAATCCACAAAAAAGTAAATGAGCTTCTCCATTGGTCCAGGTAACAGGTACCTGACCAATGTGCATCGATCCTAAGATGTAGTGTACTCGTATGTTAGAGTTCAGTAAACGTCGAGCCGAGTCATCGGTCCTGAATAATACATGGGGCGGGTCGGTCGTCTCGCTTGTTATTTTATTTAGCGGCCTGCAGCGCTTCGGGAATCGTTTAGTATGACAAAAATAACGATCTACCTGCCCGCTTGCTTCGCTTGATATTATACCAGTGTTTACATAAGGGCAGTTATGCAACGGTACGTTCCGAATAAATTCAAATTCAAATTTAAAATTATTTATGTCATGGTGGCCACCTTTAGGCTCTTATGACAGGTCAAGACTCTACCAACGGTTCGGAAGCAGATGCTACTCAGAAGTGTCGGCAAGAAACTCAGCAGTGGCTCTTTTAAAATAATTTAATTGTGTTACAGTAGTGCTTATCTATCTTGTTGACAGCTGAAGTAAAGCCGATTGCTTCCTAGTAATTTTACCTTTAAGAAATTAATTAACTGTTTAATAACCTCTACTTATTAAATGTATCTTTATACACTGTTTAAATTTGTGTTATAACTTAATAAATTTGGGATTTTGTAGAGTAAATATGGGGTCAAAAATAACTAGTTCCACTGTCTGTCTGTGTTCAAATCTGCTATTTAAAGTAAAACGTATGTGGCCAATATGTACCAGGCTCATAAATATTTAAATATTCAAAATTTTTTTATACTGCTGCTGGATAATATCTGAAACTTGTCAAATACAAAATAAGGGTGAATATAACGCTGAGGGTAAAACAATTGCATACCAAATGTGAAACAATTATGACATTCCGATTCAGTTACAAAGTCTTTGTGGCCTTTATCATAAACGCGGCGGAGCTTACAAAGCTTTGACTTGGCTAATAGTACGTCAAAAGCAAACAATACCATTATACGACTGAAGAAAATCCTTACTTGTTGTATTATAAATTAAATGCTAAAGTGTGTACGTTTGTTCTTCAATCATGCCGCAATAAAGCTACGAAGCGACGTGATTTTCGGCATGGATATAGATAAAGACACCGAGAGTGACACAGGCTACTTTATATTCCGGAAAATAAAGGTTTCTGCGGGGATTTAAAAACTCGCAACCTCGCGATTGAAGTTGCCGGCAAATGTTGAGTAGTTCATAACGTATAACATAAATAAATAAATGTGAAAGTGCGGATGTTTGTTACTCAATCACGCAAAAACGGGATGAAATTTGGTACAGAGATATATATTTTACAGACTGGAATAGCACATAGGCTACTTTTTATCCTGGAAAGCTAGAGTTCTCGCGGGAATTAAAAACCTCAATCCACGCGAACGAAGTCGCGGGTATCAACTAGTATTACGACAAGATAACGGCAATGTCATATAGAAGCACGTTTTATCTTGGCTGGATGTCACGTGTCTACGTAACTAAGAGCCTACGGGGTTCGATGCACACAGCTACGCCAAAGAGGTAAAGACGTAGGTACCTAGCTACGTAACCCAGAGGCTACGAAGCCATGACGTGCACACAGTGCTACATAACGAAGACTTGAAAGCTACGACGTAGTACACGTTGATTTGATTCAAGCACTTGAAGTCCTCAAGCGTTTGTACAAATAATAATTAATTTGTTCCCAGAAAGACCGACTACCTTAAACTTACTTCTAGCGAGTTCACGTTCGGATTGCTCTTCTACCAAGATATAAATATAAAAATAAAAATATTTTCAGAGTAATTAAAACAGTGTCGTTTCTTATTTACTATGTCTCATGCCCGTCATCACCAACCATATATTAATCATCCCCTAAGTAGGAGTCCCTTTACGTAGATAGCCCCTAAAAGTAAGAGGATAGTGAAAACGAAATTGACAGAAAGCGTCACCTAACTTAGTAGCCCGTAAATGTTAGCGAAAACGGGCATCGATATCATTAATTGATCCTCCGTTATTTGACCCATTTAATCTTTACTGTATGATATTTAATAACTCGTATAACGTGAGACGAATGTAAGTTACCGACATAGTTTACTAAAGTTACATAGCGGTTAACCCGTTGAAACTCACAAAGTCGGAAAACTCCGTGCCTCAGAAACTTAACTAGTTAAACGGGTCAGAGATGTGTGATTAAGACATTATAAAAGACTAGCTTTTGCCCCCGACTTCGCCCACGTTAAGTTCGATTTTTCAAACCCCTATTGTATCCCCTTGCGAGCTGAATTTCCAAAAATTCTTTCTTAGCGGATGCCTACGTCACAATAGCTATCTGTATGCCAAATTTCAGCCTGATCTGTCTAGTGGTTCGAGCTGTGCGTTGATAGATTAGTCAGTCAGTTAGTCACCTTTACCTTTTATATGTTTAGATAAGACCTCTTTAGGGCGTCTGTGTTGATGATTTCTTTGCTCAGCTACAACAACCCTACGTGAGCGAACTGGTTTAAGTATTATCAGTTATAAAAGTTTTGCAAGCGTCAAAGTTAGTTAGTAAACCGCCATCCATTAAAAAATCATGCATATTAAAGCGCGCGCCGCGCAAACCAATCAAAATGTAAAACATGTTCCAGCTAATGTAATACTCAAAGCACCGGTGGAATAAAATAACTTAAATATGAATTTTAAACCCTTTTGACGTTGACTCCCGCCGGCTTTTTTCCTCCATTACGCTAATGTTTCTTAAAAAAATCAGATTCTAACGTAAATTTTCGAATGTAAAATTGACTAATTTTAATATTTATTCTTTAACTACAGAATACGACTGAAATAACTTTCAGTCGTTTTTGAGACAGTTTTTTGTGCTCTATTCTTCGAAACCTCATAAGGTAATGTAAATATTTTTTACATTTGCCTCTATAAGGCAAACAAAAAACAATCGAAAATAATAAAGCTTTTTATAACATTGTACGGTATGTTTGGCTTTGTTACATGTTATTATTGAATTTTTAACGATCTCCCTGACGCAATGGGCTGCGCTGTAGTCTTAGAACTGGGAGGTTTCGGGTTCGATTCCCGGCGGTGGAAAGGGAATTTATAGTTTCTAAATTGCCTGGTCTGGTCTGGTGGGAGGTTTGACCGTAGCTAGTTACCACCCTGCCGTCAGAGACGTGCCGCCAAGCGATTTAGCATTCCGGCACGATGACGTGTAGAACCGGATTAGGGGTGTGGTTTCAATGTACACTGCCATACCCCTTCCAAGTTAGCCCGCTACCATCTTAGACTGCATCGACACCATGCCGATCAGGTCGCGTCTTCTTGTCTTCAATAAAAAAAATTAGAAGTAATTATGTTCATTAATAACAGTCACCCAAACAGACGGACTGACAAGTGCAAATTCACCCAAGTACACTCAAAGACTTCACTTTACTCGATATAATAATCCTAAAGATCATTCCGATCTCCTCAAATTGCCACAAGAACTAACTACGAAGTGACCAACTTCCAAAGCACAACTTGTTTCAAGGAAGACAATTTCCCGTCAAAGTAGCTGCAAAATTCATTGTTCTACCCGCATCTTATGACCGAAGTTGAACTACAAAGTGTTCAGTAAAAAGTTCACAAAGCTACTTTGTAAAATATAGGAGCTCGAAAAATTAAGCTCGAACTTAAGTTTTAATGTAATTTTGGTAAAAATAAAAGATTTTTAAGATATACACATTAGTAATTAAAGCTGTGCTTGTTTCTTAGGTTTTGAAGTCAAATTCAAATTCAAATTCAAAATTTATTTATTTCATGTAGGCTAACTTGTAGCTCTTATGACACGTCATAAATCTACCACCAGTTCGGAATGCAGATTCTGATTCTGAGAAGAGCCGACAAGAAACTCAGCAATTGCTCTTTTCAAAAAAAATTTTTTTTTTTCAAAGCTATGCTATGTATACAGTGCTTCCACAATAAAGCTTCAAAAATGCAAAAATGCATACGTAGGTACACCAATCCAAGACTTATGCTTATTTATTTCATTGATGGACGTACTTTGGCCAAAACCCCTATGGTGAAAGAGCGTTTTCCTCGTCTTATACGATGACCTTAAGCATAATCTTGTTACTAGTTCGCTTAAAGTAACATAAAGTTGCCTTTTCCTAGCTTTTGAACTAAACTAATATTTCTCTACATTATTCAATTTGAAATATAAAAGGGCGTCCAGTGTCTCTGAACTAAGACTTTGATTACACCGACCGAGCGGCGTGTTGAGTTACTGGAATGATGAACTCAGTATCACGTATAAAGGAATGAAAATACTTCATCCGTTCTATAACTGACTTTCAAATAATTTAAACGTAAAAATTCTTTTTACAAAACCGACTTCAAACGCCACTACAAAGTATGTGAATTGTGCGTATAAAATTTGAAGAGTTCCCTCGATTTGTCCAAGATCCTATCATCAGATCCTGATCTAATGATAATGGGACCTGGGAAGTATACCAAATAACAAAAACACTTGTGCACTATATATCTACCGCGCAGATGGCTAATCTCTGTGGAGATTGGCCGCCGCCGTGGCCGGATTCGGTTGTGAGGATATTATTTTTATTACTATAGTTAAATTTTATTTGTTTGTATGTTTGTTTCAGAATCAGTTGTGGGACGAGTTTGAGCTAGAGGACGCTACATATGCCGAGTGCAGTATCAACAGCGCGAACCACAGCTTTCAAGTTAGTTAGTCCCTGAATATTTATTGACACCAGCTAACGCGAAGTGGAGTTTCGTGCATCGTTTCTAAATGGGGAAATGCATTTACACGGAAAGTCGTATATTCCAAAAAACAAAGATGGAGAATTTTTTTATAACTACAAACAGGAATTAGTTTATTCCAAAATAGCGTTCTCTTGTATCCAATTTAGTCAAATATCGGTATAATTCTGACGAAGCGTGCAGTTTGTTCAGTTTATGTGACTGTGTAAATAGAATTTTAGTTTAATGCTTTGTAAAAAGTTTTTACGGTACGATAAGGCTGATATACGCTAGATAAATAAAAATACCTTAATAAAAGATTTAAAAATAATGAATATTTTAGATCCAATGTTAACTTACCACTCACCCCAGCTTTACTGTTTTCAACTTACTTGCTCAATGTGATAGCTGCTAAATGTATATTTTCTTGACAAAGTACGCGCCATGCTGCCACAAGTGTGCGTGCCAAAGCAAGGGGTGACCTCAATGTATGCCGTCAGTTTATTGGGTCACGTGTGTAAAATGTCACGAAACGACTCGCGCGTGTAAGGTAAAGTCTGATTTGTAACTAATTACTTCACTGCACACATGGTCGCTAACTATAGGCACAGAATACCTAATAAAACCTTACTATAGGCCTCATACGAAGGCTTACTCAGCGGGCGATAGAGAGAGCTATGCTCGGAGTATCCCTGCGAGATCAAATCAGAAATGAGGATATCTGTCGGAGAACCAAAGTCACTGATATAGCTCAGCGAGTCACGAAACTGAAGTGGAAGTGGGCGGGGCACATAGTTTGAAGAGCTGATAGTCGTTGGGATCTCAAGGATCTTAAGTGGCGACCCTGCTCCCGGGAACGCAGTGTTGGCAGACCCCCACTAGGTGGACCGACGACATCAAACGAATCGCAGAGAGCCGCTGGATTCAGGCAGCGCAAGCCCGAACGTCCGATTTTTCATTTCAATTGTATTGATCGAATAATATAGTTTTCTTTCTTTCTTTCTTTAAAACAACATTTAAAATTAGTAATTTTCAAGTTACGGCTTGCCAAAAATAGTATAAATTCCCAACTTGTCCCCTTAAAACTCGACCCAGGATAGTTTGCTCGACTCTGGTCGGATAGGATTAACACAAGTTAATGGGTCACGAAAGTTGCAACCGCTTATCTAAAGCCAGTCTATCCGGAATTGACGAAGATTAATGGCGTCGCCTTCCGTCCGCGTTTCCCGCACGGCGCGGTTACACGCTGACGTTGAATGTATGAATGATTATGGCGATGTCATATTTAATGATAAAAAATGAAACATGATATGATAGGACTATATGAATTTTTTTTTTAAGAATGTTAGCCAAGCTGAAGTTGACTAATATCCTCCTATCTGCTGAAAGCTGGTGCTAGGAGTGGGTACGACAATAGTGCAACGGGTGGGATTCGAAACTGTGACCTTTCTGTTTTGAGTCCGTATCTTTAACCGTTGGGATATTGAGGCTTAAACTGTTCCCGTTTTCACCAACGACGTTCTCTAACTATTACAACAAATAATAAAATTAAAATAAATGTCGATTTTGTTTTCACGGACTTTTAAGAAATACCTAAAAGTGGAAATGACTTTGGGTAAGGGATTGTATTTAAGGGCAACCTACGTAAAGAGAGGGGATGCTTTAGGCATGGTTGGTGAAAACAGGTATAACACTTTACCTGGGCAGTTCGACCGTGGCCGTAATGTAACGGTCAACACAATTAGGTGGTTCTCGTGATATGTGGGTTCGATCCGAGTGCCAAAAATTTCGCTAGCATTCGAGAAACTCTCCTTGTGTAACTGATCTGATCTTAGTAATTATAAATCTAAATGCACTATATACCTGTAGGGAAGACTGTTAGTTATAGCAAGGATATGTTTGTTTTTTAGAGAAGTCTTTTCTTTAAAAAAAATACTACTACTACCTAAAAAAACTAACAGCGGACGTCGGTGTATTTTACTTATTTTGGAAGACCTTCTTTTTGACTATCACTTAGAAATAAGCTATTCTTACCACGGCTAATATCCGCTAGGATATGACTGTGAATGAGAAAGTCCTACATTCGATTTCTAGGTCGGCAAAAAATATGGGTATTGAGGATTTTCTGTCAAGAAATTCTCAATATTTGCCTGGAGTTATCCTAAGGATTCCTATGCGGCTATTTATGGAGAAAACCACGCTGTCCATTTTGTTTGAAAATATTGTTTTTGTTAAAAATAAACACTCCCCTGTAAGAGAAGAGCCACAAGTCGGTCTGCAGGAAATAAATAAACATTAAAATTAGAAAATAATTCCTTTTCCTTTTTTAATATCCAAGCTTTGATTTGTATAATTAGAAATGGTAAACCACAATATTTCTAGCAGTTTTTATTTTATTTGCACTGTACATTATTGCAAATTGTTGGCACGCATACTCCGCCTATTTTCCCGTTTTATCGTGACATTTTTCTGTGCTGGCAACACAATAAATTGAGATCTAATTTACCCTGAGCACATATGACCTCATTACGTCACGACTTCGTGTAAGCTTCCTTCATTTTCCACGTTCACACGCTTCATTATTATTTTGATGAATGTGTTTTTTCTTCGCGCAATCACAGACGCCTAGGTCGTGGCCTAGTTCCCATACACACGCCTAGTGCCCTGTAAATAGAACTGATAAAATATTTGCTCAAAGAAAAATATGCAATGTCAAGGCCTGAAAGCAATCTTCACCGAAGATATTAATAGTTAGACTTATTTTAAGCTTCCGAATTAGACATTGGTTAACTAGATTCGGTGAAGGATGAGATGTGGATAAATAGTCCATATCTATTACCTTTTTTAGATCACCGGGAAATTAAATCTAGGACCTTCTCATTCACAGTCAAAGCCAGTCGAAATTTGACTAAAAGAGTGAGGGAAAAGAGCGTGTACTTCTATTTGCATCACAATCATCATAAGCAACCCATCAACAAGTCACTACTGAGCGTAGATTTCCTCTCAAAGAAGATTTATAAACCTTAATCCATCACGCTGACCCAACTAGAATTGGCAGACTTCACATGTTAGTCTCCAATGAAATTGAACTGTGAGAAGTCGCGAGCATTGCTTTGAGAATCACGTTTCACACGAGGTTTCGGATGTATTTTATTTCATCTATCGCGGGGATTTTTTCTGGCATTCCGTGCACTCTTAATTGCATAAATTAAACGCTAGCCTATCTAAAAAAATGCTGCTATTAGCCAAAATTCGTTTAGGAGACCCCTGCAAGATCAGGATTGAGGAGTTGAAATTAGATTTCAAGTATCAGTTTAATGGGGAAGACTTTTAAAAATTATGCTGTTCATCATTTTTTACTGTAAATAGCTGTATGAGATATTTTGATTCAGTTTGTGGAGGTGTAAAGGGACCGTCTCATACTCATAAAAAGCAATTTGAGGATTTAATAAAGGTTAGTTTAACCTTTTACCTTCATCAAAACAGCAATTACTTTTTGAGAATATTAAATAAATTGCGTATTGTAATCATAGAAGTTGCCTTAATATTCCTTACCTACGCAACAGTTATTAAATTCGTACGCCAAAATATTAATTGTATCTCTAACATCTCTTATTTAGATACGTATACGTATAGGAAACGACCTTCACCGATCGAGTAGGTACCGGATGAAATATGTTTTTTACGTAATTTATACTAAAATATGTTAACGAAAATAACGATGATGGGTTGCCCCACCAGACCTGACCAGATACAATTCAGAAATAATAAACTGACTTTCGAAAAAGGAGGAGAAGGAGTTGTGTTTTTCTACCTCTGTATATCGATCGATATCTCCGTGATTTCTTAACCGAATTGCGTGAATCTTTTTTTAATCGACACAAAAACTTTGCGAGATGGTCCCGTAAAAACTTCGGGTTCCAACTCCTCAATCCTAATACTGCAGGGGTACTGCCCCCCTAAACTGTGGGGATTCTAGGTACTGTCGCTTATGAATAGTCATTGTATAGGTACCAAGTAAAGACCGTTGAATTCCAAGACCCTGCTTTAAACGGTGGTAAGTCCCGTCATCGGTGCCCCACATACCGTAAATCCTACGTTACTCTTTCATAATATCAATTTTGTTTGTGACATCGCTGCTATAATCGGCTAGACAAACGCTTAGCGTGTGCTTGGAAATAAATTTGGCGTTATTAGTCACGAAAATCGCACATACGTTATTAACTTCGAAACTTATATCCACGCACGTGACTTTAGCCCTCGTTGCAGAATTTTGGCTTATCTTTAGCTAGACTTAAGCCCGATATTCGGCCAAAGTTACTAAAGGGTTAACAGTGCGCAGAATGTCAGAAAAAAAATCCCGCGATAGATGGAATAAAACATACCCGAAACCTTGTGTGGAACGCGACAGATGCTAGCGTATAGGAGCGCCTAATACATCATGACTATGTTCTAATAACTATCCTGTGTAACATGATTTTATTGTATTCTGTTCCACGGTGTTTCCACTTTATTTGTCTCAGTCATGTCTTAAAATGAGTAGTTTAATATTAGTATTCAATTCGATGCCTTAACATGGGTAGCCTAAGTATGTCATGCTCTCTTTAAAGTTTCTGTGGTGGTGTCGTGTGGTGCGGGTTGTTACGTTCCCTCAAATATGGTTGAGCGAAGCAATGGCTGGATCATGCGTCATGCTCGTGAACGGGTGCCACCAACGGGAATGGGTCTGCTTTTGCCTGCCTGTGTTAACATGTATTGAATTGTATTTATTTGTATTTGTATTGTATTTATTTTTACTTGTATTGTACTCAGGAAAATTCATCGTGGAAGCACTGAATACATAGCATAGTTTCAATAACAATTGTAAAATTTTTATTTTTTTGAAAAGAGCAACCGCCGAGTTTCTTGCTGGCTCTTCTCGGCAGAAAAGACATTCCGAACCAGTGGTAGATTCATTGACGATTCAAAAGTGCTTGTAAAAGTTTATTTGAATAAAAAATATTTCTATTCTATTCTATTCTATTCTAATAACTCGTTAGATATACATTTTTTTTAATGTCTGTGTCATCTCTTAGTAATATGTATAGGAGTTTTATATAAAAATTTTGGCTCTGTAATATCCAACACATTGAAAATAAATTGGTTAAAAATTATACACCTAATTTTGCGATCGTTTTTTGTCGAACAAAGATGTACTGTTACTTGCATTATTTCCAAGACATGGTAACCTTAAGCTAATGCTGCAGCATCAGTGTGAATGAATGGTTTCAATGAATAGGTGTTACATAGATCATGATCGAAGATCGAGGAGGAGGATCTTATGATGGAGTAGAAAACTGG
The DNA here is from genome assembly GCA_038048805.1 of Hipparchia sbordonii. Classification (NCBI taxonomy): domain Eukaryota; kingdom Metazoa; phylum Arthropoda; class Insecta; order Lepidoptera; family Nymphalidae; genus Hipparchia; species Hipparchia sbordonii. Next base: position 14,454,922 of record CM076099.1, on the reverse strand, counting down.
ATAGATAATAAGATGCCAAATTTAGCGTTTGTTCTTTACTTGTACGGTGCACACATAAGGGGTGTTTTCTTGTACGCTGGGTAGCTATAAAACCTCCCACCAGACTAGAGACATTTCAGAAATCATAAATTAAAGACCCGACTAATTGGGACTGAAACTTAAATTGCAATTAGTGCAGACTCTACATTTACTAATCTTGTACCTACTAATAGGCTTACGGAGTGCACCGTGGTTAGTGGTGCATGTGGTTAGCTAATTGAATAGTATTGGCGCTAAAGTTAGCACTAGTGGTGAGTGATTGACACACTACGTGATTGCCTTCGTTTGACCAGACCGAAAATTTGATTACTCTATTCATTTGTGGGATCACCTCTATGTGTGCATGATGTTTGTAGTATGTGCTAAGTGTATGCAAAAAGTTAGTAAGGACATATTACTTACTAGAGTATATGTTCTAAGGGCCTACCATCAACACCTAAAGCAGTATTGTTTTAATATTATTTTGGCATGTCATACAATTTAAATCTTAAACTTTTGTTGACAGTTGACATTTCAAAACAATATTGAAGTAATATTACTTTTAAGGTTGATGGTAGACCCGTAGAAAGTGACAAAATGACGTTCCACTTGAAGACATTCAGTCGCACAAAATTGTTTATAATTTCAGCCTTAGTTTTTAAGTCTTCTTTTTATTTTCAACTCTGGAACTTTATTTTATTTAAGAACTAGCTTTTGCCCGAAACTTCGTCTACGTGGAGTTTTAAAAGTCTCCTGGGAAACCTCTGTTTTTCCGGGATAAAATGTAACACAATCATGCCATGTGCTCTAAGCTACCGCAAACTTAAGCCGCTATCTTTAAATATGTAACCCTTCACAACACACTACGGTATACCTACGACTATAAGTGAGATGTATGTAGTTATAGTGTAAACTATTTAAATATTCCACAGAGTAAACCAAAACAGTATGCCCGTCGTAGCTTAATGCTACGAGAACAGGGAAAACACAGCAACCACTTTAATATGAATTTATATCCTCAGTCAGACTACGGAATATACTTAGCCTGTGGTTGTTTTAATATTTACGCGCCCTTGTTGTTGCTATTTCAGGAGAATAGTGACGTGAAAAGTTGCTAACGTATCTAGCAGGTTTTGTGTCTATGCTCATTAATAAGAATCATAGAGTAACACGTAAAAAACTGTGGTTTGCGATGAGATTTTTATAATTTCATACTTACTAATATTATAAATGCGAAAGTGTGCTTGTTGGTTGCATTTAAATGAGCATTTAATGGGTTTTTCTCGCGACCTCTTCCGCGTAGAGATTGGGTTGCTTTTCCGAAATAAATATTATATTAGCCTATGCTTGGTCGGAGGACAAACCAACAAACAATTTTCAATTTAAATAGTAGAATAAGATTTCCAATCTTTAGATCAAAAGCTTGTATTACCTACATTGAAAATACATGATTATTTTCACGAGAATGTACCTAATCATTTACCTTTTTCCTCACGATATTTTCTTTCACGGTTAAAGCAATTCATATTTCTGATCGCTATATCTATAATATTTTTTCAGTAATAAAAATATGAAAAAATAAATGGATCTTTCTTGCTTTGTTTATACTTAAAACAGTATTTCGAGCAAAGAATACCTTTACATTATACATTAAAGGCTAAAGCAACAAACGGTAAGGTTAACTCAGCGACATTAACTCGTGGAAAGGTCGCTTCAGTCTATTGGGTCACATTTTGAGAACACACATGCATTAATTATTATAATTGATGAGCTTTCAATTGGATTCGTATTTATTTAATGACTATTGTGCTAGTTCGATTTTGACTGTTACATATTTTGATAAGAGTTTTGTATTTATTTAATGACATTAGTGCTAGTTCTATTTTGACTAACTGCTGAGTTTCTTGCCGGCTCTTCTCAGCAGAATCAGCATTCGGAATCAGCGAACCGGTGGTAGATTCTCGACTTGTCGTAAGAGCCACACGTTGGCCTACATGAAATAAATAAATTTGAATTTGAATTTAGTGCTAGTTCGATTTTGGCTATGACATATTATTTTGATAAGAGTTTTAATTGACGCATAATATGAAATGTATGCGTATGAGAATAAATAAAAGATTGTTCCAGGTAATAACAGCGAGCCGTTGCCTGGTCCTGTGCGCGGAGACCCGGGGCGAGATGGAGGCGTGGGCGAGCGCTCTACGCGGCGCGCTACATCGCGGCGCCGATGTAGCGGACCTCGTCGCGAGCTTCTCCTCCGGCGACCACCACTGGTATGTGCCTCTCTGTCACTCTCTGTATGAACGAGAGAGATAGCCTTAAACTGATAGCTTCCGCGAGATGCAAGCGTGGACGTACGCCGTTTTACATCGGGATGCCGATGTAGCAGACCTCGTCGTGAGCTTTTCCTCTGGCGACCACCACTGTTGTGCCTCTTCGTCACTGTCAGTATGAGCGAGAGTGATAGCCTTAAGCTGATAGCTTCGACGAGATGAGGCATGGGCGAGTGCTCTACGCGGCCCTCTCCATCGTGGCGCCGATGTAGCGGACCTCGTCGTGAATTTTTCCTCTGGTGACCACTACTGTTATGAGCCTCTCTGTCACTCTCAATATAAGCGAGAGAAATAGCTTACAGCTCTTAGCCGAGGTGCAAATGGAGGCGTAAGCGAGCGCTGTACACGGTACATCCTAAGAAAAGCTCACGAAGAGGTCGGCTCTTCGTGAGCTTTTCTTAGGATGACTCTCCACTCGTATCTCTCTCTCTCTGCCACTCTCTTGAGTTATAGATATATGTATCAATTTTATCTTAATTTTATCATAGATACCTTAATAAGTAAGACAAGGCAGTTATTTACTCTCCCTTTTTGATGTACTACAGCAGGCTTTACCGATACCCATTTCAATGGTGTCCAAAAATATTGTAAGTTTGAAATAAAAATGAAACATTTTTGTACATTCTTTTGTAATAACGTTGTTATCTGGCTATGTCGGTTTGTCTTACATCTAATTTGGAATCATCATATCTACCCGACAGAATAATTTAATATTCACCCGTGCCTTACGGCATTAATCCCATCTGAAAGCATATTAAATTTAATATGTTATAATATTATACAGATCCAGATGTAGCTACTGTTTTTAATGTACAGATAGATTGAGTCCAAAATAATGATGTTAATTTTGTGATATTTCAAGTCTATAATCTAAAACTCTGTAATATAAATCTTATTTAGAAAATATTAAGCTATAGTAAACCGAAATAAAATGATTCCGTCGTACCTTTTTTAGTACGCATAATATTATTTTGTTTGTTTTATACTTAAAAAAGAAAGCTAAGTTAATCTAAATATATAAAAGGCAAAGGTGACTGACTGACTGACTGACTGATCTATCAACGCACAGCTCTAACCACTGGACCGATCGAGCTGAAATTTGGTATACAGGTAGCTGTTAGGACGTGGACATCCGCTAAGAAAGGATTTTGGAAAATTTCAACCCCAAGAGGGTTAAATAGGGGGTTAAAAAATCGAACCTAACGTGAGCGAAGCCGCGGGTTAAAGCTAGTCCTAACTAATATTATAAATGCGAAAATGTGTTTGTTTGTTAGTTTGGCTTTCAATCAACAAAGCAACGGATCGACGTGATTTTTTGCATGGGTATAGTTAAGGACCGGGAGAGTGCACACGCACACATACTTACAAACTTTCGACTTTATATAAGTGTGAAGTGTGATTAGTAAGCAGTCCTATTTGTTATGTATGTTGATTTCCGAAATCACGACATCCGGCCATCCATATAAATTACATTAGCGCCACCTCCGGGGTTGTTTACTCCATCACACTCAATCACTCCAGGCTATGGATAATTTTAAAGCCTTGAAGCGCAGCGTTAAAGCTCGGAAAACACACTATTCTATATTATATGTGGAACTCTGAAATTCGACACGTTAAATCTTTCCCTATACTACTATTCCGGAGAAACACAAGGTTCCCGTGGGATCTTTAAAAATCTATCTCCACGCAGACAAAGTCGCGGGCAAGTGATACGAGCAAAAATGAGGTGAAGATTACTAAGGTTATAAAAATACAATAAAGAATAGAGCTCGTCAAAAATGTCTTAACATTTGTTCTAAGATGTAATATTATTTGCATGTCGATTTATTCACCTCTGTTGTAAGCAAGCTTTTACCCTTGGCTCCGCTCACGCCATCTTTTTAGTAGTATACATATATGTCAAGTTCAGCTTGGCTAATATTCTTTAAAAAAAAAAGTCATGTGCTAAGTTAATTAAAGATGCGTACACATCGACGCGATCTAACACTCCGTTTGTTCACAGGTATACCGCTACACACGCCCGCCCCACGTTCTGCAACGTGTGCCGCGAGCCGCTCGGCGCGCTGGGCACCGCGCATGCGCTGGCTTGCGAACTGTGCAAGTACAAGGCGCACAAGAGGTGCGCGGCCCGCGCGCCGCCATCTTGCAAGTGGAGCACGCTCGCTTCGCTCGGGCCGCACGTTGTGGAAGACCAAGATGGGGTAAGATAACGACGGCACACTAAGTACGTGGCCACCATCGGAATAAGGGTAGATTTATTGCTTGAATTTAGTTAGGTACGTGGTAAATAGTCACACTAATATTATAAAGGCGAAAGTTTGTATGTGTGTGTGTATGTTTGCTACTCCTTCACGCCATAACTAATGAACCGATTTGACTGAAATTTGGGATGGCGGTAGCTTATACCCAGGATTAATACATAGGCTACATTTTATGCCGGAAAATTAAAATTTCCGCGGGAACAAGAATCCTTAATCCACGCGGACCAAGTTGCGGGCATCGTCTAGTAGTACATAAAGGATAAGTCATAGTCGCAAACTCAATTGCAGAAAGTCATGATTAAGCGGTCGCTCATAGTAAAATTCATAAATTTTGATAGAAACGACTAGGCATGTCATACTTGGCCTCAATGACCATTTGGCCACGGTTGGTCGTTGCGACCAAATACGATACGAAAGTTGTAGCCACTGGTCTCATTTCTATTATTTAGAGCCTATTTCATCATCACAGGGTTTGTATTGAAAATCTGTCAAAACATCTTTAATTCATCGGTAGATCCTTAATTTTATTTAATTGTTTGCTAAAAATATTTATTTTTTAATGACTGATACGAAGCTTGGTATGTTTACCTACTTATTAGTTTAAAGCTTCATAAGATACAATGAGGAAATAATTCCACTTACATTTCATTTATTTAAAAGGGGATTTCCCTCACACTATGACGATAGATAGGTCCCTCAATATGACTAATAGGGTTAGTATAAGATTTCATTCCATTGATCGTATTCGTATTCAATGACATTAGTATCAAAGTAAAATGAACCATAACAGCATTGAATTAGAACATGCATTTCGTACGTTCACGGATACGCTCGAAATTAAAATCGATTGTACTGAATTTGTGACTTTAAAGGAATACAGTTAAGGTTCATTTTACTTTGACGCTAATATCATCGAATACGAATACGATCAATCGAATTAAATCTTACACTAACCCTACAGCTTCATACGATTTGATTGCTTTTATTAACGTCTATCTCGAGATCGTTGAAATGATTTTCTTTATCTAACGGCCCAGTTTATCTCACTTATCTATAGCCACAGAGTTAGTGAACAATATTTTCAATAACTTTACTAAAATATTCCTTCTTCCATTTTATCAATTAATAGTATCACTGCTGGAGATAGGTCTCTTACATGGACTTCCACAGGGTTCTATCTTGCGCCGCCTGTATCCAGCAACTTGTCTGATATCGTCGGTCTTCTTTCTTGTCTTCATTCGCTTTCTATTAATTTCACTAACATTGTGCTATAATAGTCTTACTAGAGTTAATTTTAATTAGCAGTTATTTCAAAAACAAAATTTATTTGCGGTTAACTTAAGCTTAATCTGTTACTGAAATCGCTAGTTTTATCCAGGATTAAAATATGGAGAGTTGGTAAAATAATACCTGACGTACTCGAGGATTAAAGTATGGTTAAATTGGTCAAATATTATAATAACATGCATACGTTGTGATACCTAAATGTAATAAATTGAAAATTATTGTTTACACAACATTATTAAATTATTGCCAAGTTTGTGGTAAAAGTGATTAATTATTCACTTTTATCGATTATTTTATTAATGATTACACCTCACTTTTGGTGAATGTAATAAACATACATATTACATTACCTGGGTTACAGTAATACTCTTCGATAATATTCATCACTATCTGATGGCCGCGACTTCGTCCATTTTGATTTTCCAGGATAAAAAGTAGCCTATGTCACTTTCCAGGTCCTCAACTATACCCATGCAAAAAATCTCGTCGATTTGTAGCTCTGTTGCAGCGTTATTGAAGGGCAAACCAACAAACAAACACTCTTTCGCATTTTTAATATTAGTAAGGATTTACTCTCAGTCTATTTATTTATGCGCCCCACTTTTTTTTAAATCCATCGTAAATATTAATAATCTCGAAAGCAATCGAATCGGAATCGTTGGTAGCTGTCGATACTCGATAGATACTCGTAATTCATTTTATGGCGTAATAATTCTACAACGACTCTATTTTATGGCGCTTGGCGTCTGAAGTGTCGCCGTTCAACGTTTATCTATTAATTGGATTTATTTCGACCATTTTCAATATAATCTGTCTATTGATATTCGGATTTCCACTCGATTTAGCTATCGTTGCCACTTAATTGTACTTTGGTTGAGTACTTTTTAATATGCTGTACTGTTGAATTGTGTATTTTGGTTATCTTCGAAATATAAAAGGACAAGGTGACTGGCTGACTGATTGACTGACTGATCTATCAGTGTACATACAATATTTATTAAGATTTACATAATAATAAATCTTTATTTATTTATTTACAATGTAAGTTTGGATTCATAGGAAAAATGATTAAAGAGTAAAATTTTCTTTATTTATTTTGAATTCCAATTATAAGGAAAGTTCTGTTAATAAACTCGAAGTCAATTATATAAAAGAAATCCGCAAACTTTTGGAATCAGTGAGTGGGTACCAGCAGGAGAATATTCGTGTACCTTCATTAATTCTTTTGAGATAATTTTAGATAGCCGCGACTGATTCTGACAAGCGAAATATAATATAATTACCGACAAGATTTTCTTTCTAAGAGCTTTTACTTTCTTGTTTGATCCAAGGAATATTAAGGGATAGTATGAACAAAAGATAAAGATTACAAAAAATGGGATGTAGTCTAAACGTAATTTCATCCTAAATCAATTTTTTAACATCCAATTCATCCTTTTGCCACTAAGTGCTAATTTCACCATATCATAATTGATGTCTGATTGATGTTATTGTCCTCAGACCATAATAATGCCTCACCAGTGGCTCGAGGGCAACCTGCCGGTGGCGGCCAAGTGCGACATCTGCGACAAGACGTGCGGCTCTGTTCTGAGGTTAGTGGAGCTGACTCAACCGATCTATGTCTGTTCTGAGGTTGGTGGAGCTGACTCAAGCAGATCTATGTCTGTTCTGAGGTTGGTGGAGCTGACTCAAGCAGATCTATGTCTGTTCTGAGGTTAGTGGAGCTCACTCAAGCAGATCTATGTCGGTTCTGAGGTTAGTGGAGCTGACTCAAGCTGAGATCTATAGAGCGTGCTCTGTCTTAACTCTGACTCAAGATAAGAGTTAAAACGAGACACAAATATGATCCGACATAAATCTGTCTCATTTTATCTTTGTCTTGAGTCTGAGCAGAGGGAGAGTGGGGGTCTGTAGATTTCAGTCTTAGTCTGTTCTGAGGTTAGTGGAGATGACTCAAGCTGATATCTACGTCTGAGGTTAGTGCAGCTGACTCACGAGATCTACAGCTCATTATTTTACATCTGACATCTGTCATTGTGTTTTCTACTATGTTGGCATTCATTCGTTCCAAAGAGTATAATAACATAGGGAAATTCGTTCAATCAGATCAATTGCTCTGTTGCTGCGTTATTCAATGACAAGCCAACAAACAAACACACTTTCGCATTTAAAATATCAATTTGAAACTATTTGCGCAGTTACTTCGCCGAGGTCGTCGAACCGTAGTAAGTTACTATTTCAGTTTTCACTCCAACTTATTTGCGGATATAAATCTGAAACGGCTCCACGTGATATTCGCCGGTCTGCTGTAGGCATCTTGTAAATAGCCCCGCTGTGGTCTGCAATAGACGACCGTAAAATGAAGTTTACTATGCACAAGTTTTGTGACGACTTATACGGGTAAAAGGGACACCATAACGGAAACTTTGTGAATGAACTTAGTGCCTATAATGAAATTACAAATGCCACCCATTTTGGAAATGATGGGTTACGAATATTGTAATTTTTAAGTACACAATGTATCGCGAACAGCGACCGCCGATACTTACACTCGATTTAGGTAGGCGCGTCAAAATATAATACACGTGTTGTAATGAGAACCTCCACCATTTTTGAAGTTGGTTTTAATTAATTGGCGTTAATACGGCTGGTGAGTTCTGGCAATTCAGTACAAAGAGTACTTTTAATTAAAAACAGATCATTTCGTGACTCCATTAAAAATAAACAATAGAGCTTAATTGTGCGCGTGGGTTTTGACACGATCCCGAGAGATATTTAAAATTAACATGCACGTGGACGTCAATTAAACGAATTCGAAGAATGAATGAAGCGAAAAGGAGGAATGAAAATATTAATTTATAAACCAAAAGTCGGATAATTTATAAACCAAAATCCGGTAAAGTAGAGCTGATTTAATTCCATTTTTCGCTATCAAAAATGCATTGTAGGTACGTTTATAACAGAACGAAACTGCTTTTTAGAATCTTAATTATGATAAATACATCGCAACTTTATTTCCTTAGTACCTAAATATTTTAGGTACTAAGGAATGACAGCTTATTTATGGCAATAAACTTTGCATACTTTGCAGGTGCTGTATGGCCAAAAATATTTTGCTATTTTCAAATAAAACCACTTAACGTACGTACCACTGCCAATTTTGCCATCATGGCCGAGTAACTTTTTTTTTGGTGGTCTGTGGAGGCCGAGTAATGTTTACCCGAGGAATTTTGACGAAATTTTCAAATTTTCAATAGAAAAATTGTCAGAACGCCCAATTTATTACGACGATAGTAAAAATGAAAATTTTCAAAATGTAGTCAGATTTATGTTACTTAAATTTAATTCAATATTTTGGCAGATTTTCAATACAAAATCTGTCAGATCACACAATTTATTCCACGGTTAAACGGATACTTACAAGTAGGTACGTTTTATTTCCGTGCTACTAGGTAAAACAACGCAAATGTTTTTTTTCACTTAAGTCTTTTACCCGTACTCGTGCCTATTATAACTAGCTCGTCGAGCGTGTGATGCATTTGCAATTCAACGCGAAATTCCACTTAACCTAACCTACATTCCCCACCTGTGACACGTGCTTCAGCGTTTTGAAAAAATACCTCCAGGTAGTTATTCAAATGCACCAATGAGAAAAAATTGAACTCTTATGTCTTTGAATAGACCAGAGACACCTAGTTTCCGAAAAAAAAAACGAGAAGTCATTTTAGGCCATAGAATGAGTATCCTCTAGAATCCTACCAAGTGTGTCGCCGAAAGGGATAGCATAACACTGTGAAATACGTACTTTTGTACGTCTTGTGCTCATAATCACCACACAATGTATTGTGAGCAACAACTCAAAACGTGGCACGCAGTGAGGGCCGGATATAGACATAGCTGTGTTTCATTCTATCTTGTTTGGCATCGCTATACTGCATCTCTTTCATGTGAGAGTGAAAAGGAGATATCATTAAGTCTAAGGAAAGAGTTATAGTCAATGCAAATTGACTTCACACACCTTTGAGAATATTATGGAGATCTCTCAGGCATGCAGGTTTCCACCATTCACCATTGAAACATATTGTAATAGCTTACCTAATAGTATAAATGCGAGAGTATGTTTGTTTGTTGGTTTGTCCTTCAATAAAGCATTAACGGATTGACGTGATTTTTTGCATGGATATAGTTGAGGACCTGGAAAATGACATATGCCACTTTTTATCCTGGAAAATCAAACAGTGACGACGGAAATTTTAAAAATTAAATCCACTCTGACATAGGCGCATTAGGTACTTAGTTTAAAATAAAATAAACTAGAATAGACGTGAACAAAATGCTGGCAGTGAAGTCTACACTTAAGCCCACTGAATCTTGCATAGGGCTGTCATGCAAGAGTACCTACGAGTCGCCAGGCTGCGATATACTATGCCACAAGGGTTTGTCGGCACGTCAGCATGAAAGGTTTTAAGTGCGTACCCTTGTTTGAACTTTATTATATCCATTTATTAGATATGTCAATGAAGAATGATGTGTCATCATGGAAAAAAGACGTAATCGTACCTATATTCAAAAGATTTTTGAGTTTCTCCTGTAAATTCGAAATAACTGCAACTCCATAATGTTTTCAATGGTGTGTGAAGTCTAGGTATTTTTTTCTACAATCGGATCGAGTTTCCTCTACTACTGTGGCTCTACTGTGACAAATTTTCAAGCTATTTTGCATACCTACCTTATAACATTCTCCATATAAGGACAAACAAACCCAATTTTGTATTTACAATATTTGAAGGCATAGTTGGTACGAAAAGGTAAAGGTAAAGCAAGCTAAGGTATAATTAACTTTCCATCGTTTATTCATTCTCGCGCGATCGGTAACGAGAAAATTGATAAAATATTAATTCCCCCAGTGTACTTACTCCTACCGCCGGAACGAGTTCCCGTATTTCGCAGAAAGATCGGAACACCGCCGGGAAGGGATATTGAAAGAAAATCTCGAAAGATTTAGACGCTTCAAGAGTTACAACGCTTTGGAATTTCCTGACTTAGGATATATAAATCATCGCGGGCTGTATCGACTGCGGATTTATATTGGTTGAGAGTATCGCTTTTTATCAGGGTCCCGTAGTAAAAGTACAAGGACCCGTTATAGTTTCGCTAAGTCCGTCTGTCTGTACGTCTGTCCTTGGTACTAAAGAGCTGTAATTTGGCAAAGTTAGATATAGTATACACTTTACATATAAATTACGCCAACAAAATTATAGAATAAAAAACTTTTATTTTGGATTCCTCCCCTACATCTAAAGGAGGGGGATATTTTTTTAAACGGCCATTTCAACGTATAGAGAGTCGTCAGATAGGTCTTTCAAGAGTATTGGAGATATATTATGAACATTTTTTCCATTGAAGGTTACGCAACTTTACGAAATATTAAGCATTAAATTGAAAATTTTTGTTAGAGTTGAGTATTTTAAAAACTAAACCATTGTTTTTAGATATGTGAGAAGTATAGTAGTATAATATACGAGTTAGTTAACGAATAATAACTAGTCAAATTAAATTTCTAAATGACTTGCTCATAGATGGATACATTTTTGTCATTAATATTGAGTTAAAGCTTTCTATAGTTTGCGGAATTCTATAATACTACGCCAGAAAATATATTCTTTGTACTTAACGTCTTCTTGTCAGTGGAATCGCATTCTTATAAGTATTATATATTGTGCTTGTTGCAATTGCTCACTGAAAAATAAAAATATTGAGTAAATAATTCCTAGTTCCACGTAGAAACTCAGAAGTCATAAAGAATTCAGAGGAAACGGGAATTAATTCTATATTTCCACTGAAGCTTGATTGATTTTATTGAGTACCTTACTAGCTTTTGTCCGCGGCTATATGTATATTTAGATAGATTATATTTTTCCTATTTGTTATGTAGGTACATTGTGCATATATCTTGTTTATCTTCTTCTTTGGTGTACCTAAGAGCTAGAAAAACTAGATATACCTACAAGCAGTAGTAGTTTTTCTGGTGGGAGACTTTGGCCGTGGCTAGTTACCACCTTACAGTCAAAGACATGCCGCCAAGTGATTTAGGGTTCCGGCACGATGGCGTCTAGAAACCGGCTAGGGGTATGGCCCGCTACCATCTTAGACAGCATCGTCACTTACCATCAGGTGAGATCGCAGTCAAGGGCTATCTTGTCATCGAATAAAAAAAATTAGATACAGATAGGTATACCTAAAGATCCTGGGTGACCTGCTCGGATTTTGGAGGGAGCTCGGCTAGCTGGAGTAATCCAGCGGGGAGCCATACCAGCGGAACCACGCAAAACGGGCGATCAACGCCTACTTGCGGAGAAAATTCCCAGGAGATGAAGAAAGAAGGAAGGATACCTAAAAATTTATTAATTCGTACCTTTTCCCAGGCTACAAGACTACCGCTGCATCTGGTGCCGCAAGTGCGTGCACGCGAGCTGCCGGCCCGGCTGGCGCGCCGCGTGCTCGCTGGGGCTGGTGCGCGCGTCCGTGGTGCCGCCCACGCGCCTGCACTCAGTCGGCCCGGACGACGGCTGGCTGCCGGACAGACCGCCGAACGCATCGCCGCTTATCGTCTTTGTCAACTCGAGATCTGGTAAATAGATGGCTTCCTCTTCTTCTTTATTAATCGATACACGTCCACTGCTCGACAAAGGTTTCTTGACTCGTTTAACGGTCCACCACTTGGTGGGGGTCTGCCAACACTGCGCTTCCCGATATGGGGTCGCCACTTTGTATTTTGGGACCCCAACGACCATCAGCTCTTCGACCTATGTGCCCCGCCCGTTTCCACTTTAGTTGCGCGATTCGCTGAGCTATGTCGATGACTCTGGTTCTCCTCTTTTTTTCATATTAATAGCGAGCAAACGAGCTGACGGGTCACCTGATGTAAAGTGATTACCGCCGCCCATGAACACTTGTAGTAATGAATTCAGTAATAATTTCCGGCCCTTGAGTAACCCCATATTGTAATTAATTAATCAACTGTCCTCACACGGATTGTTTATTAATTAAGAGATACTGTGCAGGGGACAACCAGGGCGTGAAGTTCCTCCGCCGCTTCAAGCAGCTGCTGAACCCGGCGCAGGTGTTCGAGCTGAGCGGCGCGGGCCCGCGGCTCGGGCTGCGCCTGTTCCGCCACTTCGCACCGCTGCGCGTGCTGGTGTGCAGCGGCGACGGCTCCGTGGGCTGGGTGCTGCAGGAAGTCGATAAACTGGATATGCATGTACGTATCTGTCCTCGGAATTCCTTTTCATCCATGCACAAACATTTTGCAGTTGCAAGTGATATTTAATTCCTCCTTCACCGTTACAGCAAGGGATATTTAATTTCTTAAAACGCACCAAACTCAGCGAACACTGCAAATTTCTTCGCTCCATCGCGTTCTCAAAAATACCCTCTATTTTAGATTCTCGAAACTTTTTTTTTATTGCGAGATAAGCTTGACGACAATCAATGCTGAAAATCAGTAAGTTAGAGCGCCTAGAAAATACCTATTCACAAATGCTCCACTTCAAAAAGTACCTACGTTCCACACTTTAATTACGGTTCGTTTCAAAAACGTTAAACTAACGCTTTTCGTGCGAGTAGGTTGGATTTTAACCACGTAAGGGTGCCATCTAGTAATGTAAAGTTCCTGAGCGCACTCTCCAAAGTATATCCGATAGAAGACCGACAGACAGGCGGCATTGCTTGGTATGTAAGTCGTAAGCTTCAAAAAGCATTGTTTCCAAAGAAACAGGTTCAAACCGCGGTGCTGCCGCTGGGCACGGGCAACGACCTAGCGCGGGTGCTGGGCTGGGGAGCGTCCTGCGACGACGCGGCCAACCTGCAGCAGCTGTTGGAGCGGTACGAGCGCGCATCCACCAAAATGCTGGATAGGCAAGTCGATTATATTATTTTTAGGGTGCCAACGGGACCCTAATGGCGATTATACAATTGTACCTATGATGGTGCAAGTGCGGAACCCTTCATGTACGGGTCCGACTCGAACTTGGCGGGCATCGCACGGGTAGCACTAATTAGATTAATGTCATAGCCGGTGTATTAATTTATCGGTAAAAATTATGACACAAAATTGCCATTAAAACTGTTGATCCAATTACTAAGTACTAAGCCTTTGCTATATAAAAATAGATTAGCTAATATTTTCTTCTTCCCTGCAAATAAATGGTACGCTTGTGTTAGGAGTGTGTGCAACAAAAGTTCAACGGGTTGGATTCGAACCGTTGACCTTTCAGGTCACTACTCTAATACTTGAGCTATTGAGGCTATTTTAGGTACGAATAAATAATAAGTAAGAAAGTCTAATTCAGAACAAAATCCACTCAAAAAATGGGCCTACTTCAAACCAAACAACGTATGATTCAAAATATGAATCACTTCCGAGGTTACAGATGGACATGCTTAGTGATTAGTTCAAATTCAGAACGAAAGCAGGGATTGATTCGCGTGCATGCTGATGTTTGCTATGACAGTTGAGTCATTGGACGATGTTATGAAAAATTGACGTACAAGAAAAATGTTCAACTGTTGACGTGCTATTTTTGTTTTTAATCCCCGCCTCCAACGGCTCAATTTTAATCTCCGCCCACTTTGGCACAATTTTTTTTTGAGGTAATTTTTTTAACGCAGCTAGACTTCCTTGCTTATTATTTATTCGTAGTATTTTAGGCATCCATTTTAAAAGCGGAACGGTTAAGTAAGCACTCAAGCTTTTTGTCAATAACATCTTTAAGATTATCTCGGCTTAAAACCTTAAAGGCTACGTAGCTCGTATAAAGCCGTTTTATTGTAGGCTTTTAACCGCAGCGGGATCTAAAAATAAACGGTTTAATGTTCCGTTAAACGAGTGAAGGGGTGACCGAGTCATATGAATTGTAGTAGGTACATATATAGTTACTGCTGGCCCCACTTAACTAATGAGGAACAACCTTATTCTAATGTAACATTAAATTCCGCAGATTGTAATAACAGTCATTTTATGAATATGTATATAATTTTATGGTAATTTGGAAAATAACCGACTTAATGAGGAAGGAGCTTCTGATGCTATATTATGTACGTATATTACGGGTAATATACGTACATAATATAGCATCAGAAGCTACGGGTTAGTAGGTATAGTATATGTACAGCTCTAACTGAGTAGATTGAAAGAGTCTGAGCTACTTAGTTAAAGAGGCATTAATGTCCAACAGTGGATGAACAGTGAATAAATGGACCAAAAAATTAAAAATAGGTATAATTTTGAACATCTCTCTCTCTTTCTGCATCGCAACGTTGTTGAGTGACTTTTCCATTATTGATATCATCACAATGAAAACAAATTAAGCTAAAATAGGCAAAATATTGAAAAAGTGCCTACCGCCCCTAATTGTGAACGAAACACGCCCTGTATATGAACTAAGACAATATGTAAAAGGTGAAATGTTATCAGATCAATAATATTTATTTCAGCATGATTTTTTGAGGTGCGAACTCAAAACAAAGTTCGCAGGTTCGATCCCACCCGTTGAACTATTGGCGTATTCACTTCTAATGCAAGCTTTCCGCTTAATTGAAGGGCAGAGGAGAATATTTTACATGTAAAAAAAGAATCACATCCCTCAAACCTAAAAACTTTTATTTTATTCGATGACAAGATAGCCCTTGACTGCGATCTCACCTGATGGTAAGTGACGATGCAGTCTAAGATGGTAGCGGGCTAACTTGGAAGATGTATGGCAGTGAAGATTCAACCCATACCCCCTAATCGGTTTCTACTTTCTACACGCCAAATAAACTAAATTAAATAAGTCAAGTAAAAACACTGATTTTGCAGTGGCAAGTGATATTTAATTCCTCCTTCACCGTTACAGCAAGGGATATTAAATTTCTTAAAACGCACCAAACTCAGCGCTCATAAGAAAGCCTGGGAAAAATGGTCTAGTCTAGTGGGAGGATCATAATCCTCGTGTTAATTGCGAAACCGTCGCTTCGCTCACGATTTCTCGCAGTTCTGTGGTAGAACAAAAGGGGGCACAAGTTTGTGAAGTTCCTGAGCCCACTCTCCAAAGTATATCCGATAGAATTTCTGAAATTTCTAGCATTAAAAAATGTTACTCACCCCGCAGGTGGTCAATAATGACGTTCGAGCGCGCGCTGACGGCGCCGCCTCCGCCGCCCGCGCCGCCCGACCTGCTGGAGGAGAGCGCGCTACTCAGAAACTTGCAGGAGATCGTGCAGGTCAGAAATCCTTACTCCTCCTACATTACAAAAACTCCTTTTTTGGTTGCGTGGTCGTAATATCATTAAGTTTTTTAAGCAAATTCATCATCATCATCATTTCAGCCTGCGGAAGTCATCAACATAGGCCTTTCACAAAGAGCGCCACATCACCCGGTCCTCAGGATTTCTCATCAAGCCACTTCCCGCCACTATCTTTATATGGTTGGTCCATTTGCTGAAGGGTGCCCCACGCTACGTTTACTTGTTCGCTGTCTCCACTCCAGAACTTTCCGGCTCCAGTGGCCATCGCTCCTGCGACAAGTATGACCTGACCACTGCCACTTCAGCTTATTGTTGGGTTGGGCTATGTCAGTAACCGTGGTTCTCCTACAGATTTCTTCATTGCGAAATTTATCATTCCGAGAAGCTCCTAATACAGCTGGAAGTGGATTAATAAGCCCTTTGTCAGTGTCCACTTTTCAGCGCAGTAAGGCTTTTGCTTGACCTTAAGGCTATATATAATCTAAGTAAATTACATAGATTAAGTATATGATAATATAATCTATGTAATTTACTTAGATTATATATAGCCTTAAGGTATATATATCGACCTATACGTAGAATAGAGTTATATATGATTATGGCACAAAAATTTTTTATTGCATTTTTAAGCCTAAAAAGATCTCTAATATTTACTAGTGAAATCAAAATTTTAAAAAGTTATGTAGATCCAAAGATACCAGTCGAATAAAGGTACATTTAATTTATTTCCCCAAAGAAGAAGGGCCCGACAGCAC
The DNA here is from genome assembly GCA_038048805.1 of Hipparchia sbordonii. Classification (NCBI taxonomy): domain Eukaryota; kingdom Metazoa; phylum Arthropoda; class Insecta; order Lepidoptera; family Nymphalidae; genus Hipparchia; species Hipparchia sbordonii. The sequence continues at coordinate 14,437,981 of CM076099.1, read as the reverse complement.
AAGTGTCAGTATTCACTGTCCAGATCAGCGCGATCGGAGGGTCCCATCTGCAGTTGTATTCATGTTCTCCGAAATGATAGTGTGCACACGCTCACACTTTTATCTGCTATTTTCGTGTTAATTTTGTTATTATTTTTTACTATATGTGCTCAAACTTAAAAATACACTCTCAAAACATATGATCTTCCCTTCGTTAAAGCCAAAAAAAATTGAATATAGTAATACGACCAATGCCGTGGAGATAAAAAAAATGGAAAAATGGATGTTCCAGGTAAGTGAATGGAATTTTCTTTCTTCAGCTTTGTAATTATATTACATAGATTGCTCTTAGATAGTTGTATATAATAATTTTTACAGATATATATTTTTAAGCTAAATAATTAAGTTAAACGGTTTCACATTCATATAGAACATTATACCTCGGAATGTTAGATTTTACTACAAAAAACAATCAAAAAAAGAAATATTAATTCATTACACCTATTAAACATTAATTCATACATTTTAATAAGTAATCAATAATATTAATTATTTTACCATACTACTTTATTATTCGGAAATCATGTAAAAAATATCGGGACAATGTGCACAAGTTACGTTGTTCGAGGGAAATCATTTTGAAATTATGAGGTATATGTGTATATATTCATTTATTCTTGGTTTGACATTGAGATATATATCCTTATTCAACTGAAAACTACCATAAAAGCCTAAAATTAATAATTTTTTTTATGTTAAGTATTTATAAAAAAACTACATAAAACTATTTAGACCTGTTTTCTGTAGTTAATTGCTTTAACGTTTTAATTATGTTAATTTTTGTTTTCAGAAAATGGCAGTGTCAGTAGTGGAGCTTTTACAATAACAGCACTACCACAGGGAGCTGAAAAAATTAGGCAAGAGGTCCCTGATATATGGGAAGATTGATATATCAGATGGAACTGTAAGAGACAGTCGATTATCTATACTGCAGCCGGCATATAATGATAAATACTAGTTTTTGCTACTGACAAAACTAGCCATAAGGCTGCACCATGTTGCTGAAAATTCTATAAAAGATAATAAATAATGTCTACCGTCGCCTGCAATTGCAACAACTAGACCTAACACTTTTCACTCGGTCCAACTTTGAAAATTCCCCTGCTGTTAGCTTTGGGAATTTGTCTTGAATATCATCACCAAAATGTGTACCGACTCCCATGCCTTCTCCGTTAAATACGCATAAATTGTCGTAATGCCTTTTATTCTAACCATATGATGATCACTGGACGCAATCACCATCTACAACTAACTCTTACAGTGCACCTAACGACTCTAGAGATGATGATGTGCCGCATCTTCTTTACAAATTCATTATTTTGATTAATTTAAAATTTTCATTTTGCGCGGTACCCAGTGGATCTCTGCCACCACAATATTATTTTCTTCGTGATTTAAAATATCTATTCAATTAAAATATTAATAATATAGACATAAATAACTTAGATATGTTACACGTTGCGATCGGCAAAGCAACGATCACATCCGCGGCAGGCTCAGTGTCCGTGACATCGGAGATAAGCTGCAAGAAGCCCGTCTAAGATGGTATGGTCATGTAGCACGGAAACCACAAAGCTACGTCGGTAATAGATGTCTTAACATCGCCGTCCCTGGAGCTAAATCTCGCGGCCATCCAAGACAGCGCTGGCTGGACCTCGTAGGCGCCGATATGAGAGCCAATAAATTAAGAAAATTGGATGCACAAGACCGGGCAAAGTGGGCAAAAGCATGCCGGAAAGCGGACCCCACCTAGTGGGATAACGCTCAGTCGAAGAAGAACTTAGATATGATTGATTTCTTATTGATTGCCAATAATAAATCGCACAGAAAAATTGTGGAAAATAGAGAAAATGTTTTTAAACCTTTTTGTTTGCCAATATTCGGTTGTACTATTTTTAAAACTCCTGAAAGAACTTATATATTGTCCTTGTAGCAATTTTATTTCGTTGGTTTTATTCGAGTTTTCTATAATAGGATTATTATTAATGCTAAATAATAGTTCCTAATACGTTATTTATGTTTATGTTTTATATTAGTTTCATTTTGAGGTTTCTATAGTAGGATTATTAATACATTCTACTTACATATTTACACAATAGTTCCTAAATTTAATTTCCTAAATATATAAAAGGATAAGGTGACTAATTGACTGACTGACTCATCATCATCACATTGCTCAAAACACTGGATAGATCGGGCTGAAAGACATACAGATAGCTATTATGACGTAGGCATCCGCTAAGAAAGAATTTTTGAAAATTCAACCCCTAAAGGGGTAAAATAGGGGATTGAAAATTGATGTATTACCTATATAAAATACAAAGTACTTTCAGTTATTTTATTATTTATTTTTACATTTTTTTGTAAGACAATTTTATAGTAGGTACATGCTTAGTAATTAAAAAAATTAGTCAAATTATGTTGAATTTTTTTACTAATAAATGTGTTATTATGAAATAAGAAACACTGTTTATTTTGTATTAATATTTCATCCTTTACAGCAAATAAGACCGTTTGAAGATTAGTATTTCCATAAAAAAAAGTTATATATAGACATGGTACGAACACTTTTCCCAAGTATAAGGTTACATATACATATAGAACATGGACACATCCGCAAAAAATCGTCACATATGCATATAGAACCTCCTAAATTCCAAATTATGGGTTTTGCATTGAGTTTATTGATAGTAATCAATGCATAATAATGTTCCAAAAGTATATTATGAGAATCAATTCTCTAGAAAAATAACGAAAAAAGTTACAGGCAAGACAAACTTCAAATCGCTCTCCTGTAAAGTAGGGATTTTGCAGAAGTAACTCTATTCTGCGTATAGGTCGATATAATCTAAGTAAATTACATAGATTAAGTATATGATAATATAATCTATGTAATTTACTTAGATTATATTATCGTAGTAATTATTTTACTTAGATTCAAGTAAAAATGCGTATATGAGAATTCTCCACGACGTTCTTAAAGGTGTGTGATGTCTACCAATCGTGGTGGGCTATGGTCTTAGCCCTTCTTATTCTAAGAGCAGACCCGCGCCTAGTAGTAGGTGAGTTGAGTTGATGATGACGTTTGTATCATTTTCTAGAATAAAAAAACAGATCCTGTTTTAATTTGAAAAAAGTAAATAAACAATTCTGAAAAGATCAATTGCTGAGCTTCTTGCTTCGGCAGATTTTGCTTTCCGAACTAGTAGTAAATGGTATAAAGTCTTAAGTCATAAGCGCCATTGGCCATGCCCATTTTCATCAACGTTACCTTTCCTGCCTGAGTTAGGTAACGCTTTCCGTCAATATCGCTTTCGTGAAACTTTAGGGAACACCTAGAGATGTTCCCTGAAGTTTCACGAAAGTGATTCCGTCCATCGGTTAGGAGATTATATTTCGGGACTACCTACGTAGCGACTCCTACTTAGGGGATGATTTAACTATGGTCGGTGAAAGCGGGCATTAATGAAATAAATAATTTTGAATGTTTTTGTTTTTTTTTTTAATTTTTTGATTCAAATTCAAATTCATTTATTTATTTCATGTAGGCCAACTTGTAGCTCCTATGACACGTCATACATCTACCACCGTCATAAATCTCAGATTTTGCTGAGAAGAACCGGCAAGAAACTCAGCAGTTGCTCTTTTCAAAAAATTAAAATTAAAAAAAAAATTACAATAGGTAACCAAACTATGCTGTGTATACAGTGCTTCCACAGTGAAGCTTCAAAAATGCATATGTAGGTACATATAATCCAACACATGTCAAGATGAGCAGACAAAGCAGATCCATTCCCGTTGGTGGCACCCGTTCAGGAGCACGACTCATGATCCAGCCGTCATTCAAGTTTATTGCTTGCAGGCGGGAGAATGCGGAGAGAGCGAATCGAGCGTGGCCCGAGCGGCGCTGAGGGCGGGCTGCGCGCGGCTGGCGGCGGCGGGCGAGCGCGCGGGCGGCGGCGCGGCGCGCGCGGCGCACCGGCTGCGGCGCGCGCTGTCGCTGCTGCTGCACGCGCGCACGCATCTAGCGCACGACCACGCGCGTTGCGAGTAAGATTACCCTGAACTTGATTACCTTCTAAATTACAGCTCGGCAACAAGAAAAGAGTTTTAAAAATGTAACCCGACTACGGAATTTGGATTTAATATTAATCATATTGATTTCGTTCGCCTATAGACGAAGCTTCGCCTATTATGTCAAGGCGTGGTCGTCTATCGGTTGCCGGTCGGTCTATCTTATTATTGGAATTTTTAAAAATATTTGTTTGATATTATAATTTTTGCTCCATTCCTGTTAAATAAATAAATGATTCTATTCGAATGCATTCATGCCGATACATTAATTACAATGTGACATGTTAACACATTGGAACGGCTGATTGCTGTTTGATAGATTATTAAGAAAATTAAATAACATTTTTTCCTTAGTTCATGGGAGCCGATGGACACGAGCGACAGCGATCCTGAAACGCAACAACCTGCCGAAAAAGGCAGTATCGAAAAGACTGAAAAGGTAAGATACGCGTGAGTAATAAAGATCGGTTTTAAAGTTTTACTGACAGTTTTACCATAGACGAACACTGCTCCAGTTTTTAACCGACTTCCAAAAAAGGAGGTTCTCAATTCTTGTCTTTTTTTTTATGTTCCCCGATTTATCGAGGACGCCTGGACCGATTTGGAAAATTCTTTTTTTTTTTAAAGGGTATACTTCCCAAGTGGTTCCATTGTCATCAGGTCAGGATCTGATGATGGAATCCTGGAGAAATCGAAGGAACTCTTCAAATTTTATAGACACAATTGATATACAGTATATCAATTGTAGTGGCATTTGAAGTCGGTTTGGTAAAAAGAATTTTTACGTTTATATTATGTAGAGCAGGGTTCATATAGCATTGGGAACATTACGGAGAATTGTCAGACTCCTCCAGTTATAATACAAGTAGCAACACATCAACATGCTCTTGATATTTAGGAGTGTAACAGAACGGTTGTTCCTAGGAGCAGCTGAACTGGGCGGCGCGCGGCTGCGCGCTGGCTGGGCGGGCGGACAGCGTGCGGCGCGCGCTGCGCCTGCTCGTGCGCACGCTCGCTCACCTCTTGCCGCAGGTAAAATGGCTTGAGTGTTTACCTATGCTCATAAAAATTGATGTACATGAATTAAGGAATATCCCGCGAGATCAAATCAGAAATGTGGAGATGACGAAAACTGAAGTGGAAGTTGGTGGGAAGTTTTACGTCTCAAGATGCTGGAGTGGCAATCCCGCACCGGAAAGCGCAGTGTTGGTAGAGCTCCCCCCCTCACTTGGTAGACCGCCGACATCAGACGAGTCGCAGAGAGTTGCTGTATTCAGGCGACGCAAGACCGATGCCTGTGGAAGTCCATGCAAGAGATCTTTGTCAAGCAGTGTACACTGTACGTTTATCGGTTGATAAAGAAGTTCACCCTATTAATAATAGAGTACCTACCTCTTATCGTGCAGGAGTCGATCCGCGGCGAGGCGAGCGGGGCGAGCGCGGCCAGCGAGACGAGCGGCGCGAGCGAGGCGGGCGGCGCGGCCGAGAGCGGCGCGCTGCCCGTGCCGCGAGGCTTCGCCGACAGCCGCCGCTCCTCCGCCGCGTCCGCCGTGTCCGCCGCCTCCATGCAACCAGAAAAGTACTACAAATCTAAATATATAAAAGGCCAAGGTGACTGACTGACTGACTGATCTATCAATGCACAGCTCTAACCGCTGGACGGATCGGGCTGAAATTTGGCATACAGATAGCTATTATGACGTAGGCATCCGCTAAAAAAGAATTTTTGAAAATTAAGCCCCTAAGGGGTTAAAATAGACATTTGAAAATCGAACTTAAGCCGCGAGCGAAGTCGCAGGCAGAAGCTAGTACTATATATAATACATTAAAATGTCTTTGAAACCCTGAGAATACATTTGATACTGGATACATCGGCAATATTTCAAAATTTCCGATATACCTACCTATCAATATTTTCATAATACCTAAATAAACAACGGAGGTTGGAGGAGGTTTCCCGAGATACTTTTGTAAACAGACGTATATTTTGTAAATAAATCGTTTCTTTCATTTCAATATTATCTATATAATCAAATTCGTATAATCGAAACGTAAAAATTTTCTTAACTACTGATAAAAATACGATAAAACTTCATACTTTTTCGGAATTAGGAGAATTTACTTTTGTAATCTATTAAAAATTTTTTTTTCTTTGTTCACAGCATTCCAGACGTAGATGAAGACATAGTTAAGTTAATAAATTCAAATCCGCAAGATCAAGTAGACAATTTGGACGTTGATAAGTGTAGTCGCAAAACAAGCTCAATCTCGCCTCAGGACTGGCTTTCGCCTTCCAATCTTTCCTCCTGTGATACTAGCTCCTGCAAAAACCTGCTGAGGCCTGATAACGAGCGAACTAGCGCCACCTTAAATAGCAGTAGTCTTACAATACCTAACCTAGTTATCTCAGATGATAGTGATAAGAAAGATTCGTTAATACAGGGAGAAACTTATGAATCGGACCAATTGACTATAATAGACATCGACAAGCCGTATACGGACGAGGTTCACTTCCAAGATATTGGCGATCGAGTGACGCCGGCCAGCGGAGACTGTACGCCCGAGAGGAAGCTCTCGAGTGTGGACCTGGAGATAGACGCGACCAGTTCCGAGGGGTCCAACATTAGTGACGACTTTAGCTTAATATCGGAGATTATAGATTCCAAGCCGGGGGACGCAGAAGAGAGTGTCGGCATCGAACACATCGATTCACCCGAAATTTCAGATACATACTTGAATTCAGAAACTATACACGGTGAATCCATAATGGATGACATCAGCTCGATGCTTGGACAAGAGGTTATTTTAGCGATGATGGGCAAAAACGGAGAAAACGAAACTTATACAGATGACACGACTCTATTCACATCGGACACAGTTTCAGATATCCCAGTGGACGTGGACAGTCGTCACCCCAGTTTAGAAAAGAAAAATAAAGGGAAATTGAAATACATATCGAAAATCAAAAAGCCCGCAGAAACCGAAGTTGAGAAGTTTGGTTACGAAAATAGAGTGTTTTACATTGAAAATGCGGCGAAAGCTGAGGAACAAATTAAGTATTGCAGTTTGGCACAATTTGAAGAAGGAAACGATATCGCAAGAAAATCATTTCGGAAAGCAATGAGGAAAAGTATAAAAAAGAGAGTGGTTGAAGAGCCATGTGTGAAGCATCTTTTGCCCAAAACAACAGAGGAGCTTTCCTTTAGAGGTGATGAAACTCCAAATGTACTAACTTCTAAAAAAGAGTTCTCAAAACAGTTACCGAACTTTGAAGAGAAGAAATCTGAATTAAGAGAGCATACACCGTTTCCACAAGTAAGCGTTGTAGTAGAGCCTCCATCGCCGTCTCACAGCGAAGATAGAAGCATGAAAACCTGTCAAAGTCGTATGGCATCTGTTTTAAGTGATATATTTGATCAGGGAACCGATACATTGAGTGTTCATTCGCCAGAGCCAAATCTAAGAGACAGAGAGAGGCGTCAATCGGATAATCCAAAGCATTTAAGGTCAGACCCAGAATATGGCCAATTCCTCAGTTGCTCCCCAGCAGCTACCAGAAGGATATCATGCGGGAGTCTCTTCAAACCTGGGGAACCTGATAAGTTAGTTAAAATATATATAGCATATAATTTATTTTTCATATTTACTTCAATTTTGTCGATAAATTGTATACTTCCGAATTTTTATGATCGTTATTGTATGATCTTCACTATTACTTTCGCATGCGCAAATATTGCAGATTTAATTTAAATGAAATCTATTCCATATAATAAGCATATTGTTGTTTAACCGAAAATGTTTCAAAAAAGCAGGCTATCAACATCAGTATCATCAATATGGGGTGAGGGCGGAACTATTGGCGGTGGGGGAAGTACAACCAAATCGGATACCAGCGAACGAGCGAAAAAGCTACCAATAATCAACCCCTTGGTCTCTCTACCAGCTTGGCCGCACGTGACACAAGGTTTCATAAGCCAATGTCTCCTGGCCAATGCTGATGCATTATGTGCTGCCGTAAGTCCTTTAATGGATCCCGATGAGACCCTTCTAGAAGGATTTTATGAGCGTGCTGTAATGAACAACTATTTTGGAATCGGTATAGATGCAAAGATCACGCTGGATTTCCATAACAAAAGGGAAGAGCATCCGGAGAAATGTAGATCAAGGGCGAGGAATTATATGTGGTACGGTGTCCTTGGGTCGAAGGAGTGGGTTAACAGAACTTACCGGTAGGCCTTACTTTATTTCTGTAACCTAAACTAACACGTTTTAAAATAGTGCTTCCTTTATCACAGCGTTTCCTGCTGAATAGAATAGAATTACTCGTACTTTGAGTACTTAATACTTAAAGTAATGAGCTTAAAGAAAGTGTCCAACCAAATTATCACTAATATTGTTAAAATGGAATATCGCTTTTGAAGTTTCTTTAAGACAAGTTTTTATAAACACAATTTTTTTTAATAAAATATACCTTTTCAGACATCTCGGACAACGTGTTCAATTAGAATGCGATGGACAAAGGATTCCGCTTCCAGAACTCCAGGGAATCGTTGTGCTGAACATATCTTCCTTCATGGGAGGGACCAATTTCTGGGGAGGGACGAGGGGTGACGACATCTTTCTCGCTCCATCTTTCGATGATCGAATACTTGAAGTAAGTAACGAAGCAGTTGTTTGCGCTCAACTGCGAACTTCTGACGTCTAATTCAGTGTAAAATAGAATGGTTTAACTTGAAAACGGTATACCAGGTTTACATACCTCTAACGGCTTACGACTAGGTATCTAACCCACTGTGATAGGTAGAATAAATGGTATGCAGTAACCATCAATGCCTACATCACCAGTACGACTGATGGTAGTAATGGCTGTTACGATTAATCAGGAACGGGAAGAATTCCAGGTCATCATGTCCAACCATCCTTTTATGGAACGATCATGACTGCTATATATTTTTTCTAAAAATATTAGCCTAGCTTAAGTTGCCTGTTGACTAATATCCTCCTATCCCCTCCAAAGGAGCGGAAAGCTTGTACTAACCTTTCAGTTTTCAGTCCGCACTTTTAACCGTTATGCTATCAAGTCTTCAAATTTTGACGCTCGATTGCGACTAACCGAGCTGTAGTTGTCCAAACCTATTAAAAATTTATGTCTTTTGCAAAAAAAACACACTAGTATCTATTGTCCGCAGGTAGTAGCAGTATTCGGCTCGGCACAAATGGCCGCATCCCGCCTGATAAACCTCCAGAAACACCGCATAGCGCAGTGCAGGGCGGTGCAGATCAACATTCTGGGCGAGGAATGCGTGCCCGTGCAGGTTGACGGCGAGGCGTGGCTGCAGCCACCCGGCTGCGTCCGCATCATACACAAGAATAGGGCACAGATGCTGTGCCGCTCCAGGGCCTTGGAGACCAGCCTGAGGTTTGTGCAAAAACACCGCGTACCCCAGTGTAGTGCGATACAGATCAAAACCCTGTGGTCAAAAAACATCGTTGCATATTACCTGTTATCTCCCCGTTTTAATGCATAAAGGAAACATCTACGAGTATTTAGGAAAACATTGTAGGTAGGTACACCCTGAGGAGATTACTTTTATTGCAATCAAGAAAATGCTGATCGTTTATGGCGGCAACGAGTTTCAACGAGGTCTAAGATAGTGGCAAGCACAATAAACCATCGACGGTCCACTTGTTAATAGACATCATCTACATACAAGAAAGAAAAAGCAATGAAAGCTTTGACTCAGACTCTGTACTAACTTTCGTCGTCTTTCAAAAATTAATATTCAGCACTATAACTTTCAACAGAACGTGGGATGAGAAGCAGCAGCAAAAAGCCCACGCGGTTGCGCCTGCGCGTGCACTGGCGCCCGCCGAAGCAGCACATTTGCTGGTCTTACTCGATGACGTCAACACCATAGTCAAGCATGTGAGTTGTCTGTCGTCTCTCCCCCTTTATACTTCTCCGACCACAACGGTACCCTAAACAAGTTCTTTACAACCCCGGCGACTAGAAAACTACAGACAATGCACTCCCGAATCGTCGGGATTCTTACCGCGCTCACAGGGACTTAGTATTAATCCAACTAGTAGACCAACGTTTGTTAAGTTGGCAAATGGGTTTCGCCAAACTAACAAACGTTCGGTCGTTGGGATTCCAAGGTGCTGGAGTGGCGTTCTCACAGAGGAAAGCTCAGCATTAGCAGACCCCAGCGCTGTTTCTAAAACTCACACTAGATGGATTGACAACATCAGTCAAGTCACAGGAAACCGCTGAATACAGGTCGTGCGTGATTAAGACGTGGATGTTTTACAAGAGGCCAGCGGTGGACGTCTGTTGGGTTATAAATAATTATTAGAGATAATAGAGATAGTTGTGTCTCGCTTTAATTTGTCTCAAGTTTGAGCTAAGTCAGAGCACGCTGCAGCAATATCTCCTCGGCCTTGGAGCGGTTCGGAACTAATTAAAGTTCAGCGAAAATCTTACAGAGAAAAAATAACATGAAAACGTTGTTTTATTTTTACTTTTGAAACATCACTATGTAATATTTATAATGTACCAGGCTCGTATCATATTAAGTAAGTATATTAATTTAGGTGATTATGAACTTTTCTGTTTTTTCTCAAACGCTATTTAATTTAAGTTGAAGGTAGTTAGCTAACCTAACCCTCGGATGGTAGAAATTTTCTCAAATTAGGATCTGGTTGATTTAATTATTTGATTTTCCTGTCGGAATTTTGCAATATGAAAGGTGATGACAGGCTTAATTAGATTTTCGTAAAATTATTCTGTTTTCCACGAAGTATAACAATGTATTTTAAGTTTAGATTAGACCAACCCTATATTATTAAATTTGCTTAATTTAAGCAAATTTAATGCGTGTTGTTATTATGCATCATACCCAGAAAATTACGAGGAATTTTGTGGTGTATGTGATTCTAATAATCCATGGTACAATGAGCTTGTAAATGGCATAATATTAGGTAAATATTGGAACCAAGGACGCCCCTGTAATTTGCCGCTATAGGCCCCAGTCTGTTGGTAAATCCACCACTGATATGATGGAGTTAAAACATTGGGAAACCTGACAGGTAAAACTGGCGTGTATCAGCGAGAACAGCGCAACGGCCACCGGTCGTGTGTGCAGCTCCCTGGCGACAGCGCGGCGCATCTCAGCACAGGCCGACGCGCTGCAAGACGCCGAGGGGAAGCTGCTGCCTCCGCCGCAGCTGAGGCGCTTGCTGGCTACTCTTGTTAGTGCTACAACGAATTAATTAATCTTATGCTACTGCTCCATCTGCATTAACGTTAGTGTTAACGGCTGCGCTCAAATGGCCTTATTAGGGCATAAAAAATAACGCGTTAAACAGGTGGCTAAATTAAATGAAATGATGCTGCCAAAAGTAATTTTTCATGAATTAGTGCGTTAACTGGAGTGTAATAGTGTTCTGCTCTGTCGTCCGTGTTCAAAATCACAATCAAATGGAAATAGAAGCGCATGCACTCCACATAATGTGACAGCGCTAATGTAGCCAACAAAGTTTGGTGCGATATTTAACGCGTTAAAATCCTTTGATGTGTCAAAAAAACCACTATCCGAGTTATTGCTTAGTGTCTAACGTCATTAGTAATGCTACAACACATTTAATGCATTAAAATATTAGTCCCATCTGCGTAATTCCTTTATTATCGTGTTAATTAACGCGTTACGGCGCAGGTCGAGCAGTAGCATTAGACCTAGAGTTCGAAGGCAATTTTTGAGGGCTCCGTACCAGAAGGATAACCAACGAGAACCTATTACTAAACCTCCGCTGTCCGTCCGTCCGTCTTAGTGGTTACTGCGCCAAAATGGGTTAATTAAATCCAAAATGGCGTCAATCGAGTAGGTCTTAAAAAGAAATCACAGCAGCAAGTCATTGTTAGGTAACTAATCATAGATTAAATATAGAGGTCAGTGGTTGAGTTGCATCATAGCGATGACTATAGAAGACCACACAGGTCCGTAAGTCCTCCAGTAGGTACTTGATGTGGGTCAGCCACGGATAGTTAAGCAAACTTTATCTTTATTATACAGGTGGAAAGTTGTCAAGAGCTGCTTGAAAGCGGGGCAAACTTGGGCTGTGCGGCGACAGGCTTGCGCGCTCATCTTGCACGCTGCTCAGTAAAAGACGGACTCGCGTACATACAAGCCGATGAGGTATACCTAGATACATTATTATCATTACACACGTATACTACAAGTAGCTACTTGCAACCCAAACTAACCTAAGTTTACAACCTATAAAATGTTTGATAATACCTAATTGATAACTATTATTATTATTATGGTAATCTGCATATTATATCAATGGATTAGGTATACGATACAAATCAAATATAGCCAAGCCACAAAAGTTTTAAATGATATAAATCCTTTTTTAAACTTTCATAATTAATAAAGGACAATTGTGTATTTTTTCTAATATATATTATGCTTTCTAACAATTTGTTTTGTTATCACTCCCGCATTTTCCAGTCACCACACGATACTATTCCAAAAACATATCGTAGAATGTCGCTAGATGGCATTAGACTATATTACTATCATTTCACACGTAGGTAACATATTCACCCAATGGTAATTCCTTGCGTCACACTTTCATATGTGACTTTATTTGCTTGCCAAATACAATTTGCAGGAAAAATTTTCTGCGTCAGCTTTATTAAGGCTTATTTAACCATCTTTAAAAAAACAGTACATTCTATACACATACTATGCTGTGCTGCTAATGTAAACCAATCCTTAGCAAACATTAGGAACTGGCAAACATTTCTTATTATGTAGATCCTCTATTAGATTCTCACTCATTACACCCATGTTCCAAATTACCCACCCTAACCTATCTCTCCCCTCTTAGGTGCCCCCAAAGAAAGCTGGTAGCCGGTGGCTTCGCGGACGACGCAGCATCTCCGAAGGTGGCAACACGCAAACCGCAGCGCAAGTTCGTTGCTGGGGAGTCAAAGAAGTCCAAACTTGGCTGGAGAGCCTCGAACTCGGGGAGTACTGCGAAGCGTTTGCAAAACATGACGTCACAGGGCGGGAGCTTTTGTCTCTAGCTAGACGTGATCTCCGCGATTTAGGGGTCACGAAGGTAGGACATGTGAAAAGGATCCTTCAAGCCGTTAAGGAGCTGCAGTGACGACGTCGAGGCCGTTCGGAGGGGAATGGCCATGGATAGTTAACGCATTCATGTCTTGTAAAGGAATTTTCAGCTAAATGTAAACATTTAGTGCAATTTTTGAAATATCCGATACAAAACGAAAAAAAACTTAAATATATATTTAAAAGTATAATACGAGCAAAGAAGCTAAAGAAAAGTAATTGCGCATTAAATAAAGGTTACTGCAGCCATCAGCAAAACCCTCAAATAATTTCATGATTACAAAAAGAAGAGATTTGTTTACATCGCTAGTTGAAAATTTCTAAAAGAACTGTCCTTTAAAATTATACTTTCGAACGTTTGAATCTACCTACCCCCATTTTCAAATTAACGACCAAAACTTTTCGAAATCTGCGTTCGAAAGTTTAAGCGGTTCTTTGACATTGATGAAATACGTTGTCTCTCCAATATCTGTATTACCGCACCAACTATGCTAATTTACTCTAAATAAGGAAACTTGCCGTGCATGAATCTTGCCAACTTTTAACAGCACTTTAAGTCCCCAACATTCCCTATATTATTAAGTTTGGAACGAATTTCACGAAGTAGGATGATGCTGTTTATCTTATGTAATGTTGTTTCACTAAATTGTTTACAATTTTATTCCTCTAATGCTACTGCTCCATCTGCAATAATGTTAGTGTTAACGGCTGGGTGAATATTCAGTTTGGACGATATTTGCGCATTTTTTTAGGAACAAGCATAATTTCATTTTTTTTAATATTTGATAGTATTATAATGTTTGGTGCTATTTCATTAAATGCACAAGTGAAAGGCACGTATATATTTCAAATATTCAAAGAGTTATTGCCACTAGAAATTTATGTCAAGCTACGGTAATGAACCCTGTATACGGTAATGAATTTTTATGTATACTTTTGGCAGAATTTCTTATGAATTCTCTATTTGAATAAACTTGTACGAATAAAAGCAAGTGCCCAGCCGTGCACAGGGAATTGGTAATTCACTTGTCGACCGAGAACCTTGTTGGGCCCGTCACTAGGCTTGGAATAAGATCGTTTCAAATAACAAAATATCAAGCAGTTCTTCCATAACTTAATAGACTCCCTCTATATTGGACCTCTTCCTTACCACTCACCCTACCGGCTACCAGGTAACAGTCGATGCTCCCCTAGGAACATTTAACCCCTGCCTAGTACAGACTTCCGTGCCACTTCCATCCTCTGTTCGCACGCGTAATACCGGTAGCCTCATATCCGTGGGCACAGCTTTGTTTTTCAACAAACGACCTTAACACCTGTGCTGAAGCAGTTGCTGATGCCATACTCCAAGGTATGGACTGCTATATTCCAAACTCCCTCATACCTTTTGGGAAGCGCGCGCAGTTCTGCTACGTTTTCCGGTCGACTGAGGTCTGAGGTGCGGGACGCCGAGAGCTCACTATGTAGCGGCAAGATTTTGTCACGTAAAAACATGTTTCCCGTGATGATTCCGGAGGGTTCCGGTAATGAACTTTGCATCGTGACAAAACTTTAAAAACATATTTGCCCATATATTTCTTTGTAAACTAAATTTTAAATTATGAAGAAGTAATAAAAAATTATTTAATTATTCGACACAGTAGCCAAATTAACATTATTTTTGTGCTAGGTTTACTAAATATTATTAAATATATAATATCTAGTAGTGAAACAGGTGCCGGTAATGAATTTTAATGTTATTTTCACTAAAAATCTAAGTGATTTACATAGAAATTTCAATAAACACACCATGTGCACGATAAAGTATGTAGGTGTGCATGATAAACGTATATTAAATGGAGTCTAAACTTAAGTTTCAATTTTTTATTCACTGAAATACGTAATTTTCATTACTTTGAATATTCACCCGGCTGCGCTCAAATGGATTAGCGCTTTGTGTCTAACGTCGTTAGTAAGGTTACAACACATTTAACGCAGTAAAATATTGGCCCCATCTGCGTAATGCCTTTATTATCGTGTTAATTTACGCGTTACGGCGCAGGTGGAGCAGGGGCATAAAAACTGAACTGACTTGACTGCTTAATGAAATTGTATCATTTTCCTCAATAATTAAAATAAATCTTCTTTACTGCACCTCTAGAGTACTGTCAAGGAACATTGCCTCCAAACTTCAAATCTCTATGTCAGTCAGTCACAGTATCATTTTGTAGATATAAAAGATATCAAAGATATGAAGTACAATATTTTAATATACCTAATATGGCTAGTATTAATTTGAAGTCCAGTACATATTTCCGTATATAGTCTTTAAAATAAGACATCAACGTCTGTAGCTTTTATGTATAGTTAGGAAATCATTTTATTTGACAAAATATTGGTTACATTTAAATTAGCATAACTATCTACCTATATTTAAATGACAATTTGTCATTAAAATAAAGCTTCTTAATTTCTTTACTAATTAAATCATTTCGAGGGCTTCTTAAAATTTTTGAGAACTTGTTAGATTTTCACGTTACAAAAATCTAAAAATACCACTGATCTCTATAGTTAATCTATGATTAACACTGGATTTGCTGGCCCCATACAAATGACAACTTAATTTGAAGCGCCACATTTGACATACGAGTGTCTCTGGAATTAATAATATTGCAAATGGTGCACCGACCTCTATAATTAATCTATGAAATCATACAACAACAACAATGCAATCATAGATTAATTATAGAGGAGATAATAGGTCGGTGCGCCATTTGCAAAATTACCTATTACTTAGTTCCAGAGATATTAGTGCTTACAGTGCCAAAACCAGGTAGGACAGCAGCCCCTCTATTGTTAATCATAAACTAAATATTATGTTTAAATTCACATTGAGGTTAATAAATTGAGACATCGAAGTTTATACCTCTTCCAAGCTAAGTTCCTTCATCAACGAAATCTTACCTTTTCTATTCTGTCTTTATAATCTATCATAATAATTACTCAATACTCTAATAATAATTATAATATTTTGGTAAGTATATTGCATTATTTTGCAAAGCAAATTATGATAACAAGGAATCGGGATCACTTATATCGAGAAATATTTAATATTGACAACTGAAAAGTTTTAAGATAAATACTTTTCAATCTACAGCTCCCCGATAAAGCTAAGCACACAGCACTTCATTCAACTTTAAGTCGTGTTCTGAAGATGTGTGACCTCCCTGGCGCAGTGGTGAGCGCTGTGGTCTTATAACTGAAAGGTCTCGGGTTCGATCCCCGGCGGGGACAATTTGGTAATTTATAATTTCTGAACTGTCTCTGGTCTGGTCCGGTGGCAGGCTTTGGCCATGGCTAGCTACCACCAACCGTCAAAGACGTGCCGCCAAGCAATTTAGCGTTCCGGCACGATGGCGTGTTGAAACAGGAGATACCTATAAGTACAGAAACTATTCCGGGATGAGGTTCAAAATGGTCTAAACCCAGACCGATTGAAATCTTCTTTTCGCGCTAACGACAAAATGAGGAATGGCCGTAATACGCGTAGGTAGGTACTGTAAAACCTACAGAATACGTGTTAAGGTTCAAATTTGAACAGAGCTGTGGCGCATTTGGCTTGAGCGGTACGTACCTATTACCTACAGCAAATGATAAGTGATAGATTTTTTAAAAATCTATGTAAAAACAGTTTACATAAAATGAAACGTACACTTAATCATAACGCGATCAAGATAAGAATAGGAATGTTAAACTGCCATTTTCTATTAGATATACCTATTACAGAAATAGAAAATGGCGGTTGGCTTATTAAAAAAAATTACTTTTCTTAACTTGATCGCGTTGTAACGATAATTTGAATTGAACGAATTAAATAGGGATCAGAACGAATTTACTAGGTATTTACCTACTTTTAACTTACCATAGTATTTCAAGGCCCCAGAATTTCTCTAAGAATTTAAATTCTTACCTTTACATCAGCTACTCGTGACAGCTAATTTCCGACGTCAATCTTTTGAAAATAAAAGTCTTCTTGATACAAGGCATTAATTTCAAAGTTCGAAAAATCGGTTCGAAAAAAAAAGAAAATCGGGGCCGAGTATGCAGTTCTTAATTAAAAGTATTTAAATTTAAATCTATATTAATCCGAAATCCGTAAATAAATGTTAAAGTATAGTTACCTATTTTTCCGGAAACTGTAAATATAAAACAACTTATATTTTTCTGAAATCCATGCTTTATGGGAACCAGTTTAAGAATCAATCTTATCAATTGATACTAGTAGAGTGAGGATACAAACAAAGCTTAGCTCTTAACCAATCAAGGTCAATGAAATGTAGATACGCTTTAGAAAGTGTGCGTCTGAGTTTCGTAAAATTTCTTTAAAAATATAGATAGATAAGACATACATATAGAGGTAAAAACAAGAAAGAGAAAAAAATATACACAACTTAAAAATAGATACGCATGCAAAAGCGGCCTTATTGCTAACAGAGCAATCTCTTTCTCTACACGTCAACCTTTGAAAATAATTAGGTATGTAGGTATCCATTCCCAAGTACGTTGTTTGTACTTGTTAAATCCTCTAAAGATTTGCAAGTAAATCTTAGACACAGATAATATAATTTATCTTCCTACAGGGTGTCTACATTTAATTTTGTCGGTTTATTAATATTCACTTCGTGTGTATGGGGCGCTTAGGGGCTTCTCTTGAACATTCAAATCTGATGAAAGCTAATCGCACATTACAGCACGCGCCAACTCAACATAATTTTTGTCGTCGACTCATCATTTTTGTCGTGATCAACACGCGACGATCGAATCAGACGCCTAAAATTGACAACTTAATTATTAATTTATTGTGTGGATTACGACATTAGGTTCTTGTTGTAATGTGCTATACAATTTAGCTAACTTCGGAATTATTGACGAAGCGTTACGAATACTAATAGACATGTCTGTTTACAAAATGTCTACATTAAAATTACAAAATACTAATTATCTGATAACAATTAGGTGTAAATAAACTCTACATAATTATACATATTATATTGATTAAAGATTGTTTTTCGTTCGAATCGTTAATGTTTGTTACATGAACTATAAAAAATAATTTCTCCCTGAAATATTGTTTCAATTTAGAGTTAAACTTTCAGAGT
Source organism: Hipparchia sbordonii (assembly GCA_038048805.1). NCBI lineage: Eukaryota > Metazoa > Arthropoda > Insecta > Lepidoptera > Nymphalidae > Hipparchia > Hipparchia sbordonii. The sequence goes on along the minus strand of CM076099.1, from coordinate 14,419,590 downwards.
AAATTCTTAGAAAATAAATAAATATCGATCAAAATCGAAAATAAAATAGATTCTTAACAATCTGTCGGTGTAGTTACAATAGAATTCGGTTCTATATTAAACAAATAGACAATCGTAAGTATGTGTCTTATCTCAATTTAATATTCTAAAAAAAACATAAGCAATTTCTTTGTCTTTAATTACTTACTTGTTTCATACGTTGAACGGATTCAATGTCGTTTTATAAATATAAATAAATAAATAAATATAAAAAATAATAATAATATAAAACTTTTTTACATAAAAATGTGATCTCTCGTCTTTATTATCTCTAGGTATGAAGTGGAGGCGTCGGTCGTTTACTATAAATTAACTTGTTTATTTTCATTGGGGATTTTTTTATTTAAAGAATATAAAAAAGTTACTCGTGTATTTTTTCTAATAAATGTTCCGGGCGTTTGAATTGAAAGCGCTGTATGTATTTAATACCTTCTAAAATTGAGATAAAGATAAAAATAATTTACTCTACTTCTTTTACTGAACTAATTATGATAATCCCTTGCATAAAATAATTCCATAAATAATTGTGCTGCGGAAAATTAAAACTAGATTATTAAATGCCACTTCAGATTCCTTGTATGTCTGTCTGTCTGACTGGACAGTCAGTGTATCGGTCTACAAACGGCCAAGCCATTTTAATTACTTACCTTTTTCTAAATTATGTTCTTAATACCGACGCGACTACTTAAAAGATCTAGGATCTGCCTTATAGATGTTTTTAAAAATGTACCTCCGAGTTATCTCTATTTATACGTACTTGTGTCGTATTAACATAAAACATGTGTCTAAACTTAATATATTTACATAGTATTTATATAAATATATATTAATTTTAAAACAAGTCGTATAATAATAATAATTGTAACAAATAACAAACCTAGTCCTTAATACTCCGTCGCGTATCGCGACATTAATGCCTTAGAACTCTAGAACTATTTTAATATAGTAAAAATATACCTAATACTTTGTAAAAAGATAATAATTTGAATCCCGTGGTTATTTATACAGGGTTATTCTATAAATACCGGCATTTTATTAGTTTTGCATTTATACCAGTCGATCTAAAGCAAAACTAATACTCTACACACGTCTTAAAAAGTTTCGCACATTTTACGTAATAATATACCTACAATTTGAGAAATAAAATAATAAAAAGTTACAAAAAAGCTACCTACTACGTCTTATCTAAATATTGTGCACTCTATAATAAAAGTTACAACAACATTGCCATAGACTGTAGAATTTTTAGTAGATATATAATACTCTTTTAGAAAAAGTTCTTGTTTATTTCTCGCAAAAATATGAAGAATATTTTACAGCATTTGTTTTTCATTTCGTTTATTCACTGCGAAGAACTTGTTCATAGAAAAAAAAAATCTTGTATAATAAATATTACTATGAAACATGGCTATAAACACGTTTTCGATCAACTCATAGTAAAGTGAAATGAATTGGTTTTTTTTTTTTAATTTTTGCACTCACAATCACTCGGGAAGTCATTTACAATGTTTCGTAACTTCTTAATTTATAAATAATTGTATAAAATGTATCTAACATTTCAATAATGTATAATTTTCTAAAAAAATTAAGTATACCTAAATGATTTTACATTATATTGAGATTGTGTGATTTTACGTCTGAATGAGTGAGTATTTGCGAATATTTAATTGCATAATTTTCTTTGTCAAAAACGATCTACTAAATGAAAAGCGATATTAAATTATAAATTTAATATCTAACGTGTTTCGTTAATTAAGTTTTCTGCCTCAAAATTAATAGCTATTATATGATAACATTTAATACTCAATACTAACTTAGTTTATAGAACTGTGAACCTATTATTTAAAATACATATTAAGTATAACATTTTTGAATCTTTTTTAACTACTAATTATGATGTACTTCAATCTAGCGGGCCCCACTAGAATAGATTGAAGGAATAAGATGAAACCGGTGGAAACTCGTAGAGTTTTCGATGCATCTCGTGAATTTAATGATTAGATCCAATGTACCTCTACCAAAACGTTGGAAATCGCCTCTAAAATCGGCGTCAATCCAGCGAGACCCTTTTTTATTATGAGGATGATAGATTTGAGAGATATACCAAAAGAAAGGGCTTTTTTTGAGGTACATTGGATACAATCATATATACTATATTCATACTATAGTATTCATATCAAATAGTTATGTAGCGTTCGTTCGTGATAATTTATTGATATTTTGATGTTCGGAATTATAAAGCAATAAAGTTTGTTTCTTTTTAAAAAAATCCATTCCTTTCAAAATAAGATTTTGTAAAGTAAGGATACATTTATTTTACCAAATAAATAAATTAGTAGGTATTTATTTTATTTAAGGTCTAGTCATTAAACCAAAATTTTATTTTGGAATTAAATATTTAAGGTCTCATATTACGATTTTGTCATTCTTTAATTATTATTAATGTAAATATGTAACTAAAAAATTTAATTTAAGTTCGCTCTTTTTATTTTTGCCAATTGAGATCAACTAAAAATTATTTAGGGCCTAATTGCAATAATTGTTCTACACAAAATTTGAATAATTTTTTGTCTTGTAAATGTATAAAATAAAGTGGAATACTTTCGTAGTTTCGTACCAAGCGCAAAGCATAAGTACCTACGCTTACTTGCAAAGAAAGAAGAATTTAATAAGCTCAAGATCGCCTTATAATCTTCTTATCTTTTTTTAATATGTTCTTGGCATTTTTTAAGTCTTAAAGAGTCAGCAGTTAAGCTACGATTAAACGAACTTACCTAATTAATTAAGTTTTGCGTAAAACAACATTGCTCGTGCCCCTGCTAAAACATATTTACCATACCAAATAAATAAATAAAAATCTCTTGTAAGACTGACTTTTTTATTTTATTTTTATTATTATGTTGAAGGTAATTCTTTATTTCTGTATATCTAAGTACCTATGCGTGTGCGTTACGATATTTTTTGTCTGGACGCTGCGACCGCTGCGTGAGATCACTAAAGGAAAAGGATAACGGAAAACGGATCATTTGGTCCGTCAAAGCTCCGTCTATCATTTTCCTGTAGTCTGTGATCTTTATACTATTATTTAAGTAATGCTCAATGAATTAATTTTAAGTTATTTTTTCGGTGTGATCAGAAATGTTTGTTTAATCAACTTACTCTGCAATAACTAGGTAAATAGATTGTGTATTCAAACCAATTAGCAATTTTTCCCCCAAAACTTTATATATAACGTTTCAAAAGGCGCAAACACAATATTAATAACGTAATGCGACAAAAGTCGATAAGAGTCCATTTTACGTGCACACGTTCACACTATTACAAATATAGCTTGGCAAAAAAAGTAGAAAAAATAAGGGGCGCCACTCTCGCTAATTTATTTTAAATCGAGCAACCTAATCGACAATCAAAATGTAGCAAACTGAAAATCACCAGTAGATACGAAGACCCATTTTGACCTACAATTACCGTTAGTTTAGTTTAATATCTAATTAATTATACACTTTTTAAACTTGAATTGAATAAAATTGAAATTTAATGACAGCAACAACGACATTTCAGCAAACTTGACAATTTAATAAAGTGTTGTTAGTAAAGAAATAAGTTTCGTTTCTGGACATTTTTGCCAAGCTGTACGTCGGGATTGGTTGATCCATTATACATTACTAATGTGTTCGCAGCCTTAGGAATATGTTCATTCGCGAGCGTTCTGTCTATTTTTTCCTTAACTCTTTGTATAATTTACATTCGTTTTGTCGAATCGTGTCGTGAGTTTGATAATATTCTGAATTGAATAAAGTTATTGTGTATTTTTCTCTCAATATTTATATATATTTGGGAAATTCAATAAATTATACTGTTACTCATTTTATCGTGTTTATTTTACCTTCAATACCTACCTCTATACTATTATATTTTCTTCAATTTTTTTATTTGTGGTAGGTACTTTTGAATTGAAGCAGCGATATATTATGGAGGCATTTTGCTTAGCTACTAAATAAAAAAACAGATTACTTTAAAACAGCCTTTATTCTCTCCAACGATTGACATTTACCTAAAAGTTGCATCATTTCTGCTACACTCGGCCCTTCATTCAACCCGCTCAGAACAGACCTGAGTATTTTCATCAAAACCGGGAATTTGACGCCGTTCATCTCCGAAAACCTTCTCAAGTTATCCTTTATTGTATCCTGTTCGAATCTCTCTAAACTTTCTAAATCATTGAGTAGTTTTTCGAATAAACTTCTGTTTATTTCTAATTTATTTGAGGGTAGTATCCATAAAAATGCAAATTTCGGTGAAATTATCTCTTCTATCCTTGAAATTCTCGACGTAGACCAGTTTAAAACACTTCGGACGTGTTCGTCTGATATATTTAAGGTTTCTTTTGGATATTTTTGTGTGACTAAGTTTTGTACATCAGATATTAATGTCTTGGCTAGTTTGGTATCATTCAAATGACGCTTTATTTCTAGCCGATTGCATTCTTCCAGTAAATCAGGATTTAGGCGGCTTGGGTGGGAAGATATCTTCTTTATCTGGAACTGGAATAATAATAAAGTTGTATAGAAAAGTTAGTTTTCCAAATAAACTTTAACAAAGTGCTTTGGAATCATCCAATGGATCTACCAGTTTCGGAATGCCGTTCACAGAATAATAACTTTAGCTTTTAACTTTACAATTCGATCAAGGAAGAATGTTGACAAAAAGATGTAGTCGTTTGAGGCGCTCGATTGAAGAGGCGCCGAACAAATCTACAGGGCGCATGTTAGTTCCGGAGACACTCGTATTTGCTTACAGCGCCAAAATGGCGTCAATCAAGTAGGCCTAATCGATTGATCGTATTCGACGACGTTAGCGTCAAAGCAAAATGAACCTTAACTGTGTACTGATTTAAAGTCACAAATTCAGTACAACCGATTTTAATTTGAAGCGTATCCGTATAAATAAACAATATAGGTACATATACATATAACAATCCATGCATGAATTTGAGGTCTAATTCAATGTCATTGTGGTTCAATTTACTTTGACGCTAATATCATCAATCGAATTAAATCCCATACTAAACATAGGGAACAAGTAAGTTGGTGGATCTGTAAATCTGAAACTGAATCTCACCTCAGCAGCCAATTCTTCTACAGTTTTGAGTCTGACGCCCTCACCCGGAACGTGGTCAAATCCTCCACCGGACAGTGTTATATAATTAATTAGAGCCAACGGGTATATTCCTGGAACAGTATACGATACCTGTGATGTAAGTAGTCTATTAATGCACATATTTAATTAGACCCCGAACTATCGAGAAGGACAATTGTAGTGTAAATGTAGATTACTTATTTTACGTAAAGCACATCATTAATTTAAGAATATAACATCGTCGCAACTAGGAATTCCAATACCGCGGATCTGCGAGATTGATGAATCCTTGACAAATTCGCTAAATGCCTGTGAAAGTCCAGTCAAAATCGATTTAGGCGTTCTTAAAATAAAAATTTGATATTTGGCTTAAATCACATATTTATTTCATAATCATATTATTATATTTTTTAATCAATCCTGGTAATGTTCCTGGCAATTTTTCTGATAAAACTATCTTACCTTTATTTCTATAATCTTCAACTTTTACATCACTCTGTCGTTTGCTAAGTTTAGTGCCATCCGGATTGACGATTAAAGGCAAGTGTCCAAATTGTGGAGGAGTCCAACCAAAGGCCCTAGAAATAACAATCCATTCAATTGTAAAGTACGATTCACATGTCGCGCAGTGCGTCGGACCACAGCTGAACGCACCTGATTGATGCAATAAAGAAAATTTGCATATTTGCATGTGCTGAATACATAAATCGACACAGAATGTTTTTGTAGTAACAGCACAGGCATATCGTCGGGGATAGTGCAAAACCGCGTATGTACCATTTGTAAAAACCGCGGATCTACACTAGTCCAAGTGTTACAGGGGAAGGTTAAAACTTTTTAAATTTCTTATTTCTATAGATAAAAATAGATATCTTTAAAGTGATTAATTTAATCGCTACAACAATTACGTGGTTTTGATTAGACCACAAACATATGAAAATGGATTTTAATGTACTAATGTTAGTTACGCGAATTTGCACTATCCCCGATGATATGCAAATATAAACTTAAAACATTAGACTAATAAAATCATTTAAAATACTGAATACATAATATGTACAGGTACAGGATGTTCACTCTGCAAATGCTGCATCATAATGGAATGATATAATTTAGCAATCATAAACAGTAAAAACTTTCTTACTTATAAATAAGCAGATGCTTAGTAGTCGATATCTGCCACTCCACACCTCGCAATACGTGAGAAACTTCCATCAAATGGTCATCCACAACATTAGCAAAGTGATAAGTTGGGTATCCATCACTTTTCATAAGTACTGGGTCCCCTTCCACCATCGAAACGTCATAGGCTATACCACCAAATATCAAATCCTCAAACGACATACAATCTGACGTTAACTGGAAGGATGCAAGATGGTAGGTTACTCTTTGACACTGGTCTCAGAAGAAGACTCTGCAGCTTTAATAATTTTTTTTTTGTTCAATGACAAGATAGTCCTTGACTGCAATCTCACCTGATGGTAAGTGGCGATGCAGTCTTAGATGGTAGTGGACTAACTTGGAAGGGGTATGGCAGTGTACAGTCAATCCACACCCCTAAATCGATTTCTACTCGCCATCATGCTGGAACGCTAAATCGCTTGGCAGCACATCTTCGAGGGTAGGGTGGTAACTAGCCACGGCCAAAGCCTCCCACCAGACAAATTGCAACGGTTAAGTTTCAAACTGAAAACTGAAAGGTTGATGGTGCAAACCCTACTGATGAACTATTGTTGTGACCAATCCTCTTTACTCTCAGTTGAAGGGCACAGGGAAATATTAATCTTGTACACATGACAATACTTTCAATCTTTTTAATATATAAAAAAAAATCTTCTAATGAGATTCAATCTCAGGGGAAAGAATCTAAGATAGCAGGTTGCTTGGCAAAGGGTGTCAAAAGTAGGCAATGTAATAAAAACTGGTAGAATCCAGACTCTTGTAAGATGTTCACATAAACTTATGCCAGTTGTAATTGGCAGTTCTCTTTTGTGAACTAATCTAATGAGGGAACTAACAATCCAATATAGTCAAAAAATACCTTAAAACGTATGCAATAAGGTGTTCCCGACTTCATCTTCATTTCAATATCTTCGTTGGATAAACTGCGGCACTTGTTATCATACTTGGGTATTCGCTGGTGCCTCGCTGCATCTCTCCTCAATATGTTGAGCCTTCGTTCAGTGCAAAAACATCTGTATGCTGATCCATTGTCAAGGAGTTTCTTTATGTGTTCTCTGTAAAACAAAAATTAAATGAAGGAAAGCAGCACTAATTACAAACATGAAAGTAATTTTTTTAATCAAATTCTATTATGTCAACATTACTGTATAAAATTATGGGAAGGATAATTATTATTGACAAAGTTAAAACAAAATTTACAAGAGCTGTGCCCAATAGTGTGCCAGCGATAGGTTCAGATGAAGTGAAGTCAAGCTTTGATATTGAGAGTAGCACCTCCATATCATGTATAATAATCATGTTTTAATTCATTTAGTTACTACAAAGAATATACTTACTGGTATATATTGAGTCTGTCACTCTGTATATAAGGCCCGTAGTTCCCACCTTTACCAGGACCTTCCGTACACTCTATTCCAACCCATTCCAAGTCATTTATTAATCCCTCCACAGATCCTTCAACTTTCCTAGTCTGGTCGGTATCTTCAATTCGTAATATAAAAACTCCTCCATGGGATTTTACAAACAGATAATTATAGAGAGCAGTCCTTAGGCCTCCTAAATGTAAATATCCAGTGGGGCTAGGTGCAAATCGAACTCTGGGTGCAATAGTTTTTATAGAACGGTAAAATGAGCCGGCTGACATAAAAAAGCGACTTGAGGTTATCCACATTTTTATATCATAATTACCCACTAATGCATTAAAAATTCGATATTAATGTAGCCAGTAGTACAAAACACAAAATGATGACTTTAAGGTTATGTTATTTATAAGTAAATGTCAATCACGTCTGCTTTGACAATCAGCTGATAACGACAAGTGACAACTGACAAGAAACATAGATACAAAAGGGAGGCGGAATGTTTAATGGTTTGTATCCACTTTGTATCCTAGTGTTCGTGGGCTGTTTTGTCTTTATTTGCTGACAGAGATTCTGCCTAAATGTGGCCTAAATGCACCCTAAATGCTAAATGCATCCCTAAGATGATCAAGATTAAAGTAATGATTGGGTGACCTGCTCTGACAGTTTGGTGGCAGACAAAAACGAAGAAGAATAAGAATGACGTTGTAGTAGGTACCTAAAGTGTAGTTACTTTCTAGTTCCATGCATGTGCTGAAAGCACTTAAATTATAGACTGTAGGTACTCTGTGGTTTGAAGTTTCCCAAACAAAAAAAAAAACAATGATTGTCTCTGAGTGTTGCTTTTCATTTTTAGCAATTTTTAGTTCCGATGTCGAAACAAGTGTGAATTTTATCCAAGTCATTTTATAAAATAACAAATACTTATTCAAAAATGGTTAGTGTGTTCTCATTTTGTGTTATACAATCAATTTCAGTAAACAATTAACAGTAGAACATTATTTTATTTGGTGATATAAATTCCATTTGACAGTTGATGAAACTGCAGAGGTTATGACATTACTGCGTTTTCTTTTCAGAATAAATTAAAATCATCACAGAGAGATAAAGTGAAGAAGTTTGTAGCTTTCACGCAGACGACGGAGAGCACAGCAATATACTGCCTGTCGCAAAACGATTGGAAACTGGACTTGGCCAGCGACAACTATTTCCAGAACCCTGATGCGTATTACAAGGACCCAGTGAAAGCTTCGGTGGACAGAAAAAAAGTAGAACAGCTCTTCAACAAGTACAGAGATCAGCAGGAGAATGATAAAATAACGGTTGATGGTGTTATGAAATTTTTAGAAGACCTAAATTTAAGTCCAGAATCTATATTAGTACTTATTATCGCATGGAAATGCAAAGCGGCGGTTCAGTGTGAATTCACAAAAGAGGAATTCATGACGGGTCTGGTAGAACTTGGTGCTGACAGTGTAGACAAATTAAAATCAAAATTACCAACTTTAGAAATGGAAATAAAAGATCCGAATAAGTTTAAGGATTTTTATCACTTTACCTTTAATTATGCAAAGAACCCAGGTCAGAAGGGTCTAGAACTGGATATGGCGGTAGCTTACTGGAATATAGTTCTCCGTGGAAGATTTAAATTCTTGGATGCCTGGTGCAAATTTCTTACGGTTTGTACTTATACATTTCTAATTTGTCATTATTAAACAGAAGTACAGTCATAGAATAACTTTTCATAGTACTACTATAAAAAGTTATTCTATGACTAAGCTGAAAAACTTGCCACACATTTAGTGCCAATTTTCAGTATTAAGTATAGCCAAGCTGAAGTTGACTAATACTCTCCTCTGCCCTCCAAATAAGTGGAAAGCTTTGCTAGGAGTGGATATGACAATAGTGCAATATGGGGTTTGAACCTGAGACCTTTCAGTTTCCAGTCCACATCTTTAAATGTTGCGCTATTGAGGCGTATCTATCTTATATTGATAAAATAAATGCACACATTGTTTCCATGCTCTATATCTACATTATATACTAATATTATAAATGACTAAGCAGCTGTCTATCTGGAGGTCACAAGATCATTCCTAGTGATATCAAGACACTCTCACTTCAAGTCTGCTAAACTGGGTAGTCAGAATAGTTCTTATAGGTCACGTTGAGGCTTTGCCTAAAGTCAGACAGCCTCCAGTAGTGATTACTCTGGCTGTCTGACTGTTATCTGTTACATGCTTACATACAACTGAACTTAACAAAATTTGGCAATACTGTATTTTTATCTTGAAAAATGAAAGAGTTCCAATGGAATATGTCTAGAATGTATGTCCAAGTGGGAGATGTCACTGGGACCAGCTAACTAGTTTTATGTATACTCTTACTTACTCTACTTAGTTTGGTAAAACATTACAGGAACATCACAAAAGATCAATACCAAAAGACACATGGAACCTACTCTTAGACTTTGCCACACAGATTGACGATGGAATGAGTAACTACGACGCAGAGGGAGCGTGGCCGGTACTCATCGATGACTTTGTAGAATGGTGTCAAAAGCAAGAGCTCACTGCAGATGGTTTGAAGTCCTTAGAACCAGCATCTGGCTAGCCGACAATTTACAGCTGCCAACAGTATGGAGCGAGGAATGTACACAATGTGCCTGTAGAATCAGAGAAAATTAACGAGCAAAGCTTTTTCATGAAACTCGGAATGTTCGTGGTACATCTGATGTCTCGCTTCGTTTGGTACAGTTTGGAGCTGTGTACAGTTGAGTGGATCGCAATCGTTATAGTTTTTGATCTGTGTAGCTGACTAAATTTGGAAGTGACTAAGACATCAACTAAATGTAGAGGCCTTTTGTCAAAAGAACTGTAAAGTGACATGATACATCTATTTGCTGCTATTTATAGTGGGGGGGTTCAGAGATGGCACCATCATAGTGTAAATGCTGCCTATGTTAAAATACATAGAATATTTTGTGGCAGCATAGGCTTAGAGACTATAGTGGAATGTGTGGCATTGAATATAGAAAATGGACATTAAACACGTTTTTGACATAAAAAGTGGGTGATTTAATAGTTATGTTCGAAAATGGATTATTATATTGTGTATTTGGCACTTCAAAAGATTAATTCATATTTAATGAATAATGTGATATATCTATCTGGTAATATCTGAGAGAAGATATTCAAAAACTAAACTAAACTAAACTAGACAGTTGACAAATATCTAATACAAACTATTATATGTCATTGTTTATACTTGTTAAACATTTTTATAGTTAACATTTTGATTTATGAAATTTTCCATTTGATGTAGTGATTCAATTTCAATAATAATAGATAGTTATGGAAATACTGGTAAACTCTTAGAAAATTGAGTCATGTTAAAATTTTGAAAATGGAAACAATTGAGGCAAAAAATTATAAGCTGCCAAACATAGCTATCAAATCAACCTACAGGAACTTGTAACATGAAAATGGTAATATAATTGCTAGAAGCATAGAAGTTACTCAAACTGTATAAAGCTCTGAACTCATCATCCACTGCAAATCCTAGAATGCCTGTTTCCTAATTATTGAAGATAGTTTTAATTCATTTCTTTTCATTGAAAATTGTAGGGATAATTCAAAAGATTCAATTTAGATTTTTAAATCAGATTTAATATTTGCGTTATAGCATACTAAACTGTGAAGATAATAAAATTAAGATGTAAATATGTATATACGAGTTACTGATATTAATTTTTTTTTTAATAATTATTAAAACTTAGAACCTTTTTATTTTATTTTATTTCCATTTTCTTGTCTGACGTGAATTTTTAGTAAATCGGTGATAAATATTTGTATAAAGTTCCTTATTTATTATTTTAAATATTACTAATTGCCTGCAATTTTTTTGAGTGGGCAACATTTTTAAATTATTGTTTTGTTTTTGATTGTAACTAATTGACTATTTGTTTAAAGCTATGATGTGCAGTTTTAATATTAAAATAAAAAGTTAGATATTTGTTTCTATACTAATTATTGGCCATATTTTCCCTTTAAAGAATTTTGCCTAAAGTTCTCCTCATAATATGATTTGAAAATAATTCATAATTATGAATATTGTAAGCTATATTAAAATAATAACAGCACATTTGCAATATAATATTTATGATATAAATATGATATCAACATTTAACTAAATAGGGCAAAATCGATTGAGTAATTATTCATTAATAGATAGAACAGTTTGTGAATATGCATTAATAAATAAAATTGTTGATTTTTGTTAAAATAAAGAAAATAAAATTACGAACTAAAGAAGTCTTCTGCATTCGAATAACATTCTTACATAGGAGTACCCTACACTTTGCCAAGACTTTTTGAGTAGGTATTTTAGACAACGAGCTCTGGTTCTGCATTCAAATAATTGCTTGAACTGCTTACCTACTGATTAGTGATTATGATCGAAGTGGGTGACTTTGGAATAAAAGATTTTTAGGATGCTATTTAAAAAGTTGTGAGTTTTAGCGACTTGATCTCTCTCTATATACACTAGTCGTTTTGATATTGTGCCTAGGGACTGATTAATAGGAGTTGGCAACACTGGCGAAAAGGGGTTTTCCCCGTGGTCCCTGCGAGAAATGACAAAATGCTGCCGACATTGACTTATATATTATGGCTGCCTACACGCTGCCGAAATAAAATGAAAAAAATATTTTAATTTCGGAAGTCTTTGGTGAAGTATTTTCATTTTTTCCACCGACCTTTGAAATTAATTGTTTGTAAATGATGCCTTTCACTGTCTTATTACTTGACTTAGGTACAATAATTTAATTCGGTTTGTAGGTATTTCTCCGATGGGCGGTACCTTCCAAGAACTAAGTACGGCAGAGCCCACGGATAATAAATTGTGAAAAGCCCATAACCGTAGGAGTGCGTACGACTATAGTGCAACGGGTGGGGTTTGAACCTGCGACCTTGCGGTATTCCGTCCGCACCTTTAACCGTTGGACTATTGAGGCTTTATATGACCATTACAATGCCGTTACCGTACCACAAGGTGGTCAGTGGATGGTCAGGTGAGTTTTTCTTTAAATCCATAAGTCGTATAAGTACCTAGATGCGTAGATTTATTTTATTCCCTAGACTATGACAGAATTTTTTTAAAATTGTGAGTTCTAAGCGGGTCAGGAACTTAAATTATACCCCTTTGACCTGCCCTTAAAATTCCAAAAAAATATCATAAGTAGGGTGACCAACCCAATAGCTAGCACTGCACTAGTTTATTCGCACTTTGGCAAAAAAGATTAAAATATAAGTTTCTGATTGTGGTTTTTAAATTTTCAGATTAAAAAATATTTAGGGGAATTCATATTTTTCACAATCGAAACCTTTCTAATCTGAAAAGTTTTAAAATGACGTCAGTATCGTAGTTGAAAGATATCGTTCTGGAGTTCCCGAAGTTTTTCGGCCATTTTGACTCATCGACGTTAAGGGTCAGTACTTACTTAATAATGATTTAACTGTGGTTTTATTTGAGTTTTAATAATATAATTGTTTTCAATTGATTTTCTAAGTATTATTAGTTACTAATTCAAAAAGTAAATGAAACTTTCCCGTTATTTCATTGCAAAACAAGGGGTGTCAGTATCTGGTTACAAAATTTGGAGATTTTCCTGTTTTTTAACACTCCGAAGCGATTCGATTCCCTAGCAGACAGGGAGTCTGTAGACGATCTTAACAAGTGTATGTAAACTGTCCATATTCTGGAGTCTAAATTCTTTAAGACCCATCTCACGAAAAGGACCAAGAAGTTCTCTGACCTTACTCTCAAACTGATGGAAGACAGACAAGAGATGAGACTTCAGTCGTCAGCAGACGCGGATGCCTACTGGTGCGGACCTTGAATACCAAGTGTATTAAAGATACCATCTAGTGGAACAGAAGTTCCATTCCAAAGTGTCCGTGAGAGATCTATCTATCGGACAGAGCCAGCTGACGCGGCTGACAACTGACGAAGGCTGTCACGGTTCTTCTCCACCTGAGGTATAGAGAGAGGTTGAGAAGTTCTATAGGCAGTTATTTATCACGAAACAATAATCATTCAGCGGACGATGGAGAGAGCTATGCTCGGAGTATCCCTGCGAGATCATATCAGAAATGAGGATATCTGTAAGAGAATCAAAGTCACGGACATAGCTAAGCGAAACTGAAGTGGAAATGGGCGGGCATATAGTTCGAAGAGCTGATGGTCGATGGGATCCCATGGTGTTGGAGTAGCGATCCCGTACCGGGAAGCTAGGTGGACCGACGACATCAAACGAGTCGCAGAGAGCCGCTGGATTCAGGTAGCGTAAGACCGAGGCCTGTGGAAGTCCATATAAGAGACCTTTGTCCAGCTGTGGACGTCTGTCGTTTGATAAAGACTATGTTTACGTTTTCTTATTAAATATGTAAGGGTGTTTGTTTTAAATATAATAAATATAAAAAAATTAAGTCACCTACAGTTACTATAAGAATTTCCGTATATTATTTCGTAATAAAATCTATATTCTAAAAGACTTCCGTAGGTAGCCTAGCGTTATATTTCCCTTAAACTCTATTAAAATCTGAGTGTTGATAATTGGATAATTTTGTGCCCATAACTGGTAACAAATGTGCGCATAATTGGGGACTGGGTCATTTTTCAATCTTATTTAAAATTCTAGTTGATTTAAACAAAAAAATTTCAATATCTTCTTTAATTATATATTTTATTAAACAAGTAACCTTATGAACACAGTGATTTATAGAATTTGGTTAAATTTATACTTAAAAAACATATTTGAAATAAGATAAACTCTTAAAGTGCCCATAATTGGGTCTGCCACCCTACATACCTAATTATTAATAATGCACAAACATATAAGAGTAAGCAGACCTAACATAAGAAAAAATTGGCGTTCCAATTACGCCTACATACAAATCTCACGCACACATTGACAGTAAACAGAGCCGGACTTCGAAAAGCGAGGTTCAGCGAGGTTGAAGGGACTGGAGAGTATTTAATATCTGTAATTTGAAATAATATGGAAACTACGGAAAGTTGCCATCAAATTGTAGGTTAAACCCTTATTTTACATTCTGTAAACTTAATTCTATAAATTAATTCTTAATTATGAAAATGGATTCTAATGTGCTAAGTTTCGCAGTTTTGTAATCAAACAAGTAATAATGTTACAAAATAATATTTAATAAAATCAAAACAAAACATGATTTACAAAATCTACCCAAAAGATATATCTATTAGATAAATAAAACAAAATCAAAAAGCAACTTTTTCTCTAATATCTTTTAGAAATACAAACATTGACAATACGATAACATCAACAGTAGTTTAATTAACTCTTACATTCTATTCAGCCTGTATCACTCATTTCAATAACCTTATTAGAATAGTATTACACATTTTAAACTTATAAAAATAACAAAATAAACCATATGTCTCAGTCTTTTCAATAACGTAATAAGGAATAGTATTACTCTATACTCTTTATTAATAGTATTACTAGGCTGTAAATTTTGCAAGTCCATCAAAACTTGATCTCCAGCAGCTTTTCTTTCTACTGGACCTTTTACTGATGATGTAGACATATGCTGAAAACAAGAGTAATAAATTATCAGTTGTCTAGTATTAACAATTTAATAGGTAATACAAATAGGTACACAGCTATATATGTATGGGTATAGCTGTCAATATTTACGTTTAAATGGCAAGATGTTTTGGGTTGGTACCTAAATATAAGAACAACTAGAAACTTACTTGTAATGATGAATCAAAAATCATTGGGATTGCATTAGAAGTAAGGACGGTACGAAAACCACTGCAATCCACTAAATGTGCTTCAAAATGTTCAGAACATAGCACACTCGATGTTTTGTGCTGCCAATTTTTTTTATTCGTCTGCATCAACCAGGCATTTTTTATATTTTCATCCTTTGGAAAGCTGAAAAATGATTTAATTTTATAATTTATCCTTACTTTTATAGAAATAGAAATAGAAATATTTTATTTCAAATAAACTTTCACAAGCACTTTTGAATCGTCAATGAATCTACCACTGGTTCGGAATGCCTTTCCCGCCGAGAAGAGCCAGCAAGAAACTCGGCGGTCGCTCTTTTCAAAAAAAAGTAAATATTTTACAATATTTAATGAAACTATGCTATGTATTGCTTCCACGATTAATTTTCCTAAGTCCAATACAATACAAATAAAAAT
Organism: Hipparchia sbordonii; assembly: GCA_038048805.1. Taxonomy (NCBI): domain Eukaryota; kingdom Metazoa; phylum Arthropoda; class Insecta; order Lepidoptera; family Nymphalidae; genus Hipparchia; species Hipparchia sbordonii. The sequence goes on along the minus strand of CM076099.1, from coordinate 14,403,619 downwards.
TAATACAATCCAATACATCTTAAAACAGGCAGGCAAAAACAGACTAATTATTTAATCAAAATATACCCACTAAACAAAACTTGCGCCTGAATACGGCCCTGTCAAATTGTACAAGTATATGAAACGACAAACAAGATCCTGATATTAATTAATTGATAAATATTGCAACAGGAATATACTAGAACCAAAATTACTATAACTGTCTACGAGTTTTGCGTATATTTCTAAAATGCCGAACGATTATTAATAATCACACAGTAAGCATATAACCAAATTACGAGTCTATAGCACATCAAAACTTACCGATGAAAAGTAATTGCAGGTGTTTTCCTATACGGAGAATTGCCACACAGAGGTGCCCAACACTTCACCATTTTATTTCAGAATTTTTGATTCTTTAGACTCGATTTTAAAGCAAATTTAAAAGAATAAACAACTCGCAGGTTATGTTGTTGTTTTTGACAAATTGACATATTGCACCATACAGCTCTTATTTGTAGCTTACGAATTGCCTCAAGCTCAATTATGTCTATGAGTGCGTAAGTGTTGCAACAACAGAAGTAAAAGAGATAGAATCATATATTTTTTGTTGGAGAGAAGCAAGCGAAGATATTATTTATTCGTTTAGATGTAGGGTGACCAACCCAATTGCTAGCACTGCACCAGTTTATTCGCACTTTAGCAAAAAAGATTAAAATATAAGTTTCTGATTGTAGTTTTTAAATTTTCAGATTAAAAAATATTCAGGGGAATTCATATTTTTCACAATCGAAACCTTTCTAATCTGGAAAGTTTTAAAATGACGTCAGTATTGTAGTTGAAAGATATTGTTCTGGAGTTCCTGAAGTTTTCAGCCATTTTGACTGATCGACTTACCGGTCAGTACTTACCAGTAGTTAATCCCGTATGTGCTAATAATTGGGGACTGGGTCATTTTTCAATTTTATTTCAAATTCTTGTTGATTTAAGAAAAAAATCCTTAAAAAGTTCTTTAATTATATATATTATTAAACAAGTAACCTTATGAACACAATTATTTAAAGAATTTGGTAAGATTTTAATTTAAAAAACATATTTGAAATTGGATAAACTCTTAAAGTGCTAATAATTGGGTCGGTCACCCTAGTTGTGAAAATTATGTTAGGTCTGGTAATAATGCTATAGAAAATTAAGTAGGTACTTTGTACTTCCATGAGTAGATAGGTAGGTACCTATTTTTATTTATTTTAACGTCAATGTCAAATCCTAGCTGACTGACAAATTAAAAGTCACTTTTGACTTTTAAAAGCAAAGAATTTTCAGGATTTTGCTGAAGCCTGTAAATCGAATAATTTAATAAAAATGTCCATTCGTTTTGGCGGAGCGCTCAAAGAGCTGAGGATTCATTTATGCCAAACCAGCGCTCAATCGGCTGGTGTAAGGTAAGCGTGATTTGATTACATAAACATTTTTATAACCTAAGTAAAAATATACCATAATTATTTGTTTTATTAATCTACCATTGCCTGCTACTTCTCTGTGCCCCAAAAGTACCGCAAAAGAACCATTATTATTATATTATTATTGAACCAAAAACCATTTACATACTTATCCGAATTTCCTCTTTTCCTATGGAACTGAGGCAATATTTATATTTATGTCTGATAAGATTAGCAATTGTCCATCAAAGGAAGAGTTATGTTTTTTATTTCTTACCTGATGTTAAGTGACTATATGCAGTCTAAAAAGCAGTGAGCCAGCTTGGAAGGGATATGTAAATTACAATACGCCTAATCAGTTCCATAAAAATCATTTGAACAGTTCCATCTTGAACAAGTAAGAGAGAATTTCCCATTTTTTGGTATTAGGAAATAAAGTTGCTGAAATCACTAGAAAACCTTGCACTGGAAAGCTCATTGTTAACAAACTAGTACCCTAAGACTACAGCATGTTGTGACTAGCTGTGGACATGTAACTGGATGATGATGATTATGAGATTATCACTTTATCAGGTGATGTCTACATAGTATTATTGTCTATTTTCAGAGAGTTTGTACAAAAGCACTATGTGGCACTCAAGAAGGACAACCCAACCTTTCCCATCTTGATCCGTGAATGCAGTGGCATCCAGCCTCGAATTTGGGCTCGCTATGGTTAGTGTGAACACACAATAATTTCTCCTGAATTAAATTCAGTCACAATAATCAGTTCCAATGGAGATTAATCAACTATGCATTAGAAGTGTATGGATTTATGTTTCTAATTAAAATATGCATTGCAGACAAAGGTTTTGAATTAAGCGAGTCCCTGTGTAATCTAACTGGTTTACAAGTATTGGGAATTATTGGGAGACTTAACTCTGTGTAATATTTTTTGTGATTTTCTTTAATCATGTTTAGATTAATGTAATGTTTGATACATTTATCAATGTTGATGGCAATGGTGTACGGAAAAACAAAAGTTTATGTTTACACCAAACTGTAATATCTCTGTAGTTTTTTTTTTGTTTGGAAATAAATAAAATAAATGTGTAGAACTTTGTATTGTAGTTGTACTCAACATCATATATTATGAAGTCTGGCCACTTAATGGCTGGATATGCTAGCCATTAATAAAGTGTTCACCTGAAAAACTATTAACAAGTTCAAGCTCATTTATTTGTAGATAAATCTAGTGTCTCACTGTATTTCATACCATTAAATAAAGTATTTTTCATTCATATTTTTATATTGTTTCAGACAAAGGTAGTGAGAAAAGTGCTCCACTTACAAACCTATCTTCAAATGATGTCATGTCCACAATCAAACAGTTAATTAAATGAATAATTTTACTTAAATTAAATTTATTGTGTATAAGTTAAATAGATAGTAATAGATATATTTTGGTTTTAAATATTTAAAAAATAAAAAACAGATTTGTTAATTCTTATCGTTTTATTTTTATTAATTGTACTATTCAATACCTGCTACAATACTAACAAACTGCCCTATGTACTATAAAACTTTGATAGAACCTAAAGGATAACATCGATAAATAATAATATAAAATTTAGAATTAGATTTCTTTTGAATTAATTAATTAACTCACAGCCCTACACAAAAATAGGACTATTTTTAACCGACTTCCAAAAAGGAGGAGGTTATCAATTCGGCCGGTATCTTTTTTTTTTTTTTCTATGTAATGTATGCCCACCAATTACATCGGGGTTTCTGAACTATTTTTATTGAAACGTTGGGAAAAGGATGCTGCTACTTTGAGCTCTGTTCAAAGTCCCTGCTTAGAGTTATATTGAGATCTATAGAGCGGGCTCTGACTTAGCTAGGACTAGTTAAAACGAGACAAATATGCACCGACATATATCTGTCTCATTTTATCCGTCTTGAGTCTGAGCAGACTGAGTGCAATCTAAAGATTTCAGCCTTACATATGGGTAATACAACAAAGCACTTAGAATTGAATTAACACCAATAAAGACTTGCAATGAACCAATCAAAAGTTTCGTAATACAGAAGCTTTTCTGGTATAACTGGGCAAGTTACATGGTTACAATAGAATTAAAGCTTTGCGGACCAACAATGTAAAGACAGTATTTGTACTTTCCCCACTATTACCCCCACTAATTGTGCAATCCAAAGTGGTCATTTTGTAGACTAACGATTTATGGCAGATTTCACCAATGTAAAATAAGTCTTTCTGAGCGTGAAAATGATAGATATTTTGCCATATTTTCAATACAAACACGGATAACACTTTTTTATTCGATGACAAGATAGTCCTTGTCTGCGATCTCACCTGATGGTCAGTGACGATGCAGTCTAAGATGGTAGCAGGCTAACTTGGAAGGAGTATGACAGTGTACAATCAACCCATACCCCTAATCGGTTTCTACACGCCATCGTGCCGGAACGCGAAATCGCTTGGCGGCACGACTTTGACGGTAGGGTGGTAACTGCCACGGCGAAAATCTACTCCCACCAGACAAAACGTTTACTAAACTTTTTTTAACAACATTAATCAAGCTGGAGTTGACTAATATCCTCCTATCCCCTCCAAATAAGCGGAAAGCTTGTGCTAGGAGTGGGTACGACAATAGTGCAACGGGTGGGATTCGTACCTGCGACCTTTCAGTTTTCAGTCCGCACCTTTAACCGTTGGGTTGAGGCTTGAACTTATTTTACGTTGATGAAATTGGCCCTTAATGGTAAAAATTGTCAAAAAATTATACTTAAAAATTTATGTAGGTTTCTAAAAATATATACATAATATAAAACATTCTTTTTCTGCTATAACTAGTAATTACTATTGTAATGACTAACATAGGTTTGGTCAAACTATCTTTTTATGCACTAAAGACCCGTTTTAAATCCTGTATAGTGTATCCAAAATCTTACTCTAACACTAAACAGTTAAACACTGGTTTCGACTTGCTATTTAATCTAAGTTCAATGTAGTTTTCATTTGCATTTACTAACAATTACCACCTAAGCCCTACGAAAATAAACAATTTGACACTATTAACAGAACAGAACAGTAATATAGACTTCGCACCAAGAAGCAACGTATTGGCAGTCTCCCCACAAATTAGATAAACAAGATCAAATAAATGAAATAAAGTGTGGAAGTCCCCAAGAAACTCCCTTCATCATGGACATGCCATGTCGAGAAAACATCTCGACAATGATCAGGGAATTTTAAAAATATTTGCCCTTTTTTAATTGACTATTAAGGCCGTCAAAAGACGTTTCATATCGTCTTCAATACTACAATTATTATAGTTACACTTACAGTTTTCCGATTCAAAGTTGATGAAATCCGTACCAATATTCTTTGAGTCTCAGAGACTACATCTACTGGCAATATATTCTTATATTCGTTTCCTATATCCTACATTAATATTTACATGATCACTGATTTCTATTAATTCAAGTACACTGGATAAGATGGCGCCATACAAAATGACATTTCTCTTTGTTCCGATCCAAAACGCCTACCGCTTCCTTTGGTAATCAGCGCCAAAATGGCGATCGATGGTCCAGCATGCTTATATTAATAGATCTTTCTAAAATGGCGGTAGTCCGAAAATTTCTGGTTGGAACTTGGCTAATGTTGGCAGCACTATTGTCGCGTGTGTCGTCAGTCTCTTGTCTAAATGAGGATCTGGAACCATTACAACTTGCATGCCCGCTGAAACCCCAGCAGTCACCCCGTGTGGGGAATCCTCGAATACCAAACACTGGAAGGAATATAAAGAGAAAACCTCTATTAAATGTCTCAACCAGCGGCTGATGATGATCGGTGGTAATTTGGTCTTAACAAAATACTATCCTTTTCCACAGAGAATATTGTGAAAAGGACAGCGCTATTTTTAGATCTCTCGATTTGATGTCGAAATGTGAATCTACAACCAAAGCACCATTCTCTAAATAAAATTAGTCCTGTCAATTTAGTTTTAGACTCTAGTGTCACAGTCCATTTGGTCATAATTCTGTTGCACACTCTTTAAACTCGTGCTATTCAATTTCACAATATTCCCTGCAGAAAAGGGACTACTGCAGGGAAAGGAGAACTGTCAATATAAATTGTGTTTAATTATTATTTAGAATAACTACCTCGTTGTTATAGGATGGCAGAATAAGTAAACTATATTGGATTGTTTTGCATAGTTTTGTTACCTATTGTAAAAAAATTTTTTTTGAAAAGAGCAACCGCCGAGTTTATTGCTGGCTCTTCTCAGCAGGCAGGGCATTCCGAACCAGTGGTAGATTCATCGACGATTCAAAAGCACTTGTAAAAGTTTATTTGAATCAAAAATATTTCTATTCTATTCTATTCTACTAATATCTGACAATCCCACTTCTGATGTCTATATTTGAAATGCCTGAAGCTGACTACGCGATGCGTAAAGCTCACCTTTTCCGGCTTAGGTTTGTCAGGAAACCTGGCAGCTGCAACCAGGAATATGTCAGGGTGCGGTTTCCCATATTTCACTTCTTTATCGGTGCTTCCCATAACCATGTGGTGGAAGTAGCTGAACAGTTCTTTGTGCGACGCTATTTTGGTTTGGACTGAACGCTCGCTCGACGACGTAGCGAGCGCGAAGGGTACTTGTGTTTTGTGCAAGTGGCGGATTAGTCTTTCGGCGCCTGTAAGAGAAATAATTATATAGGAGTATACTACAATCTACTTTCTGAAAAACACAACTCCTCCTCCTTTTTTGAAAGTCGGTTAAAGTAATAGGCTTTACTCCCGATTACATCAACTGTGAAAGTTCCTACAAAATCGATCCAACCGTTCCCGAGAGTCGCCGAAACAAACAAACAGACAGACAGAGAAAAATTTAAAAAATGCTTTTTTGTTACAAGAATTGTATTTAATTTATCTAAAACGGATAATCAAAAATAATTTAATTGGTAGTTTTCCCTACTATGTAGACTGTAGAAGTGTAGAGTATACTCTCAGGCATCAATTGAACGAAATTGGTGTTAACGCTACATTCTAATTGAAGGTGAGGGTCTGGTGAAGGTCAAAAATTATATATACTGTATTTAATGTTTACTGGTCATTGACAAACAACTGAAGGTTATTTTGCCCGAATCGATTTTGTCTTATTTTTGTCAAGTTTTTTATTTTGTCGTATTTTTCTGTCAGGTCTGCTATAATCCTTTTGTTGTTAATAATAATATTAAATAATCCTCCCGACCGAATCCGGTTACGGCGGCCAATCTCCACATAGATTAGCCAAGCCACTTTCTATTCCCTCACTCTCATAGTGCGATGGGAGGGCAATCCGACACGATCAGAGAGAGATCAGGCGCAGGACCGATGGCTTTACGTGCTCTCCGAGGCACGGAAGTGATGACACACCGCCTACTTCCTAACTCGTGGCTAGTACTGAGAATTTCTTGACAGAAAAATGCAATAGTTTTTTGGTTTAACCCAGGAATTGAACCCGGGACCTCGCCATCTGTGGCTGTTGTTAATTAGTTATGGTTATAGTTGGGAAGTTAAGTGTGAACAGATACCTGTTCAGAAGTCACCCCAGTATTTTTTCAGGAAAAAATTTTTTTTGAGTCAATTCCATTCCAGCATGGTTAAAAACTAAATGTATAAAAAATATACACGACGAATTGAGAACCTTCTTTTTTTCGTCAGTTAAAAATCAAAAATGCCATCATCATAGGTAATAAGTTACATGCACTAAAGCAATTACATATACTTATGCACCCATTATATTTAATCATGATAAGATTATGCCACTTGATAATCGATTATTTATATTATTGCCAAGTCACAGATAGTAAATACTGTTTCAAGTATAACATTAATCTCCTCTTTATTAATAATTTATAAAAAGCTAATTGATGCCGGCAGCTTCACTCATGTGGATTTTTTTTTTTAATCCTGCGGGAACATTTTAATTATCCAGGATAAAAAGTAGCCTATGTCACTCTCCCAGTCCTCAACTATACCCATACCAAAAATCACGTCGACTCGTTGCTATGTTGCGGCGTGATTGAAGGACAAACAAACACACGTTTGCATTTATAATATTAATAAAGCTTTAGGGATAATTATATTTCAACCACAGGTATAAAACTCACATCAAAATCATCAACTCAGACCATCCTTACTAATATTATAAATGCGAAAGTGTGTTTGTAAGTTTGTCCTTCAATCACGCTGCATCAAAGCAACAGGTTGATGTGATTTTTTGCATGGGTTTAGTAAATATAATGTTTATAAAAAATCTCCTTTAACTTAGTATTTAAAGGGGCGAGGGATTTTTCTTAAGGCTTAATATAATATACCGTCCAACAAAGGTGAGCCCGCAAGCATAGTGTCACCAAGTTCCAACAACTGGTCTCTGAACTCCTTAGGTGTTATAGGCAAGTTTAGATCCTTGCACAGGATCTCTGATAGCCTCTGTTCTGTACCACCAAGCACTTTCATCATCAGCTCATCTGTGTATTTATGGCCATATTTAGCACACAGTTGGGTGATCATTTTCTTATACACTAGTTCTGTATCTGAAAAAATAATAATGTTAATTAATGAAAAAACTCAAAAAACATATTGTCAAAATCACAAAAAGAACTGTGAAATATTCAAACCCTAATGCTGAGATCTATAGAGCATGCTCACTCAAGATACGAAGTTAAAACGAGACAAATATGTTCTGCCATAAATCTGTCTCATTTTAACTTTGTCTCGAGTCTGAGCAGAGGAAAAGTAATGTCTATAGTCAGTCTGAGAGATTCATGCCCATTTTCACCAATCATACCTTAATCATTCCCTAAATAGGAGTGTCTTTGTGTAGGTAGCCCCTAAATTACAATCCCTTACCCAATGTAATTTCCACCTTTAGGCGTTTCTAAAAGTTCGTGAAAATGAAATTGACAAAAAGCGTCACCTAACTTAGCTTAGGTTGCCTGTAAAAAAGGCACCATTGATGAAAATGGGAATCACAATCCTGTCATCTGAGTCCCCGGTTTCAGTTTTCAATCCCTGTATACACATAGTTAAACCTTGGTAATATTTAGAAATATTCTGAACTTTTTTCTTTAATGTGAAAAATTCTTCAGCATAACAATCATATCACAATCATTGAAAAATTAAAAAGGTTTATTGTTTTTATTATTCCTTGATTAATAATAGATCCAAAAATTATGACCTGTTTTACTAAAGAAAAAATATAATTAAGTGTGCAGAATCAGATTTTCAAGTCGAAGTTTTGCTCCACTAAAAAAACTCGTGACATACGAAACTTAGTTCTTAATAAAAATCTAAATTTAGTCAACCGATGGTAACCTTGTTTCGTAATATCTAACCTGGGTTTATACTACAATAACATAAAAAGGTCGATCTTATATGGTTAAAGTTTTAAATCTTACCTAAAAGAAGTCCGTCCATATCGAAGATACAATGTGTGACTTTTTTTACATTTCTTGTTGAATAACATTGTTTTCTGATTGTACTTGTTAAACTTTTCAGCAAAAAAATCCTCATATTGTCATCGGTTGTTACATAAACACTCTCAAGTTTCAATATTTTATTTGTATAAAGTATGAACAATATTTTAAAGAAAGATCAGCGACTGGAACATAGCCTGTCACTATAATATATTAAAATTAAAATATAAAAATAAAAAATATTATAATAGTAAACGGCGATAGCTGGTGTTATGCCAATGTAATAAAATAAAAATTCAAAACTCAAAACTACTATAACACTGGTTGAGGTTACAAAACAAATGAAAAATAATACAAATAGAAATAATACAATTGTATTGACATTGTCATTTCATTATGAATGAAAAATACAATTTTTGGACTTATATTCAATAGGTACTGGAAAACTCAAGTTATCTCTTTCTATTACTCCTCAAATACATATGTTAAACAGAGACATAGAGAGGCATAATGTTGCTGCAGGATGAAATTAATTCTTTAATTTTCGAAGTTTAAAAGCTCAAGGTAAAAGGGAACAACCAAAAATATTAAAAAAATAATTCTTGTTTAATTAAAACGTAAAAGAATCATACGATCACGTAATTCACATACATAATTCACAAGAATTTTGCTACAGCTGGCAACAAAAATTAATGCAAGCAGCCCGCACTCGCTTTCAGCGCACTTCAGCCGGCGCAGTATTGCTGCGGCCGTCATGGATCGCAGTTGAATCGTCGTGGGCCGTTTTTATGGCATGTAAACTGTCTAAAGTTTCAATTAAAAATTCATTAATTTCACTTTTATTTATAAATCGTTCAGTAGAGTAGATTTAATACATATTTAAACTTAACTTGATAACTTTATCGCGAACATGGCTGTGAACGTGTGTTTTTGTGTAAAACTGTCCCCTAACAAAAAATCGATTTTCGGATTGAGAATGAAGAGCCAAATAATGTATTTGGTATTGTTTGCCAGTCTCTTGGCTTTTACTTCTGCCGGGGACACAGATATATCTTGTGCTAGTGTGAGAAGTATTTTTACAAAGAAAGGAATGTCCTCGGTGGTTGAGTTGGTGACTGAACAGCCGAATTCAGGTAAGAATCACGCGCTCTCTATGCACCTAAATAAGATAGTGATAAAATGATAATAATCATATAAAAGTAATGTAGATGTGATACGTTTTCTATTAGTTTTTTTTTCCTAGCATAAATAATACTTCTCAGAACAAATGGTGAGACTTATTGAATGGCTTTTCATGTAAATTGATTGTTTTTAATAATCATGGTGATAAATAAGTAATCAAAAGATAACAAAATGACAATTTTAAATCACTGATTTGTTCTTTGAAGATTTTTGGATATACCTATTTGTATTTCTAGTTCACTTGATTCAAACCAAAAGACTAAGACAGTACTTATTTATCAATATTAAATCAATATAATGTTTTATCTTCAATCATTAGAAGTAGGTACAGAACGCAACGCAACCAACCAAAATTTGTAAAAGGACAAAAGGTAAAAGGACTGGTAGCTATTGTTAAAAAAACAAATCCCAAGACCCCTGCCGATAAGGAAGCGCTACATTTTACCTGTTCAAGAAACAAGTTAAGACAAGAAGTCTTTTAATTGTGTAGGAGCTTTTAATAATCCTACAAATTCCACAGCTGATAAAGAAAGCATTAACAAAGATGCTTAAACCTTTCAAAAAAAAACGTTCTAAAAAGGTTTTGATTTCTTTACCGTCGATAAAATATATACCTACCTACTATATGACATTATTTAAATGGAATTTAATGTTTTTAATAATGATGATAAAATTTATGTTAACAATTACTAGTACAAAACATCGAATATTTTGTACTAGATAGTTACAAAATAAACAACCTTAACAGAAGAATGTAGGTGTAATGGTTGTAGTGGGCGACAGCGTTGTGAAACGCATGAGTTGTGACATAAGTTGATACACCTAATGCTTCTGCGAACCAAACATTAAAAGCTCAGCGAAATTTCAAGTGCATGGCTTCAACCTATCCTATGCCTTAAAACAAAGAGTTGAAATTCAAACTTTGTAATTTTGGCCCAATATCAAAAAGTATACGTAGAGATAAAAACACGGTCAAGCCAGCAGGTAATCGTGGCGTAGGCGAACTCGTACGAAATATTTAGCTCTTCGACACGGTGTTCAGAAATCTGATAGATTTGTGGGCGAAATTAAATTCATGGTTGCGGTTGAATTGGATATAGGTATGGAACTAGTAATATGCTCATAAATTGTTATTGGCTGACGTGATTGTGATTTATTATAGAATATCAGCTAAAAGGATATTGTAAATCAAGGACTTACAAGATATGCTATCTGTTAAGTAAACTTCACTTTTTTCATTTTAACTTTAATTTCGTTGACTAATGAACTGGTTTCTGTATTTTATAGACATGGTGCAGAAGCTACAGAATTCATAAAACGCAAGCACATATAAGTGGTCTAGAACACAAACGTGCTAATTGAAAATTAAATGATTTTGAAGATTTTATTACAATTTTTTCCACATTTCATTGATAGATCCCATAATATTGGTAAGTTTGTCTTCTACATATAATCGATACCATTTATCTGGAAAATAATTTTAAAAAACGACCTAGTTTAGGAAATCCTACCACAATCTATCCTGTTGTGTAAACTAATACATCAATACCAAGCTACACCCATGTAACCGATACATTTCGATCTATTGACCCTAATTAGTCCATGTTAATCGATCGACTAATAGGACAATGATGTACGTAATAACAAATTCGATCAAATTCTTAAGATTTTTAATTGCATAAATCACCTTACTTATACAGTTTATCAAAGAAATAATAATTACAAGTATATATTGACCATTACTCGATATCTTGTCAATACCTGTTCTTTTAAGTAAAACAAATAATTAACCCCGCTATTTAAAAAAGGAGTAAATGCTACGTTTCCAAATATGGTAATAACATCTGATAGATCAGCCACCGACAAGACGCGTCAAGGCTTGAGTACTTTGAATGCCTCAGCTTATTTAGCATGCAATGTGCGATTACCGGTCCTTCTAACGGCTGACTTGTCGCGTCAACTACCGGCATTTGTGTCTCTCTGCGCGCAAAGTTCTTGCAAACAATTCAATAAAATTCGCTAGTCTGCTTAATTTACATGGAAGAGTTGTTGGGATACAGGAAGAGGGTCTAATGATTCATTCACCGTTCATTGAAAGTCATACAGAATAACTTGTCTACATTAATCGACAGCCATAATTGAAACATCCGATTTCTTGTTTTTCACTCTGGGGTAACGAAAGCAGCATTAGAACAATTTTACGTTATGTTATTCTTCCCCTTCTTCATTTGAAACTATGTATACTTTAAAAAAACTTAAAATTTATTTAAGTAATTCACGTCTGGAAAATATCTTTAAGGATTTAATCGTTATCATTAGGTGAATATCCTGTTTGGATACTTTCTAACCTAACCTATCTATCATTCTGTCACTGGAGTCGCTTTAGAAAGATAACGTGTGTCCATTTTCGGAAAGCAGTAAATGGGAAACTGCTGACTTCTACACTATTTACATTTTTATTGCGTATTTATTTTAAATCGTGTTTGTCTGTAAAATTTTCATTTACATTTTGTTTTATTATTTCAATTTCAACAATAACTTAAGAAAAAAATTTTTTAGCTTTGTCACTTCTTCCATCTGTTTATTTTTATATAGATACAAGTACTCTGATTAAACAAAACTAGTTTTCCCCAGCGTTCATTTTTACCCTAAGCGCTTTCCAGAATGCAGTCTCTCACTCGACTAATAAATGGATAGATATATACAAATTGTCTAGTGGGTGGACTGGTTGACAAGCCGACGAACAAAGATATTTGTGATTGCAGAGTGGCTATTGAAAACTTTTTCATACCATTGTGATGTTCTCATGTTCTGAGATGTTTGGCTACTGTAAAAGTAACCTTGTTCGTTTTCAGTTATAACATTGTAATTTAACATTAATTAAAGTAAAGGAAAACTATCAAAGTTTCCGTGATGTGCAAACTTATAATGTCAAACTCGATCTAGTGACTTAGAAGTGAAATAGTATCTGTAAAGTTTTAAGAGACTAATCAATCAATTAATAACATCAATAATAATTTGATATTTTTGTACCTACCATTTTTGTAAATCAATTTCTCATGATATCCTATCTGTGATAGAGTTCAAATAATCTTTACCGACAGTCGTTGGTCAAACGTTGAGCAAACATTGTAAAGGTCGACAACCTAACGATCATTGATTAGGTTTCCAAGTGATTACTAATGTATCACTTCGCATCCTACCGGGAAAGTTACTAATAATGCATTCAACAATACCACACCAAGTTTCGCTTCCTTGGAAAATTTGAAAGTCTTCCGTTAAATCAATACATACGTGAATTCATTAAAGTTACACTTATACCATTTTTGTTCACGTTACATGCAGCAAAAGTTGGATGTATTTTTTTTTCTTTACTAAGCGCAATGGAATGGATTCGTAATAATTTCGTACGGTTGTTTTAAAAATTTTTCAGTCCGAGAATGCATTATAAATTCAAAATTAAAGAAAATAATTACCTACCTAATATGAAAGACGATAAAATTATAATAAATATTAAAATAAAAATGTACTTAAAGTGAAACCGTCAATAGTAAAATATTATGTACTTAACATCCACGTCAAGTTGGCCGCTACCTCGCCCCGCACTTCCCCGCACCGTACCTCAAGTCAGACCCGTTTACTTCTTTTCTTTGGTGAATAACCTACCCAAAATTCGCATTTGTACATCTATGGGAATTATATACCTACCTGTGTTCGAAATTCAAATTTCAAATTCGTTTATGAGCACATACCTGAGTATAAAATTCCATTATACGGTACGAGGCAAATTGTTCGGGCTTTCACATGAACCCTTTCAATCAAGTTAAGTTGAATGGGACTCCATCAGTCACAGGCCTCATCAGCCCTTTTATCCTGTGTCCCAAAACCTCTTATTCTGTAATTAGGCCTTTAGATTCATTGCGAACAGGATGCCCCTTTCCTTTTTTATTTATTTGTATTTGTACTGGTAACAATCGCGAAGAAATCGAAATTTGGAATAAATCTAATTAACTTGTAATTAACTCATTATGTAGCCTCTGTAGGTACGCTCGATATTATTATAAAGCATAATAATTTTGTACTTCTTATAAAGGTTATGATGGGGAATTAGGAACTGTCGATTGTGAATTGAAGAAGCGGACGAAGTCGCGGGCGTCCGCTAGTTATCAATAGATTTTATTATTATGTATCGATCGTTCGATCTGCTCGCTTCGAGGTCATGTGTGACGCAAACCAAAATAAAACAGCTAGGTACCTACTGCAGAAATTACTAAAATTTTATGTCTAACCACGTTCCCTGTAATAAAAATATTTTTAAGTAAAATTTTTCTATAGTTTTTTATTTTAGAGTTAACGGTTTTCCCCAACCGCCATGTGTCCAATTTATCTTAATTAGCTTTTCTCTACTTTTTAGGTTTTTTGTACAATAATAATAAATAATTAATCATACTAATTAAAACTTATATTAGAGTTTCAACCGACATACATCGATCTTTAAATGAAACACAGACTAGTAGAAATTGCAAGCGTTAAGTTTGTGCAATAAAATAAGGAAAAATTATTATTACTTATCACCTTTTGATTACAATGATTGCAAGAAAAATCTACTCGTATATCTCGAAGATCCAGCATAGCAAGCATGGGCAGGAGATAAAAATTTTATCCCCGATTTTATCCACTGACAGGGGATAAAATTATCTTCTTCCTATGCTAAAGCATAGCGACAGAGGAGAAGGCGAAGTATATTCCTATAAGTATATCCACTGAGTGTTATTTCCACCGCTGTGCCCATGTTTGACGGGTGGATAAAACTATGCGAGGGTAGAAACATTTCATCCTTTTCCCGGGGATAAAATTTCTCCCGCCTATGCTAGCCCTGCAGGTGCGATTTTAAAATAGTTAAACAAATTACAGAGATTAACAATCTTGGATTAATCGCATCGCAAGGAGCTGCGCCACTGGCTGCACATACCGAGCCTTGCAGGTGGTAGTGGTACCTGCTCCCGGAACCGGTCCTGTGCAGAAACGTGCCGCTTTGTCAAGCGCCGGCCATGCAAATCCAGCTTATGCATACTTAATTAAGTTGTTTGAGCTAATTAAAAATATCCGATTCTAATTAAAACCCGGTTTTAAAACCGCATCTCTGCGTTTTTATCAGTTGCTCTGTGTTTTTAATATCTTTGCAGTTTCGAAGATAACTAATAATGATTTATAATTATTATTAATACTTATTCGTTAAGTACGAATCAGGATTCAGGATAATAATAATATGTACTTATGAACTTGTTATGAACATTATTATTTTTTATCTCGATGTTAGTTTTGCGTTCATGCGACCAACGCACAGTGTTTCGTCAATAACATGCTAGCTGGACAAAAGTCATTGTTGAATTTGCCGAAGTTTTTTACCTGAGCCCCTAACCAATACCCTAATGGTCCCAATTCCAAGAATTTTTTTGCGCTAATGTCTACCACTAATCAGGCAATTAGGGCAGTATTAAAAAAAAGGGTGAGAAAATTACAAATCAGTTGCATTTTTGCGATTACCAAAATAACATTATATGTCAGTGAGTTTAAAGTTTTTGAATCATATTAGTGATGGATCTTCAAGTTAAAGGTATGTACTTTTTAAATATAATTTATATATAAATATACTTTGCCCCAGTTTTTTTGAAATAACTCATTTTTAAAGAATTATGTAAATTTTTTACTATTTTCTGTATTCTTTGGACTAGAAAGTACTTGTACTCGCATGTACCCGGGCTAGAAATTATATATGTGATAGCCACATCAGTTAGCTTTCCACTGATACCCATTTTAGCCTGCGCACTTGAGTACAACTTTATTTTTTTTCTGTTTTTCAGAATACGAATTCTCGGTTTCGAAAATGGAGTTTTTTGATGATTGGCAGAAACATCCCAAAGAGAACCGTAATAGTAGACTTTACGACTTTCTATCGATGAAAAATGATTTTACAAGTATTACGGATGCATCTGAGAGGGAAATTAAAATGAAAATTGGAAGATTATCATCGAAGTAGACAGAAAAATGGGAAAGTTCTGGGAAGCATCGCGATCGCTTCCTTACTAAGAATTCTGAGTGGCTGTCTGGTTATTTTACATTCAAAGTATCCGTCTACTACTCAGCACCATCAAAATCAAAAAGCGCTTCGACTCCTGGGCGTCCATCAAAAGAATTCGATGAAGATAAACCAAAACCAGGATTTGGTAATACGAATGATGGGATGCTCGTCGGTTTTTTGAGAATCCTGAACTAGCTTCAGAAATTACAGGTTTAGATATGAATTTAATTAAGAAATTGGGTATTATCCTTTGAACTTTGGCTTCGGGTTACGATATTAATCTTGAAAAATTCCATTCTTTAACACGGGACACAAAAAAATTGTACTTTAGTTTCTATTCTTGGTATAATATGCCTGTGACCGTGCACAAAATTCTTGTACACAGTGTAGATATTGTGAAAGAAGAAGAGCCGACTTCTACCTATCGGGCAGCTTTCTGAGGAAGCTCAGGAAGCTCGCTATAAAGATTGTAGAAGATTCCGAGAGCACAATACTCGAAAATGCTCACGTATTGCCACGAATTGGAATTTACTTAATATGTTACTAATCACATCTGATCCTGTAATAAATGGTCTTAGAGAAGTTACCAGAAAGCCGACGAGTAAACTTCTTTCTGAGGATTTAGAATTAATAATACCACCCACTGTAAATATAAGGTCTCGTGTAAGTCTTAGTAGTTTTCATCAAAACGTCACTACGTCAGATTATGAGGAAGAAGATTCTTCAGAAAAAGAATTTAGCGACTTAGAATAAATAAAAGTTGTAGATATTATTGTACAAATATATTTCTAAGCTGTGTAACCTACTAACTTTATCATTAGTTGTAAATATATTGATTTGGTAAATATACATGTAAAGTAATGATGTCCCACTTTAATAAAATTAATAGCTACGTCATTAGTTAAGTATTTTACGAATGTTGTTAATCTATTTTCTATTGTTTTTTTTCGTATTTCAATAATACAAAATATCTATTATTATTTTTTGTTTTTTTTTTTTTGGAACCCGTAATCCTACCTTCTTATATTTGGGTGTTTTGGGCTTAAACTGTCACAAAATATCATAAGAAAGCTGTACGAAGCAAACAAACCAAATAAATAATTTTGTCCAGCTAGCATGTTAGTGACGAAACACTGTGCAACGTTGAGATTATAATTAGCGATTATTTTCCATTTATTTTTACTCTCACACCCGCAAACAAAATAAATACGATATACCTACCTATATAAGGCCAAAAATTTTATAGAATAAATATAAATATATATGCAAATAAATAAACCTACATATACACTAGTTACATAAATAAATACTTGTAGCGGTTATTTATTTATTTATTGTAACTTTTAGACGGAAACACACACACACATACACACAAACTTTCGCTTTTATAATACCTATTAGTGTGATAGTGCGATTAGGATCCCGAACATATAAGATGCTACGATATACCCATGCCACCACAAGTGACAAATAGCTTGCCTTCAAGTGCTGGTCCCGTTCCATCTCAGAACCCACCTGGCAACACTATAATAGTCTACACTAGCTGATTACCGCGACTTCGTCCGCGTAGAAAAAGTTTAGTGTGACTTGCTACTATCCGCGAGAAGTTATGCCCTCTATCTCCGATAATATTTAGTGAATCTTCACAAAAATTAGACAAAATATTTCCAATACACAATTTATAACAAAAAAAAGAATTAGGTATCAAATTCGGTGTAGATTTGACGAAGTTATGGAGCAAAATATACAGAAACTTTCATCGTCTATCCCGAATAAACCTTACTGTTTATCAGGATAAAAAGTATCCTATCTATTGACCCAGAGTATCAGCTATCATCATACCAAATTTCATTTAAATTCGTTCAATATTTTTCGCGTGATGCGCGCGCCACAGACAGACAGATAGACAGACAAAAAATTCTAAAAAAAATGATTTTGGGCTCAGTATCTATAATAAAGCATCCTCCGATTAAAATTTTCAAAACATATTTAATGTACAGAATTCATCCCGTTACAGTTTTATTATAAGTATAGAATGGCTGTACGGGCCAGACTCAAGGGGTCGAGCGGGCCTTAGGGCGAGATATGACGTGGCGAAAACAAAACAAGTTCGAACTTCCAATCGGTCCAGTGCTGCGTGCATTCCATCGCCGCAAAGATTCTTTAGTCAAGAATGCGCGAGCGAGCTTGTGGTGATTACAATCTCGATTCACTGACATTCGTCATCGTCCGATTTGAGTTAATGGAATAGCCAACACTCGTGTGAACAAACCTTATATAAGCTGTGCGTTGAGTCGATGACTTATGACTTTATTCCGTGATTGTCACTTGGACACTTGGTTTGACGACCTCGTCGGCGCGGGCGGCGGCTTAGAAAATGATCTTTTAATTGGCCAAATTATAGTCTGCCGAGAGATTTCGACGCAGTTCGTTAAATATATAAAAAGAAAAGGTGACTGACTGATCTATCAATGCACAGTTCAAACCACTGGATGGATCGGGCTGAAATTTGGCATACGGATAGCTATTAGGATGTAGGCATTCGCTAAGAAACGATTTTTGAAAATTCAACCACTAAGGAGGTAAAGTAGAGGCTTAAAAGCGAACATAACGAGAGCGAAGCCGCGGACGAAAGGCGAAGCTAGGTAATAATATATTATAGAAAAACCACAATGAAGCCTTAATAGCCCGATGGTTAAAGGTGCGGACTGAAAACTGAAAGGTCGATGATTCGATTCCTTATTATCGTAGGTACCAACCCCTAACAAAAACTTTAAGTTAAGTCGAAGGGGAAACTAGAATGTTAGTAATATTTTTCAGTATGATCTAAACACTCAAAGTGAGGTGGAGCGGCGATGAGTTTGTCAGAACAATAATACGTCATCGTCATCATAGGTCGCATCATCTATAATTAAATATTAATCATCTTATTGTTCCATTAAGCATGTAGCCGTTTCAGTTCAGTGGGTAGTCACCCTTATAATATGATTCATACCTAAAATAAATTATTACCTATTCACAATTTATGTTGTAATGCTTTCCTTGAAATTTTCGAGAAAATCTTACAAAAGTACCTACCTATAAACAAAATAAAATATACATGATGCCAACATTACGTAGATTAATTCTTTATTGTCTATGAATAACACCGGAAGCTCAACGAAGCTTACAGTTAACCGCCAATCATATATTTAATTTCACTTCTTTGCGGTTGTCTCCATATTTTAACTGATGTGAATAGGGCGTTTATTGTACAGAAAAAAAAATATTAAAGCTGTTCTTAGTAGGTAAGTAGGTACGGCGCCCTATCGCTCATGCAAGTCTGCTATTAAAAATGATTGCTACTGCCTTGCAATGTATATTCTGGAAATAGTCTAAGTTTATTAAAATAAGCTCGCATATTTTTTAAAACTCTTCATGATAATGTTGCAAAAAGAGGGGATTAACTTCCTTTCTGTAGACCTTCCGGAGTTCCGGAAACCTTCTGGAGTTTGACTTCTCTCATAAAACTTCGAAATAAAAAACTTGAATTTAAAAAATGCATTTAATTTAATAAACTATATGCAAATAGGTTTATTTTAGTACTTAATGATCTTATAAGATTTTTTTTTTATTTGATTGTTCTGATCAAATTTTTTTTCTTTTTCATTGAAAAATCTCATCCGTCAGTATGACGATTCTATTGTCTATGGTTTTACGCATTCCTGCTGCAGTATGTGGAAACGAAGGTATGCCAAAATCGGTACAGTTTGCCGGGTAGCCCGCTGCCCGTTACGGCGGAACAACAAAAAGCAGACATTTCGGAGAGGTCCTGCCCAGTGCAGGACGCGGTCGCATGGGAGCGGAATGCGGTCCGGGCGGCGCGGGCCGGCGAAGGGCGGTGGGAGCGCGTTTACATTACGACAACCCGTTGTACACACAAATGAATTAAACTGAACTGTCTGTTGCGTTTAAGCAATTCAATATCATGCTTCAAAGTGAAGGAAAACATCGTGAGGAAACCTGCACGCCTGAAATGCCTCTATAATCTCCAAAGGTCCTATCTGCCAATTTGCAACGGACCAGCATGTGTGGTGGAATATGGCCTAAAACCCTTCTCTGATATATAGACCTGCGCTCAGCCGTTGATTGGTTGTTAATGATGATGAACTGTTTGTCTGCGATTTCGGAATTACTGCCTCTTATTAAGTGCATTATAAGTTGAAGTATACCATATAACTCAAACGCAAGTTTTTTAAATTTTCTGTCTGTCTGTTTATACGGGCTAATCTTTGGAACAGCTATCAAAGACACAGGTAGAAAAACAGAACTACTTCTCCACCTTTTCAAAAGTGGCCCAAAAAGTAGCCAATCTTACTCCCGATAACATAAGCTATCTACCAGTGAAAGCTCCGTCAAAATCGGTCCAGCCGTTCTCGAGATTAGTGGCAACAAAAAAGCAGACACTGAGGTTTCTGGGTAGATTTACCAATTTGTTGGTAACAGCTCCCTACCTAGCAAGTTAAGGCACCAGCCAACACTCTGCGGTAGTGTTGGGTAGGACATGACTTGAAAAAGAGTTTGTACGAGTAGCCTTTTTGTACTGAGCCAGTACATTGTCCCACTTCAAATGAGGCGAGGCGTACTGAAGCTTGGCATTACATTTGAAGTAATGAGTACAAATATGACATTTGATGTCACTACAGTCGGATTGAAGACAAATATTTGTCTCATTTGTTTTGTTGTAGGTTAAGAACTAACACATTTTATAAACAACTCTTTATAGATAGCTGATCAAAATTTTGCAACATTTTACACCGCTCAATCTCCTTCGTGCCTTCTCCATCAACGTGATACTGGCGAAGCAATCTGTGCCCAATTGGCACGCCTGACAGCCACTGATTGGGAATTGAATTGATTTGACATTGATACTGAATCGCCTCAGCCTCAAAAACGCGACTAGCGCGACAAAAAATGTGAAGTACCTAGTACATTTTGAAATGTTGAGCCGTTCTTACATTTTGACGTCATGTACGGGACAAATGTACCGCCTCTTCTATGTCCTACTCAACCACGGTTGCCAACCCTACTGTTTTAACAGTAGATTTACTGTTTTTGCGTTGACATCCCTGTTTTCTGTTTTAGTTCGTATTTTTACTGTTTTTAGGTGATATACCCGAATTTCGTACTGAGAAAAAAAAACCAAAATGTTAAACTGGAATAACCTATTAGAGCAAGCAATAAAGATAGTTTTTGTATGTGTCGGTCACGCGCCTTTTTACAATTGTGAATTTGGTATCACTAGCGGGCCTGTTGCGGCATAGGGGATTCCCATGAAAGCATTAAAGTACTAATTTGTGATTCTCCATTTTCTGACGCAATCTTTTTGATATACAGTAAAACAGGATAGCTAAATTTGTAGTTTGATAAGTGGAACAGGGATAGCTGTGCTGTACTGTACTTGATTTATTGCATAAAACCGGTTTCTCCTGGATTTAATAAAGCCATCTATGATTTTAATAAAAAAAATGATTCAGAAAACGTTGAAGATCGCGAAATTGAAATGAGTAATTCGTAATAAAATGAATAATTTTGATAAATATAATAATAAATATAATAAAAAATAGTATAAGTCTTTGCATTTTGACTTTATTTACTTTGTGTTTCCAAGAAATTCCTTATTTTAAGGCAATTTGTGTTAAGTCTCACAGTAGTTTATCTATTTAACAATTTTATAAATGTTATATCGAACAGTAGATTTGATGTTTTGAATTTACTATTTTACTGTTTTCTGCTGTTTTTTTAAGTTCCATTTGCTGCTTTTTGCTTTCCTGAGGTTGGCAACACTGTACTCAACACTACCAACACTCTGTGGCGAACCGTGTTGCAATGTGAACGGGAACAAAGCGGGCCTATAAAGCACGGACTGCTGCGCCTGTAATTATTATGCCGTGAGAGCTCGACTTCGGGCGATCACCTCTGCAGGCCCTAACGCCACCCAGCCTTAATGACTGTTGCGAATTGCATCAAAATGTTTGCTATCACGCCTGTTTATTGTTTTTCCGTGACGGTTTTAATGCAGTTTACATGGCAGTTTACATGGTATTCGAAAAATTGCGGCGTGTTTTAAACCACGACGAACCGGAGATGGTTAAGCGCGTTTATTAAAATTTCTTTGTGCGTTTTTGTAACCATTTTCCCAAAAAATTACCGGGCCGATTTTTTTTTATTTACTTTAAGTAAATAATCTCTTCTAAACAGATTCTTTTATGGCTTTTTTACGACTGTAGATCACGTAGGTGCTGCAATAGTGTTTAAAATTTTAAAAATTATTTTCCCGGTTTCCTCAAAAATTATACCTACGGGGCCTGCTATTGTGGTGTTTTGCATCATATAGTTATCACATCTAAGCAGATTCTTATAATATTTTGTTAAGAGAGCGTTTTAAAATATTTACCTACAATGTTACCATTTTCTAATGCGTTTTTTTGCGTCACACTGATATCGCTACGGAGCAGGTTCTTAGATACGGTAAGGTTATTAGTCTCCTATTAAATATTTAACAATGCAAATTTTTTGGACTAATGGTTCTGTGAACGCACATTTTTAATTTTTTTTAATAATTCTTTAAGTTTTTAGACAATACGTAGTGATGTCCCCCGCATATGGCAGTCTGCTACGATCTATTATAGTTAAATGACATGTTTACGGTGACCACAGCCCGCAGCCCGCGACGTTGGTGGCTCGTCTCAAAATATACAACAATACTTTTTAAACCATTTCCAAACAATGTGGTGTTTTGTTTTCTTGTACGTTTCCGGTCTGCTCTTAGTTCTACACTGGGAGCTTTCTGCTTTGTTCCTACGATTACGAATAGGGCATGTTCGGTGTAAAAGTCTATATTTTAATACCTACTTAGGTACTTGCGTATCTTTTCGTTCCAGTAGTGTAATACTACAATATACATATAAAAATTATTAACACGGATAACGTTGACACAAGATATTTTTTATTCGTCAAAATCAAAGAGATCCCGATTCCCATCCCACTAGATTATTGAAAAACCACGCCAACCTACCTACTTAGATAAATTGTTTAACTACACTACACCTACCTACTTACGCTACTAGTGTAATGTGAAGTACTTATCCACTTGTACTAACTAACCATTGCCCAAATCTGGCAATTAGCTTTTACTAGAAGGCTCAGAATACAGAACAAACTATATTTGAGCTCAGAGGTTAACTACTGGTCAGTTAACTGCGTAGTTATCTTGTTTTAGAATTTCTAGTAACATTTTAAAAATTTCATTAAAATTCGAATCGAAAAATGTATTCAAACTCCTCTTTTAAAACATATAAATAATCTGTGTTCAAACCACGAAAGATTAATTTTATCGATATGCAATTTGGACGTCACTAAACCAATTAGTCAAAATGTTTAGCGAGTCTATGGGACGGAAATATAGAAAATTACGTCTATGGTGTCAATAGACAAGCATCACGCAGCGTTATGAATGAACGCGGAACCCGTGGACCCCCGGCGGTGTGGTACCACGGTGGGGGGAGCCTTCGGAATTCCAAAAACTCGAGTGGGCGACTCGGAGGCACAAAAAAGTCGTCGATCCGGCACTAAGGTCCAGAATCGGCGTCTCCCGGTTTTTGTCCCAAATTGATTTCACTAAACCCTACTCTTAACTTTAAAGTTAGGTACGCGTCAACTTCATTACATTGTAGATTGCTATTATTATGGGCCTGTTAACAGAAATGTTCGACATGACGTGCACTGAATTTTATTTCGGTTTTCTTATAGCTTCGGTTTCGGTTATCAATTCGAGTAGTATTTTCTAGGCAATTATTTAAACATTTTGTTATTTGAGGCCATAAAAGGCACAGTGGCTAAATTTTTTTCATATTTGAGTTTATTTAATAAAATTAGTAGTAGCGCCACACTAGCCTAAAGTTAATGAATCCTTTTTTTCCGTAGCATATAGCAGCGCCATAGTGGCCTATGTGAGTTTTAGAGAAACTATAGTTCATGTAAGTAGGCCTAGGTAGTTTCATGGCCTCATTTATGTTGTAGGCCAAACCCACAGGCCAAAACCGAAATGCCGGGATATTTTTTATTGGTATTCCTCAGGAATGCCTAGAGAATATCCAGTCCATCTGCGAAGTGCCGCAATCAATTTTTTTTCGAAGTCGAAAGTTTTTTTCTACATTGTCAGGTCATTAAACTTGTGTATTAAAAGCTTTCATTTTTTAATAATACGTAGGTGTCTATTAGATTAGAGGTTGTAGCATGATAAGACGGCGATCCCAGTTAGGTATGAGATATCATTATTATTAAATCTTAGTAATCGTGAATTTTAAGTACCTATTGGTATTCCATACTTAGTCTTGGTTTATTAGGTTGCGGAGGATCTGAGGGAGAACCCATTGCACTATTTCAAATATGACTAATAATGGAAAAGCTTCACGACCCTCGCAGAGAGATAGAAAGAAAGCGATATAATGTTATCGTTATGCATTTATTTGATTGAATTATAAATTAATGTTAACATTATGTCACTAATTTATAACTCGATGGGTAATTAATTTATACAGAGCCGCACATCAAGTCAGGTTTAGTGCCTACCTTCTTCATTAATTTGCAGTATTTCCAGTTAACATTAATTAAAAATTGTATTATTTAGAAAACTGACAATCCAATGGTTTATTCACGAGACAGGAATGTTATTTCTCGTAAATATTTATGAATACAACAATATTGCTGTAAGTAGGTACAATTTTTTTGCTTGGCTGGCAAGTGAATAAGTCGCAGAACTTATCAGAGAGAATTCCTGATTTACGCTGGAGCAAGACAGCATATGACAGCGAGTCGCGAAACTGAATTCAGTTTGGCAACTTTAGTGGAAATGGGCCGAGCACATAGTTCGAAGAGCTGATGGTCGTTGGTATTCCAAAGTGCTGGAGTGGCGACCCCCCGCCGACAAGCACAGCGTTGGCAGACCCCCACTAGGTGGACCGACGACATCAAACGAGTCGTAGAGAGACTGGATTCAGGCGGCACGGCGCTGAACTTTGTTCAGTAGTGGACGTCTCTCGGTTGACAAAGAAAAAGAAGAAGACAGTGCAACCTATAGCATAGACTGCATAATATTGTGGCATTTGTATGACGCACCTATAACAATATGATGATGCCTTGATGATGCGCGTTTCTTGTCGTATGCTACGAACATTGAATTTAGAATCACCCACTTTCGCTACACTAAAATTAGATGGCTACGAAAAGAAACAATTGCGGTGTTAAACAACAAACGGCAGTGCGTCTACTCTTCCGTTATTAAAAGCTTTTATTGAACTTGCAATGTATGTACGGTCGGGGACTAAATATGTTTACCACTTTTCAAATTAGATTCTTCGTAACCCTGCGTTCAGTAAGGTCTATAATGCTATATCAAGGCATTTGTTACGTTATAAAAATTTCATGCATCGTTTTGTCAAAAAAAGTATTAATGACTTTTCTATACAAATATTAGTAATAAAACTCATTTCCTAAATTCAAGTTTGACACATTAGATCATTGCACTTGTAAAAGTGACAATTAATTATCAAAAATATTAGATTTGTTATTTGAAATTTAAATATACAAAATAAATACAAAATGGAAGCTTAATCTTAATTCTAATGGTGAAGTTCATATTGTGCATTGAATCATAATGATGCTGATAGCATCCACAGTCAAAAACAGTCAAAAGGAGGTGGATGAGCTATGGTGATGCGTGGTGTTTCTACAGCATTTTACATTGATGTTCAGCAGCAAAATTCCGACAACCTAAGTTCAAGATAATGCGCTGAGCTACTATTCCATGGTTCAATCTGCACCGTGGCAGTCATCTCGTTCAATAGCCCACTCGATCTGCTGATTTGAAACTGAAAATTTATGGAGCTTAGTGATTCAAAGCTGGGACTGTCAGAATCAAAGAAATCCTCAGTCTTAGATCACATTGCATTGGGATATGGGATGATATGAACTGACTTATCGCCTTGTCGCGTCTATGCGAGAGAGTCTACGTGTTGTCATAGCAGCGAATGGAAGCTAATTAAGCTAATTATTTATTTATATAATATAATATTGTTTAGTTTCTCAATAATAAAATTAAGAAATAAAGATTCTTTGAAATTTCATTAGATTATTACCTACTTCCGTTTTCTCATTTTGGTAACTCGTGTCCTGTGCTCGTGTCTACATGAGATGATATCTATTTATTAAAATTACTAGCTTTTGCCCGTGACTTCGTCCGCGTGAAGTTAGGATTCAAAAATTTCCATGGGAACCCTCTATTTTTCCGGGATAAATGTCGCTATCCAAATCCTCAACTATATCCATGCAAAAAATCATGTGGATCTATTGCTCCGTAGCTGTGTGATGGAAGAACAAACCAACAACGAACAAACAAACACTTATAATTATTTTATAACATTAGTAAGGATTTTTGTTCCAAAAAAGGTTTTCTACATCTAAACTATTTAGCAGTCACAACGGAGTGATTACATTCTCTTTGGCAGTCACCAACTAAAGAGACCACTAAAGGACTGTCTAAGCACCGCTACATGTTAAAAAGTCTATGATCTATGGTTAATCAAATCACATATCGACCTTCTGACACAGATGTGTGCATGCAATTATGAATCTTAAGGTGGTAAACATTTTCTGTCCGCGACTGTACGTGGGATGAAGATAACAAATAAAAGCGTGGAAACTTGATTTGTTCGTTTTATTTCACTAATCATTCTCTTAGCACATCGCACCGCACACACACTCGACGCCATATTATCATTTTCTCTCTGTCAGGCTTCTTTCAAAGGCTTCCATACGTCACTTCTCATTACATTTTGGCTTACGTTCCGTTCCCACATGTATCTATGTATGTAACTATGTTTGTTCGGGTGCAACTCAATTTTGAAGCAGATAAAAACTTTGACACACGTAATTCTTTATTTTTATAACTTGAAAAATGACGGACTTTCATGCAAATATTCAACCCCTATTTATCCCCTTTGGGGGTGGAATTTACAAAAACAAATTTCTTCATTTGAAAGCCCAAATACCAAGTTTCATGGATATAACTTAAAAATGACGGACTTTTATGCAAACTTTAAACCCTTATTTAACCTCTTTGGGGGTGGAATTTCAATTCTTAGTGGGTTACATTATAAAAAGAACCTACTGTCGAAATTTCAAACTTCTAACTCCAATTATTTAGGCTGTGCGTTGATATTTAAGTTAATCAGTCAGTCAGTCAGACTTTAAATTTTATATTTTAAGATTATTGCATGACTTCGCCAATAGCTGTATTTACTCGGAACGCAGCGTTTCTGACACAGCGTTTGTGCCAAATGCATTTTGCCTCTCCAAATGAGGGTCTGAGTAGGTACTACCTACTAGCCTACTTTAATACAGAATTGTTTACTAAAATATTTCAAACTGTGACCTATTTTACTTACTTTTGAAGTTTTCAAACTAAAACATAACAAAGATATTATGTCTCAATAGCCCAACGGTAAAAGGTATGGACTGAAAACTGAAAGGTCGCAGGTTCGAACCCCACCCGTTGCACTATTGTGGTACCCACTCCTAGCACAAGCTTTCCGCTTATTTGAAGGGGAGAGGAGAATATAAGTCAGTTCAGCTTAATTAAAATTCTTTGTTTGATAAAAAAAAATGCTGCAGCCTCAAGTAGTTCCAACTCCTCAGAATGTTACAGCAGATATAGTAAGTTTGGGCTCATTAGAATGGTCTCAATGAGTAGGTATTAGAAAAATTATGATCGAGGATCGAGGAGGAGAATATGATGATGGAGTAGCAAACTGCGTAACAGGGTGTGGCATATATCGTCCATAGTCCGGTCATAGATTCACATGTAGGGGGTTCCAAATTTTTAATTTAAACTTGTATAAAACGCACTCGCACACTTCAAGCCGGAGCTTCAGCGATTTTTTTTTAAAGAATATTAGCCAAACTGAAGTTGACTAATAGCCTCCTATCTCCTCCAAATAAGCGGAAAGCTAGTGCAAGGAGTGGGTACGACAATAGTGTAACGGGTGGAATTCGAATCTGCGACCTTTCAGTTTTGAATCTGCACCTTTAACCGTTGGGCTATTGAGGCTTGAATTTTACGGCCAAGATGCGCTTAAGGCCTTAAATACAAAAACGAGGGAGGTCTTAAACGTTCTTCGTAAACGGTTGCGCTATGGTTAGTTAAAATAACATAATAACGAGCCACATATTTGGTTAACATGACAAAGACTGGACAGGAATGCTGTTCATCTCGCCGGCGCTTCGGCGGCTGCATTGAAAAGCTTACAGCATAAGAGCTGGTGACGTAGTCGACTAGCCAGGAAAGCTCGTCGTCACTTCCACCAAACTTCAGTCTACTTCGATCTTCTATCTAAATAAGGAAAAGATGACTGACTGTTGTAATACAGATAGCTATTGTAACGTAGGCATCCGCTAAGGATTTTTGTAAATACAGCCCTTGAGGGGGGAAAATAGGGGTTTGAAAATTCGAATTTAACTTGATTTTTAGAACCTAAAGGTCGTAGCCGATTTACACGACTCCGCTCCCAATCAACCAAAGTATGAGCATTCAAATATGGACTTAATATCATGCTCTGGACAGTAACAACACTAAATAGAAAACAGCGCGCGGTACCGTTACCGTACCGCGGTGTTGTTACTGTAAAGTGCACCTCCAGAGCAGTCCATATTTGAATGCTCATACTTTGGTTGGGTGGCAGCGGTGTCGTGTAAATGGGCTACGACCTTAACCGATGCAGTCTCGTGCAAAGGCTATACTAATATTATAAAGCTGAAGAGTTTGTTTGTTTGAACGCGCTAATCTCAGGAATTACTGGTTCGAATTGAAAAATTCTTTTTGTGTTGGATAGTCCATTTATCGAGGAAGGCTTTAGGCTATATAACATCACGCTGCGACCAATAGAAGCGAAGCATCAGTGAAAAAAGTTGCAAAAACGGGGAAAATTATCCATATTTGAGGGCTTCCGTTACGTGCGCTGCGTAAACGGTTCAAGTTACCCAAAAAATAGCTAAATATTTTCGGAGATAGAGGACATAACTTCTCGCGGACGAAGTCGCGGGAATCAGCTAGTCTCTTTATAAATATCAGATAAACCAAATGATTTGTCCGAACAAGTACTTATCTCTGATCCGCTTCATGGACAATCACCCTTGCACTGATGGTAAGTGCGCCTTTCTGCGTTCACTTGCTCTTAGCCTGGATTTCCATCGGATCTGATTTCGAGTCACGTACACTGAGCGTCGCATTTTATAAGCTGTTTAAGGGTAACGTGTATTTAAACAAGATTCGAACACCTGTTTATCTATAGGTACAAACTCCCTGGCCCAGTGGTGAGAGCTGTGGTCTTATGACTGTGAGGTCTTGGGTTCGACTCCCGGCTGGTCTGGACTGGTGAGAGGCTTTGGCCGTGGCTAGTTACCACCTCAAAGACGTGCCGCCAAGCGATTTCGCGTTCCAGTACGATGGCGTGTAGAAACCGATTAGGGGTAACTATGTAAATGAGTCACACTCGCATACGAAGGGTTCCGTACGAAAAAACACCTAAAACACGTTTTTAGGTGGAGAGTAATAGAAGCAAACCTTTATTAACTCAATTTAAGTTATTGTGATTAAGAACTAATTTTTTTATTTATTATTACACAAATTGATAGTTGCATCGATGATCCCCATGAAGCGTGAAAAATTTTAATTTCATTAATTCATTAAAATTTTTGACGATGCTGTTCATAACATGAAATCGCATCGTTTGATTGAAATCGCATCGCTTGATTGTACGTCGAACAATCAAACGATACGATTCCGACGCGCAACGTACGATTGTTAGCAAATTAGGACGAGGCGACGCCTGACACCTTTTAATTTTGTCTTACTTGAGCCATTTTTGGCACTGTTAAAACCTTTTTTCTGTTAATTAAACATTTCATTTAGGTCTTTGTAAAACAGCATCTTGCTTTGTTGCCATAATACCTGCCTCCTAAAGGTTCTTTATGTTGTCCAGTGTAGGATAATATAGGGGATAGGGTCGTAGGTATCCAGTCGTTCACGCTGCGCAAACACTTGAAGCGGTCGTGTGTTTTGTTTCCGTATTTCTGTCTCGCAAAGCAAAGGAGACGCTGGTTGTGAGATGTTTATTTATTTATCAATCGGTGTCAGGGCTACCACAATTGTAATAAAAATCTATGAAACTGTTTAAAAACAATGCAGTATCAGAGGCGGCTCTACACATGTAGCACCCGTGTGCAATCCTCTTGGCGCCCTCTAGTAGACACGCGGCCAAAATTGAATACTTACAATACAAGAATACCTTTTGACTTACAGTTATATTTTCACCAGTGAAAGGAAATTCAGGTGCAAAAAATTGTGCAATTTTAAATGATGTCGGGAAGCAAGCAAGCGCGGCTCGGCGCGGCGCCCCCTACAACCCTGCGCCCGTGTGCGTTGCACACCCTGCACCATAGGTAAAGCCGGCACTGGGTAGTATTTTAGGTTGATAGTGTTTTTAGGTTAGTATATAGTTAATAGATAGGTACCTACATACTAGAATCATAAATCAAAAAATATCTATTGCCGCTATATCTTCTTAATATATAAAAATGAATCGCTTAATGTGTTGGTAAGCGCATCACGCGTGAACGGCTGGACCGATTTCGCTAATTCTTTTTTTATTGTGTTTGTTATTGTCAGGAGAAGGTTCTTATGAAAGAAAAAATTAAGAAAATTGCGCGGAAAATTAGAAAATTTAAGAAATATTAACCACCATATTAAATTATTTCTAATGTAACCGCTTTTACAATTCAAACTTTTTTGATGTAACCTTATGGCGTTTGACATAACATTGACAGAATGCGTGCTGCCAATTTCGTCAAAGAGTTTCAATATTCATAGTTAAGACAGGACAACGTCTGTCGGGTCCGCTAGTTAACAAATAATAACAATAAAATAAAATAGGTAATAAAGTAGGGTCGCCATACAAAAAACGTGATTTTTTCGGCCTTCTTTGCTCAACCTTAATAATGGATGGTACGGAACCCTTCGTGTGTGAGTCCAACTCCTACTTGGCCTGGTTTTAAGACAGGTAAAGAAAAATAGAGTATAGCTTAGATTATAGCTACTACTAGTTGCTACGTGGGTTCATTTGAATATTGGATCAAATTCGGGTTCAAACGAAACAAAGCTTGACTTTTAACTGCATAGTCGTGATTCCCACGTGAGCTCGTGTTAGATGTAACACTAAAAATATGGGGATGTAAGGGTCTGTACCGGTAATAAAGCCTACCTGCCCGATAGATGTTATCTCGCCCAGTCAAAGACACCGGCCGCCTCCGCATCCCACTTCCTGCCATACAATTATCTTCATTCGACCACAGTGCTTAAAGTTCAATTTCATTTGAGCGGTAGGGACCTAACGGTGTGGTATTACAACACTTTTGTTGGGTTGAGTTTTTGTCACAAGTGTGTATTAGTCATAAATGGCATACCCGTGCCTTCAAGTTGAACATTTAATCTCGTTTATGATATTATATTGTGCCGCTTACATTGGCGTAAACTAGGTTTTGCGGGTGAATGGAGCATAAAATTAATAAAAAAGGTGTATGTAAGTGTAAGTTAAAACATGCCGACAATTAATTAATGTGACTCTATCTAGGTATTTTACTGTGCACTAAAGCAGAGCGCAGCTAAGATGTTCAGCAGAACAATCCGATTGCTAAAAGATGAAGTGATAATCTATAAAAAAAAAAATTAAAAAAAAATTGAAGTGTTTAGTTGTAAGCTTTTTACTAAATGCTTATGAAAGTAAATATGGTGCTCATAAACAAAAATAATTTTTTTTTTAATTTTTGTTTGTCTGCCTGTTTGTTTGTTTGTTCCGCCTAATCTTGGGAACGGCTGGATCGATTTGGACGGGACTCACTGATAAATACAACAACGAAACCTTACACTGCGCGTGGCCTGACACGATCCGCGTTCCTAAAGCCCCACATTTTAGGTGGGCAGAAACCCTGCAGCATCAGGATTGAAGAGTTGAGTCCTGAAATTCAACGATGTAGTCTTTACTTGGTACCTACAATAAGTATTCATAATCGACAGTTCCTAAATCCCCACAGTTTAGGAGGGCAGTACCCCTGCAGCATCAGGATTGAAGAGTTGGAACCCCAAATTTTTATGGGAAAGTTGCAAAGTTTTAGTTTCAATTAAAAAAAGATTCACACAAATCGGTTAAGAAATCACGGAGATATCGATATACAGAGGTTATAAGTACCGTATTTACTTTCGTATGCAGTTATTTAACTGTACTGTGTGTCTCAAATAAATGCTTTTTCTTTCTTTCTTTCTTTCTTTCTTTCTTTCTTTCTTTCTTTCTTTCTTTCTTTCTATTTAAAAGCTGTTCTTTTGATATTATAAACAGACACTTTTATTTATTTGTATAGACTAACTAGCTTTAACCCGCGGCTTCGCTCACGTTAGGTTCGATTTTTTAACCCCCTATTTAACCCTCTAGGGGTTGAAATTTTCCAAAATCCTTTCTTAGCGGATGTCTACGTCCTAACAGCTACGTGTATGCCAAATTTCAGCTCAATCAGTCCAGTGGTTAGAGTTGTGCGTTGATAGATCAGTCAGTCAATCAGTCAGTCAGTCAGTCACCTTTGCCTTTTATATATTTAGATGTACCGAATCACAGGTATCAACTATAGCCTATAAGGCTATTTACCCGTTTTAAATAAACTGTTAGCCAATCAAATCGTTAAGGCTCCCTACGTCCGCTGCAATAAAGCAAAGTATTTAGACTAAATAACGTGTACCAATTAAACGGATAATTCTCCCGGATACGGCGGCCAAACTATTTTATTCATTGTCGTATAAAAATTCTTTTGGAATTGCCTTCCGCTCGAATACGAGATGGGCGACCAGCTATTGCTAAGCCAAAGCTAGGCCAAATTTTTTTCAAAATAAGTATCCGTTTTTGAAACACTTCACAAGTTTTGACTTTTCTTTATCATAATAATTAATTATTCTCAGTAATTGACATAACTGTACGAGTACTTAAAGCTATTTGAGTTTTGCTAGAAGTGTGCAAACAAAAGTTCTATTTCTGTCGAACACATGAACCATTCATTTCCTTTTAAATGTCATACAATCGAATCGATCAAGGCAATTCGATAACTTTTTTATACTTAGGTATCGAAATCTTAGCACACCCTGGAGGACCCCAATGCCTGTTTGTTTGTTCTAAAAAATGCCTGGGGAAATGCGGGCTCTCAGTGCAAATTAACCAATGATAGTACAAGTAAAAAGAGGACCTCTTTTTACTTGTAATATCATTGAAATTAACGTAGAAATTACCCATAGGGTAGTGTATGAATAGCTACCATAGCTTCTATGCTTTTCAAAACTAGGTATGTCCTGGAGGATATTTCCAATAATGATCACCGGTGAATTGTTAGCTTTATTATAAACCACAGAGAGCATAAGGCTACCATTATATTCTACAATTTCTATACTTATTACTTACCAAAACCATCAAGTGGGGTAAGTGGACTTTATGTCATTTAACATGGAATTAGCCATAGCTAGAAAAACAATATCTATAGCTTCTATTATTATTATCGTTATTTATTTTTTAAAGAATATTAGCCAAACTGAAGTTGACTAATATTCTCCTATCCTCTCCAAATAAGCGGAAAGCTTGTGCTAGGTGTGGGTACGACAATAGTGCAACGGGTGGGATTCCAACCAATTTTGAGTTTCAATCTATATTTATAAAATTCTTAGCATCACCTGGTGAATGTTCCCAATAGTAATCGCTGTGGGTAATGCGGGCTTTATGTCAATTAACGTGGATATTAACCGTAGCGTGGTGTAGTTAGAGCCGTACAGAACGAGTTGGGTATAAATAAACTGCAGCTGCATCGGTTATCGGAATTAGAAAAAAATTGTTTGGTCTGCGTAACGCCGTACGCCGTAACGCGCGGTAACGCTCCGTGTATCGTTCAATGACACCCGGGAAGCTGGGGAAGGAGCCACATATGAACAACACAATCCAAGTACTAAGGCAACATAATCTAACAAGAAAAGGTTAGAGTTATTTTGCTATAATCCGCCAACAGAAAAAATCTGTATGGTCAAACATGCAGTTAAAAGCTAAGCACCGCTCACCTTACCGACCAAGCAAAAAAGCCAAGTTCCCAAGCAAGCAGT
Source organism: Hipparchia sbordonii (assembly GCA_038048805.1). Classification (NCBI taxonomy): domain Eukaryota; kingdom Metazoa; phylum Arthropoda; class Insecta; order Lepidoptera; family Nymphalidae; genus Hipparchia; species Hipparchia sbordonii. Next base: position 14,369,190 of record CM076099.1, on the reverse strand, counting down.
GCCACTACCACACAAGACTTTTATATCGTGATTTTTTGTCATGAACTTCCGCAAAGTAACGCCTGATTCTATCCAAAATAATCTTAGACAAAACAGACAGTTGACAAAATAATTCAAGCCTCAATAGCCCATCGGTTAAAGGTGCGGACTGAAAACTGAAAGGTCGCAGGTTCGAACCCCACCCGTTGCACTATTGTCGTACCCACTCCTAGCACAAGCTTTCCGCTTATTTGGAAGGGATAGGAGAATATTGGTCAACTTCAGCTTGGCTAATATTCTTTATAAAAAATAAAAATAAAATATCGTCATCATAATGAGCAACCCATTAATGTCTCACTTCTAAGCGCGTCTCCTCTCAGAAAAGGGTAGGCTGGGTAGGCACTGATTTCTTTAGTCTGGTTATCTATGGTTAACATTGGATTTGCTGAACCTATACAAATGACAGCTTAATTATGGATCAATTTGAAGCGCCACATCTGACATACGAGTGTCTCTGGAACTAATCATATTGCAAATGGCGCACCGACCTCTATAATTAATCTATGAAATCATGCAACAACAACGATGAAATCATAGAGCTCAGTGGTTATAGTGGAAAGATGTCCCTTATTGTGTTTTGACAATGAGACAGCCGCGCTTTGAAAGCTGTAACTTTTCACTGAGTTAAACTTAGAAGCTTGATATATTCAAACCCTCAAGGGACCATTTAATAAACTTTACATTCAGTATACATTTCCATTTATTGAGCCATTTCCGAGAAAAAAGGTCTTGACACACGGACAGACAGGCGGACAACGGATTTAGGCTATAAGTGTTCCGTTTTTTTTTTTTCGAAACCTTAATATCCGCAAATAATTCCAAGAATTCTCATAATATTATTTTTTGGCAATAGCTCAACTAAAGTGCATCGCGAAAAGCGGATCAAAGAACTATTCGACCTAGTTACTTTTCTATTTTTACTTTTTCCACTACCGCCCGCTTTGAACATCCCACGTTTTATTTTGTTACATTAGCCATATTGTATTGACCACTCAACAACTGTTTTTACATAAAATGAGTGCTTATGATTCGGTGAACAACGTTTCAAAGCTCTACATATCAGAAGCGCGAACTTTTTTCATATGTAAGTATGTATGTTTGTCCACGCATTTCTCGAAAACCATTAATCGGATTGTGATCATTCTTTTTTATTTGCTTACATTTACTTCAACTCAGGGAACAGTAAAGATTTTATCAAAATCGGTTCAGTTGTTTTCAAGATTACTCTTTTCCCTATTCTATATTGAAGTTAGTTTAATTTTTCTTAAATTATGGCTTATTAGTTGATGCCCGCGACTTCGTTCGCGTGGATTAAGGTTTTTTAATTCCCGCGGGAACTCTCTAATTTACTCGTGATAAAAGTAGCCTATGTGTTATTCCAGACTAAATTCTATCTCTGTGTCTCGGCTAAATCGGTTCAGTCGTTACGGCGTGATTGAGTATCAAACATCCTTCCACGCATACATCCAAACTTCGCATTTATAATATTAACTAGCTTTTGCCCCCGCGACTTCGTCCACGTGAAATTAGATTTTGGGGTGGAATTTTCAAAAACTGTGACTCACGTACTTCTTTATTTTTAACTGAAAGCTCAAATACCAACTTTGATGGAAACAACTTGAAAAATGACAGAGTTTCATATAAACTTCCATCCCCTATTTAAACCCCTTAGGGGTGGAATTTCCAATAATCCTTTCTTAGTGTGCGCTTACGTCATAAAAGGAACCAACTGTAAAAATTTCAAGTTTCTAACTTCAGTAGTTTAAGCTGTGCGTTGATATCTCAGTCAGTCAGTCAATCAGTCAGGACTTTGAATTTTATATATATAGATAGGATAATAGGACTTTAGCTTAAACACTATACAATACTTAAAGTATAGACAACAAAATATGTCTTGACGAAAAATACATTGAAGAGCATCATTGATATTTTAATTCATAAAGTCGTTTATGTTAATTTGCGGTTTTCCTTCAACAAGAAGAATTAAGATGACGTGAATGGTGTTATTGTAGTTGCGCCTATCCGAAAAGTATGTTTCATAGGTTTGTTTAAATAGTGTAGACACAGTTTAGTAACTATATACAGTTCAGTGGCAGCAATGATAGCGACATTGATTGATTGAACAACCATCCAACTAACTTCAACGAAGTATGAAATTATGGGGTGCAACTATTTAAAAAAAAAAAATATTCGATGACAAGATAGCCCTTGACTGCGATCGCACCTGACGGTAAGTGACGATGCAGTCTAAGATGGTAGCGGGCTAACTTAGAAGGGGTATATTCAACCCATACCCCTAATCGGTTTCTACACGCCATCGTGCCGGAACGCTAAATCGCTTGACGTCATGTCTTTGACAATTTCAGTATTATGAAAATTTTCAGCAGTCTCTTACGATATCTTTCCTATTGTCCCTAGGCCCTAGTATTTTTTGCTCCTTACTATTTTTACAAAAAATTTTAATGCCTTAAGACAATAGGTATTTTCTTTTTCATCTAGTGTCATCTCGTAGTGGAGCATTAAGGCTATAGTTTGACTTTATTCACTCCAGCACTGGAATCATGGGCAGGAGATAAAAGTTTTATCCCCCGATTTTATCCACTGACAGGGGATAAAATTATCTTTTCCCTATGCTAAAGCATGGCGACAGAGGAGAAGGCGATGTATATTTCTATAAGTATATCCACTGAGTGTTATTTCCACCGCTGTGCCCATGCTCGACGGGTGAATAAAGCTAAGCGAGGGGATAAACGTTTTATCCTTTTCCCGGGGATAAAATTTCTCCCGCCCATGCTACCAGGGCTGTGCCTGATCATTGACGTAGTGCTAAAATGTGTCTACACGGTTACTCGTCATCTCTATGTGTATCCCTATAGATGTCAACCCAATTAGAGCGCAAGTTAAACCACAAGCGATTGTTTTCTACGTCAACCAGGCGTTTACACAAATATGTGATTCCTAAACTGTGTATTAGTTCGTATGAATCGTCGTTTGCCATTCGACGAATACCTAGCCAATGTAAACAGATTTGCGAGTTCCCTATAAACACGCCAAGCGTTGAAAATTGAAGCTGAGAGGTTCGTTTAATATTGGGAGTTCTTGGACTTGTGAATTTCTTTCAACACATTACGCACATATGATAGGTCTTATGTACAGCTACAGCTGTACATAAGACCTATCATTCGACAAGGCTGGATAGGTCTCTTGTATCTCTGACCATTGGGAAACCATGTTTTGGAGCATGCTCTTCAGTCACTGAGGGATTCATATCCTTTGATATAATTTTTGTTCTTTCTTTGCTTTTTAACACAATAATTTAAAGACTAACGCTAACTATGGCCTCATAAGAAGGCTCAGGACGATAGAAAGAGCTATGCTCAGAGAATCCATGCGATATCAAATCAGAAATGAGGAGATCCTTAGGAGAACCAAAGTCACATAGCTCTGCGAGTTGCGAAACTGAAGTGGAAATGGGCGGGGCACATAGTTCGAAGAGCTAAAACATATTAAACCTATGAAAGATGTGCACAAGAACAGCTGATCTCTAAGAAGCGAAGAAAAAGAGATTTCTTAAGAGAAAAATGCCATCAAGATATTATAAAAGTAGGTAAACATTTCATAGATATAAATAAATAAAATTAGCGTCATAAATTATCTACAAAAATTACATAAATGGCTATATCTATTTCAAATTTATTATACCGTAATCTAGGTGTATTTAATAATGTACCTAGCTTATCTATCTACTACTTTAATAGATAAACAATATTAATTAGGTATTTCGTTTCTCGGAAATAAACGGTAGCCTTTTGAAGAGTTTTATTATTAGAAAAAGAATGTTTACAAGTTGTTACAAGCAAACTAGAGCCGTGTTAGGGCGAACACATACGATCAAATTTGTTGTCAAAGCTTGCTTGAAACTTAGGGATTCGAAAAAAGGATCAATACCTAGTAGTATCGATACCCTAATTGATTTATTAATACATATAAAAAATTCTGAGGCCGGCGGGATTCAAACCCACATCTCTTTGGAAATCACGCTATTAGGATATTTCTTTATTTTTTATTATTTTTTTTATTTTTTATTAAGTGTAAGATAACACTTTAATAAAAAATAAAAAATAGTATCGATACTTTTAATTAGATAAAGATACCTAGGAGAGTTCTTGAAAGCTGTACACTCCGTCGAGAGAGATAACGCTATACATCAGAAAGAGAATAGCAGATATAAACTATAGTCTGCTTACTTACGGTACTTTCCCAATTACTCGATACTTTTATCTCATCACTAGATTTCACACTATAGTTTAAACTATTCTCTTTTTGATGCATAACGTTATCTCTCTCGATGGAGTAGCACAGCTTTCCTGGGTATCGAATCAAAAGTATTGATACTAATCAGGTATGGATCCTTTAAGCATCATGCAAACTTGACGGCAAACTTGATCGTATGTGGCCTCCTTAAGAGTGTGTACAAGTTGATACCAGGTAATTCCGCGATAAAAAACAGACTCGCTAACAAACCAACAGCGCACTGAAGCGGCGAAATAATGAATGTGATTAGCTGTGAATGTGCACATTAAAAGCCATGCGAGCAAGCGCAGGCGCGATGTGGACGACGAAAATACTAGTATAAGTAGCAATACAACAACCTAATAGGTGGTGTAACATCCTATTATTATTATAGTTAAGTATAGGATATCAACCTTAATGCATGGCTTTCATAATTAAAAACGGCAATCACACTATCGCACATATTAAAAAGAGTGAAAGTTTGTATGTGTGGTGTGTATGTTTGTTACTACGTCACACCACAACGAATGAAACGATTTGGCTGAAATTTGGAATGGAGATAACTCAGGATTATCACGTAGGCTACATTTGAGGCCAGCAGAGCCAGAGTGACCTAATAGATTTAAGTGTAGGTTAACACTTCAATAAAAAATTAAAAACAGAGTGGCCTATTTACATGAACAATAGTTTCTCTAGAATTCACATAAGCCACTATGGCGCTACCTATTTCTGATAGGTAAAGGTGGTTATATGCTGCCATCTACGGAAACAATGATTCATTAATTTTAGGCCAATGTGGTGCTATGTTTTAACTCTGACCCCTATTTTATTAAATAAACTTAAAAATGAAAAAATCTTAATCCACGCGGACGAAGGCGCGGAAATCATCTAGTAGATAAAAAAAACTTAAATTAAAGTATCATTTAGATATAACTTGGTTTTCTATGCATCTATAAATGCTGCAGTTACCTACTATTACTTAGTGTGATATTGAGCTACCTTCGATTATAGCCTTCTATAACAAGCATCTATCTACTTACAATGTGTTATCATTAACGACATGCAGATTGCATTAGATAAAGATTTCATTCATTGTTATATTAATTAATAGCTATATCTACCAGTTATATTGTGTGTACCTAAGTGCATGTTATTATCATTCCTAGAAACGATAATAAATTTAATAGATAGCTGTATTTAACATTTAGGTTATGCCCCCGACATATTTATAAGAACCATTGACATGATAATACTGGACTTCGGGTCAGCGCTAAAAATTGTCCGAACCGAAAGAAATCCAAAACGCGAAAAAGGTTTCCAATTGACCGTCAGTTGAAGCAAATTATTGCAAGCAAAATTGTGCTGTATAATAATGGTCTAAGACATAAATTACAATGTATTTGTTTGTTTATAAAAAAAGACGTGTGGCATTCGGGGACTGCCGCGGTAAAGCTATTGCATAGCATTTTTTATCAACGCCATCTAGTAGCTCACGGCTAGATGTCGTTGATAAAAAATGCGCCATCTAGCGGCTCACCGTGGAGGAGTCCCGTGTCAGATTATTTTCGTTACGGAATTTCTGGATTCGGTCTCCACGCTGGCCTGCGATATAAGCTATGCAATAGCTTAATACACACGTACACTCGTATGTATAGGTTTTCTCGGGACACTTTTTTCGTGAATTTTGCATTACACCTAAGGTCCAAGTATTATTATGTCAATGATAAAAAGAAAAATTAAAAACTGAAGATTAAAATCTTTGTGTCTGTGCAATTGCCAATTTAAACACATAATTAAAAGCCAGTTAAAAGCACGGTAGCAATCATTTTGAGACAATCCACAGCGGCTCTCTGGACATTTCGTTCAAGTGACTATGTGGCGGGCTTACTCTGATTTATTATCCCGAAGGCGCGCGCAGTGGCGCCGCCGTGGCAGCTTTTATTTGCATCTATAATTACCGCGTACTTTATTTTATTTTTCAATTTGCCAGCGACTAGCGAGTAGCGAGCGACACTTGTTAGTGCAATTCCGTTTAATGTATTGTAATTGCACGTCGCGTATCCAGCCTTGCCGTAGTAACTCGTAATGCAAGTGGATGAGTATGGTAATGAGAGTTTTTTATGCTGTATCACTATCGTAATTAACATGCGCTTTAATTAAGAGAAGTCACCCTTGAGCATCCCCGAGCAAGCCTCATACAAACGGATTTTCATACTTATTTATGTATTAACCAATGGTTTGCTTGGAAATCGTTCTAATGTCCAATTAATATTTGACAGTAGAACGTGTCCAATTTGGCACTTTCTAAAATATCACATTTTACATATTACATTTTTAGAACGTGTCAATGCATAGACATGTTCTAAAATTTAATATTTGTGTCTTGTCGTCGAGTGGTTTAGCTTTTGCTAAAAATAAATATGAATTTTTAGAGTTGTAAGGGCTCAAAGAGACCAACGTGTGTTCGTAAAACTTTGAGCTGAATGACGTTAACCGACAAATATTCACCTAATTTACTCTCAACCTTAATAATATTTACCGGAGTTTTTACAAGTATTTTATATACCTTCTTCATTGTTTCCGTAAATAGGCAATGCTCGCCTGTTTTGTATATGATATATCTATGCCTATCACTCTGTCCTATATAAATAAAGTGCCCGTGTGGAGATAAATTTCTTAAAAATCTTGTGGGAAGTGGGAACCCTTGGGTTTTCCGGGATAAAAAGTACCTTAAGATACACTCCAGGTTTTCCACTGTACCCATGGAAAAAATCCGTAGCTCTGTCGCGGCGTGATTGAAGGTACGGTAATTTAGTATCTACGTATATATAGAAGCATAGCTATAAATTGTTATGTTAATGTCCATGTCTCGTGTACGGACAATTTATCCTGCATGTAAATTTTATAATTACCATGTGCAGTGTCCTTGCGCTTGGACAAGTGAGTAATTATTTTAAAATTATATACCTCAGCTTTGCGACGACGACTACGAGTACATGCCAAGGTACAAAGTTCTCCGGCTGTAAAAGTTCCATCAAAATCAACCGTTTCCAAGATTAGTTTTGACCCAATTACATACTTCTGTAAACTATAAACAATTTAGCTAATTTTTAATTTTTTTTTAACCCCGCGGGAACTTTCTATTTTTCCGGGATACCCAAACAAAAATTCAGGTCAATTTGCTCTATTGTTACTTTATTCAAAGACAACTCAACTAAACGGTTCTTAGAGCGCTCTACTTATTTTGTTTTTTTTTTCACAAAAAGCACTAAAACCAAACCTGGATTTTTCTCATCCCATATATATATTTACAAAGTTTAATATCAATCCGACATGATTTTCTAGATTAAGCAAAACTACGTTTGTATCGTGCATAAAATACCTGCCTACTTATTGTTGAAAGTGGAAAAGCTTCACATCAGTACCACATTAAGAATTAGTAAATAGTTGAATACCTGGTTGATTATATTTGATCAAGTGTTTTATGTACATTTTATTGGTTCAGATGGTATTTTATTTTCTGAGGCATTCCAATTTACAGCTTTACGCAGGGTTGGGAGGAAGACAAATAAAATCCGGGACGGTTTTTCAAAGTTGCGGAGACAAAGTTTCGGGACTGTCACTGTCTTTTCAGACAAAATAAATCTTTAAAGCTGGGAATTACTTTTAATTTATGATTTTAACTTTATCTATGCAAAAAATTAAGTCTATCCGTTGTTCGCTTCGTGACTGAAGAACAAATCAACAAACGGAAATACTTTCGCACGTCTATTATATTCTAGTAGAACTTTTTCAAACGATCCGATCCGACAATTCTGTAACTTTTACCCCTTAATGTAGCCACATTAGGTATTAGTCACAAAGATGTCATGAAACGTGTATCTAAAATACGAACAAAATAATTTGTATGAATCTTGCGGGACATAAAATTGCGGGAAACCTTGGAAAAAGAAATTTTAATAAGTTCCTGGCAAGCGACAGCCCTGGCTGCGAAGAACCGGCTCTGATTACGACCGTTTCAATTAAGGAATGCATTGAAACCAATTGGTTTTGCTTTGATCATTCAGCAGTTGGACGCCTGTTTGGGTCAATAGCGTTCAAATAAGAGTTGTTTTAAAATTTCTCTGAATTCAATTTTCCGAATATTCTAGATGAAAGCTCGAACGGAACGTTTATTGTTTTCTCATTAAAGGGATTTTATAGCTTTTTTACCGACGCAGTTAGCAAAAAAAAGCAAAACAGGATTTGCTTAGCAGTTTCTTGCTGATTCATCTCGGTTGGAACGGCTTTCCAAACCAGTGGTAGAGTCACTTGACGATTCAAAAGCACTTTGTAAAAGTTTATTTAATCTTCAAATTATTCTGTTTTTATGTTTTTCAGGCCTATCGCCTATCGGCCTCCTAACAGCTCGATGGATTTAAATGAAAAAAAAAGTTGGGATAAAGTTGGATAACTTATTGAGTGGCATATACGGTATCCCTTCAAAAGCAAGATGATGTTTCCTAGATTATTTTATCGTCATAAAAATTATACAACCTGAAAGTTGTGTAAGCAGAATCTCTACATAATATCTCTTGATAATTATTCTGCAGTTGGATTTTTTTTTCAACCATAGGTAATTAACTTTTTAGAAGTATGTAATTGGATGAGCGAACCTCATAGGAATTTCTGACAAAAAATATTCGAAAGCGCGGCAGTAACTAGGCGCTCCTCTCATTTTTTTGTACTAAAACTACTTTTTTAGACTGCGCAAATGATCACATTTTTGCCGAATCCTTTATGTTCTGCAGCCGCTCCCTGGTGCACATTGCACATATCTGACACCCCCGACCGTAATGACCCACCCGACACACGACGTCCCAAGCACGTCCTTTACGATAACGACGACCAGATCACGACCGACAATGCTCCTTATCAGGTAGGGCAGCACACACATACAACCTCTGCACAGCGTCTTCGCCGGCGAAGACGAGGTCCCCGATTTCTAACGTTACCTGGGCGTGGATCCTTACCACGATCACGGGGGCGTACGGGCTAATTTAGTCCAACCACTCCCCCCTCCATTCGTCCCAACGTCATCCTAAGTCGTGGTTCGAGCCTCACAGGAGGCGCCCTTAGGAAGGCGTTGCCCCCCGATGTCTTCGAGCCTTAGAGCTCTTTTCCTACTTCCGGGCAGAGCCTCGCGCTCGCCAACCCCTCCGGTGACGCTGTAACGGCCAGTAGGGCCAGCAGCATACACAATCCGAAACAACAAAAACATATCTGACAGATCCTATTGCACATAGCTGACAGAATATTTCTACAAACACAAAAGTTTGACAAGTTAATTATCTTTCAAATAAAATCAAAATCCGTTTGTATGGGATGAGCACAGGAGCACTCGAGAGATTTTTTTGTATCTTTTTGTACTGTGGTCTACAATTCACAATAAAAGTGTAGGTAGGTATCGTTGTTCTATGGCGAGCGTCTGTGTGCATACGATTGTAGGCTCCGCCAGAGCCGCAGTATTGTTTGCTGTGTGACAAACAATGCGCCCAGAATAGGGCTGTCGAACTGAGAAACCAAAATCTCTGGGTAATATGTACAAGAAAATGGTGACTGACTATCAACGCAGAGCTCAAACCATTAGACGGATCGGGCTAGGCATACAGATAGCTATTATGACGTAGGCATCTGCTAAGAAAGGTTTTTTGAAATACCAACCCCTAAGTAGGTAAAGTAAGAGTTTGAAAAAACTTAACATGAGCAAAGCCGCGGACAAAAGCTAGTTTGTTCTATTAACCAATAGAAAAATTATTTAATGAACTTTTAATCCTATTTAAGTATTTTGGGACTTATAGATAAATAATAAAGATTTGGGACTTGTCGGTGATGATGCACGACACACGAGGGCCTGAGTAGCAGGTCCTCAACAAGTATTCAGGTGAGAAAGAAAACTGCCTTTTGTGGTGTTGTCCAGCAGAGTGTACTGGGGTTTATTCAAATTTTTCTTATATAGTACACGATTGACAGTGACAGGGGTGTTTTGCGTAAATCTTACAAATTGATTAATATTGTCACTGTCATTACGCTAAAGTATTATTTAAACAGATATGTAGATAATTAGACAATCTGTCGACTTAAGCTGTTGGCGTAGACATAAATTCCCCCCTTCTGAAACGCTAAGCGTTTAAGAATAAAGAGAAACAAGTAACAAATGCGTGTTAACGTTCTTCATACTACTCCTCCAGTAGTACGGATATCCGCAAAGCGGGAAATTCCACTGGAGCCCGGGTGAAGCATAGTGACTCTGCCCAGGAGCCAGTTGAGAGGAGCGACGTTGTCTTCTTGGGGCAACACGAGATCTCTCACGCGTAGCTTCTCGTGGCTTGTGCGCCACTTGATGAGCTGCTGCAGGTCTCTGAAGTAGACGCGTTGCCACTGGCGCCAGATATGCTGGCGCATCTTCTCCAGACGCTTGTAGCGGTCGAGGCTGCTGTAGTTGAAGTCCTCGACGCTCGATGATGGCGGCGCAGTCAGAGGCCGTCCGATCAGGAAGTGTCCTGAGGATAAAGGGAAAAGATCGTCAGGAGAGGAAAATGTAGGGTACAAGGGACGACTAATCAGTATAGCCTCCACTTGCGTACAAAGCGTACTCAATTCCTCAAAAGTGAAATTATTGTTTCTTAAATATTTAATATGATGCTTGGCGGATGTAATTCTCGCCACCCGTAGCTCGCTGAAGTGAGGAGCATAGGCAGATATGAATGAAAATTTAATTTGCTCGTAGGCCTCCATATGTACACAGCAGAAACAAAGGAACAACCATAAGTGACACTTGGTAGTTCTTGAGCCTCGACCCTTTCGAATTAATATCGAGAATGGACCCGCGAAGTCAATTCCAATCATCTGAAAGAACAAGGCAGGCTTCACACGCTGCGCAGGTAAATTTCCCATCAAGGGAATCATAGTTTGATTTTCGTGACGCCTACGTGTTATGCAATCTCGAACTGTTCGTCTCGCTAATGTCCTTCCCCCCAGTGGACACACAGTTTCTCTAATAGAACCCGTGCGTCTTGAATTAAAATCTACAAAGTTATGTATAAATATTAATAAGTGCGTGCAGTTACGTTTCAATCTAATAAAGTTTGAATAGGTTTCGAATTTGATCGAATCTGGCTCAATAGTAGCTGAGTGTGATTTTAATTCGGTTGGCTCTTCGACTATTTTGAAATTAATATTAATCGGCCAATGATTTTCATCCATGAGCAGAAACTCAGGGACATTGCGACAAAGTTCTGAATTTTTTAACTGAATAGCTTCGACGCCCCTAGATATCATATCCGTAGGGTTCAAATTCGTGGACATGTAACGCCAAGATATACCTCGCGTATTTTCGCTTTCCGCGACTATGTTTGCTACTAACATTTTTAATTTATTAGGGCGAGTGCTAATCACGCAGTTCGATATAGGTATGCGAAGTGAGTCTAGGTATGCTACGCAAAACCTAGCGGCGAGCGGCGCCGCGGACGATTCTAGACGCGGAATCGTAAGGTGTCTTTCGACCGAAGGTAATCTCGCATTCGAGTACAAAAGATTAACGCTCGACCCACCGAACACGTCGATTGTCTTTAAATATACGCACGCGCCATACGCACCTGAAGAAGTATCACAAGACGAATGAAATTCAACCTTAAAATGATTATCGCAAAGTACATATCTTGGGATATCGAAGGCGAACAAAATGTTTGTATCTGCTTGCATGCACTCCGATTCCTTCAGCAGAGCGCTTGGAATCGGTTGGTTATGAAAAAATTCTAGATTATAAAATTTTTTCTTAGGTTGTCTAAATGAATTCCTAAAGGTCGTAGGCAAATCTCTAGATATTTGATTGTCTGAGAGATCGTCGCGACAATAGCTTGATGTAAAGTTGCATTGAGTTTGTTTATTACCGTCGTAATTTAATGTGATAGGGCCGGAGATAACCCACCCAAATTGTGAGCTACACAGATACGGTTTTCCTTCACCTAAGGATTTAATAGTGCTACCTACCACATTCCAGAATAAGTCTGCCCCTATTAACGCATCTACAGGTGCAGGGCTGTAGAACTTGGGGTCAGCAAGTTGAATATTTTCTGGAAGACTAAAATTTTTATAGTCTACATAAGATTTAGGAATGTTTCCTGTTAATTCTGGCATAATGAAACAGGATAAATTAGCGTAAAAATCGCTATGCAATGATTTGAGACTAACGAGACATCTCTCAGTAATGTGAATTTTTGAATTATTGCCTATACCGACTACGGTAAGGCTCGTTGGTATTGACTTTAACCCTAAACTTTCTTTAATACGCTTAGTTAAAAAGCTAGACTGACTTCCGCTGTCTAGAAGCGCTCGAATGACTTCGGATCTATTATGAGAAGGGTTTTGAATTTCTATCAGTGCCGTGGACAACATAACGTGTGACACGGACTGCCTAGTTAGGTTTACATTAGTGTTCTCATCGAGAACCTGAACTGTAGCTGAACTATCAACTACGTCCTTTTCGTATGATGAAAAGGATTTATTTTGTTTTGCATTTTTGTTATCAATGCTACCACTCGCGATTGGCGCGGCGGATGAAACTGGCTTATTTTGATTGCATGACTCCAAAACGTCTGCACGATCCTTTAGAAACTTATGAAATTGATCCAAAGTCGGTGTATCACTTAAAGAATTTCGATACTCCTCCCATTTCATACTAGTCTGGCGGTCTAATTTAGAACCGACCATATGAATGATTATTGTATCCCACTGATCGGTAGGCTGACCTAGACTCGCCAAAGCACGCAAGTTTTTGTTCACATTATCAACTAACGCACGCCAAGACTGTTCCGATTCGCGGGACAGTACCTCAATATTAAATAAAGCGTTGAGATGATTATTTATCAACTGCCTCTTATTGTCGTAACGCTCACACAATAAACTCCAGGCTTTGTGGTAGTTCAGAGCACAAACTTCGAGATTGCTAATAACACGCGCGGCATCTCCTTCTAAATACGAGCTTAGATAGTGAAATTTATAAATCGGCAATATATGCTCGTTATCGTGAATAAGCGATCTAAAAGTATCCCTAAATTCAAGCCAACGGAAAACCGTTCCGTCAAATTTAGCGATTTGAATTAAAGGTAATTTAAACCCGATCGCGTGTGAGTTGCCTTGACCTTGATGACTATGCGAATCACTTTGCGCATCCTCAAAGCACGGAACCTTCGAACTATTGCGCGACAAAATGTCTTGAGCTAATGACGTTATACTATCGAATTCATTTTCGATCTCCTCGCGAATATCTAATTCGTCATCTAAAACGTCACCGCTCAAAGTCTCGATTTGACCCTGAATGTCACTGAACTCAATAGCTAAACTCTCGAATTTACCTAATTTAAGTTTCAATTCACCTAATTGCAATGAATCTAGCACTGAAAGCGTATTTATCTTAGAGATATAGTTCTTAAATTTAGTAACGCGTCCCTTGACGCTGCTACGTTTTATAATTAATTCCTTTAGAGACATACTGAAGCGGCGATAAATCAGCTGCAAGCGAACAACAAACTGGTTTCTTATCTCTAATGCCGCTAGGATAGGTATGCAAATGCGAGTTTTACCTACGCTCCTCGCTTCAACGTATGACGGTTTGTGTTTGCACGAACCGGTTTTCAGTTGCTCGCGCAGTCTATGCGAATGCGCGCGCCGCTGAAATTGTATGAATTCAACCTTCCTAACGGATGAATTTGAAAATGACGTGCAAATTTTGAAGTTGATGTTTTGAATGTGAACTAGTGGATGACTATATGAATAGTGCTTGATAAATGGATGGTTCTGGATCGATGGATGGATGAATGATGTGATCGTGAGATGGATTTATGGATGTTTGGATGAATGTGATGTGTTTGTAATAGGGAATGGACACTTATCTGAAACGGTCCGGCCTCGACTACGATGCCGGCGTAGAAGTGCTCCCTCTGCTGAATGGATCCGGCCTCGACTACGATGCCGGTGAGGAAGAAACTGCTTCCTCTGTCTGAGCCCGATGCTGCGGTCGATTGGCGTCCCGGCGATGGCTTCAGACTATGTCGTCGTTGCGCCGAATGCTGCGGTTCGATTGACGAGCCGGCGATGGCTACAACGGTCTTCTTGAGATTTTTGATTGTCGCGGTCCGAGTACTGTCGTACCGCGAGTTTTTATGCGACCCTCGCTGGATTGGCAAGCTTCTTTCTTCTTAAATGGTCCTGTCACGGTCGCCAATTGTGTCGGTGATGATGCACGACACACGAGGGCCTGAGTAGCAGGTCCTCAACAAGTATTCAGGTGAGAAAGAAAACTGCCTTTTGTGGTGTTGTCCAGCAGAGTGTACTGGGGTTTATTCAAATTTTTCTTATATAGTACACGATTGACAGTGACAGGGGTGTTTTGCGTAAATCTTACAAATTGATTAATATTGTCACTGTCATTACGCTAAAGTATTATTTAAACAGATATGTAGATAATTAGACAATCTGTCGACTTAAGCTGTTGGCGTAGACAGGACTTATAAAATCAAATCTACATACGAAGGGAAAGATGGATGGTCAATATTAAGTTATGACTGAGCTCAGAAACCCAAATTGGTAACTAAAACATTGAAGTGGCTTAGACAAAGTGACACTGAGTACAGAGTGAAAAACTCATAAGTTTTAACCACAAATACTGAACATTTACCTATTTTAGCCACCTTTATCAATTTAGAATCTGTCGGCGGTAGTGAGCTTTAATTTAGCGGGACATTTTGCATAAGATCGGGACGATGAACAACATCTCTATCAACCCTACGTCTAGGTTCTAGATGTATGTAGATTCTATGTAGATTAGATAGTGGTGTACTGGTATTACAGCAGCCAACAGGGATTCATTGAAACGCGCCGCGGGGACAAATTACTGGTATTAAACAAACTAATGGCTTACAAGCCGGTGTTACGCGGCACCCGAGCTTTGTCTTCTGTTAAAAAACAAACGGTTACCTAATCATTCGGTGGTTAGAAGTTTGGCGGTGTTGTGAAGATGTTTTCCTTTAGCTTAACTTGGCTTTCCTACTAGTTTTTGCGGTCTTTTAAGTAAGTAACTCTTTGAGTAAAGATTTCGTTTGCTTCTGTAATCAAAATGTTATCTTTTAGCTTTACCTAGCTTTCCTATTAGTTGTCGCGGTTAACTCTATGCACTACATAATGCACATGCACTCTCTTTAATCTATGATTAACAATGGACTTGCTGAGTGCGATTTATTTTTTACTATCTATGCTTATCCGTCATCTTGACGTTGACGTTGTAAGCCTAGGTCATAGATAAAAAGAGAAAACTTTGGCTTAGGTATGACCGTATGAGTAGGGCTTCCAATACCGGGATCCCGGTATTGGCCAATACCGGGATCCCGGACTTTTTTCAATACCGGTATTCAGGCCTTCCAATACCGGGATCCCGGTATTAGCTAATACCTGGGTCCTAGACTTTTTCTTCTTATTTCAATACCAGTAATGGAATTGAAAATGTGTACTGTACAAAGACTATATTCATTAACGCGCAGAACGTGAATATAGCTCAGAATATCAGCTTCGTGGCGGCAAGTTGTGATTTTAGTTTAGCGGATTTGGTCTGACCAACGCATCGGGCTACGTCCCCGAGGTCTCTTTCCGTCCACTTTGCCAGTAATCACGATCTTTGCTAAATTGTGTCCCTCCCTTCTGGCAATGTGGCCGAAATAATCGAGTATCTTCTGGAGACAGGTAGTCGATAGCCTACTCGTATTTATGGAAAGGCCCATTTCTTCGCTGATTTGTTCCATCCTGTTCAATAGAGTTATCATTTCGGCTTCAGACGCTGCTAAAAGAGTTGCGTCATCGGCGTATCGTAGGTCGGTTAGCTTTACTCCACCGATGCTGACGCCGCCTTCCCATTCATCGAGAGTCCGTCTCATGATATATTCGCCGTAGATATTCAACAGGATGGGAGAGCACACAACCCTGTCTAACTCCCTTGCAAAATTTGAAGGGCCGCGAGTTAACCTCATCTACCCTTACAGCTCCTTCACTGCTGTAATATAGATTCTTGAGCAGTTCTACTAGATGTTTTGGCACTCCTAATTCAGTGAGGACTTTCCATAAACAGTTTCAGTTAAGGAATCAACAAAACACATGATAATTGGCGTATTGAATTCATAGGATTTTTCTATTATTTGCCGTACATTTAAGATTTGTTACGGGTGCCTTTGCCTTTAACGAAACCCGCCTGCTTTTGCGGGATTTGCCAGTCCAGGTAGTATCGGATGCGGTTGTTAATGGTGTAGAGCAGTATTTTGCTGGCATATGAGATAAGCGCTAGTGTGCGATAGTTGTCGCACTTTCTAGTAGAGCCTTTTTTATGTAGAGGGACCATGATGGACAGGGCCCAGTCTTTCGGCCATTCACCGTTACGCCAGATTAGGTCACAGATCATGTGTAACATATCAATGCCAGTATCTCCCAGAGCTGTCAGTATTTCGGATGTTATTTGATCTGGTCCTGGAGCTTTTCTAGTTTTAAGAGATTTCATGGCAGTGAGAATTTCTGATCGAAGTATACTTGGCTCCAGTTGCACTCCGCTACAATTAGCATGTGACGTTCCCAAATCATTGCAATTTTTATATAGCTCGACTTCGCAATAGTTGAGCCACCTTCCTTTCGGCTATTGCGTCGAGTTTATTTATGAGATGGCCTTCGGAATCTTCTATCACCCACGTTTTTGGTTTAAATTGTCTAGACAGGAGGCGGACCTTCTTGAAAAGATCTGAAATCTCAAACTTTTGAGAGTGATGTTCGATCTCACTGCATATGTTCTGAATGAATTGGTTCTTATCCTCTCGACATTTTCTAAGGATGTCTTTTATATACTTATAGTATCGATCTATAGAAATCGTAAAGAGCTGATTTATTGAATGTAGAGTAAGCAACTAATTATTTATTAAAAGTGTTGATTATTTATACACTTTACAGTGAAATAGTTGTACTGTAAATAAAATTAATTTTAATGAAAAATCTGCTCGTTATTTTGCCATTTTTTTCCAAAATAAATACGTATTCATTTACAGATTTAGCACTAAAATATACCACAATAAACACCATAGGATTTTGTTCCGTACAGGATTTTTTTTTTTTCAATACCGGGATCCCGGGATCCCGGTATTGAAAAAAAAACTTCCGGTATCAATACCGGTATTGAAAAAGTCCGGTATTCGAAAGCCCTACGTATGAGTAATAAAAATGCTTTTCAAAAAATCTATTAGGGTTCCAGACAGGTAGTTAGAAACTTGAATGAACTAAAGATTATACACAAAATGATCTACGTAATACACCTTTCTTTATGCATTTTGCCCTCGAGTGGGGTTGGTACTTGCCGCCCTTAACTCGTGGAGAGGCTTTGCGTCACTCTAGACGCGAGGCACGTCGGGAAAATTCAATAAATGCACTCTCAACGGCTAGATTTCCTTTCCTTTGAGACCCATGTTTATAGTAAAAATGTTTGTTGTAATGGTATCTCATTCAGTCATTTCATTATTTCACATTTCATTTTAATATGCTAGCAAATATTTTAGCTTCGGAAGTATAATCCTACATATTAGTGAAAATTACCATCAATGCTATGCTAAAAAATTACCATCACGATAATATGTCCCTTTATCCGCGAATTCGTCTGCAAAGAAATCCCGTGGGAACACTGTTTTTCCAGGATAAAAAGTGACATATGTCACTCTCCCAGGTACCTAGGTATAATAAATATAGAAAAAATCAAGCCCATCTGTAGCTCTACTACGGCGTGATTGAAGGAAAAACCCGCAAACAAACACTTTCACATTCATCGTCTCTACTTTTGTTAAAAATATTATTTTCTAACGGCAAAACTAATTAGTAATTTTTGTGATAAATTTAGGTGATTTTGATCGAATTCCTACCTTCATGTAACCTGCCTTTAAAAAGAGGTAGATATATCATTGCATCATGCATGTGGTTCATAAATATTATTTTTGAGGTGGAAATAATAAAAACTTCCGCTTTATTTTAAGTGAACAGTGAGTCTATCGCTATCTTTAGCGGCCGGCGCGGCGGCGGCGGCCGGAGGTGCAAGGTAAACAAAGACATCGCGGTCAATATCCCACCACAAATAGACGCGAGATTGTCGTACTGCTGTACAGTACATGAGTGACTAACTGCACAGAGAAAAAATTTCATAGAAATGTACCTGGGTGAATATTCTATTTGGCGTATTCAGTTGATACTTGATATCCTTGGCGCTTTTATTTTAATAGATTTCGTAGAAATTATATTTCACACTAATATTATAAAGGCGAAAGTTTGTGTATGATGTTTGTTACCCTTTCACGCCACAACGATTAAAACGATTTGGCTGAAATTCGAAATGAAGATAGCTTATGAGCTATCTCCATTATTTATGCGCAGGATTAACACATAGGCTACATTTTATCCGAGTTCCCGCGGGAAACAAAAAACATTAATCCGAGCGGATAAAGTCATGGGCATCATCTTGTAAGACATAAATAAAGAGAAAATGGAATTAAACTTATATCATTATCATATTTTTATTACTAAATATTATTCTAAGTTTTTCAAGTTTCTATATTATTTTTAAGAAATCTATTAAACATAGATTTTTTCTGATTTGTCAGCTCATATTGGAACTTTATTTATCTTTGTAAAAACCTAAATTCACGCTTATTACCTACTGTATTTATTTAATAGGGTTCTTGACATTACTACAGTTAAATAATAACACGGTGTTTAAACAAATGATAAATTGAATACACACACACTACCCAGTATCCAAATAACATCAGGTGAGAATATCAAATGTTACACGTATTTCCGTTACAAAAATACACTTTTTTTTCTTACTTAACAACAAATTCCATCCAGCGCGGTTTCTTTAAGTAACATTCTTTTATTCAGCCTTCGGCATATACTCAAATTACTTAGCAATGGGCTAATAAACGCGCGCCGTTTCTATTCATGATACCCGAGCGATAGCTGCGGGATCCCATAGAATCCCTTCCTGTTTGAACAAATTTTTTTTTTTTAGTTTTACATCACTACGGCTTGCCAAAGAGATTTAAACATTGTATTAATGAAAGACAATGAAGGACAACAATTAGTCAGAAAAAGAAGACATTTTTTATTTTTCTCTAACTGCTGTTCATTAAACACGCAATATGGTCTTAGGAAAGTCCATTAAAAAAATTCGGTCTAAGTTCATGGATTTCTAACATAAAAGACACTCTAAAGAGTAATTTTAGTAGGTAGGTATAAGTGGTTTCTATAAAAGCACTTTCAAAATCAGATTATTAAAGTTTATTCGGATAAAAACTCTTCTATTCTATAGGAATTTGCTCTGTGGTTACTCGCAAAACTTTGAAAATTTTTCACTCTATATCTATTGTAATAAGAGCTAATATTTATATATAAAAAAAACAGGATAATCCCAAGATTTTACATTAATAAAATACTTGTGCATTATAAAATGTTGCTCTATCCACAGGATCTATCGTAAAGTTAGTAGGATTTTCGCACTTATCTACTGTGAAAATAAGAGCTATTATCAAATGAATTTAAAAGGACAATAGTATGAGTTTTCACGCCCATTCGATTACGGTTTTATAAGGCCGTCGCAGTAATCT
Organism: Hipparchia sbordonii; assembly: GCA_038048805.1. NCBI lineage: Eukaryota > Metazoa > Arthropoda > Insecta > Lepidoptera > Nymphalidae > Hipparchia > Hipparchia sbordonii. The sequence continues at coordinate 14,349,145 of CM076099.1, read as the reverse complement.
GAGCGCTAATCCCTTTGCCCTTAATACCGCCCTTGTGTGCTCGTAGATAAGGGTCTAGCACTCGTAATTCCATATGGATTACATAACATTTACCGTAGAATGTGGTCATTGTTGTCTGTGGTACATTCATTATACGAGTAAAATCTCCACTGCGAAATTGTGGCACCGGAGAGAAAAGGATACACGCATAATCATGTAGAACGCCATAAAAACTCAAGTGGAAGTTCATGCAAAAGATTTTTCTCTTGCAGTGGACGAAAGGTTCCTTATCTGTCGGTATTCTACAGAATATATTTCAGAGAGTGTGCTCAGGAACTTTTCAACTTGGTTCCACCGAAATCCTAAGGACGCGCACTAAGCGCTTTGCTTCCTCGTTCCTGATACGCACCGCTAATGCCCTTCCGGCTTCCGTTTTTCCCTATAACTACAATGGGTACCTCCTACCTTCAACTCAAGAGTGAATAGGCATTTTCTAGGCAAGCGCGTTCCATCTTGGGTTGCATCTTCAGTTACCATCAGGTGTGATCGCAGCCAAGCGCTAGTCAATATATTTAAAAAAAAAAACTAGTAGTATTCGAATTCCACACCGCTGCGTCAGAGAGATGTTCAAAAACATGTTTATTATACAATTGTTCTTTTTTTTTTCAGGTAAAAATCTGCAGCTACACTACGCTTGCGTAAGGTATAAAGAATGCAAGATATTTTCGGTGCGCTCGCTCTTTTGATATTTTTTACCTGATCGACAGAAAGGTCCAATTAATTGTGTGGAATTGGCAGCTTGGCTTCAATGACTGACTATCAAAATCTTTAGGGTACTTCCGGCTGACTTATTATCTTGGAAGACGCTGAGTCTTCGTGTCACGAATATGTGGCTAGGTACATTATATTACGAAGAAGTACGGTCGGGGACAGAAAATGTTTACCACTTTTCAAATTAGATTCTTCGTAACCCTGCGTTCAGTAAGGTCTATAATGCTATATCAAGGCATATGTTACGTTATAAAAATTTCATGCATCGTTTTATCAAAAAAAAGTATTAATGACTTTTCTATACAAATATTAGTAATAAAACTCATTTTCTAAATTCAAGTTTGACACATTAGTATCATTGCCCTTGTAAAAGTGACAATTAATTATCAAAAATATTATATTTGTTATTTGAAATTTAAATATACAAAATAAATGGCAAGCTTAATCATAATTCTAATGGTGAAGTTCATATTGTGCATTGAATCATAATGATGCTGCTAGCATCCACAATCAAAAACAGTCAAAAGGAGGTGGATGAGCTACGGTAATGCGTGGTGTTCCTGCAGCATTTTACATTGATGTTCTGCAGCAAAATTCCGACAACCTAAGTTCAAGATAATGCGCCGAGCTACTATTCCATGGTTCAATCTGCACCGTGGCAGTCATCTCGTTCAATAGCCCGCTCGATCTGCTGATTTGAAACTGATTTATGGGGCTTAATGATTCAAAGCTGGGACTGTCAGAATCAAAGAAATCCTCAAACTCTTAGATCACATTGCACTGGGGTATGAGATGATGATATGAACTGACTTATCGCCTTGTCGCGTTTATGCGAGAGAGTCTACGTGTTGTCATAGCAGCGAATGGAAGCTAATTAAGCTAATTATTTATTTATACTAATATTGTTTAGTTTCTCAATAATAAAATTAAGAAATAAAGATTCTTTGAAATTTCATTAGATTATTATTTCCGTTTTCATATTTTGGTAACTCGTGTCCTGTGCTCCTGTCTATATGAGATAATATCTATTTATTAAAATTACTAGCTTTTGCCGGTGACTTCATCCGCGTGAAGTTAGGATTCTAAAATTTCCATGGGAACCTTCTATTTTTCCGGGATAAATGTCGCTATCCAAATCCTCAACTATATCTATGCAAAAAATCATGTGGATCTATTGCTCCGTAGCCGTGTTATGGAAGGACAAACCAATAACGAACAAACAAACACTCACATTATTTTATAACATTAGTAAGGATTTTTTGTTCCAAAAAAGGTTTTCTACATCTAACCTATTTAGCAGTCACCTACTAAAGAGACCGCTAAAGGACTGTCTCAGCACCGCTACATGTTAAAAAGTCTATGATCTATGGCTAATCAAATCACATATCAACCTTCTGACACAGATGTGTGCATGCAATTATGAATCTTAAGGTGGTAAACATTTTTTGTCCGCGACTGTACCTAGTAAGAAAATTCTTCTTGTAGTGCCTTGTTCTTCACGTAATGTAGAAAACTGCCGATTTCACCAACATACAATCTTATCCGAGCGTTTTGACTTTTGATATTTTGGCAGATTTTCAGTGCTGTCAAAACGCCAATTTATTTTCCCCGGTTAAGCGTCACTTGACGATGGTGAAATCGGCATTTAACTATGTATTTATTTCTATAGGATCAAAAAATCAAAAAAACTTGAGAGGTGTCAAGGGACACCCGGATGGAACGAAGTTCAATGCGAAATAGAAATGAAAATATCTGGCTTGCTTTCTATAAGAGAGAGAGAGACAGACAGAGAAACATGAGAGAGAACTATAGCAAAAAGTGTCGTGACAACTTTTCGTAAGAATTTTTTCCGTCTAGCCCCCTTTCACAACGCGCGATAAGGAACTTCGTTCCAAAAAAAAATGAATATCTTATGAGTTATTAGAATATAGTATGATGTATTTGACGCTCCTACATGCTAGCATCTGTCGCGTTCCACAAATCGATGTAGAATAAAATGTTATATGTTCCACACGAGGTTTCGGCCTTTCGGAGGGATTTTTTTCTGGCATTCTGCGCACTGTTAACATACATGCCCTGCATGATTTGTATACGCTGAGACCAAATCCTTTACACGCCACTGCAGGCATCAGTTAGTGCTATAACCATCATCGCTTCGCCCAAGTTTATTGTCTGTATTTATTGCGCTCATTTCTATAAATAATAATTGATGCTGACCAATGCTGCATTCTGCATTGCTTGTTGTTTATTTAAACTAAATAACAGCACGTTGAAACATCAATATTTGTGCTCTCTCCATCGAGTAGATAATTAATTTCAATATTATTGTAAGCTTCCGAATCAATTAATATTGTATATTGTCTATACGCAATTTAATTTATCGCTCAAGGTGAAAAAAAGCCGGTAAAATCGGATGACTCTACGAAAATTAATGCGTGGTCATATAAAAAAAATGCGCGACGAATTGAGAACCTCTTTTTTTCGTCGGTTAAAAATACAAATTCACATTATAATATCGGTAATCTACAAAAATAACATAAAGGAGAATGCGCAAAATTGCCCAAAAGTGTACCCTAAAAGTTTTGCATAGCGCAGACTATTTACTTATTAATTTAATTAATGACTTTCTTTGAAGCGGAGAGAAATAAGAAATTAAAAATCACACCTTTCGACATTCAAGACGTCATTGCCATGAAAAGCATTGCCAGAGAAGAATAGTCGTGGTTACAGTAAAAAAATTTTAGTCGTGGTTACAGTAATTATTTTTTCTTGTCAACGTACAGGCATGACGTCATTTCGTAAGGGTCGACCACGGCCAACTCGGTGTGAAAGGGTAGTAGCGATAAAAAATATGACCTACATAATGTTCAGGAGTGGATGTGAATGTATGTGGGAAATCTTTATAAAACATCGGGTCGATGGTTCGGCCTCGGGGCATTTAGGTGAAGTGGCACTGCAAGCCTTTGTGAGTCGCGGAAAGGCAAACTTCGCTACCGAGGGCGAGAGATTTGTTTACACTTTCAGCGAATAGCTCATGTGGAAGAGTAGCTAGGTACATATAGCGAGCCTTTTATATGACTCCCTCTTCACCCTGGGATTTGTTTCCGCAAGTGGGCGATGCCCGCCTGTTTTGCGTAATCTATGCCAAACACTACTACCGCTACTACTACTTTGTTTTTTTTTTAAAGAATATTATCCAAGCTGAAGTTGACTAATATCTTCCTATCCCCTCCCAATAAGCGGAAAGCTTGTGCTTGGAATGGGTACGACAATAGTGCAACGGGTGGGATTCAAACCTACGACCATTCAGTTTTCAGTCCGCACCTTGAACCGTTGGGCTATTGAGGCTTACTTTATATCTATATAGTATCTATTATCTTTTCTATACAAATAAATAAAATTGAAGTGTCTGTTTGTAATGTCAAAATAACAGCTTTTTAATCGTCGTCCTCTGCATACTACAACGTGTGAATAGGTAAATTGGTTGCGATAACATCGCGTTTTTTTTTATTCTATGACAAGATAGCCCTTGACTGCGATCTCACCTGATGGTAAGTGACGATGCAGTCTAAGATGGTAGCGCGCTAACTTGGCAGTGGTATAGCAGTGTAAATTCAACCCATACTCCTAATCGGTTTCTACACGCCATCGTGCCGGAACGCTAAATCGCTTGGCGGCACGTTTTTGACGGTAGTAATTAGCCACGGCCAAAGCCTCCCACCAGACCAGACCAGAGACAATTTAGAAATAATAAATTACTAAATTGCCCCCGCCGGGAATCGAACCCGAGACCTCCCAGTTATAAGACCACAGCGCTCACCACTGCGCCAGGGAGGTCGTTTACAGCGCGTTACAGTTGCTTGCGACACGCGTTGTCAGAACTCAGATCGTTCAGAAAACGTCGTGTGTAAAGGCCCTAAAGAAGAATAGATCGTAAGTGTCTTTACGAAAGTCAAAGTCAGACATAGTCAGGCATGCAGAAGTCGTAAACTGCGACAGGCGCCGTAATCTCACTTTGCGAACAATTCCAATTTGTATGAACTTCTGGATGCTTCTCATCGAGGCGGGAGTTATTCCAGCGAGCCCTTATTCGCGCGGAGTGTTATTATGAAATTGTTTGCAACAGCTCGAAGTTTGGCAGTTAGGCGTAATTAGCACTTTGTAAACTTGTTAATGATTCATTAATAGAGGCACGGTTTTAGTAATTACAAATGCACCTTTAAATGTATGTAGATAAATGGTAAAAGCGAGGGCTTTTCGAAGAAATCCCTTCCTTTGTAAACTTCCACATGAACTTTTACTTGAGGATACAAATTGATTTGTTGCTCTTTTAAAAAAAATATCATGTTGCGTAGGTACAGTTTATTTCTTGTTTTAACTAAAAATCGAGTTTCTTTAAAATTTTATTTAGATAAAAGCTTTTCTATTCTATTTAAAAGATAATATTGTAGAGATTAATAGAGATTCTATTATTGAATTTTAACTGCAACCCAATTTAACAATTATTGTTTATAAGGTAACCCTCGGTGTCCGAACCACACTCTCACTTGGCTGATTTTTCTACGTCTTCATTTATTTATATTCATTTGCATTAATATACATGCCATTTTTATTTATATTTCCCTGTATCGTTAAGATAATCATTCACATTTTTCCTTACTAATAGCGAAAATATATTATGCACTTTGTAGTTTTGTTGGTTTGTCCTTCAATCACGTGATTTTTCGCTTTGGTAAAATTGACGACCTGGAGAGTGACGTAGGCTACCTTTTATCCCGGAAAAACAAATCCCGCCATGTTCCCGCGGAATTTTTTGAAACTGAACTCCACGCGGATGAATTCGCGAGCAAAAGCTACCTAGTGTTTTATAGAATTCTTTGTCTTCCATGATTCCGTCCATGGAGTACGGAGTCTAGTTGTGATTGTTTTATTCAGCGTCTATTCAGCGAGGATTTATATTCTCGTTTGTTTGTGCGGTGAAATTCAATGTCGCATACAGAGCGGTGCGGCTAACGATCCGCTGAAGTGACATATCCGAGCACGGAGCAATTAACGCAATACCTAGTTGAGTGCGGGTTAACGCACGCGTCACTGCAGAGACTTTATAATTTTTAATATAATTTTTTAATTCTCGTCTTTCTGCAGAACGTACCTACCAATAATTCCCTAACCGACAATCGAATTATTAAATACTAGCTTTAACCCGCGGCTTCGCTCACGTTAGGTTCGATTTTTTAACCCCCTATTTAACCCTCTTGGGGTTGAAATTTTCCAAAATCCTTTCTTAGCGGATGTCTACGTCCTAACAGCTACCTGTATGCCAAATTTCAGCTCAATCGGTCCAGTGGTTAGAGCTGTGCGTTGATAGATCAGTCAGTCAGTCAGTCAGTCAGTCACCTTTGACTTTTATATATTTAGATTATGATCTTGTGGATTCTGGTGCATAATGTTGACGATCAACTCCTACATTATATCTGAAAGTCGATAAGTTTACCCCATAATAATAGAATACAGAGTGCACAAAAAGTAAGTAAATAAGTACCTAGATATTATTTTCAAATAAAAACTGCAAGAATAGAAAATATTACTATAGTTCTTGCAATTCACGAGGGCGCGTGGCTCATGGTTTTATATGTGTTTTATATCTGTAAAAGACGTAAGCAAGAGCTCGCTCGCGCCTGACCGCTTTCACCTAGGCTCCTGACAGGCATGCGCTCCCCCCTAGGCTCCAGACAACGCACGCACACTTACGCAATGTGCATGTACACGACGTAACCACAAGTAAAGCTCACCCACCCTCATGAATAACTGATTTAATGATATAGGAACCGGACTTTAGTAAGTCCAAGCGTCGCGTCGACAAATCGTTTATCTTAAACTTTTAATTAACAATTTTTTCACAAAAATCAATTTCCATTCGGATTAAAGAATGAAAATCTTATCTTCGAGTAATAGACAATCTTCGTAGGATGTAAACTGGGGTGGAATTTAAACTTCTTAATTGTTTTTCGAGATCTGTATCTATATTTAGCAGAGATTTATAGCCATACTTGGAAGTCGCGTGTCTCAAACGTACCATCTACTTGTATCCACAGGCGACAGAAACATCTTCTAAAGTGACATATCCGTGCAGTGCGCACTGATTAATAACACAGAGGTTATGTATAGGTTAATGAGAGGTTAAGCACAGGTTAATGAGGCTTTTGACTGCGATTCTAACATTAATATTGGTAGATTACCTTTTTACTTCAATAACTCAATTTAATTAAAACTATTATTGTCCTGCACAATCTTCGCAAGCTTTTCGTTATTTGGAAATGCAAGGCTATATTTTATTCCCTTATCCCGAAAAGTATATATTTTTATACGTATATTAATGTAGTTTGTTAATGAACAATTTTTAACCTAATCTTGCCAGACTTGTTTTTTTTTCTAATAAAACCTACATTTAAATTTTGAAAATTGTTAATTCTTTTAATCAATTAACTATGTATTTCTGTTAGCATATAGAATTAATCAATTACATAGGTAACTATTTCTGTTAACATATAGAAACGTATTACTTAACATTCCGAGATAGCTTCTAGAAGAAGCCAAATATTGTGGCTAAATGTAGAGTTGGAACTGAGTTGAATAGAAATGCGAACAAAAAAAATCATACAATGGTATTGTAGCCATTTGAACACCGTAATGTCGGTATTCGCTTTCCTCATAAAAATCTTTGTTAATAATAAAAGAATAAACAATGGTTACAAATCAGTAACTACGTGCGAATGAGCGCTAAAAGCTTTTAGTAGGATTAAAATGCGTAGACTAAAGAGAAGAGATAGATACAACGAGCCGCCAAAATAATAATGAACACGTTCCGCGTTCGGAAAAGCCGATAAACCGTTATACAACGGCCATACTTATAAATCGTAAAGAAAATTACAAATAATTGAAAGATTTCACATAAAATGCTTTCCTCATGGTTTTAGTACATAAGTTTTGAAAGAGTGCAAGTGCCGACAGAAGTAAATTAAACGCTTTTTTGTTCAAATCTATCCGTCTAGTATCAATCTTGTGATCTGCATTGTGATCATCTGATTCTTGAATTTCTTGAATATGCCTATGTACTCGAATATGAATTGAATATATTATCTTAAATCTTATTTTATTTTAGTATTCTGTATTTCAAATAAATAGTAAGAATAACAATCGATATCGACTAATGGTGTTTGCATCTTTACTTTATTGATTTTATTTTACCTATTGATGATTACTGAATGCTGACCATAGTAAGTTTTTCAATTTTAATTTCTAGTGTGACAGTAAGTGAAAACTCCATCTATTTTCTCTCCTAGTCTCTGTTAAAGAGTTACTCATCTTGGATAGAGGTCTTATCTCTTGCGCTTAGGTCCTTTTGAACAATTTCGGTCTTTTATGAAAGCCTAGCGCTTCAAACGTTAAAATGCTTTAAAATGATATAGCTCTCTTTATATTGCATTCATTTTAATATCTCTTGTTGTAACAGCATGTTTAAGTGCAAAGCAGTGCTTAGTGTCTCATACATTTTTATTATTATTATATTTTATGGTACACGTTTGTATTTCAAGTTCTTTAGAATATTCTTGGCGCTATTTAAAATTTTATGCTGCGGCCCGGGCATTATTTGCGCCTCGACTGTAATAGTTTTACTAAAGAGCAATCGCTGGTTTTTCTCTGTTAGACGACCTCCCTGGCGCAGTGGTGAGCGATGTGGTCTTATAACTGGGAGGTCCTGGGTTCGATTTCAGGCGGGGGCAACCAATTACCCTTCCAAGTTAGCCCGCTACCATCTTAGACTGCATCATCACTTACCATCAGGTGAGATCGCAATCAAGGACTATCTTGGTATTGAATAAAAAAAAGAGTTAAAACGAGACTGATTTATGTCAGAGCATATTTGTATCTCCTTTTGACTCTATATTAAAGCTGCTAAGGTTGATTTTCCACCTGCAAGAACTACTACCTACTTTAGTAGGAAGTTTACTTCTAGGTACTTAATTTATCTACTTCTTACTAATTCAAAGTGAAAACTGTAAACAAGCGTTAAACTAAATTTAATTTCATATACTTATTATATAGACAACAATGAGATTCAGATGTTAAAATTTAAAAGGCACTTAATTAACGACCGTTAACATTGTAACACGTACAATTACAGAACATTTAAAACTTAAATAACACGAGTTATAACTTATATAACTTAATAAGAAATGGTAGTAAATTTCAATATTCCGGAATGTTGTCGACTCTGCATAACAATAAAGTCTGGTTCAAACAATAACACGGTAGAATGCGTTGAGAATTATTCCAAACTTTACAGGAAATTGGACCTTAGTTTCTAAGAAATAAGGACTTTTGAAAGGTCTTAGTAGAATTGTAAACTGTTCGTAAGAGAATTTCTGTAGGACGTGAGATGTTTTCTAGATACGGGGTCGCAATGTGACTGTAATGTCACATTTCACACCACGTGCTGCGTTTTCGGGGTTCGTGATCTCGGATAGTTTGGAGATGATCTCTATGGTGCGATAACACTTTATCGATGGTGTTATTTTATATTCGGTTGGGTTACCTGTCCTGAATATTAAAGTTAACTGTTATGTACCCTTCTGATTAGGTAGATAGGTACTATTATTTCGACCGTAGCAATTAACATAGTCGCATGTGAAAAACCACTACTCCAGGGCACGGCCGCTCAAAGCTTCAAATATGTGAAAAGTGAAAAACAGTCAACATATCCAACCCTTGCACTTGCAAAAACCAAAGATGGTTGGTTGATTCCAAAAGTTTCACAATTGGTGGGGGCATTGCTATCCCCATTCTAAGACCCTTAATGCAACAAAACGAAAATCGCCAAAATGTAGATCCGACACTGTTAATTGCTACGGTCGATTTTTTAAAGAATATTAACCAAGCTGAAGTTGACCAATATCCTCCTATCCCTCCAAATAAGCGGAAAGCTTGTGCTAGGAGTGGGTAGGTACAACCATAGTGCAACGGGTGGGGTTCGAACCTGTTACCTTTTTTTCTAGTTTTAGTCCGCACCTTTAACCGTTGGGCTGTTAAGCCGAACAAAGATTTTTAGACAGTTTTTGTATTTCAATCTATCAATCTGTCAAAATTATTCGTAGGTTAAACATAACAAAAGCAACTAAATAAAGAAGATCTTGGCGGTGGTGAAATAGGCCTTCTGTCTCACAAAAAGAAAAATTGAATCACGAATGAAAGCCTTATCTCACGCCGGGACTTTATCAAGTTAATCCAATAAGATAAGCCATATTTAGGTTTGACTTTCACACAAGAATTTTCTTCGGATATAAAGCTATGGCTGGTGCACATTACTTTAGTATCGTTCCAGTCCAGTGATCTAGTCCAGTGTATTTATTTTCCTATCAGTTTTGATACTTACAATCTACATTACGTTAATTAGCCAATTAACCGGAACAATGGTTATGATTTTAATATGCATTATTTACTCTATTCGGTAACTATACGATTGTAGTTATGCACTTTATCTCGATGCTAAACCAACCAGCTGAGTCCTCTAACAGAGCGTATTCCTTTTCGGATGACCCAAGTAAACTCTTCTTTTATTTTCTTCTGGAGTTAGTATCACTCTATTTTTATCGAGTGAGCAAACCATTCTAGTCTACTTTCCAATCCCGAGCACCCAATTATTCTGCGCTAATGGAATAATCTGAATGCCTGTCCAGTGACCCCTTCGGCCGTCTACGAAACCATGCTACGTAACCAGTTTCGTTCAAAGAATCAAGCTATAATGTAAATGCAATCAATGTCCTTTAACTTATAATGGACTGTGATTATAGTCGAAACCAGACATTTCAGCAATTTGGAATGAATTACTGGCTTCAGAAATTCATTCCAGTGAAGTGTAACAGCCATTAGTCTTGGAGCTTACAAGTACATTTAATCAGACTTCCTTCCTCAAAGATCCATGTTTGCGTCCCCAAAAAATCAATCTTATATACCTAAGCAAGACTTGTTACTTATGTATTGTAAGCTTTTAAGTTTACTTTAAGACAAATAGAATGATGTGAAACAGGCATAAGTTAAGTGAGAGATTATCAAAGTTAGAAAAGTTTCTCTCGTATCCTTTCTATCTATGCCCTAACTGTAATCGGACCCCTAAGATCCCTCAAGATCCTCTAATTAAAGCCTTTCTGCGTCCCAAAACGATCAATCTTCTTTCTGTAAGGGCCGCAGCCTGGCTCGTCCGCTTTTATTCCGTCCGATAGGGCCAATTTCGCCGGAATGCCTCAACGGGTCGGTTCGTCTAATTATAAAGGAATCCTCGTATGCGTCATCCTTTATTTATCCGATTGAGCGGGCACTTGCGAATTATAAAAGGAGATGCGAGAGAATATTTCCTTAACGTGGAGTGCCTAATCTATAGTAAAATCTCAGACGTTATAAAAGAGATGGAAAACGACATTCTGATATCTCTAAAATGATTGTTAATTTTTAATTTTTTATTGAAGTGTTAACCTACACTTAAAGGAAATAACCTAATAGATTTATAAATACAATATCAAAAATTCCGAGGCCGGCGGGATTCGAACCCACATCTCTCTGGTTTGGTTGGTTTGGGTTGATTGTTAATTGATAAAATATAAGTAAGTATTATAGCCACTAGATACAGGCGGCGGAAGATCGAGGCACGTGGAAGTCTATGCAAGAGACCGTGGTCTATGTGGACGTCTATCGGTTGATAAAAATAGAAGAAGATTGTCAAGAAGAAGATCAACTGCTTCAACGATTTTTTGTATTGATGAGTTAAGTATTGCAACTATTTGTCGCTCGACTTGTCGCTGTCATGTTTTACCCCGAGAACGTTACACCTTGAGGCCAGTGAACTCTGTATTTTAACGAATAAGGACGCAACGAGGTTTTTCAATGTTTAATGTAGGAAACGCCTTGGTTGACAGATTTATGATTAAAAAATTCTGATCATTATATTGAACAGGCAATCTGATGCTTTCCTATCAGTAGTAAATACGCAGTGTCCGCCACTAAGGGTAAGCGCACATAAGAAACTTCACGCATCGGCGATCGACGATCAGTTCGCTTTACGGAACCTGGAAACTGTGATATTAAAAAGAGCACAAATACTCTGTTCTCTAATAACAATCTTAAATCCTAGTATATGATCAGACAGGCCTACGAAAACCATTTCGAATAATGAACTATTAAATGAAAGAATTCACCACTAGTTCGAAAAATAGATTATACAGAGAAAACCAGCAAGAAACTACACTCTTATGCCGTTAGCACATCTATGCATTCGCATGAGGCAGAGATACTAAGCCTTTAAATCTTTGACGTAAAAGCCTCACCACTGCGTGCTAAATGCGATAAATCCGCACATTTAATAAAATAATTGTTATCCGGAACTTCAGTGCCCCTTTAGTGCGAAAGATGTGATAAATTACCACATTGGTTTTCTAAAGGAGCAGAACTACACGTTCTATCTAGCATCTATTCTGTCGTTTATGTAACACGCTCAAACGTAGTTCAAATCACAAATATTCAATCAAGTAGAAAGGTACTTTTAGCAAAATCGCTGACGCCACCGATCGTCGAAATATCGTGTGTATTTTAGCTCTAAACTTGTTTTATCATGCTACTGTAAGGGATTGCATGAGAACAAAACTCGACAAGTTCGATCTTGTCCGATCGTGCCTTTTACAATAGAGTTATGAAAGATCCATCTAACCGACCATGAGACCGGAAAAAATTCCGTCAAATCGCTTGAACAGTTGTTACTGGTATGCAATGCTCTTTTAATAATTTTCTGACTCATCTGGACCTCGAATAAGTAGTAACCTAGGAACCTACCTTCTCAATGTCTCTACCGTCCATCCACACATTCTATCGACATATTTTAAAAACGCAATCGAATTGATTGCTCAAGAATCTTGAAGAGGCTTACTACAAAGTTTACTTTTAGAGTGTTTAATTAAATAGTTCTTAAGTACAGTTATTTCATATTTTTATTTTATTTTTGGATGATTCATAAAAGATTTTCGATTTTTTTGCGTTTTCGAAATTTTTCAAAGGCGTTTTTTTAACCCCGAGTTGTTAACGTCTTCAATCTTCCGTTATTTTCTAAAAAAATTGTTTATTGTATCCACAATTTTTCAGCATTTTTAATCGACTTCCAAAAAAGGAGTAGGTTCTCAATTCGTCGGAATCTTTTTTTAATATTTTTAAATAAGTAGGTATGTATGTTTCCCGATTACTCGAAGACGCCTAGGAATTTTTCGTTTGAAAGATACTTTCCAGGTGGTAGGTACCATTGTCATCAGGTCAGGATCTGATGATGGGATCCTGGAGAAATCGAGGGAACTCTTCAAATTTTATAGGCACAATTGATATACTTTGTAGTGGCGTGTGAAGTCGGTTTTGTAAAAAGAATTTTTACGTTTATCTAGAACTTTTAGTATTCGTCTGTTGGCCTTTATCCAAGTTATCCCATTTTTAATTTAATTTAATCACATCTCACGCGCAATCATCGGCATTCACCACAGACGTAAATCTTTACTCTCAAGTCAAGTGCGATCTTCCTCAGTATCTTAGCGGATATTGGCCACTTCATAAATCTGCGCTCGTCGGGACTGCCTTTCGATCAAATGCCGTGTGAGATACGGGCGCGTAGATAACAGCCATTTATGTAATGCTCGTTAGTTTTTTGTCGTTCATTTATCTAGGGATTCAAAGTAGCATCATTGGTATGTAACTTTAAGAGAGTGTCTACTACATAACATCCTCGATATATTTGACCGTGTGTATTAAGGTCTCTGAATTGGTAGATTTACCATTACACAAATTTAAATAGTGTGTAAAGAAACATTTAATAAGTAGAGGCTGTTACACAGTTAATGAAATTTTTAATGACAATAAAGATGCTTGGAAGCAATCCGGCTTTATTTTAAGCTACTTATTTTTTTTAAGCAACTGCTGAGTTTCTTGCCAGCTCTTCTCAGCAAAATCAGCTTTCCGAACCGGTGCCGGTGGTAGATTCTCGCCTTGTCATAAGAAAGAGCTTCACAAAGACATTCGACGTTGGTGAAATCAGCATTTAGTGGATTAAGTATAGCAAAAGAATCTTGTATTTCATTGTATGTCATGAAAAAAGTAACGCCTGCTTATATGCAACACGTGCAATATATCACAAGATTAAAGTCAGTTTCTCCTTTGAAATAATTGGTGTTTTATTGAGCTCTATTCATCAAAATGGAACCCTGGTACATCAGTTCAGTTTTCGCTATATGATTTAGTGCCCACACTGTTTCCGTAGGAAAACGCACCGGTCTGTGACGAAGCGCGCCTTGCCCACCGTTCCGGACGATATTAGCTTCCTCAATGCTAACTGCTAACTGCTGACCGTGCGTTGCCATTGCAGCTAATTTCACTCTTACTGCATATTCATATTGGCCCATATTTAGAATGGCCAAGCTACAAACTGTTGTACTTGTTTTTCTCTATTAGCGGCAGCAAGTACCTACTCTATGACTTTTGTACTCAATGGTGTGCACTTACTTCATACGTGCACAAAGGCACTGCCTATCTTTATTTAGTAACTTCTAGCTGACCAGACTTCGCACGGGAAAGACAATTCCCTTCTAGAGTAAAATCTGTCTAGTGGCTGTTTCAGAAGCTACTGCTGATGGTGTAGCGATTTACATTAAGTTTTTAGAAATAGATAGATGGCTTATTCTGTAGGGACCCTCGAATCCCGGCGATTTGATTTCTAAATTATTTCCTTTTTTTTTAAAGAATATTAGCCAAGCGGAACTTGACTTATATTCTCTTCTCCCCTCCAAATAAACAGAAAGCTTGTGCTAGAAGTGGGTATTACATGAATGCAAACGGGTGGTGCTCGAACCTGTAACCTTCAGTTTTCAATCCGCACCTAAACGTTGGACTATTGAGGCGTTGAATATTTCTGATCTGTAGGGCTTATGATGCGCACTACGAGAAAATTTTGACGTTTACACGTAATCTCTATGTGAATCTCTATAGAGATTCACGAGTAAATTGTAGACAAAATTTTCTCGTGACGTGCATCTTAGCCCTACAGATCAGGTCAGAAGCTTTTGCTGCGGCAGAGACAGAGGCTTTACTATACGAACGGCAAAAACGTGGCTGCCAAACGATTGAGTGTTCCGGTGCGATACAATGACGACGTAGAAAACGATTAGAGGGATGGGTTCAACTTCGAAATAAGCCCGCATCCAAAACAGCTAAAAAATATTACTTGCTACTGTGATATAGTATATGTATAAAAAGAGGTGGATAATGGATATGTTACAAGCGTGCGGTGAATGAAGCGCGTCATGGCAGATATTTGTCGTAATTTGTCAAGTCATTTAATAATGAAGTACTCTATTATACACTTCGTTGTTCGGAACAATTTTTTCGCTTGTTTTGTGAGTAACTCATCCCTAGTAGAATATCGATCGACTACTTGATCTCGACCACGGACTATTAAGTGCAGAGATAGTTTCAAGTTACTCGACTCGACTACGACCGAGGGAGTTAATTTGAACGATAATCGAGTATTAAGGTCTCGCGCAGGCGACTGGGTTTCGTGTGATGGCTTCATTGTGTTCTCATTTAGTTGTGGCTCGAGATCTACCGGGTGGTCTATGTAATTATCATTCCTATTCGGATAGTATAACCTTTTTTTTACAACCGATATTATAAAAACGAAAGTTTGTATGTGTGTATGTTTGTTACTAGTTCACGCCACAACGAGTGTACTAATTTGGCTGAAATTTGAAATCGGGAATTGGAACCTTCTCTTTTTTTGGAAGTCGGTTAAAAATATCATTCGGTCTGTTATCAGTAATGGTTGGAACTTAGAATTAAATCCATTAGCTAATGAGGATCAGTAAAGTTATAGCAAATTCAATAGAACTAGTATCCACGTTATTCTCTATTATATAATAATGATATTCCTTTTTGAATTATCCAAATCGGACAATAACTTACGAAGATATTAAGTATTAAACATACCTACGCTGTTTCTGCCGCCTACATTCAAGGTGCGCGGATGCGTGTGACGTCACAGTGACGGTCCGAGCGAGTCGGCATGCGGCAGTCGGTAGCTACTCATAGTACACGAATCGACGGAGCGCGGGAACTAACCGCAGGTCATTTTATTTGCAATTTATTTAAATAAAGTGTTGTTTTAAAGTATAATTTTGTAATATTTAAATATAAAACGTTCCAAATATGAGTACAAGTAAAGTAGAAGCTGGTTTTGTGCAAGCTCAATCAGATAACCTTCCAAAAGTGGATTCTTTCATGGTATTTGATTACCTTAGTAATCATTGTAAGTTCACCAGCGCTGAAATCCGTGGATGGAAACTGCAAAGGTAAGGCTGCTTATTTATCTACGTACGTAAAATAGATACCTACCTGCTTATTAGCAATATTTAGGTCTAAGCTGTTAGTAGCAGGCAGGTGTAAGAAAGAATTAATGTAAGTAAAGTATAGCAGAGACGTATTCAGAACTTAGGAATAAAGTGTATTCTTAATAGTAGTAATCTTTGGGTCTAATCTGCTGTAAGTAGTAGGTAGGTTTGAGAAAGAATGAATGAAAAGTATAGGTACAAGTTGCATAGTTTTAAAGTTATTATTATTTGAATATTCAGCCAGTTGTCCCTCGCTTTTCGAAGCGCTTCCCTCGCTTTCGCTTTGCTTTGCGATCGCTATACTTTCAATGCCCATTGTGTACCCTGCAGCTATAAAGATCGAGCATCGGCACATTTTGATGTTGATAGAGTTGTGCGATGTTAGAGTTTATTCCGTTTTATTTATTTATTACAGATCGGCACGTGAAAGCTATGGAGATGATGCTGTAGGATTTGTCCAGGTCCAGAGGTTGGGTAATGTTTGTACTGTAAAAGCAAAAATAACGCCTGAACATAGAATAAAAAGCAAAGCGTATTGCTGCACATTTACATGTGATGAAACAGAGGAGACGGTTCTGAACGTGGAATGTCATGACTGTGCGGCTCAAAAGGGAGGCTGCAAACATAGCGTAGCATTTTTAACGTGGCTCCATAGACGCAGCGAAGAGCCATCTCCCACAGAAAAAAAATGCTACTGGGCCAAACCAAAACTGGCTAATATAGGTTCAACTATTAAATTTATTAAAGCTAAAGATATGGTTCCCAGCTCAGTTACTATTGAAGATAATACCACTGATAACATTAATGGAGACCAGTTTTTCCAAGCGGTTGTGAAAAGTATCAAGGAAAATTCTATTAGAAATCAGCTGGCAGTATATGTTACAAAGAACGAATTAAAAAAAATGTCTTTGCATAATCTCGTTCATCAGTACAAAAAAGAAAGCAAAAATATAAATAGTGCAGATGATTTCATTGATTATTGCTGTAATAAAATCACCATAGAAGAATGTCACAAAGCAGAAGAAGCAACAGTTTGTCAAGCTAGTTCACCGTTATGGCATGAGTTAAGGTATTGTAGAATAACCGCGTCTAAAGTTTACGAAGCTGCACATTGCAAGACTCCAGATGGTGCTTTGATTGAACAAATATTTGGTGCCTCTGTACCAGAGACTCTGGCTATGAAAAGAGGCAAACGATTGGAATCCGCTGTTAGAGCAGAAGTAGCCAAATCAAGGAAAATAGTTATTGAAAATGCTGGTTTCTTTTTAAAACCCGATTGGCCTCACCTAGGTGCTTCCCCAGATGGATTAACAAGTCAATATGTAGTAGAAATAAAATGTCCCTCGACAAAAAAAGGAAAGTTTCGTAAAGAATAATGTTCTTGGAAGCAAATCTAAAGCTCAAATTCAGCTACAAATGTTTTTTTGCAATAAAGTCAAGGGACTGTTTTGTGTAGCTAATGAAAATTTTGAAAGCAATAACAAAGTAGAAATTTTTGAAGAAGATTATGATGAAAACTATTGTACTGATCTTTTAGAGAAGTCCACGAATTTTTGGAAAACATCAGTGTTTCCGAAACTGGTTGAGACTTGAAATTACTATTCTATTAATAATATGACGTGTGCTTTTGATTATGAAAGGTTGTCGAAATAAAACTCTATAAAAGAAACGAAAGCATTTTTATTTTACACTTGATTACTAAATAGACAATCCTGTAAATTAACTATATCACAGGCTATTGTTACAATAGTATCCAAAAAATTGATATATGAAATATCGACACATGCGTGAGGTCCGATCATTTTAAAGTCTCTTAACTTCCCTATGCTTCTTTCAACGTGAACTCTTATAGCAGCGATTCTCTTTGTTTGCAAAACTTCCTCTGCTGTAGGTTTTGAGTTGGAACTCACACTAGGTGGCCTCAGAAGTGTGCAACCACGTTGTTCTAGTAAATGGGCAATATTTTTGAAACCCCTGTCAGCTAACACAATACTTCCTTGTGGCAATTTGTCAAGAAATCCGCTGTCTTCAAATATAGTTGAGTCTGGGGTCCTCCCCCCGTATCCATCAGAGATGAAGTTTATCAAACCGTCAGGTGTAATTGAAACTAAGTACTTAATAGTATTGCAGTTTTTATATTGAGACCACGTAAGCACTTGGTGTAAAGCGTTGCTAGGTTTCTCGATTTGAATTTCGAAACAATCGATTATTGATATTGCTTTAGAATATCGCTTCCTAAAAGCTATCGGCAAGTTTTCCCTGACATCATCTGCTGATGGCCACCTAATAAGCTGATTCAGGCACAGTCCAACTTTTGGGAGAGTCTTGTTAAAATATTTAGCTATAGAACTCTCAGAGAGGCCAAAATGTATGGCAAGCATGGAGTTATGTTCATGCCATCGAATTTTTCGTAAAGTCACTAGGATTTCAATAGATGATGCTCTCGTGAAGTTTTGTAAATGTTCAATACAAATGTATGAATGGTTAGGAATCCCTATCAGTAATTTTGGATCTCGAGATATAGCCATTAGAGCACCCTGTTTCATATGCTCTTTGAAGACATTTTTGTTCATCTCTTTTGTTATTTCCAAATCATTTGACTCGTTATGACTAACACCAAATGAACGAGTACTGTTACTTGAGTTTGAGTTGCTGATTGTGAAGCTAACGACGTTTGGGTCAAGATTGATAGGAATTTCTTTCTTTTTTACTATGCGTTGTTTCCATTTGATTGGCGTATTATTAGATTTAGTTTTCATTTTTGGTTTCATATTAACCTGCACTGCTTGTGTTTTTTGACCCATTTCATTGGTTTTTGATAATACTTCTATTTCTTCAAGTATGTTCAGGGGATCACTGTTTTGAATGATGGTTGAGTCTTGATTCTCACACTCTACTACTTCAATGGAATGCAACAACAGGTCTTCGTGTCCAATATCTTTAGATAAAACTCTTTCAAAATATTCTATATCTTGTCTTTTCTTGAATCCGAGTCTATCAATTTTCTTTTTTTGAAGCTTTTGACATTCAAACTTATGAGGCAAAACTCCCTTCTTCAGTTTAAGCCTTCCTCCAACCAACTTAAACTTTATGTAATTTTCCATATCTTCTTCCAACTGAAATAGGTATAAAACATATTATTAGTTTATTTACTTCTTGTTGTTATATATAAGGCATAGCTGAGGCAGATTCATAAATGCACCGCGTCAATGATATGATTTGACTACCTCAGTGGCGCGTCGGGCGAACACCCGGCTATGACGAAGGAGGTTGCAGATTCGATTCCCGCCGTCGACAAATATTTGTGACGGTCTGGGTGTTTGTATATGTATGTATTTACAAAAGAAAAGTACCTATCTATTTATCCTATATTATATCCGTTGTCTGGCTACCATAACACAAGCCTAGTTGTTTACCTTGGGGCTAGATGGCGTTGTATTAATTGTCTCGCAATAATTATTTAAAAAAAGTGATATGTGTCAATGATAAAATAATGTTTTCCTTTACTCTTCGCTTTTTCCCCAAGTACGTCCCTGTATCATTGTTTTGACCTTGAAATATGATATAGAAATCAGAATGAGCGAATAGGTAGGTACCTACATACATAGGTTTATCCACAAAACTCAGAAAAAGTAAGTAGGTAGGTAGGTAGGTAGTTATGTTTTATTAATACAGCGGCTTAAAATAAGAGAATACTTAAGTACACATACACGTAATCGTAGGTACCAACTTATTCCCATATAAACTAAATAGTAGGTACTCACGTATGTTTAGTTATGTAGGTACTTACATCGAAATGATCTTCGCAACAATGTCTTGTAGCCTGGGCAGAAGGTGGAGTTTTATCATCTCTTTTCGCAACTGCATACCATTTTTTTCGTAGTTTTGGGTCTTTCGGCACGTTAAAAAACAGTTTTTCGGGCGTTTTAAAAGAAGTATTTGTACATTTTGGCACTATACAATATTTATACATAGTTAGAAAAGTGAATTAGACACAAATCGAACACTTAATTTGTTTAACCAATCAAAAAACTTGCGCGCCGTATCGCTGCCAACGGCTAACTGGCGTGGTTCGTCACTGTGACGTCACAGCCTGCCGCGCCGGCACGTTAGTGAACTTCGCTAGTAATTTCTTCATAACTTCGTCAATTTTTGTCGTAGAACAAAATTTTTTGCACTGTATGTTAAGGATTTTTTAGCTCTATAAATCTGCATTCTTAGTTAAAAACCTTACTGATCCTCATTGTGGTAAGTTCCAACCATTACTTACTTAATGACAAAGTTGCTTGGAACAAAACTGCTTTGCTTCAGCTGTCCACAAGATAGATAATCTGCATATTGTAACATTTTTTGTTTTGAAAAGAGCAACTGCTGAGTTTCTTGCCGGCTCTTCTCAGCAGAATCAGCATTCCGAACCGGAGGTAGATTTTTGACTTGTCATAAGAGCCACAACCTGGCCTGCATGAAATAAATAATTTTGAATTTGAATTAGTAAGTAGGTAACCAGGTACGCACATATACCCCTAAAAACTCGATATAATAAAAAAAAATTACCATTAGTAATTCTATGTTTATGGTTCCAACACACATAATCTGTGATCAATTGACGAACACAAACGTTGACCAACCGGACCTACCGAGGAGGTCGGAATCTATAATCATTGTGTTCTCAAATATCCACCGAGCGACCGCTTTGTTATTAGATCTGTCGATTAATAATATAATACCTACTACGGGATCTGTGTAGTTGCTATCTATCCATTGTTTGAGCTTATTGTATTTTGAAAGACAATTTGTTATGATTACATAGAAAAATAATACAACGTCACTTACTAGCATTTTACATGTGGGCATTAGGGAATGTAGATACAAACAAGAGAGATATTAGATATATGTATTATAGTATAATCTACTCGGAATTTGTGAGATATAATAATGTCCATGGAACTACATGCATGTAGTTCTATATGACGTTGTACCGAAGCAATTAATTGTAGACTTGCAACGAATATTCGGTTACTATTCGGTATTCGGCCTATTCGGCTGCTTTTATTATATTCGGCCGAATACCGAATATCTACATATTATTCGGCCGAATACCGAATACTTAAATAATACATTTTGTCATAGAGAAATAATTGGTAAAATGAAAAATTAAAATCGATTGATTATTATTATATATTATCATTCCTCCTCGAAGTATGCCCATATAGGTGATTTTTTTTAAAGGCCATAATCGATTTTTTTATTATTAAGGTACGTTCGTAATTATTTAATTGTTTATTTGTTAAATTTCACACTATTACAAGAGCAACAGCGGGCGCGCGGGCGATGAGTACATTAGAACAAGACAAAGGAACGCGAAACAATCACGTCTGTACAAGTTTTTGGCGCTAAAATCCAGCCGAATACTTTTGCCTAATATTCGGCTATTCGGTCAGGGGCCTCGCCGAATATTCGGTATTCGGTATACTGCCGAATATACTATTCGTTGCAAGTCTAATTAATTGGTTTTGCTTGAGCTCCCAACAAGACAGTGTAATATGTAGTGGTTAATTTACTATCCTTAATTTAATATTATAATTGCTAAAGTGTGTGTTTGTTGGTTTGTCCTTCAATCACGCCACAACAGAGCTACGGATCGACGTGATTTTTTGTATGAATTGCAAGTTACTCATTGTAATCGTCATTAAGCATCGCTGATGACGATCATGAATCACTTTCTTACCAGCTCTTTTCAGCAGAATCTAGCTTTCTGAACCGGGTGATAGAGTCTTGACTTATAAAAGACTAGATGATGCCCGCGACTTCGTCCGCGTGGATAAAGGTTTTTTGATTCCCGCGAGAACTTTTTAATTTTCCGGGATAAAAAGTTTCCGGGGTAGCCTATGTTTTAATCCTGGGAATGAGCTATCTTCATTCCAAATTTCAGCCAAATCGGTTCATGCATTGTGGCGTAAAGGAGTAACAAACGTACACACACACACATACACATACAAACTTTCGCCTTATAAGTGTGATTGAAAGTAAGAGCAAAAATTGACCTATCTATAAAGCGTGCTCTCACTCAGCTCAGACTCAAGATAGAGACGAAAACGAGACACAATTATGCTCTGTCTTGAGTCTGAGCTGAGCGAGAGTGAGGTCTATGGTACTTCTAACTCTGAATTATTATGAGCCTTCTATAAAACGCAAGTCTCGATGATCGCTTATTTATTTACCTACATATATATCGCCTATCTATTTTTCTACCCCAAAACAAAATTAATTGACTATAAAGTGAATTTCTGCCTTTTATTACTCAACACCTTGTAGACATCTCAAAACAGCCCTCTTTAAATAGGGGTGGTCCTATTAAAATCACAATCCCAATCAAGCTAGAGGGTTTTTGAGGCGGCGAATTTATCCAAGCAGGGGTCTTGTTCCTTGAATTATTCGTAAACACGCAAGTAACGACACATTTTGACGAAGAAAAAATAAAATTTCCTATTTCACTCTTATGATAAGTCAAGATTTTATCACCGACTAGCGGCCCGCTCCGGCTTCGCACGGGCACAAAATATATTAGCTATGTCATTCACTGTTAATGGATGTTATTATAACCTTCCTCTTCAATCACTCTATCTATTAAAAAAAACCGCATCAAAATCCGTTGCGTAGTTTTAAAGATTTAAGCATACATAGGGATATAGGAACAGAGAAAGCGACTTTGTTTGATACTATGTAGTGATTCTGAAAACAGATTTTACTGAGAAAAGCCGACGAGAAACTCAGTGGTTGCTCTTTTCAATACAAAAGTGTAAAGTACACTATGTGATCGTAGCTTATCAATCTAATCGTGGGCAACTGAAGAAAAGTCAATTGTAAACAGTGTATAACGCTATACTTTTCCCTCTTGAAAAATAATGGGCGCGACCTCGTGAATAACTTTACAGCTTTTCGTACAAAACTTGAAGCCGTTTCAAGTTAGTAGTAACATAAGAGTAAGGGTGAATTGCAATGAAATTATTGCTGTCCTCTTAAAACAGTCGTAGTCGGCGTAGCGATGCCAGAAAAAACGTGAAAAAGCCACTCGCTCGCTTATTATTATTTTTTTGCGAACGGTTTATTACTTTGAGAGGGCTTGGCTTGATTAAATGAAACTGTGTTCACGAAGCAAAGGAAAACTTGGTATACGAATGTTTCAGTGATGTTTCTTCTAGTGTGAAATCGCTCAAGATGGAGTCTCTTTATTGTAATTACCGAAATATATTATTATTTTGTCCTTTCCCTTTGAGAGACTCGACATTATAACTAGTTAGTTAAACTAAACTAATTAATTATTATGATCGGTCGACCTTTCAGTTTTCATTGTCTGTTATTGAGTCTTTTTAAATTTGATCAACATCTATAGGATAATAAAGTGCAAGAGTTTGTTTGTTTGAACGCGATATCTCTGGAACTACCAGCGGATTTGATAAATTATTATTTTTGTATATTATTGATAGCCCAATTCTTGAGGAAGGTTCTAGGCTATTCAAAATTTCGGTATGACTCTTAGAAGCCGAGCAAAAAGAAAAAATAGCGCCTGCGAACAATGCGATTGGGGCGAACTATGTTAAAAATAAAATTAATAACATTGTAAAAATTTTATTTACACCAAAAACGTAGATCGAACAACCAAGAGCATAGCGCAGTTCACTTCATCAACTCCTTTTATAGTAGGTACGGCTAGAAAATAAAAAGAAATAAAAGAGTATTATTCAAAGCGACAATGGAAACTATGAAGAAAATGTCCGGAGGCGGTCCTACGCTTTTTCTTTGCGAAAGGGACATATAATCAAACCTGATGGAGGGGAGGCCGCGTCTCCACTGCAATTACATGATACGTCTAGCATAGAGAAAGGGTATCTAGGGTTGGCAATGAAGACTTTTTTTCTGACAAGCAAGTGTTTTATACTGCATGGAGTTTTTTTTTAATACTTAAATATAGACTAGCCCTAATATACATATAGACTAGCGCTTGACTGCAATCTCAACTGAAGGTAAGTGAAGATGCAGCCTAAGATGGTACGCGCTTGCCTAGAAGATGCCTATTCACTCTTGATTTAAAGACACCTAAGACCCGGACATTATAGTTAGTTGAAAAAATGGAAGCCGAAAGGGCATTCCAAATTTTTGCGGTGCGTATTAGGAACGAGGAAGCGAAGCACTTGTGTGAGATCTTGGAATTATAATTAGATAATTGAACCCCGAATATTCAATAACTCAGCGTGGTATGAAATGAGCTGAGCTTTGAGGGATAAAGACCTAAACGAAGCGATCAACTCAAGGACCAAAGTGACCGACTTAGCGATCAAGGCTAGAAAGTTTGATTAACAGTGGGTGGACCACGTTAGAGGACAGGTTCTTGACTGGAAATCATGTATTTGAGTGTAGGGCGGTCCCCAGCAATATAAAGTGATGATATCCAGAAGGTACTTATTTAATTTGCATCTAATACTGTTGTAAACCCCTTAGATAAAGCACGTTGGCGCAACCTGAAATAGGCATACGTCCAACAATGGCTGTAAATTAGCTGAGGATGATGATACTGTTTACAAAAACTCAGTTCAGTATCGGATTTTTTTGGACAAAAAAATAAATGATAGGTCGAATAATATTGTATCACCGTGCGATGTAGTGCACTGAAGATACGGTAATGTGACGTCACTCCCGAGATCAATGCGACATTTCTACAACGCTCAAATAGGTTAGCTTTGATGATCTAATGATGATGATGATGATTTCTCCTTTATTTCTTGACGGGTTCCGAACATGTCGCTTAAGAGAGTGTTAATCTATATAAATATTTTATTTGTATTAAACTTACTAAATTATAATATCAACACGATCATACCTACTTCTCGATGTTAACAATACTACCAACTCGATAACTTGCGTTCCGTGAATAATAGAAATTAAGATAAAACGAAAATAGGTTTATTACCTATAATAGAAAGAAAATAGAAATGATAATGTACCTTTTTTATTACACGACAAGGGCAAAGCCAAACGAAGGGTTAATGATTTAGCAGTCTATATATGTATGTATATGACTGTGAGGAATGTTACAACATAGCCAATAAACTACTAAGCCGATTTTCATGAATGAGCTTTGAGTATACGAGTACAACCAAATGAATGAGGTGGCGATCGAGTCGTCATGATAGTCCAGGTAATATAGGCTAAATTTTATATGAACAAAATCAATTTGACGGATTTTACATCCTACTTTCCGTCCTCGTTTTTAAACTTTTATTCTTGTAACGTCGTCAATAATTTGTCGCCAACCGGTCGCCAACCATTCGTCAACCCTATACAATTTACAAACGCGTTTGCTACATGCCTACAATATCGTAGACGAGAAAATAATGAATGAAACGTTTGTATCTAAAAATAGACATGTATCTCTACATCTAGATATTTTTAGACTTAAACCTCATAACCAGGAAATAAACAAACGTCTAGCCAGACAAAATGTTAACGAAATGTTTCGATGTGGATAATACTGTGAATTTCATGCGGAGTTTATTTTTAGAGATTAATCTTCAGATGCGATATTCCAGATGTTATTTTTTAATGTTAGAAACTTTAATATACCCATTAGGACGATGTTTTTCGAGCTTTATGAGCATTTTTGTTTTTTATACATATAAATGTAGAGAGGTATTCGCATTTTTATAATATTTGATAACGAAAACAGATAGGATTGGTACAACATACCTACACATGAAAAATAAGTTGAATATAGAAAATCCACCTTTTTAAAAGTTTGTTGAAAAGCAAGTGCCGTTTTGTCTTTCTTTTAACAAAAAAAATATACCTAATTACAGTGTTATAAAATAAAATAATAGGTCAAGACTTGAGTTACATAACTCAAGTAAAAATAATGATGTGACAGGCCGTTGAAACGATCGTATCGCGCGCAATTAAGTAATTTCCGTCTAAAACGCCCATAATAAGTAAGAAATCAAGCTAGATTCGTGATTGTGTTAATTATTAATTTCGTGGTTAAGGCTCGGTTAAGGTAACATTCTTGAAAAATGTTTTTTAAACAGCCATAACACGTAATGCGGTCTCGAATGCGGTCGGTGCGTCACATGGTCTGTATTTCGTTTTTTATTCTGTGTCACGTTACCTAATAGGGTTGCCATAAGAACATATAACGGACAGAAAATTATGAATAGATTCATATTAACGAAATGTTCGATGTTTCTGAAACGAAGCGCTAAAGTGTGAAACACCTTTCCAGCATCCGTGTTTCCTACCGCCTATAATTCAAGTAGGTACTTACCTTCAAGGCAAGAGTGAATAGGTAAGCACGCTCCAACCTACACCTTATCAGTTCTTTCCAGCATTGATTGTCCTCAAGCGTTTGCAAAATTATTAGTTCCAGAGACACTCGTATATCAAAGGCACTTCAAATTGATCCATAATTAAAACGTCATTTTTATAAGGACATCAAATCCAGTGTTAATCAGTGAACAGAGGTGATTCCGATCGTCACACTGATGCCATTAAACAATCCCAGGGGTCATAAAAGTCTCGATCAACTCTAACTATACAGTGTACAGCCCTAAATAACAAGTGTCGCTTGAAAAATCATAAAAAAGTCGTTAAAAATTTGAAGAGGGCGCAACGCTATCGACACCCAGTTTCACCCAGTATCACTCTGTATCTCGCTTAATAATGAGCGTCGAGCATCACGTCAACGAAGACAACTTACAATACATTTCCTATATTTAAAATGCTACAGCGTTATTGGAGTTGACGTACTCGTATCTCCACTTTGAGGAGTAGTTTGTAAGATTAAATGTCGTAATTTGACAATTGCGAATAAAAAAGCACAATTACGATCATTTTTACCCAAAAAGATCTCTACTTCTCCCTTTTGTCTATCATATCATATCTATTATATCATCTCTTTAGAACACAAATCTGACACTAATTCGTATCTGTTTCTGTAGTGAAAATTAAATTCAACGTAGGTATACGTAGGTACAATAAATAGCCAGCCCTTTGATGACATTTTCAGAATAAGAGGTTTATTTTTTGGACCCGTTGGTCTAGTGTTTTGACATACTAAAATTTTACTCATATAACAGGTAGCATAGCAAGAGTAGAACCTTCACGCGTTACTGATTGCTAACGGGGCAAAAACGCACTGTAAATTAAATTATAGAGTGTTAATCTTCGTGTTAATTGCTATTATATAATACATTATACTATTTATTTGTATAATTATATATGACTATTGTTTTAGATAGTAACTTCTTCATTATCTCGTAGGAAACAGCTGTCTCTAATGTCATGTTACGAGTACACTGATTACATGAGTGTTATTGTATCAGTAAATACTTAGTAAAACTTCAAGTATGTTTGTATGTGTACTTCATGTAAATAATATTAATAAATTAACAGTGCGCAGAATGCCAGGAAAAAATCCCCGCAATAGACGAAATAAAATATACCCGAAAGCTCGTGTGAAACGCGACAGATGCAAGTGTAGTAAGCGCCAAATATATCATGTATTCTAATAACTCGTAATTAAGATATTCATTAAAAGAAAAAATGCATGTATCGTCCCTTAATCATATGTATAGGGATTTTATATCAAAATTTTGATTCTGTGATATGCAACACATTGAAAATAAATGCAAATTGTTTAAAAATTAGACCCAACTTCGCGATTTTTTTTCATTATTTTATGTTTCTATTCAGTATCGTCCCTTTGGAAATATGTGTAAATTTTGCCTCTTTTTTTTCTCGGATAGTCGGATAGAAACAGCCCAATCCGTTTTGTGGTTTGAGCTGTGCGTTAATAGATCAGTCAGTCAGTCACCTTTCCTTTTAAATATTTAGATTTATTTATGTAAGCGAGTTTTTTTATTATGTTGCTAGTATAACGTAACTGCTGATGCATTCAATCTTTAACAAAACGTAGTTACATATCTAGGACATTATCTTTGTATTAAAAACAAACATGAAACCCACAGCAGATCAATACAGCCTCAAAAGTTTCTTAAAAAGCATGAATTTATTTATTGTAGAGGAAAGTAAATCTCTATAGCGGGCGGGACTGTTACGGCTTGTTTACCATTATCTGAGTGTTTATTTTGTTAGCATCGTGCCGAGATTAAAGAAAGCGAGGGCATAAGACAGCGGCTCCCAAATCTTACAACTGCCAAGAAGCTTTATATTTGTAACTAGCTGATTCCCGCGTCTTCATCCGCGCGGAAAAGTTTAAAGTGACGTGCTACTATCCGCGAGAAGTTATGTCCTCTATTATCGGAGTAATATTTAGTAGATTCTCTCTAAAATTGGGCAAAATATTTCTAATAGTACACAATTTATAATATAAAAAGAATTATCAAGTTCGGTTTATATTTGATGAATTTATGGAGCAAAATCAACAAAAACTCATTCGCTATCCCGGATAAACCTTATCTATTATTTATGTACAAAATTCGTTATTATAAGTATAGATTAAGTGTAAAAAGCAATACCTACCACGCTAACGAACCTTTACAATAAGTCACATGGCCCGATTAGTTCCATACACATATTATAGATATTCATTTTTGTTACATTCCAAAAAAAAATAGGCTCGCTTCGCTCTAAAAAGTCTAAAAGATCTACGCTTTTAAATACACCGAGCTTGAACACAAATGTGTTCAAGCTCGGTGTATTTTAAATCAATTGCATCTCAGAATCTATTACATAATATAACTTTGAAAATTCCATTACAGTTAAAGCATATTGAAATCGCATTTAATTTGCATGCCATAGTTTGTGTCGTGCGAATGTCGTTCACCATAAAAGTAGGTAAATCAAAATTAAGCACTTTGGGGGTCACTGGCGATGCCGAAGATTCACACAAGAAACGCGCTTTAAATCATACCAATACTATTTTTGTTGCGTTTGTTTACAAAATAAATACCTTCATGCAGTTTCATGACGCCTGGCTTATAATACGAGTATCTTTTACCAAAAAAAATATAAACGCGATGATTTGAGAACCTCTTCTTTTTTATCAGTTAAAAAATTAAGAATTTTTCTTTCATTCACAAAAATTATCATTTCATTCACACTGATTTTACCGATCACAGATTATCTCAGGCAAGCTACACTTTGGTTTCAATTATGTATTGAAATGCACCCTCAGGCAGTAAAATTACCAAAATTATTTACGGCTAAAAGTCTGGTGTATATATTTAATCAGTTGATCTAGACCATTAGACCATTAAGTATATTAATACTTACTACTTAGTACTTATTTAGTGTCCGTTGCATGTCACGCGGTATTACTTAACTAGCTTTTGCCCCCGCGACTTCGTCCGCGTGGAATTAGGTATTGGGGTGGAATTTTCAAAAACTGTGACACACGTACTTCTTTATTTTTAACTGAAAGCTCAAATACCAACTTTGATGGAAACAGCTTGAAAAATGACGGAGTTTCATATAAACTTCCATCCCCTATTTAAACCCCTTAGGGGTGGAATTTCCAATAATCCTTTCTTAGTGTGCGCCTACGTCACAAAAAGAACCAACTGTAAAAATTTCAAGTTTCTAACTTCAGTAGTTTAGGCTGTGCGTTGATATCTCAGTCAGTCAGTCAGTCAGTCAGGACTTTGAATTTTATGTATATAGATTATTTTTCAGCTAAGGTTAAACTTGATCACCAAAATATACAAAACCCTTACTTACTGCTAACTGCGAAGTTGGAATGGACAAAACAATTATATTGTTACACTAGAACTGTAGACACAGAGGCTATAGAGAAACATTGTTTCATAACAATAATATCTTGATTAACGCAAATCCTTTTGAAATTCGGGAGCACAATAGTGCTGGAGCTCGTGATTCCTGGCGACGGGGCGGGATCAACTGGAATCCAATTTATACACTGACAAGGGAATTTAAACATTAATGTGAACGGGATAAAGTGTTAGATAGATTGTATATTAAGTTATAGGGTCAATCTCAATTAAAATTAACAGTGTAAAACATAAGCTTAAGCGGTTTATGATTTCTTAAAATTATTGTATGTGGAAGGATCTAATCGTTCGCCGCATTAGTATTCCGAAAAATCTCTTCCTATTATCTGATTAATTTAAGGCATCATCACCTGTATACTTAAGTGTGGTGTATTGTGACTGCTTGTTAAATTGGCTTCCTATTATTATTCGCGCAACACAGTCTACTTTTGATTTTTGCGGTGAACTTATATCTGTTATGTTAGCTAACATTTTCATCATTCAATAAAATATGAAACCTCCTTCTTCTTTACTTACTAGCTTTTACCCGCGAGTTCGTCGGATTTATAAAAATCTCTTGCGAACTTTCTATTTTTCCGGGACAAAAGGCCTAGCCTATATCACTGTCCAGGTCCTCAACTATATGCACGCAAAAATTCACATTGACGCAGTTCTTCGTTGCTGCGTGTTTGATGGACAAACCAAACCAACCAACAAACATTTTTGCATTGAAAATATTAGTAAGAATAAAGTTGCATTCTGGCGATGAATATTATAATGCAAATGGCCGCTTGCGCTTTTAAATTGGGCCACAGACCGCCATCCCCAAACTAAGGGCGATGCGGCACTATAGCACCGCCACAGGCTTTTGATATTTTAATATTTGCCGGATCGACCGGCGACCGGCGACTGTGACTAATTCGAGGGGCGCGATCACACTTTACGATCATCTCGATTGCTTTTCAATATTATGACTTTTACGATTTCCATAAAAGTCATGTTTCCATTTACTGCTGCCTTACTGCTGCAGCTCTACTGAATTGTACAATTTTAACACATGGTAGTGGTAAGTATGTGTTTTTGTTAACGGCAGGATCTCCGAAAACAGCCTGTTTTTGATTCAATTGTAAACAATCAAATATTCTTTGTTTTGATTGGTTAAAAATATATGTTGTACTTTAATACACGTTCTAAATTATTTTACCGTTCAAAAGTCCATATTTTGAACTTCACTCGATCAAATAATATTCCGAAAACAGTGTAGTTTTTAATTGTTTTTCAGGTTGTATGTATAGTATATCAAAGTTAAACTAAAAAAAAAAAATGTCAAAAAATAGGCAAAAGCTTTTAGAAGAATATTTTACCGTTAATTTTTCTCTAAAAAGTTTACTTTTTTTTTTATCAAGACTGTTTTACTTTTTTTTAACAAAATGGCTCGTGCGCCTCACTTCATTTGCTTGCAAATTACTGCGGCCGAAGATCGTGCCCTTAACCCTTTTTTTGACGAGTAAAATAAACTCTAATTGATATTGTAAAGTTTTTGGCTTCAATAAAATGTTCAATTCTTTTAGGAAAAAATTTAAGTTTTAATATTTTAGATAGATTTTTCATCGATGAAATTATATTAAAGAATTTTATAGAACACAATAGAAAAGTTTTTATTTAAATAAACTTGTGCAAAGTGATTTTCGATTCTCACTCCTTAAGTACCTACATCTTATCTATATATATAAAATTCAAAGTCCTGACTGTCTGGCTGACTGACTGAGATATCAACGCACAGCCTAAACTACTGAAGTTAGAAACTTGAAATTTTTACAGTTGGTTCCTTTTATAACGTAGGCGCACACTAAGAAAGGATTATTGGAAATTCCACCCCTAAAAGGGGTTTAAATAGGGGAAGGAAGTTTATATGAAACTCCGTCATTTTTCAAACTGTTTCCATCAAAGTTGGTATTAGAGCTTTCAATTAAAAATAAAGAAGTACGTGTGTCACAGTTTTTGAAAATTCCACCCCAATACCTAATCCCACGCGGACGAAGTCGCGGGGGCAAAAGCTAGTTATAATATAAATGCTTTTATTAAATTAAGCTTTAGTTTTCTTAATAGGTACCTATATAATATTGTTTACTGCCCAAATATTGGGATTTATAATAATCTTCTCTCTATAAGACTGTATTGTACGATGATATGACTTGTCATACCTATACGTAGGGGAGCGGGGGTCTAGTTGTAACAGAGACAAGCATTTTTTACCTAGATGATAGAAGAATATTTATTCGTTTTTCACTACCTCCTTAAAGAATTTAGTAACGGTTTTTGAAGACGGCACATTTATGTCAACATTCTAAGCATGTCGGTTAGCTTTGGGGTGCTGATCGAGGGGGTGCCTTGGATGGGTCTAAATAAGTTTAAACATCCGTCCGAGGGGCCCTTATTGCATTAGAAGCGATGGGGAATCGATCAATGCATATCTATGAGACTTGGAGCTACTCAGAATATTCTTACCAACTATTTTCATTACTTTCGGTTTTCATTTCAAATTTTTTAAAGTTACTGCATTTCCCGAAACAAGCATCCTTACTAATATTATAAATCAACTAGCTTTTACCCGCGGCTTCGCTCACGTTGAGTTCGATTTTTCAAACCCCTATTTTATGCCTTTAGGGGTTGAATTTTCAAAAATCCTTTCTTAGCGGACACCTACGTTATAATAGCTATCTACATGCCAAATTTCAGCCTAATTCGTCCAGTGGTTTGAGCTGTGCGTTGATAGATCAGTCAGTCAGTCAGTCAGTCAGTCACGTTTGCCTTTTATATATTTAGATATAAAAGTAGGTTTGTTAGTTCCACCTCTGATTGGCTGAATTTATGGCGTTTTTGTTGTATCAATTTCAACCAATAGAACTGGTTGAACTTGATTTGAAACCCGAGAAAGAATTAGCCAATCAGGGATGATTGCGATCGTCAGACTGTCGCAATTATTTTTAGAAAATCCCACATCAGATTCAGTTGGGTATTCGTGATGTGTTTTAGGAGTAGGTTATCAATTCAGCCGTTATCTTTTTTTTCTAACGACAAAATTGTAGGTGTGTAATTTTGTTATAGTATAGCATATTAAAAAGAAAGGCTTCTTAATTATTATTTATTTATTCTATTTGTTACCAGACGCCGACGGCTTGTGCCCCAACAAAGGCTGCTGCGGAGCGGGGTCGCGGCAGCAGCTGACGCAGCACGCGCGGCTGCAGCTGGAGGGCGCAGTGCGCAGCGAGCTCAACAAGCTGGCCGAGATACTGTCCACCAGGGCCAAGAGGTTTGACGGTAAGTCGCACGTCCTTCTTAATCGCTCATTACACAAGGAGAGTTTCTCTAATGCGAGCGGAATTTTCGGCACTCATATTCGAGCATTGCTTAACTGATACGAGTTTTTGTCATAATCCTATACATATATCATACTATTTTAATCCTATTAATCCTATTTCCTGCTAATATTATAAATGCGAAAGTTTGTATGTTTATATTCAATCACGTCGCAACGACTGACTCGATTTAGCTGAAGTTTGGCACAGAGATAGATCATATAATAGATAATAGATAGATTAGATAGATCATATAGAAAGTTTTCGTATAGGTTAATCGCAAACTATTTCTTGCCAGAAACTTTTCTTGTGTAACTGATGACGCCTAATCCATTCAACTAGGTTTATCAAACAGACGGGAGTTGTTTTTTATTTCTTTTCAGTGTTTATTTACACCGTCGGATTTTTGTTTTTTTTTTTTTTTTTTAATTTAATATTTTCTCATAAGTATAGATTAATCCACCCACTCAGGTCTATAAATCCTATCGCCCGTCCTGGAAACATGGTGAATCCTATGAGTTTCCATGTTTTTTTTATCACGTCTGGCATAGCCTCATGTTGTACCTACTCGTAATAAGTAATTTTGAGCGCAAACGCAGCGGCAATCCTCAATTCACTAGTGGAAGATAAGGATGATAATGTTTATATTTCGCAAGCTGTTCTGATGTGTTGTGCATATCAACATTAAGGAGTCGGCCAGCTATAAATAGCCGCGTGACCGTTCGTGGGTTATCGCGAGAAAACAGTACTTAGGGAGTGTGCTACTATCGGTTCAAGAATCTATTTCGCCTTTCTTCTCGACACTCCTCATATTTCAGAGCACTTATCACAAGCTCTTGCCCGTGACTTCATCCGCGTGGAAATAGATTTTTAGAAACCCCGCGAAAACCGTTTGTTTTCCCGGGATAAAAAAATCGGTCGGATCGCGCAAGTAGGTACGAAAGTCAGTACCTAATAGGTATAATTAGTCAGGGTTTTCAATTAAAAACTTCTTATTACTTTGTCAGATGTCAAAAGAAGCTTTATACTTTTTTAGAGCTTATTTTACTAGTTTTTACCCGCGGCTGCGCTTACGCTAAATTCGATTTTTCAACCCCCTATTTTACTCTCTTAAAAATTGCATTTGCAAAAATTCTTTCTTAGCGTATGCCGACGTCATAATAGTGTTGATTGAGCTGTACGTTGATAGATCACAGTCAGTCAGCCAGCCAGTCACTCAGTCAGTCAGTGACCTGTTCCATTCCTATTTGGGTTTTATATCGATTTTAATAAAATATGATTTAAGCAAGGTTTTTTGGGTTCCTTTTGAATCAGAGTAGAAATTCAAAGTTAAAGTCACTTAACGGTTACTAAGTAGAGTCATAAGGCAAAATAAGCTTAAAAGTGCAAAGGTCAGGACGCAGACTGAAAAGGTAGACGGTTCAAACCCCACCACTGAAAAAGGGGAAAGGAAAATATTAGTCACGTTTAACTTTTTTTTAATTCTTCAGAATTTTAGATCAATGGAAAAATGAATCTAACTAATCCAATGGTAAGAACTTTGTTTGGTCTTCGGCGTTGAGAAATATAGTTATGAAGTCATGCTGCCTGTAAGCGATATTAGTAACTGCTAGGCACTATAATATATGACCTATATACAGCGAGTATTGAGTACTTGCTTCTTTGTTAGGCATTAAAAAGAACGCGTTTTGCGACTTACATCAATGAGATCAGTGATGCGCAAAGTAATCAACCTAGGTATACTATTACCAGTTTTACGGTTTAGTACTAGGTATATACCGTTACTAAATAGTAATACATACTCACATACAAATAAATAAAATTGAAGTCTCTGCGATTTGATACTACTTGATATCCCTATGATCCCTATACCTATACAGGATTAAACATTTTTTCACTGTATGAAAATGATGTTGGTTAATCATTAACCGATGAATAAATCTTCAATCATAGACATCAAAGATTTCGATTAAAATTTATTTAATCCCTTTTCTATTTGTACTTGGAAGTTTTTAAAAGGACAAAGTTTTTGACGACCTCACTGGCGAAGTGGTGAGTGCTGTGGTCTATAAGTGGGGGGTCTCGGGTTCGGTTACCGGCAGGGACAATTTAGGAATCTATAGATTACCACCCCAAGACGTAAAGACGAAGTCAAGCGACGTAAAATGACGCCAAGCGGTATGATGACGTCTAGAAACGGATTAGGAGTTTAGATAATAGGGTAAAGATGCCGAATATGAGATACCATTTACATATTCGGCCATAAAAAATAAATTATTGCACTAATGACTATGAAAATTACTTATATTCGATAAGTATGTAATGAAATTTATCCTTGAAAGACTGTTTAGTGCTAGGTATAATAGATTTTTTGTTATATCAGATAATATTAGAAAAGTCAGAAATTACGTCTCAGGGAAATGGTCTCCTATTATGAGATACCAAGGGTTTTTAATATGAGATAGTATAGATTTAGAGAAAATATAACTGACTGATTAATATGCCATATCCCTTCGAACTTACCCCGCTACCATCTTAGACTGTAAAAAAAGTAATAGAGTAAAAGTAAACCTAAAGTAATAGTGTAAAGCATTAGAATACTAACGATAAGCGCAGCTTAGACTTTCAACAGGTGGATTAAATGGAATCGGAGCAAGCTCATGGAAAACCTGAAGCTACAAAATTCAGCAGATAACATGTAGGACCTACTCAGTAAATGCATTCAGTTCATTCCGTCGTACACTCGACTCAATATTGACTCAACTACTTTTGAATCATTCAATAAGTCTTACGAACTAATATAAACTATGTATCGTAATACCTAATATAAACTTAAAAATTATTTTTACAAACCGACTTCAAACGCCACTAAAAAGTATATCAATTGTGCCTATAAAATTTGAAGAGTTTCCTCGATTTCTCCTGGATCCCATCATCAGATCCTGACCTGATGACAACGGGACCACCTGAAAAGTATACAGTTTCAAACAAAAAAAGAATTTTCCAAATGGGTCCAGGCGTCTTCGAGTAATCAGGGAACATACATAAAATAAAAAATAAAAAAAAAAGATTCCGTCGAATTGAGAACCTCCTCCTTTTTTGGAAGTCGCTTAAAAAGACGCAATGATTTTACTCCAAATGAAGTTGTTTCGTTGAATTTGAATTTCTCGATAATGAAGTCCCCACAATTTTCCCATTTTATAAATGAACCGTTTGATAAGAAATGGAAGCTGTATATAATAATTATGCGTCATATTATATTTTAGGCTCGTTGCCTTACTGATGTGAAATCCAATGATGCAACCCGTTTGAATAATATGGGTTATTCTATAGAGATTACTAGGTATGGTATTTCCGCAATAATAGCCTGATGGATAATACTTCGACCTCCTTTGGGACTTTTGGGAGGCCCCGAGGTTGGAATTCAAGGCAAGGAGGCAGGAAGTATTTGCGTTTTAATTCGAAGCAATTAAATATCACTTGCCTTAACGGCTACAGGCTGATAGATGGATCAGACTCACTACTGAGCGCAGGTCTCTTCTCGAGAAAGATAATAGCGCATAGTCTACCGTACTGGTCCAATGCGAATTGGTAAACTTCACACACCTTTGAAAACGTTATGGGAAACTCTCAGGCCTGCATGTTTTCCTCTTTTTTTTTAATTCTTTGACAAGATAGTCCTTGACTGCGATCTCACCTGATGGTAAGTGACGATGCAGTCTAAGGCTAGCAAACGAGCAGGCTGGTCACCTGATGTTAAGTGATTACCGCCGCCCATGAACATTTGTAACACCTGAGGCACCATGCGTTGCCGGCTTTTCAGAAATTTGTATTACCCCATGTTCTAATTTAGTGGGAACCCCGTCGCAGGAAGTTGGTTCCACAAAGTTCAAAGTACGTGGAAAAAAAGATCTGGCACAACGCATGGTCGAAGTGCACCAGGCACCCAGGGATACAACCTATGACATCCAAAGTATTAATAATTAATATCACAATTCGGTTTAGGTCGCGGTCATCTATTTCGAAATCAAAGTAACACGGTTTTACAACCAAAGCTTTCTTAAATTAGTAGAAATCTATAGATCAGGTTCCATCTAAACAATCATTACCTATCAGTGATTGTGTCCGGTCAATTAATTTAATAGCGAGTTTTCTCAGCGGTGCGGCGGCATAACTTTCGATCGGGCTGCAACTGCAAGTAAGAAGTGATCAGGCCTTATTTGGACGCCAGGGTCCCGTTGGGCACGGATGCCTTTCGAGTGACGCGACGAGATGACGACGTGAGATAGCACGCAGTTCCTGGTACCTTTCTAGGCTCCTTTAGACTTTGTTCATCCATACTTATACTTGCTGAAAATGCGATGTGTCTATTATCTTTTCGACTCAACCGCAATCACTACGCTGTTTGGCATAGGTATCGCATCATCGAGATGATATTTCCATGGGATTTTAAAAAACCAACAATCACTAAAACTAAAATATCATCACGGACATCTTGGTACTAAATGTACAACTTTCCTATAGAACCAAGTAGTAGGTAATTTTGGGCTAGTAAAAAGCTTTATTATGATTTTACACAAACGTATTTGGTTAAAAAAGCAGTGACAGCTGCTAGTATAGCAGATAGTTAGGCCTGGGGTCTCCTGATGGATGATGATTCTGTCTCCGGATGATGATGATGATTATTTGATTAACTTTTGTATTAACTATCTAGCGCGTTATAATTCCATACAGCGACATCTATTGGTAGAAAGCGAAACGAACATTATTTTGCTAACACAATCAGAGACGCTTAAACACACGGGTGTTGTTATAACTCAAGAGAAGGTTTTGTCTATGGTCGTGTCGTGTCGTGTAAACGTCGTAGGCCTTGTTTGGACAGGCGCCCGGGCCCCGTTCCGTGGCAATTATCCAGCGCAGAACTGCGGGAAGCTCGCTTCATGTATAATGTATGGTCTGCAGCTACTAGGTGCTACACTGGGTGAACGTTGTCATATTGATGGTCGTGCCCCTAATCACTTTTACCAAAACGAGACTTGCAAAGGTCGGTATCCTACTTTTTGCCCGATTCACCTAAGTTCATATCGCAAACAGAAATCTTACTAATATTATAAATGCGAAAGTGTGTTTGTTTGTTGGTTTGCCTTTCAATCACGCAACAAAGTCACCCAAGGGATTTTAAAAAGCTTACTCCAAGTGGACGAAGTCGCGGGAAAAACTATTAAAGAATAATTTGGACACCTATGAACCTAAATATTTCAACTGTTCCTCTGAGCGAAAATGAGAGTCGAGACTCCTTACGAGAGTCTACTCTCGTAATTATGACTCTATATTACTCAAAATCTGGCTCCGTCAGCGGAATTTACGCTTTACTGCACGACAAAACTAAGTTTGGAAATAGAGCATACCTATAAGATTAATTATTATTTACTAGCTTTTCCCCGCGGCTTCGCTCACGTTAAGTTCGATTTTTCAAACCCCTATTTTATCCCTTTAGGGGTTGAATTTTCGAAAATCCTTTAATAGCTATTTAGATGCAAAATTTCAGCCTGATCCGTCCAGTGGTTTGAGCTGTGCGTTGATAGATCAGTCAGTCAGTCAGTCACCTTTGCCTTTTATATATTTAGATTAAATAACGTCTGTACCCATATACACTAATCAAAACAAACATTTTGCAAGAAAAATATTGAACCCATTAAAAATTATTGTGTAACGAAGCGTGGTCAGATGATGAATAATTTAATAAATTAACATTACAATTTCGGTTGACCAATTAATACTTAAATGGTTATAAGAGTCGAACATCATCATATGACTTTGTAGCAGAATTATGAATAAATCAATCAAGCTATTCAATCAAAGATTAATAATTCATTTTGTTAATGAGTACCTACAATCATAATTTTGCCGTCTGATAGATTTTTAATTGTTCAATCATGAAATTATTTAATGACGTTAAATTTTTTTCGAAAATGACTTAACGCGTCTACCCTTTCGTCTGCCGCAACCAAAGGCCACAACTAGGTTAGGTCCTGACATCAAGCTGTCAAATAGAAAGAAAGAAAGAAAGAAAGAAAAAGCATTTATTTAAGAAATTGACACAATCTTATGGTTGATCCTGTGCAGATACCACTGATATCTATAGTTAATCTATGATTACCACTGGATTTGCTGACCCTATACAAATTACTGCTTAATTATGAATCAATTTGAAGCGCCACATTTAAATCTACGCGTGCCGTTGGAATTAATAATATTCAAACCGACCTCTATAATAAATAATTAGTCTATGATTTCATTGATGATTTCATAGATTAATTATAGAATTTGGTGCGCCATTTGCAATATTAGGTACCTAAGAGTTCCAGTCTTCTTATAATATGCTTAGTGATTACATCGCCAAAATGGCGTCAATCTAGGTCCAAAACCAAGTAGGATAGCAAGCTCTGCAATATCTCAATAGCCCAACGTTTGTCGGTTTAGGTGCGGACTGAAAACGGAAAGGTCGGCCCCACCCGTTCCCCCTACTCCTAGCACAAGCTTTCCGCTTATTTGGAGGGGAGAAGATCAAGTTCAACTTGGCTAATATTTTAAAAAAAAATGTTAGTCATAGATTAACTACAGAGTTCCGTGGCAGATACGCTTATCACTTTGTCCTTATAATATTACTAGACATCCCGGCTTTGTTCGAGTGGAGTTTTGAAAGAACTTTCAAAAACTGTGAAACACGTATTTTTTCATTTTCAATCGAAAGCCCAAATTAGCAAGTTTCATGGATACTTGAAAAATGAAGGACTTTTATAAAAATAACTTTTTATTTAACCCCCAAGGGGGGTGACATTTCAAAAATCCTTCCTTTGTGGGTGTCAATGTCATGAAAGGAATCTACTTTGTCTTTCACTTGTACACACCCGCTTTTTGGCCTCGCGACCAGCTGCGGCTTATCTCTCATCGACATTAGGATGCACGTGTGAATATATATTTAGAACGCATCTTCGGTTTTATCGTATCGGCAAGTGATTTCGTATGCTTTAAGTAATATCAATTTAACGTTTTTCGATATTTAATCATGTCAAATGTAAAGAGTGTTGGTCCGGTGAAAAACTGATCGTAACTACCCCCCCCGTAGCTATACCCCTACCTACCGAGAAATATGTGCTGGACGGCTCGACGCTAAGAAAGAATTTTTGAAAAGTAAAACCCCAATACGAAAAATAGTTACCAACGTGGATGGAAGGCCAGGATTAACACAGGCTACATTTTATCACGGAAAATTATAGATATCCGGCGAGAACAGCTATTTACCTACTGAATAAATGTGTTTTCTTTCTTTCTTCCTCTGGCTTACAAATTAAAGCCACTCGATCGAGGCGGCTCAATTAAAAGGCCACAGAAACACGGATAAGCACTAAGTGCGCACTTGCGGTGGCCACAGCACTTCGAGTGGGTCACATCGATTGGCGAATATCTGACACACATAGCGAACATCGCTAACGGGACGCCGGGATTGATTTAATACTTGTGCCTGCCGCAAATAACTTTACCACTTGCCATAAATACCTACTACAATAGGTCAAATGCAATCTATGCATACTGCATGCGTTCAAAATTTGTGAGTTTCATTCATTTATTTCTGTAGGTACCAAAACTTGAAACTAAACATAAATTATCATTTATCACACTATCACACTAAAAGCCTCATTAGTCCAACGGTTACAGGTGCAAGTTCGATCCACACCCGTTGCACTATTGTCGTACCCACTCCTAACACAAGTTTTCACTTATTTGGAGGGGAGAGGAGAACATCAACATCAGCTTGGCTGATATTCTTTAAAAAAAAATATATAAAGGCAATAATTTGTATGTGTGTGTGTGGAAGTGGGTGTGTATGTTTGTTACTCCTTGACGCCACAACGAATGAACCGATTTGGCTGAAATTTGGAACGGAGATAGCTCACTTTGAGAACATTAATTCTTAGGAATGTAGGTTTCCTCACAATGTTTTGCTTCGCCGTTAGAGCGAATGATATAACTCCGAAGAAGTCAGAAATCCGTCCCTGGAACCCAAGAAAAGGATGCCAAGACTCCATTAGACTGTCACCGCTTACCTTATAGGATAAATAAATAATTCGTTTTATTAACACAAAAATGAATTATTTATTAAATTGTTATTGCCAACGTGGGGTCAAGAGGATGTGTCCCCGTTGTTGTAAAGTAGGTAATTGGCCAGTCCGGACTATTACAATCTAGCACCTGACAGAGTTAAGACCGAAGTATGAGTAGATACTTACAGCTACCTACATACTTACTCATAACAACACGCCTACCTACATCTGTTTAACTGACGGTTCCTTTGAGAGAATTAAGGGATACCTACCACCACAAAACAAAGAAGTTCTGTGCATCTATCTGAAACACTGCACTCGCAACACTATTTTGTTTGACAACATCCTAGACCAGGGGTCGGCACTCGGCAACCTGCGGTTCTTTGGATGTGAAACTTCGTCTCTCTAGTTCCATACGCAAATATTATTTATTTTATGAAAAAACATTTTAAAATCGTTCTTAATCGATTAATGAGGATTAGACACCATTTCTATCTCTCTTTCACTTGTACTCGCTTTTCACCGCACCCCTTTTTATTGTTGGCAAGAAAAAAATTGTGGCTCTTTGAAAAACTTTGAATTTCTGTAAATTGTAATTTTGGACTCTTCAGACTCAAAGGGTTGCTGAGCCCTGTCCTAGAATATTACTCCACGTTAAATTTTTTTTCCCCCTTGAATCTGCAATCGGTCACTTCAAAATTACTTTTGTGAAGGCAGGAGCCATGTTGAAAATACGTGAAAGGATAAAAGGTATTGAAATACAATCGTCCCTTCTCTCATTGAACTCAAATGTAGATAAAAATAGTATTTCTAAATCCTACTTATAATATTATAAATGTGAAAGTGTGGATGTTTGTTACTCAATCACGTCGCAACGACTGAACCGATTTGGCTGAAATTTGGCACAGAGATAGATTAAAGTCTGGAATAGCACATAGGCTACTTTTTATCCCGGAAAGTTAAAGAGTTCCCGCGGGAATAAAAAACCCTCAATCCACGCGAACGAAGTCGCGGGCGTCAGCTAGTACTATATAAAACGAAAAGGTGACTGACTGACTGACAGACTAATCTGTCAAGGCATAGCTCAAACGAACTGATCGGGTTTTTTACATAGGTACAG
Organism: Hipparchia sbordonii; assembly: GCA_038048805.1. Lineage (NCBI taxonomy): Eukaryota > Metazoa > Arthropoda > Insecta > Lepidoptera > Nymphalidae > Hipparchia > Hipparchia sbordonii. Next base: position 14,306,569 of record CM076099.1, on the reverse strand, counting down.
ATAGCTATTATGAGGTACGCATCCGCTGAGGGTTTTTGAAAATTCAACCCCTAAGGGGGTAGAATAGGGGCCTGAAAAACCAAACTTAACCTGAGCGACGCTAAGGGCAAAAGCTAGTAATATTTTAAAAGTATTTTACTTAAAGATAAAATTATATCTCATTGAATAATAATGTCTATCAAATTGCTAAATCAAACGTAATAAACTATTATAAGCCATTAATCCTAAGTTAAAGAATGTTAATTCGGTAGGCGTGGTGGTCGACTCCACACGACGATCTCTTAGTGCACTCTGCTCTCAAATGTCAGTCCATCGCTAAGCACCGAAATAGAATGGCTTCCAATCTTGCATGATTTATCGACAGCTTCTCTGACTTACCTACTAATATTTGAGGTTTAGTGACTCATTAAACGTTAGACTATTACTACCATCTTTTTAATGATTAAGTTTTAATGAAATGGATACTTAAAAAAAAAACTATTTAATATTTTCTTCACGGATTCTAATAGGCCAGTTCTTACAATAGACTTCGTCTGCGTGGATTTTAATTCCCGTGGGAACTCTAATTTTCCGGTATAAAATGTAGCCTATGTGTTAATCCTGGGTATGTGCTATAGTTCATTCGTTGTGACGTGAAGGAGTAACAAACATCCATCCAGCCGCCCATACATTCATACTTTCGCCTTTATAATATTTGTGTGATATAATATTATAGACTAGCGGCCCGCTCCGGTTTAGCACGGGTATAAAATATATAGCCTATGTCATTCACTGTTAATGGATGTTATTATACATATAAATCTTCCTCTTCAATCACTCTATCTATTAAAACAAACCGCATCAAAATCCGTTGCGTATTTTTAAAGATTTAAGCATACATAGGAATAGAGAAAGCGACTTATACTATGTAGTGATTATTATCACTATAGTAGGATTTTACTACTTTCCGAAATAGTAATAACGCCTTGACTTATCATATAGCTGTCAACATGTAGCTTACATGTGGGTAATAAATTAGATTGAATTTTTAACTCTAAATAGAATCATATCTCTATGCGAAACCGTAATAGCGTAACGAAATAGGAAGATGCACTATCAAATGTGTGCGAAGTCTGTAAACACACACTTGGCCAACGTGGTGGATCTTGATCTAAACCCATCTCATTCGAATAGAAATCAGGACACCCGTGCTTACCCACTGTCCAGTTGTGGGCCAGCGATGGGTCGACAACTCGAGATGAAGATGATACCGCCCAAAATCTTGCCCAATACCATTTCTCGCGTTAACAATTCTTTAAAGGGCGGAAAAGCGGACAACTTCCTCACAAATATTCACAAATATTCATAAACACATCTTTTCCTCATGCTTGACGTGAAATGTACGAATCGCCTAATATCAAAACTTGGCGTGTTCGTTCCAAGCGAAAAACCTTTTTGTGTTCATCAGCGAAGCGTAAAAACGACTTTAAATCAATCGTCAATGAATAGCTAATTTTATTTATTTCCGCCTAAGGTTTCCCTAACGAAGTGTCACGTAAGTGAATAAAACGCAAAGTTACAATGTAAACAGTAAAGTGGGCTATTATGAGTTTGTATGTCTCGACTTCATAGACTTTGAGAATCGAAACAAAAAAGGCGTTAGATCTAGATAACCCTGACGTTATAGCGTCACGATAAAATAGATCTAACGCCCAGATTTTTGACAGACGTTCAATCAGTGCTCCGATTTTTACTTCTCAGTGTCCACTAGGTGTGTTAGCTATGGACGAGCATGAGTCATAAAACAAGGTAACTTAGATTATTTTAAATTGACGCTACACTGGTTCAAAACTCGAAAACTATTAACGTTATCGAAATGTGAAAACTTGTACTACCTTAAAAGTGTAAACAACCTAACATCAACTCGTAGAAAGCGACTATAATTTTATAGTTGCAACAATTTAAACAACTTACAACATTAGCAAGCGGTGATAGCTTAGTGGTTAGGACCGCGATCTATTCGGGGGGTCGCAGATTCAAACCCGAGTTTCTGAATTTTCGGAGTTATGTGAGTTTATCTACAATTCACATTGGGCAAGCGTGGTAGACTATGGCCTCTATCTCTTCTCTGAGAGGAGATCTGCGCTCAGTGATGATGATCCTTACTTATACTTACCTACTAATATTATAAATGTGAAAGTGTGTTTGTTTGTTCTTCAATAACGCTGCAACAGAACTACGGATCGACGGGTTTTTTGCATGGCATTGGGTAGTTGAGGAAGAGTGGCATAGGGTACTTTTTATCCCGGAAAATCTTAAAATTCCAACGGGATTTTAAAAAGTAAATCCTATCGGACAAAGCCGCGGGCATCAGCTAGTTTATTAAAATAAAAGCTTTTTATTTCCATTATGTGTACTTGTACTAACTTACTACTTAGAAGGGCCGATTTCACCTTCAACCTAAAATAAGTATGTTATCCGAGCGTTTTATATTTTGACAGTTTCTGTATTGAAAATCTTCCAAAAAAAGCTACGATGACTTAACTATTTTACTGGAATCGGCCCTTAAGCCGTAAACTTTGTAATACCTACATAGTACAGTGTAACTATATTCAGTGTTTAATTAATTTAGTGCCAGGAGGTACCTACCTACATACTCACAACGTCTTTTCTTGCAATTCCGCCCACCTTCAATAACCTTACTCTAACTTCCAAGAATACCCAATAATAGTTAATTATACTTTTGTGACTAATAGTAGCGCAGAAAATATTTACAATAGTTTTTCCGCTACTTCATCTTTTGATCTTTTAGAAAGCTTTTCTTTGTGCCAATTCTTACTGCGAAATAAAAGTACTCCAGCGTTTTATTGCGTGGAAATGTAGTGTTTATTTGAATGAAATTAATAACTATAACTCGTAGCTATTCAGTTATTAAACATATACAGTTTGTAAACTTTTTCTTTTACCATAAAACTATTACGCTTAGAACAGCAGTTTCTAGCAAACTTCCGCTCCAAACGTAACTCTCTCAAAAAATCCAATGAATTGTTTAGTTCCATGTAATTATTTTCTGTACTGGTATTGATAATTACGTTTTTAATGGTTATTATGATGAATTATGACACTCTCACAGAACACTACTTACGCAGTGGAAGCGTACTGGGCCTATAACCTGATGGGTTTTAGAGGCCGTTAATAAAAGGATTGCACTTTGAATTACGGATTTAATTACTATGTTTAAACAGTGACAGTAATTATTTTAACATAGAGACGTCTTTATCATTCGGTGACATTGATGCAAGGAAACATACTACTCTCTACCGAGAGCGCTGATGAGAGAGAACAGTCTTTTATCTATGCAAAAATAGCTGTCACCAAAACAAGAGAATGCATATTGGCTTTGGTTTATACCTTGTTCAGACGGGACAATATAATTAAACCGAGAACAGACTATGCTATTTCAACAGGTAGGTATGTCATTTTTTAATAATTTTTTTATGCAAAAATTGCTAGCCAAAAGCCATATTGCTATTGCTAGACAAGTACCTGACTAGATATCAACGTTATTATTTTCCTTAGGTACACTTTGATCCCTATTTATAAAAGTATAATAAGAACACTTCTTGATATCAGGTCACCGGGACGATGTTTATCTTTATGCTTACGTTTTTAACATAATGGTTAAGTAGGTAATATAAAAAGTTGAACGGCAAGGCACGTGTGGCGGCGCAGTTAATATGTTAAATGAAGAATGCACGCACAATGCATGTGTTCAGCTATTTTTGCCTCCGTGCGGCACGCGACCGAATTACATCCAAGGCGCGGAATAAGGCGCACAGTAATGAGGCGGTCATTGTACATATTGCACTATGATTAACATCATCATCATCATCATTTCAGCCTGCGGACGTCCACTGCTGAACATAGGCCTTTCCTAAACTGTGCCACCACACCCGGTCCTCTGCCCTCCTCATCCAGCCACTTCCCGCCACTCTCTTTATGTCGTCGTGTCGTGTTATGATTAACATGGATAAATGTAATTATCCCGGAGAGTCATCTGCAATCTTCAAACTCCTGGGAATTTTCTCTGCAAGTAGGCGTTAATTGCCCGTTTTGCGTGGTTCCGTTGCTATCGCAGAGAGTCACTTAGTCACTTTCGGGATGTTTGGCGCTTGCCAACACTTATGACTCGGTTACACAAGGAGTTTTACTCGAGTGAGCATTGCTTAAATGCGATACGAGTTTTTGTCATAATGTATATGTATTTTTATAACTAGGTATAGTCCTTCCAATTCACGAGGGTGCGTGAACTTTACTTGTGGTTACATCTTGTACATGCACATTGCGTAAGTGTACGTGCCTGTCAGGAGCCTAGGTGGAAGCAGTCAAGCGCGAGCAAGCTCTCGCTTACACTTATACAGATACGACAGTCGACACACACACAACCATGAGCTAGGCGTCCTCGTGAATTGCAAGAACTTATATCTAATTTTAATGCCACATTTGTAGAACATGTTTGCCGAAACATCTATAAAAGCTTTCAGTGCTTCTAGTAGCTTAGTAGATACTATCACTGATGCATATTATTAAACTTTGATACCAATTAGCCATCTAGTGTGGGAGTTGCGTAGGTTTGACATGCTACCTGTCGCGGCCTTCCATTTTGTTACGTACTTATTTCACCATAATTGATGTAATGTATCTACTTTTCTTTTTGATAAATAAATAAACATTAATGTTATAACTTATACGTCTAATAGCTTATTAGTTATTACTATAGTTTATTGAGACTGCGGTAAAGTGGACCGATACGATGTAGTGTAATGAACTAATCGATAGTGTAAAGGTTTATCGACCAGTTGCAGAAGTAACACGATGCCCTTACAGGACCCGCCGTCAGGTATGGCGAACCTTTTAGTCCTTTTCGATCTATGAATAAAATATTAAAATTATTAAACGGATTTAAGGATTCGTTAATTTTAAAAGTAGGTAGTTACCTATATTAATTTTAAAAGGAAGTAAGGTGATATTTACGTCAACTTAAGATGACATTGATTTGCATTGTCCTACTTCCTACTAACCTAGATACTATAATTAGTTTAAAATATAACTACATATTTTGAGCTCGCGAGAAGAACTTAATATACGATGTAGGTATGTGTTTGACGTAAGAACTTATTTGTTTGTGCGTTTTTTGTTGCCGTTTTCCTGAAAAGTACTGGGCTTATTTAAAAATCGTATGTTTCTTGCATTAAGTTCATATCGCTTCCAAGAAGGGAAGGTGGGAAATATTTTTCAGGTGTATGTACATAGTTGCATGTAGTTATTTCCTTGGCACGCTCTGTATTTGGAATGGAGATAGCTCATACCCAGGATTAACACATCTAGGCTACACTTTATCCCGGAAAATTAGAGTTCCCGCGGGAATTAAAAAACCTTAATCGGCGCAGCGCGGCGTCTTTGTACCTAAGTACACTTGGAATGTCATCGGCTCTATTATGATACACCACCGCACCGACGTTACTCTGTCTTTGTATCTACTCTTGTTTACCTTCCTACACTTCACGTTTAGCTGAAAATGGAAAGAATGTTTAAAGATACAACACATAATAAGAAATATCCCTTACTCACATTTAAAATAGGAACTTAAGTCATACGAGTAGGTTTGTCATCCCTGCCCTGCACTATGCCACAACGCTTCGGTTACAGCTCCATTTACTTTGTAATTAAATACAAGCTTTTGTTTGTATTCCCGAAAAGATGATGGTTTATAGAATTAGAATTTATGTTAAAGAATAATACTTATAATAGACTAGCTGATGCCCGCGCCTTCGTCCGCATTCATTTAGGTTTTATATGCAGAGGCGGCTCTAGCTCATGTAGCGTCCGTGTGCAATCAATATCTTGGCGCCCTCTAGTAGACGCGCGGCCAAAATGGAATACTTACAATACAAGAATACCGTTTGACTTACAGTTATATTTTCACCAGTGAAAGGAAATTCAGGCGCAAAAAATGGTGCAATTTTAAATGATGTCGGGAAGCAAGCAAGCGCGGCTCGGCGCGGCGCCCCCTAAAACTCTGCGCCTGTGTGCGTTGCACACCCTGCACCATAGGTAAAGCCGGCACAGTTTATATGGGTAAAAACCAGCTTTTACCCGCTGTTTGGTTACGTTTAGGCCCTAAACCCTTCTCATTCTGGGAGAAGACCGGTGCCCAAGGCCGGCGCTGGTGGGTTGAGATGATGTTGATCTAAGTTGACCCCTTGTTGCAGAGTTCTTCCGGAAGCTGCTGATGCTGTCCCGAGAGGAGTTCCACGCCATGTTCAAGCGCACATACGGCATGATCTACGAACAGCACTCTTACGTCTTTGTGCAACTCTTCGAACAACTTGAGAGGCAAGTGTTAATGGTAGCATTTCGTAGTATGTATGTCCTTAATTAATACCTATTATAAATGCGAAAGTGCGTTTGTTTGTTGGTTTGTCCTTTAATGAAGCAACGGATCCACATGATTTGCAAAAAGTCACATCGATCCGTGGCTCCGTTGCGTTGCTGCGTGATTGAAGGACTAACTAAGAAACCAATAAACACACTTTTTTGAAAGTAGAATAGAATATTTTTTTATTCAAATAAACCTTTACAAAGTGCTTTCGAATCGTCAATTGAATCTACCACTGGTTCGGAATGCCGTTCCAAAGGAGAAAGAAGCAGCAAGAGTTTCTTGTCGCCGCGGCGGTTGCTCTTTTAAAATAATAATTATTTTACACTTTGACATTTATACTAAGTAGTTGATGCCCGCGGCTTCGCTTGCGTGGAATTAGTTCTTAAATTCCCGCGGAAACTTAATTTTCCGGGATAAAAAGTAGCCTATGTCACTCTCGAGGTCCCCAACTATATACCCATGCAATTCAATCACGCTGCAACAGAGTAACTTTGTTGCAGCGTGATTGAAGGACAAACCAACAAGCAAACACACTTTCGCATTTATATTAGTACCTAAGGAAGTAAGGATTGGTGAGGATTAGTAAGGTTAAGACTGTTGTTATTGACCAGGTACTACACCCGCGGCGACACCGACTTCGACGAGATGATGGACAACTTCTTCGGCATCCTCTACCAGAAGATGTTCACGGTGCTCAACTCGCAGTATAGCTTCGACGAGAAGTAAGTTCACATACGTATTATACAGGACCTAACAAAGACCTAAAAAGGGTTCCGTACCATTGTAGGTACAAGATTTAACGATCGAGCAAATAAAAGGAGACTCTTTAATTTTTTTAAGCTATTGCATAGCTTCTATCGCGGGCCTTGAGCGTGGAGACCGAATCCAGAAATTCCGTAACGAAAATAATCTGACACGGGACTCCTCTCACCGCTAGATGGCGTTGATAAAAAATGCTATGCAATAGCTTTACCGCGACAGTCCCCGAGTGCCACACGTCTTTTTTTACTTAGTTTTATTAGTTGTTGTTATAGTGGCAATAGAAATGCACATTCTGTGAAAATGTCAAGTAGGTATTTACATATTACGATTTATCAGATACAGCACGCTAACAGACGGACGGACTAACAGCGTAAGCTTAGTGATGGGTCCCATTGGCACCCTTTGGGCTATGCTTTGTGTACGGAACCCAAGAAAATAATTTGATTAAAGAATTGTCAAGTCCATCATGAATGCTCTAAATACAGGTCTACAATAACATCAGACCTTTTAATTACCTACTTAGGCTGTTTCACAATTTGAATCCTTTAACAAAATGATAAATTCCCTTCACGCAGAAGCCATTAACCTACATAAAAGAGTCATAAACCACCATAACACATTTAAACTTGACACTAAAATGACGTCATCAGTAGGTAGTCAACCACTCAATAACGATAATAACGTTCTTAACAACCATTTAATAACGTTATGATAACCGTTCCTAACACTTTATAATCAGAGTTCCAACTAAGTTTTATATTAACAGTTGAGTGCTTTGTTGATGTCTTTATAAACAAACTTTTGACTTGACCAGTAGTCTAAGAGATAACCGTGCTATATCTTAAAAATCTGATAAAAATAAAATATATGCGGTTATGTGATTTCCATATAAATATAATTAAGTCAAAGTAAAAATATTATTATTTATCACAATAAAATAAAATAAAAAAGTATCATGAGAATGAATATTCATGCACTCGAATTAGATGACTTTGTATGATCGTCTGTCCTACTGTAATAGTAAAGAAAAATTAAACAAATATGTACTTAAGGACTATAAAAATAAAATCTAAAAAAATACTGTGTATAGTCTGTCTAGGCATATTCAATGGGATACTGACATATCTGGCAAAAATCTAAGCGGCAAGAGAGACGACTAACGCAACGTTCCCGTTAGCCAAAGAATTGGACCAATCGGTCCAATATTTTTTTGGAATGTTGAACTGGAATTTACAACAGTATGAGCCAAAATCTTTTGTAATTTCAGAGATGTGCTTTTCACAGCTTTTTGTCGAGTTTCTCCATATATTTCATTATTTTATTATTCCCCCTAACATTGCTTTTTTTAACGCATGAAATGTCTCACTATTTTGCATCAGCTATATCTTCTGCTACATTGTATACTGTGTCTTGCTCAGTGCGTCTCTGATGAAGATCAAGAGGGCTATTCGTCACGCCTATACGCAATTATAAGTTTAATAACTTAAGAGACATGTAGGAAGTTGTGTGAGTGACTTGGAAATGTTATGACGTGTAATTTGAAAGGGAATACTACTGTTTGATGTCTTAATACTCTGAGTCGTTCACATATTAGTTCAACGCTTTACAGGGTTGCTATAACTTTATTACGAACTCTTCAGTCTTAAATGAACAATACAATAAAATAGGTAGAAGTTTTTATTTACAAATTACTTTTAAGTGATTAAGTTAAAGTAACTACCTACTATTAATTTAGAATGACGTTCTTTTCACTCTTTTTCGTTCTTCATGACATTTCATTAATGGGTTTTCTGTTTTGAGATTTTAGTAGCAGGAATTGGGAAGTTGGGTACCAACTTAATCAAAACATGCTCTCTCAGATGAGATTGGCTACCGTAGAAAGTCGGCCAGTAGACCGTTTACCTATTTGGTATTCTCAACTAATTTAGGGCATAAAAAAGTAGGATATATTTCCATCTGTTCACGGAAGGAATTGTGACTCGCCTACTTACTTATCCACTTTAGATTCAGAACCTGCTTTTATAAAAAAGTAGGTAGGTATGTGAGACATGTAGGCGGCGAAATCATTGATATAATTTATTTAATAACCGACAGTCTAGACGCTTGGATAACGATGGATAAGGCATCCTTTATGGGCAAACCTCTTTAATAGGAGTCTCTTCCTAGCGCGCGCCATACAATGGAAGTGTATCAAACTAATATCTGGGTTTATGGTTTGTCAGATATCTACACGTTTAAAATTATGTATTTTCAAGCTTACATGGACTCAAGCATTTAAAAACTCCCCAAGTTTATGTTATTTATTGAAATATCTCGTCAACAAAAGCGATATGAAATAAAATAAAATATTCAAAGTAGGATATTGAAAAGTTTCTGTACATTTCTGCCATATTCATGTTTTAATAGTCTTCCTCATACGAAAACTATTTTTTTTTATCGGAAATCGTTCTCATTTTCACACGAGGTATGTATCACAAAAACCGATAGAGATACTTAAAAAACATAGAACATATATTATATTAGGTCACAAAACATTGTGTAAATGCACGGATGGCAGAGTCCAGAATCATGGGTGTCAAATAATCTATCCTAATAAAAAAGATAAATCTCTTTGGTCATATTAACTTAATTCCACAGAAAATATCAATATGACAATTTAAGGCCATAAAAGCCGACCTTGGCATTTCTTCTGTCCTCGATGAAACTACACTAACTAGCTGGTAGTAGTAGGTAGATGTTCTTTATAAAAACAAAAAGTAATATGTCAAATGCATATAATTAGGCAGGTGTTATCTAGGTAGCACACAGTAATTGGCATTGCTATAGGTGTGGTGATAATACAACTGCATTAATTAGTGGTAATGGAAAAATAATAATTTCAACTATATGTCAACTACAACTACATAAGTAAATGCATACCTATAAAAACCTTTAAACATCTTATTTTCACGTGATCTGTAGACAATTAATAGCTTCGATCAATACTATAATTCTTCAATAATGGAACTGGTTCCGAAAGAAACCAGTTTGGTTTTCATTCTTATACTTAATCGATAAACTATAATAATATTTTTTGTTATAACATGAGTTATACTATTTTTATGTATATTATTAGAATCTAGATTATGACGATATACTTAGGGGAATTGAGAAAACATATTATGTAGGTATGTTTCTTTATAATAATTATGTGCCTACAATTACATAGTCAACATGCTTCGATCAATTGTATTCTATATAGATACTTTGCTTGTATTAGGTACTAATTAAATGAAATGCTTGCTCATCGAACATTATTTTTATCTGCTCGCATTCAATACAGAATCACTGACCGCATTATCATCTCAGGAATTAAACCTAAGTATATTATTTCGTCTCGTATCTAAAAGCCACATGTTTATCGCGTAAATATTCTATTAAAAGAATATTATATCGCCTGCTGGTGTCATTTACTTCGCATCATCACTGATCCTTTTTAATTCCAAGAAACGCATACGCCGCTTCGGCACATTGCCCGCAGACTCGCGATAATTATACTTTGTGTCCTCTTTGGCCAGTATCCACATTAATCAGCGATCGCCGTTCTTGTGTTTCACGGAATTCAATATTCGAAAGCGTGGAGGAATTAAATCTTCATATTTTTTTTAAGTTGTTGTTATTGGCCTGTTGCTTGTGTGGCCTTTAGTTGTGCCAATGACAATAGTAAAACAGAAGGCTATCACAATAAACAAAAAAGGCTAAGCTTTTTTATCCTTGACGATTCCTATACTTGGTCGTGGCTTGATTTGATTTGTGTTTGTCATCATTATCACTGTTCAATGTTCAATCACATCTTTGTTGTTCGTCGAAAACTGTTCTTTGTCGAAAAAGTTCAATACCTTAGCTTTTTATGTGTCAGTACCCAACCTATTTATTCATTGAAATTCCTCATAAGTTCACGTTCGTCGTATTATACCTTATTGCTAGGGGAGTCTTCCATTGTAACTAGACTTGCAACGAATATTCGGTTACTATTCGGTATTCGGCCTATTCGGCTGCTTTTATTATATTCGGCCGAATACCGAATATCTACATATTATTCGGCCGAATACCGAATACTTAAATAATATATTTTGTCATAGAGAAATAATTGGTAAAATGAAAAATTAAAATCGATTGATTACGTATATATTCATATTTTCATTTCTGTTATAATCATTTAAGTAGTCATTGGTGCATAACACAGGTACATAATCATCTTCTGAATTGCAGAAATGGAGGATTGTATGTATTTGAATTATTGTGGTAATCAAAATTTAAAAGGGTAAGGTTCTCATTTCTTTTATAATCATTTATTAAGTAGTCATTGGTACATAAAACAGGTACATAATTTAATCATTTTCTGTATTAAACAAGTTAAGAATTTTTCTATGCATTTGAATTATTTTCATAATCAAAATTTAGAAGGGGAAGGTTATGGTGCAGAAAGACTAACTTTTCTGCATTTTTAGGAAGTAGTTTACTTCTTTTTTTTTCGTAGACCATCCCAACTTCAGAGAAAAGGCGCTCTGAATAAACACTACTTCCTGGCGCCGACAAATATTTTGCTGCGATCTTAATCAAACACGGAAATTCAAATTTCTTCACTTGCCACCATGTATACGGGTTGTCATGACGTGATATATTACTAATATTTAAGAAAAGATCCATTTCTGTTGAAACTGCATTTTTTTCTGTTGCAATATACCGCGCAGAGCAACAGCGGGCGCGCGGGCGATGAGTAGGTACATTAGAACAAAACAAAGGAGCGCGAAACAATCACATCTGTACAAGTTTTTGGCGCTAAAATCCAGCCGAATACTTTTGCCTAATATTCGGCTATTCGGTCAGGGGCCTCGCCGAATATTCGGTATTCGGTATACTGCCGAATATACTATTCGTTGCAAGTCTAATTGTAACCTTTTCCAACTTTTTTAATGAAGTTATGGTTCCTTCCAGGTATCTGAAATGCGTGAACGAGCACATGAGGGACATCCAGCCATTCGAGGACGTGCCAGCCAAACTGTCGGTGCAGCTCCGACGCGCCTTCGTCGCTACGCGCACCTTCCACAAGGCGTTGCGAGCCGGCGCCGACGTTGTGAGAAACATGATGCAGGTAATTTACCTTTCACACTTAGAATACCTTAAGTTCCCTTTCCCTTAAAATACTGCCCTCCAATTTATTTGCGGGAGAAATGTACAATGTATTAAAAGTTTAAATCTCGTCCCAAAAACTAGATTTTAATATGATTCGATGACCTTTGACGCGATCTCATTTGGTGGTAAGTGAAAATGCTGACTAAAATTAAAGCAGGTTTCTTTGGAGACGGTATGCCAGTTTTAACTAAATCCATACCTCTACGCACTTCGTATCGCTAAAGATTTAGCCATACTGCGAAGCAGTACTGCCAAGAGGTAGTACTGCTTCGCCGATCTTTACCGCCTAGTAGTTTAGATCAAAAACAATTTAAAATTTTATAAATTTTAGCTAACAGAAACCCTTGAACCCAGATTTCCCATTTATACGGCCTCACCACTGCGAAAGAGGTTGTGACAAATATGGAGTAGTAGATCTTAATATTATGGCTAGAATTCATTGAGTCATCGAAACCAAATCCGATGATAAGATGTTACCATAAATAGCTTGTGACACATTACTTAGATGGAATACAAGGCAATCATAACGGCTGAACCAAATAGTAAGCCACAATTAAATTGAAGCTATTAAAACGATTTGCCTACTGACCTCCAGACAATAGCGTTTTTATGTTATCCGGTCCGATACATACAGATACCTTGTTTCAAATAAAAGTCAATACGATTACCATTTTTATTTGCGGTCCAAAAACAAGCCACCGTTAAAACACCGCGATAGTAGAAATAGCTCTTTGTATCCCACGGTTTATGTGAGAGAGAGACGTTGGTCAGGAAAAGTGAATGCAAAAAATCCTTTTGATCGCAAACCCCAAGGCAGAATCTTAGATAAAGATGAAGTGATGGCATTAAAATGTATCAATCAACATTTGAAAGCTTGAAACTGAGGATAGAACCCGATAAAATAGTATTGACCACGCTATATAGCCAAGGATGGTGATTAAGATATTATGTCCCTTAAAAATGATCGTTATGACCGAATCATACTAAACTAGGTTATAAGAAATCCGATTTTTCAATTTATTGCGGATGGTTATTCTCCGGACAATCTCAGATATATGCAAGATTCTGATATTAATTACAGACCTCAAATAGTATAATATATCGGATCAGATGATCAGATATCATGAAAACGCACTCATATCAGAGCCAAAACGCAACATCAAATTCTATGGAGTCGCAAGCCATCGGAGCCATAACCACCTACTCGTATGACAAGTGTATATAAATTTCAATTCACTATTGTCTGCATTTAAATTGTTATAATTAAATCCTTTAGCATATCTCCTCTGTGTCGAGACCGTAGCATAGGATTGTCTTTAAAAAATGTTAAATTCAATCACACTAATATTATAAAGGCGAAAGTTTGTAAAGTGTGTGTGTGTGTGTGTATGTCTGTTACGCCTTCACGCCACAACGAATGAACCATTTGGCTGGGAATGGGTATGCCCAGGATTAACACATAGGCTTCATTTTATCCCTAAACATTAAAGAGTTCCCGTGGAAATTTTAAAAACCTTATCCACGCAGACAAAGTCGCAGGCATCAATAAGTAGGTACAATTTGAAAATATTCATTTTTTATAATTTAATCTAAGAAAGTACATATAATTACAAAATATAATAAATGTATAGCCCACTTAAAATATTCATGTCATAAAAGCCTATACTTCTCAAAGCTATACTCAAATCACACATAAGAATTGATGGTGTTACTAGTTCATGACAGTTACAACTTACAAGTGAGGGTCGACCGTCGCTGTTTGCTTTGGAACATGCAGTTTTACTTATGTCAGCGGAAAGTCTGCAGCGAAGCTTGCCATTCTAACGCAAACATTTGACTCTACACCGATGCTTTTCATTCCGCTTTACAATTTCGCAACGGAGTTGTGCTAGCAGCCTAAAGAAACGCAAATTTGACATTCGGCGCTGAATGTATAAAGAGATATCAATATTCGTGTCGGGTAGCTTGAGGCTTGACCTTCGCACAAAGTAACATCTTAGAAACTGATTCATCCGTCCGTTGCTCCCGTTTGGCGCCAGATGACACATTGCCCTGGCAATAATTAATATCTTAATATCACAAGCGTACCCTCGAATCGAAGGGGAGGCGTTGAATAAACTTATATTTTAAGTACCTAGCACGCCTAAACATGACTAACATTTTCATTTCTCTTCCAACTAAGCGCTAGAAGTAGGTACGACAATACTGAAACAAGTGGAGTTTGGACGTCGTTCGTTTTGAATTGGTATTGAGAATACTGATAACAACAAACAAATTGCATTACAACAAAATAAAACAAAATTGCACTCATAGGTAAAATAGTACTAGTAATTAAATATAGTTCGCGTTATCATAGTTTCATGCATTGTCCCCTCTTCTAAAGAGAAGTCTTAAGACTCCAGTCGCGTGTACAAATGAGTAGAGTTACTAGGTATACACAATTGCAGTTTCCTCCCGTTCAACCGCGAGCGCTGTGTCAACTCCTAGGCTTGTTGCTCGAACATCATAATATAATTATTCACAACACATTTATGTCGTCGGTGTGCAGATTCGATAATGTGGGATAAAAGAAGCCGATTATTATTTGTTTCGCACTCGCATATTCCGTTTGCATGATGTCATCTCGGTTAAGATTTAATTAATAATAATTATACACCTCTAGTAGGTACTTAAATATGTACTTACCTTCAAGATTGGACGTTCGTCTACCCGACATTGTCATTTTTAAGGTTGGCCGTAAGTGGTGAAATCGACTCGTAATTTATTAATTGTATTCCACACGTCGCTAAATTATTCTTTTACTAGCTTCTGCTCTCGACTTCGCCTTCATGGACTGAGATTTTATAAATCCTGCGGGTACCTTTTTATTTCATCCATCATTCATCCATTTGATCATATCCATCCATCTATCCATATTGTTAACTAAAGATATACTTAGGTAGTTCTTTCAATTCACGAGGATACGTAGCTCATAGTTGTGTGTGTCGTATCTGTATAAGTGTGAGCGAGAGCTTGCTTGCTCGCGCCTGACCGCTCCCACCTAGGCTCCTGACAGGCATGCACACTTACGCAATGTACACGACGTAACACAAGTGAAGCGCCCGTAACTTCGCGAGATAAACATAGATACTATACCTAGGCATACAAAGAATCACGTCGATTCAATACTGCGTTGCTACGTGATTAAAAGACAAACCAACACAATTTTTCGCTTTCATAATAATAGTTAATGCGTATACAATATGAATTATAAGTTACGTATTCCTACCATATGAATTATGTATAAGTAAAAGTAAAATTCACAGTTCTTATATAATTACTTAACAATAATAGTTAATTGAACAAGAAGGTAAGGAAATAGCACACACAAGTTATTAAAATTAAATAAAAACATATGTACGTACTCTTAATTGGACGAAGTCGCTGGTTTTTCATTAGTCAATACATTAATCATCATGATAATAACACACATATGTTATTCTTCGTTTCGACAAAGGAATAGCCGCCTTAAAGGTTTGGTCACTCACAAAGCGTGGCGCAAAAGCGCAGCGGTAACGTATTTTCTGTAGATAGAGACATAAGTTCGTGGACGAAAAAATAAATCATTAGCTCGCATGTACAAAGTTGATAATTTTGTGAAGCCTTGGTTAGCCATAACTGCCTAAAATCAATTATTTCCGACGTACCTATCGCTGGGTTTTAAATAAACAAAAACAGCTGACTTTAATCTGGTGGGTACGACAATAGTACAACGGCTGGTGATCGAATCTGTGCCCTGTTAGTTATCAGTCCGCATCTTCCCAAACACAAAGGTGGCTAGCTACGGTAGAAGTAAGGCAATCAGTAGGTTTTATTAAATAAGCTAGCTCCTAAAGAGCGAGTCTTAGGGATTCGGTGACGTCACGTGGTGTAGTTTCCGCCACGCTTCTTATTTGTCCTAGATTAAAAGCATATTATATTATATGCACATATTATCTGCGAGTTCCTTGTCAATTGTCAACATTCCATTTGAGTGTGTCTTCAACTTTGCCTTAAAGGAATGTTGAAAGCAATTATGTCGTAAACGCAAGCCCTAAAGCCTAAAGATCTCGCAGATCAAGGCGAATACGTTATGCGAGCCTGTGTCAATGCCACATGGGCCTAAGAATTCTAGATATTAATCTAGGTACTCATTACAACAACCTAGTAGTTGTTAACTTGAACAACTTACTGGTGTTGTTTGTTTATTGTTGTTAATTGTTAACTGGATATAAATATAACGGTCGTTCTAGACTTTATATAAGGGTTCCTGGTAAAAAAAATTAAAACTTAGTATAACTTAGTATAAGTCTTGTCTGGTGGGAGGCTTTGGCCGTGGCTAGTTACCACCCTACCGTCAAAGACGTGCCGCCAAGCGATTTAGCGTTCCGGCACGATGGCGTGTAGAAACCGATTAGGGGTATGGGTTGAATTTACACTGCTATACCCCTTTCAAGTTAGCCCGCTACCATCTTAGACTGCATCGTCACTAACCATCAGGTAAGATCGCAGTCAAGGGCTATCTTGGCATCGAATAAAAAAAAAACTAGGTATACAATCTATAAAGTATAAACTAAATTAAACAGCCAATGCTATTAGGTATGCTTTTTCATAAGGAACCTCGGGATTAAAAAAATCTAAATCACAAAAATATTCAATTAGGAAGCATCGAACACTGATCGAACACAAACAATAAATAATTAAACGAATAACATCACGTAAGTAGGCTGTATTCGTAAATTCTCTCATTATGGGGACGTTTCTGTTAATTAAGATAAAAACAACTAAGATTTAATTAACCGGACACTCGACTCTGCCTAGCCTAATTATTGTATACTATAGGTACTTGCTACATTAATTTCAGTTTATTAAAATTCTTTAAAAATTCTTGATCTTCGTTCTTCCTATACGAAATTGGCAACACGCCAGAAAATAACGAGTAACTGGACGCTATTACATATTTCAATAGCGATTATGTCACCTTATAAAATTTATATGATCTTAGCTTTTCATCTTTTGCCTTTTACTGCGATCTCACCTGATGGTTAGTGACAATGCAGTCTAAGACGGCAGCGTTTTAGCATAACCGGAGAGAGATCAATGTCAGGATGGTAGTAGATACACACAAGAAAAGTTGCTTACCTACAATTGAATCATGTCATCTATGTAACTTATAATAAAATTAAAGTATACAGATGCGTAAAGGCGGTCTTAACACTACAAGCGATCCCCTGAAAAGAATCTTACTGCGGGATATGAGAAAGACCAACAATATTAGAAGTATGTAGTATGAGGGTAGTTCTAAACGGAGATATTTTCGTCACTCCGCAGACAGGGGTGACTCAGGAGTGTGTGACGGCGTGGGCGCGGCTGCGGTTCTGCGGCTCGTGCGCCGCGCAGCAGCCGCCCGCCTGCAGCCGCTACTGCCACAACGTGATCAAGGGCTGCCTGCCCACGCACGCCGACCTCAGCGACCAGTGGGATGCTTATGTCGGTAAGCAAATCCGAAAATCTTTTGTTTCATGTAGGCCAACCTGTGACTCTTACACGACAAGTCAAGACTCTACCACTGCAGTAGTTTGGAAAGCAGATTTTGCTGAGAAGACCCAGTAACAGGCAGAAATTTCCCTTGTCTAACAATATTTCCAAAAGTTCGCTAACTATGAGACTCCTATAAGGAGGCTGGGTCACTCTTCGGACGATTGAGAGAGCTATGCTCCGGGTAACCCTGCGAGATGAAATGAGCAGATTTGTAGAACAATCGAAGTTACCGACATAGTTCACCGAATCGCCAAGCTGAAGTGGAAATGAGCGGGACACAGTTCGAAGGACTGATAGTCGTTGGAGTCCTAAGGCACTAGGACCAACTATATCAAACGACTCGCAGAGAGTCACTTTTATTCAGCAGTGGGCGTCTTATGTCTATTTTACGAATGAACTCAAAATGAATGTTTTAAAATTACAGATGCCGTAGAGAAAGTGGCCGACCGCCTGCTCGGGCCATTCAACATTGCGATGGTGGTGGAACCCATCGACATCAAAATATCCGAAGCCATCATGAGCTTCCAGGAGCGCAACCAGGAGATCTCGCAGAAAATCTTCTCCGGTTGCGGGAAACGGGAACTGGGCGGGGGCGCCAGCACGGGCCCGTTCTTCGCCTCCGAGAGGAGCCGGCGCTTCGCCCGCTCCATACCAGACTTCGATTGGAACCAGAAGTCCAACGATGTCGACGACTTTGAGATCGAGGCCAACTTCGAGGGCCTCGTGAACGACGACCCGTCGCAGAGTAACCTGTGGACGGCCGCGGGTATTCGGAAAGCGACGGAAGAACTAGCGGAGCAAGCCAAATCGAGAACGCGGTTTCTCCAGTACATGAGAGGTCAGATCAAGCTGAACGAGTTTGAAGAGCACGAGCGGAGGAGACGGGACGCCGACCCGGAGCCGGCGCCCGGCAGCGCGGATATCGACTTCAAAGGGTACGACTTTGACGGGAAGCGAGGCTCGAAAAAGAAGAAGCCCACCAGCAGTAAAGCTGAAGAGAGCCATGGTAAGTTCTGTTACATACCTACTGGGGCATAAGAGGTTAAATTAAGGTCATAAAATAATCTAAATGAAAACTGGCAGCCTTGCTCCTTTCAACGTACAAACTAATTCTTTAGCCGAAGTAGCTTCCAGCTCTTGGATCCAGGGATCCAAGAGCCACAAAAGTAAAAAAATCTTACCAGGGTAAGATTTTTTTAATTTGCCTTGAAGCGACAATCTAATTGACCTTAATCTCCACATACCTAGCAGTGTACACACATTAATAGCGAGATATAAATAAACTCGAGTGCGGAATGTGCGAGTCTTTTTATTATTAGTCAAATTACCGATAGAAAAATGTACGATAAGTACTTACACATTGTACAGATAGAGGAGATTGTGCTATGCATATGATTTATTTTAGATACTGTACGGTAATTCCTACTGAAGCCATTTAGCGTTCCGGCACGATGGCATGTAGAAACAGATTAGGAGTATGGGTTGAATACACTGCGATACCCCTTCCAAGATAGCCCGCTACCATCTTAGACTGCATCGTCACTTACCTAGTGAGATTTCAGTCCAGGACTATCTCGTCATTAAATTTAAAAAAACCTATTTCCAGGAGCGGAGTCAGGCCCCGCGCTGGAGAAGCTGGTGCGCGAGACGCGGGCGCGGGTGCGCGCGTCGCGCAGCTACTGGCTGCACCTGCCCGCCGTGCTGTGCACGCCCATCAGCGTCACCACCGCGCCCTGCTTCAACGGCTCGCACGTCGCCAGGTGACGCTCTTTTTTCAAGACCCCGTGCACACCCCCGTGCATTTAACTGAAAGGGTCTTAAATATTGTTGCCTACCTTTTAGTCTGGTGGGAGGCTTTGGCCGTGGTAGTTACCACCCTACCGTCAAAGACGTACCGCCAAGCGATTTCTGACTTTTATGAGATTAGTGGTACTTACTACGTAGTCCGAGCCATGTTAGTGGGGTCCCGTACGCAACATTGATAACAAGATCATGAGATCGAGATTATGATATCGACCTTTAGTATGCTCTATACAATTTTTTTTATTAAAGTGTTAACGGAAAAACAAAATATTCGTATAGTAATGTCTTGAACGATTCAGAAAGGGGATTCTGCGGGAGGTGAGGTAATCACCTACAGCACACATTTACTCACTTCCGCACACTCTTGTAAATACTTAATATCTCTATGAACGCACACTAACTCAAAAGCTGTCACACTTACAAGCTGACACGTACGTTTGTACATGTACTTCGGCAGAGGGGAATGCGTGCGCTTGCCAAGTCCTGGCTAAATGGTCGTATAGTAATGTGGTATGTTCTGCTCAACAGCTACACGTCGATCGCGGCCGGCGACGGCAGCGCGGCGCTGGCGTCCAACCCCGAGCTGCGCACGCCGCCCGCGCCCGCGTCGCCCGCCGCCACCGCGGAGGCGCTGCGAGCGCTCACCGCGCGCCTCAAGGACGCCTACAACGGGGTCGAGGTGCAGTGGAAAGACTCGGGTAACTTTTTTTTTTTTTTTTGAAAATACTTATTCGTTTAATTAAGTACCTTATAAGTACTGGAAAACGTGAGTAGATAGCAGGGTTGTTAATGATATTTATTCCCTCTCCTATGATTACCGTTACTCGATTTTTGTTTTAACTTTCTTTTTGTACGTCTAAAAAAGATCTTTGCTTATCTTATCTTTGCTTTACATAAGGCATTTAGATAAGACAATTTACAATACTATTTGTTTTGTTTACTTTTTATCCGTCGGTTTTGTTTTGTTGTTGTTTGCTGTACAATAAACAATAGGTATATCATTCATTCAGGGTCTTTTCATTCATTTATTGGGGACTTTTAATTCTTGGATTTAGAGATTTTTACCATTTTTATATGATATATTTCGGTGAGTGTGCTCAGGAGCTCTTCGATCTTGTTCACCCTTCACCTTTTTACCACCGCACTGCAAGACATAGGGAGAGCTTCCATCCCTACGTCGTTGATATTCCACCTACGCACCGAGCGCTTTAGTTCATTCCTGATCCGCACGGCTAGGGTCTGGACTGCTCTTCCAAGATCTGTGTTTCCTAACACGTACAATTTGGGTATCTTTAAAACAAGAGTGAATAGGCATCTTCTAGGCAAACGCGTCCACATCATCACTTTACATCAGGAGTGATAGTGGTCAAGCGTGTGCCTATCTATACTTATAATAATAATGTATTTAAAAAAAAATTCGGGTACGAATTCAGGATGATTGAGAGCGGTTTAACACTCGTGAATGTTTGTGTATTCCAGCTGAAGACCTGCAAGCGGCGGCGGCGTCGATGAACGAGTTCGTCGACAACGGTGGCTCGGGGTCCGGCTCCGGGGACGACACCAGCGACAACGACGACCTGCCCGACGACGACGAGGATCGGAACGCCGGCAGCGACTACCCTGAAGGTAGCGCTGATATCCTAATCCTATTAATATTATAAATGTGAAAGTGTAGATGTTTCTTACTCAATCACGTCGCAACGATTGAACCGATTTAGTTGAAATTTGGCACAGAGATAGATGGAATAGCACATAGGCTGTTTTTTAACACAGAGTTCTCGCGGGAATTAAAAAATCTTAATCCACGCGAACGAAGTCGTGGGCATCATCTAATAACTAATAAATAGATAATACCCGCGACTTCGTCCGAGTGGATTGAGGTTTTCTAATTCCTGAACTCTCTTATTTTCCGGGATAAAATGTAGCCTATGTGTTACCATGGGCGTACCCAGCATTTACTTAGGGGTGGGGCAAAAGTAAGGAAACTCGACAAATAATAGAAATTTAAAATATTTTTTATTTATATCCTTATTTCAACAATAACCTGCGAGGATTCTGGCCAAATCTGTTTAAAATTTCGATTTCAAATTTATTTTGTGCTTCTAAAACCCTCTTCCTATGCACACTCATCATGCAGAGGCCGACAAGTCGATTTTCTGTCATAGTTGACCGTAACCAAGTTTTCACTCTGCGTAAAGTGCTGAAGGACCTTTCGATAGTGCACGTTGTGCAGGGCTGTGCGAGTGAAATATGAAGCGCCTATTTTATGGCTGGATAAAACAGCTGTGTTTCTTTAACTAGCGCAACCAATTCCATTTCCTTCAATTCGCTCTGTGCCATATTTTTTTGTTCCCACATATTATACCACAGTTCTGCTTCACCAAGAAAACCACTTAAATTATAATAACTACAAAAAGGTTCTGTTTTTTTAATAAAATCTTGATATGACATTTGAAGCATTATGTGAGGGTGCAGTTCACCGACACTGCATTGTCTCGCGCGGTAAATTTATACTGATGAATAATTAATTTTGTAACTTCACTTAATTAGCTTTATGTACAGAATTTCTTCAAGTCAGAGGGTGGGGCAAGTGCCCCACCTTGCCCCACCATGGGTACGCCCATGTGTGTTACTCCTGGATATGAGCTGTTTCCATCCCAAATTTTAGCAGAATCGGTCCATTCGTTGTGGCGTGAAGGAGTAACAAACAACCATCCATCCATCCTCCCAAACTTTCTCATTTATAATATTACTAGTTATAATAGCAATACAAAAGTAATAATTGCCTTCTATGGGCTGGATTCCGTACTAAGCATACTTCTTGTATTGGACTACCTTCATTTGTGAAATAATTCTACGAATGCAACAAAATTACACATTGCAGCTGTTTTCTAACGATTCCAAGTTGGAAGAACAAGTTTATTTCCTTCCCAATTTTAAACAACCAACCCCGTTCACTTTCAGGTTCAGGAGACAGCCGACAGACGGACACAGGCACGACACAGACCGAAACAGACAACCCTCCGGCGCCGCCAGCCGTGCCGGAAGAACCGTTCGTGCCAAGCATCATCGACACGCCCGGCACCAACAACGTGCGGTCAGGGATCATAGAAACGCCACTAAACGAAGACTTGCCAAGCGACACAGAAAGCCGGGCCGGCGTCGACCCGGCTCTGGAGGAACCGGTCACCGGTTCCGCCGACCGGCCGTCTCTACAGAACGCGCTGTTCACTTACGCGCTGCCGGTAGTGTGCGCGTGGTTCGGAACTATTGTCACCGATCTATTCTAAATTTCTCAATCAACGTATTGGCGACGTCGCGTTTTTTGTGTACTAAAATAGCGTTAATAATTTATTATAGCATAGTTCGCACACACACAACGAAACTCACTATTTATTTGTACGGCTATATACAGGCGTCGTTGATAAATGAAGAATGTGATGCAGCGAATGAAAAAATAGTGAATAGTCCGCCGAGTTATGAATAGTCCGTTTGATTATCGTTTAATAATTAAACGATTATCAAATAGTATTTTTGTTTCTTTCGAGGACTTTATAATCGTGTCGTAAAATACGCAAATAAAAATATTGATTTTTTATAAGGGAAAGTCATAGATTTGTAATTTTGAATTATTTATTCGTATCAATACATGCATTACATTTTAAATATTTCTATTACGATTATTTATTTATTAATATGACGCTACTAGTGAATAGCGATCGAAACGGAAAACATGACGTCGCCAAATCGATGAGAGTGCATGAAAAGTTAGAGCCTAGTCAGTGCGAGTGACAGTGAAGTGGGCAAGCTATAAACGGCAAACGCTCCTGTGATATGAAATGTGTGGACAGATATACGAAAACGGTCGGACTTCAGACTCTCAACAAATTAAAAAAAGAAAAAATATTTACACAGTGAAATGTGTAGTGTTAATTTATTTTCTTAAATGGACTATTCCGTTGTCGAGGGAATAAGTGGTCGACAATAACAATGAATTTTATTATTATTACCTAATGATTTTTTTTTATATTTTCTCATAAATATTAGGTTGCAATGGAAAAGTTTTAGAACAGCCAAATCGTGTATTTATTTAAATGATCTTGTAAATATTAAATGTAAATTATGATCGAATTAGATAGCGAATGTTTTGTTCACGTACATTTTGTGTATGGAAACTTTTGGCTTCTCCCTGCGCGTTGTATTTTTTCATACTTTTTTGGAATTGTCTGATTGTGAAACTTTATAAGTTTCTTTGTAAATATTCATCGTGGGGAGTGATGTCTATGTTCTGTAATAGTTTCGGAGATCAAAAAATATTTAAAATTGTACATATAATTTTAGTCGTACATCTAAGCGTAAGTTAAGACTGATTTGCTTTCGATATTTTATTCTTGGATACAATACAACCAAAAGAAAATATAATCCTTACCTAAAATCTTATAATATTGACCTTCCACTGCCTACTTCTTTACAGCTTTTTTAGCGATATTTTGTAAATACAATGAGTTACAAGTGACCTCCATTATATTTAATACTACTTAGTTAAGGAACAAAAATTCTTAAAATAAATTCTACCTACAAAAATAAAGTCTGCATTAAAGAACCAAGAAGCAACAATAGAATATAATCAATGAATAGTAGTAGTTGTATAGTCCTTTCAGACATCTGGATAATTGACAATTTTCAAATAAGCAACTAGAAAGTTACAACCGACGTTCTTTCTTTTGGTTGTATTATATTCGTGTTTCCATCGGACTAAGATTAACCGACTGACGTACTATAGTTAATTTTGCTTTATTAATTTTATATTTTTTATTATAACGACGCAATTTTATATTTCATAATCCTAGGTTTTGTACTATTATTATTTTAGCTTCAGCTTTATTTTTCTATATACATACTTATTAATTGTGAATGTTTTTTTTTATTTTACACGTTGAACAAATTAGGATTTAATGAAAAAAAAAATGTATTTTGGAATTCACTGGAACATTGTAGATTTTTATAAAAGTATAGTTTATTTAAAATCATCCCAGTGTACTGACATATAGTTTGGACTACGCACAATGTTTCAGTTAAAAATATATTTTATTCAGAAGATTAAGATAAACCAACTGCAATATGCATGTGCGTTGTAAGCTTTATAAAACTTTTAGCACTTGACTGTTAATCTTGAATTTCTCAAAGAATTGAGATTTAGCTGTTACGAGTAAGCAGTTACAATGTACTGAATGCTAATCACCTCTAAAACATCTTCATATGAGAAATAAGGTGAGCTTAATCTTTAAGGTGTTTGTTGCCATCTAACTTCTACAGAATGCGTAGTCCATGCTATAAGTCTTTTATTACCTAAGTGAACTTACCTTACATGCCATACTTATACTTTTCATTTTTTGAAACGCACAACAATATTTATTATAAATAACTGTTTATATCGAATAAAAACGCAATAGATATTTACATTTTTTTATTTTATTTTTTATCATAAATCTCATCTATCTTTGATATTCAAATGTTTGTATTTTGGTTTTGCTGAATATTCTGTTCAGATATCTTTTTATAGGTATGTAAAAGATTTGGATGAATAAATAATAAATCATCGTGCAAGTTTCGGGACCAAAAGAAAACATTTTAAAGTAATAAAAGTATGTACGAGTACGTATATATTTTAAAATATACATAGTTTCAATTATTTATTTTGCAACTTATTTTCTTTCCAACTTGCACGCTAAAAGTTGTTTGATTTGAAAAAAATATTAATTTTTAAAAAAACAAATTTTTGAGAACCATATTTTGCAAACTTTCCCCCTTTCAATCGTACGTATTTAAAATTAGTTCCAATAATAAAATATTAGTAAAAGTAAAATTATAGTTTCCAAGATACCTATAAAAAATACGATTTTAGAAAACAAATCTCAATGAATATTCCTTGTATTATAGTAACCTAAGTGTTATATTTGGGTAGTGTTTGCATAACATTGATGAAAATATAACTAACTCATATCGATATTTTAAACTATTTTTATATAATAGAGTTTAGGTAATTTAAATACAATATTAAAAATTAAATGTATTGTTTGAAATTACCATTTGGCACATAGACTGCTCATTAATTACAGTCCTTAACTCCTGTGGTAAAAAATACTCGTAAGATTCGCGACACAGAAAACTAAATAGTAGTAATAGTAGGTACATAATATAAATCCTAAGTGAACATAAAATCGAATAACAGGTTCCACATCATTAGCTCCAATCAGAATTTATGTCTAAGTATCTACGCAATATCCTATAAGACATATTTTCATCGAATATATTATCGTCAGTAACGCTTGATCTAAAAATGATTTCATTAAATACAGTGTTCAATGAAATCATTTTCAGGTTGGAGATTTCAGCGCTAGCAGCAAAGAGTAGG
The DNA here is from genome assembly GCA_038048805.1 of Hipparchia sbordonii. Classification (NCBI taxonomy): domain Eukaryota; kingdom Metazoa; phylum Arthropoda; class Insecta; order Lepidoptera; family Nymphalidae; genus Hipparchia; species Hipparchia sbordonii. Next base: position 14,280,434 of record CM076099.1, on the reverse strand, counting down.
TACATTATAATACACTAAGTTTTACGGCTAGAGCTTCAATACAACAGACTGAATCTTAGAAATATCCCGATTCTGAGGGAATCTTGCTGAACGAGTAAATATAACTTAATTTGCTTTTATTGAACTTCCCAGAGTGAATAATAAATGAATAGTCCCAAATATGTAGAATTTGCTCATAAATAGCAGGGTAACTAAGATGTTGAAATATTCTGCCAAAATCAGTTGCAGATTTAAGTCATTGTATTGGTAAGTACGACATTTAATTTAACAAAACCGATTTTTAGGTACATGAGGAATTTTCAAGAATAAATTAAAGAACCTACTTAAAAGATGATTCACTTGAAACTATAAGAAAGACATGAAACGGCGCAGAATTTATAATACAATTTGCAAAGAAAACTCCATTTTCTATACGGACTATTCACTTACCGACGCATACTACCGAATAGTCCATAACGAATAGGGGGTCATTTAAGGAAACGAAAATCGTAATGCAACGAATATTTGCGCTCGACATAAATAGTCCATAACTGTCACAACAGTTTTTATAAATTATTCCTAAGCTATAACACTGCCCAACTTAACTGAGATGTTCTCACATTAAGTTTTCAATGTTATAATATGCATAGCGATCGGTAGCTGAAATTATGTTTTATATTGATATATGTATAGGCGATGCACAGTAAATAAAATGATCAAGTGAACTTTTATTTGTCTCATTTCAAATCTTACTTCCTTATCTTCTTAATATATAAAAGGCAAAGGTGACTGACTGACTGACTGATCTATCAACGCACAGCTTAAACCACTGGACCGATCGGGCTGAAAGGCATACAGATTATGACGTATGCATGCGCTAAGAAAGGATTTTTGAAAATTCAACCCCTAAGGATAAAATAGGGGTTGGAAAAATCGTACTTAACGTGAGCAAAGCCGCGGGAAAAAGCTAGCTTAAGATAAACAACGATCTCTGCAACAAGCGTATGGTGATTAATTTTAAACTCGTTAAATCACTTGTTAGGCATCGACTTGCATTTCATCTATTGAATAATAAGACAATGCATATGCATTTTTACGTGCAAAATAAAAAGCAGGTAAATAATACAATTATTTTAAAAGGCATTCGAAAAGAAAAACTAAAATATTATCTAACCAAATAATTCTTTTATTCTTAGCTTTTAATAATATGTACACTTCGTTTAATCTAAACATCACAATCAATGATAAAAATATGTTACATAATTACGTTGGTATTACTTAAAACGAAATAGCCAAAGAGCTGACGGTAAATTGACGCGTTAAACGTGTGACGCTTATCAGTGTCAAAAATACACACACATTTTTTAGTGTGGATGTAGATCACACATTGTTTTCGCGTAGTTTTTTTGCACGTTTCATCATGAATCTAAATGAATATAACACAAAACTATCTTAAACTGTTAGAATACCTAGCTGCTGTGAACTTTCATCTTTTATTAACTTAACAAGATAATAATTTCCCACCATCTCTTCAGCTACAAACTTACGTCTATTCCCGTCTCTATTCCTCCTCGGACTCTTCGCTATCGTCCGTCTCGCTCTCGCCGTCAGAAGTGGTATACTCCTCTATATCCGAGCCCAACCAATCGGGTAATGGCGGCTGCTCGATCAGTGTTTTCCATTCGGATAGTTTGTGCAAATCTGAAAAAATTTATCCATATAGTTAAATAACTAACATACAAAAATGAACTTTGCTATTTGAACATTTGTTCAACAATACAGCAAAGTTCATTTTTGTTGCGAGTGCCTACTTTGAACCCCGAGCGGGCGAAGGATTCTAAGTTAGAATCCTGAGTGTAGTGAGGGATTTAAAGGCACACGTAGTTAGTTCTTAAGATTATAATGTACAGAATGAATAAATAAATAAATAGTCCAAAAAGGGCACCTTTGCTGTCTAAAAACAGTGAGCAACAGTCGTTTTTGCTTTTTGAGCTAGTGAGGTGAAAAATATTATATTTTTGTGCAAATTATACAAAAATACAAAATAGTATCAATAAATAAATCCATAGACAATGACAAACAAACAATAATTTCAAGAATGAAATTAATGCATGCATCACGAAATTAGATGTTTACACGTGAAATTGTTGATGCAATTAATGTCATGAAACTAATTTCATGACACTAATTTCACAGTGTAAATTCGGCTTAAGTGGATATACATCAATGTTGGAAATGGGCAATGCAATCCTCGACGTGTGGAAGTCCATAATAATATATGAATTGGTGGATAGTCTTTACAATGTAATGTGTCGCTACTAGATGTCGCTAACAGTTGCTATAAAACTGATTGAATAAAAGTAGATACATATCACTAATTTCGTGGCTGACGTGTGATTCGGCCGTGGTGTAGCGGTTAACACACTCGGGCGCGATTTCCAGAGAGATGTGGGTTCGAATCCCGCCGGCCTCGGAATTTTTGATATGTATTTATAATCTATTGGTGGATAGTCCACGTATGTCCAGCAGTGGACACCGACTCACCCAGGCTGTACATGTCTCCCAGGTAGAACTGCTTCTCGTCCTTCTCCAGCACGCCGCCGTACACGTACAGCACGGAGCGCTGCACGGCCATCATGGCGGACATGCGCGCGCTGGGACCCGACTTCTCTTGCCGCGGCGCTATAGTCACCACGGTGTCCGACTGTGTCTGTACGGGAGCGCCCCCTAGCTTCATTGTGAATACTTCGTCTGTTACCACTGGAAATAAATTACTGCATTTTTAAACACGACCGCTTCCTCTTACTGTTAAACGAAAATATACAGATTGATAGAAATTGACTGCACTTTTTTTGCCACATTTTTTTTTAAATTATGTTATACACAATATCTAAATTGAAATAACCCATTTGAAGTGGGACTTCCAAATGAGTGCAGCGAGTTCTGTACGGACTCGTACCTCGCAGAGAAAAACTGCATACAAGCACTTTCACTAACAAAGAGTCTACCGGAAAGGACTGAGAAAAGTGACTTTCTTTAAATATATAGACTAGCGCTTGTCTGCGATTATACCTGATGGTAAGTGAAGCGGCCTAAACTGGAGGGTGCTTGCCTAGAAAATGCCACTTCACTCTTGATTTGAAGGTACAAAAATTGTAATTACTTGAAAAAAAGGAAACCAGAGGTAGTTCTTTTAGTGGTAGGGTAAACCATTTTGTCTACACAGAGCTATTTCCCACTCATTAAATCAGTTTCGCTTCGACAGTGGAAACGCCGTTCGGATTTAGATTACACACTGCGAAACATGTTTTGTTCTAGAACACCAGAATCATCAGAATTTTAATTAAAATCTATAAAGCGTGCTCTGGCTCAAGACAGAGGTTAAAACGAGACACAAATATGCTCTGACATAAATCTGTCTCGTTTTAACTCAATGTTATTACCGGTAACAGCTTCCTTAGTTTGTTCACTATCCTCGGATGCGGATTCTGTCGTAGAGGAATCGTCGGCGGTTGTTGCGGCGGCTTGTGCGGAAGGTGCGGCGGCCTGTGCGGAAGGTGCGGCGGCCTGTGCGGAAGGTGCGGCAGTCTGTGCGGCTGGTGCGGAATTCTCCGTTCGCAGCGTGACCGCGTGCCAGCGACACTTCTCTAGGTCCACCATTGATAGATCATCGCTCATTACTCCGGTTAATTCTTCCTCGTTCTCTATGAAATCCTAAAAAGAAAACAAACATCAGAATTTTTTTTTTCTGTATCATACATTTTTTGTATCATTCAACATGTAAACAACAGTTGTTAGCCAATCATAATCGTTAGAGTCCGACACGTAACATCAACTGACCTGGGGCCCAAGTCTGCTATTGCAGTTGTAGTTCAATTGTCTATCAATGACATCCCAATTGCTACTTTTAGCAATTTTGGTAGTCTACTAATTCAATGGCGTCACAATTGTTTTCCGATGGTTTGCCACTGACACATCTAGCTTTGAATCTAGCTTAAATAAACGTTTTTAATATGTATTTTTTTTGAAACTCATTTCGGCAAACGCTTTTTAAGCTAATGGCAATACCGAGGTATCATTGAATTACAATCCAATTATAAGAAATCAAACGACCATTGTGAATTTAGTAGACTACGAAATTTTGGACCAATGATAATTGAATTGTAATTGTATTGCGGTTCAATGACAATGACATGTAAAATAGCAGACTTGGGGCCCTGATTAAAAAGCGCGGGAAAATGGCGTCTTTTAAACGGCGAACAATGGCAGGTTTTAAATAGTAATTTTTGTATATTTCCACAATCGATTTTTCAAAAATGCAAAAATGCATACGTAGGTACATCAATCCAACGCATGTCAAGACGGGCAGTCATACTCATACCCCTAATCGGTTTCTACATGCCATCGTGCCGAAACGCTGAATCGCTTGGCGGCACGTCTTTGACGATCTTGTATATACTCACACAAACACCACCAAACACATAGCCCTTGTTGCTATGCACGTTGGCGGCGGCGGCGCGGCCCGCCAGGCTGGCCTTGGAGCCCGAGAGCGCGCGCCACGCCCACGCCTCGCCCTTGCAGCTCAGCTTGAACATGTCCATGTGGTTCTGCGTGCGCTCCGTGCGGCCTTCGCGCACGCGCGAGAACCCACCGTCGATGATTAGCTGCAAATAAATGGGTTTGTTGTGAAAACAACCATAACCTAGACCATAGACAATAGACATGATCCTGTCTATGATCTAGATACTAAGTGACAGTGACATTGACAGACTTATAAACTTCATATTTGATCGTTATAAAATAAAAATATTAAGTATTAAAATACATTCGAATTCAGTTACATCAAGCTGTTTTATAACAATCATCAATCAAAAGAGAATCACATCTGCCGCTAATGACGTCATTTTGTGATGACGAAGACCGCTCTGCCAAGAGTATCACAAAGAAAAATAGATGACAGGAGTCCTTGACTGCGATCTCACCTGTTGGTAAGTGACGATGTAACAGCTAAATCGCTACGCTACGGCCAAAGCCTCCCACCAGACCAGAGACAATTCAGAAATTATAAATTCCCAAATTGCCCTCGCTGGGATCGAACCTGAGACCACAGTGCTCACCACTGCGCCAGGGAAGTTGTCAATTAGATTGTAGTCAAAGAAAAAAACAAAATAAAGTGCACTCACTGAATCATTTCCAACAGGCAGCATAACACACGCAGACCTCGCACAGGGTCCCCGCCCACTGGGGTTCAACTTCTCCCACTGCCGAGTGTCCAGGCAGAACGTGTACAGATCGTCGAAGTAGCGACACTCGCGCCCGTCGTCGCAGTAGCCTCCGAATATGAACAACTTGCGACCAAGTAACACCATACGATGGCCTGATCTGGGTGAAGGGCCGTTTGGCGCCAGCACCTGGAAAATTAAAAACTATGTTGAAAAAATTCATAGTAGACTACAAAAAACACAGAAAAAGCTGGATCTGAATTCAGTCAAAAAAAAAAAAAACAGAAAAAGATGGATCTGAATTCAGTCACCGACATAGCTCAGCCAGTCGCGAAACTGAAGTGGAAATGGGCGGGGCACATCGTTCGAAGAGCTGATGGTCGATGGGGTTCCAAGGTGCTGGAGTGGCGACCCCGCACCGGGAAGCGCAGCGTTGGCAGACCCCCCACTAGGTGGAACAACGACATCAAACGAGTCACAGGGAGTCACTGGATTCAGGTGGCGCAAGACCGAGGCCTGTGGAGGTCCATGCAAGAGACTTATGTCCAGCAGTGGACATCTTTAAGTTGAAAAAGAAGAAGAAGAAGAATTCAGTTGCAAATACAATGGAGAATTGTAGTTATACCTTTTCCCATTTCTTTTCGGCTAGTGAAAAACACCACAAGTCCTTGTAATGGTAAAACTGAGTCTCTGAGGGACTTGTGAATTCTCCTCCAAATATCCATAGCTCACCCCTGCAAAAGATGATGAATTTAGGTTTAAAGATTTTAGACTTGATTCATGGTTTAATGACATTTAAAATAATATGAGTATGTACCACAGTAATTATTTTCGTCCTGACCACAGTCCATGCAATTGGATCGAAATATCGACAATCCCAATTCCCTGCTAACTCGTAGTCGTATTATTTTTTAACAATTATGAATCTAGGTTTTTCCAATTATTTACTTTGATTCATCTCAATTCTCAGCCCATGCCTGGTGCACTTCAGTGCACAGGTCTCTTTTTAAATGAGAAAGCTTAAGGATACTGAGCTAGTTCATCATGCTGCCCAGTTATGGATTGGAAGACTTGGCACACCTTTTAAAAAGAAGTACTTTCAAACCCCAGACCCCACAAAAAGCTAACTTCAGTCATCACTAGGCAGTCATTAAGACTGTGGTCACCTTTTTGTGGTGGTATGGTGTGTGTGAGTATTGACAATAACCTTATAGTCAATATCTCCAACCGCCAACTTCGTAACTCTGGGCTAGTACTGAGAATTTCTTGACCGAAAACCCCAATTCATTTTTGGCCTAACCGGGGAAACCCGTGGTTGGAAAACCTTGTCATCAGAAGTCGATATTGCTAACCACTAGACCTGTTGGTCTAGTGGTTAGCAATATCGACTTCTTCTTCTGATCGCAAGTTCAAAGTGGTATGCGTTAGTTTTTAGCGTTCCGGCACGATGGCGTGTAGAAACCAATTAGGGGTATGGGTTGAATTTACACTGCTATACCCCTTCCAAGTTAGCTCGCTACCATCTTAGACTGCATCGTCACTTACCATCAGGTGAGATCGCAGTCAAGGGCTATCTTGTCATCGAATAAAATAAAAAAAAAAATGCTAGGCAGTTAAAATGGATGTTAATAGAGTTTACAGTGTATTTGACATTTATGTTGACACAACTTACTTATTGGCAGATGTAGCAATAGCTTGATGTGCGCTTCTTGGTGGAGGAGCTCCAGGGGCCTTCACTTGCCTCCAACTACCATTCGCAGGGTTGAAGAACAAAAGCTCATTGTATACTTCTGTCTGTCAATACAATAGACCAGGGTAGATCCCTTTAAAAACGAAAAAAAATAGTAGTAGGATGAAACCCATTAGAAAAGGAGGGGAATATTATAAAGATAAAAGGAAAAATAATTTACGGGCGATCTGAGGTCGGGAAGGGGTGGGGGTGAGTTTTTAAGGGGGAAAAACGGTTTTTCTCGATTTCCGGCAAAACTAAAAGTCCTATTGAAAAAAGTTAAATGGCAAAGTTGTAGGTAAAAAAAAGATCTAAAACTTTTGTATTTACACTTTTTTCACATAACCTCAAAATTTATGTGAAAAATTCAAAAAACCCTGTTTTTGGTTTTTTATTTTTATCTTTTACAAAAATTATTTTTTTTTAACGAAATTTGGTGAAAACTTACCTTTTTATGTCCCAAATACGCTGTAATTTATTTGATTAAAAATATTTATTTTTTCACCTTATTTTGAATTAATATCGAAAAAACACCCTAATTTTCAATCGAAAAGTCACCCGTCAAAATATCAGCTTTTTTCAAAAAGTTGGTATGTTTTCTGTTCGTTGAAATCTCTACTTTCCGATGGTGAAAAAAAAAATATATGTTACTACAGTAAATCTTCTCAGAAAATAATTTCAATCTTTAGGTTATGTTACGTTAAGCATACTATTTTTTAAAGAAAATATTACGATTTTAATGTTTGAGTTGATTGATACAGATAAAAATGTTTGTTTTATTTTTTTAAGTAAACTTGTCACAATTATCTTCAAGAAAATCAACTCAAACATTAAAATCGTAATATTTTCTTTAAAAAATAGTATGCTTAACGTAACATAACCTAAAGATTGAAATTATTTTCTGAGAAGATTTACTGTAGTAACATATATTTTTTTTTTCACCATCGGAAAGTAGAGATTTCAACGAACAGAAAACATACCAACTTTTTGAAAAAAGCTGATATTTTGACGGGTGACTTTTCGATTGAAAATTAGGGTGTTTTTTCGATATTAATTCAAAATAAGGTGAAAAAATAAATATTTTTAATCAAATAAATTACAGCGTATTTGGGACATAAAAAGGTAAGTTTTCACCAAATTTCGTTAAAAAAAAATAATTTTTGTAAAAGATAAAAATAAAAAACCAAAAACAGGGTTTTTTGAATTTTTCACATAAATTTTGAGGTTATGTGAAAAAAGTGTAAATATAAAAGTTTTAGATCTTTTTATTACCTACAACTTTGCCATTTGACTTTTTTCGATAGGACTTTTAGTTTTGCCGGAAATCGAGAAAAACCATTTTTCCCCCTTAAAAACTCACCCCCACCCCTTCCCGACCTCAGATCGCCCGTAAATTATTTTTCCTTTCATCTTTATAATATTCCCCTCCTTTTCTAATGGGTTTCATCCTACTACTATTTTTTTTCACTTTTTATTATTTTTAAAGGGATCTACCCTGGTCTACAAGTAAAATTATCCATTTCAATTTTAATCTCTATTATAATTTATTAGCTAATAAATTATCTCCTTTCGCAAGGTTTTTTGTCATTAAGTCTTTTTCTACATTATAAGCAACTTAGTATAAAGTCAAGGTATAGCCTACCTGTTGTCCATTATGGAACTCTCCACCAAACATGATAAGCTCATTGCTAGTAGGATGAGGTGTGAGTGTGGCGTATGCCCTGGAGGATGGGGGTCCACTTAATATCTTCTCTGTTGCTGCAGCCCGTTTGGCCTCCTCTCTCTCAATTTCTGCTATTACTTTTGCTATGTCTTCCTGTAATTATTTTCATGAAATTGTTGATATATTTTTTAGTTCTACTAAATCTCAAGACTGTACTGTACTGCCCGTACGTATTTGAACCAAGTTTTCGGCGAAATTTTCTAAGTCGACAAAATTTATAATCTTTATATTTATAAACTTTTATGTGCGTAGTTCAACCAAGTCATAACCACTAACAGAAATGCGAATGGCAGAACGAGCGGTTGGAAAGAATCGCGTGCGCGGATGTGCCCTACCCCTACGCTCCGCTACGAAACGCCACTACGTTCACAGCATCCATAAAATTTGGCGAATACTGAACACACATATACACATTGAGAAAGACATCAATAATATATAGTTCTAAAAGCAATAATATCATAAGTTTATTCAATAAACCGGCTTAAATTAGAAATAATTATAACCTCATTTAAACTAACCTCTCCTAGATTCGCCAGCTCCTTTTTTAATTTGTTTGCTAACTTTTTGTCTGTTTTAGCAGCAGTTTTAACTGCGCCACTAACCTTGTTTTTATTTTTCTTTTTACCCATATTAACTAATTATTGATAATAATATGTAGTTCAAAATTATACCTATTTGTTTATAAATAAAATGTCAAAATCATAGACCAGTCAAAATCAAATGTGGCGGCCGCTGGATTCAATCCAGCGGCCGCCACATTCACACAGACACATTTTTATAGACAATCCAGTGGATTGTCTATAAAAACTTGTTACAATCTGACAATCGCAATCATTTCTGCTCTAGGGGTTCCGAGACGAGCAAGCAGCTTGGCGTCAAGCACGTAGATCTTAGCTTGCGTCAAGCATTTTGACCATCTACAACGCTGGATTGATGCTTGAGACAAGCATTTACGTGCTTGACCCGCGCTTGATGTGATTTTATATTTTTTGCAAGACATGACGGCTTGTCGCAACGTTTGTTTGAAGTCTTGCTTGATGAAGCCGCTTGACGGGCGTAACTGGCGTATCAAACTGTTGGAGCAAGCAACAGAAGTCTACGTGCTTGACGCCAAGCTGCTTGCTCGTCTCGGGACCCCTGCCGACACTCTTTCTCTATTGGCTAAATATGCATTGTTGCAGTAAGAATGCATTTATTTCGCCAATTACCTATGTACCAAAAATGAAATTGTAGCAATGATGGGTGCAGCTTTACGCAATTGACTAGTTGAGCCAAATTAGAAAGTCGTTTAATTTTTGCAACTTTGCCTATTTTGGACATTGAAAAATAATAGAATTATCTGAAAATTGTACAGTGTACAGTAAAAGTTTTTGAGAACAAAATATTATTATTATTACTCTTTAACACTGATTGTTACAATTATAAGTCCTTTATATTGATAATCATGGGTGTATAGGCGGACGGAATAACACAATGACGTATGGACTAGTGGTTATTTTCTCTTGGTGCAACAACAAAACGCATTTTGCCAAGCAGAAGGTCGAGTGAGGTGTTTCTCGATTTTATTTTTACTATTCATATAATAATCATGAAAATAAGCTAATAAGAAGTTTTCTAACACTTTCGTGAATTGTATGTATGTATTTTCATTGAAATACAACTTCAAGATGACCGACCTCAAAGCAACTGCATCGGGAACATCGGTATGTACCTACTACAACTCTCTTCATTCATCTTTATATATCTTTACAAAATTATAATTTCTTTTTGTCTGAAGTTTTTTTCCTAATGTCTCATCGTCTTCTTTGGAACTAGCCGTATTTTAAATTTCAGCTTCATAAAAAGTCTGTCACTTAGTTTTGCACCTTTTCTTTAATTATAAAAAAAAGATTAAGTAAATCTTTAAGTTTAAAACTAAAATGAAAAATAAAAGTGTAAAAACATATGTTCGGACTTACTTAACTGTAGAGTAATATAGGTAAATTAAATTATTGCAGGTTGCACTTATCATAAAGTTTGATATCATCCACACTTAGCTTGTGGTTAGTTATTATGTTACTATGTACAATATTTTCTTTCCTTATATTTTTAGTGTTAGTAGATCTTAGTGTGAAACTTACAAGTTACAATTTGAGCTAAAACAGAACATACTCTAACTGAAGTTTAAAAATATTTTTGCAACAAAATTAGCACCACTGTTACTTATTTACAGAGTTCATCAGCTTCAGTTCAAGAGTTTAAGATCAGAGTGCCAAAGAATGTAAAGAAGAAGTACCATGTGATGAGGTTCAATGCCACACTCAATGTGGACTTTGCAAAGTGGACTCATGTCAAAATGGAGAGAGAAAACAACATCAAAGAGTTTAAAGGCATTGAGGAAGACATGCCCAAGTAAGAAAAAAAGAAAAAAAAAATCCTGTGGGAATTCCATCCACATGAATGACGTCACAGGCATCAGCTAGTTGACTCATAAATATTGCAACTCTGTCACAACGTTCAATTAGAAAACTATAGATCAAATGCATGCCCTTTAAAGGACCTACACTTTCTATTCTACTATATCTTTCAAAGAAATAAGCTATTTGTTGGTGAAAACCAAATAAAGATGTACAGTGTGTCTGAGTTTAACATACAGACAAATTAAAATGACAATTCAAAATTTCACCTGAATAACATTACTCTCTTTCTGGTGCAGCCTGGTAAATGCTATAGTGATGCCCATCAGCTGTGTGAAGCTAGAGCAACTCAGCTAGTCTGTACTGATTTGAGGTCACATTGTTTTTAGATTTGGTGCTGGTTCAGAGTACGGCCGCGATATGCGCGAGGAGGCGCGTCGGAAAAAGTTCGGTATCATATCCCGCAAATACAAGCCCGAGGACCAACCCTGGATCCTTAAAGTTGGAGGCAAGACTGGCAAGAAGTTAGTACACTCTTGATATGATTTTTGGACTCAAAGGATCATGCTGTTTAAGCAACTTTGACCTCGATTGGTCCGAATTTGGTTCTATTTGCTCCTGCTATACCTTACGAGCAGTGGCGTACAAAGAGGGTTGGCATAATGCGGCAAAATGATATAAAATGGAGAAAAGCACCAGTAGGAGTTATAAAAACTTAAGGGTAGGCTTTTTATAATTTGGACAATGCCTACCCTTAAGTTTTTTATAATTCACACTGAAGACTTTTTCCATTTTGTATCATCTGCCTACTCTGTAGTACATCCTGTGCACGCCACTGCTTACGAGGTATGTTAAGCCTTCAGTCCTGATTATCAAACATCTGATAACCATTAAACTATTGACTCGAGTCATATGTGTAAAGAAAATTATTATCTCAAGAAAATTCCTACTGTACTTTGTTTCCTGGTTTATAAAGTATCCAAGTCTATAGATCTTTTAAGTATGAACAATGTCCATGCAGAAAATCAAGTCAAGCAGTTGCTCCAGCTGTATGAAGAATCAAATTCAAAATTATTTATTTGCAAACAGACCCGACATGTCAAAACTCTACCAATTGCATTTTTTTTTTAAAGGATATCAGCCAACCTGAAGTTGACTTGTATCCTCCTATAGCCTCCAAATAAGCAGAAAGCTTGTGCTAGGAACCCGCGACCTTTCAGTCCGTATTTTTAACCATTAGGCTATCGAGACTTTATACTATTGGTATGATTTGCAGGTTCAAAGGCATCCGTGAAGGCGGTGTGTCGGAAAATGCCGCCTACTACGTGTTCACTCACGCAGCCGATGGCGCCATCGATGCGTACCCGCTACAAGAATGGTAAACAAGAAAAAAGTTTAAAATCTATAATCCGATTACAGAAAATTGGTCACCCAGACTATTATGACGATTTAATTGACACTGAGTATAATAAACTACTATATAATGAGATACTGAGTAAAATATGTATAATCTGTTAAAAGGCCTAAATACACCAAAGGGTCGCCCTTTACTACATTTAGGCTTTTTTGTGTACAGAGTTAGTATTTTATTTCTTTTACTGAAATACTTTTACTCATAAAAAAAATTATTGAACAACTGACAAATCCAGTGAAAATTTTGTGTTTCAAAAAAATACAATTTCTTAGTAAAATAGCGCAAAATTTGTTCTACAGGTACAATTTCCAGCCAATACAGCGATATAAGGCTTTGTCGGCAGAAGAGGCGGAGCAAGAGTTTGGAAGGTTAGAGATATACTTTTCAATAATCTGGTTTTTCGGATATTATCCCCACATTTTAGTGGGAAAGCACCTATATTGGCTATTTAAAACATGACATGGTCAATTAATCAAATAAGCGATAATAGCATAGTGGTTAAGACTTCTGCCTCTTCTTTAGGGGATCCAGAGTTCGATCCCAGCATCTCTAATTTTTCGGAATTATGTGTGTTTTAAGTAATTAAATACCACTTGCTTTAAAGGCGAAGGAGACCAACGTGAGGGTTTCCTCAAAGGTCAAAAAAGGTGTGTATGGTTTACCAATCCAATCTGGATTGTGTGGTGCACTGTGAGATAATCAAAGAAAGTAGCTCTGGATATAGTCTAGAAAACAAATATCCTAATTACGGGATTGGAAAATCCGGTGGGAAGGTTTACCACCCTATAGTGTAAAGACATGCCATTATGTGCAAACGTAATTTGGAAAGTAGTTTTCGACCATAGATATATTTATCAACTAGCTGTGCCCGCGACTTCGTTCGCGTGGAATAGTGACTTTTCGGGGCGCGGCTCTCAGCGCGCTTTATATAGCCACGGACGCTCAGGCGCGAGGCGTGTAGTACGCACTCTGTACGTTAAAAATGTTCGCCGTGATTCTTTAAATTGACATAACTTTTTTATTTATGAACCGATTGACATGAAATAAACACTATGTTTAGTGAAGCTTACTACAATATATTAGTGAAAACCGTATCTAAATCGAATAAGCCGTTTCTGATATTAGCGTGCACAAACACACAGACAAACAGACAAAAAAAAAATTAATTACAATTTCGGGTTCGGCATCGATATAATAACAACCCCTGCTACTTTTTTTTTATATATTTCCATTGTACAGACACTACTTTTCTACAATTTTATTATATGTATAGATTGTCATGGCTGATAATTTGATATAATAGATATGTTCTTTGCAGACGCAACAAAGTGATAAACTACTTCTCTCTGATGTTGCGCAAGCGCATGTGCGGCGACGCGGCCGCCGACGAGGCCGACGACCCCGACGAGAAGAAGACCAAGGGCTCCAAGGCGAAGAAAGGTTGGTCAAGCCTCAGATTTTTTTTTAATTATTATGTATATTACAATATTTTTATATAATAGACTAGCTTTTGCCCCCGCTTCTTCGTCCGCGTGGAATTAGATTTTGGGGTGGAATTTTCAAAAACTGTGACACACGTACTTTTTTATTTTTAACTGAAAGCTCAAATACCAACTTTGATGGAAACAGTTTGAAAAATGACGGAGTTTCATATAAACTTCCATCCCCTATTTAAACCCCTTAGGGGTGGAATTTCCAATAATCCTTTCTTAGTGTGCGCCTACGTCATAAAAGGAACCAACTGTAAAAATTTCAAGTTTCTTTCTTCAGTAGTTTAGGCTGTGCGTTGATATCTCAGTCAGTCCAGTCAGTCAGGACTTTGAATTTTATATAATAGATGTCATATTGTGAGAGAATTGTGGGTGATAAAAAAAAAATTGATTGAATACGGTTTCAGCACCCAAAGATAATATAAAATAAAATACATAAGATTTAGGTAAATTAGTTGAAAAAGTTTTTACTTTACAATCATTTTTTGTTGGCCTGTGAAATTAAACTGTCATTTGTATAGGGACAGCAAATCCAGCGTTAATCATGGATTAATTATAGAGATCAGGGAGTCTATTTACTGTTTTATAGGTTAAGTTGAAAGAACTATTCTTTCAACTTACGAGGGCGCATGGCTCATGGTTGTGTGCGTTTCGTATCTGTATAAGTGTGAGCGAGAGCTTGCTCGCGCCTGTCCGCTCCCACCTAGGCTCCTGACAAGCAAGTACACTTACGCAATGTGCACGTACACGACGTAACCACAAGTAAAGCTCACGCGCCTTCGTAAATTGCGAGAACTATAATATGATTGGATAAATAAATAATTAATTAATAGATCTGAAGATATCGGAGATGGACGAATGGATCGACTCTGACGACGATTCGTCGGACTCGGAGGGCGGCGAGAAAGAGAAGGACGACGAAGAGGCTGCCGCTAAGAAGAAGAAGAACAAAAAAGGTATTTTTTTTTTTCTAGTAAGAATATTAGCCAAGCTGAACTTATCTCTCTTATATCCTCCTCCCTCCAAATAAGCGTAAAGCTTCTTTTAAAAGTTGGTACGGCAACAGGTGGAGTTCGAACCTACGACCTTTCAGTGTTCACTTCGCACCTTTAACCGTTGGTCTATTGAGGCTTCTGAGGTATTGTTCAGTCGATATTGGCAATTACCTTATTCCACCAGGAATATACACATTTATTGAGACGAGAAAAAAAATGAGATTACCACTGTTTTGGAATGCAGTTTTTCTGAGAAGAGCCGGTAAGAATCTCAGCAGTTGCTCTTCATCTATGTGAAAAGAAATCAACTGGTTACATATTAATTATTCAGTTTTTAAAATGATAAACAATTAAATAGATTTGATTTAATAAAAAAATTTTACACGCCAACTAAAGGACCACGTAAGTCAAGTAGAACTCGAAAAGTTGTGCGTTTTTGACACATCTTATGGTGAGATCTATAGAGAGTACACTAACTCAGCACGGAAAAATATGCTCTGACATAAATCTGTCTTGTTTTAACTCTGTCTTGAGTCTGAACTGAGTGAGAATGCAGTCTATAGATTTCAGCCTTAAAGTAGTGTTATTTCTAATTCTAGTATCTATCTATACTATCTGCAGAAAAGCATGGCTTTTAGTCCTAGTAGAGACTGAGTTTTGTAGTTCATAGAATTTGCACTAATGATAGGGGCTTTCTTGGCATAATAATGCAATGGATTGCCAGATTCTTCAGCAAAAAATATGACCAAGTATGGGATTTCGACTTTTTGTTATGAACCAGTAAATCGCATAATAATATTTTTAATGGATTATTTATCAAGTTTCTGCTAAAAAAGAAACCGGTTCTCAGCTTTGGTTCCTGATTCATGAAACACTACAGAGTCATGAGTTTTTTTTAATTCGATGACAAGACAGTCCTTCACTGCGACCTCACCTGATGGTAAGTGACGATGCAGTCTAAGATGGTAGCGGGCTACCCTGGAAGGGGTATTGCACTGTGCATTCAACCCATACCCCCGATCGGTTTCTACTTGCCATCGTGTCGGAACGCTAAATCGCTTGGCGGCACGTCTTTGAAGGTCTTTAAATGTTTTTGCATTTTAAGAATATTTTTTTTAGCATTAAACAACAAGAAAAAGAAGAAAGTCGAGGACGAAGCTTTCGAGGAGAGTGACGATGGTGACGAAGAAGGGAGGGAGAGAGACTACATATCCGACTCGTCCGAGAGGTAATTTGGCTTTAATAATAAAAAAAATGTACGCGACGAATTTAAAACCTCCTTTTTTTCGTCGGTTAACAAACACAAGACCAAAAACTACGACCTGTAGGAGTATTCACTAAAATTTAAAACTCACTTGTTAATTATGGCAAAAAAGAAAAGAATTGGACATAATTGATAACACAGAATGATATAGAACGGATAGGCATTCACTCCTATTTTGTATTAAGACAGTGTCATTCTAGTATTTTTTACCGAGTTAAAATACTGAGTTTGTATTTTACTGAATAACTACTGGAGCAATTTCGGTTTCGTTCGCTGAACCGGTTAAAAAATACTGTTCTTACGTTCCTAATTTGATTTTACTTAATTATTTAACCAAGTTTAATTATTAAATTAATAAAAAATATAGGTTGAGTTTACTTCTACGGACGCCAGTTAATAGAACCTGTAATATAAGTGTTTTTGTGTTCGCAGTGAATCGGATCACGAGACCAAAACTAACAAGGAACTAAAGGGAGTCGCAGAAGAAGATGCATTAAGGTTAGTTGCAGTTAAGACAAGTTAGGCATCATAACATAAGTTGATAATTATTATTTTTGACAAATAAAAAATCGATAATACAATGCAAATTTTTAATATGTTATGTACATAATAAAAAAAAAAGCCTTTATTCAAACTTGCAACATTTACACAAACCAAGTCGTTCTATACTACTACTTTCTAAACCCTAATTATTTTTTGTTCTTTTTTTTTTACCGCCTCCAATAATCTCCACGCATCCCCGTCGCCAGCTGTTCGGGTCCATGTTGTGTACATCTATCTATACATATAATAAAATTGTAGAAAAGTGGTGTCCGTACAATGGAAATATATAAAAAAAAAGTAGCAGGGGTTGTTATTATATCGATGCCGAACCCGAAATTGTAATTAATATTTTTTTTGTCTGTTTGTCTGTTTGTCTGTGTGTTTGTGCACGCTAATATCAGAAACGGCTTATTCGATTTAGATACGGTTTTCACTAATATATTGTAGTAAGCTTCACTTAACATTTAGTGTTTATTTCATGTCAATCGGTTCATAAATAAAAAAGTTATGTCAATTTAAAGAATCACGGCGAACATTTTTAACGTACAGAGTACGTACTACACGCCTCGCGCCTGAGCGTCCGTGGCTATATAAAGCGCGCTGAGAGCCGCGCCCCGAAAAGTCACTATTCCACGCGAACGAAGTCGCGGGCACAGCTAGTACTTAATATTTATGTACTAACAGGTTTATAATCACAGATTAGCACTATTATACGATATTTAAATAATGCCAGATTTATCATGTCATCAACGCCGCCATGTTGCCGCGCTTTCAAAACATTTATCTGACGTCACGCATCGAATCTGACGATTGTGATTGGCTAATATCTGTTGTTTATGTTTCTAACGTCATAAGTGGTAAGCGCTGTGCTCTTGTAACTGGGAGGTCTCGGGTTCGATTCCCGGCGGAGACAATTTAGGAACTCATAATTTCTAAATTGTCTCTGGTCTAGTCTGGTGGGAGGCTTTGGCCGTGGCTAGTTACCACCCTACCGTCAAAGACGTGCCGCCAAGCGATTTAGCGTTCCGGCACGATGGCGTGTAGAAACCGATTAGGGGTATGGGTTGAATTTACACTGCTATACCTCTTCCAAGTTAGCCCGCTACCATCTTAGACTGCATCGTCACTTACCATCAGGTGAGATCGCAGTCAAGGGCTATCTTGTCATCGAATAAAAAAAAATGTCGTTATAATCAATGATGAGTTCGTTTAGTTGGTGGGCTTTAGTTCAATAAATTATTTAAAGCATTTAAATGGGTGGTACATACTAATATGATTTTGTGTCGATGAAGATCACAGATAAAATATTTGAGTATAGAATACAATTTAGAGTACAATTGAAACCACAAGCATATTCCCCACTGGTTCGTTCAGGAAACTTCTGACCTCGGACGAGGACAGCGAAGAGGAGCAGGAGCAGAAGCAGGAGTCGGAGCAGGAGGACGAGCCCACCAAGGAGGGCGAGGAGCGCGCCAGCAAGCTCACCAAGAAGAAAAAGAAGCCGGATGACGCCAAGAAAGGTTTGTTAGTATTTGTTACGTTCCCTTAAATATGGTTGAGCGAAGCAATGTCTGGATCATGCGTCATGCTCGTGAACGGGTGCCACCAACGGAAATGGGTCTGCTTTGACTGCCCGTCTTGACATGCGTTGGACTGGTGTGCCTACGTATGCATTTTTGCATTTTTGAAGCTTTATTGTGGAAGCACTGTATACATAGCATAGCTTTGTAAAAAAAAAAAAAATTTTTGGAAAAGTGCAACTGCTGAGTTTCTTGCCGGCTCTTCTCAGCAGAATCTGCATTCCGAACCGGTGGTAGATTTGTGACGTGTCATAAGAGCTACAAGTTAGCCTATATGAAATAAATAAATTTTGAATTTGAATTTGGAGGAACCAAATCAAACCATGATTAGATGATGACTGAATCATTTACTCCAAATCACACTAAGCCTACCCATATAATATTTATTATTTATAGTGCCCCCAACAGTGTGTACCTCGAGCGTTATGATTTAAGAAGAAATAAATGGATGGACCTTGGTGCACAAGTGATCCCATTGATGAATGTCACTTTGAAATTTGACATCATCGTCAATCATTTAAGCCTCAATAGCCCAAGGGTCGCAGGTTCAAATCCCTATTTTCCCTGTGTCTATTTACGTATGCCCGTCATTAAGACTTATGTTATATCCGCAGTCGGGTTTCAATTTTAAAACTTGTTTTCAATTTTTGTTCAGATTCGAGTAGCGAGTTCAGCTCTGATTCCGACACTGATCCAGAAAGCAGTAACAAGAAGTCCAAGAAGAATAAAAATGGAACGGATAAAAATGCTGGTAAGGTTTTGTTGCCCGTCCATTAATGTATGACTTTCCAATAAATTTAGTGCTTTCCAAAAGTCATTTGGTCAAGTGAATACATACAAATAAATAAATGATACTTATTGAAGAACTGAAACTAGGCTCAGTCATCGATGTAAAGGTACTACGTCCTAGATGTGAAATAACCGCTTCTGAACATTCAATATGTTCAACTGATATGCACTGCAGACCGTGCATTAGTTGTTTGCATTCCTTACATACTGTATGACAGAACATTCCGGATCTTGCCCGCGCGATATACAAGCTTTGTGTTCTGACGTGCGTTTCTATGTATAGTGCGTTTCAAATGAGAATAGGGCTGTTTGAGAGCAAACAGCCATTTTATATTTCTGTCCTGCTCATATAAGGTTCACACTGAGTGAGATAGAAACAATAAATGGCGGCTTCTTATTCCTAATGTCATTTGAAAGTCATTATATGTCTATTTCGATGGGTCGTTTTATCTTGGTCCTTACAGGCGGTGCGAGCGGGTCCGGCAGCGCGAACACCTCCAGAGCGGGGACGCCCACGCCGTCGGCCGCCATGGCCGCCGTGGCAGCGGCCAACGCGGCCAACGCGAACCAGCCGCCTTCCAAGAGGCCCAAGCTCGACCCCTCATACACGTAAGTCATCATCAATAGACGTCCACTGCTGGAAACCAGTGGTCTTTTGAAATTATCTGTTTTTCCAGGATAATAGGTAGTGTTATATGTCACTGTCCAAGTCCTCAACTATACCCAAGCAAAAGATCACGTTGATCCATTACTCCGCGTTTGAAGAACAAACTGTTGCGTGAACTTTACTTGTGGTTACGTCGTGTGCATGCGTAAGTGTGCGTGCCTGTCAGGAGCCTATGTGGGAGCGGTCAGGCGCGAGCAAGCTCTTGTTCCCACTTAAATAGATTCGACACAAACACACCCATGAACCACGCAACTTCTTCTTGACAACTATCTTTGTGTCCCTCTGGCGGTTGAGACGATGGGCTGCTGAAGTGTGGAGGCTATAGAGTTTCTGACCGTTTGATGAGAACCTTTGGCCCATTAAGTGCAAACAGGCTTTTCGCTTATTTGGAGGGGAGAGGAGTACATAAGTCAAGTTCAGCTTGGCTAATATTCTTTTAAAAAATAAAAATATCAATCTATAATATTTTGTCAGCGAGTGTGGCGTAACGGAAGAAGCGGTGCGGCGGTACCTGGCGCGCAAACCGATGACCACGACCGAACTGCTCACGAAGTTCAAGTCCAAGCGCACCGGCGTCAGCTCCGAGCGGCTCGTCGAGACCATGACGCAGATCCTCAAGCGGATCAACCCCGTCAAGCAGAACATCAACGGCAAGATGTATCTCAGCATCAAGTCCACGTGATCGTGTGTACAGTTGTAAATATTATTAAATTAAACTTGATTTTTTTTAACATTTTTGCTTTAATTTTTTCACTGCTAGCTCAAGTGGTCAGCCAGCTTGACGTCAGAATGACTGACCACTTATTAAATTAAATTTCTCTGTTAATAATGAGGTACCAAATATTTAAACAAAGGTATTAAATAGTACTAAATAGGAAAAATTTGACGCTGATGGGTCATTTTGGTCAGTCATCTTGACGCTTACGCGATTTCGTCCGCGTGCATTTAGTTTTTAAAATCGCGCGGGAAATCTTTGATTTTCTGAGATGAAAAGTAGACTATGTCACTCTCCAGATCCTCAACTATACTCATGCAAAAAATTACGTCGATCCGTAGCTGTGTTGCAGCATTATTCAAGGACAAACCAACAAACAAACGCATTTATAATATTAATAAGAATAATTATCCATTGAAGTATGTAACTTTTGTTAACATGCAATAATGGATGATGTTCATTAAAACAGAACTAACATAGTTTTTTAGAAATGCAGTTCCTAATGTATTGATGTTCTCTATAACAATACTTACATAATATATTATAATGAAAACCAAGCGCACGGTTGTCAGCACGCCGGAATTTGGTTTCCTGAACCGGATTGATCTTTTTAAATGAAACGAAGTACAACGTGAACAGTATGTTTATTTTAAACGTAATTATTATAAATTCAGACTTGTTAAAACATTTTATGTTTAAAGATAGAAGATTAAAATAGAACTTTCACAAAAATCCGAATAAATTATTATTAACCAGCGGGTTTCAAACCCATAGAATACAGGTAATATTTACAAAAATATTTTGTGCTAAAAAGTATATTCGGACATTCCTTACAAAAATCTATTTTAAAATTATTATTATTTTGATAGCATAACATGATAAAATTCAAATAAAATATATTAACAGAATATGTAGCTCAATTAGGTTTGTTAAACATCGTACACTTAAATCTATTTATAGACTATTATAACAATTTATAAAAAGCATAATTTTATTTGCTTACTCTAAAACAATATTAAAATTATACAATTTCTATTAAAATTGACGCAATATCACAGAATGTTTTTAAGTAGATAAATAACGTAGTAAATATTTAAATGCATATTGTGCGGAGTTATTTCAATAATGTAAACTGCAATCGTGTTAAAGTGGCTTCTAAGAGCATCTCTATTCTACCATAGAATATTTGTTTTGTGCTAGACTACCTTCAGACGTGAAAATTTAAGTTTTGAGTTCAATGTTGAAAAAGAAATGCATATTAGAACTAATCATGCCCAAGTACTACTTATATTCTTGTTAATAAATGTATGTCTATTATAAATTGGCATGATTTTATGTACCAAAGTAACGAAAAGTAGACGATTTTGCCGTAATTATTTAACCGGCTGGTCCAAGTAATAAATTCAAGCTATCTCGACAAACATTCTTGGTCATTATTCATAATGATCGGTTCATATTAATATCTCGATGATGCCCGCGACTTCGTCCGCGTGGATTAAGGTTTTTTTGATTCACACGGGAACTCTTTAATTTTCCGGGTTAAATTGCCTATGTTTTAATCCCGGGTATGAGCTCATTCGTTCAGTGTGGCGTGAAGGAGTAACAAACATACACACACACACACACTCACACACATAAACTTTCGCCTTTATAATATTGATATTAATAATGGCTTTATAATAACTGAAGTAGCTAAAATGTGCCATCTTCGTATTAAAAAGGTATTTACAGATGCTACTACGAAGGTTATACCTAAGTTATTTATTCGTGTTTTCTTTTTAAATACCTACGGTGCTTGGGGCCAGCGATTCAGGGCGTGAGCCTCTTCAGTATCTGTCGTCCACTTTTTCAACTGTCATGATGTGTTTTAGATACGGGGTCCAGTTTTATGCGTACATTAGGTATGTTGTTTTAGTTAGTTCAGCCACATTGGCCACCTGGCGGTAAAATTGGATCCATTCACTTGTAATAGGACTGCTAAGTTATGAGTGCTTTTAATTTGTCAGTTTCTTCTGGACTCTCAACTTCGACATCTTCTGCTTTACTGTAAAGAACAAAATTATTAGTAAGTTAGATATTAAAAAGAGATTAACACTTTCGTTGCATCACGTTGATAGCATGTTATTTTTACCTTATGACAAGGCTGGACTTATTCAAGTGTCATATTTTTTAACGCAGTTGATTTCTCTGATTCTTTCAAAATAATATTAATTACGGAGGTTTAATAATCCAGAAGAAGGTTCCGAAGTGCGCTGAGGATAGCAACAAAGGTGGAGGAAAAGGTGTTTGTGGGTAAACCTATGTGATATACGTATTTGGCTTATTAAGGTCTCGCATTCGTACGATTATTCCAAGACATAAACATAGTATTCCTTACTACTAACATTGATAAATGTCATTAACGGCGAATGGGGAGGAGTCACGTCATTAGAAGTGATGTTATTGCGTCCAAATTCTTACCCGCAAAGCGTATAACTAGAGACGATTTTCTCGCCTTCCTCAATTGTTTGCGGCATCTGTCTTCCATTTGTCTCTGGTAACAACAAGCTGACTGTACTCCCGACGAGCGCTATCAGCCCCAAGATAAGAAGCGGTAGAGATCTCCATATGCGTTCCTGGAAAGAATTATTAAATTACTAATTGCCCGCGACTTTGTCTGCGTGGATAAAGGCTTTTTGATTCCCGCGGGATTATTAGTGTGATATAGTGATTATAATGTTGTAAGCAGTTTTAACACTGCTGTGTGCTGTCTGTACGGGCATGTCTTACATTTATATTGAGATGGTCACACTCAGACGCTGTGGAAATTAGAGCCCATTCCAAAAACAATTTGAAGAAAAGTCAGGTGTTACCGAATAAACAATGTACGGCGAGACGAGAGTAGCCACGTATCCGCTGACGTGGATAAGCGACGTGCCGGTCGCACGCACTGGAGTGGGCAGCAGCTCAGCGGACCACTGTATGGCGGCGTTGTATGACATGTTGATCAGAAAACGCGCCATTATCGCTAATGTTACTTGTGGTATACCTGGAGACGGAAAGTAATAAAATACAAATGAGCAGCGCCAGAAATCTTTGTTCCATCTTGTGTGAAGCCACATATTAGAGAAAACTTCAGAGGCTGCGGATTAGTAGAAGTAAAAATGTCCGAATCATAAGTGTCTCAGAAAGTCATAATCTAGCTGACCAGATAACTACAAAATAAAATTATGAATAGATGAAATCCCATAAACAGTTCGTGAAATTGGTGAGCTACAAAAAACTTGAAGAATGAGGACATGTGGTTAAGAACTAATTGCCCTGTAATTCTAAGAAAATTGAGCATAGTTCTTACCTTTGGGTACAAATGCAGCGACTAAAATAAGAACTCCTGAGGTAAGCATCGGCCCACATGTCAAGATTCTTCGACCCCACCTGAAAACAAAGTTAATTCCTAAGGACAGTCTGTAGTCTTTTTAAAAAGCTTTGAAACGAGGTGATTGCCGTTGAATATCCTCACACAACCTGCACGAACTTAAATCAGAGCTAAGTAGTATGACGAGAAAGGTTTCCTTACTTGTCCAAAACGAAAGCCAACAATGTGACCGAAGGAATCTCCGTTGCGGAGGTCAAGGTGAAGGTGATGAAAAAATCGAATCCGAGACCTTCGGACATGCGCACCAGGCCGTCGAAGATGGCAGCGCAGGCCATGTACACGACCACCATGATCATCATCATCTTGCGGAGGGGGCCGCTTTTGAACACGTCCTTGATCGACTCATTGGTCTGTCTGGTTTGGCTTGCTGATACCTGGAAGATGAAAGCAGTTAAAAATCTACAACCTCGCACTTCGATTAACTAAAACAATTGACTCAATAGTCCAACGGTTAAAGGTGTGGACTGAACTGAAAGGATACAAGTTCCCACTTGTTGCACTGTTGTCGTGCCCACTCCTAACACAATTTTTTCGATTATTTGTAGGGGAAATGTAAATAAAAATATTGTTTATTTTCAATAAGGCTAATTTATTATCTCTCGTTTCAAGCTCAGAAGAGTTGGAAACAGAATAATTAATCTCTAGGCTAAGAGATGGCATTGCAGTTGACGTTATAATAAAAGGTATGAAGACAGACAAAATATCAGTATACAGACAGTTCCAAAAATATTCCGAGATTTTAAGTTCTGAACTGAAAAATTTTGTCCACTTACAATAAATTCGTCCATTACGTCATCAGGAACCTTTGTCCCGTTAACTTTTTCAAATCTCCGTATAACTTTGACTGCGTCATTGACTCGCCCTCGAGAGGAGAGCCACCTAAAAAATAAAAAATATTTTTTAAATTTAGAAGTATCCAAAGTCCAAACCAACTTTATTTGTGCTGAAATATTAGAAAAGTCTCTTTATCAATTATTGTGATAAAATTATACGAGTACGTATCACGGTAATTGTTTTGGTCCATGCAGAACCGTGGTCACGACGGGGCTGCGGTGTTGCGAGTCCCGTGCGTCGTGACCACGGTCCATGGAACTGGATCGAAATATCGACAATTCCAACTAAAACAATTACCGTGGTACGTACTCGTATAATTTTCACAATTATTTCATCAAACAACGAATCAAGTCTAAAATCTTAAGTCTCTTCATCGACCTTTTATCATACTTTTGACTATTTACCTAGATGTTTCTTTCTGGTAATAATGTTTTACCTTGCACTCTCCGGCACTGTGAAAGGCACGGCGATGACCAGCAGAAAGGGCACTGTAGTGGCCCATAGCAGCTTCCTCCAGTCACCCATCCACAGCGCAAGCCACGGTAGGATCAGGCATCCGCCGCCGAAGTATAGAGCGATCGAGAGGTTGGCTACCCACGTGCGATAGCGGGGCCCTACGTATTCTAGCACTGAAATAGAATACTGCTTTTAAATACACATGCGTTCTTAATGCTTGTTTCGTTGTAAAAAATATCTTGGTATCTAAAATAGTCCGCAGAACGCACCGTATGACGTAAAGTTTAGAAATGTGCTTACAACAGAATTTACACTAGTGCAGTCATATGGCAGATTGAGAGGGTAAAGAACAACCTAACTTTTAATTACTATAACCACGTATAAGACAGTATCAAAAAAGATTCAGAAAAATCCTGTACGGTGCCGTATAGAAATCGGATTAAGAAAATATTACATCAAACAAGTTGCAGAAAGCCGCAATTGCAGAGCACGATCGAGGTAGACAGAGGCGTAACTATACCGTTTGAGGCCCGTGGCAAATTCATCGGATGGGGCCCTCCCTCGCCCAATATAAAGAAGCTCACCCAATGAGATAGTATTTTTTATTTTTTCATAAATCACTACGTGAAGTAGGTACATACAAACGCAATTACAATTACTTGATTTTCTAATAACCTTTAATTCGGAGCGTATTGTATTTATGATTACATTACGGCACTTAGTAGTCCATTCTTAGCACCTACAATAGCAACGTAAAAGCGACATTTTCGCGAGCGAAGCGAGCGCGAAATTTTTTATGATTGCATTACGGCACTTAGTAGTCCATTCTTGGTACCTACGATAGCAACATAAAAGAGACATTTTCGCGAGCGAAGCGAGCGCGAAATTTTTTGTGGTTGCATTACGGTACTTAGTAGTTCATTCTTGGCACCTACAATAGCAACATAAATGTGACATTTTCGCGAGCGAAGCGAGCGCGAAATTTTTTATGATTGCATTACGGTACTTAGTAGTTCATTCTTGGCACCTACAATAGCAACATAAAAGTGACATTTTCGCGAGCGAAGCTAGCGCGAAATTTTTTATGATTGCATTACGGCACTTAGTACATTCTTGGCACCTACAATAGCAACATAAAAGTGACATTTTCGCGAGCGAAGCGAGCGCGAAATTTTTTATGATTGCATTACGGCACTTAGTAGTTCATTCTTGGCACCTACAATAGCAACATAAAAGTGACATTTTCGCGAGCGAAGCTAGCGCGAAATTTTTTATGATTGCATTACGGCACTTAGTAGTCCATTCTTGGTACCTACAATAGCAACATAAAAGTGACATTTTCGCGAGCGAAGCTAGCGCGAAATTTTTTATGATTGCATTACGGCACTTAGTAGTTCATTCTTGGCACCTACAATAGCAACATAAAAGTGACATTTTCGCGAGCGAAGCTAGCGCGAAATTTTTTATGATTGCATTACGGCACTTAGTAGTCCATTCTTGGTACCTACAATAGCAACATAAAAGTGACATTTTCGCGAGCGAAGCTAGCGCGAAATTTTTTATGATTGCATTACGGCACTTAGTAGTTCATTCTTGGCACCTACAATAGCAACATAAAAGTGACATTTTCGCGAGCGAAGCTAGCGCGAAATTTTTTATGATTGCATTACGGCACTTAGTAGTCCATTCTTGGTACCTACAATAGCAACATAAAAGTGACATTTTCGCGAGCGAAGCTAGCGTGAAATTTTTTATGATTGCATTACGGCACTTAGTAGTCCATTCTTGACACCTACAATAGCAACAGAAAAGTGACATTTTCACGAACGAAGTGAGCGCGAAATTTTTTATTCTGCACTGCGCCATATCTAGTCCTGTACTTTTGGCGCTTGAGACCTTGCGTTTGTATGCGCCGGTCGGCCCTACCAACTATTTAGTAATTGTTATTGGGGTTATTTTAAAATGTGTTTGTGGACCTAATGACATTTAGGTATTACAAATATGTATCTTTTTAATTTCTGTAAGACATAAATAAAAATTTTGGCCCCAAATTTGCCGTCCCTAAAATCTGCTGCCCTAGGCTCCAGTCAAATCAGCCATTTGGTAAATCTACCACTGTGCGTAACCTTTCTTCTTGTCCCAAAGAGTTTAGTTTATATCAATTTTAATTTTGAAAATGATCGCTCGGCACTAGCCGTAGTCACAGGAATGGCTATAAATGTTATGATCATCTTGTGCTTCCGGCCCTCTCTGATCGGGGGCCCCTGCCGGCTGGGGGCCCGTGGCATTTTGCCGTCATGCCACCCTATAGTTACGCCTCTGGAGGTAGATGAAATAGACTTCCATGCATGCAATGCATAGACTGCAAGAAACCTTTGTCCAGCTGTGGAAGAAGTGGTCCCCAAAATCTGAAATGGATCATTCAGTCCCTTACCTAAAATGTACATGAGCATAAAGCAGCTGTCGTAGGACATGCCGACGAGGAACCTGCAGAAGGCGAAGTCCCATATTCCCGTCGTGTAAATACTGGCCACTCCGCCGATGAAGGCGAATAGGTTCGTCCCTGAAATAAAGAAAAAAATCGACTTTATAAATTACTAGCTGATGCCTTCATTCACAAGAAAAATCTGTGATCGAAGGCTGATGCTCACGATTTCGTCCGCGTGGATTTAGTTTTTAAAATCCCGCGGGAACTGTTTGATTTTCCGGGATAAAAAGTAGCCTAAGTACGTCACTCTCCGGGCCCATAACTATACTCATGCAAAAAGGTCACGTCGATCCGCAGCTTTTTTGCTGCGTGATAAAAGGACAAACCAACAAACAAATACTTTCGCATTTATAATACTTATTAGTATGACGTGACTGCTATTCAAAAAGTGTACAGTGCATTTATTATGAGAATAAATAAATCTGAATCTCAATATAGATAAATGCTTACCAACCAAAGCCGGCACTCTGCCAAAGTGGTCCGCCATCCAGCCAAAGTATATGCCCCCCACGAAGGAGCCCGCGAAGAAGATCGTCTGCGCCAGCGGCGTGTACCCGGCGAACTCGCACACCCAGCCGCGCTGAAACAACCCTAAGCATCAGCGGCAACGAAGAGTACAACCCACAGTACTAAAAGAAAAAATACCTAATATTTTGCTGTAATCCGCCAAACCAGAAAAATCAGTACGGCCACACACACCGCTCGCGCCGTACACCGTTGTTTCTCCAGAATAGAAGAAACATGAACAACACAACACCAATACGCAGCGCCACACAAACTTCTTCAGAACACACTCTACGTATGGAGCATCATCAGGAGATGTTGACTCCACAATGCACAATTGCAATTGCACTTGGCGATTGTAAAAGTAGCGCCTCCTTCTCTCCGACATTCCACTGGACCTTGAGACCTCAAATCCAATTACGAATAGAAGCAAAGAAATATATTTTTTAAGTCCGTAGGGCCAATCTGGTTCAATTAAATTTGTAACACTTACGTACCTACCAATTCCTTGTGAGGAACCTAAAGATAATAATTAGCTAACTACTAACTCATCAGCGCCTTAAGGCTGACATTTACATCTTATAGATCTATATAACAGTATCTCACTCTGTTCAATCTCAGGATAGATATAAAATAAAACAGGCTTATGTCAGGATATAATTTGCGTCTCATTGCAATCAAGTCTGAGCATGCTTTATAGAAGAAAAGTGACTACATATTTATAAAGAATCTATAAAGCGAAAGATATTAGGTAGACTACAGTCTGATAGCTAATTATCTTGTGCTTCTCGGGTCACTTGCTGAGGGACGTAACCTCCGCTCCCTTCTCGATTTTGTCAGCAACTTTAGTAAAGTTTTACCAAACGCTCACCTCACTAACAACGGTCTCGTAAGGAATGTCGCCCAGCTCGAACTCCCAGCCATTTCTGCAGGGCCCCGTCGGCGTGCCTGGCTGCACGGAGTTGTTCTGCAGCACGTCACTCCAGTTGGCGTTGTACATCAAGCACCGATCCCACTCGTCTCCCGATGGCGGCGCCGTGAGGTTACGTCTGAAATGGTAGACTCATCAGTACAGTGGCGGATTTATTTGCAGACTGAGTAGGCTGGAGCCTGGTGCGGCAGATTTTAGGGGCGACAAAGGGGCCAAACTTTTTTATGACAGAAATTAAAAAGAATCATACATGATTCATATGTCTCCTATACCTAAATGTAACCAGCTCCATAAATACATAATGTATTTTATTTTTAATAAATATTTTGTAAAACACAAAATTGTAGAGGTTGGAAAGGGCTTTATGGGCGGCAAACTTTGAATAGCTTACTGGCGGCAAATGTATGAATTCGCTAGGTACCTCATCAGTATTTTTAAGAAGTACGTAAACGTGAAGCGTGACTTCAGAGAAACCTTCGAACATGCATAGAAAAACAGAAGAAGGGGAACAGTCCTATTGCCTCTCGCATAAATCAAAAGTCAATATATCTATATACTAGCGGACCCGACAGACGTTGTCCTGTCTTAACTATGAATATTGAAACTCCCCTTTTTACCCCCTTGGGGAGAGAATTTTCAAAAAATGTAAAATACGTAATTCTTTATTTTTGATCAAGAGCCAAAATATCAAGTTTCATAAACATAACTTGACAAATAACTTGAAGAACGAAGGACTATCATACAAACATTCAACCCCTATTTAATCCCTTAGGGGGTAGAATTTTTAAAAACTGTGAAACACCTACTTTTTTGTTTTCAATTTAAAGCCTAAGTACCGAATTTTATGGGTATAGCTTGAAAAATAACGGAGTTTCATACAAACTTTAACCCCCCTTTTTACCCCCTTGGGGGGAGAATTTTCGAAATATGTAAAATACGTAATTCTTTATTTTTGATCAAGAGCCAAAATATCAAGTTTCATAAACATAACTTGAAAAATAACTTGAAGAACGAAGGACTATCATACAAACATTCAACCCCTATTTAACCCCTTAGGGGGTAGAATTTTTTAAAAGTATGAAACACTTACTTTTTTGTTTTCAATTTAAAGCCTAAATACCGAATTTTATGGGTATAGCTTGAAAAATGACGGAGTTTCATACAAACTTTAACCCCCCTTTTTACCCCCTTGGGGGGCGAATTTCGAAAAATCCTTTCTTAGTGCTCGCCTACGTCATAAAAGGAACCTACTGTCAAAATTTCAAGTTTCTAACTTCAGTGGTTTAGGCTGTGCGTTGATCGTCAGTCAGTCAGTCAGTCAGGACAAGCCTTTTTATATAATTATAGATTATGTAGGTAACTAAATTATTTCTAATAAGTAGCACATAAAGTTAACTTTACGTACCTGAAGTGACAATCATCCTCGTAAATTCGTTTACAATTTTATGAGCTCTTTATGTAGCTTAAGCTAAGGTAACTTAGTACCTACCATAAACAAACGCAGTGATTATATTCTCCTTGGTATAACCTCTACTTTGTATTTCTATTTCTATAAAAAGTTTAAGACGTTAGACACACATCTGTATTTTTGGACTTTCAGTTTCGATATCCATTTCTTCGCCACTCGCCACTTATCGTTCTTAGTTGCATTTGTTGCAAACCTTTGAGAATGTTGGTTAAATACTCAAAGATGCTAACGGATCGTGGTCGCGAGCCCAGCTGGCCTGGAGAACTCTTAAGGCATGATGGAAAACTTGATCGTATGTGGCTACCCTAATGTAAGTAAAATACCTCAGCTCTACATCCAAGTGCTCCAGCTCAGGCACTCGGCACCAGTGGCGCTGCGGGGTGGCGGTGATGAACATCTGCACGAAGTACACGAAGGCGAAGAACACGCCGAAGGGCGCCATGGCCACGAACAGCAGCTTCTGGTAGCGGCCCAGCTCGCCCACGTGCATCAGCACCTTCTCCAGCACGTCGCTGTCTGCGTGCTCCTTCTTGTTTAATTCTTCCTTCACATCCTGTGGTACAAGGAGTTCAGTTTTAACTGACGGGATTTAGAGACTGTCGATTATTTATTAATTGATATTGCCAAATATATCAGGGCTCCAGCTGTTTGTACCGTTGGGTTTGTCTTGTAGCTTAACCGTGCGAAGCCAGGACGGGTCAACTAGTATAATATAATAAGTTTATTAATTTTATTTATTTGATGTAGGTATCGATTAAACCAAACAATACAATACAATCCAGCTTTATAGATACTTAATCAAAAATTTAATTTAATTTTGATTATTGAATTTCCTCATATTTAAATACATAATTTATTGCACAAAGTCTAGATTCTGCGGAGCCTCAGATCTTAATTATTATTATTGTCTAGCTTTTATATACCCGCGGCTTCGCTCCCGCCTTTAATTCAAAGTAATCCGAAGTGGCCTACACAGAATTACTAATTTGGTTTTTTCGATTTTTCAGCAGTCCCTTTGGGTTTTGTAATTATTATTTTTTATCCACCCCTGTTGTAGAACGAACAAAACCAAAAAAAATTCAAATCGTTCAAATTCAAGCCGTTTTTGAGTTTTAGCTAGACTTATTATAATGTAGAAGATATTATACCATAAACTATTACTTATGAGTTGTAAACTATACCTTACTATACCTAACATTAGACAAATTATTGCAATTAGGTAGTAACAACAAAGGTTACGGCTTAATAACAAAGGTAAAGGTCTAATCTCGCAGGTAGGTAGCTCCCGCAATTAAAAATAACGATTTTACAAATAAATCTCAGGGTCATATTGCAGACAGGATAATTTTAGCTAAATATAAAACCGATCTATTCTTTTAATTTAATACCTACTTTTTTGTTTTGTCTAAGGTTAAAAGTTAAAATCATGCAACCACCAATTTATTAAAACCGCATGTGTGTTTACTCGACCGCTGAAAAAGGGTAATAAGTATCTATGTTTTTCATGCTTAGGATGTATGATCGTATGTATGTAAATATACATACAAAATCTAACAAAAAAATTCATTGAATAATCTCACCTACAAGAAATATGCAAAATTATAAGGAAAATTGGATCCAATATCCGTCATATTGATTTCACCCGGATCATAATTTAACGAATCGATTGACAGTTGACACCTCACCAAGATCGGCTCAGTTTTAACTACATAGTTTAGGCGCAACGGTGGAGCATACGCAAATATAAACTTGCATATACTTAGTAGGTACATACATACCTACATAGTCTTTTTTTTAATATATAGACTAGCACTTGACTGCGATCTCACCTGATGGTAAGTGAAGATGCCTATTCACTCTTGATTTAAAAATACCTAAGTCTGCTAAAGCCATAACCTTTTCTTTTTCCGCGGCATTACTGTTAAATGTCTCCTCAAGGAGTTTTCACTGAAAATGGTTTCGTAAGCGCGGGTGAGAACTTTTTACCGCGACCGACAAAATATCTTTTTAATTAAATTATGTTAATCGTAGCAACTTAGTTAAAAATATGTCTAAATATGTATGTCTAACCTTCATTTCCATCGTTCCTCCCGCCATTCTATCCGCCTCAAGAAGCTTTCGATATATATCACAAATGAGACCACATTAGTACCAATTCACTAAACTCCATTATTAAATGGTGGCGAGCGACATCAGCCAAATATAAACTGTTGCGAAACCGGGCTCGCCGGCCGCCGCACCCGACTAGTTTACGTAGTATTTGATAAAAAAATCTATCTTGCCTTATCATCTTACCACATGGTCTGTCGAGTCGATCGATGCCTGCCCACCAAATAGATTTAGATAATTACGAGTATATGCAAAGTGTAAGTGACATAATAGTTTCGACTTTGGAGGGTTCCATGTTTTTAAGAGAAAACTTTGTTAGGTGCGTTGAGCGATTTTGCATTTAGGGAGTTAGGAACGAGGAAAATTTCGACCACGTAGCGGCGCAGATTCGTACGATGTCTTGCAGTTCGGTGGTAGAAAGGTAATGGAGGGACTAAATTGAATAGTTCTTGGGCATACTCTCCGAAATATATCTTGTAGAAGACCGACAGACAGGCAACCTTGCGCCGATGTTCCAGACTTTGGAGTCTGGAGTTTACCAGCGATTCGTCGCCTATGAGTCTTCTGGCACGTCGATCCACCGAATCCAAAGCAGCGAGCTGGTACTTGGCAGAGCCAACCCATAAATAATTGAAGTACCTATTCCATGCACGAGGTATATCTGTAGCTATGAGTATTATTTGTTAGACATGTAGAAATTAGAAACTACACTCCACTGGGATTTGAAATAGGCCTCAGGACCCCTATTTAGCAGTGAGTCAATCAGTCTCCGTGCACGGCTAATTACCCCGCTGTAACTAACAACATAATTAGGCGACATTTCCTAACCAACTTGCATGTAAAGAGCAATTCATCCGCAAAAAGTGCGATTGTGCCCTTTTTCTGTACCGTAGCAAATCGTAATTTTAATTAAGAAATCAGCGCTTTTTAAGTCTGCTTCCAAGCTTACTGGAAAAGTATATCAGCTTCTTATTTCCTGCAGCTTCAAGTAACAATAATAATTTTGTAGAGATTAAAAGATTTCTTTTTTAAAGCTTTTTAGCTATGCTGAAGGATATATTATATCGTACCCTTATTGCAAAAACCGATTATCTGCATTTTTGTACCAAAATTAGGTTAAATATATCAATCGACTCCTCAACTCACGGCGAAGCTGTAGGTCAAACCCATTATCTGCTACGACGCTTTTTTACGGAGATAGCTAGAGTTAAAAGCAACTACCTACAGGTATGATTTAATTACCTTCTTAAAAAAAGAACTAAACTCATTTAAATAATTTAGATTTATAAATCTATACCACAAAAACAATGTATTGTATTATAATACTTTTCAGATGTAGTTGCTTGATTTATCATTATGTCAATATTATTCTGTTAATACATGTTAACCTGCGTTAACAGGTTTCAGCTTTTATTAATATACTAGAAATTGCTGATGTATCTAAAAAGAAAAACGAACTAAACAACATTAGTTGCTTTTTGCAGAATAATGAACTCAATATTTTGTTAAAATTATTTCAGGTAAAAGAACTTAAGTTCACTTTTACTGTATAACTGGGCTACGAGGGTTTTTGAACATCTTCACAAATCAAAAGTTTTTTGATTTGTTAAGCTCACAATATAACTCTATCTTTAAGGTGATAGAGAAAAGACTGTCTAAAGATCTTAAGTTTAGTAACTGGCCAACTGCCGGAATCTATAAAAGTAGAAATAAGCTGCTTGACTTATATGCAGAAAAAAATATAATTATTCCCCCGCGTTTATTGAATATGTAAGAAACTATTCTAAATTGTTTGAAAATGTGTGCATACAAGCAAAGTCACTTCACATAAAACAAAAAATTGCCAATTCTGATAATAAAATTAAAACAGCATGGGACATCATCGGCGATGAAATGAGTAAACATAAGGTACATAATAATAATAAATTGGAGCTTAAAAGTGATAATCATGTAATTAACTCCGATACAGTAATTGTAAATACATTTGAGAACTTTTTCAAAAATATTCCAATTACTACAACCAGTTCTCTGAATTCCTCGCCAGCAGAAGTCTATCGTCTTCTAAGGAGCAATGTCTCTGAGTGCAATAAGTTATTTAGGTTTGAACACGTTACCCCATATGACATAGTCAAAACATTTAAATCTTTACAAAATAAGAAAACAGCAGATCTATGGGGGATATCAGTTAAAATAATTCATAACATAATTGATATTATTGCGCCATATCTTGCTTTAATTTTTAATAAATCAGTAGATTCTGGATCTTTTCCAGACCTTATGAAATGTAGTAAGCTAATACCGCTTTTTAAATCGGGAAGCAAAAGTGACCCGAATAACTACAGGCCAATTTCAATTTTGCCAACTCTCAGCAAGATATTCGGAAAAATAATGCTCAACCAACTGCTTTTACACTTTAATTTAAATAAAATCCTACACACTGAGCAGTATGGTTTTACAAAGGGTCGATCAACAACCGATGCAGCCGCAAGGCTGTTACAACACATATTCGATGCATGGGAGAACTCACAGAGTGCCATTGGTATTTTCTGTGATTTGTCGTCAAAGGCATTCGAATGCGTTGATCACGAGACACTTTTGCTTAAACTGAGCCACTATGGCATTAAAGATTTTGCACTTAGTCTCATTGCGTCTTATCTCAGTGAACGAGTCCAAAGAGTATGTGTCAATGATGTAAAATCATCCGGATCAGCCTCAGTAATGGGTGTACCCCAGGGTTCTATTCTAGGTCCATTCATGTTTTTGGTCTACATAAATGATTTACCACATTTTGTCCACAATACTTGCGATATTGTACTATTTGCTGATGATACGTCTTTGAATTTTAAAGTCGATAGGATAAAAGACAATTTTGACGATGTAAATAATGCGTAAACCATTCAAGTTTCTGAATGGTTTACGGCAAATAATCTACTTTTAAATACTAAAAAAACAAAGTGTGTTGAGTTTTTATTACCTAACCCGAGAACTGTCAGTAAAAATTTAAAGATAAATAATGAACCTTTGAAAACTGAGGACTCCAAAGTGTTCTTGGGATTAACCCTGGATTCAAAGCTACAATGGGGCACCCATATAGCAACGCTTGCGGGCAAACTTAGCTCTGCTGTATATGTTATCTTTACATAGTATAAAACAAAATCGATTCCCGCTGTCTGGCCCTCTTTATGTACGCGTAGATCTTTTAAACTACGCAACGGATTTTAATTCAGTTTTCATCAGTAGATAGAGGGATTTGAGAGGAAAGTTTACAGTTATAGTGTTTCCCTAAATTCCTACGGGAACGGGACAAATGTAGGTGAAACCGCAAGGCACAGCTAGTTATTCTAATATAATAAAACGAAATAGTTTTTTTATTTAAATGAGCTAATCTCTAGAACGGCTGGACCGATTTCAACGAAACTTTCTTTTAAAGATAGCTGAGATTATAAGAAATAATGTAGGCTTGCCCATTTCCCACGGGAACGGGAACTCCTCGGGTAAAACCATAGGGCGCTGCAGTTAGTACGTACAAAGTTAAATGAAATCTACTTTACCTTCAGCCAAAAGCGACTAAAGATATTTATTTTACACCTGTACTGGCTAAAGTTGAACTAAAACGATTTTTGTCTTGATGATTATTACTATTCAAAACAAGTGATTAAATAAAAAATGCCATTAGAGCTACCAGAACGGTAAATTTGAAAATTTGGTAGTTTTTCTACATTCAGGAAAAACTAACTAAGTGAGCTCCTTACCGGTTATTTTCTTCTTTTTGTTGAAAAAATAGTAAGTTTTTTTCAATTATTAACCTACTTAACATTTCTTGAATAGTTTCTTGTTTATAAAAATTATTATTGTTTAAAAATGGGCATCATTATAACTAATTTTTAAGTCGTTAAAGTTTCAAATGCTTATAACTCAAAAACTTTTCGCTCAAATTTTGGTGCAGATAATCGGTTTTTGCAATAAGGGTACGATATTAGGTAGTCAAGCTACCTAATATATCCCTCTACCCTCCAAATAATTGTGATGCTTGTAAGAGTAGATACGTAAAACGTGGTAAATTGTAGTGCAACAAGTGGGCATTGAACCAGTTTCTTTTAGTTTTCAGTCAGAACCCAGAATAAAGAGCCTACCTACTGCAGGCTCTTTATTCTGTATTCTGAAGCTAGTCTGTTGGAATATTTACTTAGAACAGGGCGATTCAGACCCTGTTCGATAACGCTGGTTCCCTTGCAACAAAAACGGCATACTTATATGGGTCGCAACCACGCAATGTACCTATACTTTGACACGTTGAACACGTGCCTTATCAAGACCTAGAGCCGCAACTGAAATGGTTGCCGCTCTTATAGAAAGGTTACAGGTAGGGTCATATGTTCAACAATGAAACACAAAAAATTCAAAGTCTCATGCACCTTTTGTTTTTACAGATAGAAGTCTAATTTTTTACAGGTGTGTAGGTAATTTAGTTCGCCATCGAATTTCATTTACAATTTTTTTAATTAATATGTAATCAATCGGCAAAAAATTATAAACTAAAAAATGGGAAATGTTTCATTGTGTCCACAGTGGTGGTACACAATGAAACACCACAAATTCAACAATGAAACATTAATAGTATTGTCTCGACTTTTGTGTAATTTATGGAGTAGGTGAATAAAAAAAAATGCTTGAGTTAATAATCACAAAATAATTAAAAATAATTAAAAATAAATCCTTTATTTTTAATTAACTTTAATCAGGTTACCAGTACTATTACTGGTATTATAAAAAATTTAATGTTAATAAGATTAATTTGTGAATTTGTAGCCACAAAAATTATTAATTTGCCCGGAAAGTACATGATATTATGTATGTACAATTATACGGTACACAATAAAATAAAATGATACACATTGAAATAGTGTTTCACTGTGTTACTGTGCAACTGTTTTATTGTGAACTACCTAAGGTTTTTTTTACTAATCTCAATTTTTTACCCACTAAATTGTAACACTTTAAGATATAATTTATTGCACATTAATCTACGAAATATGTGTAATGCTAATTAATCATGAAATTTATGAAATTTTCAACCATACTTTAGTAAAAAATCTATAAAGAATGCTAAAAATACCTTACTTTTTGTCGAAAAAAACCAAAAGTGCTCCGCAAACACATCTTCTCGCACGCGGCGTCGATGCAAATTGGGCTAGGGCGGGGGGTTCACGAGAGTGTCCTAACGCAATATAATGCACGAAATAGCAACGCAGAATTTTAGAAATATCACAGTGTTTTATTGTGTACCACTGTTTCATTGTTGGACATCTGACCCTACCAATTTTTCCGTTCGCTACGAAAATTCTGGTACATAAAATATGATCCATACAGTAGTGCAGCAAATAATTTTGACAACATTCTAAGCACTCACCACTAGCATTGCTTCTACTATTATGTGTTGCAGGATGTATGTAGTGTGGCACATGAATAATGAGTGTAGTGTAGAGTCTGCACTCTGCAGCCCGTTTTCACTGACTATCCGTAAATTTTAGGGAACACCTAAACCCTATTAGGAACAATAACATTCCACGTTTTTACCAATGCTTATGGAATTATATGGTTTATAATCTCTTGGATTAACTATATGCTACGGTTAAAGTCTACATTTTGCTGACGTCTGTCGCTAAAGAATTCTATACTCGAGAAAACTAATTTATGTAGGGGTCTGTAAGTGATTCTCACTTACATAAAATATATATATTATATTACAGTTTTTTTCCTTTGCTGATAAAAAAGTCTTTGGCTTTCTGACTTTGCTGATAAATAAGCCAGTGACCTAAAAAAACTTATTATGTCACTCTTGTCAAAGACGAATCCGAGATAAGTAACTAAAGTATAGGTACGTATATGCAGCGAATGAAAAATGTATAAAATACCAATATTTCATCCAAATAACTATATAAAGGGTGTTAACAATCAATCTAGTACAAAATTGCATTTTGTTTTACCAATTGTTACACTTTACTGTTCACAAAATATTTGAATTTTCATATGTAATTAAATATTCGATTCTTCCGTACCTTTATCGGGTAGGCTATTGAGGCTTAATTAACTTTCTGTGGAGTTGGTTATGTAATCCTGTGGTTTTTCAGGGAATATGGGAAGAACTTTCAATGTCGCTGCCGCCGAAAACTTCTGAGATGTATCCCTTGACCCAGATTAGGTATAAATAGATTGCAGGTTACAGAGCCACCACCATAATAAATATTCATAGTAGCCTTATCCAGTCGTTGATGTGGTTGGTTCATAAATATTACATGTTAGGTACAGATAAGTATAGTAGGTACGTTTAACCAAGTGAGGTAGGTAAGTACGTTACCTACTAGTGATACTACGTTTGCTAAAAGTAGGTAAACGCTTTTTTTATTCATGACAAGGTAACCCTTGACCGCGAACACACCTGATGGTAAGTGACGATCTAGGATGGTAGTGGACAACCTTGGAATGGCAGCCAAGATACTTACGTCTACCGGTTGATTAAAAAGAAGAAGAATAAGTATAATTAATCTACCTGATAACAATCGCAAATGTCAAAGGTCCTTTACCTAATGCTATACAAGAATATAAAGACTTGTCATATTTGGCTATTAATCACAAAATATTATAATAATAAAATGTCATGCTAACCGAATTTGGCCATAGCGGCTACAGATTAGCCATTTGCGTGGGAGATATACATATAAGATTAGGTACAGAATTAGGGAGGGAGAAAAAGTTATATAGGTAAGTGTGTGCGCAAACACAGGTCAATTCCCTCGCTCTCAGAGTTGAAACGCGGCCAGCTTCCTAACTGCTGAAAAGTTGCCCGAAAAATCCAATACTAATCTATTTTTGGCCCGACCAGGGAATCGAATCAGCAGCGGCTAAGCATGCTAATTGCTAATAGATCAATGCATCTCAGTCATCAAATGAAAGATAACATTGAATTAATTTTAGAGCATTTTTTTGGACATTTAATATTATAGGAAGGAAAATCTTATGTCCAAGGAAGTTTTCGGATCGGGTCCGGCATTTTTAAATTTAGAACATCTCCAAAGCTAGTAACGAAATTTAATCTATTCACGCGCCCATTAATCCATTCACGCTTACGGATGTGATTAAAAACTTATAAAATGTACTAAAAACAAAAACCTAACTAACCTTGAACGCCTATTTTCATCGGAAAACTAATTTTAGCCAGCTTTACTAGCTTTTTTGACAGTCTGCAAAATTGGGTACCTTTTACAAATTTTTTTACTCAAAATAAAGTTTATTACTATTTAAACACAATGTCATTTTTATTTTTTTTAATATCTTAACTAGTCTCGAAAATATAGAGCTTTAAAGTATTCTGTTAGACAGAGAGAGCTTTACTGACATGTGGCGTCACAAATTCAGTAGCTCCATACACTGTCCATATAAAATATCGTTTTAGGAGATGGATACAGTCGCTGTAAAACAATGTATAGGTAACTTATTTGTTTTTTGACCGATTTATTTTTTGTTTTTACAAGTGTTATTCTTACATGTTACATTTTCGATTTTCGAGGCGAGCTTGTCTAGAGACCTGTCCAGTAGTGGACGTCTATTAATTGAGATCAGGGATCAATTAAGGAAGTATAATCTCTGGTTGAAATGATGATAGATAGTGATAATGATGACATGCTTTCCAAAGGCGATATAGGTACCTACATGAAACCTATAATATAATCTTTAGATGAACATTTTTATCGAAGATGTAATCGCACCTTTGCCTTTGCCTAGTTTCAAGATAGTACATACGCGCCAAGCGCCAAGCCTATCGCTATTCGCTTTACACATTAGGTGCGTATTAAGTATTCTGAGAGACCTTATTTAGAATTCTATGGTTGTAACAGATTACCAGTAGAAAATGTTCATTGTACGAAACGAGACATCAACGGTCAGCGAGGCGAGTTACGCAAAATTTTCCTAATAAGGACTTGCTTGTTCAAAATACCCACCTACTTGGCAAACTTTCAATGCAATTTATCTTTGGCAAGATTTTGCCGAGTTTTCAAGTCAAACATTTTACATTTTATAAAGTGGTAACTAGGGGCAGGTAACAGAAGAAGTTACATTTTGTGAGAGCGAGTTAATTGGGAACCTAATAATATTTTCATACGAAAAAATCAATTAAACCTACGATACATCGTTGAAACCTGTAAAAGCTGTTGACCTGTCGACATAATTAATCATTGGGTAAGCATTGAGTATTAAACCTCATTATTATTTATTGAGTATTATTTTGTTCTTATAGCATAGGTAGGTATAACTTTCATACAAATATTGTCGGCAACTGAATGCAAAGCAAATTACTTTCACCTTTCATGAATTTTTTAAACTAGTGGTTCGCCCCGAACTGAGACCTCGCGATATCCCATAATTCCCAAAAGTTTTAATTATTTATTGTAATAATTAACTTTTAACATTAGACGCAATAACAAAAAATAATAGTTGACATAAAACTGTTTTACTGATACAGCGCCATCTATTAGCATTATTGTGAAGCTTTTAGCATTTAAAATTAAATAAATTCGTTTCTTTATAACATTTATCTAATTTTAGTATTTGTTGTTCAAGTACAGGATATAACTGAATTTTCAACCAAGTTTCACGTTCTAATATTCAGTAATTCTGAAGTTATAGGGCTCTGACAGACATTTGGACGTACACACTTCTCTGTCTAGTAGGCAAGCGCATTAGTTGACTCAGAGAACTCGCTTCGCTCGTTCAATTATTTATTTACTAGTTGATGCCCGCGACTTCGTTCGCGTGGATTGAGGTTTTTTATTCCCGCGGGAACCCTCTTATTTTCCGGGATAAAAAGTA
Source organism: Hipparchia sbordonii (assembly GCA_038048805.1). Taxonomy (NCBI): domain Eukaryota; kingdom Metazoa; phylum Arthropoda; class Insecta; order Lepidoptera; family Nymphalidae; genus Hipparchia; species Hipparchia sbordonii. The sequence goes on along the minus strand of CM076099.1, from coordinate 14,238,855 downwards.
GCCTATGTCATATTCCAGACTATAATCTAGCTCTGTGCCAAATTTCATCCAAATCGGTTCAGCCATTTTTGCGTGATTGAGTAACAAACATCCAAACATCCACACTTTCACATTTATAATATTACTAGAAGCCCGCGCCGACTTCGTCCGGGTTGAAAATTAAATATTTGTTCTTGTGAGCTTCTTATAGGAGACGATTGTCAATAAGATCACCACAGGAACCACACGAATATCCCGCACCGATACCCGCCACCGTGCCCCGCCGCGCCAGCCGGCACCATTTTATTATTTTGTCGCGCGGAAATACCTATTAATTTTCCGATAACTCCTAAGATATTTATTTAAATTGTATAGTGTAAAGGGCAAATATGTTCTAAATTAAATACTTACGATAATAAACATATTTATTTAGATATAGATTGACATCACATCGGTTAAAGAAGCTTCGAAAATAATTCATTATTTTTAATCAAAATTTGAAAGATAGAAATGGTTACTGTAAGTTATCCTTAGAATATAGACATATGCTATCGCGGACTTTTTTTTAGAACTCTTTAAGAGGAACAATTCACCCATACATCATTTTCATCCAATAACAGTATATGACCCAGCGCACGCCTTGAAAACGTTTAAGAGTCAAAAAAATTTCCGACTTCTTTAACAAATTTGCACATAATATCTAGCCATAATACATTTATTAACATAATTATAGCCTATAACCATCTGGAATAATGTACCTTTGAAATGGTAAAATGGTAATAGGTGCGGTGGTTCCAAAGTTTGCTCCGGACATACATACAAACTCACAAAATTCGCGCTCTCTCTTTATTATAATAGTATAGACTAGAAGCCCGCGCCGACTTCGTCCGGGTTGAAAATTTAAAGATTTGTTTTTACGGGACTGATCGCACAGAGCTTCTAATAGGAGACGATTGAAAATAAGATCACCACAGGAATCACAGGAATCTTCCGCGCCGAAATCCACCACCGTGCACCGCCCGCGCCGGCTGGCACCATTTTATTATTTTGTCGCGCGGAAATATTAATTTTCCGATAACTCCTAAGATATTTATTTAAATTGTATAGTGTAAAGGGCAAATATGTTCTAAATTAAATACTTACGATAATAAACATATTCATTTAGATATAGATTGACATCACATCGGCTAAAGAAGCTTCGAAAATAATTCATTATTTTTAATCAAAATTTGAAAGATAGAAATGGTTACTGTAAGTTATCCTTAGAATATAGACATATGCTATCGCGGACTTTTTTTAGAACTCTTTAAGAGGAACAATTCACCCATACATCATTTTCATCCAATAACAGTATATGACCCAGCGCACGCCTAGAAAACGTTTGAGAGTCAAAAATTTTTCCGACTTCTTTAACAAATTTGGACATAATATCTAGCCATAATGCATTTATGTGCATAATATATAGCCTATAACCATCTGGAATAATGTACCTTTGAAATGGTGAAAGAATTTTTGAAATAGGTGCGGTGGTTCCAAAGTTTGCTCCGGACATACATACAAACTCACAAAATTCGCGCTCTCTCTTTATTATAATAGTATAGATATTAGGATCGAGAGTATTATAGATACTTAATGGTTAACATAATCAAGCTATAGCCTAGCTATTAAACGTAAGCTATAGCCGTAGAATCTAAAATTCAAAGTTAAAAAATCGAGGACAAATAAAACTTTATTTGTCCTCGATTTGAACGCCCAAAGCGAAAAGCAATAAAAGCTGATCGAAATACCGTTTCGCAGTTTTATTTGCAGTTCTCATTTCTTTGTGTACTTACTTACACTTTCATTTCAAGATTTAAGCAATATAATTTACAAAAATGGACATAAGAATTCTCGAATTAAAGACTTTAGCATTCCGAAACGACGGTGGTGTAGAAGCCGATGAAGAGTAGGTAGGAACTAAACATAATTTAAAAAACTACCATATTAAATTTTAATTTAATGGGTTTAATTAAAAAACTGCCATATCTCTTCGAATAAAATAATAAAATTAGACGGTTAATACAAGGCACAAAAAATATTATATATTTTTTGTGCCGGGTTTGTGCTGGGTTGCTGATAATGATGACCGTTTCACGGGTACCATGGATGGAATACTGAACCCATGATATTCTGAACTGATTTTGGGTAGGTAGTTAGACGCGAAGGAGAAGACGTAAAGGCAGGATCCCAATTTCTATCCTAATCGAATGGCCTTACCGTCTAGAAGCTAAATCTTTATGCAGCTCATATGCGGCTACATTATCGTGTGAATATTCGTGACACGTTGTTGCGATATTACCGTTTAAATACGCGATGTTCTTGTCTACATTAGCGGTTCGCAGTTCGATAAGGATTCGTGTTCGTCCAAATACATCGCGAATCGTGATTCAATGAACTACCCGGCCACACTTGTCGCGATAATGAGAATATTCGCCGAATCTCGATAATAGTAGCCGCAGTATAATACTTTTTAAACATGCCTACCAAGTACCAACAGTGTGGATTGGTCGTTAAACACATTTGATACCATCAAGGCATAATATGGCACACAAAAACCGTATGCATATAAAATTTACGTATGGTTAACCGAGCGCGCAAGCATTTACATAATAAAGAATTTTAAATTTTACACAAAAGTATTATTTGAAATATACATAAACCTACTCTCGATAAGCACGTAGTGTTTGTGACAAGTGTTAGTGAAGGACGTGCTTGCGTACTGAAAAATTATACACAATTACACACGCTTTACATCTTTACATACACGTAGTGACAAATTACTCATGGTATATGAACAAACCCTGATTGACATATCACTAACATACAAACAAACAAGCATAGATAGTTACATACATAGGTACACGTGGTGACAAAAACCATGTTAGGAGATTTCTTTGATTTAAGAAATTGAAATTCTGTTGTTCATCTACTCAATCTCTAAACTCTCTTCGAACTAAATTGATAGGTCTAAAATCAGTGCTATCCTTTTCATGATGCGCCCTTAGGAAAAGGATAGAATAACATTTAGAGCTTCAATTTAGTTTAGAATTTAGATATTGTGTACAACGTACATTTTTTTCTCTATGTGCACAACATAATTACCAAACTTACCTTAACGCCGAATAAAATCGATTTCAAATTACTATTTCATTGATCAACATGACGAGTTTGCAACAATAGCGGATGCAGATGTTTCGCGCGTAGTTATGTAAATGTGCCTTTATGTTTGGCCACACGGTGTTGGTTCTAATACGTAATATTATACCTATGGTTTGGTTAAAATATTTTCGCATCATAAAAAAAAATCAACAAACTTTGAGTAAATTAAATCGTTTTGTAACTATTAGTAGTGGTAGAACTGTGTTAAAATTCCACGTTATTAACTAAGTATTAAAAACTCCGCAATAGCAATTTTAATAAAGAGAATGATAAGAACAATCGACCTCTACACTCTTTAACAATAAAACAAAATGATAGCGTTACAACCTCCACATGATGCTATAAAAGTTTATGTTAACCTTTTCAATATATTTTTATGCCAAATAAAAACACATATTGAAACGTACCTACATAAATATGTTATTGCAAATGTGTTATTAAGTTATTAGGTACTCTTTTTCTACATATTTTAATAACGTTAGGTAGTATACCTAAGAACTTGGCAGGTACCTACGGTACCTATAACTCGCTGATATTCTTTTTTGATACTATCGTGTTATATATAGTAGGTACTTACATATTATTACAATGGTGACACATAGTCAAATACAATGGTGACAAATTCTATAAGTTTTATGTTAATGCCAGATAATAAATTTATTATGCAATACAACGTGTCAGAATGCGAAGCGCAACGAATTTTAAATTGATTTGTAAAATGGGACGAAGTACTATGGTCGCGCCTGTACCTGTAAGGCCTTTGCCTAAGCCAGATTTCCAAAACCGACGGTCCAGGTTTTTAATACTTTTTTAGGTAATTAAGTATGATATAAATGGCCAGTAGTTTAAGATTGAGGAAATGGAACCCGAGATTTTTATGGAACCATTCGAAAACTTCCTGAATTTAATAAACAAATATCATTCAAAATAGCCTTGCCTTGCCAAATTACAGCTCTTTAGCACCAATAGGCTCTGCGCTATGCTACTGACAGACGGACATAGCGAAACTGTAAGTAAGTGTTCCTTGTAGTTTTACTACCAAACTATCGACCGATAAAAAGTCTGTGGTCTGCGGGGTATCTAATATACCTATAGGGTCGCGCGGGCCATGGAACTAATGCAAGGTCAACACTCTGCACGCGATAGCGCCCCTTGCCTCCTGATTTCATGAAAAGATAAGTTAGGTAGGTACTCTTAACAGGTGCTGCTTGATCTTTTTCACGCGCCATTTTTTTTTATTCGTTGACCAGTTTTTTTTAAGCTATTGCATAGCTTCTATCGCGGGGCAGCGTGGAGACCGAATCTAGAAATTCCGTAACGAAAATAACCTGACACGGGACTCCTCTACGGTGAGCCGCTAGATGGCGCATTTTTTATCAACGCCATCTAGCGGCTCACCGCTGGAAAAATGCTATGCAATAGCTTTACCGCGGCAGTCCCCGAGTGCCACACGTCTTTTTTATAACGATTTTTTTTGTGCAACGGGTGGGGTTTAAACCTGCGACCTTTCAGTTTTCAGTCCTCACCTTTAACCGTTGGGCTATTGAGGCTTAATTGTCATTGAAAGGCATACAGATAGCTACTATGATGTAGGCTTCCGAAAAAAAAGGGATTTTTCAAAATTCAACCCCTAAAGGGATAAAATCGAACTTAACGTGAGCGAAGCTGCGAGCAAAAGCTAGTTATTCATGTGATTGTAAGTTACGGCTTATGGTAGGTAATATAATTTTATGTATCATCTCAATTAGACTTAAGGACGGTATACGGAAGATATATATTAGTTTATGGTCGTATGTACTAAACCGTAATTGATAACAAGCTATAATCAAAAAAAATCATAAAACACGACAGCCTTTGAAATGTTATTCACATTTTTAAATCATATTTTTTTTTTTGAATCACTGGATATTGAACTATAGTGTTAGGTATATATTTTTTTGGACTCATCATTTTCTAGCTGATGATTATATACTTAATCTTATTTTCGAATTATTTCTTTTCAACTTTATTCTTTAATGCGGGACATAGTCTATTAATTTTTTTTTTAAATTCTACTATGTCTAGTCTATGGCACCCGTAATAAGCTAAGGATCGATACCTCATTCATCAAAATCGGTTCAGGCGTATAGAAGCTAAGTTATGGTGGAATATAGAAACTCACATACATACACACATACATACATGCATAAATGAACCCTGAAAACAATATACTCCTTTTTTCAGGCAGTCGTATATAAATTATATGAGAGGTTAATCCTTTGTTTAACCATATCGCAGACGGCTTTAATTGGGTGGATTAAAATGGTATTTAAACTTCCTGTATCGTTCTTAATGGGTACAATATGAGTAATTCCATTCCCATGATCCCCGAGCTCAACCAATTATTATCTGGGCAGTCGGCCAATTAATTATTTTCGTCGTAAAACATTGAACCCATATAGATTCGTCTTTACAGTTATTTTATTCAGAAATACTAGCTAAGCTACGCAGATATTTTTGAAAAAAAAAAAAATGTCCTCCCAACCGAATTCGGTCACGGCGGCCAACCTGCTCTGAGATCAGTCATCTACTCGGAGGATATTATAGTGCACAGGTGCACTCTCTATTCCTTCACTCTCATAGTCCGATAGGACGGAGAAAGATCAGGCGCATGACCGATGCGCAACGGCTTTACATGCTCTCCGAGGTACGGCGGTGATACACCACTAACTTCCTAACACCGTGCTAATACTGAGAATGTCCCGACCCGGGAATTGAACCCGGGACCTCGTCATAAGTAATCGAATAGGCTAACCGCTAGACCATCGAGGCAATTTGAAAAGAAAACGTCTAGCAAACACTAAAAACAAATAGAAGCAAAACCATACAAGCAATTTCATACCATCTGACGTGCTAGATACCTACGTATCGAATGTGGTGCAAAAAGATACCTTCATCATCATCATCAACACATGATCCAGGCCTCAATAGCCCAACGGTTACAGGTGCGAACTGAAAACTTATAGGTTGCAGGTTCGATCCTCGGCCGTTGCACTATTATCGCCACCCACTCCTAACACGTTTTCATTTATTTGGAGGGGAATCTTCAACAAGAATAATGTTGTGAAGGTACTTAGAAGATAGGTCCTCGTCGATGCAATCTATTATTATAACCTACTAAATAAGTACCTAGTGATAACTGCCGCCCTAGCCATATTAGAAACGTGTCATTTCTATTCTCTTTCTATGATCGCTAACGCTATGGAACATAGTTTTTTTTCACACTGCCCTTCTGCAGGGTGAGCTTGGGCAGGAGACAAAAATCTTATCCCCAATTTTATCCACTAACAAGAGATAAAACTATCTTCTCCCTATGCTAAAGCATGGCGACAGGGGAAAAGAGAAGTATATCCACTGTGGATATTATATTTCCACCCATGCTCGATGGTTAGATAAAATTGAGCGAGGCGATAAACATTTTATCCTTTCCCCGTGGATAATATGTCCCCTGCCCATGCTTACCCTGCGTTAAGACGTTTGATAAAAATCTTTGGGAGCCCCTGCTTTAGCGTTAGAGATAACGATCATGGAAAAAGAATAGATATGACACGTTTGTAATTTGGCTAGGCCGACTGATAAGTGTTAAACAATTACAGATTACTAAATCGGCCTATAATGTATACTTATCTAGATACTTATAAAAAGACTTTGACTATAATTTATCAACGCACGGCCACGCACAGCCTAAACCACTGAAGTTTAAAGCTTGAAATTTTGACAGTATGACATGTATAAATGACTAGCTGATGCGCGCGATTTCGTCCGCGTGGATTTAGTGTTTAAAATCCCGCGAAAACTCTTTAATCTTCCGGAATAAAAAGTAGCCTATGTCACTCTCCAGGTGGTGCCCAACACGTGCAAAAAAATCACGTCGATCCGTAGCTCTGTTGTAGCGTGATTGAAGGACAAAACAACAAACAAAACACACTTCCGCATTTATAATATTAGTAAGAAGTACCCACTTGTTATTGAGTCTGAAAATTCTATCCCCAAAGGCGTTAAATAGGGGATGAATTTTTGTATGAAAATCTATAATTTTTCAAGCTATCCATGAAAGATATTTAGGCTTTCGATTCTTTGATGGGTAAAATAGTGAACCTGCAGAGTGACGTTTAAGTTACTTTTTATCCCGGAAAAACGAGGGATTCCCGCGAGATTTATAAAAACCGCCACGTGGACGAAGTCGCAGGGGCAAAAACTAGTAGTTAGGTAAGTACTAAATAGTAATATGATACATACGAGTTTAAGTAATAAATAAGACAGATTCAAGTTGGAACTGTCTCGTTTTAACTATATCTCAAGTTCGAGGTTTACATGCATGTTTTGTTTTTTTTTTTAATTTCTCTAGGTATAAAAACATATCTAAGGACATAGATTAATGCTGAGATTTATAGAGTGTACTCTGTCTCGACTCGGACTTGGGTTAGAGTTGAAACGAGCCACGGAAATGTACTCTGACATAAATCTGTCTCGTTTTGGCTCTGCCTTGGGTCTGGGCGGAGTGTGGGTGCAGTCTATAGATCTCACTTAGTATTACTCAAACTCTGTACCTAATTTGATTTTTTTTGTGTGAGCTGAATAAATGTTTATTTATTTATTTATTTATCTATAAAAATAGGTAAGTATATTAAAATTCTTATCAAAAAACTTATTACGTTATTTTTACAGCTTTGTATCGAAAAATTTATATAGTAATAAATTGCGACTTCGCGGGAACCGGCTAGGCAGGTTCCCGTGAACTTACTTCGACAAAAATAGAACTGAAGCGCATTATCCTATAATTTTGAAATGAAATAATTAATTAATATATCTGCGAATATTAATTTTATTATTGTGCTACAATACCTCTATATTTCCTTAAATAATAAATACAATATACTATAAAGTCAGGAAAAGCTAACAGAACTGTTTGTAGTAGGTACGTTACTGAAAGTCTTTTCTACACCTTGCGATCCAGTCAGATTCGCAGAGTAACCGAAATCGGAAATTATAAAAATAATAATTAAGAAAATTACACCTACCTACGTATTTTCTAACAATATGAAACTTTGAGGTAAGCAGTTCAGGAATATGGATAGACAGAAATATTTATTTTTGATCAAAACAACCGACCAAGCGCATAGGAAGGGTTCCGTACATCGTATAAGATTCAACATCAGCAGGGCTAGCATAGGCGGGAGATGTTTTATCCCCGGGAAAAGGATAAAATGTTTATCCCCTCGCTTAGTTTTATCCACTCATCGAGCATGGGCACAGCGGTGGAAATAACACTCAGTGGATAAACTTATAGGAATATACATCGCCTTCTACTCTGTCGCCATGCTTTAGCACAGGGAAAAGGTAATTTTATCCCCCGTCAGTGCATAAATTCGGGGGATAATTTTTTTATTTCCTGACCATGCTAGCTATGCAGCTATTATTAAGATCCTCCTTCTTTTTTTGAAGTCGGTTAATAAAGGTATTAAAAGATAGGAGATTCACCTACTTGTGATTTAAGTAAAGTAGTCAATTTATTGCATACGCATAGTCTTACATACATACATATTAAATTCACGCTGAGTAAGGCGTGATATACCAACCTATATACCTACTTACAAGTACTTTTGTTTGTAGGAACATGTATTTTGAAATCGGTCGATGAACTGTTCCGCCCATACAATTCATACAATAACCAAACCGAGTTCAAAATACGAGTGGATAAACTACAATCCTGTTTCCTATTAATATTATAAATGCGAAAGTTTGGATGTAAGTTTTTTCGGCACAGAGATAGATTATAGTCTGGAATAACACATAGGCTACTTTAGGCTTTATTCCGGAAAATACGAGAGCTCCCGCGGGAATTTAAAACCTGTATCCACGCGTAAGGAGTGTGTGGGCATCATCTAATACTAATACCTACTACATAAAAAAATTATTTTGTAGTGGCATTTGAAGTCGCTTTAAAGACACTTTTACCCTAATAACTAACTATTTTTTATTTTTTATTCGATGATAAATTTGTTCTTGACTGGACAGCAATTTCACCTGGTGGTAAGTGAAGAAGAGAAGTGAAAATGGAAGCGGATTAATCTTAAAGAGGTATCTTAACGGTATAGTTAGTTTAACCTATACCACTAATTATTCCCATCAGACTAGACAAGCGAGAATAACGAGAATAACTTAGAAATTATAATTCTCTAATTTCCCCCGACGGGAATCGAATGCGGGCCTTTCCCGTTATAAATCTACACCAATGCTCGGGGACGTTAAAATTCATGCTGTCGCGGTATTTATAGAAATTAATAAATCAAAAAATACATTAGAACAGTAAAGAATAATTTTTTATTCAAATACATTTTTACAAAGTGCTTTCGAATCGTCAAATGAATCTACCACTGGTATACATGTACTGGATATACATAATACATTATGTATATTCAGACGATTTCCCTGACGACTTCACTGGCGCAGTGGTGCGCTTTTTGTTCTTATAAGTGGGAGGTCTCGGGTTCAAAACCGGAGGCGCGCGCTCGGCGGAGCAATATGGGAATTTATAATTTCTACCGTCAAAGACGCTCTGCCAAGCGATTTAGCGTTCCGGCACGATCGATGGCGTGTAGAAACCGATTAGGGGTATGTACCCGTTCCAAGTTAGCCCCTATCATCTTAGACTGCATCGTCACTTACCGTCAGGTGAGATCGCGGAGGAAAAAGTTATAAAATAGCCTAGCTACTGTTAATCCAAGTGGAATAAAATTGGGAGCATCATATACTTACATAAATAAACGAAATTTTTAATTATTTATGTAAGCAGAATCAAAAATCGAGTCAAGGTATATACCTACATAAAGAAAAGCTTTTCCCTTTCACATCGCTTTACTATATTAATTAAGCAGTACGACGAAACATTTCAGTTAACGAAAACAAATCATAATTTCACAGTAGACATTTTGACACGTGTGCGTTTAAATATAAGTTGAACGTAAGCTTACCATTTTCACTATTTTTAAACATTCACACACACACACTGTTTAAAATAACTACAGAACTAGCACTCGATATTATATTACTGTTTAAAAAATACATAGCCTGTTTACATACGACCGTCCGGCGCGCCGGTACGAAAACACTGACATAGTCCATATGTAGCTATACAATCTACTACATATTATGTGCTGAATACTGCAATATACAGGGTGTCTAGAACACAAACTTTTAGGGTTCCGTAAAACAATAAGGGTGCTATTAACCCTCTGACTATGTATCTACTGTCCGAACGTCTGTTACCCCTGGCCCAGAACATAGAACCCTGTCTTCTTTGTTTCTTCTGGACCGATTTCTGCACATATCATACACGTTGTATGTTATTAGTTATACCTCAACCATGATGTCGTAACTCCAGCCATCAAAGCTCACTCCAGAAGGTAAGCAAAATCTCCCAGAGTGCCGAGGACTTCCTGAAGTCAGGCTGGAGATCTCAGATGGTCGCAACTCGCAGCGGTTTATAAATTATTCATTCAAGACAGGAAACCTAATGTGTCATAGAACGTGTTACGTGCCTTTATCACAGCTATTAATAAATATTAAATAAATTAATACACATTAAAAATGCTCGAAAAAAATCCATTGCTCCAAGTTGATACTTGGAGGAATAATTTTTTTTCGAGTTTTTTATCACAAAAATTTAGTCGAATTTATCATACACTAGCTAGACGATGTCCGCGACTTCGTCCGCGTGGATTAAGGTTTTTTAATTCCGGCGGAAAATCTTTAATTTTCCAGGATAAAATGTAGCCTATGTTAATCCTGGGTATGAGCTATCTCCATTCCAATTTTCAGCCAAATCGGTTAATTTTTTGTAGCGTTAAGGAGTAACAAACATACACACACATAATAGTTATTAGTGTGATTTGAAGTGTGATAATATTAGTAGAGTAGAGATTAACTAAAAGGATTTATTTGTGGTGTGGCACGGAACCTTTGTAACGCGAGTCCGACTCGCAATTGGCCAGTTTTTTTTAGGTACTGTATTCAAGTAGGTGAGTAATTTTTTTAACTTGCCACTGGTTTTTTATTTTCACGTCTCCGAAAGTAGTTTCTGTCACTCATGCCTATGTGTGTCACTGAACCCACAAGTATGAGCGACAGAGATAACGCTCTACGAAGCCAGAGCCGAGTTGACTTTTTCCTGGAGCTCGAGCCGGAAGTCCTACTGCCAGGTACTGTATTTTGGGAACTAACATCAACATAGCCTCAATAGGACTGAAAACTGAAAGGTCGACGGTTAAATCCCCACCCGTTTGCACTAATGTCGTACCCTCGTACCTACCCCCTCCTAACACAAGCTTTACATTTATTTCGGGGGGAACAGGGGAATATGAGTCAAGTTCAATATATAGGTCCATATTTTTTAAAAATCACGTCAAACAGAACCGATATTATGACTCTCTTTTGACCTCTACAATTCATTAACCCTATCGTAAAACTACACAACTATAGTCCAGATTTGACAGGTTTCACATTTGTGCTTGTTCCATTAAAGAATAGATTTTCATATTGAATAGTACCTACTCATTTGAAGCTTGGAAAAGTTTACAATGTGTTCCATTACTGAACCAAAAACTATATACTTATTATGCTTATTATCTTTATGAATTTACTTACCTAAGTGAACTTTCTACAAAAACAGTCAATGTTGGACACATTCAATTGTTAAGAAAAATCCATTCAATATTTCCGTAGATTCCTTTCCGTCCGAAATAAATTAAAATATTAATACATCTTGTAATAGTCTTCATTGTAAGTATTGATTAAAAAATAAAATAACCATTCGTTTATTGTAATGGGTCAGTGAAAGTTACTTTTGAATTCATTCGTGTTAATAAAAGCTCGTAGACGCAGTGCGGCAAAAAGCAACAGGTTTTCAGACGTCCTTTATCGACTCTTGCTCTGCGACCTGTGTTTACAGCAGATTACTATAGATACTACGTATGTTTTAATACTTAAGGGCTGCTCAAGACACATAAATAATAACTAACGGACGCCCGCGACTTCGTCCGCTTCTTCAATTCACAATCGACAGTTCCTAAAACCCCACAGTTTAGGGGGGCAGTACCCCTGCATCATCAGGATTGAGGAATTGGAATCCGAACTTTTCATGAGAGCATATCGCGTTATTGTATCGATTAAAAAAAGATTCACGCAAATCGGTTAAGAAATCACGGAGATTTCGTTATACAGAGGTAGAAAAACACAACTCCTTCTACTCCTTTTTCGAAAGTCGCTTAAAAAAGTAGCCTATACTACGTCCGATAATATCAGCTATCTACTAATGAAAGTCCCGTCAAAATCGGTCCAGCCGTTTCCGAGATTTGCGGCAACAAACAGACAGATAGACAAAAATTTAAAAAAATATTTTCTTGTACCGTAGTATATTGTATACTTGTATAAGTACCGTATTTACTTTCGTATGCAGTTAGTAAAAAGCTGTTGTTTTGATATTACAAACAGACACTTCAATTTTATTTATTTGTATAGATTATACAATGTATTATATCTACTAGCGTCTAGTCTAATCGTTTTTGATACGCAAGATTTACAAAAGCGTCAACGACCTTTGAAACTATAGCACATCCATATCCCTAGTATGAAATGATACGCTACTAATATAATGATAGTATCTCCTGATCTTAATATGAAAATTTCTGCGCCTGCTTGTCTCAGCAAAATCGTTTCAGCCGTTTCTAATATTCAACTCCTATTCAAATCTCAAAATTCTTTGGGAAACACTTTTTGTATGTCAATAATAATTGTTTTACATAATATAAGGACAGTGGTTCAGGTAGGTATGAGTTCAGCCTCCTTTTCGGGAGTCCAAGGTTCGATTCCAGGCATGAATCTTTAACTTATGAACTATATTAATAGTTGATGCCCGCGGCTTCGCTCGCGTGGAATTAGTTTTAAAAATCCCGCGGGTACTTTTTGATTTTTTGGGATAACCTATGTTACTCTCCCGGTCCTCAACTGTACTCATGCAAAAGGTCACGTCGATCCGTTGCTTTCTTGCGGCGTGATTGAAAGACAAACCGACAAACAAACACACTCTCGCATTTATAATATTAGTATAAGGATGTGCGTATCACTTGTTTTAAAGGCAAAGAAAAACATCGTGTGGAAACTTGCATGTTTTCTCCATAATGCCTTCAAAGTTGTGCGCAGCCTCAATCATTCTCAAATACTTCATTAGTTGGCCTGTGATGGGTTGAAAGATAATGATAATGACTTTGATTAACAACAAAATCGGATGTACTACGTAAGGAATATGTTCCATTTTTTTTTATTCGATGACAAGATAGTCCTTGACGCAATTATCTCACGTGAAGATAAGTGACGATGCAGTCTAAGATGGTAGTGGCTTAACTTGGAAGGGGTATAGCAGTGTACATACAACCCCTAATCGGCTTCTACATGCCATCGTGCGTGTCGGAACACTAAATCGCTTGGCGGCACTTCTTTGACGGTAGGGTGGTAACTAGCCACGTCCAAAGCCTCCCACCAGACCAGACCAGAGACAATTCAGAAAGAATAAATTAAGAATCAAACCCGAGACCTTCCAGTTATAAAAGACCACAGCGCTCACCACTGCGCCAGGGAGGTCATCAAAAAATAATTCCTTGTAAAAACTTATCTTTTTAGGGTTCCGAAAAACAAAAACGGAACCCATAAAGGATCGCTTCGTTGTCCGTCTGTGTGTCCGTGTGTCAAGGCCCTTTTTCTCAGAAACGGCCTGAGGTTCCTACTTACTAAGTTGAAATTTATACTGAATACAAAGGTCAATGCTGTGATTTCAAGTCTTTAACAGGAAGCTGGAAAAAAGGACTAGAATCCAGACCGTAAATTAATTATTAAAATTAGGAAGCTGGAATAAACATGGAAGTAGGAAGTACCTAATTCTTAGGTAACATCTTTTTTCCTATTCATTAAGGTGCCGCTCTCACGAACGTGATCAAATCACACATTATCTGTCACACAGATCACAGACGACAGACCAAACAATTGACATTTGACAATTGACAACTGACATTGACAGAAGCACTTGATTTTTCGCAGGTTTTGCAGAATGATTCAGTTTAGTCGTAATAATTATTAAAATTCTTTTTTGTAGCCGTATCTCATTAAAAAAATAAGGATTCAGCAAAATCTTTTGTGTTTGGTGCCGTACAAATAATCAACTATAACAGTGCATATGTGCTTACGAAATTATTTGGCTGAATATATTTGCGTTAATCCAGTGAGTAGGTAAGTAGGTACCTACACTTTTGTTTTATTTTGCGACTTTAGCGGGTTTGAAATTAATTTATTAACACTGTTTACATATGATCCAAGGCCAACCAAATGTCTCAACTTTAAATTGGATTAAATTGGTGTAGTATTATTTCAATAGGTTTTCGCAAACAATGAATGCATTACTCGTGTTTTTAATTAACGATTTGTTTTGGTTGCATGATTACTCAAATGACGTTATCATTCGCATAATAGGTTATTTCCTGCAGTGTTTTAGAGATATATATAACCAAAATTTCATTCAACATATTAAACTAGTGGACGCTCGCGACTTCGTCCGCCTCTTCAATTCACAATCAACAGTTCCTAAATCCCCACAGTTTAGGGCGGCTGTACCCCTACAGCATCAGGATTGAAGAGTTGGAATCCGAAGTTTTTACGGGATAATCTCGCAAAATTTTTGTATCGATTAAAAAAAGATTCACGCAAATCGGTTTAAAAATCACAGAGATATCTATATACATATGTAGAAAAACACAATTTCTTCTCCTTTCCTTCAATCACGTTGCAAAGAGGCAATCAACCGTCATAATTTTTTGCATGGATATAAATCAATCGACTTAATTTTTTGCATTGGTCTAGTTGAGGACCTGGAAAGTGACATAGGCTATTTTTTATCCCGGAAAATCAAAGAGTTCCCATGGGATTTTAAAAACTAAATCCATGCAGACACGGTCATGGCATCGGCTAGTGTGTAATAAAAATAAATTTACTGCTACACTTGGAGCCATTCCATAATGACTTCCTCATTACCTACAGATTTAAAAAGTTAACTCTGAGGCTGAAATCTATAGACAGCACTCTCACTGTGTTCAGACTCAAGTCAGAGATGAAACGAGACAGATTTATGTCGCAGCATATTTGTGTCTCGTTTTAACTCTTATCTTGTGTCCAAGCTAAGTCAGAGCACTCTCTATAGATCAGCATTAAACTCAGTTAATACTTTGGTAGTACATAAATGACAGCTCATTAGACTATTTTAATGATGATTACTTCAAGACTCAAAAGACATAATTTAATGAGTGTGGCAGTTAGTATTTGGAAACTAATTACTTTTTACATTGATAGATACATATTGTAAATTCTGTCTTGAAAAGAGCAATTACATACCGTTTTATGTTACATTATGTTTCTTGTCAGTTCTTAACAGGATTTATGTTTGTTGATTACAACTGTCTCGTTGGTTTAGTGTTTAGCAAGTTCGAATGCTGAGGTCCCGGGTTCAAATCCTGGGTTGGGCTATAAAATGTATTTTTTTTCAGCCAAGAAAGTCTCAGTACTAGCCCAGAGATAGGAAGTTGGCGGTGAGTCACCCCTGTGCCTCGGAGAGCACGTAAAGCCGTCGGTCCTGCACCTGATCTCTCTCCAGTTGTGTCCGATTTCCGTCCCATTGGACTATGAGAGTAAGGGAACAGGGAGTGCACCTGTATTTGCGCATACACTTGTGCACTATAATACCTCACGCGCAGATGGCTAACCTTTGTGGAGATTGGCCGCCATGGCCGGATTCGGTTGGGAGGAGATTATTATTATTATTTTTTTGTTAATTATGTAAAAAATGCATCAATCATTGCTACAGTGGTGCTATCGCTATAATGGTGATTGGCTGAACTTATCACATTTTTTCTACAACAGTACATTTTAACTAATGGGATTGAGTATCGGCCAATCAGAGGTGATTGCAATTGTTACTCTATAGCATTCATTTTTAGAGAAACGCACCATTGCTTTTTGAACAAACTGAAGTACTATCAAACTGACAAAGTAGGATAATGTATTGCAATATCTGACTTATTGTTCTTGTTAGAGAGATGACTCATTACATTACCTAACATCCTGTTGAGATGCTTGTAATAATTTTTCGTTTTTAATCAGTATCTAGATGGGACATAGTTCAAAGAGTTGCAGCATGACTTCAGCCACCCTAGCCATATTACAAACATCCAACATGTTTGTGATATGCCTATGGCAACATTACTGATTCTGCTCCACTGAACTGAATGAATAAGTGCCCCAGCTTCCTTTTAAATATGTTGGGCCTAAGAGAATTAACACTCAAAAGAATAGCCTTACTATCCTGTTGCAAATAAAAATAGTTATGTTCATATCAAGAACCATATGAATCAAAGAATGATATAATTTACTGTGCTGAGGCAAAGCATTAGGACTTTCAGGTTATGAGATCTATACTTAGCAACTATGGCATCGTTGCTTCAGCTAATTTTAACATAACAGTTAAACATTGTGTTACAGAACAAAATATCAAAGAAAACCATTTTAACGAATGTATGCAACATAACTAAAGGTATGAAACAACCGAGACTATGTCTTTATGTCATCACATTTAGTTAGTTTAAGGGATTTTTACCATTATCATTATACTACAAAGGTTTTCATAAAAAAAATTATTCATTTCCAGAAAAAGGTGTGCAAGTTCCACTTCTAGAGGATGTGACACTGCTTGCTATGTGAAGTACTTTCTAGAAGGAAGCGCTTGTATGCGCTGACGATGCTTCGCGCGCCCCATATTTGCCTCCTGGGCTTGTGCGGCTTGCTGGTGGCAGTGCAAGGAAATGTCATGGTTTACACAGAGGACTTACCGCATACGGTAAGCTTCCAAATTATTAACTATACCTACAGAGACAAAATTTTGCTGCAGGTAGGGTCATAAAACTTATGTTTTTCCATATATTTTTCCTTACCTGACTTGAAAGGTAAACAAATCGCTGAAAATGTTTCGGAGAAAGCTGGACACTTACGATGTTAGTAAGACTTACGATGTTAGTAAATTTGGTTTTCACTTGTAGCACGTAATGTATTGAACATCCTATGCACTGTGCTTAGTGTGTCGCTAACGCCACCAGAAACCACCTTATAAGCCAGTTAAGGAAAAATAGATTAAAAGTTATGAGCACATGCAGGCGGTACAATATCGATAACAAACCAGTCGAAGGGAGACTCACACGCAGCTTAGAGCGCGCCATTCAAAATAAATTTTCTATAAGCTTATCGATAACATTATATTATCCTTACGAGCGGCGAACGCTGTACATCACTACATCTATAAGCGCAAGGGAGCGCGCAATATACTCCACTCTACTCACGCGATTTATTGCCCCACCTGCGTTGACATATTATTATCTCTAGTACAGATGATATTCTCCGTCACTCACACGTGCCTTCTGGTTTTGTTTCTATATGACTGATTGATCTGCAATACAATCCACTTGAACGCTTCAATATTGTGGTCAGAGCATAGTCTATTATTATTTATTTGAATTAAAAAACCCGGCCAAGTGCGAGTTGGACTCGCACACGAAGGGTTCCGTACCACCATAACAGGGATTGTTAAGGTCGAAAAACGCTGAAAAATCACATTTATTGTATGGGGACCTTATGTTTTACTTTATTTTCATTATTTGTCATAGCGGCAATAGATTTACACATTCTGTGAAAATTTCAAGTATCTACCTGTTATAGTTCATGAGATACAGCCCGCTGACAGACAGACGAACAGATGGACAGCGGAGGCTTAGTAATAGGGTCGTTGGCACCCTTTGGGTACAGAACCCTAAAAATAGTTATTTTCATATTTTAGATGTTATATTTGTCCTCCTTATGTCCTTATTAGCTGTACACAATATTATCAGTCGATCTTTTAATTTGATTAGTCTCAATCTCAACATGCGTTAGAAGTTGTACCTACAATGTTGACTTAAATTTTCTAATTAGGTAGTTAGAGTAAGTAACCGATAAGCTTTTATAGCTTCACATAAAGTGACAATGTTGCAAAAATGTATGTTTACCATGATGTACTCCTTAATAATTTGGATCGAATTCACTAAAAAAAATTACTAAGCTACTGACTTAAAAAAAAATCCAAACCAAAAATGCTGAAAGTAAAGTTAGTTGGTCAATAAAACATTAAAAAGTTAAACTTTTGCTACAGGATTGTTTCTTCGATCTGTGAAGTCTGTCCACCGACAGAATTCCTCGACAGATTTCAAAATACAATAACCTGAAGACAGTTTTTTTTAATTTTTCTGAGCTATCGCTGTTTGAACCAAATTTGTGATGGTCCTGTCAAAATCGGTGTGACCCAGGCTACTTTTTTATCAGAAAATCAAGAAGCTTACCACTTCCCACGGAATTAACAAAAAAGTCTAAATCCATGCAAACAAAGTTGCTGGCTTTAAATAGCCCTACTTTATTATTTCGGTACGGAACCCTAAAAAACCTATTAATAGAAAATATTTTGTTTACAAAAATTCGAAAACATGTGCAACTATCCGATAGCTTATCTCACTTTAACAAGGGAATATTACTGATCGAGATAAGTGGCTGCTTAGCTAGTCGATCGGTTCACGTGCCTCGAATAACTCGTCTAACACTAACGTAAAGTATAACGAACTTTAGTTGCGTTATATATAATACGGTTCTGATATACTTGTGTATTATGAGTGTTAAAAATAAGAAGTGTTAAATTCTAAATAATTCTAGAATTTAGTTTTTTAATTACGCATCAAAAGTATGATTAAGTTAGAACGGCGTTAGCATGAACGCCGTTCATCAGAGAATCATTTAACTTAAATCATGAGTGTCTTCCATTATTTTCTAGCACGTGTGACTTAAATCCGTACTTAAAAAACTGTAATCCGTGTAATAATGTCTCCATTCTTTCACAGACGCTTATGTCAGTAAAATAAAAATGCTCGAGTGATTTTTATACAAACGTTTATAAACGTAATATAAACGCTGATAAGTGTTTCTTATTGTTCTAGATCTTAAACTTAGCCCGATATCGTTTTATCTTTTCAACATCACTTCAACACACTCTTACTGCAAAATAAATCGTAAAATTTTATATTCAAAGGATTTTTTTCCTTTTGAGCATTTATCCGTGGTTAAAAAAACATACTAGAGACTATAAAGTTGATTAAATATTGTAGAATCCTGACCGTGTCGATAGAATCAAAACCATAAATTACCTACTCTAATGTTTACTCATTAATAAGCTAATGCATTATACACATTTTATGACTTTTAATAAGTTTTTAACTAAATTATCCTTATCGCTCTTGCCATATTGAAGTCTCAATAGCCTAACGGTTAAAGGTCGGACTGAAAAATTGAAAGGTAGCAGGTTCGGTCCCCACCCGTTGTGATGCCCACTCCTAACACAAGCTTTCCGGTCTTTAAAAAAAATGATTTGGCTGGACAAAACCAGAAAATCCACCGGTACTATTCTAGCAGATATGGCTGTAAAATACACCCTAAAAGATACATATGTATAGAAATTTCGGCGATTCTCGCAAATTACCTAATGTCAACAGTCAAAGGTTAAATGCTATGCCATCTGAATTCATCTAATAGGTGATATTTAATAGTCGTCACTTCCTAGTATCCGCGCAAGGACACCTTGTATGAAACACAAGTATCCATTGCCGCTATACATGAACACCGCAAGGGTGCCCGGCGGCGGTAAATGTGGTATAGGCTGAATAAATTAAATACAAGTGTATTTATTTACTGAACAAATACTGGGTGAGGGACTTTTGTGTTTGGTCGGTTTTTCTAACCCGAAATGGTGGTCGTAAGTCCAGTTGTCAACAGTGTGATCGTGATGCACATTGTTGGGATGCAACATTACGTGAGTACATTTATATAAATTACGTCTTTCTATCTGCTTCTACGGACTGATCTTCGGAACTGCTTGACGGGATATTTCCAGGCAGGTGTAGTGTAGGGTTAGACTAAAACTAATCTAGACAGGAAAATATACGGGGTACCTTATAAACTGTAACTGTAAAAAACTGTTGATATGATGAGATAAATTATGAGAGATAAAAGACACAGAGAATGCTTGCAACCAGGAGGTTGAAACTGTTTTTTTTTTTAATTTATATTCGTCTTTGTTTTCGAAATGTCTGATAATACCTAGCGGTAATGTCCGGGCCATTTTAATATTAATTTTTTGAAAAAAGCAAAACATAGGAACATGCCACAGAGACAGAGAGAGAGAGAGAGTTGGTGGGCCCAAAAATACGTACGTTTATTTTCTCTATTGTTATTATGCACGAAGAAAACGGAAGAATACGTTTGTATGACCAAACTACCGCCCGCCTTTCGTCTTAAATAATCAGCGCATACTTAGCTATTTTATTCCTTTGTTCCCAGATAGCGGAGGAATTCCTAGACCTGCCGGCAAGCTTCGGCCCGGAGCTGCCCGCAGACGGGCTGCGCGGCATGCTGGTGGCGGGCGAGCCGCCGGACGGCTGCGGGCCGCTCGCCAAACCGCCGCCAGACACCGAAAACTTTACTGGGAAGTGGCTCGTGCTAGTCGCTAGGTGAGTTACTTCTGCGGTTCATGAGGCCCTAGTACATCCTTCCTAATATTATAAACTAGCTGATTCCCGCAACTTCTTCTGCATGGAAAAAGTTTAAGAGTGACTTACTACTATCCGCGAGAAGTTATGTCCTCTATCTCCGATAATATTTAATTAATCTTCACCAAAATTGGACAAAATATTTCTAATAATACACAAAAAAAAAGAATTATCAAATTTGGTTTACATTTGATAATGTTATGGAGCAAAATCAACAAAAACTTTCATCCCCTATCCCAGATAAGCCTTATTGTTTATCAGGATAAAAAGTATCCTATATATTGATCCAGAGTACCAGCTACCACTATACCAAATTTCATTCAAATCCGTTCAGTACAGAATTCGTCCCATTACAGTCTTATAAGTATAGCTGCGAAAATGTATTTGTTGGTTTGTCATTCAATCAGCAGCAGGGTCGACGTGACTTTTTGCGTAGGTAGTTAAGGGCTTGAAGAGTGACACAGGTTACCTTTAATCTTTAACCCTGTGGGGTGTAATATCATTTTTAATTGACACGTCTTGTCTATATTGTTGGCAGGTTCAACTGCAGTTTCGAAGTGAAGGTCCGCAACGCGCAGGCCGCCGGCTACGACTGCGCCATCGTGCACAATGTTAACTCGAGCGAGCTCGGTGAGCTTGTCTTATTATACGACTGCCTGAAAAAAGGAGTATATTGTGTTAAGGGTTCCTGTATGTATGTATGTGTACATGTATGTGAGTTTCTATATTCCACCATAACTTCTATACGCCTGAACCGATGTTTCGTTAGAATCCTTAGCTTATTCCGGGTGACATAGGCTAGTAAAAAAAATTGATGGGGTGTCCATAGTCCCGCATTAAAGACTAAAATTGAAAAAAATATATATAATCATCATCTAGAAAATGATGAGTAGATTCCAAAAATATATAACACTATAGTTAAATATCCACTGATTCACAAAAAAAAAAATTAAAAAAAAATACCATTTAAAAATGTGAATAAGATTTCAAAGGTAATGACTGTAGCATTTAACTTTTTTGCTCGTTTTTGTCTGGGCAGTCGTGTTTTTTAATTTTTGTAATTATAGCTTGTTGAACTCTTGCATACACCTCCACATGCTTCGGTCTAGCGTCGGTTATATCCAGCTCCCTATGACGAGTCTGATGTTGGCTCCCTATGATGAGTCTGATGTTGGCCCACCTAGTGGGGGGGGGGGTCTGCCGGCACATCACACTTTGGTGCGCGGTCGCCACTCCAGTACTTTTTAGACCCCAAAAACCATCAGTTCTTCGGACAATATGCCCGGCTCGGTTCAGCTTCGCAACTCGATAGCTATGTATGTCAGTAACTCCGTTTCTCCTCGTTCTTGATTTGATTTCGCACGGACCATTAGATCACGGATAGATCTCTGCACTGACCATTTCCATTGAACTGGATGTGTATCGGTTGACAAAGAAGAAGAATATTTTTTACATCTCACTAGCTCAAAAAGGGCACCTTTGCTGTCTAAAACCAGTGATCAAAAGTCGTTTTTGCTCACTCAGTGAGAAAAAGTGTTGTATCAAGAAAAGTTCAGTTTGCTATCTTGTTGAACAAATAACTATAACTATTTATTATAAATTGTTTGCACTCGAAGGAAAATTTTCTGCTTAAAAGACAACTGCGTCGACAAAAAAGCACGAGAAGATTTAAAGTTAACGATTTCGTGTGAATACTTATCATTTATCGCATAAAAATTCAATTGCATATCTTCAAAAGTATTCAAAATAAATCAGTACCTATCTTTTCTTTAATAATAAACGGAAACGTAAACATAGATAAACTCATGTTTATATTTAAATGCAAAGATATAGTAAGAGTTAAATATTTTTATTGCACTTACTATTGTCTTACTTTCTACTTTAGGACTACATTTGCAAACCATTATTATTTAAGATGTAAAACGAAAATGCATAAATATTTTTTGTTGCATTTCAAACCGTTTGCTATTAAACTTAAGGATCTAATTTGTATAATAGTAAAATGTTTATTTAACGAAAGTGCGTTCAGAAGTGCAGAGATAAGTTGAGTGAATAATTACTACGTTATCTAGCCACCCCAAAGAGCAATACGTTTAAGAGTTGCCCAACTAACAAAATGGTCATAAGATTTTAAGCTTTTATGATTATTTCGTCACATATGTGTCGTATATTAGCAAGTTTTAAAATGTGACGTTGTACAGGCATCATGTATATTGCATTTAAGTTTCAATGCAATTAGGTAATAAAAGTCGTTGTACAAACGTCTGTATGAAATAGCTATAAAGCAATTTAATCGTAGAAAATACACAGTCATACAAACGTTTTAGGCGGGACATTTTGGCTGGTATTACAACCTTAATAACGCTGCTATAAGACTATGCATGTGAACATGACATTTTAAATATATTTGCAGTAATGTAAACCAGCCAAGCCCAATAAACGCGACAGAGAGTGATGGTTCCGTACCTATTTTTTAACCGACTTCCAAAAAGGAGGAGGTTATCAATTCGGCCGGTATCTTTTTTTTTCTGTTGAAAATCGATGTCAACACGAATGAACCGATTTGGCTGAAATTTGGAATGGAGATAGCTCATACCCAGGATTAGCACATAGGCTACATTTTATCCCTGATAATTAAAGAATTAAGGTTTCTCATGTCAATCAAGTCATTATGGCCATACCTCCCATGGTTAACGACACAACACAACGGCCCCTAGTCCCCGGATAAAGTTGGGAACCGACAATTATGTCTTTTTTCCACGTTGACTAAATATGTTTTTTGCCGTATTCCCAAAAAACTTATGGTCTCTAAAATGTTCTGTTAATGTAAAAAACTATTTTTTGGAATGACAAATAACGGTTTACTAAATTGTTTTAGGGAACTCTGATAGGTTCGTAATGAAAGAACGCCATATTCTTTAAGAGTTTATAACTCTTAACACAGCAGTATTCATCGTATACAAGTATTTTGTAACTTATAATGGAACGATGAAGGGAGTTTTAACTCTTAACACAGCAGTATTCATGGTATATAAGTATTTCGTAAGTCATAATGGCATTATGACATATAATAATTTATTTTTTATTTAAAAAATAATAATTAAATACACAATAAATGAAGGGGGCATTTAAAATTTATTAATAAACCTAAAAAGTTGGTCCCTAAAGTAATATTCGCATTAAGTTTTCCAAACTTAAACATAAACGCATCCCATTTCAAACTTGTAAATAATTTGATTACACTTATAGTATAAAAGTATAAAAAAAATATAGTCTGCACACATGCAGAATTTATTAATAGTTAAATTCTATTACTTATAATTGAAAGCGCAATACTGCATCAAATAGATTCATTGGTCCGAAAAACGTCTGCGCTATGAATGCTATGATAACTATACCACAAAATACTCATACCAATGATAATATTACAACACTACTACGTTCTCGCTTATGACTTTTGAATGACAGCTATACGACTTTATAGAAATAGTAACTGCGCCAAAATCGCGTTGTATAAGCGTTTGTAAGCCTTATTTTCATGCCATTCAGTTTTTCGAAAACGTTTACACAATTCTTATATGACTTATATTAAGACCATTTTGTTAGTTGGGTGATTTATAGTGCATTCCTTTAATGCAAAAAAAATAACAATTCATGCACGGGAAATACTGTGATATTCTAACGCAAAATTGTAATGATCAGGCGAAATCATTAATTTTTGACGATATTCTTTATATTATAGAAACCTTGTATTTACGAAGTGGTATGGTACTCGAAACTTGAATTTCTTGACATTTTTAAGTCAATTTAAAAAAAAATTGTGTGCACCTAGAGACCAAAATGTAACACATAATATGGCTCTCCATACCAAAAAATTTGACGTCACATAAACAAGTTATCAAAGTTGCAAGAGAGTACTCTTCGGTAACAGAAAGTAAACACGAGTGATTAAATGACCGTTGGTCAAAAAGCCGCCTTGATTAAACTCTTAATAACGTGTACTTTATCTTATTTCCACTAGAAAGAGCAACTGATTTTTGACCCATTGGTCCAGTACTTCAACAGAGGGGAATGTATTATGCCTCTCTCTCAAATTGAGGATAGATGCTTTTTCAGCCACCCCTGTTCACAGATAATACTGTACAGGAACATAAACACATTTAGTTCGCAATAAATAGATCAAAGCCGCGAGTGAATCTTTTTGCGTGAAACTTTATACCGAAAGTAATATTATAGTAATATATAATCCTATGTATTTATTGCGATCCCCGTCTCTCACTTACATTAAGTTCTCTCGTTCAGGTTGCCTGGAAGAAATCACTATTAGTGATAAGGTCACCTTTTGTGTTACACTGTTTATTTACTTAGGTTTTTTGTTCTTGTTTTTTCATGCAATAAAGTTGTATAAATAAATAAATAAATAGTTCCGGAAAATTGAAAAGTGAACAGCGCCCCTCGTGGAGTATTTTAGAACTACTGATTTGTCGCAAAATTGACTAACTAACGCGAACCACAACTGTCGAACTTAATCAGAATTAAGTATACATTTCAAAGGTGTTATCATATGAATGAGTTATTTTACAATGGATTATATGAAAAGTGACTTCATATTGGTTGAGAAATTGCTAGAAACAGAATTATTCATAAAGTAAGTGTGTGTGATGTTAGTTAACTCGAACCATAAATAGGTTGTACAATTTTATTTATTTTTTAATTAAAAGTGTGTTTTATGTATGTGTTTTATGTTTGTATTATATTATTTTATGTGTGTTTATTATTTATTTATATTATGTAGTATTACAGTGTAAACGTAAAGATGTACATTTTAGATCTAATACTACTCTATAATTTCACTTTACTCAGTTTCAAGGGAAACTGGAATAAAATTTGTTAGAAACAAACTGTCGGTCGGCTTTGGCCGTGGCTAGTTACCACACTACCGTCGCCAAGCGATTTAGTATTCCGGCACGATGGCGTATAGAAGCCATTCAACCCATACCCGTAATCGGGTATGGGTTGAATGTACACTGTCAAACCCCGTCAGTTAACCTGCTATCGTCTTGGACTGCATCGCCACTTACCATCAGGTGAGGTGAGTCAAGGAATAAAAAGAAAATGTTGTTACAGAGACGATGTCGGCGAAGAATGACTCGGGAATAGTGATACCGTCCGTGTTCGTCAGCGAGCTGGCCGGCCTGATGCTCGCCGAGAACTACGTGTACCCTTACCGGTAATTATTACGTTATGTGTCACATCACACTAATATTATTATAAAGGTTTTGACGACCTCCCTGGCGCAGTGGTGAGCGCTGTGGTCTTATAACTGGGAGGTCTCGGGTTCGATTCCCGGCGGGGGCAATTTAGTAATTTATTATTTCTAAATTGTCTCTGGTCTGGTCTGGTGGGAGGCTTTGGCCGTGGCTAGTTACCACCCTACCGTCAAAAACGTGCCGCCAAGCGATTTAGCGTTCCAGCACGATGGCGTGTAGAAACCAATTAGGGGTATGGGTTGAATTTACACTGCTATACCCCTTTCAAGTTAGTCCGCTACCATCTTAGACTGCATCGTCACTTACCATCAGGTGAGATCGCAGTCAAGGGCTATCTTGTAATAGAATAAAAAAAAAAAGGTGAAAGTTTGTATTTGTGTGTCTGTTTGTTTGATACTCCTTTATGCCACAACAAATTTGAGATTTGTTGAACCGATTTGGCTGGGAATGGAAATAGCTCACACCCAGGATTAACACATACGCATACATTTTATCCCGGAAAAACAAACACGTTTTCGAATTTATAATAAAGAGATACTCTTCTAATAATATAAATGCGATATTTTTGCATAGTTCAAGTTGAGAACCTAAGGAGTGATATAGGCTACTTTTTACTTTTCCCTGAAAAAGGAGAAGGGTAGGAGCTTTTAAGAAGCTTTTTTTTTTATTTTACTTTTAATATAATATACTTATATTGTTTGTATATCTGTGTCACGCCGCAGGTACTACATCATGGTGAACGGCGACTTGCCCTTCAACATCAACACGCACCTGTTGCTGCCCTTCGCCATCGTTGTAGTGCTATGCCTGCTCGTTATACTTATATTTTTGGTGAGTCGCCCCTTATTTAGACCGTATACAAGGTGTAACAAAAGTGTGAGTTAACCCTGAAGGAGGTGAATGTGCTCATAAAACTGAACAACTTTCCCCAAGGAACAGGTCGAAATGTGAAAAAAAAAATGTGGACCTCCCATACAAAATTGACGATCAGCTGATTGATTTACTATGGGAGGCAAAAATATTTTTTTCATATTTCGACCTATGTTCCTTGGAGAAAGTTGTTCAGTTTCATGAGCACATTCCCCTCCTTCAGGGTTAACTCACACTTTTGTTACAGCTTGTATATGAAGTACATAGTAAGAGATTCCTTCCCTCTTCGCTCCCGAATTACTGATTAATATTTGTTTTTGTACCGTTTAAATGTAATGTAAATTAAATTATTAAGGCTTTTCTCTCTTTCTATCACGTAACTCTTATCCTTTTGCACTCTCTGAATTTAGGCTCTTAGATGAGGTACGCAATATGGCTTACTAACTACTGGCGTATAAGAGTATACTTGTAGCACCGCAGATTATTGCGGAGTGCGCCAGCCTGCCATGCTAGTAGCTTAAGTACAAAAATTTTAACTCGAATAGTAAAGGTGAAGTTAACGCCAATGACAGGAGCGCTCCTGTCATTTTCATACAAAATTTCTTGCTGGCGTTAACTTTACTATTCGAAAGTTAAAATATTCGTACTTAAGCTTTCTCATTTGATCTTGTATGGATACTTCGGGCATAGCCGTCTCCATCGCCTGCTGAGTGGCCCTGAGCTTTTTTTATAAGGCACATAGCTAGTTAGCGTTAGTGTTTTTTTTTTTTTAAGTTTTTGACACATTCCTCCGATATAGAGGCCGGAGACTTTGGTTATCATGTTTTCGTAATATTCACTATGTTATATTTGTGTTTATTCTTGTAATCTGATGGATTTACAAGAGATTTAGTGTAACAGTGACAAGAGACAAAACGCATGCGAGCGTCATCTCTGGCAACACGCGCTGTTCGAAAACTTTGGTCTTCACATAACGGATAGATTCGATTACAATCTATCTAATGTAATTATTATTTTACAGATAGTTAAATGCATCAATGACCGGAGACGAGCGCGGCGGCACCGCCTCCCCAATCGATCGCTGAAGAAAATCCCCACCTGCAAGTTCAGTAAGGGCGACCCCTACGAGACCTGCGCCATATGTCTCGACGACTACCAGGAGGGAGAGAGACTCCGCGTGTTGCCCTGCGCTCACGGTATGTAATAAGAAAAATCCTTACCCTGGTGACCTTAGTGACCCCATGCGCTTAGTGACCCCTACCCTATGTTTTAATTGATCTTTTTTGAAAGGTAAACTTGGGAGGAGGTATGGCAGTTTTGATTAAACACTTACCACTTTACCGGTTTCTGACACGCCATCGTGCCAGAACGCTAAATCGCTTAGTGGCATTTAGTCTTTGAATGTAGTGTAGTAACCCCCGATCAGACAATGCAAATGTGACAGCAACCCCTATGTCCATGCGACCCCTACTATGTCGATGTGACCCCTACTATGTCTGTACAACACCTACTCTGTCAATACGACCCTAACTATGTCAATACGACCCTATGTCAATGTGACCCCTACTATGTCAATACGACCCTAACTGTTAATGTGACCCTTACTATCTCAATGTGACCCCTACTATGTCTATACGGCACCTACTCTGTCTATACGACCCCTACTATGTCTATACGACATTTACTCTGTCTATGCGACCCTTAATATGTTAATGTAACCCCTACTATGTCCATACGAGACCTACTTTGTCTATACGACCCCTACTATTTCTATACGACACCTCTGTCTATACGACCCTTAATATGTTAATGTGACCCCTACTATGTCAATGTGACCCCTGCCGTGTCAACACGACACCTATTATGGTCATGCGACAGCTTCAATGAGCTCTGGCTTGTTGTCGCCAGCGTACCACATGAAGTGCATCGACCCGTGGCTGACGCAGAACCGGCGCGTGTGCCCGGTGTGCAAGCGGCGGGTGCGCGCCGCGGGCGAGCGCCGCGCGCCGCGCTCCGACACCGACTCGGACGACACGGAGCCGCTGGTGGCCGACCCGCCGCCTTCCACGCAGGTGAAATGAGAAGCCGCCATTTACTGTTTCTATCTCACTCAGTGTGAACCTCATATGAGCGGGACAGAAATCGACCGTTCCGTAGAACAAAGTCTCATCTGCTGAATTCACAACTTGAAGAGCTTTAAAAATCACATCTGCAAGGCTCAAATCTCAAGTTATGAATTTAGCAGATGAGACTTTGTTCTACGGAACGGTCGAAATATAAAATGCCTGTTTGACAGTCCTATTCTCATTTGAAACGCAGTATAAATCAAATTTTTCTGGTATATGAATTTTATGAGATTTGTCGGTGATGATGCTCGACACACGAGGGCCTGATTAGCAGGTTCTCAAGAATAGCTGGTGAGAAAGCAAACTGCCTTTATTGGTGTAGTCCAGCGGAGTGCACTGGTTTTAATTTGAATTGGCATATCTATATATAAAATAAAATTGTAGAAAAGTGGTGTCTGTACAATGGAAATATATATAAAAAAAAGTAGCAGGGGTTGTTATTATATCGATGCCGAGCCCTAAATTGTAATTAATTTTTTTTTGTCTGTTTGTCTGTGTGTTTGTGCACACTAATATCAGAAACGGCTTATTCGATTTAGATACGGTTTTCATTAATATATTGTAGTAAGCTTCACTTAACATTTAGTGTTTATTTCATGTCAATCGGTTCATAAATAAAAAAGTTATGTCAATTTAAAGAATCACGGCGAACATTTTTAACGTACAGAGTACGTACTACACGCCTAGCGCCTGAGCGTCGACGGTATATGTAATTCAAAATATGCTGCCCGAAAAGTCACTATTCCACGCGAACGAAGTCGCGGGCACAGCTAGTATATACTACATATGTGGTCGACAACACAACGATCACATCCGAAGCAGGCTCGGTGTCCGTGACATCGGTGATGAATTGCAAGAAGCCCATCTACGATGATACCGTCATGTAGCACGGAAACCAAAAGCTACTTCGGCAATAGATGTCTTAACATCGCCGTCCCTGGAGCTAAATCTCGCGGCCGTGCAAGAAAGCACTGGCTAGACCTCGTCGGCGCCGATATGAGGGCTAATAAACTAAGAAAATCGGATGCACAAGACTGGGCAAAGTGGGCAAACGCATGCCGGAAAGCGGACCCCACCTAGTGGGACAACGCTTAGTCGAAGAAGAAGAAGAAGCTTTGGTCTATAATGTGAAAATCAGACTTAGGATATGTTTACAATCACGTTTAATAATTAACTTGTCCAGTTATTAATTCACATCACTTAGAATTACAACGCAACATCAGCTACATATTTAGGTTAGCTCACAATTTTACATTATTCCGCACAAACCACAGAACACTATTACTTCGCATCAACCGCCGCCATCATTGTCTAGACTCTCTGGCGCCATATATCCGCTCCCCGCGCCCGCGTGACGTCACACCGTACTCGTGGCGACATCTCTTTCCTTTACGTAACATCGCGCGCGTAACAATAAGTTATGATGTAAATTGTGTTCACTTTTTTTTTAAGTCTGTAAATAAATAAAATAAATACTGGTGTGCAGGGAGGCACTTTCGACGAGCAACGGGAGAACCCTTTCGTGAGGGCGGCGCGGTACATATCTAGACTGCGCGGCCGCGGCGAAAACACGCAACCTGACGCAGAGGTATATATGAATATATTTTAAACTATTGCATAGCTTCTATCGCGGGCCTTGAGCGTGGAGACCAAATCCTGAAATTCCGTAACGAAAATAACCTGACACGGGACTCCTCTCACCGCTAGATGGCGTTGATAAAAAATGCTATGCAATAGTTTTACCGCGGCAGTCCCCGAGTGCCACACGTCTTTTTTTTATTTTAGAGTATATAATATATCGAAAATCTGGTTGTTCTGGCTATAACTCAAAAACGGCTTGACCGATTTGTAATTTTTTTTTGTTTTGTTCGCTTTAATACGGAGGTAGTTTAAAAATTTTAAAAATTTAGGAAAACCAGAACAGTTGAAAAATCGAAAACTTCAAAATTGATAATTTGGCAAAGGAATCACCACTTCGCATTGCTTTTAATAGATGGCGAAAGCGAAGCCGCGGGTAAAAGCTATGTAGGCAATAAAACAGCGCAAGTAGAACAGGTCCTCATGTGTTAAAGTCTGTGCCATGGGAATAGGAACCTCCTTTGTCTGACAAAGGAGGTTATTGATACAAATAATAAAACAATCGCAAATTATTGACATTATCGTATTAATTTTTCAGGTAGCTCAGCCCTCGGAATCACATGACGAAACTGAAGATAAGTGAGTGTTGCGCCATTCTTTATTTTATCACTTTGAATTGGTTATTTATTTTAACTTTTACCTTTGTTTTTTTTTTTCTATTATTTGTCGTTATAGCGGCAACAGAAATACACATTCTGTTAAAAATTCGAGTATCTACCTATTACGGTTTATGAACCATACCATTTTTAAGGATTTTTGTCTACGGGTGTAGACAAAAATCCTTAAAATTTCATAGGGTTTTTGTGTACGGCAACCTCATGAGGTACAACCCGTAGACAGACAAAAATCCTTAGAAATGGTACTAACTAATAGTATTAACATAATTCTGTCTTTTTTTATTAAATACGCATTAAATTCTTAAAAAGGTCAATTAAATGCGATAGGCGGTACATAATTTAATCATGCAAAAAAAATACATTATACTACACCTGCTCGTTCTGATTTGTGTCAAATCGCAAAAGAGCGAGAAAGAAAATACGTCATTACGTGGAAACAAATCTGCGGGCTGTCAAAATGTATGAAATTTCATTACTTACGTGCTTCAGCGGGCTGAAAACTGTATGAAAATCCATTACTAAAGTGCTGTTTTTTTTTTTTTTTTTAATTTTTTTCAAGTCAGTTCAGTAATAACTTGAAAAACAATGAAATCTATTTCGACCTTTTTCGACAAATAGACTTATTAATTTGCCGAACAAAAATATTACCCTAAGTTTTAATAATTGAATGAATTTCAATATAAATTTCAATTAAATAATGTGTCTATTATTTTCCTCGTAGGTGTAGTATAAAGCACTATGTACTATTTTTGCTCTAGTTAAGAATCGATGCTCTAAACGATTCAAATGAAGAGGATGACTGATTCGACTCTTTGGACTGATTCAAATGATACAATATTCGTAGCGTGGAGACACAAGACACCCAGCCGCTAATCCGAGCCGCGGAGCCGGAGCGCCGCCGCCGCGGGCGCCGCGCGCGCCGCTCCCGCTCGGCGCCGCGCACGCGCTCGCACCAGCCCATCAACGCCACGCCCACCGACGCCACGCCCACCGCCACCACGCCCACCACCGCCGACGGCGAGATTGGTACGTATTATATCAACGCACATTATGTTATTTTACATCAAAATCGGACATCCCTTTTTTATGATTATAATCGAAACTTTAAGCTTTTTTTAATGCTAGAGTAGAACACCCAGAAGTTAATTCTGTTTAGAACCGGAGTTATACATTTTTAATTTTTTTTTTTATGGTTACCAGTAAAAAAATAAGAAATGCTGTAACTTTCTATGTAACGAAAGTTTTTAAGTTTCAATTATAGCATGCTATAAAATCAATTAAGTGCTATTTTTGGAAACATATAATTAATTTCTAAGTGAACAATAAAGGAAGATATGTTTTTTTTTTAACTAATTTTGAAATTATTTTTTTTCTCATCTTTGTATTGATATTAGCATCTAATTTTCACATATTTTATTTATTAGTGCTATGTTAACCCGCTTGTATAATATCAGATAAGTAACACAGTTTCGATTAGTATCATAAAAAAGGGATGTCCGATTTTGAGGTAAAATAACACAATGTGCAACGTCGTCAACCAAAATGCATCAACTGTTGGACATATGCCGCTTTAGGTAGCGCCAACGTTGTCAATCCTCGATGCCTTATATACGAAATCATACAACAACAACAATGAAATCATAGATTAATTATAGAGGTTGGTGCACCATTTGCAATATTACCTATTAGTTCCAGAGACACTCGTGCTTTAGTTGCCAATCGACCGATTATTGGCGGTTAACGCGTGAATTGAGAACCTCCTTTTAAGCCATTGCATAGCTTCTATCGCGGGCCAGCGTGGAGACCGAATCCAGAAATTCCGTAACGAAAATAATCTGACACGGGACTCCTCTACGGTGAGCCGCTAGATGGCGTTGATAAAAAATGCTATGGAATAACTTTACCGCGGCAGTCCCCGAGTGCCGCACGTCTTTTTTTTTTTGAAGTCGGTTAAAAATAGCTTTATTGCCAAGAAGAATAATACATTGTTTTGTAGTTGGTTTTCACACAAGGATAACTTGTTTCGTGAATCGTAATAAGTACGATTACCCAAGAAAAAATTAATCAGAGGAATACGTGTAATTGTAAAAACAAAATCGGTTTAAAATACGTACTTTTTTTTTCTAATAAAAACCTTCAATATCCATAGCTAATGAAAAAAAGGAAGTTTTCATTTATTTACATTAATCCATTATATTTCTTTACAGGTGTGGCGGCGCTTCCAGCCCCGACGAGCACGGCGCCGCGACACATGCTCGCGTGAGCACGCGCGCCATGTATCATACGTGTAATATAACTTTATTATAAATAACTACATATTATATAACTACGGTGGTTGTTATTGATAATGACTTAGCGGATCGAATAAAGTTTGTCGAATTGTCGGGACAATGGTGCTAATTCCGTTGTACACTATCTTTGAACTAAAGTAAGACAGCTTTAATTTGCTATCAATTTTTCCATTGACCTTTTATTTACTACCTGTCAATTTGAAGCCTCAATAGCCCAACGGTTAAAGGTGCGGACTGAAAACCGAAAGGTCGCAGGTTCGAGTCCCATCCATTACACTATTGTCGTACCCACTCCTAGCACAAGCTGTTCGCTTATTTGTAGTGGAGAGGAGAATATAAGTCAACTTGTCTAATTTTCTTTTGAACAAAAAAAAATTGTTTGGTTAAGAGATGGCGTACAAGAGAATTTGCACAAATAACGCCTTTCGAAAGATAGAAGTCTTACGTGCGTGCTTATTATACTGTGCGATGTAGCGTGGTACAATGCACTTAACTTATTTTTCTCAAACATGCTGGAAAAGGAGGTGGGTTGATAAGGCCCAAAATCCGCCCCTCATACACTCGAAAAAAAAAGTTCCAGATTCCGACAAAATTGTATTTATATACTTGAAGATATAAACTTTATTTTAATATAAAGTTTAGGTGATAAAAAAAATTGTAAGTTACAGAAAATATTACCCAAAAAGAGAGTGTTTCTTTTACTTTTCTTACATTAACCCACCTCCTTTGAGCATTATTTTGACAATCTTCTTCCGGGCATTATTTGAGAAAAGTACAATACAAGCCTTGGCCACAACTATATAACTATATGTGTTATATTTACACGTACGTCCATCAATCCCTCTTTTGCTGGCCGCTGCATTAATGTACTATTATATAGTTCTTTCTACTCACGAGGGCGCGTTGGCAAGCTCTCACTCACACTTATACACGGTGCTATTTTATTCCCCGTAAACCCTGAAGGAGGTGAATGTGCTCATGAAACTGAACAACTTTCCCCAAGGAACATAGCTCGAAATATAAAAAAAAAAAATTGGACCCTCCATACAAAATTGACGATTAGCTGATTGATTTACTATGGGAGGTCCAAAATATTTTTTTTCATATTTCGAGCTATGTTCCTTGGGGAAAGTTGTTCAGTTTCATGAGCACATTCACCTCCTTCAGGGTTTACGGGGAATAAAATAACACCGTGTATAGATACGACACACACAACCATGAGCCGCGCGCCCTCGTGTATTACAAAAACTATACCATATTCTTGCAGTCATTAGGTTCAAATTACGAAAATAGATTTTCTGAAAAAGAATAGCCTAATAGTGTGTATTTGAACCTTATAATTGGGTATTCGACTGAATTTTTTTTATATACTTAAAATACAACTTACACAATGTCATTTTTCTTTTTTTTGTAAAATACAATGACAGAGGTAAAATAATTTTGAACGGGCTGTAGTATAGGTCTCTACTTATTAATGTTGTAAGATAAGAAGAGCACAGAACGACTGTGATGTATGTGTAAGTTGTTTAATGACAAACCAATAGCGCGGCAGCACAGATTTTCTGACATCTCTCACTTAGCACCAACAAAAAGATCGATAGATGTGCCCGTCCGGCTTCCGTTTTTCCAACTGACTATAACTTGAATACCTCTAAATCAACAGTGAATAGGCATCTTCTAGGCTAGCGCGCTTCATCTTAGGCTGCATGATCTTCATTTACCAGATTTAATTACACAACAGATAGAGCATAACTAATGAAAAAAACATGTCTGTGGCACTAATTCTGCTGCACACAATCTACAAAATAAATAAAATTGGCAGGTCTGTTTTTTTATATCTTTATTTATTTTAAAAGATTTTTTTATATTTTTATTTATTTTTTATCATCACAATATTATTTAGAACTGTCAGTTTAGAGATTGTTTACAGCCGAATTAGTACCAATGGCTACACATGGCTCATTGTCGGGTCTCGAATCGTGCAGAACTGTTTATTTACACGTTTTAGTGAAAAAAACAATATGGCGGAATAATTCACAACTTGGTTATGAATAGGGCATTGTGGCTAAACTAAATTACATTGTCAGCTTAGGTCTAATGGTGAGCGTGCTCTGACTTAGCTCAGACTTAAGATAGAGTTAAAAAAAGACACAAATATGCTCTGACATAAATCTGTCTCGTTTTATCTCTGACTTGAATTTGAGCTGAGGGTGCGGTCTATGCATTTCAACCTAAATTAAAGAATTATGAAAGAGGTAGCACGAGATTTAGAACCGTCAATTTGTTTTAGTTTTGAGATTGTTATCAGTAGTATTAGCTAAATTGACAAGTCTGAATCTACTACTATCCTTTTCCACATAAAGCTTTATGTAAGAGATAACACGAGATTTAGACCTGTCGGTTTAACTTAGTCAAGAGTGTTTTCAAAAGTATTAGCCACATTACTATGTCGTTGAAATTTTTAATTTTTTATTGAAGTATTAACCTACACTTAAAGGAAATAACCTAATAGGTTTATAAATACATATCAAAAATTCTGAGGCCGGCGGGATTCGAACCCACATCTTTCTGGGAATCGCGTCCGAGTGTGTTAACCGTTACACCACGGCCGAACCAAGTCGAACAAGATGTCGCTAACAGTTGCTATAAAACTGATTGAAAAAAAGTAGATACATATCACTAATTTCGTGGCTGACGTGTGGTTCGGCCGTGGTGTAACGGTTAACACACTCGGGCGCGATTCCCAGAGAGATGTGGGTTCGAATCCCGCCGGCCTCGGAATTTTTGATATGTATTTATAAACTTATTATGTCGTTGAATTTATAACTTTAATACGAACCAAAGGTAATCCTAACCTGTTTGGCAGAGAATATTGCGAAAATGAAACCATTATTTTTAAACCTGTTAATTTAGTTTAATTGAGAGATTTGTGGAGTAACTTAACATTTTACTTCCATCTACGCCGTCAATTACTACAATAGAATAATCTTGAAATTTCCTACTTGGTCTTATCTGGACAACTATCAGTACCTATATCACTTTTTCTTTTCTTCCTTGGCACGAATGTTGCGCACTGCCTTTCTTTTCTTTCTTCTTTTTGGTTCCATTTCATCTCTTTCTTTATTTTCAGTAACATTTCCGTGCTATTTCAATGTTTCAACTAACAACTAAATTGACGAAAAAATATTTTAGTCGAGTAGATTATAATAAAATACTACAGTGTTACAGCCCATTCACATTATTCCAGCTGTTTATTTTTAAATCTGTCATGGTCGTTAACTACGGGCCTCATAAGAAACTATACTGTGAGTTTCCCTACGAGATCAAATCAGGAATGAGGAGATCCGTAGGAGATACAAAGTTACCCATATAGCTCAGCGAGTCGCGAACCTGAAGTGGAAATTAGCTGGATTGGAATGCTACTGGAATAGTGTAAAAACCGGCTTAGCACCGAAGTTTGGCGACTACAATGTGACGATCGCAATCAAATTTGATTGGTTCACACTTACTAACAATACACAACATTGCAATAGGGTACTTTACTATTTTCAAAAGCTCGGCAGCTCAAGAAAATCCTTACTAATATAAAATTATAAATGCGAAAGTGTGTTTGAATGTTGGTTTGTCCTTCAATAACGCTGCAATAGAGCTACGGATCGACGTGATTTTTGCATGGGTATAGTTGGTGGCCTGGAGAGTGACATAGGCTACTTTTCATCCGGGACAATCAAAGAATTCCTACGGGATTTTAAAAACTAAATCATCAGCTAGTATTTGTATTATAAAAACAGTAAAAGCGATGCGGAAAAATTACATTAAGTAAATTATTATAAAAGTATTGTCCACTGGACAAGGATGGCAATATAAAATTACTAGTAGGTATAAGTAACAAGCACCAGAACTTCGTTTTCTGATCTCCATAGTTAATCTATGATTAACACTGGATTTTTTGACTATACACAAATGACAGCTTAATTACGGATCAATTTGACATAGATAATTTAATCTATGAAACCATACAACAACAATGAAGTCAAGATAATTAGAGCTCGGTGCGCCATTTGCAATATTACCTATTAGTTCCAGAGACACTCGTATTGGCTTAGTGCTTACAGCGCCAAAATGGCGTCAATCAAATCCAAAATGGCGTCAGTCAAAAAGAAATCACAACAGCAAGTCCAGTATCAATCATAGATTAAATTTGGAGGTCAGTGATCAAAACAAAGGATTATCGTGGAATTAAAAAAAAACTAATTCCACGCAGACTTAATCTTCGAGAATAGTCAACTACCCTCTTAGCAATTGTTTCTGTGTGCTAATCGTGTTACTACTAAAATTGTGTATAATTCTTAGTATAGATCATAATAATATATTGTAGAATATGTATAATAATATAGATTAAATTATAGTGCTACGATAGGATAGGATACGAGTAATTATAAAATATAGATATTTTTTATCAAACCTGAACTTCCACAATACCCACCCTTTATAATATTATGTATATTGAATGAACACAAGTGTTACTAGCTTCAAATCGTAAAATGCGCAGTTTTGCATCTGCTAATTTCACTCATTTTAGATTTGTGCTTATCGATCAAGAGATAGCTTTAGCAGAAGTTGTAATGCCGTATGCACATGAATAATATGATACAATACATACTTAACTATATGCACGCTAAAGTTGATCGCATATATGCCTGCACCGATTTTTATTCACATCGATGGCAAGTTAGCTTTTAACTGCTATCTCACCGTACGCGTGCGGAAAATTCGGGGCACGAATGTGCGATCAAGTTTACGGATTAAAAAAAAATATAAACAATAAGTAATAATAAATGCAGCTGTTTCAGAAAAGCAAATTATGACTAACCACGCTACGTTTGTTCAAAACATGCTTTGCGGGGGTTCCGATCATATTTTACTTCAGACTCTGCACTTGATAGAAGAATATTTGTAAACCAGTAGGGCTAACATGCGCACCACGTGAAAATTTTCTCTACACTTTACTCGTGAATCTCTGTAGAGATTCACATAGAGACTACGAGTAAACGTGTATACAAAACTTTCTCGTGGCGCGCATGTTAGCCCTACAGAAGGTAATAATTTTGTAAACGAGTGAGAGAAACATATTATATATACCATTCATCTAATTTTTCTCGCAAAATACATACTTAATTTATTTTTAATTATGAACGTATTATCACCGTACGCAATAAATATTGTGAATTTTGTATTAATTTTAAATCACAACTTTTGCGCTTCGTAATCATGTACCTAATAATAATGAAAATAGATATAGATTGCCTGCGGCAAGTATCGTGCGGTGCATATAATATGTAATATGTGCAATCAGCTTAAAAAGGTGTTGGCATAAATCATAAGCTGGTTAATAAATCTCGATTCTTAAAAGTTTTTAATTAATGCCTTCAAATAACCGACTATAAATTAAAAATAAAAACCCATAACTTGACAATTATTATTTGCATAAATTATTTATTTATTATCAAAAATTAAAGGTGTTTCGACAGATTAAAACTCGATCTATGTTAAAGTGACCTCACCTGTATTTTGATCCGTACATACTATGTTCTTATCTTGTTGTCGTGAAATGGAGGAGTTTCATCGAGTCAAATTTTTAATTTATATACTTACAAATAAAATATGGATCAAAACTAGTAACTCATTTTAAATATTTTTGCTAATCCATCTGAAAAATAGATAAAAAGTCAATAGGTATTTTAATGCAAAAATGATTGGCGATTATATAGGTTACTGGACTTGCTTGTTTAATTATAAAAATTCATAAAAAATATCGTTTTGAACCTCTTCACTTCTCGAGTTTAATTAAGTAAGTTTATCGGAATAGTGAGATTAATTTTTTTGCATTTTTTCAAAAATTGCTTGTCATCAACTAAAGATGAGAGTTTATTTGAAAACAGCAAAAATTGTATATACTTACGCGAATTGTAGAGTAAGTTATTATTTTGTTCTACACACGGTCAGGCCGAACACAATAAAAAAATATAAATTCAATTGGATATGTATTTTACTTTCCCTTTTAACCCTAGCACATTCCCAGTTCTAGGCAGGAAGGTTTTATTGCTCGTAGTCCATGAGAACACGTTTTAGGGCTGTACCTATTGTGCCTAAAACGGGAGTGAAGTAGTGTGACGCTCTCAATCACCGACACGCTATTGGCTAAAATGAATTTTTATACAGCAAGAATTCCATAAATTCAGTCGATCTCCATACACCAAAGGTCGATGCAAATTTTCCGCCTTTGTTCTCATCTTGAAACCCTCTAATATTTTATACATGTAGATTTAAAAGGGCACATAAATGAAACCACAATGTATTCCAAGTAGATTTATTCACTTTCACCAATACAAGTGACCGCCATATGGGTGTCCAGACCCGGCGGTGCAACCGTACAAAAGCGTCTGCGAATATCCACGTATGACAACTGCCTTCCCAAACTACAATCGGACTTTTATACCATTCTTCATCTCTTCAATTCCCAAAAAGTGGTTGTTACTGTTATACTAACACAGTATTATGGAAAAGTTCTTTATGTGTAGTAAAAAATGAAGCGAATAGTGTAAGAGACTGTGTATAGTTTGGGCAGGCAAGGCGAGCGGGACATAAGGCTTAGTCGAATAGTCCGAAGCCCATGTCGTCGTCGCTTTCAGAGTCCTCCTTCTCTGGTTTCTTCTCTTCCTCCTTTTCTGCGGCGGGAGCGGCAGCAGCGGCGGCCGGCGCGGCGACCACGGCCGCGAACTTGCTCGGATCCTGGAGACAAAATCCATTCAACAGTTGAACAACGGGTTTGGATTGATACAATGGCTGCTGTGGAATAGCTTAACAACTGGCCAAGTGCGAGTTGTACTAGCACACAAACAGTTCCGTACCATCGTAACAGCAATTGTCAAGGTCCAGCAAAAATCGCGAAAAAATCGCACATTTCTTGTATGGGACTTTCCATTTATTATTTTATTTGATTTCTATATAGAGGCTTAATAATAGGGTCCCATTGACACCCTTTGGGTATGGAATCCTAAAAAGAAAATTCTTAATATAAGACTGCAAACACCTTTGACTGGCTGTACTTCTTTCATTCTTGATAAAAATGCTCACTTCAATTGGACGCACATATGCAATGAGTTAACCCACACAACTTATCAATTAAAAAGTTAACTTTATTCTTTTACAATAAGTATGCATTTAATTTGACAAAGGTTTGTGGGTTGAAACATTGTGTATGACTGTCCAATTAACTCGTCAATGTGTGACGCAGATGCCACATTGAGGCAGGTGGCCGATGACCACATCGCTAGTGTACCTTGATGAACTCCTTAATGGTGGTGGCCTCCTTGAACTCGATGTCGGTGGCGGCAGCGATGGCCAGCAGGTTCTTGAACCCGTTGGCGATGGAGTGCGGCGCGGAGGCCACGGTGGGGTAGCCAATGGCCAGCGACAGCGCGGCCACGTTGGCCACTCCCTCCTGGAACTTGAGGCGCAGGTCCTCGGGCTTGATGTCCAGGATTGCCGGCGCGAAGATAGTGCCAGAGTCGTAAACCTACAGAAAACAAATGAAAAATATTTATTTGGCAAAACAACATTAACCATGAACTTAATAATATCCATTAAGATCCACACTAGGTAAAATGAGTTAGCACAAATACTCTAGTGCCCAGCCCCACCTATCAATCATTAAGTTACCATGACATCCTCATCCTCATTAATATTATAAATGCGAAAGTGTGTTTGTTTGTCCTTCAATCCAACTGCAACAGAGCTACAGATTGACGAGATTTTTTGCTTGGGTACACATGAGGACCTGGAGAGTGACATAGGCTACATTTTATCCCGGGAAATCAAAGAGTTCCCACAGGATTTTAAAAAACTTAACCCACATGGATGAAGTTGCAGGCTCAGTTAGTATAAAATAAACACATCTGTAATTTTTCTCTGCCATTATTCACCAATACATGAATCAGATGTCTACATGTAGTCTCAATTACCAGCAAGTGTACTGATTACCAAATTGATTCTACATGCAAATTGCTATTCCAAAGGTAAATTATCAGAATGCACTAATACTATGCAGACTGTACTCAACTCTTTGGGTCATGTTTTTTTTAATGATTTATCTGAGAATGCCTGACCTACATGCTTAGTCTAAATTTTAATTCGATTGACTGACGCTAATGTCATCAAATTCTTATGATTTATCAAAATAAAACTTAGACTAAGCTTACTAAAGGCTGTAAAATTCAATGCAATTGTGAAGTAATGTAGTATCTACCCAGATAGAGCAACTTTTTGCCAGTTTTTCAAAGCAGAATCTGCTTTTGGAATCAGTTTACCACACAGGTTACATGACATAAATGATAATTCTGAATTTTTTTTAAATTACCTGCTTGACAACAAGACCGTACGAGAAGGGAGAGATGTTCAACATGTTGAGGAGAGTGGCTTCCGAAGCGCCGACCTTGTCTCCGGGCTTCAGGATGTGCACATCGTTGATGATTTCAATGGTACCTGCAACCCCACACTTCTTATAAAGTAAAAGAAAAAGATTTTACAACTATACACTTATGCTAATTTTACTGAGGAAAATATGTGGATTCATAAAATGCACAACATTTAGTACAAAACAGTTAGGTGAAGTTCAGAATTTTCCAGTACAATTTATGACAATTCATGTCAGTTCAGGGTACCTTCACTTCACTATCATTAAATGATCAACACCAAAATGGTGGCATCCAAGTTTCTTCATTCATATTATCAGAAGTATCAAGTTCACAGATTTGTTCGATTGATGCCAGATGATAATTATAAATTTTAATGTATCTTTAAAATGCCAGTGCAATTTCCATGTAAAAACAATCACACTAGGATAAATTTAAAGAATATTTGATTTAGTCTGAAAGCGAAGCCAGAAAAACAATTTGTATTTTCTGGTATTATAACAGACAGGTATGATAAGTCCTTCCACAGAATATGATTCAAAGTGAAAATATAATTTAGCAATGATT
This sequence comes from Hipparchia sbordonii, assembly GCA_038048805.1. NCBI lineage: Eukaryota > Metazoa > Arthropoda > Insecta > Lepidoptera > Nymphalidae > Hipparchia > Hipparchia sbordonii. The sequence goes on along the minus strand of CM076099.1, from coordinate 14,196,075 downwards.
ATGTTCCCTAGCTTTTTCCTGTATATCCCCTCTACTTGTGAGTTTTGTAAAGAAAACCTGGATATATGATTTAAGGATTTTTTTTTTTTATTATGAATACAGCCCTTACCCTTGGAAATCTTGGTGGGAATGGAGAGTGCCTGGAAGAAGGCGGTCTTCTCAGGTCCAAGACCAGTGTTGTGAGCTGGAATGACCACAGCCAGCGGGGCAATAGCTCCCGGCCTGGCGGGGGCGCGGACCTTGTTCTCCAGGAGCTTATCACGGACCTGACAACACAAACAGAATATTATAACCTATATGATTTTCAATTGTCACATTCAATGATATATTGTTAATTCTATAGGTATACCAAAATCTCCTTTGAATCATGAGAGCTAAGCCACATGGATTCACAACAATTTTATAACTGTAATTTTATTAGCTGTCCTTAATACAGGTCGACAAAGTCTAGCTAGGATAGCCAGTTTTGATCCTAATAAGTTATTTTATAACAAATATATGCATATTATACATTGTTAGAATATTTATAAATGGGTGTCTTTTTAAGTATAAAAATATGAAAGATTACTATTGTATTTTTGTAATAAAAACATTTCTACAATTTTTTATTTGTGATACTTTTGAATTGAAGCAGCGATTTGTACAGCAGTGGACATCTATCGGTTGTTGATGCTGAAGATATAAAATTAATGTATCTTTGAAATGCCAGTGCAATTGCCAGATTGAAACCATCACACTAGGATAAATTCAAAGGATTGATGTAGTCTGAAAGCGAAGCCAGGAGATCAATGCTATATCACCTGGTATTATAACAGACAATCTTTGAACAAATTTCAATATTTCCCAAGTCTTTGTGAGCCTTTAGGGAATATTCGAGGCATGATAAAGATGCAAAGTGGATATACCAACATGTGAAAGACTATAAATGGAGTTAAGAATAGTTAAAACTTATTGTTTTATTTGATAAACCATCTAATAAAGACCGAAGACAAGCATGCTAAGTGTAAACTAAGTTTTATCTATATTATTTCCTAGGTGAGTAAATTTTCATATAGGTGGGTACATAATTTTATTTTTATTTTATTTTATAATGACTAAGATTGTCCCTTACATGCTGTATATCATAACATAATAGTCTATACACAAAAAAATTTGAACTCTCACCTCAACCAAGTCTCCGCGGGTAAACACAAATCCAACATTGCCCTTGATGTGTGGCAGCAGCTTCTCCAGGGCAGGGTTGGTCTCCAGATGGTCCTTGATGGCCTTACGCATCATGGTGTTCTTGCCCATCAGAATAATGCTGCTGCCGCGGAGAGCAATGCGGATTTGCTGCATCTGCTGTGAGCCTACATTGTCTGCACCCACAATGAAGCATTTTGGGTAATCGTCTAACAGGGTCTGGAAAAAAATTAAAATTATGTGAAGTTGGATGGTATAGTTTACTTGTTATACTTTTGCGAGCTTAGTAATTTTTGCACATTTATATGTGGATGGTATGCCGAACTGTAAAACTGGTTGCGACCTAAATTCATTTGATGCTTTGACCAAGAAACAAGTTATGAGAAATCTGAACATCTGCATGTTTGTAGGTTAGATTTCAATATTTTGTACTTACGATGATCTTGGTGAAGTAGTTGGTCTTCCAAGTAGCCTTGTCCTCCCTACCCATCTTGATGTGTGTAGGGACTTCGAAAAATTTAAGGACTGCAAATAATAACACATCGTATTAATAAAAGACGTCAGCACAGAGCGGACTTGATACGAAATAGTATCGTATACGAATGGATTTTCAATTGTAAGATGTGATATTACCAAGCAAAAACGTAACAGCTTTATGATTTTTATAGAAATATTGGATTTATATTTAATAACTTACCAAGACAAAACACAAATCGCACAAATACGTGCGCGCTGCGGGACAAAAAGAGATTTAATTTATGGTTTTAGTGATGCGCTTGGGTGATGCAATGGTGAATGATGCGATAAAAGCGTAATCGATATATATCGATTACTGAAAATCGAACAGAGAAATTAATTCGATAAAGGAGGAATTTTGAATTATTCTTTGAAGTTAAGTTTAATTCAATTTTACAGAGATAAATCGCATACAAACGTAACGTTACTTACTTTGTTAAATTTTATAATAATACAATTTGGTTACAAAATTATACAATCTTAAACAAAAATTATACGGGTGCCTAATCGTAGTGTTCGTTGCTATAGTAATCTGTGGTGGGTTCGTGGTCTGTGGTATATGAAAGTTGACGTTCATGGTTTCCCATCGTAGAGAGAGAAGACATAGAGCCAGTGACGATTTCTTTCTCACTCACACTAAAAAGAGAGCAGAAATAAAGTTATTAATGTGATAAACAGAGACGCAGCTACCCAATTTTTTGTCCCTCATCGTGTAACCAGTTTTTTCAAGGTCGACACACTTTTGTGCGAAACAAACTGACAGTTAATAAGAAAATGTGTGTTGCCAGCTTTAGGTACCTATACAATGTCCCGATTTTCCCTATCCTACTTATATTATAAATGTGAAAGTTTGAATGTATGTATGGCCATCCATACAGTATACATCCAAATTTCAGCCATATCGGTTTAGTGTGGCGTGATTGAGTAACAAACATATGGATGTTTGTTACTCAATACGCCACACTAAACCGATATGGCTGAAATTTGGCACGGAGATAGGTTTTTTTAGTAATGTCCTCTGACATACCGTAACGGCGGGTTACTTTGGCTACTTTTTCAATTTTTTTTTTAATTTTTGTTGAAACAAAATAAAGTCGTGATGGAAGAAATGAATATTATGAGAAAAGAAAAGAAAGATGATGGATACTAGAATATAATATATGTCGGCGATGATTAAAGTGTATTCAGTTAGATAGTGTCGGTTACTGTTCTGAATCATCCTGAAGTTTCATTCGAATGTCCAACGACCAGTCGAGAACTGTTGGCGATCTTAAGAATTATTTTATTTACAAAGTTCTTAATTTTTAAAGCCATTTTTAAATAGCTAGAGACAGACTTTTAATGTTTTTTTTAAATAATTATTAACTTAAACTTTATTATGAAGAGTTGCAGTTTTATACGACTGCCTGAAAAAAGGAATATACTGTTAATTTCATTAATGATGATTTTGATGACTAAATATACAATTTTTGTTGCTTTTAATTCAATAGCATTACTCGATCGAAGGAAAATTTTAACTGTTCATTAAAAATTATTTTGTGTAACATTCTTACTAGTAACGAAAAAAAATTTTCCTTTGTGTTACATACATCTTTTTTCAAAGTGACTCACATATGCTAAATTTCTATTCGGCATTTCAATATTTTTTTTAAGGAGCAAATAATTATCTAGTGAATTGGTCCTATGAAACTACATTAAAAAACTTTAGTATAAAAAAAAATATTTTTAAAAAACCGACTTACGTGTACAAACTAAAATTATTTTATACTTTTAAGTGGTGGTTGAAGTTAATATTGTGTGCAATAAAGAATAATAAATTCTTTATTGCACACAATATTAAGATATATGTAAAAAAATAGGAGCTTACCCTAATAGGTATGTCTCTCCCAGACAATCTTATATGTGTAGGTATGTTATTTAAAAAATAAAACAGTTCAGCATCTGTTTTGTCGTTTTATTTAAAAATCCTGGGAAGAATTTTCCATCTAATTTGGGGTACTAGGGGAGTGCAGTTATTGTGGCAACATTAAACTCGAACTTGTCATGTGACGTCATCGTTACGTCATGTTATCTCTATTTCAGTCGCGGTTACACAGTACCTTGGTCTATTGCCTTCTCTGTCTACGTTTCCCATCTAATTTTTGTAATTTTTGATTTTTTGTCATAAATCCTATCTCCAGTCGCATTTCTCAATTTTTACGTTTTGTAGAATATAAATGAATTTCATATTTACGATCGGCAGACAAGTACTCAATTCAACACTAGTTACACATTATTCTAAAGGCAGATAGAAAAGTTTATAGTATATAAAACATGTCGTTGTTTCGTAAACCCAAAAAGATTCAGAGGCGTATATTTTGTGCTGACGATGACGAGGACGGAGACCCCGAGCCGCCGCCGCCACCAGTTATTAGCCACAATAGAAAAGAAAACAAGCCAATTAAAAGCACCACGCTTTTAAGCTTCGCCGATGAAGGTATGCAGCAGTAGCTTGAAATCGTTATGTGACCTGCGATAGGCGTTCTTTTGTGACTACGTGAAAACAATATAAATATTAGTAGAAAGTAGTGCGCTTCTGTATAACTATGAACTAATCCGAAGTTCTTATTATTTATTAGCGATGAGTGAAAGTACTGTAAATAAATGTCTTTCTATTAGTATTGGTAACCTCTAAAATAATTGTTTTTATCATCAGAGAAATACTCTTTTTTTACTAACCGATCATAGTTAGTGGAGATATGCATTGCTGGACCTAGATTTTGTGTATAAGATTCCTCAAGCCATGGTGTCCCTAGAGTGGGGTCTGTGAAGCACTGCATTTCCTTTAAGAGGTTGCCATTCCAGGATCTTGATAACTAGTTCTCCTACAGACCTCCTCCTCATTTCTTTTTCCCACTTTCTTTCTCATTTTCTACACAATTTAGACATGACATACAGAAGTAGTGTAAATGACAAATGATATTCTTGTACCTAGCCATAACTACACTGTTTTTAAAAATGATTAATTAATCAATTGTATAGTTTGTGTTACTTTTGTAATGAAAAAAATGGTAGATTTAAATAAATAGAGTTTTAACTTTTCTGGAACCAGAACAACAGCGCAAAGTTAATCATCATTTAATCAACTTTAAAATTTTTTGTTGTGTTATGGTTGATTATGGCCTATAAACCTCCTTGGGGAGGAGATCTGTGCTCAGTAAGGAGCCATTGATGGGTTGTTGAAGCTGATGACAGTGTTGTGTTACTTTACAGAGGAAGAAACAGAGGTGTTCAAAGTGAAGAAGTCTTCCCAAAGCAAACGTTTGGCCAAGCGCAGGGACAAGGAGAAACGCAGGCTACCAGATGGTGATAATAATAAATATGACAATCATAATGATGATGTCACTTTTGTAAGTTACATATGCTGTATATCTTGTAGTTATATCATTACAACGTCAATACAAACACATAAAAAAATACTGTTTCGTAATATTACTTAAAATGCTACTTTGTTTACGTTGAAATCATGTCACAACATTTGATAAAAATTGATTTTATTTCTAAATGAAATCAATCATTAATATCATTTTCATTTTTAGGGCAAATATAAATTTTAAGGAGCCTAAAATATATGTTTGCCTTATAATTAAGAAAAAAATATTAACTCAATGTATTATGAGTCAGCCAGAAAATATTGGCTATTCATTTATTTATTACTAGACTAGACAACTAACAAAATATTCAAAAAAATATTTATGTTTTCATTCACTGCCCAGATTTTCAATATCCACAGCAACATATATTATACATACTTCAGTTGTGGGTTAGTCTAAAAACGATTGTATCAGTGTGATGATTGCAAATATCTCTGCCTAGCTGAATTTATGGCACTCATGCTGCATCAATGCATTTTATCCAACAGCAAGAGAGTCAATCAGCTAATCAGAGGTTATTTTGATAGTTGACTATGCAATCATTTTTAGACAATCCCATAACTGATAATTATGTTTCTACACTATCATCTCACTGTACCTTGCATTATTTTTAATACAACAAAAAATATACATAGGAACACCCGGTTGAGGATACTGAAAAAGAGAAACCGAAAAAGAAGAAAGTGACACTAGAGGGATTGATCCTGTCCGGGCGGGCGGCGCTGGCGGCCGGCGCGGGGGACCTGTCCGACAGTGGGGGCGAAGACGGGGCGGCGGGGGAGGAGGAGGAAGATAATAGGGGGTTCCACCAGTACCGCGCGGAGTCGGTGCGCGCGGCGCTGGCCGTGGCGCACCCGGGGCACATCCCCGACGCGGCACTGATCCACGCGGCGCGCAAGACGCGACAGCAGGTATGAGAGGTGAGGGACTAGAGGGCGGCCGGCACCGGAGTTGTTCATGTCCTTCGTTTGGTTCAACTCAAGAATCATGTCCTTCGTTTTGTGGGCTTCGAAGACTTGGATTCGTAACTCATGTCCTTCATTTAGACTGCTTCAAAATCTGGATTTAATCCCTCTTCGGCAGGTGTGACATCTTAGATTCAAGTCTTGATTTGGTGTGCTTGAAAATTTGGATACATGATGACTTGGAAGAAAATGTCCTTCATTTGGTTTGTTATATTATTTGGATGTGTTGCTTCTAGGTGTTAGTAGGATGATGGCAGAGACTGCTTTGTGTAGAATTCTTTTGATTTGTTTGAAATATACTGGACTCAGAAATCGGTTATCCTGCCATAGCCTGCATATCCTGACATAATGTTAAGCAATATATGATGCTTTATTCATCAAAAAAGATGATACTGAAGATTTAAAAGTTTGAATTCCTAATGTTTTGTCAGTTTTGCCTAAAGAATTATGATGAGTAGAAAAATCTATTTTGTTTGTGAATTAAGTTTCTTTCTAGCATAAAATATGTATAAGGGTAAAATACGTGTTTGGTACTGGCAACAAGCATTGCTAGATTTTTTTGTTTGTACAATAGAAATACACATTCTGTGAAAATTTCAACTGTCTACCAATAGGTTATACGGATCATGAGATACAGCCTGCTGACAGACAGACGAACGGACTGATAGCGGAGGTTTAGTAATAGGATCCTGCTGGTTACTCTTTGAGTACTGAATCCTAAAATCTAATTTCAGTACAAATCTAGCAATGTCGGATACCAAACACATCCCACGGGGTCGACACTCCAGCAAGCCCTTCGATTTGCAGGCTCGCGAGCTAGGCGACTTCGTGCCCATACACTCCGAGAGCGCGCCCGGCTCGCGGCTGATACGCGACGACGACGTCGACGACGACGACGACGAGGACGGTAGGATACAGGTGCGGGGCTTGGAGCTGCCGAGCGATAAACCCAAACGTGAGTGTTTTTTTTTTAATTAGCCGGTCGTTTGGACATCGAACCGAGGCACGTGGCTGTTACGCGACATTTATTGAAATCACTCAGTAATACGCTCAAAAGGATTTCTTTTCTGTTTTCTTAGTGAAATGTAATAATAAAATAATTATAAAATGTAAAATATAATAATAAATAAATTATAAAATGTCATAATCTATACTATTATCGTAAAGAGATATAGCCAATTTTGTGAGTTTGTATGTATGTCCGGAGCAAACCACAGCACCTATTTCAAAAATTCTTTCACCATTTCAAAGGTACATCATTCCAGATGGTTATAGGCTATATATTACATACAGTTCAGCCATACATCATTTTCATGCAATAACAGTACCCAGCGCACACCTTGAAAAGAGTCAAAATTTACAGATAATATCTAGCCATAATACAATTATGTACATATTAATTTAATATAAATTATTAATTTACTTAGGTGGTACGGCGGCCGCACTTTCAGACGAAGAAATAAACAGCGAAGCGGAGGAATGGGAGGAGCAACAGATGCAGAAGGCCATGCCTTCCATTGTAGATATTACAGGTATCATTAAATTATTCATTATATTGTTATTTTAAAACTCGACTCCTACTATACAACGTGTAACAAAAGTGTGAAATAACCCTGAACGAGGTGAATGTGCTCATGAAACTGAACAACTTTCCCCAAGGAACATAGTTCGAAATATGAAAAAAATGTTTGCCTCCCATAATAAATCAATCAGCTGATCGTCAATTTTGTATGGGAGGTCCACATTTTTTTTTTCATATTTCGACCTATGTTCCTTGGCGAAAGTTGTTCAGTTTCATGGGCACATTCACCTCCTTCAGGGTTATTACACACTTTTGTTACATGTTGTATATTAACAGATAATTAAAGACTTAAGTGGCCATTTAGAGTAGTTAAGAGATTTTGATTGTTAGGCTTACCTAGTAATGGAACAAAATGCAGGAACAACACAAAACAACACCACACAAACCTAAAAGAAACGAAGAAGAAAGGGGATGGTGCGGGTTGTTACGTTCCCTCAAATATGGTTGAGCGAAGCAATGGCTGGATCATGCGTCATGCTCGTGAACGGGTGCCGCCAACGGGAATTGAATTGGTGTACCTACGTATGCATTTTTGCATTTTTGAAGCTTTATTGTGGAAGCACTGTATACATAGCATAGCTTTGTAAAAAAATTTTTTTTTTTTGAAAAGAGCAACTGCTGAGTTTCTTGCCGGCTCTTCTCATCAGAATCTGCATTCCGAACCGGTGGTAGATTTATGACGTGTCATAAGAGCTACAAGTTAGCCTACATGAAATAAATAAATTTTGAATTTGAATTTACATAATGATCTTACATTGTTAACTTTACCTTGTTATATTGATTATTGTGGCACAGGTAACGGCATCGACCTGAACCCGTTCGCGGTGGCGCCTCCACCACCCCAGTTAGGTGACACGCCCTCGCACCTGCGCTCGATCACCGCGCCCGGCCAGCCGCCGCCCGCGACCGCGCAGGAGCTCGTGGACGCTTTGCAGCTAAGGTTTATTTCACATCATCATCATCAGCAAGAGTGCATCCAGTGTTGGACATAGGCCTTTTTTAAGTGGCACCAACGTTGCCTATATGCTTTTTATATCCAATCAATGCCTGCCACTTTCCGGATATCATTACTCCCGGGGGCGCTCTCGGGGGATGACGAGGGGTATAAGTCCACATTATTTACTGATCTTTAATGTCAATGATTAGTTAAAGAAATTGCTAATAAAATCAAATTGTTTTTTTTTTATCCAAGATAGGCTTGCGCTTTTGTTACGGTTATGCATATGTTCTAACATATGCATAAATGTAACAAAGCTTGCGTGAATCTAGTTACTATACTATACATACATAACCATTTAGTATATGGTACTATACTATATATGACCATTGGCCATGTAGTAGTGATACTATAATAATTTGTCTATAATAAATGACCATATAGTATATTATCTTCAAAACTTACCTAAAATAAATTGTTGCAGCAAGAATACCATAAACTCAGCCAATTGCAGCAATTGGGGTTGTAGCAATGATTGATTCAGCTTTTCCACAGTCTACTTTTTATCCTATTTCGACCCAAAAAGGAATGCCGCGACTTTATCACCACAATTTCAGGTTAATAGAGCTACAAACAGACCGGCAAACGACAATGAACAAGCGGGAGTGTTGCAAGGAGCGGCTGTTGAACGCGGCCCGCACGCGGGAGTCCCGCAAGGCGCGCTGCGGGGAGCTCGACGCAGCGTACCGACGCGCGCAAGCCGCACGCGGCTATATCACCGACCTTGTTGAGTGTTTAGATGAGAAGGTGAGTTAATACTATCTACAGGTGATTTTTTTAGTGGTTCTATATCGTTTGAAATATTTTTTTAACCATAAAATAAACAAATCATGGCCATACTATTCGACGAAATTAAAATACGCGCTCAGAGGTCAACGGCCGCCGCGCGCGCCTAATGTATCAACAGCTGATAGATTACGTTTGTAGGGTGACCCTGACCATCAGTTTAAAAGTGGATCTCTTTGGTAAGATCCATCGTCGTATTCTTAAGTAAAATAAAAAAATAAAGAATACGTGTTTATTAGATTTTGTTTATATACAACATAAAAAAACTCAGGGAGTATTATCTATTACCACTTATTTTATAACACGTTTTGCGCTCGCTTCGCTCGATTTAATGGCGTCTACTGTCGCAGATGCCCGAGTTAGAAGCACTGGAGGCGCGAGCGCTGGCGCTGCATCGCCGCCGCTGCGACTTCCTCGTGGAGCGACGACGGGCCGACGTGCGGGACCAGGCCCAAGACGTTCTTGCTTTAGCAGGTACGTCTCTACACCAACCTGAAAAGAGCCATCACTGTACACATTAATATAAATTTTTATTTGTATCTCAGAAGCATTTGGCTCGAAATATTCAGAAATGAAGAATTTAAGTTATCGATTTACTCATCTGAAGTAACAATGAGCTTACTAGTAGCTTCATTAACCAATAGATGTTCTCAAGGTTCTTAATATTTACAGAAATTAATGTTCTAACTTCTTTATATGTTTTCTACATCACCTTCAAACCGCTCAAGAGGTTATCCCTTTCCACTGACATCTAATAAAAGTCGCGGAGAACGTGAAATACAAGTAGACTACTTGTGGCGGCAAAGAGAGTAATGATTTATACATTGTCAGTTTTTACTTCCACAGGAGACAGGGCTTCGCATTATGTTATATGTACGTTTATTGATAAATAAATAAAGATTTATTTATTTTATTATTATTGGCAGCCCGAGCTGGTGCGGCGAAACCCGTGGAGTCGGAGGAAAAGAGACAACGCGTAGCCGAGCGGGAGGGAAGGAGACGGGCGCGGAGGTTGAAGCGAGAGAGCGCGGGGACGGCGTCCGCGCATCGCGACGGCGACTCCAGCGACGACGAGCTGCCGCCCGCGCAGACGCACCACGCGCAGCAGGAGACAGGTAACATTCTAACAACATCAGTAGATAACTTTCCACAGTCTATACTCAAGAAGCAAGGTCACTTCGACTCGAATTAAACCTATTGACTCGAAATTATTGTATGTAGATCCTACCGACTGCGCCAAATATGTATTGGAGGCAGCTAGAAGAGCCTTCCAGTATGCGCGGAGGGTGACCACCGAGGGGATTTTAGTGGGTAAAAACACCACATAACCCGGAGTCTACCACAGGATTTCGGGTATCATTTCCCCCTCATTAAAAAAAAGCAACTCGGTATTAAGACATTATATGTGTCATATAGTAGTGAATAGTCTATTAATGCACGACACTTAAATAAAGTAAATATATATTATGAGCACGAAATCGTGGGCATCAGTAATTTTACGGTTATGTTTTAATGTAACATTTTTAATACATTAATGTCCTCGAGCTATAAAAACATCTCTGAATAATGGAGAACTGAACTCGCAACTAAACTAAAATTCATAAAACTCAACTTATTAATCTAGGTATGCGATGTTGGTGAATGTAAAAATGAAATGAAAATATTCTTTATTGTACACCAAATAAGAACTCACATTAATAATATACACGCAAAGAACACAGAGTACAATAGGCGACCTTATCGCTAAAAAGCGATAAGGTCGCCACCATGTGTCCTTTTACCATGGGTTGCTTCCAGGCAACCCATGGTAAAAGGAGAAATATAAACAAAACAGGGAAGAGTGTTCACTAAATTGCAGATAGTTAACCAGATATAAAAATACAAGAAATAAATGACGAACGAATGTATTTATGATTGTAGAAGCAATCCGCGCGCTCTCCGGGCGGCTATTCGCGGACGCGCTGTCGGCGTGGCGCGACGTGCGCGGCGTGTGCGCACGCATGGCACGCCTGCGACGCCGGCAGCCCACGCTGTACAACGACGCCTACGTAGCCGAGTGTCTGCCCAAACTGCTGGCACCTTATGTTCGACACCAGGTAAGAAGAAAAAGTCCCGCACTCCGTGCGTAAGCTTTTTAAATCCGTCAAAAAATTACGAAGTCAGAAATGATCACTGGTTATTAACTAAGCTAAAGTTTTGTTTGTTTTTTATACGACTAAAAAAAAAGGAGTATATTGTTTTCAGGATTCATGTATGTATAATATGTAGGTATTTGTATGTATGTGAGTTTCTATATTCCACCATAACTTCTATACTCCTGAACCGATTTTGATGAATGAGGTATCATTAGAATCCTTAGCTTATTCCGGGTGATAGGCTAGTGAAATTAAAAAAATAATGATACCGCATACCGCATGGTACCGCATAAAAGGCTAAAGTTGAAAATGATTAGTAGATTCCACGTTCAATATCCAGTAATTCACAAAAAAAAAAAAAAATTAAAAATGTGATAATAGTAATGACTGTGGGTATTTAACCTTTTAGTTCGTTTTTTGGCTGGGCAGTTGTGTTTTTTTTAATAATAACTTGTTGGATTTATGTTTTGTATGAATTCGCTTAGCCTTTTATGCTGAGATCTCGTTTTAACTCAGTCTTGGGTCAGAGCTGAATGAGAGTGCTTTTATACATTTCAGCCTTACTGCTGTAGCAAATGACTCGACTTATATGTCTAGTTCCTACTAGCCAATGTGTATTCCTTAAGGTGGTTTGATCCGGTCAGCGGTCACATCAGCGCCAATAGATGGCGTAGATTTTGTAATTAGACTTATTTTTTTTTTTTTATGAATGAAAATGTGAATATTTTTTTATAATAATATGGTTCCCGGTTGTAGCGGTATATTTGTAATATATCCAACTACGTTTCAGATGTATTTTAATTTTCAAAATACTTTCATTTGTATTGATAATCACGCGGTGGTAGCAGCACTGCTGCTCAATATACTTTATTTATAACAGGACAAATGAAAGTATTTTGAAAATTAAAATACATCTGAAACGTAGTTGGATATATTACAAATATACCGCTACAACCGGGAACCATATTATTATAAAAAAATATTCACATTTTCATTCATAAAAAAAAAAAATAAGTCTAATTACAAAATCTACGCCATCTATTGGCGCTGATGTGACCGCTGACCGGATCAAACCACCTTAAGTGCTCGAACGTTCTCTGTTACAGTTAATATTATGGAATCCGCTGGCGGACGAAGATAACGAAGACTATGAGAAAATGGACTGGTACAAGTGAGCATTGTTTGTATATTATTATATGAATCTTTTCAGTGTTGATTAAAAATCATTTTATCTGTTGGGAGGCTTTGGCCATTGCTAGTTACCACTCTACCATCAAAACGTGTCACCAAGCGATTTATCGTTCCGACACGATGGCGTTTACAAACCGATTAGGGGGTATGGGTTGACTCTACACAGCCATACCCGTTCCAAACCAACCCGCTACCATCTTAGATTGCATCGTCACTTACCATCAGGTGAAATCGCAGTCGAGGACTATCTTGGCAACGAATAAAAATAGTTATTTGTTCAACAAGATACCAAAGTTCATTTTTGTTGCGAGTACCTAGTTTGAACCCCGAGTGGGCGAATGATTCTAAGTTAGAATCATGAGTGTAGTGAAAAGTGAATGTAGTGAGGTGAAATAGTACATTATGGTACAAGTGTGGAACATTGGTGATGAAATGAGCAAGCAATAGGTACATTAATTTATTTGTACTATTGAACACTACCTTTTTGTATAGAAACTTTTTTAAAGGCAAAGCAACTCTACAAATAAAATTTAAAAAAAAACTCTAACTCACCTGTGAATAATAGTAATGAAAAAGTCACAGTTTGATTATAGGTGTCATTATGTGCCTCATTGCGGTGAAACGGGAGCCACTTTATGAGCAAGTATGTTGAAAAGAATATTACTGTTTCCCCAGATGCCTGATGATGTACGGCGTCCGTTCCGAGAAGGTAGCGTCGGACTCGGACGAGTCCTCGTCCTCGGAGTCGGAGGCCGGGCCTCGCGGCGCGGTGCGCGTGACGGAGGGCTCGGTGCGCGAGGACCCCGACCTCATGCTGGTGCCTACGATTATTGATAAGGTTGTGTTGCCGAAAGTTACCGGTGAGTCCGCGTCGGAAGGACTGAGTCCCGTTGAGTACGATTCACACCAGACAGAGCGTCGGATCGCTGAGGCCGTCTAATAGTAAAAATAATAAAATAATAATTAATAACCAATCAAATGCAAGTCGGACTCGCATATGAAGTTTTCCATTTTCGTACCGTCCCTGTTCATTTTTAATTTATTTTTATTTGTTATAACTGTTACAGAAATAATATATATATATTATCATATGATAGAAAGGTTTTTTTTTTTTCACTTTATTAAATTACCACTGCGGTCCAACGCGTATCGCCAGGTCTGAATCATACTTTGCATTATATCTTTAGTTTTTATTTTTTCAATTTCTAATTTGCTGTGCGAATTTATTGAGTATACGACGTTAGTTTTAAGTTTGATAACCATTTTAAATTCTTTCATCTAAATATAGTGGACTGTAATGTCCACTATAGGTCTTATAACTGGGAGGTCTCGGGATCGATTCCCGGCGGGGACAATTTCGGCAATTTATAATTTCTAACTGGTGTGGATCGAACCTGCGACCATTAAGTTTTGAGTCCGCACCTGTAACCGTTGAGCTATCGAGCTTGTTTTGTATTGTTGTAACTTGCGTGTATAGTCTGATTTTTAATTCGATGGAATTCTGACAGTTGTCATTTTATAAATAGAGTAGTAGATGTAGTTCGATTTTACCCCAAACTATCCCTCAGGAATTTGTCATACATATATCTATGTGCGGCAATTGATTTTTATTTTTATAAGTTTAATTATCTTTTTTGTGGGATTTTTTTTTCTCTGAGTGGTAACATACGTCAGAATTCCACGCAATTAAAAATAGGACTTTAGTTATTGTGAATGTTTGGGCTGGTTCAGAGATCGTGGAGCACGCGTGGGACCCGATGAGCGTGCGCGCGTGCGTGCGGCTGCGGCGGCTGCTGGTGCGCGCGTGCGAGCTGCCCGCGCACGCGGCGCTGCCCCGCCTCGCGACGGCCGCGCGCGCGCGCCTCGCGCACGCTCTCAACGCGGACGTGTTCCTGCCCGCCCTGCCTCCCCAGTGAGTATCGTCCACGAATATTTGAGCCCGACAGATTCATGTAAACCCTATTTTAATAAATTCAAAAAAGCATGAGTTATTTATTAAGCTCTTTGTGTCTGTTCTTATAATATGTGTGGTGTACAATAAAAGTATATTCATTAATTCGTACGTTTGGGCAGGCTGCTGGAGGGTCCGGGCGGCGCGTTCTGGCGGCGCTGCCTGGGCAGCGGCGTGCGGTTGCTGCGCGCGGCGCTGGCGCTGTCCGCGCCGCCGCCCGCGCTCAACGCCAACTCGTTGGTTCTCTCGCTGATTGGTGAGTACAACTAAAAGTATATTACTACAAGTATATATTTTGCTTAGTCGGAAAAGTAAGCGGTGCTTAACTTTTTTCTGTTGGCGAATTATAGCAAAATAACTCTAACCTTTTCTTGTTAATCATGAACTTCCGCAAAGTAACGCCTGATTTATAGAGTATACTCTGGCTCGGTTCGGACTTGGGTTAGAGTTGAAACGAGCCACAGAAATATGCTCTGACATAAATCTGTCTCGTTTTGGCTCTGCCTTGGGTCTGGGCGGAGTGGGGGTGCTGTCTGTAGATCTCACTTAGTATTACTCAAACTTTGTACCTACTTTTAATTTTTGTGTGAGCTGAATAAATGTTTATTTATTACTAGCTGTGCCCGCGACTTCGTTCGCGTGGAATAGTGACTTTTCGGGGCGCGGCTCTCAGCGCGCTTTATATAGCCACGGACGCTCAGGCGCGAGGCGTGTAGTACGTACTCTGTACGTTAAAAATGTTCGCCGTGATTCTTTAAATTGACATAACTTTTTTATTTATGAACCGATTGACATGAAATAAACACTAAATGTTAAGTGAAGCTTACTACAATATTATATTAGTGAAAACAGTATCTAAATCGAATAAGCCGTTTCTGATATTAGCGTACACAAACACACAAAAAAAATATCGATATAATAACAACCCCTGCTACTTTTTTTTTATATATTTCCATTGTACAGACACCACTTTTCTACAATTTTATTATATGTATATAGATTTATTCTATCCAATATTCTATAGTTGTAATTTTGTTGTTACAGAAACGCTGTGCTGCGCGGCGGGCGCCGCCCCCGGGCCGCAGATGGCGGGCGCGGTGGCGGCGCTGGCGGACACGCTGCCGCGCACGGGCGAGCTGCGCGCGCGGGCGCTGCGCCGGCTGGCGGCGCTGGCGCAGCTCGCGCTCACAAGGCTGCACAGCGACAACCCCTTGCACTTGTAAGTTCCACTTCCTTTTTTTATATGAATAGCGCGCAAACGAACTGGCGGGTCACCTGATGTTAAGTGATTACCGCCGCCCATGAACACTTGTAGTACCAGAGGCACCACCAATGTGTTACCGGCTTTTCAGGAACTTATTGGTTTTAACCGACTTCCAAAAAGGAGGAGGTTCAATTCGGCCGGTATCTTTTTTTTTTTTTTCTATGTATGTTCACCGATTTCTCCGGGGTTTCTGGACCGATTCACGCGATTTTTTTTTAATCGACAGAGGAAGCTTGCGAAATGGTCCCATAATTTTTTTTACCTTCAACTCCTCAAGCCTGATGCTGCAGGGGTACTTTCCCCCTTAATTATGGTGTTTTAGGAACTGTAGTTTTTAATCTTTAGTGGAAGTGTACTTTGGCGGCCAAGTATCTGACCAGATATAGGCTTAATGTCCTGTATCCGGCTAGATAGGTTAGATAATGCATTTTTTATTTTTTTATTCGATGACAATGCAGTAACGATGCAGTCTAAGAGTGGGCTAACTTGAAAGGGGTATGGCAGTGTAGATTCGACCCATACCCCTAATCGGTTTCTAGTTTTCTACACGCCATCGTGCCGGAAAACTCAATCGCTTGGCGTTTTTGACGCCACGGTAGGATGGTAACTAGCCACGGCCAAAGCCTCCCAGCAATCGAGACATCCGTTTCATCTCTATTTTACATTATTCATGGAAATTATTCCCTTTGGCAGGAAAGCCCTGGAGCAGGCGAGAGGCGTGCTGGCGGAAGCGAAGGCGGCGGAATGACGTCACAACACACCATCTAACCGGTTTATCTACACTACAGTTAGTTGAACACACAGATTTTGAGTTACTATCAATTAATAATAGTTTTAGTGAAAAGATTGTGAATTAATGAATATACTTCAATTGTATACAATTTATATAATATTAGCATACAATATGCGCCCAGCTTTAGTTTTAAGAAATCACGTCTGCAAATTTTGATTGGTCAAAATTCAGAGGTTACACTAAAGCCACATTCAAAATGTTAGATATTTCAATTAATTTTACGTGTTTTATTAATAATTTACATAGAAAAATAGATGTGAGAAATAAATGTCTATAAACCGAAATAATGAAACCTTTATGTAATAGTTTTATGTACAACATAAAATACAATAATATTGAAATAAATTATGTGGAAATTCAATGCTTTGCTTTCATTTTAAGGCTGAAACCTATAAAGCGTGCTTGTACATGAGACAGTTAAAACGAGACAAATATGCCCTGACATTACTGACCTCCATGTTTAATCTATGATTAACACTGGACTTGCTTCTGAGATTTCTTTTTTGTACTGTTCTTGCGTACCTAACAAACAAACATCCATCCATCCATACATACATCCAAACTTTCGAATTTATAATATTAATAGTATTAAGAAAGAATTTATAAATAAAAAATATTTGAGACATTTAACTTTATTTAGAACATCAGACAAATACCTACAACATATTGTGTATATTTTTAAATAGCCAAAATATAAATATAATATTATAATAATTTCAACATTTAAGACCACAATAATTAGTATTTCATATACTTATATTTTTCTATATTAAGTAGGTATAACAAAAAATAAAGTTATTTGAGACAAGACATAAATATAATCAATATAAAGTAGATACATATCACTAATTTCGTGGCTGACGTGTGGTTCGGCCGTGGTGTAACTGTTAACATGCTCGGACGCGATTCCCAGAGATGTGGGTTCGAATCCCGCCGGCCTCGGAATTTTTGATATGTATTTATAAATCTATTAGGTTATTTCCTTTAAGTGTAGGTTAACACTTCAATAAAAAATTAAAAATATAATAAGTCTTAACAATTCAACAAAAGGGAGGTAGTTTTAACATTTTATTTAGCCTATAAGAAAATTACTATTTGTCTATCTTCTATTGCATAAAAATACACGAAGTAGATAGGTCAGTACTATAATACAAGTTGCTTTGATTATTATTTTTATTTCAAAGCTCATTCAAAATGAAAATCAAAAATAAAATGTTAATGTTTCAACATAAAAAAATATCATACGTATCATATAATTCTTAGATATGACTTCTTCTGTC
Organism: Hipparchia sbordonii; assembly: GCA_038048805.1. Lineage (NCBI taxonomy): Eukaryota > Metazoa > Arthropoda > Insecta > Lepidoptera > Nymphalidae > Hipparchia > Hipparchia sbordonii. Next base: position 14,178,020 of record CM076099.1, on the reverse strand, counting down.
AGTTTATATGAATATAGAGATTACAAAAATCGGATCTTAGTAACTATCTTATAGCTGAGCGAAATCCATCATTCAAATCATCCTTCCATCTCAAAGAAGTGAAACTAGACCAAACACCCTATGTGTGGGTTGATGATTTTTTTTTTTAAGAATATTAGCCAAGCTGAACTTGACTTATAATCTCCTCTCTCCTCCAAATAAGCGAAAATCTTGTGCTAGGAGTGGGTACGACAATAGTGCAACGGGTAGGGTTCGAATCTGTGACCTTTCAGTTTTCAGTCTACACCTTTAACCGTTGGGCTATTGAGGCTTAAATGAGATCAATATGTGGCACAATTTCTACATAAATTACATATTATGTTATTTTCACAGCCACAACATTCAACTTAAAAAGAACACACACCATTCAACACAACACACACAGCCACAACATTCAACTTAAAAAGAACTTTCACATACATTTCTAGTCTAAAATATTAGGTATACTTATTTATTTTTAATACATATATTTTATATTTTTGTTTAAGTGTTTACTTACACTGGTACAAACTACTCGTAACCGTCGATATTAGTGATAAAGTATATAATATAAAGGTACAGTTTTGGTCAATAATGAGACTGCACAATAGATTAAAAAGACAGCTGCAGTCAGCTCAATTTTATCTCCTGAAATTCACCATTTATTATAGCTCTCAATTGGATGGATTAATTTCAATGCAGATTCTTTTATTTCAAAGCAAGTTCAATCTTTCCCATTTTAATTAAAAATCAATTTAGCCATTTGTGGATTAACTAGCTCCTTTCTCAGCACATAATTATATCTCAGAAAATAGTAATATACAGGGTGTCCCACGGCTATGCCACATGGAGGGGAAGTACCTTAAATATTGTAGATGGAACATTTTACTGAAAGAAGACTTCATTTTAATTTAAAAAACAATTTAAACTGCATTCATAGATTTTTAAATAATTGCCTGATTGAACCGGGACTCGAACCCGCTATACGAGAAAAAAAATTAACCTGTATCTTTATCATACCGATCGGAAGGCTTCATCATAAGGATTATTTTTTGTTAAATAACATAGCATGAGAAATAAAAGGAAGACCATGAATTTTAGCCTTTGATGTAAAATTTTGTTCAGAAAAATGAGAAGCTGACATTGGCGTATCGACATACAACTGACATGAACTATTACTAATGAGTATGCAATTCGTAGCTCTGTTGCAGCGGGATTGAAGGACAAACCAATAAATCAACAAACAAACACACTTTCGCATTTATAGGTAATATAAGTAAGGATTAGTAAAGATAGTAAGGATCGGGAAATGATGCGTACTTCTCAAGTGGGTACTCATTAGTAATAGTTCATGTCAGTTGTACATCGATACGCCAATGTCAGCTTTTCATTTTTCTTAACAAAATTTTACATCAAAGGCTAAAATTCATGGTCTTCCTTTTATTTCTCATGCTATGTTATTTAACAAAAAATAATCCTTATGATGAAGCCTTCCGATCGGTATGATAAAGATACAGGTTAATTTTTTTTCTCGTATAGCGGGTTCGAGTCCCGGTTCAACCAGGCAATTATTTAAAAATCTATGAATGCAGTTTAAATTGTTTTTTAAATTAAAATGAAGTCTTCTTTCAGTAAAATGTTCCATCTACAATATTTAAGGTATTTCCCCTCCATGTGGCATAGCCGTGGGACACCCTGTATATATGCTAAAGTTGACTTATAGCCTCCTATGCCCTCCAAATAAGCGGATATCTTGTGCTGGGAGTGTAAGAGTGGGTACAACATTAGTGCAATGGATGGGCTTCAAACCTGCGACCTTTCAGTTTTCTGTCTGCACATTTAACCGTTGGGCTATTGAGGCTTCAAATATATATATTAAAATTATAACATTCAATTGTTTTTTTTTTGTTTTCAAAGAATACTTCTACCCCTGTATTTACAATAGCACAGCACACATTAGAATTTAGATGCCATGTGCTTCACTCTGACAAACAGCAAATTTAATGAAATACAAGTCATTATCCTTACCTTAATTGAAAGAAATTAACTACTAACTTCTTTGTAATACACCAAGTACCGAAATACATAATATTATGTATAGAAATGGAGTAGGTATAAACATTTGCAATATGACTCATTAATACAAGGGGTACCTACTTTATAACAGTCAGAAAAACATAGACCTTAAATAAATACCTTATTCATTGGTATCATTGGTATCTTTATGCTTATTCAATATTCAATACACAGAACAAATAAATACTAATTCAATCACATTCAATAGTTTTAAGTGACTACACAAAATATAACTTAGGTCATCACAACGTCAGGTCTGCAGCTATTGTGCTTAAATCATCATAAATGCAGTATTCTGTATCTATCTACTGTACAAAAAGAGGAACTATAAAATGCAGCTTTGCATGCATAATTTCAAAAATAAATGATTTGTTCTTATTTTTGCCATTGAGTACCATACTTACCACTGCAGAGGAACTTTTTAACCAAGGAATTTTGTTGTTTTTCAATATAAAAACAACAAGAATGTCAAAGTCATTCCTTGGTTAAATGTTACTCGATAATTGTGATATTTGGCCTCTCTCATTCTCATATACGTATGTAACTGGTTATATTAAAAGCTTGATAAGCTTATGTAGTTTCTAGATCCATCATCAATTTATATGAGCCATCAGTATCAACACAGCAAAGTATATTTGCAATATTGCCTTTAACCATGGGTATCTTGGGATTCGCCAAGAATGCTGTGCCCTCAATGAAGCTGTATGGTCTTTTAGTTGAAATTTCTTCCAGATCCTCCATCAACTCAATGTTGTACCAGCATAGTATAGCATTTGCATCACCATCATTCTTTATTGTCACATTGACAACATCAGAAGACAGATGGCTACAATTACCGAGAACAATAGGATCTGACATTGGTGTATATTCCAAATTAGTGAAGTCCAAGCAAAAGTGCTGAGATACTTGATACTTGTTAATATGTGTAGAAATTTTATAGCCCACGTTCTCATCATAAACCCTATTGTTAATGTCTAACCAGTTGCTGCTAACTATCTGTGCTACCAGAGTTACAGTTGATGGCATGAACAGCCCACCTTTTTTGAGATGTGTGTTCCTTAAGTATTCAGCAATTTCTTTGTAGCGCATATCAATGTCCCCACAGAGCTCGAATATGTTACAGAATATTGCATGATACTTTTCCTCTCCGAAGTACTCATTTGTCCATTCATCCCCCATTAACATAGTTATCCGGGAGAGTGCAATATCGTTGACTTGGAAAGCTGCTTCAAGAAAGTCTTTATCATACTCAGTTTTTGCGCAGCAAGTTAAGGAGTGAATGCCTCGTTTTAACATGAACAATCCAAATACAGGGAAAGGACAGAAATCAATAACTTTGACTTCAGATATCTCCGTCATCTGTCCCAGGTACACATAAGCCATACCTATACAACTTTTGATCATTCTTATGTAGTCAGTATCATTTAGAAATCTGAGAACTTCTGGACTAATCCTCACTATATTATTGCCAACATCTTCTCTCTTGGTTATTTTGCCTGAATTCATTAAAAAGTTCACACTAAAACTTTCATTCTCTACCAGTGTTCTTGGTAGAGAGTCAAAAAATACAGCTTGCTGCCATGCATTAGCTCTATTCTTATTTCTGGGATCTGTTGTGATAGTTATGTTGGCAGTGAGATACAAATTAAACCAACCAATCAGAGCATTTATCTCTCCACTCTCCAATGCTTTTAACTCAACAGAATATGGCTCAGTACGATTGAACGTATCTTGAATATCATTCAGATTTGTGAAGTCAACTTTAACAACTTTAGCTGCCTCCGTCATGTACTTGATATCTGGATACAGGTGCACATCTTCACAGTCATAAGTTTCATCACCTGATTGAATGTGAAAATTATATTCTTGTAGGTTCAGAAGTGATTTAGGATTTGACTGCAACTGGAATTTAGCATTAAGCATATCAGAATGAGCACCTAGGACAAAGAATTCAGCACTGTGCGGGATGATTTGTGCAGAGTTAGATAACAAGTTTTGCCAAGCGTGAGACAGTGACTGCAAGATGTGCTCACCAAACAAGCCTGCATCAAAAAGCTCAGTCACTAAGAGGGAACGTTCCCCTCCTACATCTGAGTGGTTCATGCAAGTTGACATTTTATTTACGACAGCTATGGACATGAGGAGTTTGTTGTCCTCTAGAATACAGTCCGTGAGAGTGGTCATGACTTCTGAGCCATCACAGGCTGTGATGTGTGCAGGGTTACACTCTGTAGCATACATAGCTAGCAAGCCGGTTCCAGTGCCGAGGTCCAAGACAGTTGATTTACGGGGCTCGACAGTTTCGTGGATTGCGGCACGGTATGCTTCATTACGAGTTTTATCGTTGAGCATTCGAAAATGCCACCGCTCGACCATCAAGTTTTTCATTGAATTCAAATTTTTCTCTGCCCTCACGTACCCGGCGTCAACCTCGAGAGCTCTTTGGAACTGATGCCAGGCTTCTGCGTAGTAACCAAATTTGTAAAGGTATTTACCGATTTCATTCATCAAATACACATTGCCGGGGAACATGTTGATGGCTCGGCCGAAATTGGAAAATATGTCTTCGATCTTGTTAGCGGCCGCCAACACTTCGTTCAGCTTCATAATATTAGATCTGAATTCTGGTTCAAAGAGTGGTTTCAGTAGTGGATTTTTTTCGAAAGCCATCAAGTACAAATCCACAGCTTTTGCAAAACAACCATTAGAAGAGAGTTGCCTGGCGTAGGCTAAATACTCTCTCGCCAGCGTCGACATTATTAATATGGAAATTGAAAATCTATGAATTACCTAATGCCGGTTCTTTTTATTCACTTCTATAAATCTTTCCTTTTGAAAATATTTTGATCACACAAACAAACATACAACTTCGAACACAATCACAGATTACTATGATACTACGTATCAGATGGCTCAGTGCCCTACAAATTTTAAACCCTCGAAATCAAGGTCCATGATTGGTTAATGTATCATTTTGGAAAACTGCTGTAACCAATGGCGGATTAACAATTTTTTTTCTATTTTTGTCTATGGATTTTTATTTTTCTATTTTTGTCTATGTTATGAAGGTATCTACCATAGGTATGTATCATAGGTATCTACCACAGGTATGTACCGTAGGTATCTACCTATTGCCATCCTTGCCCATAATAATAATTATAGGTTATATTTTTTTAAAAATAGGTAATAAAGAAACAAATTTTTTAAAAATATTTGTTTAATTCACTTTGAAATAACATAATATCGCTTTTGTTATACACATTTTTGGAATTTCAGGTAAGTCTTTATGATCTAGTCTAATATATACTTACAGTCCATCTAAAAAGAGTAGAAATTAATAAAAATGGAACTAAAGTTAAGCTTAATGTGGCAACACTACGTTTGTTTACATAGTTCGGGTTCTATAGTCTCTAGTATAGTGATCTGTGGTCTCTAGTTCGGTTACTCTAAAAGAAAACATCAGTATTTTCTATTTAAGTTTGTTGTTTTTACGAAAAGGAAATAAGCACCATCACTACCATGAACCGTACAATACGCAGCGGAACGCGAAAAGTTATTTACAATGTGTATATGCGATGTCTTGCCGAGGCACAAGCTGGCAAAATTTTATCCGACTTATCCGATGTTTACAAGAGAGTTGCTGAAATGACAGGTATGTTGAGTGTATTTTGCTTTTAACAAATAAAAAATGAAATAATTATAGTGATAGTTGCTTAACAAATTCATTATTTTCCAGTTTTTGCAAATTTCTTAGTATTTTGAGGTTATTTCGTAGTTATAACTTTTTCACGGAATTTATAGCGCGATCGGTTGATTTGATAGTTTAAGCAGAAAGTTTTCTCATCATCATCATCAAACATCCCGTGCCTACTTTTATTCGTATAAATATTAAAAACCGGACAAGAGCGAGTCGGACTCGCTCACCGAAGGTTCTTTGTAGGTACATATTATAAATAGTTCGAGAATCGAGTCTCGTACGAACTTTAAATAAAGACTATATTATTATGATTTAATTACAAATTTTAAAGTTTTAAGTTTGAATATTTTTTACCTACCTATTGGAGTGAAAAACCTAGTTAATGTAGTGAAATTATTTTTGTTTCAGGAAAATCGGAAAGTACGATTAGAAGAATAGCAGAAGAAGGATCCAAAAATAATGGAGTATTTTCTACGCCCGGCAAAAATCGCAAAGGACGTCCAAAAAAACAATTGGATGACTTTGATATTTCTGCCATAAGGCAAAAAGTACATTTCTTTTATTCCGTTAAAAAAGAAATGCCTACTTTAAGTAAATTGCAAGCTGTTTTAAAAGAAGATATCGGATATGATGGATGCCGGGAACACTTACGAAAACTGTTGATATCAATAGGATTTCGGTACAAGAAATGCCAATCGCAAAGGTCAGTTCTTATAGAACAACCATTAATTGCCCATAAAAGGGAAAGATATTTAAAATTTATTATGGATAATCGCAATTTACCCCCCCAATTGCAAAAAAATATAATATATTTAGATGAAAGCTACATCCACTCGTCATACAAATTAAAAAAATGTTGGCAATCTATTGAAACAAAGGGCGTTCTCGCAGACGTTTCAAAAGGTAAGAGATGGATTATTGTGCACGCAGGGAGTGAGAAGGGATTTGTTCCTAATGCTTTATTGATATTTAGCGGAAAAAACAAAAATGAAGATTACCATTCGGAAATGAATCAACACAATTTTAGAAAGTGGGTGTTAGAGAAACTGGTGCCAAATTTGGAAGAACCATCAATAATAGTCATGGACAATGCCCCATACCATTCCGTGGTAAAAAATAAAGCGCCCACATCTGCAAGTAGAATAGATGAAATTAAAATGTGGTTGCAGGAAAATAAAATTTCTTTTGACCCATTCTTAAGAAAGCCTTCGCTTTTGATTTTAGCAAAACAGCATAAACAAGAGCCAATTTATGAAATCGACGAAATATTGGGAGAATACGGACACACAGTGGTGAGGCTCCCACCTTACCACTGCGACCTAAACCCCATTGAGCAGATTTGGGCTCTGGCTAAACAAAAAATAGCTTCAAGAAATGTGGGTGCTAGTGACATAAAGATGTTGACCGAGAAAGCTTTTCAGGAAATAACAGAAAATGATTGGAAAAACTGCTGTAATCATGTCAAAAAAATTGAACTGGAATATTATGAGCGGGGCAGGACAATGTATGAAGATATTGAAAAGTTTATTATCCAGGTAACAAATGATTCAGAAATAGATACATCTCATTCTGACTTTGAAGCATGTATGGATATTCAGACATATTCAGAAGTACATAGAAATGAAGAAGGTGCATCTACGAGTGTGTTAGATGTACAATATTTAGATTATAGTTTTTCTGATTAAATCTTTTAAAATTATTTTTGTAATTTATTATCAAAATAGATTTTATTTTTATTTTAAGCTAACTTCATTTTTTTAACTATGTTTTATAACATGTTATGGTACTTGCTGTAACCGAGGAAAAAGGGATTTTTCCTAGACAGTCATTGATGTAATAATATTTATAATACATTTGACTTTGGGACACCAAATTTCAGTCAAATCGGTTCAGTAGTGGCGTGAAGGAGTAACAAATATTTAAACTGCAATATTTTTAACGTTTGTAGAAAGTAGTTCTATGTAGGTGTGTGTTTCATTATTCCACCATAACTTCTAATCGCCGCAACAGATTTTGATATAGGTACGTGGTATAGGTACAACTTATGCTTCTCAGGTTCAAATAAAATTAATGATAATTTAAAACGATTTTCTTCAAAATAACCTTTTGTCTTTTAGATGTAGCTATTTATTACGCAAAATAATAATAAGTAGATTCAAGGTTCATAGTTCTTTATTTCATATAGGCACAATTTACAGGCACTTATAATTAAAATATACCAAGTATGAAGCCGGTTGCGGTCGCAGTATATTGAGTTGCCAAGTGTAAACATAAAAGCGACACTAGCGCCCTCAATTAATTTCTACTCTTTTTAGATGGGCTGTATATGCCCTAATTTTGTTTATTAGGTACACCCTACACCAATTAAGACGTCATATTTTTAATAATTTGTTTCACGAAACGTTTTTCAAATTACAACACACTGGTAAACACATAAGATACTAAACACTTTTATAATATAAACCATAAAACTTTGTCTTTTCTCACACTGTGGAAACTTATAAAGAATAGCGTCCTTACGCGAATTTTTATAACGGGCACATAACACTTGTACTATATTTCAATAAATTGAAATAACAATTGTTATTCTGGGACAGAAATATATGAAATTTAAACTAAAAAAACCAAATACAATAATAATGGCGTCGATTGGGCGTCAGCCGTAGAGAGAGAAGACATAGAGCCAGTGACGATTTCTTTCTCACTCACACTAAAAAGAGAGCAGAAATAAAGTTATTAATGTGATAAACAGAGACGCAGCTACCCAATTTTTTGTCCCTCATCGTGTAACCAGTTTTTTTCAAGGTCGACACACTTTTGTGCCCAACAAACTGACAGTTAATAAGAAAATTTAGTATCTATGTGTGTTGCCAGCTTTAGGTACCTATACAATGTCCCGATTTTCCCTATCCTACTTATATTATAAATGTGAAAGTTTGAATGTATGTAGGGCCATCCATACATACATCCAAATTTCAGCCATATCGGTTTAGTGTGGCGTGATTGAGTAACAAACATATGGATGTTTGTTACTCAATACGCCACACTAAACCGATATGGCTGAAATTTGGCACGGAGATAGGTTTTTTTTAGTAATGTCCTCTGACATACCGTAACGGCGGGTTACTTTGGCTACTTTTTCAATTTTTTTTTTAATTTTTGTTGAAACAAAATAAAGTCGTGATGGAAGAAATGAATATTATGAGAAAAGAAAAGAAAGATGATGGATACTAGAATATAATATATGTCGGCGATGATTAAAGTGTATTCAGTTAGATAGTGTCGGTTACTGTTCTGAATCATCCTGAAGTTTCGTTCGAATGTCCAACAACCAGTCGAGAACTGTTGGCGATCTTAAGAATTATTTTATTTACAAAGTTCTTAATTTTTAAAGCCATTTTTAAATAGCTAGAGGCAGACTTTTAATGTTTTTTTTAAATAATTATTAACTTAAACTATGAAGAGTTGCAGTTTTATACGACTGCCTGAAAAAAGGAATATACTGTTAATTTCATTAATGATGATTTTGATGACTAAATATACAATTTTTGTTGCTTTTAATTCAATAGCATTACTCGATCGAAGGAAAATTTTAACTGTTCATTACAAATTATTTTGTGTAACATTCTTACTAGTAACGAAAAAAAATTTTCCTTTGTGTTACATACATCTTTTTTCAAAGTGACTCACATATGCTAAATTTCTATTCGGCATTTCAATATTTTTTTTAAGGAGCAAATAATTATCTAGTGAATTGGTCCTATGAAAGTACATTAAAAAACTTTAGTATAAAAAAAAATATTTTTAAAAAACCGACTTACGTGTACAAACTAAAATTATTTTATACTTTTAAGTGGTGGTTGAAGTTAATATTGTGTGCAATAAAGAATAATAAATTCTTTATTGCACACAATATTAAGATATATGTAAAAAATAGAAGCTTACCCTAATAGGTATGTCTCTCCCAGACAACCTTATATGTGTAGGTATGTTATTTAAAAAATAAAACAGTTCAGCATCTGTTTTGTCGTTTTATTTAAAAATCCTGGGAAGAATTTTCCATCTAATTTGGGGTACTAGGGGAGTGCAGTTATTGTGGCAACATTAAACTCGAACTTGTCATGTGACGTCATCGTTACGTCATGTTATCTCTATTTCAGTCGCGGTTACACAGTACCTTGGTCTATTGCCTTCTCTGTCTACGGCGTCAGCCATCAGGAGAATCATAGATTACTGTAGATCTATAAATATTTCATACTACATATAGGTACCTAATGTAGATATAGAGATGTTTGTAAAAATTGTCATACATCATAGTGGAAAAAATTTTGTAAGGCTATGGAAATTTGTATGGGACTGAACTGGCCGTGAACACAATATACGAAACACCACAGATCATAGATCACTACACAGATTACTATGATGGATCCGTAGAGAGAGAAGACATAGAGCCAGTGACGATTTCTTTCTCACTCACACTAAAAAGAGAGCAGAAATAAAGTTATTAATGTGATAAACAGAGACGCAGCTACCCAATTTTTTGTCCCTCATCGTGTAACCAGTTTTTTTCAAGGTCGACACACTTTTGTGCGAAACAAACTGACAGTTAATAAGAAAATTTAGTATCTATGTGTGTTGCCAGCTTTAGGTACCTATACAATGTCCCGATTTTCCCTATCCTACTTATATTATAAATGTGAAAGTTTGAATGTATGTAGGGCCATCCATACATACATCCAAATTTCAGCCATATCGGTTTAGTGTGGCGTGATTGAGTAACAAACATATGGATGTTTGTTACTCAATACGCCACACTAAACCGATATGGCTGAAATTTGGCACGGAGATAGGTTTTTTTTAGTAATGTCCTCTGACATACCGTAACGGCGGGTTACTTTGGCTACTTTTTCAATTTTTTTTTTAATTTTTGTTGAAACAAAATAAAGTCGTGATGGAAGAAATGAATATTATGAGAAAAGAAAAGAAAGATGATGGATACTAGAATATAATATATGTCGGCGATGATTAAAGTGTATTCAGTTAGATAGTGTCGGTTACTGTTCTGAATCATCCTGAAGTTTCTTTCGAATGTCCAACAACCAGTCGAGAACTGTTGGTGATCTTAAGAATTATTTTATTTACAAAGTTCTTAATTTTTAAAGCCATTTTTAAATAGCTAGAGGCAGACTTTTAATGTTTTTTTTAAATAATTATTAACTTAAACTATGAAGAGTTGCAGTTTTATACGACTGCCTGAAAAAAGGAATATACTGTTAATTTCATTAATGATGATTTTGATGACTAAATATACAATTTTTGTTGCTTTTAATTCAATAGCATTACTCGATCGAAGGAAAATTTTAACTGTTCATTACAAATTATTTTGTGTAACATTCTTACTAGTAACGAAAAAAAATTTTCCTTTGTGTTACATACATCTTTTTTCAAAGTGACTCACATATGCTAAATTTCTATTCGGCATTTCAATATTTTTTTTAAGGAGCAAATAATTATCTAGTGAATTGGTCCTATGAAAGTACATTAAAAAACTTTAGTATAAAAAAAAATATTTTTAAAAAACCGACTTACGTGTACAAACTAAAATTATTTTATACTTTTAAGTGGTGGTTGAAGTTAATATTGTGTGCAATAAAGAATAATAAATTCTTTATTGCACACAATATTAAGATATATGTAAAAAATAGAAGCTTACCCTAATAGGTATGTCTCTCCCAGACAACCTTATATGTGTAGGTATGTTATTTAAAAAATAAAACAGTTCAGCATCTGTTTTGTCGTTTTATTTAAAAATCCTGGGAAGAATTTTCCATCTAATTTGGGGTACTAGGGGAGTGCAGTTATTGTGGCAACATTAAACTCGAACTTGTCATGTGACGTCATCGTTACGTCATGTTATCTCTATTTCAGTCGCGGTTACACAGTACCTTGGTCTATTGCCTTCTCTGTCTACGGCGTCAGCCATCAGGAGAATCATAGATTACTGTAGATCTATAAATATTTCATACTACATATAGGTACCTAATGTAGATATAGAGATGTTTGTAAAAATTGTCATACATCATAGTGGAAAAAATTTTGTAAGGCTATGGAAATTTGTATGGGACTGAACTGGCCGTGAACACAATATACGAAACACCACAGATCATAGATCACTACACAGATTACTATGATGGATCCGTAGAGAGAGAAGACATAGAGCCAGTGACGATTTCTTTCTCACTCACACTAAAAAGAGAGCAGAAATAAAGTTATTAATGTGATAAACAGAGACGCAGCTACCCAATTTTTTGTCCCTCATCGTGTAACCAGTTTTTTTCAAGGTCGACACACTTTTGTGCGAAACAAACTGACAGTTAATAAGAAAATTTAGTATCTATGTGTGTTGCCAGCTTTAGGTACCTATACAATGTCCCGATTTTCCCTATCCTACTTATATTATAAATGTGAAAGTTTGAATGTATGTAGGGCCATCCATACATACATCCAAATTTCAGCCATATCGGTTTAGTGTGGCGTGATTGAGTAACAAACATATGGATGTTTGTTACTCAATACGCCACACTAAACCGATATGGCTGAAATTTGGCACGGAGATAGGTTTTTTTTAGTAATGTCCTCTGACATACCGTAACGGCGGGTTACTTTGGCTACTTTTTCAATTTTTTTTTTAATTTTTGTTGAAACAAAATAAAGTCGTGATGGAAGAAATGAATATTATGAGAAAAGAAAAGAAAGATGATGGATACTAGAATATAATATATGTCGGCGATGATTAAAGTGTATTCAGTTAGATAGTGTCGGTTACTGTTCTGAATCATCCTGAAGTTTGTTTCGAATGTCCAACAACCAGTCGAGAACTGTTGGTGATCTTAAGAATTATTTTATTTACAAAGTTCTTAATTTTTAAAGCCATTTTTAAATAGCTAGAGGCAGACTTTTAATGTTTTTTTTAAATAATTATTAACTTAAACTATGAAGAGTTGCAGTTTTATACGACTGCCTGAAAAAAGGAATATACTGTTAATTTCATTAATGATGATTTTGATGACTAAATATACAATTTTTGTTGCTTTTAATTCAATAGCATTACTCGATCGAAGGAAAATTTTAACTGTTCATTACAAATTATTTTGTGTAACATTCTTACTAGTAACGAAAAAAAATTTTCCTTTGTGTTACATACATCTTTTTTCAAAGTGACTCACATATGCTAAATTTCTATTCGGCATTTCAATATTTTTTTTAAGGAGCAAATAATTATCTAGTGAATTGGTCCTATGAAAGTACATTAAAAAACTTTAGTATAAAAAAAAATATTTTTAAAAAACCGACTTACGTGTACAAACTAAAATTATTTTATACTTTTAAGTGGTGGTTGAAGTTAATATTGTGTGCAATAAAGAATAATAAATTCTTTATTGCACACAATATTAAGATATATGTAAAAAAATAGGAGCTTACCCTAATAGGTATGTCTCTCCCAGACAACCTTATATGTGTAGGTATGTTATTTAAAAAATAAAACAGTTCAGCATCTGTTTTGTCGTTTTATTTAAAAATCCTGGGAAGAATTTTCCATCTAATTTGGGGTACTAGGGGAGTGCAGTTATTGTGGCAACATTAAACTCGAACTTGTCATGTGACGTCATCGTTACGTCATGTTATCTCTATTTCAGTCGCGGTTACACAGTACCTTGGTCTATTGCCTTCTCTGTCTACGGATGGATCACTATAAACCAGAGATATAGGAACACATTCACTTTCACACAGTACATAATACTGCTAGGGATGGTAAAAAAATAATCGATTTTTTTTAATAATTTTAATCGATTATATAAATTACATGTTTAAATCGATTTTTTTTAATTCAATGACAAGATAGCCTTTGACTGCTCGCGATCTTACCTGATGGTAATAGAGGTTTGCACCGGAGCGGAATTTCAAGCACCGGTGAAAATCACCGGTGATTTGCCATTCTCCGGAGATTCACCGGAGATCTCCGGTGATTCTCCCTATGGTACGAAATAGGATCCTATATAAAGGTACCTACCTAGTAGGTACCTATATGTATATACTAGTAGGGCGCGTGGGTGCGCGGCTCGCTAAAGCGAACCGCGGTTTTTCTGTTCACCAAGTAGATCTTCGGGTCTTTATCATCTTTTTCGAAATCTGTATGGCCGCCATCTTGAATCCGCCATTTTGCAAGTTTTTTTCGGCTCTCTGCCAATTGGATGAGGTTTTGAGTGACATTTGTTTGAACACCTCCCACCTATCTTCGATACCCTGGCCGGTGCTCCTCACCCGTCTCCGAAATCCTCAATCATCAGCTCTCTCAATATTTTTCCTCCAAATGAATTTATGTCCTCGATACGAAACCATTTGAAAAGGAACCCTATCGTAGTCTTGCATAATATATTTTTTATGAAAAAAAAAAAAATCTGCCATCTTGAATTTTTTTCTCATCATCAAGTAGACCTTCGCATTCTGATCATCTTTTTCAAAGAAACCATTCTTCCATCTTTTATAGTCTCCTAGATAGACACCGAAGAAATTTGTATGGCCGCCATCTTGAATGCGCCAATTCAAAGTTTTTTTCAGCTCTCTGCCAATTAGATGAGGTTTGGAGCAACTTTTGTTTGAACACTCCCCACCTATCTTCGATACCCTGGCCGTGCTCCTCACCCGTCTCCGAAATCCTCAACCATCAGCTCTCTCCATATTTTACCTCCAAATGAATTTTTATCCTCTATACGAAACCATCAGCGGAAAGGAACGTATCAAAGTCTTGCATATATTTTGTATGAAATAAAAAAAAAATCCGCCATCTTGAATTTTTTTTTATTCATCAAGTAGACCTTCGGGTCCTGATCACCTTTTTCCAAGAAATTACTCTTCCATCTTTTATAGTCTCCGATATAGACACCGACGAAATTTGTATGGCCGCCATCGTGAATCCGCCATTTTGGAGATTTTTTTCAGCTCCCTGCCAATTGGATGAGGTTTCGAGTGAATTTTGTTTGAACACTCCCCACTTATCTTCGATACCCTGGCCGTGCTCCTCACCCGTCTCCGAAATCCTCAACCATCAGGTCTCTCCATATTTTTTCACCAAATGAATTTTTATCCCCTATACGAAACCATCAGAAATTTTGAAAAAGAATCAATTTAAGTCTTGCATATATTTTGTATGGAAAAAAAAAAATTCCGCCATCTTGAATTTTTTTTCTATTCATCAAGTAGACCTTCGGGTCCTGATCATCTTTTTCCAAGAAACCACTCTTCCATCTCTTATAGTCTCCGAGATAGACACCGACGAAATTTGTATGGCCGCCATCTTGAATCCGCCATTTTGGAATTTTTTTTCGGCTCTCTGCCAATTGGATGAAGTTTCGAGTGACATTTGGTTGAACACCCCCCACCTATCTTCGATACCCTGGCCGGTGCTCCTCACCCGTCTCCGAAATCCTCAATCATCAGCTCTCTCCATATTTTTCCTCCGAATGAATTTTTCTCCTCTATACGAAACCGTGAGTGAAAAAAAATTTTTCCATACAAAATTTTACAGGAGAGGTGATCAATGAGTCAGTGAGTGAGTGAGTGAGTGAATCAGTGAATCAGCACGAGTAGCTATATATATATAAATGATGCACATATTATGATGGTAATATGGGCCTTATGATTAATAATCACCGGTGACACACCGGTGATTCTCCGGTGATCACTGCTCCGGTGCAAACCATTAGATGGTAAATGCCGATGCAGTCTAAGATGGTAGCGGGCTAACCTGGAAGGGGTATGGCAGTGTACATTCAACCCATATCCCTAGTCGGTTGTTCATAACGTATTTGTTCAGGATTTTTAATGATCGTTTTAAGTATTTTATTTTAATACCAGTCAAATGTAAAATAGGACTGGACATTTGTAACAATAATTATTATTTTATTGTTCAAACTCAACGACATTTTATACTAAAGATCATTCTTTAAACTTGAAGATCATCGAAAGATTTGTGTTTTAGTTTAGTTTTTGAGACTTTTATCATTTTGAGTAGTATTTTATTTTAGAACTAGTCGAATGTAAAATAGGAGTGGGCATTTATGGCAATTTTTTTTTATTTGACTTATTTTAATTTTTGAGACAATAAGTTTGCCATTTGGTTGGGATGTCATCATCATCATCATTTCATCGATAGAGTAGACGGAGTGATAACATTCTCTTGGTAGAGTAGTACTAGTACCGCGTACAATACACGCTACCGCGTTTACGCGCGCGCGTTGATTTGAATTGGATAGGTAGGTACCTAATAATTGTCTAATTGACATCACTGAGTATAAAACAATAAAATCACTTCGTAACATTGAAGTTCTTAAAACGGAGTGATTATATTATCTTGGGTAACATTGATTTTGCGCGCCAGGTTCAAAGCGATTGTTGTTGTTAGCGCGGAACAAAATTATTTTATTTTTGTATCTTGCTCTCATCGTACGGAATGAGGATATTATATTGAGAGTTAGGGCCGATCTACACTATTTTGAAAAGCTACTTCCTTTCTTTTAGCTCGAACTTGGCTTTGACACGCTACCGCGTCTTGAAAAGGTCACGCTGTCACGCGCGTCAAGCGATAATACTCTTTAGGGATCATGTAAATAAAGATTAAAATTATTTCACACTGAAAGTGCTCGCCGCGCCGCTGCCATTCCGGTGTAGATCGGCCCTTACTGTTTTATAATGGTTTTATACCTAACTCATTCAGTGTAGGTAATAGGATTCCGAATCACCAGAATCCAAAATAAGTAGAATACTGTGGTAGAATAGATACTTATAAAAAAAACTTGAGAACTTGAGACTAGGGTCTCAATATTTTTTATTGAAGAGATTTATATTTATTATTGTTATAAATAAATACTGACTGATTATTCAAATAAAACATACAACTTATGAACACACTTCGACAATAGTGTTCCAGGGGCCACAACTTACACCAGAAATATTGGGACTATAAAATGACTTTGTAAAGCAATCCAATTTTTCATATTTTTTGGGAGAAAATCCAAGCTGTCCATATTTATTCCATCCAGTGGTCCAAACTGAGTCATCTTCCAGTAAAATGGCTGAGTGTCTGGTACCACAGGCTATGTCCTTAATGTTAAAATAAACTTCTCCATTTTCATTAAAAAGGTCCACAAGTGTGGGCGTAGCATAATTTTTCTTAGTTTCTACATTGTCTTGGCCATTTTTGTTAATTCCTAACTGTCCTGTATCATTCCAGCCCCAAACATACAAGTCTCCATATTCACTTAAGGCTAGGGAATGCCAGCCACCAGCTTTAATTTTGGTAATCTTTATTCCTGCTAATGCCTCAACTTCTGTTGGGATCTCCATATTTGTTAAGTCCCCATGGCCGAGTTGCAGTCTCCTGTAAAATTTATAAAAAATATATTTAGGTACATAAAAAATTCAAAATCTCTGGAATATATCTATTTTTTACTATGTATATGGGAATAAAATTTAAATTGTAAACAAAAACATAGTAAATTACAAAAAAATAATGAATAGAGCAGTAGCAAGTTTAAATAAAAATATTCATTGTTTATTACATAATTAAGTGAATTAACTACTGACATGATGACATAGTGTTGTGGCAGGAGTATCATTTGGCATATTTGTAGCATGGATAAACAAAAGTGAAAATTTTGAAATAAAATATAAATTTTATTAACAAAAAAATGTTAGAGTTATTTTGCTGTAATCCGCCAACAGAAAAAAATCTGTATGGTCAAACATGCAGTTATAAGCTAAGCACCGCTTACCTCCCAAACCAAGCAATAAAGCAAAGCTCCCAAGCAAGCAATGCCACCACCACTCACATGCACCACCACACAAGACTTTAATACTACTCTCGACGCACGTTTCGCCCCGACACCGGAGCATCCTCAGGAGATATCGACTTTACAATGCTGTATTGTCTAGTGACGTGTGTGTGAAATGTGCGGTATTATATACTATTTTTATCCCCGCTACTGTTGCCCCGCCCACTACCCCCCGAACTCCCCTCGGACCCCCCCGGATTCGCCCCTTCGAATAAACGGAGTAACGGTGAATTTGAAACATTGATTTGTTCGTTTAGTAATTCAACCTTATTATTTATAAAAAAAATCACCAAACCATTGTAAAGTCGATATCTCCTGAGGATGCTCCGGTGTCGGGGCGAAACGTGCGTCGAGAGTAGTATTAAAGTCTTGTGTGGTGGTGCATGTGAGTGGTGGTGGCATTGCTTGCTTGGGAGCTTTGCTTTATTGCTTGGTTTGGGAGGTAAGCGGTGCTTAGCTTATAACTGCATGTTTGACCATACAGATTTTTTTCTGTTGGCGGATTACAGCAAAATAACTCTAACATTTTTTTGTTAATCATGAACTTCCGCAAAGTAACGCCTGACTCTATCCAATATAAATTTTATTATTTTGTGAGCTGAAACTTTCACTGCCCAGTTTCTAAGTGCCTAAACTATCTCATTTATATATTTTTAGATTATTTCTCACTGCTAGTAAAATACCCTATTACATATTATATAGCACAGATTAATTTATTATAATATTATATAGTTGGACAATATAATTGGATAAGATGTGTGGGCTACCATAAGTCACTATGCCTATTAGTGTACTCTGAGATTTAGTTGTCCAACTTGAAATTGTTAATCAGCGGGTACTCTTAGAGTATTAACTTTAAAAATGCTAAAAATGAATATTACACTATATTAATGGTTCAGAAGATAAAGACAGTGAAAGCCAGATTTCCATACCTTCCATTTCCCCATGTATACACTCTGCCTTCATCCGTAAGAAGCATATAATGCTCATTTCCGCATTCAACATCACAGACTTTTCCAAAACAGTGACGAGTGTCCAGATAGCTTGGCAATAGGCCTGTATACACATTCCCTTCAGAGGTTAAATAAATATGCACATTATTTGTTGCAATTACTTTAACAATTTCATCACTAGTTCTAAGTTTCTTGACTACATTCTCCAATAATGGTTGCTCAGTAATATTTACTCTTTTAAAAAGCTCCGACTTAAAGTCATAGAACCACACAGTGCGAGTAACAATCTCGGCTAATATCAATGTATAGTCATTACCCGCAATAAGGAAATTTGACTGCTTGGAACTCCTGCACTGATCTGGAACTTTGACGATTTGATTATCTACACCTTTCCAGGCTCCAACAACAAAATATGTTTCATCGATTTGGAAAATATTGTAAGACCAGCCTGCTGTTACTAGTCTAGCTCGAGTTATATCAATTTTCGTCTCATTTTCCTTCTCAAGGATTTGGAAACCTTCAAATAAGTTTTTAGTATTTTTGAACCACTGTCCATACAAATTTGAACCAGTCACATAATACATTTTAATAAACTTGCAACCACAGCTCTTTCCCACTATTTATGACTATTTTTCAATTTTATTTTGGTATTTGTTTATGTATGTTTTGAAAGGAAACTGCAATTCTTATTTCTTTTGCACTTAAGAATAGATAATAAAAATATGTCTTTCAAAAAAACTAAAACGGAGTGATTATATTCTCTTGGAAAACAATATCATGAAAGGAAAGAAAGAAGATGCCATTCCAAAATCCAAATCAATATTCAAAACAAAGAACCAAAGAACTAAGGAACCACAAGGAACTATCAGCACCATAGACTAGATCAGCACACTACAGACTATCGATAGTCTATCGATAGCTTGGTAATAGTGAGAATATCGGTAGAACTATCGATAGTGTCGATACTATCGATAGTCTTACAAATAAAACCAATCGATAGCATAAAATGTGGTTATAGTTTTGATGACTTGCAATAGTATCGATAGTATTAAGCCTTGATAGTCACTAACCTATCTTTACTATCGTTAATATTTTCGTCCCTGCGAGTTTGCCATCGATACGAGCTTCTTATGAAATAGTATCTATCGTTTACATTCATTTAGTGTTTGCATGGTGTTTGCAGATACAGAATATAGATAGCAAACTCGTCAGAAACGGAAATAGTTGATAATAAATAATCGATAGTATCGATACTATTCCAAGCCATCAATACTATTAGGTACCACATTTTGTGCTATAATACTATCGATACACTAACTGATTTTCAAGGTTAACTATCGATAGTTTGGCAACACTAATATGCCTATTTCGCCACAGAATATAATTATTTCGCAGCAAGAAGTAAAATAGTTTCACCAAAGAAAGAAGAAGAAGAAGAAGTATCTATAGTAATCTATGATAAACATCATGTACCAAGTAGGTAGGTAGGTACCAAATGCTCCAAAGGTTTTTTTGTGGTTTGTGCACGTTTGTGGCTGTGTTGCCGGTAGTTTAAGTCATGAGTAGGTATTATATAAAAACTAGATAGGTACTGAAAATTACGATCAAACAAGAGAAAGTCAGAAGTTATTCGAATTTACCCATTTCATTTAATTTTTCCGTTGGTGTGGTACATACCAACTTATGCGAAAATCAGCATCAAAATTGGTCCAGCAATTTCAGAAAAACGGTTTCTAGTTTCTATGTTTCTATTGGGATTCTCAACCTTTAAATTGGTACTTTCAAATACAGGTAGGTAGGTACCTTGAATATGCTTTGAATCTTTTAGTTAGGTTAGTATAATTTTGTGATTACGTATAATCCGGTATACTTAATAATCATTTTTAATATTTGGCAACACTACTATTGCTATTTCTCCTCGTGTTTGGTTTCTCATTCTTCCAACCAAGTTGCAATCATCCATACATCCATTTCTTTCAAATTCATAAAAATGGCGGAAGCCGGCTATGGTATTTTTTATTTTCGTATTAGTTGATATGTTTGATAATTTCTATTTAAACGAAGAAAAATTTTACGTAACTGATCCTAATTCGATAAAATATAATATCAATAGTGATGGACAAGCGCGCGATTCAACTGATGTGAGTTCAGAGTGAAATGAAGGCTTTTGTGAACAAATCAATATGGCTCTCAAGCTTGGGAAATGCAGGCTCTGCCTCAAACTGGGCGACTTTTACTCCATCTTCACGGTGGACAACAACATGCAGCTGGCCGAAATGGTCATGGAATGTGCCCGGGTGAAAGTAAGTAAACAAAAAAGCGTATCCTAAAACCGAGTAGGGATTCTAAAGCTACGGATAAATGTAATGAATAATCAAAGTCGTCATATCATTTTTACTTGTTAAACGACTCTGTGTTTCATATATTTTGATTTTAAATTGCTTTTTAGTATTATTATGAACTTTTTTGGTTCTTGAAAGTTGAAATAACTCAATTTTATCAAAATTATCGGATTTCTTATATGTGTCTATTTTTTACTATCTTACCGCAATTTAAGATTTAGCCTTAATTTGAGAGCATTGAATAGTTTTGCATGATAATTATTTCTAGTCTTATAACCAAATTCACTAATGTAGTTTTAAGTTATCATTTTCTTAATAGGTACATTGATAACAATCCAAATCTACAACCATCTTTGACTTCATTTCACATGAGTCAGACATTGTTACAAGAATGTTTCTAAAGGGATGTTAAACCTTTTCTTTTTTTAACAAGAACAATATATCTACAGTTTTTATATAAATTTTACTTTGCCCAGCGTGATATTCACAATGCAGCTTACATTTCAATTAAACAGGTTTTCTCCAATATTTAAGAACTCCAGGAGTGACATGAACATATTACTATGTTGTTTAACTCTACTTGAACTTGTTAAATGTTTATCAAAAATCCATCCTTCATCCATTGATTACTGGAAAATTTCACAGTGATTGATTTACTACACAGTGGTGTGAATTCAGTTGTATATAATAATCTCTTAACTAAATTGATAGGTTTCTAAACAGTACTTCCTTTTCACAATGTACCAGTGGAAATGAATAGTATTAATTTGATATAGACAAGGAGTACATCAGTGTGGATTAAAGTTTTGATCTTGATTTTGACTTATTATTCCTTTTAGAAACAAGAAGTATGAACGTAATATTTACATCTTACTTTACTTGGCCCTCAAGTTTATCCTTTTTAGAAACTAAATTAAGATTAGTATCATTTGGAAAAATATTATCATTTTCAATGTTATTTGTTAGCTTATTTATTTTATCTTCTAACATTGTTTTGGATTTCACATAATATTTTAAAGATGTCTAGAGTAGATTGTTTTCATACATGCTACCTTTATGAATTTATAACTTTAGATTTGAGTTTATTTTATAAATTATTTATTTGCTATTTAGATTTAAATTATGTAAATATATGTCCCTAACTAGGCCTTGACAATCATCATTTATTATTATTATTATTTTAGTTGAAGAGTTTTTACGTATGCCTATTTTAAGATTAACTAATTTAAATAGCAAATCTAGTTTCCAGAATTTATTAGGTTAGCATTTGTTAGGTTTTACTATTATCTATGTAAATTAGATATGTTTTGAATAATTTTGCTATTAAATCTTTTTTATCTAAACATTACTTTGCTAAATGATCTATACAGTCAGGTACATACATAATATTTGATCAAAAGTTAAGCTCTAGGTATTACAATAATTATGGATTGTATGGATTATTTGAACAATTTCTGTAATTCTGCATTGATTTCTATAATTTTTTCTGGAGTGAATTTATAATTTTGTGTATAATTTATGCTTCTCTTGTGTAAAATATAAATCAGTAAAGTTTTGATTTGTAAAAATTTGCTTGTTTATTCCTACTTTTTAACAATTCTTAGTAGTTCTTTGTTGTGAAGTAGTCTATATCATTGAAGAGATTTTGACTTTTCACTTTGTAGTTTAATTTTTTAAATATTTTTAAATTTATTTAATGATTATATTTTTAACTGCTTTTAATTTTTTGCATTGTTTTTATAAAAGCATTTGGATCAGTTTTAGTTGATTGAATGTGAATAAATCTATTATCTTCCAAGTGTTACTTACTCCTTGTCTATTTAACCAACAAAATACTCTTACGGTTAGATCCATAAAGCTTGTTCTGAATTGGCTTAGACTTGAGTTAGAGTTACAGGCAGATTAGAATGTACTGACATTAATATGTTTAGTGTTAACTCTGCCTTGAGTCTTGAGAGATTTCAGTGTAGGACTACTAATATAAGTTCGAACAAAAAAGCTTGCAAGTTTTTTAACCAACTTCCAGAGGATGGATTCTAAGTTGGATGCATACTTTTTCTTTTGTACACGATTTATCCAGTATTTCAAAAGAAGTGTGTAAGAGGGCCCCATTAAATATAAAATAATTTATAAAGTAAGTGACACGCACGCACGCGCTCACGCGCACACAATATACTCAATCCATAAGTCACATGTAGGTATAACGGCGGAGTGTTTTAGAATCTATCCTAACTGCCATAGACGCGACCTCCGCACGTCTCGTTCGATTGGGAACAATTTTATACTGACAAATAATAATAATTAATTGTTACCAAAATTCAAAATTACTGATTTAATGTAAGCCAACTTGGTGGCTCTTATGATGAGTCGAAAAAAAAACAATCGACCAAGTTCTACTGCGTTAATGTTAGAATGCTTGCAAGTATTTTGTTATCTTTGCCAGATATACGACGGCGACGGACTGCCGGACAAGATTTGCAGCGAATGTATACAGAAGCTGAGTAGTGCGCATATTTTCAAACAACAGTGCGAGCGCTCCGATCAGGAGCTGAGACGGAACTATGTTCCTCCTCCAGGTAAGCTTCGTAGCTTGCAGCAGTTTCGGTCTCGGCCATACAAACATAATCCTAAACGAATGCAGTTTTTTTTAATCTGATTTGATAGTCCACTCATAATACCACTGTCGAGAATTTGATCAAAAACCGTCGTGATAAATAATTTTTAATTCTTAAATAAGTGCAAAATTTCACTTTGGAAGCTGCAGTTCTCCTGCTAATAGGACTTCCACGTGCAAATGAAGTGCAGTACAAGTATCTATAATGAACTGCACAGTCAATGGGTTGTAGCATCCATGCTTAAATTCTATATTCCTCTTTTAATTTATGACATTTTACTGTTTAAATATTTTTTTTGTAGTCATCATTTTTGTAAGTTTTTGAATGAAATACATATTGACGTTAGTAAAGTTTTCAGCTTGATACTCGTAATTGTAAATATCATTGTTATTGATTTACTCTCAACAGGTTTTAGTCCAACTCCGCCGCCAAACAGACAGAGCAGTGATTCGGCGTTCTCGTCTCACACTGAAGTTTCCAAGCCCTCATCTTCCACCGAGAGCCAAGTCACTCCCGTCAGTCGGACGAGAAAGCGCAGTAGAGACAGTATCGACGAAGCTTCCACAAGCAGTCGCTCGAACTACAAGCCGGGAAGCTCAAAGAGAGTCGATGAATTGCGCATGTCCCAAAAGAAACCGAGAATTTCACAGAATTCGGATTCGGATTATGAGGACAACAGCGCGTCGTTGTACTCAGCAGAAACTGACTCTGACGAACCCTTGCAGCACAAGTGTAACCAGTGCTCCAAATCATTCAGGACGGCCAAAAGTTTGTGTGCACATATGAAATCGCATAAAAGAAAATTTAACTTACAAAACGTTCAAAATGCTACTCCCACTAATGAATCGCCTGCCAAAAAACAAGCACCCAAGGAAACCCCTACCAAGGAAACCCCCACCAAGGAAGGTTACAAAGAAATGCGAGACGCCAAGGATGACGACGATAAATTAAACTGCGATAAATGCGGAAAACAGTTCAAATTAAATATAATGCTGAAAAGGCATTACGATCTCTGCGGGAAATCTCCTCAAAAAGAACTCTTAGTCTCATTAGAGCCTATAGATATGGTACAAACTATTACTACTAGTAGTAGTCAATCCGGCAAGATCGATTGCGAAATATGCACCGCTAAGTTTAAAACTATAGACTATCTAGAGAAGCACATGAGAATTGTACATGCGGCTGTGTCAAAAAAAGAAAGACTCTCAAATACAAACGAGAACGGTATTTCATGCGTACCGTGCGTCTTTTGCAACCAACCATTTGAGGATTACTACGTGCATAGTGCTCACCTTTCTGCATGTCCTAAAAAGACGGATACAATAAACTTCGAATGTACAGTCTGCAAGAAGGTTATAATTAAAAAATCTTCATACATCCTCCACGCTAAGATGCATTTTTTTCAATTAGCCGCAATAAAAGAGCCACCTGAGAAGGCTGCTAATACCAGTAATAACGAAGGTAGTAATAACAGTCATCAATGTCGGATGTGCACTAAGAAGCTACCTTCGCAGGAAGCATTGATCAGTCATCTCGCTGCTCATATGAATAAAGCAGAAGAGGAAGACTATGAAGATAATGGCGATACAATGGCCGCTGACGATGATAACGATTCGAGGTATGGTTTAGAAGGGACCCTAGAAGGGTCATTTGCGATTGAAGTGATTGAAATGTTCGGAGTTTCAATTGAAGGTCTTCTCTATATTATAATTATATTAAGATATGGCAATGCAATAACTCCTGCGGTTGGTGTGAAAAAAACCACGCCATCAATACAATATGCATCAATTACCATAAATCTAAATCGCAAATGTCCATTTCAGGAATAATTTAGGAATCATTTAGTAATTAATGTGTAGGAATTTCAGTCAGTTTTGAAATAAAAATGTAACTTTTGATCTCTTGTAAGATAATTTCCTGTAGTATTTCAAAGACTTGTATACAATTATAATATTGTGTTAATCTGAGATAGAGAGAGAAATAGACATGGCCCAAAGTTAAATTGCATTTGGGGTAACACTAGACCATCGCTTTTTCTCATCTCATCGTCCTAGATATACAGGGTCTGATGATGGAGCTGGAATGCGGCTATGGGAACTCTGTAATAAAAAACAACCCCATCGAGCTTGGCCTTATATTTGACTCTGGCTATATTATAAAAGTTTTTTTAACTGACTTCACAAAAGAGGAAATTCTCAATTCGTCAGAATCTTTTTTTATTTTTTATGGATGTTCCCCGATTACTCGAAGATCCTGGACCGATTTGGAATATTCTTGTTTTGTTTGAAAGGGTATACTTCCCAGATGGTGGTCCCATTGTCATCAGGTCAGGATCTGATGATGGGTTTCTGGAGAAATCGAGGAAACTCTACAAATTTTATAGGCACAACTGATATAAATACTTTGTAGTGGCGTTTGAAGGTGGTTTTGTAAAAGAATTTTTACGTTTAAATTTTTTTTTTTTTAATTTTTTAATTTAAGGTCAAGTGGGGTAAGAGAAACATACTTTACTGGTTTGTGAACATTTTGGCCTTCAGCTATCAAAATTATACATTTATTTCGATATTAATTGAAACAAATCTTCGCTTTTGAAATATACTAACATTTTTTTTGATACAGAACTAGATTGTTCGTATAATTACGGCACAATTTAGCAACAAAGCTAGGTCATAAAAATGTTCCTCTTACCCGAGATTTGGGGTAAGAGGAACACTCGATACTTTTAAGTAATAACTCGTGTTTTTAAGTGTTTAAATAGCATGTATTAATTTTTTTTTTGAGTTAAAGGTAGGAAAACCTTACCTCGTTTAAAATGAGGTCTTATTTAGGCTGACAGCATACAAAAACGAAATTTGGGGTAACAGGAACATATAGGCAAGGTCAGAGGTTCTAAACTTTTTCTGGTATTAAATGAACGTATTAAAAACTAGCTTTCCGCCCGCGACTTCGTCCGCGTTTTGGTTATATCGCGCTTGGCACAATTTTTCAAAACATGAACCCCCTTTAGTGTCCCGTGATCGGTTAAAATGAAGCCTATGCCCTAAGCCTAAGCTCGAGGCATTTTGCTTTTTCTGTAACAAATAAACAGTTAAACAAATCATGGCTATTTACGGAACGTGTTATACCGGCTGACTTTTTAAGTCCTGGCCAAAATTTGTAGGATAAACCTTAACCTTTTGTATGGGACCAACTTTCGTACTCGAAAAAAAAAATCTACTAAGTATTTCATACATTTTGGTCACAGCTGATCGATACTTTTGTATGGAACAGCTGACTTTTTATTTCGAGTACGAAAGTTGGTCCCATAGAAAAAGTTGTTCATATTCATAGGTAGGTTTATCCTACAAATCTTGGCCAGTACTTAAAAAGTCAGCCGGTATTTTAGTGGATTTTAAAAATGTTTGTTACCCCCTGAAACCGGGAAAGAGGAACATATGTTTCTCTTAACCTAGTATAGCCGTTCCTCTTTCCCAGCTTGCCATTTTGAAGGTTATGTTTTTATTGACATCGAAAAAGCACTAAAAACACACACTACAAACAATACTAATACGTAGAAAATAAAGATTAAACGTAATAATTACACTTACCATAGCAATCAACCGCAAAACTAATGTTTTTAATATTTTAATAACACAAACAAGGAACGCCGCTTGGTCTTGGTTTTTTTAGTTTGACAACTAATTTTTTTTTCTCTCTTTTACTCGCTTATCTGCCGTGTTGTAGCGCCAACTATCCAAGAATATATGAACTACGCCTAATACTGTTATATCTACGTAGTGACCATAGAGCTCGCCGTTATAGTTTTCTTTTTACTAGTTACAGTTTCTCTTCCCCCCGCGTCCCTCTTACCCCACCTGACCTTACACTTGTTTATCCAGAACTAGTACAGTTGAAGAATCGGCGTCCGTGCATTCGGACTACAACTCCTATATCACCAGCGGACCCCTCCAGTGTAGGTACTGCGACAAAAACTTCAAATACAAGAAGGCTCTGCATTCACACGAAGTTAAACACACGACTGGCGATATAAAAATCGAGAAGTCGGACAAGAAATCCAAAAATTTCTTGAACCAGACCAATAATTCGTACCTATCCGACGAGTCCGATATGGAGTCTAGTCAAGACGAAGGCGAAGAAGACAACACCTGTGATATTTGCGAGAAGCAGTTTTCCTACAAGCGATTGCTTATAAAGCACAAGCGAACCAAACATTGTATGACTTCTGGCACGAAGCGAGCGAAAATTAACCTAAAGGTTGGTAATTTGACTGGTGCATGTATCTGTATTGTTTTAAAGAATGCCATTCCATGCCATGCTGAATTTGAGTAATATTCCCCTGTCCCTCCCAATATGAGTAAAGCTTGTGGGTACGACAATAGTGTTTCACTCTGACCTTTAAGCGTTCACCAATGTAATGGACCACGGAGTTTTTTTCCATGGTACCTCCGAGAAATACTTCTACCGAATTAAAAGGGTAGTCCTTTCCGTAGTTGTAGGGAGAAATACAATACCGAAGTAAAATAGTGCCTAATTGTCAGTCGACAGGGAGTTTCAGATCGGGAGTCGGAAGATAATGAAACTTTAGGATGTTGTTCAGGGATGGTTAATTAACATTTTCTCAAGTTTTGGACCTCGACGACCCTGTGCGGATAGAGGGAGGGGGGACTGTAAAATTTTTGACTTTCCTCAGCATCTACAATTTTTTTGTAGAGTGTTTTTCCGATAGCATGATTTATCTGTGAACTCGGCAGGACTGCTCGGTTCGCTGCCTGATCTGCGACCTGGAGATGAAGGTGAGCGCGATCAACGAGCACAACCAGACGCACATCACGGCCAACATGAAGCCGCGCAACCTGTACACATGCAAGGAGTGCGGCGAGCAGTTTAAGAGTTGCAGTGGGCTCGCGAACCACATTAAGCTGGTGCACCGGCTACACCAGCCGCCCGCCAAGAAGATCGTCGTGCCCAACGCCGATCTAGCGGATTTTTGTGAAGTCGTTGTGACAAAGGTACGTTGACTTTATAAATTGTATTTCAGTTTTTTTTTTTTTACTAGCTGATGCCCGCGATTTCGTCCGCGTGGATTTAGTTTCAAAAACCCCGTGGGAGCTCTTTGATTTTCTTTCTGTAGTATATAACTGATATGAAGACAGCAACATCCCATTAACGTCGTCATAGACGTTTCGGACTATTGCTTTTGTTTTAACATTTCTTTTAATTGATCGTTGCATACTGCCTACAACGATCGCTATGTGTTTTTCGGGCAAAAGCTTTGATTTGACACTCATGTTATCTAAAAACTCTCATATCGAATCCACGCCGTTCACCACGTCTATTAATAGACCAACGAACGGATCAGTGACGTAATTCAATGCTATGAAAGTAATTTGTATCGGTAGGCGGAACCCCTGGACGAGCTCCAGAGTCACAACGGCTTTGGTGAGGTTTCCGTCGACGCAAGCGGCTTTACTTGCCCCGTGTGCAGCAAGACGCTGCCTACCCTCGTCTCGCTCAAGCGCCACGTCAACTGGCACAAGAATGTCGGGAATAATATCGAGAAGAAGTTGGAGTGCTTTGTTTGCAAAGAGGTACATCATGCTCATTTCATATTCATTAAGATAATTGCACATTACAGCATTACACTGAAAACTCTTTGTCTCAAAGTGAAACTCTGAAAACTGAACTTCTGAAAACTCTTGTCTTTGTGTGTTGAACTCAAATGCATAGCGATGCTGTAATTTGCAAGCGATTTCTTTGTGTTATATTTTGTCCTATTATAATTTTTTTCAGATCTTCCGTTTCCAATGCCACTACAAGATCCACATGCGGCAGCATTACCAGGATCCCAACCTGGATCCCAAGTTGCTCACGTGCGATATCTGCGGCCGCAAGAGCAAGCACCTGCGCGCCGCTCAGGCGCACATGAACTTCCACAAGCAGACGCGCTTCAAGAACAAGGACTACGAGTGCGCCATCTGTAAGCGAGTGTTCCAGTACAGGAAGGTGTATCTGTCGCACATGGCCATCCACTTCAAGCGCGGCGAGAGCGCCGCCACCGCCGTCGTGGGCGACGTGGTACCGCTCACGCAGGACAACAAGCGGTTCGACGGCACGCACACCTGCCACCTGTGCGGCAAGGTGTGCGACTCCGAGAACTCGCTCAAGTGCCACGTCAGCTGGCACAACTCCAAGACGCTGCTGTACGGCGCGCGCCACGAGTGCGAGATCTGCAACGTGCAGTTCACCAACAAGCGGCGGCTCGAGCTGCACACCCGCACGCACTTCGAGGACGAGAACGGGCCCTACAAGTGCCACATATGCGGGAAAGGATTCATCGTAGAGGACTATTTTAAACGACACGTCAAAGGCCACAACTTCGATCACCAATCCCACAAAAAGCGTATCGAAAAATTGCGGAAGGATAAAGTAAAATGTCCCATCTGCGAGCGATACTACCCCGATCTGATCCATCTCATCCGACATCTTCGACGAACTCACCCCGAAAGCAAAATGATCAAGGAAGACCCCGACGCCCCGCCTCCCATCTACTACTCGTGTAAACTGTGCGCCAAGGTTTTCTTAGACGAGAGAAGATTGCAGCATCACGAGGAGGCTCATCTGAGAAAACCAGAATTCTTCAAGTGCAAGTTCTGCGGCAAGAAAACTATCTCGCTCAAGAATCACAGGGTTCACATCAAGGGCCACCTGACTCAAAAGTATATCGACGAGCCTCTGAAGTGTCCGAGGGAGGACTGCGACGAGACGTTCGGGCGCGGCTACGATTTACACTACCACTTGCGCGACGCGCACGGCATCACGGAAACGTGGATCGCCGAGCGCGGCCCGAGAACGCTGGACGGCCCGCTCAAGGAGCTGCAGTGTTCGATATGCTACAAAGTACTAGCTAGCAAGGGCAACTACGAGAGGCACGTAGACTACCACAACTCTCTCCGATGTAACTACTGCTTCGAATTCTTCAACAGTTTCCGCTTCCTCGAGGGCCACTTGACCTTCAGCTGCGAGAAGAAGAAACTAATCGGCGACTCTGAGGTCTACCTCAAGAGAGTGAAATGCCATATCTGCTACAAGGCCTTCCACTTGCAGGTGAAGCTAGATTGCCACCTGCGCACGCAGCACGATATCAAGACATTCAAGGAGGCCTCGGAGGGCAAGAAGGAGATCGTGTGCGACTACTGCTTCAAGGTGTTCGAGAACGAGTACGCGCTCAGCACGCACAAGATCTACCACCGCACCATTGGCTACTACGGTTGCATCTACTGCAACAGGAAGTTCAACACTATGACAGCGTACCGCAAGCACAAGAACCACCACTTCTCGCAACTAAACGTCGACAACCCCACCAAGTGCGAACACTGTGACGAGACGTTTGTCGCGTTCCGAGAGATGATATACCACATGCGGGACGAGCACGGTGACGACAAGGAGTGGATAGTGCTGCCCAAGGAGTCCATCGAAGAGAAGTGCAACATATGCCATAAAACTTTCTTCAATCTTCACAGACATTTGGATTACCATGAAGAGAACCGATGTAAAAAGTGCGGGGAGTACTTCTTCTCGCAAATGGACTACGACAATCATTTGTGCGCAGTCGACAGCGACGAGGAAGTCACCGAAGTCAACACCAACGGCGTTCGGGCAGTTTACGAAGAGTGCACCTTCTGCTTTAAACCAATTACCAAGAAGAACTCGAAAAAGAAACACGACATAATCCACAAGGGATCCGGAACTATATCGTGTCGGTTCTGCCCTCTTAAGTTTAAAACTATAGACGCGTTCAACATCCACGCATTCTCCCATCGAAGCAGAAAGTATAAGAAGAAGCCAATCAAGTGTCGTAAATGCAAGGAGAAGTTTGTGAAATACGGTCCATTCATGAGGCACATGAAGGAAGTCCACAAGTCTTCTAAGAAGCTTCACTACAGAACAACAGTCATGGCGGAGGAATGCGTCGTGTGTCACGACAACTTTCCCAATTTGCATAATCATTACCGCGCACATTTACAGAACCAGTGTCAGCAGTGCTTCAAGTATTTCACTTCGTTCAAACTATTTTCTATGCACGAATGCGATAAGGAAGACTCGAATCCATCTAAAGTGTTTACGTGTGACCAAAACTTGATTGAACTTATTAACAACTATGTTCCTAAAGATGAGAAGGATGATGAAAAATACTATGGTTATGAGGAAGGAGACGAAGTTGAAGAAGATGAAGATGAAGTTGATATTGAGACGATAGAGGCTCCCGTCACATCAAAACCCATAAATCAAACTTACGTTCCTGATATAACATCACAGGATGAGGACAGCCAAAACTCTATAGACATAGACGAACAAAATGTCCATGAGATGGCGCATGCACCGATTATATCAGACGTTCTTTCCCTCTTTAAAAAGAAAGAAGAAAAAAGTAAATTAGATGATGACAAAGGTAATGATAGTGATGTTGTGGTTTTGACAGATGAAGACTCTGTAGGTTTTGAAAACAACATTATGACTGTCATAACTATAGAAGATTAAGGTCACCTAGCTATAGATATTTCACATTTGTAAAAATGACAAAACGAGCATTACTTTTGCAATTTTTGTTTTTATTTGTTGAGAGAAAGATTTGAATGTATTAATTACCCAGTAAGTAAAATAGACTTTTGTACAGTTTAACCTCTCAAGTTAATTGATTACTCCTGACGTACTATAAAAGGTATTTTTTTTTTAATTAAGTAATGAAGCGAAAAATTAACTAAATACTTAGTTAAAAATAATTTTGCATCGTTGTTTATATTTGCAGACATCATGGAAAGTTCGACTTTTTTATTGACATCCCTCATTAATACAACGTTCCTCTACGTATATTTATATAAGTCATTACGTCACAGTCACTAAAATCTATTGATCGTACTCGAACATGGCAAATTAATGTGCTCGTTCTCAAGTCTCAAGTTGTCAGGACTTATTTTTGTCTCATTTTCATTCCCGTCTCGAGTCTGAGGAAAGTTAGAACACGCTCTATAGATCTCAGAATAAATGCAACAGCTATGTGGGTAGTTACACTATTTTTTTAATCAATGACTAGTTCTTTTTGGGATTCTTTTGTAAATATAGTTTTAAGTTATTTGTTATTGCATTGTTTCACTTTGCATTTACTTGTGATAGTGCTAAGTTTACGAGTACATTTTTTTTTAAGTTGGCTCATTCTGGTTTAAACGCCAAAGAAAGGATTCAGCAACAAGTTAATTTTGCCGTGCCGTTTTTCTATCTAAAGCTGAACGTACATTTGTCGGTATAGTACCTATCGTATTCCACTACTTTTTGTTTAATTCTACTCATATCTGCTGCCCTAGACGAAAGTCGTGATAGGCTGAATTTTGTTGCTAGTGGTTGCTGATCACTACAGTTGGGAACGTTTTCTCTAATCATTATAATGAAAAAAATTATGATTATATATTTTTTTTTTTTTCAATTTTTTGATTGAGAAGGGTTTATAGTTTTATATGCTGGCCAAGTGCGGATTGGCAGACTCAAGGTAATCAAATTAAAATCTCTTAGTCCACCGGTTGACCAGTACTGACTATTTTATAAGAATAGATTTAATGTAGGTGGTTTACACTGCAGACAAATGTACGGTCAGCTTTAAATTACCAGTTTAGTCTTTTATAATAATTTAGTGAGTGGTTTATCAAAAATCATGTGTAAATATAACAATGTTTCGCCAGCTATGAAGCTGCCATATTGTAAATTATCACCATAGGAATGTATACCTTGACTATAACTAATAATGATTTTATATAGGTAAGTCAGATTTTACTCTAATTAAGAGAAATTGTGCTTTTGTTTTATAAAAAATTAGAATTTTCTTTAATTATATACTAGCGATATTTGCTAATGAAGAAAATTATTATTGAATGATTAGATGGTTGACTTTTTATTGAGATGTTCATGAAACAATACCATCCAAATATTTTCAACTTACGGCGGATTTTCCAAAAATTTTCTGTCATACAAAACTTAACAACAAAATGAAAATCAGCCAAAAATGTAGCGCTTGACGGTAACTTGACTTAGTTTATGGACCCTGCTAGAATGTATAAATGTATTACGCAACTTTATTCAAGTTCTAATAAGCTCGGTTTTGTGTTGGAATATTTTTATGAGTGAAGTTAGCTGGAGGTGTCAAACTGCACCTAATGGGCATTTGAACATAGTAACTTTTACTGTTTATACGAACCACATGAGAAATATTTATCTTGCAATCAATCTGCCTAAAGAAAAGATACAATTGATTTAGGTGCCAAAGGTTTTAAGAATTCTTATTCAGTGTGAAATTATATAAAAATTAATAGACATGGACCCGCCATATTATTTAACTTTTCTCTCAGAGAAATACTAAGATAAATATTTCTTCCAGTATTTCAATTATATTATTATTTACAACAAAAATTTAACTCTAAATTAAGATTCACGATCTTGCAGGAAAAAAATCGCTTCTGTTCATTTTTAAAGAACACGAAAAATATAAGGAATATTTGATCTTTTTGTTTATTACTCAATAACTATACTCCATTCAAAGTATTTTTTTTTTATTTCTTATGAAACTCGCTTCATTCGCAACTTAATTTGCTTTGTAACATTATGCAGTAGAGTAATAAAGTAGCTCAGAAGAGTATCGATTTGAGTCTATAGTTCCAAGTGGCGCATAGATTCTAAATAATTATGATTCGTTAGGTATACATAATACATAGTTAAGAGTTATTGTGTAAGTGATGTGTTATTAATTTTAATCAAAATTATGTTACTTTATGTTCGAAATCTTTATTTGTGATAGTGTGAATTCCGACCTCGGAGTTGTTATATAACTAGAGACTAATACTTTCAATTATCTGTGACTCTCTGGTGTGTCTTGGGGATCAGTCGCTCTTTTTATCACTCAAAAAAATTAGGAGCTGTACCTCTGTCGCTACGTGATAGTAATATAATCGGTTTCTTTATCATATAACACAACTTTAATGTAACCTACAAAACTTTTGTAAAGTTCAAACCATTTTTGTTAGCCCATAAGATTTTCCTGTCTTTATAAAGCCTCTGGTCATATGACATCTCTCCGATTCTGACTATTTAGGTAGTTTAGGAGTACAAAGATTTTTGTATAAAACAACGCGCGAATTAATCAAATAATTTCATTAATACACAATCTCATAAGTGAATATTGTTTTCCCTGTTGGAACATTAATGAAAAAATGGTAAATAAATGGTGTATTTAATGGTATTGTATATTATTAATTACAACTCCTGATACTGACGCACGAGCCCGGTTTGAGCGTTGGAGATCCCAAGGTGTTGGAATGGCAACCCTGCACCGGGAGGCCTAACGTTGGTTGCCCTCTGTTAGATGAACCGACGATTTCCGGCAAGTCGCTCACAGACCGTGTTCTGTGACGATCATTTGAAGAGACGATGATGGAACAGGGAACGTAGTTACATAAAATACACATTTGAAATGTATGAATATTAATTATTTATTTAGTCAACATAAATAGTTACAGGTGGTTATAACATTGCTTTTATTAGTTACACGGCGCTTGCAGTGTTGCTGGAGCCCTGATTCGCAAACATTCAAATCCAAAAACTAAAGAAGTTAAGGCGTAAAAATAAATAAATTATATATTGAAATTCGTTCAACGAATTTAACTTTTTAAGTCGGTTTTATAAAAAGAATTTTCAGTTTATAACCTAGAGAGCTCTTCATAAAAATGATTGGGCTATAAGAGCTACAAGTCGGCCTACATGAAATAAATAATTTTCAATTTATTATGTTTATTCGATTAAGTATGCAAGTGTATGCGATTTGAACATCTGCATATCAGAGTCCTGATTTAACAATTAAATAGAAAATATTGTTCAATATTATAAAAATAGCTTTGCGTCTTTATTTACAATCTATACAGTTAAATGATACAGCTATAACAATACATTACGCGCACCTATTTATTATGGTGTTTCAGTTTGACACAATAATGCGAAGGCAGCCTTAAGCCAGAGCCGCTTTGGTATAAGGCGATCGCGATGCGACAGCGACACGATAAATCTGTTTCCATATTGCTGTGGTGATTTTTTTTTTCAATGGAACATTTTCAGCTTAGTCAATGAATTCGTCGGTTAGTTTACTTAGAGATGGTAAAATAGGCTCTTTATAAAATTGAATATAACGAAAGATTTTTAACAAATAAATTCCGCGCGTCGCTGTCGATGCGGCCACCGCCATATTATGTTGACAAGAGTTTGTTTTAACGGAATCGCTGTCCCATCATACCATTGCGGTTCTGAGCCTAGAGCTTTGCCATCCACAGCGTTCTACATAGGAGCTAAACCGCTGTTTAGTATAATAGAATAATTTTTAATTCAAATAAACTTTTACAAATAGCTTTCGAATCATCATATTGTGCTCTAGTCTATGGCACCGCGACTCGTTGCGCCTTCGCCGCGGTGTTTCTGCGCACAACCCAATAATGACATTTAGCGGAAACGGTCAAATACAATGAGGGTTTTCGTCGTTGTATTTGACGTCTTAGTGCTGCCGCCTAGTGGGCGTCGTTTCGGAAAATCCTCACGATAAGTCTATATGGCGATACTGCATCGTTGCGGTTTAATGTTAATGCGGTTTACCATCCTAGCATTATAATAACTGAAACTGATTGTGCTTTAACACTTGTCTACTTAAGTGCGCTTTCACATTAAGCCGCTAGCAGCACAGTAGCGGTTTACTTTCAAACTAAAAAACGGGTGGAGCTGTCGGTGCACACAGCCGTTGGTTTTAAGGTGACACGTCTATATCTGCTAGTCGCTTTTAGTGGTAAAGATTGAGAGAAAACCAGATTGATACTGAATAGAAACCAGCAGAAGCACCGGTTTCGGTTATTCTACGCAGTGCCCCCCCCGGCCCCGATGCAAACTCAAGGTCTTATAGCAGCGAGATGACTATATACTCTAAACAATGACATTGGATTCATGTTTCTAAGACTTTTAGTTTCGTAGTTATTAAGGTAAGACGATATAGACCTTTTCGTTACGGTAAATTTGTCTGACTGGTACCCATACATTTTGGTGTGATTTTAAAGACGTTTCACGTCAAAAGTATATCAACTATATGCAGTTGTATGGAGAAGGCATCTGCTACTGGTGCACCGCTAGCGACTTAATGTGAAAGCGCACAAAGGGTCAATTTCACCATCAAAGGATTAATTTTAACGTTCTAGATAGTTATTGTATTGAAACTCTATCAAAACATAAAATTTATCCGTCAGTTAAACGTTACTCGGCGATAGTAAGACTGACCCTTAACAATAAATTATATCCCATATTATCCTTAAAAAAATTAATAAGTTATACAAAAAAAAAATAATAACCTTTTCTTATTATAATAATTACACTTATAGATATATAACATTAAACAATAACCTATTGATAATAACGAGTGGTGTAAAAACGGTGACAGTTATTGCTTTATATAATTAAAATAAGTTCTTGTTTTTAAAGGCTGACACATTCAACGATTTACTATGCGTGCGACAAATCTGCGTATGAAAATATTATTTAACACGATGTTAATTAGGCATTATGCAGACGAACATAAGTGCACAGTATTTTTCAAGATGATACGCACGTAAATTTTTCGCAATGTGTACTTACCCTAACTACCTACAGCTAGGTTTAGTTCTTTCAACTCACGAGAGCGCGTGAACTTTACTTGTGGTTACGTCGTGTACATGCACATTGCGTAAGTGTGCGTGCCTGTCCCGAGCCTAGGAGCAGTTGCGAGCAGAGAGTGGGAGCAGTCAGGCGCGAGCAAGCTCTCGCTCACACTTGTATAGATACGACACACACACACAACCATGAGCCACGCGCCCTCGTGAATTGCAAGAACTATAAATAAATTACATCAAACCTAAGGCAGTTCTGCGGTTTCTTAATTTACATCACAACATAAAACAAATTATACAGAATTATTAATAAGTCACGACTTCGTGCACGTGGATTAAGGTTTTTACATTCCCGCGGGAACTACTTAATTTTCCGGGATAAAATGTAGCCTATATGTTAATCCTGGGCATAACCAGGATAGATCATATGCTATCTCCATTCACACAGCCAAATCGTTTCGAATCGAACATTTATTATGGCGTGAAGGAGTAACCATCCATCCATGCTCACAAACTTTCGCATTTATGATATTAAATAGGATTAACAACTAGCTATTGCCCACAATTTCGTTAGAGTGGAATTCATGTTTTTAAAATCTCGCGGGAATCTTTCGTTTTACCGCGATTAAAAGAAAAAGGAAGTAACTCAAAGTTATAGCAAACAGAACAGCTATCAGTGCGTCAAACTTTGGACACTATGCATTCAGACAAGTTTTAAAATAGTTCTTTCTTTTTTATAATATAACCTATAGAAGGGGACAGCATTACACTGAGAAATGTCAGCTTGGTCTAAGGAATAGACTGCACTCTCACTCAGCTAAAGCGAGACAGATTTATGTTAGGATATTATTTTTGTCTCGTTTTAACCTCTATCTTGAGTCAGCGCACGCTCCAGATCTCAGCATACATTAAAATTCATTTATGTATTAATACAATAAATTATTTATATACGACTGTTTTCGTAACATTTTAGAAACACCTTTGTTAACTTCAGTCAATTATATTAAGGTATTATTAACTACATATATACATGAAATGTTATAATAGCACAAAATATTTTTTTTTTATATTTAAACAATAATATGATCACTGATCAGTATATCATTAATAAGTAATTACGTTAAAAAATAAATTTCAAGTTATGTTAGGTTATACCTTTAGTTATGCACTTATAAAATAAGAGTGTTTTCAGACTGACGATCTAATCGCGCGGAATTTTGAAAAGTGTGTAATGTAATATACGCTACCACTCACCGTAACTTTTTCATTTTTAATTAACATAAAATTGAGCTAATTTGGTTTTGGCCGTGAAACAAAGTCTAGAATTCAACTTGCCCACTAACTAATCATTCACAATCATTATAAGAACACTTGGTATTGATTAAAGATTATACATACAAGTAGTGAATGATCACTTGAGTCACAAGTGATTACTAGAATCATAAAGATAGAATGACTACCATAATAACATAATAATCACGTGTGATCACTAAAACTACATAATGATTACAAGAGTTATCTCGCCCTGTTAGGCAGCTGGGCTTAAAGCTACTGCTGCTTTTACTTGTCATAACTCGTAAATACTTTACCAGATGTGTGTAAAAAACGAATGATTTTTCCCAGAGCCGCAAGTGATCACAAGTGACTAGTTACACATGTTTATTGTAATCACGAATGATTACGATAATCACAAATGGACACTATACTAATGAATGATCAGTATGATCACACATGATCACGTTAATCATAAACGATTACTGTATCATTGTGTACTATAATCACAAATGATCACTATAATAATAATTAATGATCATCATAGTCATATATGATCACTTAAATCACAAACGATTACCTCATCATTACTATAATCACAAATGATGACAATAATAATGAATGATCATTATAATCATATGTGATCACTTTAATCACAAATGATTACTTTACCCAGAGGATCGCAACAATCACAATCAGTCATTCCACTCTCCGTCGCTGGTGGAATCGTCGTCACTATCCTCGGAGTCTGACGAGTGTATGGCGCGCTTGCGTTCCTCCAGCGCCCGCGCCAACGCGCCCGCCAGGCCGCTGGGCTCTGAACCACTGCTGGACTTCTCTTCTGTTTTACTATCTGACCGTCGAACCTGGAAGACGATAGGAATATGATTAAATGCCCGAGTCATCATCCGTGTGGATTAAGGTTTCTTCCATTTGAGGGGTAAGTTGGAAGAATAATACCTTCTGCGTACTAAGATATGCAAAAAAATTAAAATATCTTAGTTTCACTAAGAAATAACAAAAGTACTAAATCGGACCAGTTTAAATTAGTGATAAATTACCGATTTCAAGTTGAATCCTTGTCGTATTTCGCTCATTAAATTGCTTCTGTTGTCATCGTTCAGCGATGTTTTTGAGCCAACTTCAACATGCTGAAAAGAAAAAAAATTATAATTTGGTGTACTTAGCTAGAAAATTTTGAATATAGGGACACTAAGAAACAGAAATCGAGAAAAGAAAAAGAAGAGAACGATATAATCCTATTATGTTTGATTCGCAATTAAATAAAGTTAAAGAAGAATACATATAGTGAACCATTGATATTCTTGATATTCTAAATATATAACAGGAAAAGGTGACTGACTGACTGACCTATCAAGGCACAGTTCAAACCACTGGACGGATCGGGCTGGGCATACAGATGGCTATTATGACGTAGGCATACAATAAAAAAGGATTTTTGAAACTTCCACCTCTAAGAGGTAAAATAGGGGTTTGAAAAATCGAACTTAACGTGTTAAGAGTCACCTATGGAAAAAATATAGTAATAAAAAGCACAAAAATAATATTTAATAAGATCACTGTGTCTAATCTAGTATTATGTGTGGTGTACAATAAAAGTATATTCATTCATTCATTCATTCAAAAATAACTCGCCTTTAAATTCTTGTTCCCTCCGCGAATGCTCTCCATGAGCGCACTGCGTGTGTCGGGCGCCACGGCGGCGTCGGCGGGCATGGGCGGCGGGGGAGGGGGAGGCGCGGCGCCCGCCAGCGGGGGCGGCGGCGGGGGAGGGGGCGGCGCCGACGACGGGGGCGGGGGCGGCGGCACCGACGGCGGCGCGCTCGCTGGAGCTGCAAGCGATTGTTCTCTCACTAAAGAAATCTTTATTATTTACAAGCAATCGCCCGCGACTTTGTACGCGTACAATTTCTGACCTCCTATGAGATTATGAAATATTCCCGTTGTAAGACGCCTATCGACAAAAGTCCTCCCATACTATGTTGGTTAAAACACCTTCGCAAATAAAACTTTCTTTTAGATTTTTGAAAATCATGAAAATAGAAATCAAATCATAAATACGTGAGACTAGAGGACTACTCTTTCTTAGAGGTGGTACATACGCTGGTGCGGGCGGGGCGGCGGCGGGTTGCGCGGCGTGCTGAGCGCGGCGGGCGGCGGCGGGGGCGGGGGCACGGCGCGCGCGGGCGGCGGGGGCGGGGCGCGGGACGCTGCCAACACCATAG
Organism: Hipparchia sbordonii; assembly: GCA_038048805.1. Classification (NCBI taxonomy): domain Eukaryota; kingdom Metazoa; phylum Arthropoda; class Insecta; order Lepidoptera; family Nymphalidae; genus Hipparchia; species Hipparchia sbordonii. The sequence goes on along the minus strand of CM076099.1, from coordinate 14,137,198 downwards.
CAATACACGTATATTCATAAGATATTTAATTTTTTATTTGACTTCCTTGTTCGTCTCATTAGAAAAAAATTTTCTGTCAAGAAATTCTCAGTACTAGACCGGAGTTAGAAAGTTGGCGGTGTGTCACTCCCGTGCCCGAGAGAGCACGTAAAACCGTCGGTCAATCCCGTCCGAGTATGAGTGTGAAGGAACAGTGAGTGCACCTATGTTTGCGCATTATAATATCTGCCACGCAAATGGCTAGTTTCTATAGAGTCGAAAACAGCTCACACCACAATATGCTGTAGTCTGTGCCTCCTTAAGTATGGCAAGTATTAAAATTAACTCACGCGGCGCGGGCGGGTGCGGCGTGCGGGAGGGCACGGGGGGCGCGGGGGGCGGCGGGGGCATCGCTGCTCGCGGCGACTCTGCATTGGATAGATTAGAAGGTATAAATAAAATTATTTATTTTACCTACCTTAAACTCAAATCAAAATTCCTTTACGTCCAGTTTAGGTCTAACACACTAATCACTAGAGTTGGTCTATGATTAACACTGGATTTGCTGACCCTATACAAATGACAGCTTAAACATAAATTGAAGTGCCACATTTGACATACGAGTGTCTCTGGAATTATAATATTACAAATGGCGCACGGACCTTTATAATTAATCTATGAAATCATACAACAACAACAATGAAATCATAGATTAATTATAGAGGTCGGTGCGCCATTTGCACCAATTAGTTCCAGAGACACTCGTATCTGCTTACAGCGCCAAAATGGCGTCAATCAAGTAGGTCCAAAACCAGGTAGGATAGCAGCCTCTCCAGTGTTAATCACAGATTAACTAAGAAGCTCGGTGGGTTACAAGGTACAAATAAAATAAATATCATAAATCAAAACCCCTTTTTGAAAAAATTCAAAAGTTTGAATAAAAAATTATTTTATTCTATTCTTTAAGCCTAACTAAACTAGACCGGCAATAGGCATCTAGATGTAGCGATGAGATGTCCTTGAACACGTCTTTTCTATATTTAAGTTTAGTTTGTAAGGTTAAATGTACAGAATAAATAAATAAAAATAAAATAAATGGGCACGATGTTCGCAAAGCTCACCTCTCGCCTTGGGCGTCTCGTGCAGCTCCTCCTTGACGGCGTCGATGCCGCCGTTCTTGTTGATGAAGTCGTATATGAACTGGCGTGTGGCGTGGTCCTTGAGCTGCGTGTCCGTGATGCCGGCCTTGCTGAAGAACCAGCGCATCTCCTCCTCGGGGATGTCCACGTCGAAACCTGACAGACACGTCCAAAAAGAAACGATTAAACCGACACCCTCAACAGATGTTGTTCGCGACAGGGTAAGTTGCGATGTCGACTACGTTTAAAATAAATTATCTCTTATTGCTTTTATTAAATAGAAGGTCTAACAAAATCTTTTTTTTTTTAAGAATATCAGTCAAGCTGAACTTGACTTATATTCTCCTCTCCCCTCCAAATAAGCGAAAAGCTTGTGCTAAGAGTGGGTACGACAATAATGCAACGGTTGGGGTTCGAACCTGCGACCTTTTAGTTTTCAGTCCGCACCTTTAACCGTTGAGCTATTGAGGTTTCAAATCCTTATTACTAATATTATTAATGCGATAGTGTATTTGTTTGTTGGTTTGTCTTTCAATCACGCAGTAAAGGAGCAACGGATCGACGTGATTTTTTGCATGAATATAGTTAAGGAAGTGACGTATTTTTAATCCCAGAAAAGTCAAAGGGTTGACCAGGATTCTTAAAAACTACGAGTAAATCCACGCAAAACGAAGTCGCGGGTATGTCTGCTGATAGTTTTAAGTGTGATAACAATTTTAAACATTATCAATTAAACTACAGAAAATGCATCAAATGTGTATAACGCGTTCTTATTTTCGCTTACCCTTAGTCTCGTCCCACCCCACGTGCGACACATGCTTGAAGTCCAACGGCATGCCGATATCGGCCTTCGTCAATTTTCGGGCCTTGGGCTTTTTACTCGAGCTCTTCAATGTGTAATCTGGAATGAAAACAAAAGATTGTATTATATTTAAGGAGGGGACGCCTGTCAACGCCAAGCGGGTGAAGCAGTGGCGTTCAGCACAGAAAGAATTTAGGGAATTCCCTAGATATAGCTTTCGAATTTCTCTCAACTGAGTTGCCAGGCTTAAAGTCGGGTTGCAACCTGTCATATTTATTTTGAAAATGGGACAAATTTTCAAAACTTCAGATCGATCGAGATTTTCTGGTAAGGATTCGAAGGCCCTAAGAGCTTGAGGGCCTCGGGGCACTGCGTAGCCCCTAGGTTGCTACGACACAGGTGATCAGTCCTATATCGAGACTATTCCACCGATGATGCTTGTATCAAGAGAGTTTTGAGACGCGTTTAATGTCGCCTGTTCCTAGTGAGGTCTGGCACAGCATTGTCAGTGGGAACACAAAGTTAATAGTTTTACCGTCAATAAGTTTTCAGTCGGCACCTTTGACGGGGCTCTTGACGCTTTAGACCGGTACTTACTGGACAACGCGTTGGACTTGTTGTTCACGGTGGGCGTTGGCGCGGGCAGGGGCGCAGGGGTGGCGGGCGCGGGCGGCGGCGGCGGCGTCACGCCATTCAGCCGCGACGTGTTGGACATGTTGGAGCCATGGGAGGACACACTGTTGGCCCGCGCCGACAGCATGGAGCGCTGTCTCCTCTCTGTATGTACAATGAACATCCAATACATAGTATAGTACGTATCTCACGAAGTTACGGGCGCTTTACTTGTAAAATGATAGCTTAATGGTAAAAGTTTTGGCCTCCTTTTCTGGCGGTGGAAAGTTCGATTCCCGGCGCTCATCTCTGACACATCAGAAGCTATGTGTGTTTTAAGCAGTTAATCCATGTGAACGAAGTCGCGGGCATTTAAAGTAATTTGTATGTACGCGAGACTTGTCCTCCACACTTTACGTCATCGATTTGATCCAAATTCGCGTACGCGGTAAGTTTTGATGACATAACAAGAAAAACATGTGTGGTGGCATTTGTTTATCCCTGCGAGTACTCACGCATTGTTGGCGCACAACGATTATGCCATCTTTTTAGTAATCGGTTAGCGATATTGTAAACACGTGAGATGAAATCATTCTTTTTTAAGTCGGTAGATTTTAAGTACAAAGAGAAAGAAATAGGATAAAGAATGGACGGTTTTTATCTATATTTGCTATTTCACTTTATTTTCTATTTTTGACATCCATTTATTTATTTATTCTTTATTGCACCACAAACAGAAAAAAGTAAACTTAACAAAATATATTATGTCGGTACAAAAAGGCGGTCTTATCGCTAAAAAGCGATCTCTTCCAGGCAACCTTATGGCTAAGAAAAACAAAAAATATGAAGACAGCAGGAGGTGTTGCAATAATAAACAGATACATGCATTAAGAAAACATTAAATTTTGTTAATTTTAGAAGTACATCAAAGTGATTAATCTCCTCCATAGTGATTGGAAGACTAAACCACATAAACGGATAACAAAATTATTATTGACCGCGGACCGTCCACACTCCATACTTTGCGCTTTGTTTGTGTTCCTTTTTCCTCTATCGATTTATACCCAAAATAATAACAAAAACTGGAAGAGGCGGTGCGATATAAACCTAAGGAGACAATGAAAATATTTCTATTTTCAATCTATAATATAATAAAACTGTAACGGGACGAATTCTGTACATTAAATATATTTTGAAAATTTTAATCAGGGGATGCTTTATTATCGATACTGAACCCAAAAAAATTTTTTTTGATTTTTTTGTCTGTCTGTCTGTCTGTCTGTCTGTCTGTCTGTCTGTCTGTATCTTGGCCGCGCATCACGCTGAAACTACTGGACGGATTTAAATGAAACTTGGCACGATTTAAGTACATACCTCGAGGTAACATATAGGATACTTTTTATCCCGAAATTCAGCACGGTTCCCTTGGGAGAGGGGATGAAAGTTAAAATGTGTATTTAGTTGTAATTCATTAACGCGTACTCCGATTTCATTCATTCTTTTTTTATTAGAAAGAAGATACTGTAAAGATTGTCCTGTAATTATTTCAAGGTCGTCGGTTCAGTAGTTCAGAAGTTATAGACATCACAATCCTCAGTATAAGGTCCAAAATAACTTGAACCCCGTTATGTACAGGAAACTTTGAATCTATGGCTCATCTTAGGCTGGCATAATACACTATATAGTGGATAGCTTTATTTTTAACCGACTTCGAAAAAAAAAGGTTATCAATTCAGCCGGTATCTTTTTTTTTCTATGTATATATCCACCGATTACTCCTGGATTTCTGGACCAATTCAGCTGATTTTTTTTTTAATGGACATTTTTTTACCTTCAACTCCTCAAGCCTGATGCTGCAGAGGTACTTTCCCTCAAAATCATGAGGATTTAGGAACTGTCAACTACGAATTGGTATGCTTGGCCTAAGAATATACTAGATCATAGAGCTCCAGGTTCTACTCCTCAATCCTGATGCTGCAGGATACGGCCCACCTAAACTGTAAGCATGTAGGTACTTTCGATTACGAATTGTTATTGTAGGTATAACGCATAGACTACATCATGGAGCTCTAGGTCCTGGCTCCTCAATCCTGATGCTACAGGGTAGTGCCTACCTAAACAGTGAGGATGTAGAAATTGACAGTTTCGAATTGATATTGTTGGCACCAAGCATAGACTACATCATGGAGCTCTAGGTCCAGCTCCTCAATCATGACACTTCCCACCTAAAGTGCGGGGATTTAGTAATTGTGGTTTGTTAATAAGTACCGTAGGTACCAAGTATAGATTACATTTACGCTACGCTACTGCGTAGCGTAGGAGGGAAGGGACAAAGAGAGCAGGGACAAGCTACATGTCGAGCGATCATTTTTAAAATTAAAATTTTGATAATTAAACTAAATTCTTTGGGACTTTTTGGGTGGCAGGGTCTCAAGCGCCAAAAGTGCGACTAGATATGCAATTATAAAAAATTTCGCGCTCGCTTCGCTCGCGAAAATGTCACTTTTACGCTTCTATTGTAGGTGTCAAGTATGGATTACTAAGTGCCGTAATGCAATCATAAAAAATTTCGCGCTCGCTACGCTCGCGAAAATATCCCTTTTACGTTGCTATTGTAGGTGCCAAGAATGGACTACTAAGTGCCGTAATGCAATTATAAAAATTTTGCGCTCGCTTCGCTCGCAAAAATGTCGGTTTTACGTTGCTTTTGTAGGTGTCAAGAATGGACAATTAAGTGCCGTAATGCAATCATAAAAAATTTCGCGCTCGCTTCGCTCGCGAAATGTCATTTTTACGTTTCTATTGTAGGTGCTAAGTATGGACTTCTCAGTGCCGTAATGCAATCATAAAAAATTTCGCGCTCGCTTCGCTCGCGAAACTGTCACTTTTACGTTTCTATTGTAGGTGCTAAGTATGGACTTCTCAGTGTCGTAATGCAATCATAAAAAATTTCGCGCTCGCTTCGCTCGCGAAAATGTCGGTTTTATGTTGCTATTGTAGGTGTCAAGAATGGACAACTAAGTGCCTTATTCTTTATTAAAAAAAATATACATATTGGTGTGTGAAGTCTGCCAATCTGTTCTGTCTGTTCTCATCGAGAGAAATAGTAATGGGCCTGCGATTGGTTGAGAGGAATTAATGAGGAATCTTTACTTTCTTATCCTAACTAATCCTTACTAATATCTTTAATTTAAAAATGTTTGTGTCCTGGAAAAACAAAGAATTCCTGCGGGGTTTTAAAAATTAAATCCACGCAGACGAAGTCGTTACATGTGTTACTCAGTCACGTCGCAACGACTGAACCGATTTGGCTGAAATTTGGCACAGAGATAGATCATGGTCTGGAATAGGATATACTTTTTATCCCGGGAAATAAGAGTGTTCCGGCGGGAATAAAAAACCTTAATCCACGCGGACGAAGTCGCGGGTATCAGCTAGTTTAGAATAAATCCAAATTTTTTTAACATTATTGTCCCTAGTCATCACAAGCGCATTATGACAGCCAATAAACTCAAAAAATCGGAAACTCGATACCTACTAGGTAGTATAGCACTCAGTCGAAGATAGCAAAATTTAAAATTTATCTTAGATATAAATTTTTTTCACGTCATTGGCAGCATCCGATAAGATAAGATCTTGAGCGTTATCGAGACTCGAGTCGCGACCTATCATATCTACGGAAGAGAATCTAGGTCTCGGATGCTTGTTACGATTACTTTCACTGTCGTTAGAAATTTCTCTTGTTGTGTAATTTTTTTTCAAATTCAGTTCATATAAACAGTTCATAAAAACGTGCCGCCAAGCGATTTAGCGTTCCGGCACGATGGCGTGTAGAAACCGATTAGGGGTATGGGTTGAATTTACACTGCTATACCCCTTCCAAGTTAGCCCGCTACCATCTTAGACTGCATCGTCACTTACCATCAGGTGAGATCGCAGTCAAGGGCTATCTTGTCATAGAATAAAAAAAAAAAAAAAAAAAATGCTTGCACATTGTAAAGCCTAGGTTTAGGCCGGCAAAATCTGTGGCCAAACAGTGAATTAATGTTATTTGCAAGCTATTTCTAACTGGACTAATTCGGTAGTTCGGTACATTCAATTTATTTATTTATATTGTACATCACACTAATATTATAAAGCCGAAAGTTTGTATGTGTGTGTGCGTGTGTGTGTATGTTTGTTACTCTTTCACGCAAAAACTACTGGACCGATTCGGCTGAAATTTAAAATGGAGATAGATTATACCTTGGATTAAAACATAGGCTACATTTTATCCCGGAAAATCAAAGAGTTCCCGCGGGGTTTTAAAAACTAAACTCACGCGGACGAAGTCGCGGGCATCAGCTAGTTAATTAAATATATTTTAAAAAATCGGGTGACGCTGAGCTCACGGCTTAAGGTATCGTCTATATCTATTATACATCTTATAGTAAATAGAATAAAAAGAAAAAATAGAATCTTCCATACATATTGATTGTACAAACCTTCTCTTCTCTGTTTTCGCAATTTAATTTTCTCGTTGAGTATGTCTCTAAGCACTCTCGCTTCATCTTCGTTTGCGAAGTTAAACGCGGTCATGTATTCCTGTAATAGAAATTAAAATATAATTAAGTATATAGTAAATACCTATCAAAACTTTCATAATTGACACCCTGCATTTGCTGGTTGTGCATTATTTCCGTTTCAAATCATATACTTAAAGCCAAGTGTACCTAAATTAAAATTCAAATCACAACTGACTTGTAGATTCTATATTCCGTCTACGTACCTACCGTCATTCTTTTACTCATCACTTTCCTGCTCTATCATTTGATCTTGTTTAAAATGACAAAATAATGTATCTACTTAAATTTAATTTGCGTCAATTTTATAATCGTCTAAACTTCCAGCCTATAACATATACTTAGTCTAAATATATAAAATTAAAAGGTGAGTGACTGACTGATTGACTGATCTATCAACGCACAACTCGAACCACTAGATGGATCACGCTGTTTGGCATACAGATAGCAATTGACGTAGACATTCGCGAAGAAAGGATTTTTGATAATTCAACCCTTAAGGAGATAAAATAGGGGTTCAAAAAGCCGCGGGCAAAAGCTAGTAAATAAAAAAAACATACCTCAGCCTCAAACGTGTGTAAATACGGCCTCGGGCTTTTATACTCTATTTGCAAGTACACCTCATGTTCCCATATCATTGTCTTCCGATACAGGCAGTAGATACGGAAAAAGTACGACCGCTTGCTGTTGTCTTTGATGAGGCAGAGAACTCCTGTGTCTTTCTTCTTCCATTCTGAATGTCCCGGCCCCTCTGTCGTGAACAGTTGCACTACTGCTGTTGCTAGGCTCTGCAACAATTATTCAAATATTGTAAAACTAGCTTTCGCCCGCGACTTCATCCTCGGGAAGTTTTTAAAAATCCTACGGGAACTTTGTTATTCCGGGATAAAAGGTAACCTATGGCACTCTTCAAGTCCGCAACCTATACAAAAAAAATTACCTCGATCCGTTACTACATTTCGGCGTGTACGCCAGACCATGTTGTAAGCTCATATCAGTCGATATATTCACTTTATTCAACTCCATTCGCGTTTCTCTGGAGGATTTTGGTACCACTTATTCAGCATCGTTAACTATTAGGGCTGTCATAACAACCATTCAAATAGCGCGCTATCTCTGCTGAAACGCGTCTATTTGTTGCGTACAGCTACATTCAGCTTCATTTGCCTGTAGTGCACCCCGTTGGTCTACTAACGAGGCTCTCATGACCGACAAATTCCAACCGCTTCCTGCAGCAGGAACAGCGGCGCTTTCAGTCTAGCCCTATGATGATCAAAATGCCTACCCAGCGCGGTCATAATGACCAAAACCTTGTATGGTCAAAATCACAAGGCCAAGGTTTAATCTGGCTTTATTGGCAGTGGTGGCAACTCGAAGCGGCAAGCGGCGCGCCCGAGTCGGCTCCGTGTTTAGCTTTCATTATAACGATTTCAATCGTACGACTAAGTAAATAGAACTTAGTTTAAATTGTTATCATTAAAAACTGCTGCGTCTCAGTTGCCCTCATAATATGCCTAAGTCCAATAGGGCTTGTATAATTCATGACAAGGCAGAGGTACAGGGCCGCCCGCATTTCCCCCACCTGTAGATAAATATCTGGATCATGGAAATAGATGGATATCTCTGGATCTAATCGCCGCATGCGGGGAACGTGGGCTGTCTCTTGCGCGTCATACATAAGTCGTCCGCAATCGTGCCTTGTTGCATTCTTTGGTTAAACTATTACAATTTGCATGCAGCTCAGCAATTATTTGTCAAGTTGTAGATGACAGTTGAAAGACAAATGCTTGTGGCCTGACTATTGTAGGCTGTAATTTAGTAACTTTCACCTCCCTGTGAATGCTAAGCATTTTGCATAATGCACTTCCTGTATTATTTCGACCTATACGTAGAATAGAGTTATATATGATTATGGCACAAATTTTTTTTATTGCATTTTTAAGCCTAAAAAGATCTCTAATATTTACTAGTGAAATCAAAATTTTAAAAAGTTATGTAGATCCAAAGATACCAGTCGAATAAAGGTACATTTAATTTATTTCTCCAAAGAAGAAGGGCCCGATAGCACAAGTGTCAGTATTCACTGTCCAGATCAGCGCGATCGGAGGGTCACATCTGTAGTTGTATTCATGTTCTCCGAAATGATAGTGTGCACACGCTCACACTTTTATCTGCTATTTTCGTGTTAATTTTGTTATTATTTTTTACTATATGTGCTCAAACTTAAAAATACACGCTCAAAACATATGATCTTCCCTTCGTTAAAGCCAAAAAAAATTGAATATAGTAATACGACAAATGCCGTGGAGATAAAAAAAATGGAAAAATGAATGTTCCAGGTAAGTAAATGGAATTTTCTTTCTTCAGCTTTGTAATTATATTACATAGATTGCTCTTAGATAGTTGTATATAATAATTTTTACAGATATATATTTTTAAAGCTAAATAATTAAGTTAAACGGTTCCACATTCATATAGAACATTATACCTCGGAATGTTAGATTTTACTACAAAAAAAAATCAAAAAAAGAAATATCAATTCATTACACCTATTAAACATTAATTCATACATTTTAATAAGTAATCAATAATATTAATTATTTTACCATACTACTTTATTATTCGGAAATCATGTAAAAAATATCGGGACAATGTGCACAAGTTACTTTGTTCGAGGGAAATTATTTTGAAATTATGAGGTATATGTGTACATATTCATTTATTCTTGGGTTGACATTGAGATATATATCCTTATTCAACTGAAAACTACCATAAAAGCCTAAAATTAATAAATTTTTTTACGTTAAGTATTTATAAAAAAACTACATAAAACTATTTAGACCTGTTTTCTGTAGTTAATTGCTTTAACGTTTTAATGATGTTAATTTTTGTTTTCAGAAAATGGCAGTGTCAGTAGTGGAGCTTTTACAATAACAGCACTACCACAGGGAGCTGAAAAAATTAGGCAAGAGGTCCCTGATATATGGGAAGATTGATATATCAGATGGAACTGTAAGAGACAGTCGATTATCTATACTGCAGCCGGCATATAATGATAAATACCAGTTTTTGCTACTGACAAAACTAGCCATAAGGCTGCACCATGTTGCTGAAAATTCTATAAAAGATAATAAATAATGTCTACCGTCGCCTGCAATTGCAACAACTAGACCTAACACTTTTAACTCGGTCCAACTTTGAAAATTCCCCTGCTGTTAGCTTTGGGAATTTGTCTTGAATATCATCACCAAAATGTGTACCGACTCCCATGCCTTCTCCGTTAAATACGCATAAATTGTCGTGATGCCTTTTATTCTAACCATATGATGATCACTGGACGCAATCACCATCTACAACTAACTCTTACAGTGCACCTAACGACTCTAGAGATGATGATGTGCCGCATCTTCTTTACAAATTCATTATTTTGATTAATTTAAAATTTTCATTTTGCGCGGTACCCAGTGGATCTCTGCCACCACAATATTATTTTCTTCGTGATTTAAAATATCTATTCAATTAAAATATTAATAATATAGACATAAATAACTTAGATATGTTACACGTTGCGATCGGCAACGCAACGATCACATCCTCGGCAGGCTCAGTGTCCGTGACATCGGAGATAAGCTGCAAGAAGCCCGTCTAAGATGGTATGGTCATGTAGCACGGAAACCACAAAGCTACGTCGGTAATAGATGTCTTAACATCGCCGTCCCTGGAGCTAAATCTCGCGGCCGTCCAAGAAAGCGCTGGCTGGACCTCGTAGGCGCCGATATGAGAGCCAATAAATTAAGAAAATTGGATGCACAAGACCGGGAAAAGTGGGCAAAAGCATGCCGGAAAGCGGACCCCACCTAGTGGGATAACGCTCAGTCGAAAAAGAACTTAGATATGATTGATTTCTTATTGATTGCCAATAATAAATCGCACAGAAAAATTGTGGAAAATAGAGAAAATGTTTTTAAACCTTTTTGTTTGCCAATATTCGGTTGTACTATTTTTAAAACTCCTGAAAGAACTTATATGTTGTCCTTGTAGCAATTTTATTTCGTTGGTTTTATTCGAGTTTTCTATAATAGGATTATTATTAATGCTAAATAATAGTTCCTAATACGTTATTTATGTTTATGTTTTATATTATTTATTTATTAGTTTCATTTTGAGGTTTCTATAGTAGGATTATTAATACATTCTACTTACATATTTACACAATAGTTCCTAAATTTAATTTCCTAAATATATAAAAGGATAAGGTGACTAATTGACTGACTGACTCATCAACATCATCATCACATTGCTCAAAACACTGGATAGATCGGGCTGAAAGACATACAGATAGCTATTATGACGTAGGCATCCGCTAAGAAAGAATTTTTGAAAATTCAACCCCTAAGGGGGTAAAATAGGGGATTGAAAAATCGAACTTAATGTGAGCAAAGTTGCGGGCAAAAGCTAGTATTACCTATATAAAATACAAAGTACTTTCAGTTATTTTATTATTAATTTTTACATTTTTTTGTAAGACAATTTTATAGTAGGTACATGCTTAGTAATTAAAAAAATTAGTCAAATTATGTTGAATTTTTTTTACTAATAAATGTGTTATTATGAAATAAGAAACACTGTTTATTTAGTATTTATATTTCATTCTTTACAGCAAATAAGACCGTTTGAAGATTAGTATTTCCATAAAAAAAAGTTATATATAGACATGGTACGAACACTTTTCCCAAGTATAAGGTTACATATACATATAGAACATGGAGACATCCGCAAAAAATCGTCACATATGCATATAGAAACACCTAAATTCCAAATTATGGGTTTTGCATTGAGTTTATTGATAGTAATCAATGCATAATAATGTTCCAAAAGTATACTATGAGAATCAATTCTCTAGAAAAATAACGAAAAAAGTTACAGGCAAGACAAACTTCAAATCGCTCTCCTGTAAAGTAAGGATTTTGCAGAAGTAACTCTATTCTGCGTATAGGTCGATTTGTCATAGACTTAGTTCTTAGTTACAACTAGTAATGTGGCAGATCATTTAAAATGTATATCTGCAGATATGGATCCAAATATTGATATGGATACGGATCTTAACTTTCTTATTCAATTGGTGTCAATGCTTAACTTATCATAAAGATTTGTAATTGATCTCATAATAAAGATAGTTGATAAAAGATCTTCAAAAAAGTCCCAGCTATGGATACAGATCTTTCTTTTCCCTCGGATATCCGCAAATATGCTGATGTAAGTAGGTAATACTTGACTAATAGATAATTATTATTTAAAATATATAAAAGGAAAAGCTGACTGACTAACTAATCTTTATTTATTATTTATTAATCTATCAACGCACAGCTCAAACCACTGGATGGATAGGGCTAAAATTTGGTATACCGATAGCTATTATAACGTAGGCATCTGCTAAGAAAGGATTTTTAGAAATTTTGCCCCTAAGGGGTAAAATAAATTAATTAATTATTAAAATAATAAAATAAATTTCAAATCCCTACAATAAGAGTTCGAAGGAGAACCTAATGTCAATATAGCTGTGGGCAAAAGCGAGTTTATTATTATAGTCAAATGCTATGAATAAGGAAAACACCTTAAATTCAAATGTGAAATTTTTTTTATTTCACAACCGTGGCTCATATGACAAGTCAAGATAAGAGTCTTTTGCTATGCATTTCTTTAAATATGATAGTTACAGTATGACAATTGCCAGTCACTCACCTATGAGTGGCTGGCAATTGTCACTCAGAGGTAAATCTGGTACTTGTACAGACAATCATAGTAATTGACACTGAAACAATGATTGATGCAGGTTTTACATAATCAGCCAGCTGAATATTTTATTGACAAAGTGTAGAAATCTGCTATTTGGATATGCTACCCTGCTTTCTTTAGGTCAATGAGTGTGGAACGGGCTCAATCAAATTCAAGAAACGAATTCGAATGTCTGACCAAAAATATCCAACAAATTGAATGCAAATCAACCATTGTTTGGCCGTGTTATATAACAGCATATTATGTTGGTGTTCTACCCATCGTTACATTAAGTGTCATAAAGTAACAATGTAATGAATATAATGCTGATTAAAAAGATTAAGACTTTAGACTTCTACTCAGTGTTTTACTATGTTGGTATATACTGAATTTGGATGATAATGCGATCTTGAGGTCTAGAAAGTATTAGCGATGAATCATACATTTTAAATATCTACAATATCTACGGATAAGCGAATGTTTTTTTGAACACATACAAAGAGCAGGGCCTGATATTAAACAATATGATATTAGGTACATAAATCAAACGCCTGTCATTAATACTGTTTATCAGCGTAACCGCAAGTGATAAAATTCAGATATGATACTCCTAAGTCCTAATCTACTAAATACGAATTTTATCGAAGGACGAAGGAGTACAAAGTTAAAAGTTACCAACCTGGCACTTTGGCCCGATGAGACTAAAAACCTGATCGTTCTCGTCCCGAGACAACAGGACGCTCGGCCTATTCTCTCCCCTCGGCATCCTGTTAAACTCGCACAAAAACACTCATAAAATCACTTTAAATAGGCACAAATGGATGTGTCAGACATGACAACTTTCCAACATTGTTAACTGCCCGATGATTCTATTTTGGCACTCGCAACAAAAGGACGATGGCGAAACAAGCATTTCTCACTTATTAACATTTATTACAACATCGGGCGCGTATAATTTAGTAAAATATGAATTTACTTTCTTTACATCCCGTGCGTAAAGCATCACTCATCCAACTGGTGTTGCAACTTTTTAACAAACCGGTTGTCAAATGACGTCAGCTTGTTGGTGTTGCAAGGATTTTGTAACTATATCCAAATGTCGCACCGACCTCTATAAATTAATCTATAATTTTTTAAGATAATTTCATTGTTGTTGTGTCATTTATATGTTTAATCAAAATAGTATCATCATCACTTCAACAACATCTCCATTGTGGCTCTTACATTTATAACGTGGCATTAGTCAAGTATGCATAACTGGCACTAAATAAAGCCTGGAAAGCTAAAACAGCAAATAGGCAGCAGACAGCAAGTCCAGTGTTAATCATAGATTAAAGATAGAAGATAGTGGTAGATTATATATTTTTCTTTATTCACTTTTAACTTATATCAGGCTCTGTACTTGAAATAAAATATGGTAGGGACTAAAATCAATTATTTATTGGTAGGGATGAGAATAATGAATTTTCCATTCATAACAACCAGTGGAAATAGGGGGGAATAATTTTCATTCTTGTCTACCAGAGAGGATGGTTAATTATGCTCGTTGGTAGAAGGGGGTATTTTCCTTGGGGGAAAAATAAGTAGCAATAAAACACACTTTAGTATGTATTATTTATTTACACAGCCCAGTAAACACAATACCGAAACTACTGTATTTCATTACAGAAAATAAGAGATCATATTGTGTAAGTATAATATTATGTCTACCGTTTATCTGAGACTGTTCCTAAGAGCTAGCCCACACTGCGAAAAACCCCCCGCGTTTTTTTTCTCAATTGTGTAACACTTACAATCACATTATCACAATTGTGGTTTAAAATTCGCGCGGTTAAGAATCTGTGATATAATCACGCAGGCCGTGCGGGTTAAATTCACAGTAATATTTTGTGTAGTAGGTAGATACTTATAAAGTTGTGTCCATTTGCCGAGAACTCCATAAAAAACTGATAAGGCGAAGAAAATATGTGGTTTATTCGCAGTGTGTCTTAGGTGAAATTCTGTACCCGGAATATAAATCAGGCGAACGTTTTTCTTTGACGCGGTGCGAGTCCCCTCCCCTTCACCAAAAGCATTGACCTCTATTAAAAAAGACGTGTGGCACTCGGGGACTGCCGCGGTAAAGCTATTGCATAGCATTTTTTATCAACGCCATCTAGCGGTGAAGGAGTCATGTGTCAGGTTATTTTCGTTACGGAATTTCTGGATTCGGTCTCCACGCTCAAAGCCCGCGATAGAAGCTATGCAATAGCTTAATAATAGTAGAAACTTATACTTCAAAGGTTGAAACCACTCTGCCCGCGCACCGCGCAGTTTCCTCTAGGAATATTTTCAGTTATAAATAATTTATAGGGAGGCTTATAAATAGATAATTATACTAATAGGTATTTATAATAAGTACCTAGTTACAATTCAATACAATATCGTAGTCTATGATTTACATTTTTTGTATTTGTTTTGTCTCTTTATGTGCGACTAGTCGCCTAGGCAAGAGCATGAGCTACACTCAAAGGGACTTTTCGCAACTCTGCTAACTTTGTCTTCTCTCGTCTCAGTACCTACCCTTCAGTGTTGGTTTTAATAAATCGGCTTGACACATGATAAAAAGAATTTTGCGATGTTTGCGAACCTAATGCTGTCAGTTTTAAAATATTGTGTAGGACACACTATATTTTAAAACAAGAACAACCACGGGATCTCCGATCTTTTTCTTTTAATTACTGATATACGAATCAGTAAAGATATGCAGATTATTAATTGACTAATGTATAGTTGCGATACAGGTATGTGCGTTAGTTAATTGCTAAATATATGTAGATACAAGCACACATTCTGCATATTACAACTTCAAATTGAAAAGTCGTTTATTCACTTTTGTCTTACGTTGAGTTTCTATATTTAATCTATTTCAAAAAAGTCGTACAACTTTTAACAAACCATGCTGCAAAGAACTCATTAACAGATCCCGGAAGGACCGATTCTCCGAAAGTTTATTGTCTGTAACGTCCTATTCCCGTATAAAATGTCCAGCAGATAGATTGAATATAGGAACCAGGTGTAAGAAAATGGTGCAAAATCGATGGTACACAAAAGAACTAAAACTAATTTACATTTAACTTCCACCATACCAAAAACGAAAATCTAAAACGAAATTCGATATAGATTTTCTAATAAATTTAGAAATGTGATATTTAAACCAATCTCCTTATTAATACATTATTTTCAGACATGGATTTTAAGCCCTGTTAATTTTATTTAATCAAGGTCATTCAAAGTTGAATTTCCGAGTAAGTCGGACAAAATACACCTGGATGTTTTTAGTCTGTGTGTGTTTATACAGATATTACAGAGTGGTTAAAAATGACCTTAAGTTATCTAATTTCAAGCATAAATTGTAGCTATAATTTGCATTATATAAAACGTACAAAAATTTTACAACTATGGCATTTTTATACACACTATAATATTTATTCTACTTCGAGATTTAAGAAATGTATATGAGTAAATGGTAATTTTTTTTCCAATTGTAATATCGATAAATAATAATTAAGACAGAAGTATGACTAAATCATTATTACATATTATATTTAAAGTTTTTAATTTTTACAAAAAAAAAATGATCTATCTATTTCTTTGAAAATATTGAGCTCACTTCTATTGAAACATCTAATTAGACAGGTATTATTATTTTTGTGCGATTGTAAATCTAGTTTTCTTACATCAATGTTGGAGACAGTTTTTTGGAGGTTATATAAACTAAAATTATTTTTAAAACTTTGTACAATGTACATTTATAGAACATCAAAAATCACTATTACATAACTATTGGTGCTTATTCCGTTGAAAAAAGATTTCTCCAAAGTGACATCCAAGCATAGTGCCATCCTTGTTCTCATAGAACATGATGAAAAGGTGGCACTATTTTGAGACTAGTAATTAATATATATATAGCTACTCGTGCTGATTCACTGATTGACTGACTGACTCACTGACTCATTGATCACCTCTCCTGTAAAATTTTGTATGGAAAAAATTTTTTTCACTCATGGTTTCGTATAGAGGACAAAAATTCATTCGGAACAAAAATATGGAGAGAGCTGATGATTGAGGATTTCGGAGACGGGTGAGGAGCACCGGCCAGGGTATCGAAGTTAGGTGGGGGGTGTTCAACCAAATGTCACTCGAAACCTCATCCAATTGGCAGAGAGCCGAAAAAAAACTCCAAAATGGCGGATTCAAGATGGCGGCCATACAAATTTCGTCGGTGTCTATCTCGGAAACTATAAAGGATGGAAGAGTAGTTTCTTGGAAAAGGATGATCAGGACTCGAAAGTCTACTTGATGAATAGAAAAAAAATTCAAGATGGCGGAATTTTTTTTTTTCCATACAAAATATATGCAAGACTTTAATTGGTTCTTTTTCAAAATTTCTGATGGTTTCGTAGAGAGGACCAAAATTCGTACGGAGCAAAAATATGGAGAGAGCCGATGGTTGAGGATTTCGGAGACGGGTGAGGAGCACGACCAGGATATCGAAGATAGGTTGGGAGTGTTCAAACAAAAGTCATTCGAAACCTCATTCAATTGGCAGGGAGCTGAAAAAAAATCCAAAATGGCGGATTCAAGATGGCGGCTATACAAATTTTGTTTGTGTCTATCTCGGAGACTATAAAAGATGGAAGAGTGGTTTCTTGGAAAAAGATGATCAGGACCCAACGGTCTACGTGATGAATAGAAAAAAATTCAAGAGGGCGGATTTTTTTTTTCATAAAAAATATATAGCGAATTGGGAATTTTCATATGTTCGTTTTCAAAATTTCTGATGGTTCGGGAAAACATATGGAGAGAGCTGATGATTGAGGATTTCGGAGACGGGTGAGGAGCACGGCCAGGGGATTGAAGTTAGGTGGGGGGTGCTCAAACAAAAATCACCAGAAACCTCATTCAATTGGCAGAGAGCTGAAAAAAAATTCAAAATGGCGGATTCAAGATGGCGGCCATACAAATTTCTAAAAAGATGACCAATCCCGAAGATCTATTTGGTGAACAGAAAAACCGCGGTTCGCTTTAGCGAGCCGCGCACCCACGCGCCCTACTAGTTTTAATATAGAGATTTAATAACTGAATTAGCACCAATCTTTATGTGAATCAATCGATACTATACACATTACAATAGACAAGTAATATAATACAATCGAGACATCGAAAAATTGACGTTAATTACATTTCGATGTTAGAAAGATATCAAGGCAATTTTATAGTCAAAATAGGTCGATATTGAGAGAGGATCTACCTCCACCTATCCCAAGATAGATCTTACAAAAGGGACACCTCCCTTAGCAAAGAGAAATGCTACGCAGAGCGCGAATTATTTGTAGAAAAGATTAAAGACCCAAAGTTTTTATAGTATTTCATACTATTTTTAATTAGAGCTAATAGCCTCAAGCCATAAACACATTGGTGTTTTCTATCGCACGGTAAAATATCGAATTTCACCGCTACAGAAATATCATGTTATTATGACTTACTAATTTATTACAGGGCCTATTACATAAAAATATCCCAACAATTCAACAATCATGAGAAAAATAATTGTGTTGAGTTTTAGTAGCTTAAATTTTAGAGCTAGCTTGCACCAATATGATAACTTGTAGTTAAATTCTGGAATGCTGTCACTGTTTGACAAGTTTATTGCCAAGTTGTCAAAAGGAACAGAAATTGTTGTGCCGAGTGTCATCTAGTTTTGAAAATTGATGATTCAATAAAATTAGTAAAAACTCGCAGCTTTATCAACCTATTATATCTACCTACTACATCTTTTCGCATAAATATAAAACTAGAACTTATCAAAAAATAATTATTGATTAATCTGTGCAATTCTCACTCAATATAAATCACAAAAATAAATTGTACCTACTCTTTATGAAAACAAGCAACACTCTACGCAAATCGTATTAATTAAGCGTTTATTCGTGCATTAAGCGTAATGTTATTTATGGCCCAAGTGCATGAACATTATAATAACAGCAAGTTGAAAATTAGCTGCAGTATTTTCGCTTGTGTAGACGGCGCCTTACTTTTGTATTGCACATCACAGATCATAGTGTAGTTTTCAAATAAAATTATATGAAAATTACGTAAACTGTACATAGAAAAATCTGTCAAATAATTGTAAAGGCGAAGCGAAGTCGTGATTCGACTCGAATCTCTGACAATCTGTCCGCCACTTGACCAGTGAGAGCTACACAAAGTCATGATATGTCGTTATATCAATGACAAACTTACATATTATCTGCAATAGATATTCATTTTAGGGGAGCGTTTTGAAAGCATAGACAAATTATTATTTTGAAAGTAAAAGCTTCTATAGGCGTGTTGAATGATTTTTGCCAAGGAAAAACCTTATGCGTACGCGTCACTGACCTCTATGATTAATCTATGATTAGCACTGGACTGGCTGTCGTTATACCAATGACGGCTTAAATTATGGATCAATTTAAAGTCAGTTGTCATCCAGTGCCGTTATTGATTTTAGTTCCTTGGACACTTGTAACTGTTTACAGTGCTAAAATGGCATCAATCAACTGCATTCAAGGATGACAGCAGCCTGGCTAGTGTTAATCATAGATTAACTATAGAGATCAGTGTGTACAACACAATACCGATATTTCTAGAAGAAAAAAAAGAAAAAAAAAATTACTATGCTTTCAATGCGCTCGTCGATAAAATACATCTTTTGTAGGTTCGCATGTTTGCCACAGATGTAATTATTTCAAAGACAACAATTAGTTTTGCAACTTTGAAATCCTGCACTGAACCTAAAAATGTCATTTTGACCTTTTGTTGTACTTTTTATAGTATTAAAATACGAGTGCTCTACAATTACTTATTTTACAATAGTTACTAAAATACGTCAGTATCGGCACTAGGCTTCCCCAAGGCACCAAAAATGATACAATAATAAAAAAACTGGCCTCTGCTTATTGTTCTACACATTTGTTCTACTTGTTTTATATAACTTCATCTTATTGGTATATATTGGTGGTTGGTCGGCCATGCCATTTTGTAAGAAAATCGTATTAATTTGATAGTTTAAAATGTATGGTTTCATTTATTTATTCGTTTATAAAATACACGTTTTAAAGCTAACCTAAACAGAGGTCAAATGAATACGATTTTCTAACTCTGTCGCAAGGTTGAATATTTTTTTTTTCTAGAATGTTTTCCGACGCAAAATTTTCTAGAATATCTTATATATTGGAGTCATTTAGGTGATAAATGGTTTGAAATATATTACGTTTGAAGTTAAAAACTATTTGGAAATATTATGGAATAACACTGATATATTTTATCGAAAATGAAAACTAATTTAAAATTCGTAAATACAAAACACTAGAATTTAAAACCATATAAGCAATTAACATACAGATTATATAATTTGAGATACCTTTTTAAACAGACGATTATTTTTAGAAAAAATCTATCAATTTAACACCAATATAAATTCGGCAGTTCTCGATTTCGAAATTTATCAATATGTTATCTCTTTCATAATACACCCTGTGGAAAAGGATAGCACTAGATCTAGACCTGTCAATTAGTTTAACTTAGAGATTGTGTACCTATAACAGAATTAGACACATTAGGTCCTTTCAGTTTACCAAGGACCGATTTCACCAATGTAAAATAAGCCATAATATCTGAGCGTAATATTTTGGCAGATTTTCAATACGAAAACTGTCAGAACGCCCAGTTTATTCCTCGGTTAAATGTCACTCAACGTTGGTGAAATCGGCCGGAATGTTTAAAAATTCGAGTATAGTTCACCAAATTAGCATTACGACAGTCGGGCAACTTTTTTTTCGCAGGCGCCATTGCCAATGTTTGCCATATCGTCAAATTATCTCAGACAAAGTCAATACAGGGAACCGGCCGCTCGCAAAGTTGATCGTTGACTTCACATCGTTGCAAATAAGCTTTCAATTACTATGTACTTATATAAGGTTTCAACCACTGGCTTTGTACAGTTCTTTCAATTCACGAGAGCGCGTGAGCTTTACTCATGGTTACGTCGTGTACATGCATATTGCGTAAGTGTGCGTGCTTGTCGGAGCCTAGGTGGCGGTAAGCGATCAGACGCGAGCAAGCTCTCGCTCACACTTATATAGATACGACACACACACAACCATAAGCCACGTACCCTCGTGAGTTGCAAGAACTATAACGATGTAAATCGATCATTACGATAACACAAGGCCTCCGCCGTTTCTGCGCACAAATCCGTCACCCAACTGTAACGATTACTAAACTGCGTTATATTTATTCATCAAACAATCTACTCTCCCATACACAAGAGATAATATATTTTATAATGCACCTTCTTAGGGGTTATTCTCTTACTCGGTGCTTTATAATAACTACCGTACCTAAAGCCCGACCCTATGACATTGAAATATTAATTTTGTATGAAAACCTTTTGACATCACCTCTTCATACAACTGCCAAGATAAACGTCATAGTTATAATTAGACGTTCATACCTCACTGTAGCATCGTTTTGTATTCACCATTCGCAAATCCAGATCAAGTAGTATATCAAAGTATCAAAGTATAATTGATCAATCTGTAGACCTACTCACTCAGTGTTGAACGAATGTAGAATTCGAAACTTGAAAAGAAAAAAAAAAACAGGTAGCACTGGATATACTTGTAGGACTTTAAAATAAGGATATTTTTGTTCATATCTGATAGTAAATTTGTTATACATTGGTAGGTACTAATTCTGTTGTACACAATCTGTAAACTAAACTGAAGAGTCTAAAAATAGTGCCAACTTTTTCTTGAATGTTTTCTGCAGAAAAGGATGGCTACCATTATATTTAAAGTTGTTTAGTTTAGATGCCACTGATGTCAAACTGAATGTATGACCTTACTAAGAGTCTGATACGATTTCAATGTCATAGCGAATGAGGGCTCCGAATGAGATTACTTTAGCTTTGGGCAAGTCAGTGAGTCCGCGATACATCGGGACTGTGGGAAAGAGACAGCTCAACTGCAGCTTTCCTTTTTACCCGTCGTCTCGTCCACTTTGTTGGGGTCTATGTCGGTTTTTGACGTTCCCGGCTGGGGATTGTCTGGGTCTGGAAGTAAAAACAAAATTTTATCATTGACATGATCTTATGTAATCTTACAATCCGTCGTTCGAGTAGGGCGTTCCCCCCTCTAAAAACTAAACTATTCATTTTAGATATATGAAAAGTATTCTCAATTTGACGAATGATAGAAGCGAGTGGAAGAAAAAGATGTGCGGACCCCACATAACAGGGAAAGGACAAGATCAAGAAGAAAAGTATACATATATATAACAAACTTTAAAGGAAAACTATCCCGGGTGAGTAGTTACTAGTTAACGTGTAATAGTCGCCTGATTTTAAGAGGCAAGTCTGGAAGAAATGCGCAAATAGACACTTACGGTTTAACGCAAATTAAAAAACTCATTGAATTGAATGACACCACAAAAAAACCTCAATTGCTTAATAGATGAAGCTATAAGTACGCCGCGAAATATATCTAAAATAAATCTCAGTTTTTGAGAAAAAAAATCGACAACATTATCAAAATCACCGAAATCGACCTTTTCTATTTAATACATCTTATGCTATTCCGATGTTATATTTGGAATAATTTTTGGTTAAATCGTGAGAAGGAAGTATAGAAAATATTTTCACCATTAAAATTTTATATTAATTCAAACCAAAAAGCAATAATATAAGACTAAAAATCATTAATTTTGTAGCGAAAATCGTTCCCCGTTGCTCATACATTTTAGTATGAAGCAGTAGCCGCCCGTAATTCGCTTTATATTACAGTGTTCAACCACAAATCAATTCAATCGCGTCCCAATATTCAAGGTGATAGCACGCTCCTTTTCGCAGAGCACCGCAACTCCGGTGATCGCGATATAATAATTGTTTCGAGCGTTAGGGTGGGTCGCGAGTGTCGGAAACGACTGCTAATTTTATTTGTATTCTTCGAACGTAGTAAGTATGTGAGTTTTATTATGTATTTTTTTAATCATCAAACACTTCATTAATTAGCAAACACTAATGTACTAATTAATATCGTAAATTATTTTTCTTCTCATTTCAGGTAGATATGAAAAAGCGTAAAGGAAATTACTAAAAACACAAAAAAAAACAAAGGAAGATTTAACATAAAGCTGTAAGTACTTATAATGTACTCATCTTTTTACCCGACTTTTTTTTATTTTTATCGATGACAAGATAGTCTTTGACTGCGATCTCACCTGATGGTAAGTGACGATGCCAGTCTTAGATGGTAGCGGACTAACTTGGAATGGGTACGGCAGTGTAAATTCCACCTAAGCCTAATCGGTTTCTACACGCCATCGTGCCGAAACGCTAAATCGCTTGGCGGCACGTCTTTGACGTAGGGTGGTAACTAGTCACGGCTAAAGCCTCCCCCCAGACAAAGCTTCGACTTCGACTGTGGCGAAGCCCAAAACATTGTTATGTTTTCTGGCTGAATGTTTGTTAACCTTCAATAGTATATTTTGATACAAATGCGGAAAATCGAACTTTCCGCACGAGATACAGCTCCAAAAAGCTCTTTGAGCAGCCGTATTAAAAAATTACTTTAAAATGGACTAGCTGTCTTTATAACCCTACAAACACTAAACCGATTTGGCTGATACATATTTTGGAATTCAGATAGCTTATACCCTGGATTAACATATAGGCTACCTTTTAAACATTTCAAATCTAATTGGGGTTTGCAAAAAATCTAATTTAATTAATTATATCCTAATTTCTAATAAATACCTTATTAACTATATTGTTTCAGGAAACAAAGTGTCAATTCTGGAAAACAAAAGCTTGAAGGATGATGCGTGCACTGATGTTGAAAAAGCAACGAGAGTTCTATTTCAGGAAATACAAAACATGCAAAATATAATTGTAAATGACAAAGTTACTTGTAACCAATCTGCTTGCTTCAACTGCCACAAGATACATAAGCTACATATTGTAACATTTTTTGTTTTGAAAAGAGCAACTGCCGAGTTTCTTGCCGGCTCTTCTCAGCAGAATCAGCATTCTACATGAAATAAATAATTTTGAGTTTGAGTTTGAATTATTTAGTGACACTTGTTTTGTCTAAACTAATATCATAAAGATGAAATATTTGCTTATTTGTAAGTTTGTAAAATTGTTTGTAATGGATAAACTCAAAAACTACTAATTAACCGATTTTAAAAATTCTTACACTCATGGAAAGCTATTATTCCTAAGTAACATGAGCTATATTTTATTTAAAAAAAATTAACCGTAACTTCGTGAGATATACGTACTATACATGTTTGCAATACTCATAATTACCTACAAGTACGTCCGCGGGGCTATATATTGAACTATTATAGTTGAGCAACTATAACCCCTTTTTTATTCAAATTAGTCTGTTGAAACATGAGTACGATGAAAAATGTTGACGTTCTCATCATGATTATTTAGTAATCTTTATCCAATTAAATATTTTTGTAACTATAATTGACTATGTATTTGGAAATTCCTCTTTACATAATTCGAATCACAATTCACGCAAAAGTTACATGACAAAAAGCGTGCACTGTGACCCCACCCTATGCCACCGGCTACTCACTACCGCACGTCGCCGCCCGCGAACTAAACAAAACGACAATCTAATGGTTAAATACATTGCGTATTTTCTGTGAAATTCATTAATATCCTACTAAGACGAACGCGTGATGTACATTTAACTTAAGGGAAGCGCCAAACGTAGATTGTTAAGATTGTTACTGTACGGTTCAGGACCGCACAGTAATAAAACTGCTGAGTAGAAGACTTAAGTTTATTGGCCTCTACCTAATAGCAGTAATGTGAGCGCGATGCGATGTTATGTGCACTGATATATGATTGAATGAAAAGCGTATTTATAATAAAGCATGAATGATGACTGGGCGAATTGTACGGTTTCGACATAGACCGTACATGCTCCCAGGGGAGAGAAATGAGATGCAAGGATGAGTGATATGAGTGAGCTATTGACAAATTAAGCGAGATGAATACTTAAGTAAAGATAACAAATCGCTTACAATGTATGCTTATTACTATGTTATTGCTAAAACATATATTGAAGATATGCAGTGTATAATTAATAAGTTAGACTTCCATCGAATGCGAAGTCCCTTAGCTCGACTTCGCTGCTCGTCTGATGGAGCTGGGGCGCCTAGGGCGGACGCTGCCGAGGGCGCGGGACACGACGTGGGGCGGCGGTGGCTGTTGGCTGCGGGACCTTGCGGACGCGCTCGCTGCTCGCACGGCGCCACCGCACACACCGATATGCGTACACGGCGGCTATTGTCAGGCATCCGGCCATCACCACGTATATGACGATGTATTGATGTATGTCATAATACGATATGCTTCCCGACAAATTGTTTAAATGCTGATTGATAACCTTATGCTGCTTGTTGATTGATATGGTCTTTTGGTCTTGTTTCTTGAATATTTTCGTCTTGTTTGAGGGAATGAGCCTTGTCTTAGCGGCTATAAGTGTTATTTTTGAATGAATCTTGCAATAGACTACACAGGTGTAGGCTTTCGTCGACGCGTCGCAAAACCCATGTAACTCGATGCTATCACCTTCGCTGTTATGATACCATTGTTGCACTTGGAAATGGGTCAAATGTTGATGTAGGTCAGCTCGTATTTCTTCCCATTCCTTGCGTAGGTTGAAGCCTCCTGATTGAAATAGCTTTATCAAGTCCTCTTGTAATTGCTTGGCGCTAGATAAAGTGAAGCTTCCACTCACGAGGTCATCCATATAAAACTCTTCTTGTAATGCTAGGGCTGCTCTGCTTTTTTGATACTTATGTCCTTCGTCCGTTGCCAGTTGTTTCAGTGTCATCATGGCAAGAAACGGAGCGGCATTTATACCATATGTGACAGTTGTTAACTGATATTCGCGTAGCAACTGATCAGGTGAACTACGCCATAAAATTTTTTGGAACTGCTGATGATCGTCGCTGATGAGTATTTGTCTAAACATTTTTTCAATGTCAGCGGTAAATGCGTATTGATACGTAACGGTCGTACGGTCTATGTCGAAACCGTACAATTCGCCCAGTCATCATTCACGCTTTATTATAAATACGCTATTCATTATATCATAAATCAGTGCACATAACATCGCATCGCGCTCATACTGCTATTAGGTTATAATTAGCCTAAGTAGAGTAGTAGTAATAAACTTAAGACTTCTACTCAGCAGTTTTATCACATGTGCGGTTCTGAACCGTACATGTGGTCCTTCGAGCAGTTAAATTGAACCTGTGATCTACAAGTGAACAGTTCAACGTGCTTCCGAGCAGCATTTTTCGTGAATCTGTACGATAGCGAATCGGTCTGCCGGCCTCCCACAAGCGGGTTTCACCGGTTAGATTGAGAAGGCGCAGATATCGTACCAGGGACACGGAATCACCAAGCGGAAGCACAGCAGTCAACAGCATTCAATCAGCAGCAGCATACAGCATACACCATACCATCACCATACGTCTTTGTCGTCTCAAGCACTCAAGAGGCAAGACAATTCACGCATTAGCATCAACTTCGAGTTGGGAGCAGCAAGCATTCAGTTAATCAGTTTTTCTCTGCGATCCACCACATATCACCGCAGTGAC
This sequence comes from Hipparchia sbordonii, assembly GCA_038048805.1. NCBI lineage: Eukaryota > Metazoa > Arthropoda > Insecta > Lepidoptera > Nymphalidae > Hipparchia > Hipparchia sbordonii. The sequence continues at coordinate 14,110,613 of CM076099.1, read as the reverse complement.
AATGGCTGGACCAGAGGACCAACTCGAAATTATGCATGCGATGAATACGCTCTTGGTGAACTTTAAAAAGGATGGACCAGAGCGCAAGACTCCAGAGATGGTATGGAGGAGGATTGACAAACTCGATGAATATTGGACCGAGTTTCAATCCAATCACGCAACTTTGAAGACATGGGAAGATCAGTCCCATACATACTTTACACACAAAAAGTATGAGGACACTATGGATTTTTATCACAAAACAAAAAGATTCCTTATATCCCATCTACCCCAAGAGAAATCGGTACCAACTCCTATCGTACGACCAGCAAAATCCAACGTCGAACAAGGAGGTCCGTCATCTCAGGGACTACAAACACCAACAAATCCAGACACGCAGCAGCCCTATTTTCAGCCGCGTGTTGGGACAAATTCTACTACCTCTAGCAAGATAGAGGAGATGCTATGTAAGCAATCCAGTAATTACAGAGCATTTACAAGAACAGTCAATAATATCAACATCGATCAAATTCAGCAAAAATGGGAACTTGACGAAGCTCTCAAGTCCTTACAAGAACGTTGGACAGCAATTGACAAATTATACTGGGAAATCGATGGTACGCCAGGTGCCAACGATTTTTCCGACGAAACACAGTACAATTTGTGTGAACAGCAATACAGAAACATGACCAGACTCATCAGCAACAAATTAGGGTCACTAACATACAGAGAAAAGTCTACACCGACGATGGATTTACCTACCTTCAGTGGAGGCTATCAAAACTGGACTTCATTCAAAGACTTGTTCACGGAAGTCATCCATAACAACGCATCAATCTCAGACGTGCAAAAGATGCAACACCTTAAGGGAAAAGTAAAAGGAGAGGCTGAAAAACTAATACAGCATCTTATGATAAGTCCCAGCAATTATCACACTTGCTGGGAGATATTAAACAGTCGATACAATAATAAGAAGCTGATCTTCTCGTCTCATCTAAACATCTTACTCAGCCTCCCTACCATACAGCATCCATCCGCCGCCGCAATCAAAAAGATTCACGACACTACCAAGGAATGTCTCTACGCCATCACCAATCTCGGCGTGGACACCTCGTCGTGGGATCCAATCATTGTGCATCTAATCTCACAAAAATTAGATGCAGAGACGCATAATGACTACCTAGAGCATCTAGCTGCCCCACGTGAACTACCAAATCTGCAAGAATTCCTCGCATTTTTGGAGATCAAATTCACATCACTTGAGGCATCGCGTCGTAGGCAAGATGGAGTCAAATCTGTGTCTTCCCAACAGCAAGAGTCTTCTTCTAACAGCAAGAAAACTTATAGCTACAAAGCATACAGTACAAAGAAAAAAGAATATAACAACTCGTCCTTTGTGAAATCAAGTAATCAAGAAATAACAGCATGTCAAATTTGCAAAGGAAATCATCGGTTGTTTACGTGCAAGGCATTTCTCGAATTACAACCCGCAGCCCGGTTGAGAGAGGTTACGAAATACAATTTATGTAAAAATTGTTTATTCGACCACAATGAAAATGGAAACAATGGAAGGTGTTATTCGGAAAAAACATGCCGAGTTTGCAACGAATATCATAATACATTGCTACATGATGCCTACGCTAATTACGCAACAACTAAACAGCAAAACAGCAATAACGAAAGCAAGAAATCAACTGGCAATAGTCACGTGTCTCAAGACGATTTATCCGAGACACTCTTATCAACAGCATTAATCAGGGTTCAAGCAGCTGACAATACTCTGATTACACTCCGAGCCCTCATTGACCAAGGGTCTCAAATATCACTCATCACTGAGCATGCAGCACAAATGTTGAAATTGCCCCGGGAAAGATGCAAGGGGGTCGTATTCGGCGTTGGCGCCAAAGAGAGCACGTGCAAAGGCGTAATGAATATTACGTGCTTAGCAAGACACAATGACTATACATTGAATACCAATGTTTACGTTATGCGCAACCTCATCAATAAACTGCCAAATAATTCATTCCAAAAACCACAATGGTCATTTTTGGAAAACATTCAGCTGGCCGACCCAGAGTTTTATAATAGTCGCTCCGTGGATCTTCTATTGGGGGCCGATATATACTCCACCATTATCCAAGAAGGTATCATCAGACACGAAAAATCCCCGCTAGTTGCGCAACAGACACGCTTAGGCTGGATTTTATGCGGCCATGTGCAAACATTCCAATGCAACATGGTTCTAAACAATGTCGATGATATCCAGAGATTCTGGTCCGTGGAGGACATTTCGGAAACAACAAACATGTCCCAGGAAGATTTGGAATGTCTACAATATTACAAGGACACGACTAGAAGAAACGAAGACGGCCGATATGTTGTTGAATATCCCTTCACTGATGATATGGAGGAGAAATTGGGAGTGTCAAAGCCCAAGGCAGCCGCACAATTTCGAAGCATAGAGCGCGAGTTGAGCAAACAACCAAACTTGGCTCAAACATTTATTGAGGAATATCATTCATTAAACCATATGGCTGAGTGTACTAGTAACGTGACACCTAGCTGCAATTTACGTCACCACGATGTAGAACGCGCTGACTCCGCGACTACGGCCTTATGCAACGCATCGGCAAAAATATCGACAGGCTACGCATTAAATGATTTAATGAAGCGTGGCCCAAATTTACGTTCAACACGCGCACGCGTACGCGTACGCGTACGCGTCCGCCCTAGCCGTACATGCTCCCAGGGGAGAGAAATGAGATGCAAGGATGAGTGATATGAGTGAGCTATTGACAAATTAAGCGAGATGAATACTTAAGTAAAGATAACAAATCGCTTACAAAGTATGCTTATTACTATGTTACTGCTAAAACATATATTGAAGATATGCAGTGTATAATTAATAAGTAAGACTCGATGGAATGCGAAGTCTCTTAGCTCGACTTCGCTGCTGGTCTGATGGAGCTGGGACGGCTAGGGCGAACGTGACAGCATCGAGTTACATGGGTTTTGCGATGCGTCGATGAAAGCCTACGCCTGTGTAGTCTATTGCAAGGTTCATTCAAAAATAACGCTAATAGCCGCTAAGGCAAGGCTCGTTCCCGCAAACAAAAACTTAACTCTACCCAGGTTGGAACTGAGTGGAGCGCATCTTCTAACGAAGCTTATGAGTAAAATTCAGCAAGCACTAACTGGCCACCAGATCGAGACGTTTGGATGGACCGACTCAACAGCCGCGCTCGGATGGATTCAAGGAGATGCCAGTCGCTGGAAACCATTCGTAGCGAATCGCGTGAAACAAATAAATGACGTCATTCCCTCAACCAATTGGCGTTACGTAAAGTCAGCCGAAAACCCCGCAGACAGTGCCAGTCGAGGCATCTCAGCGGAACAGTTAAAGGATCATTCATTATGGTGGCAAGGGCCATCATTTCTACCAACATTCAAAAAACAAGACGAAAAGAGCATGCCCATATTCGTCACTGATCAAGAAGTACGCACTGTAAAACAAAGTAACGTCACCACACATCATAGTGATGATGACATCATACAGCGCGTATTAAATAAATACAGCAACTTGACACGCGCCGTTCGTATAATTGCATGGATATCGCGTGCGCGATACCTCCAACAACGTGATCGGGTTCCATACCTAACTGTGTCGGAGATAGAAAAATCAAAACATATAATCATCAAATATGTCCAAGAGCATGAATTTGGGGAAGAAATTAAAAATATACGATCAAACATACGACTTCACAACAAGAGCAAGATTTTAAATCTTAATCCCTTCTTAGATCAAAACGGGCTTCTACGAGTTGGAGGGAGAATCAAACATGCAAACCTCAGCTATGATATGAAGCATCCAATGATTATCCCACATAGCAGTCGCCTCACCGAGCTTATCATTGATCACGCCCACCTAGCTACATTTCACGGAGGTGCTCGCCTGACATCATCATATATCAGGCAATCTTATTGGATTATAGGCGGGAACAGGGCGGTCAAACGGCGACTTCTACCATGTGTAATCTGCAGAAGATATTCGCTTCGCAAACAACATCAATTAATGGGGGATTTACCGGAACCCAGGACCAATCCAACACGGCCTTTTTACCACACTGGCGTTGACTTCACGGGATACGTGGACGTGAAAATGAATAAAGGCCGTGGAGCAAAAACGACGAAAGGCTACATCGCCGTATTCGTATGCATGACTACAAAGGCCATACACCTCGAACTGGTGTCGGACTTAACTTCTTCTGCTTTCCTAGCGGCTCTAAAAAGAATGTCGTCTCGGAAATCGAAGCCTGGACATTTGTACAGCGATAATGGCACGAATTTTACTCGCGCAAACAGAGAGCTACAGCAAGAATTTCTCCAGCAAACACAGAACACTCAGTTTCTCGCAGAGCTTAGCGATTTTGGTATTGAATGGCACTTCAACGCTCCTGCATGGCCTAGTGCAGGAGGCCTATGGGAAGCTGCCGTAAAGAGCCTAAAACATCACCTGAAACGAGTGGTAGGCGACCAAAAACTCACCTTCGAAGAATACTCAACCTTACTATCACAACTCGAAGCGTGTTTGAACAGTCGTCCACTCTGCGCACTAACAGAAGACCCTGACGACCTAAACTACCTTACACCATCACACTTTCTCAGCAGTGGCCCGACTCTCACCATATTAGAAACGGAACAAGACGAACGAACAAGGTGGCATCGGGTACGCAAGATATACGAGGACATCTGGAAGCGCTGGCAGGCAGAGTACCTAAGCCAGCTGTCAGCAAGAAGCAAGTGGAAGCAGCCCCAAGAAAACATTAAAGTCAACGATGTTGTAATCATCCATGAGAGCAATGTTCCAGCTGGAAAGTGGCTCCTGGGAAGAGTCGATGAACTTCACCCTGGGTCAGACGGATATGTCCGAGTCGTAACTCTGAAAACGAAAAACGGCTACATCAAACGCCCAGTTGTAAAACTGACCCTGTTACCAGTGAACTCGAACTCGCCATTAACTACGATCCAGCCCTAACAAGCACTAGCAAACCCACACAAGATCAGATTACCAACAAATGTCATTCAACCATATCACCATAGCACAATAAATGGCATGAATCAAATATGGTAAATACAATACCTACTTCATTGTTGCGGACATTGTACCCTGCGAAGCGGCGATCGAATTTCTGCTATGCAAGAAGCGGGGTCACAGCACTTGAAGAAAACTGCATATCTTGAAATTACTTCGATATGATGTTTTAGCAATAACATAGTAATAAGCATTCATTTTGTAAGCGATTTGTTATCTTTAGTTAAGTATTCATCTCGCTTAATTTGTCAATAGCTCGCACATATCACTCATCCTTGCATCTCATTTCTCTCCCCTGGGAGCATGTACGGTCTATGTCGAAACCGTACAATTCGCCCAGTCATCATTCACGCTTTATTATAAATACGCTATTCATTATATCATAAATCAGTGCACATAACATCGCATCGCGCTCACATTACTGCTATTAGGTAGAGGCCAATAAACTTAAGTCTTCTACTCAGCAGTTTTATCAACTGTGCGGTCCTGAACCGTACAGTTACTTTCAGGGTGCGTATACTAATATTGTATGATATGTCTGTGTGAACAGAAATTATCAATGTGGGTGTTCAATCGCAACTTCTCACGCGCCCAGACTGCAGGCTTAAGCTATTGCATAGCTTCTATCGCGGGCCAGCGTGGAAACCGAATCCAGAAATTCCGTAACGAAAATAACCTGACACGGGACTCCTCTACGTTAAGCCGCTAGATGGCGTTGATAAAAAATGCTATGCAATAGCTTTACCGCGGCAGTCCCCGATTGCCACACGTCTTTTTTTTATTTAAAAGTAAAAATTTCATAGTAAATGACTTATAAGCCATTATTATTGAACAGAAGCAGCGTTCTTTGATAATAATCAAGAACGAACTATATTTGTTTTAATTACTACTCGAGACGCGGCAGTATATTAGCCGCGTCTCGAGTAGTAATTATCTCTATTATCTTGAGTATTGACTTATAATTTATAACTAGGCGCATTATTATTTTGTGATGTTATTTTAAAATGTAATAAAAACATTTTTATGATAAAAAACTACATATTATGCACAAACTACGGAGCAACTAGAGAACCCTACACTGGTGTGGCCTGACACCCGATTGGCCATTTATTTTTAACCGACTTCCAAAAAGGAGGAGGTTATCAATTCGGCCGGTATCTTTTTTTTTTTTAAGTTTGTTGAATATTATTATAGCAAGACAAGTTAGTTGTACCTTGTGTACAACATGCAAAAAAGCCTGCTCCTATACAATAGTTCCAGGATTTACAAAAACTAACTCCGCTGTATTGCTTTATGTCCGATGTGCATCGTTAAATACCTATACAACAATTTGAAAAAACGAATCTATTAAGAATATTTAACCGACTTCCAAAAAGGAGGAGGTTATCAATTCGGCCGGTATCTTTTTTTTTTTTTTTTTTTTTCTATGTATGCCCACCGATTACTCCGAGGTTTCTGGACCGATTCACGAGATTTTTTTTTTAATCGACAGAGGAAGCTCGCGAAATGGTCCCATAAAAATTTTTATCTTCAACTCCTCAAGCCTGATGCTGCAGGGGTATTTCCCCCCTAAATTATGGGATTTTAGGAACCGTCGTTTACGAATTGGTATGCTTGGTCTAAGCATATATACTAGATCATAGAGCTCCAGGTCCTACTCTTCAATCCTGATGCTGCAGGGTACTGCCCATCTAAATTATAGGGATGTAGGAACTGCTAATCATGAATTGTTAATGTATGTAATAAGCATATACTACACCATCAAGGTCTAGGTTCTAGCTCCTCAATCCTGATGCTGCAGGGTACTGCCTACCTAAACTGTGAGGATTTAGGAACTGTCGTTTACGAATTGATATTGTTGGTACCAAGCATATACTACATCATAATGCTCAAGGTTCTAGCTCCTCAATCCTGATGCTGCAGAGTTGGAGGAATTACGAACTGACGCTTTCAAATTGATATTGTTGGTACCAACCATGGACTACATCATGGAGCTCCCAGTCCTAGCTCTTGTGTATTGTTAATAAGTACTGTAGGTACCAAGTGTAGAACTACATTAGTACCGTAGCGTTGGAGGGAGGGGAGAAAGAGAGCAGGAACAAGCTACACTAAAAAGCTTAAAATAAAAATTCTTTTCAAAAAACCGACTTCAAACGCCACTACAAAGTATAAAAATAATTTTATTTTGTACACGTTTGTTGAAGTCGGGCGGGCTTAACTAGAAACGATGAAATCGATGCGCGACGCTTATCTTATGGTGACATATAAGAGACACGTTTATTGAAATCGGGCGAGCATCGCGTATCGGTTTCATCGTTTCTATTTAAGCCCGCCCGACTTCAACAAACGTGTACAAAATAAAATTATTTTTATACTTTGTAGTGGCGTTTGAAGTCGGTTTTTTGAAAAGAATTTTTTAACATATATGATGTCATCCCATTGGTTCATTGGCTAATTTCCTTTTTTGCATGAACATGGCAACGAACTTGGAATTGTCGAGATGATGAAATATAAACTCTTAATGACTGGCATGACATGGATGATGTCAGAGTATAAAATATTGTTAGTACTATGCATTAATAAATATATATCAGAGTTCGACATATTCGTTGTATCACTGGGTGTTGATTGATCAATCAAATAGCTCTAAAACATCAAAACCTTCATTTCCCTCTCTAGTATAGCTTTCCACAAGCTTCTATGACTGTCCGGTTTGCTGTACAGCAAATTTTCATTTTTTTTTTAAATTTGGTCCATGGTGCAAATGTCCTATCAATTTGATTTTGACAAGGAATCTTGAAAAAGTTTGGGCTGGTTGAGGGTCTATAAGATTTTGTCAACGTCAATCACAAATCAGCAGGGTTAGCATGGGGAGGAGATAAAAGGTTTTCTCCCGATTTTATCCACTGAAAAGGGATAAAATTATCTTCTACCTATGCTAAAGCATGGCGAAAGGGGAAAGGAAAAGTATATTCCTATAAGAATATCCACTGTGGATATATATTACTTCCACCGTTTTAATCATGCTCGACAAGTGGATAAAACTGAGCGAGAGGATAAACATTTTATCCTTTCCCCGGGGATAAAATTTCTCCCGCCCATGCTAGCTATGCTGATGATATTTCGTTTAATATGGAGACATGAACGAAAATAATGTTATATTATCTAATCTCTAACTAAAATTGATAGGTCAAAATCTCATGCTATCCCTTTCTTAATGCTCCCTGCTGAAAGGGATAGAACTAGTTTTGTTTAGAGATTGTGACAACAGAATTATTCACATTGAGGGTGCTAATTCAAATCCGTTAAAATGTTGGAGATTTCGTAGTTTTTGGTACATTTTGTGACTAAGTCGAACAAAATAAAATGGAACTAAAAATTACTACACATACATTGGTCCTTTGTCTCGAATTTTTGGTTATAGGTTTGGTTAATAAAGATTATAATCTTTATTTTTAGTACTATAAAAATGATTTCCATCACCTCTTCATACAAAATTGACGATTTAGGACCGATTTGTGATACGTTTTTTTTGTATAACATACCGATTTTATGTAATTAAAAAATACTAATAACTAATCTGTTTTTAGACACGTTCATCTTAAATTTTCTATCTTCATAATATATCTACTACATAATTTATTTGAACGCCACAGTGAGTTTGTGGACAGATTTATCTAAAACTTCGTTGAGATGTAAATTAGGAACCCAGAATTAAATTTTTATGAGATTACTTTATAATTTAAGTCCCTCGCCTCAGTGACTTTGCAAGTAACGTCACACTACCAGAGCTATATTTTTGAACGACTTCAAAAATAGAACTTCGCCGATTGTGAACCGATTTTGATGATTCTTTTTTTTTAATAAAAAGGCTATATCGTACCCTTATTGCAAAAACCGATTATCTGCACCAAAATTTGAGCGAAAAGTTTTTGAGTTATAAGCATTTGAAACTTTAACGACTTAAAAATTAGTTATAATGATGTCCATTTTTAAACAATAATAATTTTTATAAACAAGAAACTATTCAAGAAATGTTAAGTAGGTTAATAATTGAAAAAAACTTACTATTTTTTCAACAAAAAGAAGAAAATAACCGGTAAGGAGCTCACTTAGTTAGTTTTTCCTGAATGTAGAAAAACTACCAAATTTTCAAATTTACCGTTCTGGTAGCTCTAATGGCATTTTTTATTTAATCACTTGTTTTGAATAGTAATAATCATCAAGACAAAAATCGTTTTAGTTCAACTTTAGCCAGTACAGGTGTAAAATAAATATCTTTAGTCGCTTTTGGCTGAAGGTAAAGTAGATTTCATTTAACTTTGTACGTACTAACTGCAGCGCCCTATGGTTTTACCCGAGGAGTTCCCGTTCCCGTGGGAAATGGGCAAGCTTACATTATTTCTTATAATCTCAGCTATCTTTAAAAGAAAGTTTCGTTGAAATCGGTCCAGCCGTTCTAGAGATTAGCTCATTTAAATTATTTCGTTTTATTATATTAGAATAACTAGCTGTGCCTTGCGGTTTCACCTACATTTGTCCCGTTCCCGTAGGAATTTAGGGAAACACTATAACTGTAAACTTTCCTCTCGAATCCCTCTATCTACTGATGAAAACTGAATTAAAATCCGTTGCGTTGTTTAAAAGATCTACGCGTACATAAAGAGGGCCAGACAGCGGGAATCGATTTTGTTTTATACTATGTAAAGATAACATATACAGCAGAGCTAAGTTTGCCCGCAAGCGTTGCTATATGGGTGCCCCATTGTAGCTTTGAATCCAGGGTTAATCCCAAGAACACTTTGGAGTCCTCAGTTTTCAAAGGTTCATTATTTATCTTTAAATTTTTACTGACAGTTCTCGGGTTAGGTAATAAAAACTCAACACACTTTGTTTTTTTAGTATTTAAAAGTAGATTATTTGCCGTAAACCATTCAGAAACTTGAGATAATGCATTATTTACATCGTCAAAATTGTCTTTTATCCTATCGACTTTAAAATTCAAAGACGTATCATCAGCAAATAGTACAATATCGCAAGTATTGTGGACAAAATGTGGTAAATCATTTATGTAGACCAAAAACATGAATGGACCTAGAATAGACCCCTGGGGTACACCCATTACTGAGGCTGATCCGGATGATTTTACATCATTGACACATACTCTTTGGACTCGTTCACTGAGATAAGACGCAATGAGACTAAGTGCAAAATCTTTAATGCCATAGTGGCTCAGTTTAAGCAAAAGTGTCTCGTGATCAACGCAGTCGAATGCCTTTGACGACAAATCACAGAAAATACCAATGGCACTCTGTGAGTTCTCCCATGCATCGAATATGTGTTGTAACAGCCTTGCGGCTGCATCGGTTGTTGATCGACCCTTTGTAAAACCATACTGCTCAGTGTGTAGGATTTTATTTAAATTAAAGTGTAAAAGCAGTTGGTTGAGCATTATTTTTCCGAATATCTTGCTGAGAGTTGGCAAAATTGAAATTGGCCTGTAGTTATTCGGGTCACTCTTGCTTCCCGATTTAAAAAGCGGTATTAGCTTACTACATTTCATAAGGTCTGGAAAAGATCCAGAATCTACTGATTTATTAAAAATTAAAGCAAGATATGGCGCAATAATATCAATTATGTTATGAATTATTTTAACTGATATCCCCCATAGATCTGCTGTTTTCTTATTTTGTAAAGATTTAAATGTTTTGACTATGTCATATGGGGTAACGTGTTCAAACCTAAATAACTTATTGCACTCAGAGACATTGCTCCTTAGAAGACGATAGACTTCTGCTGGCGAGGAATTCAGAGAACTGGTTGTAGTAATTGGAATATTTTTGAAAAAGTTCTCAAATGTATTTACAATTACTGTATCGGAGTTAATTACATGATTATCACTTTTAAGCTCCAATTTATTATTATTATGTACCTTATGTTTACTCATTTCATCGCCGATGATGTCCCATGCTGTTTTAATTTTATTATCAGAATTGGCAATTTTTTGTTTTATGTGAAGTGACTTTGCTTGTATGCACACATTTTCAAACAATTTAGAATAGTTTCTTACATATTCAATAAACGCGGGGGAATAATTATATTTTTTTCTGCATATAAGTCAAACAGCTTATTTCTACTTTTATAGATTCCGGCAGTTGGCCAGTTACTAAACTTAAGATCTTTAGACAGTCTTTTCTCTATCACCTTAAAGATAGAGTTATATTGTGAGCTTAACAAATCAAAAAACTTTTGATTTGTGAAGATGTTCAAAAACCCTCGTAGCCCAGTTATACAGTAAAAGTGAACTTAAGTTCTTTTACCTGCAATAATTTTAACAAAATATTGAGTTCATTATTCTGCAAAAAGCAACTAATGTTGTTTAGTTCGTTTTTCTTTCTAGATACATCAGCAATTTCTAGTATATTAATAAAAGCTGAAACCTGTTAACGCAGGTTAACATGTATTAACAGAATAATATTGACATAATGATAAATCAAGCAACTACATCTGAAAAGTATTATAATACAATACATTGTTTTTGTGGTATAGATTTATAAATCTAAATTATTTAAATGAGTTTAGTTCTTTTTTTAAGAAGGTAATTAAATCATACCTGTAGGTAGTTGCTTTTAACTCTAGCTATCTCCGTAAACAAGCGTCGTAGCCGACAATGGGTTTTACCTACAGCTTCGCCGTGAGTTGAGGAGTCGATTGATATATTTAACCTAATTTTGGTACAAAAATGCAGATAATCGGTTTTTGCAATAAGGGTACGATATCGCGAAGGGGTCCTATTTAAATTGAAATAAATTATCCATTTTACCGGGATAAAGGGTAGCACATTAATTATATCTATGTCTCTCTCCACACCTTCAACTATATCCCATGCAAAAAATCACGTCAATCCGACGCTGCGTGATTGAAGGAAAACTAATAAACCACTTTCACACTTGTAATATCAGTAAGAATGTAGATAATATCAACAAGTCTATTTATCAAACAAATAAAAGTAGCAAAGCAAGTACATCGTTTGATTTCTTTTCTCTACAGAGATAATGTTATAATGTAATATATTAATCAGCTTATTGCCTATTAACTATCAGATTTATGTCATCAAACCACGTCAAAGTGATAACATATGATCGAATCTACCACAACGTCATCGTTAAGCGTTTTACGCTAATCATGTGACTGGTATTTAGAATACGATTATAAACCTAATGGAATCGCTTTATGGTATATATTCCATTGAAGACTAGAGGTTAATTTATCAATTTTAATTATTCCGCTAACAGATTCGAAACTGAATGTACACGTAATTAGATATATATTTCTTTGAATACGTTATTAGACAATTAATTGAAACATTCTTGAGTAGCAAATTGGATTAACATAATAATAATATGTAATTCGTTGCTATAGCGATAGATAAACTTAAATACGTACACAATATCTATTGTTGAACATTGAAAACTCTGTAATATTACGCACGAAATGTTAACAAGTATTAGATAAAGTTGGCACCTATGTATCTAATTGGCGCTTAAAAACCGCACTTGGGGTATTCATTACTGTGAAATTATGATATAAAAGGTTCACGTCTATAGGTACAATATTAACATGATATGGTCTTTATTGAATTTAACATTCGTTCTATTTATAGGTACATTTCAGTAGCGTGTTTTAGAACCCACAAAATTTAATATATATATTCACATCTATAGAATACGGTAATGGATTTTGAAGAAAACAAAATAATGTGAAGAGGAAATTTTGATACATTTCTGTACAAATTATACGAGAATTTAACAATTAATATTAATGGAGTACATAATGGGTACTGTGCAAAATTTCAGATTTCCAAGTTTAAAGGCAAGGGCGAGGCGTTCAAAGTCAGGCAAAGTCAGTTAGTGAGTGAATCGGAACTACTTAATTAATGAACACAATTGCTGTATAACAAGGTAATGAGTTATATTATGTTTACATAACCGTATAACACTATCTTGCATGTTTGCCAACGTCATAATGATGTTGTGACGTAGAAAACTCACGTGTCGGTTTTTTATATCATGATATCATCAACTATCTGTACCTATAATAAAAAATATCGTGACAAACTTGTACCTACTGACAGAGAGAACTTAAGAGATTTGATGAAAAGAGGAAATATTTCTTGAGTACCCTAGAGATGCAATAAGAAGGGTTTTATTGAAATTTCATCTCTAAAAGCGTGAAAAGGTGTGGTAGAGTAAGTATGAGAAATATTTTTTAAAACTAATCCACGCGGATGAAGACTTGGACATCAGTTACGATTATTCCAGCGAAGTACCTTTCAGTTTTTCATAACTGATACTTAATAATATAATCGTTGATAACAATAGTCATTAATTATTTAATATTAAATTAATTATTTACTTAATTATTTGTTTTAATATCGTCTAACGTCTTTCAATCCAGAACAAGATTCAAAAGCCAAACGGAAGAATGTCAAAGGTTGACTTGGTCTAAGGAAGGGCGTATCGATCTGAATAAAACTGAAAATATGGAACAAATTGCTTAGTCACGTTGGCAACTATCAAAGGAGTTGAGTGAAAGTGGGCGGTAACAAGAATATCAAGCACTTAGAGGTGAGAAATTATCCTGTTCTCCAGAGACGAAGGGATCATGGAGTATAATAATTTTTCATATTTGGTTTTGCGCAGAAAAGCTACGACAACGTTTTTGCGTCTGTATCACGTTTCGGCGTCTTTTGAACGCGGCATATAAAAAACATAACTCGATCGCTGCGATTAGCGCTTGCGTGTGTGCCCAGTGAAGCGTTCGGAGTTCGGACGAGGAATCGAACAACCGAACAGCGACTAAAAGACGCGAAAACGCCGAACGCAGCCGCTAAAAGAAGCCAGTCAGCCGTCTCCCAAAGGCGTAAGTGACGCGCTGAACAAAGCGCGCGTAGGTATGGGACGTTCTTACTGCACTGATAATGAAACCGTGTTACAAGTGAAAAATCGCAAGCGCCTGGCCACGTTTGTCGGTTACGCGTTTCTCTGAAACGTTTCTGCAATTTATCATTTAAGAGAGCTAAGGAAAAATAGATTATAGGTATGTCTACTCGTACAGTCATCATTACCATTAGCAACCCATTAATACACTATTATATCATACTTGCTCAGTAACTAGGGATTACTATGGTGGAAAGTCTCCTTGTAAGTTGGTGTTTGCAATTCAAGGCAACATTACGTCGCACTATGCTTTAATTGTAATGTTCACTTTACAGTTCAAGCTATGCAAAACTCCTTGGTAAACAATCTCTTTTCTTATAAAATGGTAAGAAAACTTTTTACTGAAAAAAAAAACACTGAACATGGCGGCATTTAATTTCCATACATTTCAAACTATGCAAAACTCCTTGGAACTCAGAGCCGTAAAAAAAAAAATGGAAAACTATTTACGAAAAAAAATGGAAATGGCGGCATTTCATTTGATCTGAAATTTTGTGAAGTTTGTTCGTAAAGGGATTTAAGTTATTTACAACAATGTCAAGCACTTCATCAGATGATGAAAAAGGAGGAGAGCCTGATTTTTGTTTGCTTGAAGCAGAACAAATGATGCAAAACCTTTTGCCGGATAAGTCCAAAGTTACCTCGCAAGAATGATATAAAGTAGAATGTTTACCTCGGTTGCAAGTAGCTATTACACCCTCGAACTATATTCATCCTCGCTCGCTGCGCTCGCTCGTGTGACTAAATATCTCGGGTGCACGCGATCCATTAGCGCCCTATGCGAGCTGCGCTCGCACTGGCGCCAAATTGGATCTTGTTCTGTAATAGCTTACTTACGTCCCTTGTGTAACAATCTACTAATTAATTACTAGTTATTATTGAGCGCAGATCTCTAAACAGAGAAGGGTTATAAGGCCAAAGTCAAGCATCTGATATTGAATTGTTTAAACGCACGTAGCTCCGACAAGTCAGAGATGCGTGCCCGGGATCGAACCCGCGACCCCCACTAACCACTAGGCTATCACTTCTCGCTCACTCGTACAATGGTGTAAGCCAATCTGTATGAATCATTCGGGCCAGGGGGTCATTTTACACCGATGTCTGTCCTTCAACTCTTACATAATGGAAAAAGGTGGCACAAGGCCGCACTTGGCTGTGGTTATAGCATACAAATCTATTAATGATACTTTACGCATAATAGCCAGTGGTGTAGTAGTAGTACCTACTTACTTAGAAGTAATGGGTTTAGAGGTTTAGACTAAAGTTTTACTATGTACCTACTTAGGTAAAATGAACCACGAGTGGAGCAGTATCTTTTTGATTGCAATTTGAACTCGCCTTTATGCAATCCAAATACAGTTGAAATTGGTGGGAGCGAATTTAAACACAGAGGTGTCTCTTCTGTAGCGCGACTGGGCGAAAGGCAGGTCACTTTGAGTCGTCGCCGTTATTCGACTTCGAGTTGTAACAACTCTCTTAGACTCTGCATCTCAGTCTCAGTCTGCACTTAGTACCTGAATCTGCATTTTATAGGCTGCCCTATTTCCATCAAGCATGTATAAGAATTAGGAGCGTGGATTGTGTGTGAAACTGCCAATAGGGACTGAAAAGGATTGACCGCGCCCTGGGGGTGTAGATTTTCGTAGGTCTCCTTCACATATTTCACTCACCCGTGGTTACGAGCTGCTGCAGGCGGGAGGGCAGGTCTGCTGTGGTCACCTCCGCACCCTGGGGGTGCAGGATGTCGGGCATGGCGTTGCGCCGCCCCGTGCGACCCGTCTCGAGGAACTCCCGCGGCACTTCCTCGCTATTCCTGTCCTGCATTATTGCCATCATCCTTAGCACTGAAAATGTACACACGCGTTATTAAATACAAGAAACAGCTTCAGTGTTTTGCATAGAATCAGGTGTTACTCTGCGGAATTCCATTATAATCAAGGGAAAACTAAATTCTAATTTAGAATTCTCCAGAAAAAATCTATACGTTAATATGTGCCACTCGCGCTATACCTATACTTTGGCTTTTCCAGGTGTATGAGAAACGCAGGAACAACGAAACATCGCATAAACTCGTTAACATCTGCTGAGGATGCTCCTGTATCCCACCAGAAAATCAGCTGAAGTTTAATTTATTATTAGAACATGAACCAAGAATAATATTTTCAGTCTCAGAGCTCAGAGATAAACAAGTTCTAATACGTTCTTTTAACAACCTCTCATATGAGCAGTGAATCATAAGATAATCCAAAGATATTACTTATTTGCGGTTTAGGTCATCAGTCAAGTAAAACCGCAAGGTAGTTCACTCTGCATATCATTTATCAAGCGATCATATACCTACGTGTAGTTATTTATTACTTATGATTTTATTTCACTATCTCAAGCAATTAATTAAATATTGGATTAAAAAATAAAATATTATTAATTTATTGATTAAGGTGACTTACCCAGACTAAAAGAATACCTACCTACATAACTACGTATATGGATAACATGAGAGACGTAATTCGAGTAAGTAATTTATTGGCCGCAGACGGCTGACGTAATTATTATTATAGACGACATGTTTTTGAATAAAGTTCTGATGTTAGATTGTGTACAATAGAATAAAATAGTTGACGCAGCAAGAACGCCATGAATTCAGCCAATCAGTGATGATTGTCGTCGTCACACTGCAGTGATAAAAAGACTCCTACATCTGTTTACAAAGGACAACATCATAACGCTTTTCGAAAAAATAACCGGTCAAGTGCGAGTCATACTCGCGCACTGAGGGTTCCGAAACTATTGACCAATGTATTAATTAGGTACCTACTAATGACCTTCTAAACGTCAAAAAGAATCAAACGAGTCGAAACTCGATGGGGTTACGTCGTTTCATTACAGAGTTCCCATAAACGCCTTTCGGCTTCATCATCAGAACCTGCATATCATTTAGGACTTGAGAACTTGTCAAGACGAATTAAAAAGCCCAAACTCGATGGGGTTGTGTAGTTTTCTCACAGAGTCCCCAATCCATCTTTCATCACATTATTTGTCTCGTTGGTCTAGTGGATGTTCTACTGCAGATGACAAGGTTCCATTATATCTGTACCTCAGAGAGCATATAAAGACGTTGGCTTTACACCTAATCTCTCTCTCTGATTTCCGTATCATTGAACTATGAATTGCCTATTACTACTATATTATTTTGGGGTTGACACAGTATTTTGATAATACAAAATTATAAAAACAATTTAATTTATTCATTAAGTTTATCTTACCTATAAAAAATGTGAGTAGGAGATACAAACTTTGTAATTAAAGTGACCTAACTCAAAAATTGCAATTTGTGGGAAATGAGCAAGACTTCAAAAAAGTAGTGTTGAGTAAAATTGAATGTATCTCTGCCAATAAAACTATTAAAAAAGTTAATTATCTTAATACTTAATCATCTTATACGTATGGATTGGTAATACATATTATATTAAATGTTAAATACATTTTACAACAACAGAAGTTACAGGAATTTTGAGTTAAATCACATTAATTCTAAAGGTGATATATAAACATAGCAAAGGTTGACATTGAGCTTACCACACAGTGATTTGAAAATAATGCCTCAGCATATCAGTTTAATAACATTTCTTTGACTGCAATTGGCACCAATAGGCATTCAACATTTTATCCTAAAAATATATAATGTCTCAAGGTAAACACAGAATGTATATGAGCTTGTGACACAATCCTAAAAGTTGTAGGTTCTCTGGGTTGTGTGGAGGTACAGATATATGTATGGATTCTTCATAATCAATATTATCCATACTCAAGAAACCAAATATCAACAACAAAAAATTGACATTGTGCTGCATTTACTTCTGAATATATTATCTCTTCTAGCAGCAATCCAACATGCAGTGCAAACTCTAGTAATAGTCTGGTATTCTGGTAACCTGAAATAAAAATAATTATTGTTAAAATAATATAAGTAACTGGTAAATTGACAAGCTAAGATTAAACTCTTAACAAATCCTACATCAAACTTTTCAACGAGACAAGTCAGGACATGTTAACTTGTCATCGTACTAAAGTCTCCTATAAGTGTGGGGAGTGCACTTGCAATTAGCTGGCAGCAAAAGTAGAATGTGCTTCTATTTTTTCTATTGTCAAATGATTATTTAACTGGCCTGTCCAAAAAATTATAATGCACGCCAGTTTTGCAAGTTACTTAACAAATGCCTTTGCATAAATTAGGCTTATCTCTGATTATATTATGATATATTGTTGTACAACACATAAATTATCTATACTTCTATATAATATTGACATGAAGAATACCTATTTAAATAAACTTGTTGAAAGAATTATTATAATGGTATGGGACAAAATTTAGGTAGCATTATTACTAATTAAAACAGTAACAATAACAAGCTAGTTTTAACTCGGTCTTAAGTCTGAGACTGTCTTCTATAGATAGGCATTTCTATAGTTAGATGACTGCATGAATTTGGGAGTTGTAGTTTGAGTTTCCCTTTCTAATGCTTCTTTGCGAGAGATTAAAATAAATAAGTAGGTACTCACCGACATTGGTGATGACGTATTATCCATTGGCGATGGAGTATTGTCCATTTTGATAATGGGTTTAATTCACAAAGTTAAGTATATGCATTAAGTCTCGAATACGAAGTTCACCTCCATACAAAGTTAAAAGAAAACACTGATTCAGTACTAATATTGTAAAATGTAATATAACTATCCCACATATAAAACAAGAAATCAAATGTTATTTGTCTCCAAGAGAATATAAACCATTTAGTATGCTTATTTGTGCAAACTACTATTGAACTTTTGTTTGTTTGAATTTGGCTTTGAAAGTTTGAATTTTGAACCAACTTTGAACACCGTAGACAGCTGTCTACGCCTCTATGAAATCTATGCTATGATTAATGTACCTACTGGACTGGCTGTCTCTGCAGGTATCTACCTACCTAGACCTACCTACCAATGATTAGATACCTTAATAGTTATGAATCAATTTAAAGCACCACATTTGACATACGAGTGTCTCTGGAACTAATAATATTGCAAATGGTGCACCGACCGCCATAATTTTATTAACTAATATAAATAGTGAATAAGTAATAGTGGAGAAATAAATTAAAAGTAATTGCATTTATCAATGCAGTGTCGCTAACTTTGTTATACCTATACAAAAGTTAGCAACAAATCAATACTTTCAACTTGAAATTTTATAATTTTTGAGTAGGATTTTATTTTGATTTTAGTTTATATTTTATTTATTAGAATGACATACTTAAATCTGTAACATAAAAAGTAAAATCAAAGTTTATGGGTACGGAATTCGTGTATGTACTACTTTGTGGTACTACTGTAGTAATGGTACTAGAATTTACTAAATGACATACAGCACAGCACAGACAGCTGCAGCCTGTCCACTGTTAATCATAGATTAATTCTAGAGGTCAGTGTAAAAAAGTTGTAATAATAATCTGTAGTAGAAAAAAAATTCTATTAGTGTTCTGTGAATCTGTAGTTGTGACAAGTGACATGTGGACGTGACGCGTTAAAAAGTTAAGCTTTGAACAAACTAACGGACACGTAAGCCGCGGCTGGATAGTAAATTCCATTGAACTTTAGACACTATATCGGGCGTAGTCGCGAACGTAACCTTTGGCGATCCTTGAGCGTTCGGATGTCCGATAGAAATATGGGCCTGCTGATCTCAAACGTCTGTGCACACTTATCAGTCGCAGCTATAGTCGCGGCATCCGATAGTTTGTTTTAGCCTTAGCGTTGCAATTAATTTAAAAGCCATAGTAAGTTATCGTTTTTTTTTTTGTTTTTTTTACTGTTTTAGGTACTATTAATGGTTTAGAGGTATCAAAATCTCCGTAATTTGCAAGATTTTAATACTGGTGTTTGTAAAATATAACGGGACTTACTATGAAACTAAGAATTAGGTGTGGAAAGAAACGATTTTTGGAAGATGTCCCTTAATTTGTTTTAATAGTGAGAAAGCCGTGGTTTTAAAGCTGTAACTTTTCACTGAGTTAAGCTATAAGCTTGATATTCTTAAAACACTACGAGACCATTGAACTTTATATTCAGTATAAATTTCGACTTCGGATCATAAGCCGTTTTCGAGAAAAACGGTGGTGACACACTGACAGACAGACGGACAACGAAGTGATCCTATAAGGGTTCCGAAGTTTTTTTCGGAACCCTAAAAATCGTGTGGGTTGAAAAGGACGTTTAAATATACATATTCATTTTATGAAGCCATCGCCAAAAAAGATGTTACCTTAGCTAGATGCGATCGAGTGTTCCATGCCTACATTCGGACACCTGCATCCTAACCTAAGCATGCTTTTCCTGTCATGCATATCAGGTATATTGTATGCAAATCCGCGTCACATGATAACGGTCCATATTAGACTCGTGCAGTGTTTTGGACAACAATACAAAATAGAAGATAGCAAAATAAAGAAAATAGAAGTACCTATAGTATACCAGTGTTCATATATGCTACTACTACAGCTAAACGTGGAAAGGAAGGTGTCTCAAACGTAATCATTAGATACCATGAAGTGAAAAGCTTTAGATTTTCGAAAAATCAGCAAGGTCACAATTACCATCTCAACCCTTCCAACCCACTAATGGGCATGGGTGTCCTCTCAGAAAGAGAAGACTTTAGGCCATAACCCACCAAGCCGTGTAATCGTTAGGACTTCGAGCTTTTCACTTTTTTTTTCGAAATGTCAGGCTCGTAATTCTAACTGTTCAGTGTTTTATGCGTTTTATGTAATTAAATACATAGCTTGCTGGAAAACATCGTGCGGAAACCTACATACTTGAGAGTCCTCCGTAATTTTCTCAAAGGTTTGTCAAAAGCATTCTTATTAAGTTCTCGATTTATTTGCTCCGTTGGGCAACCCTTCACGACCCTTCGAAACTAAACGAGATGAAACAAACTCTTTGGAATATTGACCAACCGAAACTTCACGCCTAGTTGGAGGAAAATAGAAAATCTTGTTTAACAAAATTCCAAAATATCTAGGTTACTTGTAGCTATCACTGTGAAAATGACGAGTTTTTTGATAGTATAATTTATTCGATAACAAGATAACATTTGGCTGCGAACTGACATGGTAAGGAACGATGCAAGTACATAAGTTAAAGCCATATTATAGGTAAGTTTCTATACGAAATCATGCCGAACTGCTACGTTGTTTGGCAGCCCGTCTTTAACAATATGGTGTAACTAGACAACAGACCAGACCAAAAAATTTCAGAAATTATATTTCCAAATTGTCCCCGCCGGGAATCGAACCCGAGACCTGACACACCAACAGCGCAGGTCATCAAAAACAAAGGCGAAACGGAAAATCAGTTAAATTCA
Organism: Hipparchia sbordonii; assembly: GCA_038048805.1. Taxonomy (NCBI): domain Eukaryota; kingdom Metazoa; phylum Arthropoda; class Insecta; order Lepidoptera; family Nymphalidae; genus Hipparchia; species Hipparchia sbordonii. Next base: position 14,089,144 of record CM076099.1, on the reverse strand, counting down.
GAAGTTATAACAATTTTATCGAAATCATTGTAAACTATTTAGTACTTTGAATAAAACGCAAAAGTATATTAAAGGACTCGGTGAGTGGCTACTTTTTATCCCGGAAATACAGAAGTTTTAAGTTTTCCATGGGATTTTGAAGGACCAAAGTCTACGCGGATGAAGTTGGGGGCAAAAGCTATTTGTAAATATTCATAAAATACAGAACAAAGACAGTACCTTCAGCAATAAGTGTTCTCGAAGCCGGCCGGATTCGAGTAAAAATCAATAGGACCCATACAACTTGTCTAATTGCTTTCGTAATAGCTCATAGCTTAGGAACAAAATAAATATTTACAAGGGACAACTCAAACTCTATCTAGTATTTACTGAAATGAGAGTATAGAGATAAAGGTTTTTTTTAATATATAGACTAGCGCTTGACCGCAATTTTACCTAATGATTAGTGAAGATCAGCTTAAGATGGAGGCGCTTGCCTAGAAGATGAAACAAACTCTTTGGAATATTGACCAACAGAATGGAATGACAGAAAGCGGTGTTAGAAAAGAGGTAACAGACAGACGGACTTACTTTCACACTCATAATATTGGATTAAAGGACTACTTACTGCACAAGACGTCATTATCTAAAAGTACTTCGTTATTAGATACAAGGTTTCTACGATAAATTGAATCATCGAGATACCCCCGCTGGGATTTACAAACCGTGTCTCATAGACAGTTGCGTTATATACGAGATAGTTTTAAGGGTAAATGTCTTAATCAAATCTTATCTCCTTTGGGAGCAATCACGTGTAGGATTTTGAGAATTTCCTAAGGCAAGGTAGGGTTTAAGATTTTAAAACTAGAAACGACTACCAGGAGCAGTCATTTTTAAGTGAGACCTTTCATTTGATATCAAACAAAATTTCAAGAATTTAGCGAAGCCCATTTTTTATTCTGACGTATTTTTATCGTAAGCGCCATACTGAAATGTCATGACGTCTTACTAGAATCTTGGACAGCTAAAATACCGCCGCGACGTTACCTTATTTATCAAAATCGTGCGTGTAGTCTGATAACTATGGAGGAAACCGCTGAACACACGTATCTACACTCTTCACATAACTGCTAAATACTAAGTCCCGTAGTAGGGTAATAGAAAGGTGGATTGGTATTTGGCACGTTCACAGTTAGCTAAGCCGTAAGCGTCATAATTGCTAGAAGGCGTGATTGTTATGCTAATGGGCCACTGTTTAAGAAGCAGCCGAGTTTCCTTTCACGACTGAGATAATATAGCCACGGTATGACGGTAACGAACAATCGACGCAACTTTTTGTATCCTCACGACAATTACTTAGGTATTTACTCATAAGAAATGTAAAACATGGCTGCTGAGTGCAGAGGGTATGCTCGAATTTTCCTTAACTGACTCGAAGTTGACTAACCGCCGATATAACTTTTAATCGAAATCGTAAAATTTAAAGTCGATTACTTTAATCCTAATGTGTTATAGCATGTCAATAAATAAATCAATCTTACTATGTTATGGCTTGCTTAAGATGTTCTTATCACAAAATAACGCAAAAAAAGTAGGTAAAAATGAAAATACAACCTTCGGAACGTCTTAAGCGCCGGAAAAAGGTAGTCGCTTACGCGTAAAGTCAGTTGAGGAAAAACAGATTATGGCTACTAATAAGATAAAACTTGAATTATTTTTCGAAATAAGCAGAAAGTTCCATTTTCATCCCCTTCAAAAAGTTCATGCAATCTAAGCAGGGAAAATAATCCAAGATACAGGTTTGGATAAATTAAATATAATGTACTCTATCCAAGTCAATAGAATAGCCACAATGATTTAAAAAAAACAACCCAAATCTAAATCCAAAATGCATCAGGAAAATATGAATCTATAATACATAATATAATATAATTAACAATGGTTGAAGGTATGCAAACCAGGCTTATATAATAATAGTTAAGCTGATTCTAAAAGTTCCTTTTTTAATATGTACGATATTGATCACAGTTGATATGTATATCAAGTATAAAGATGCCCTACAGCACTACAGGTTGACCAATGTACTGAATAAGTACCCAGTTGACTTAGCTTTACTTAACCACATCCAAATATAGAAAATGAAAATAAGGCCACTTTCTGATTTGTTAGTGCTGTATAATATGGTTTAATGTTTTAACATGAGCATACCAATTCCAGCTTAATCTCTTCACTTGTTGGTAAGTATACTTTGAACTTTGGGTTAAAATCTTACACGAACAGTTACAGTAAGAGTACAGCTATTTATTTGCGATTAAAAAAGATAGATGTAATAAAAGCAATCAGTAAATTATCTGTACCAAATCAGTATACAGTGTATCAAGACAGATAAAAGTTCAACAAATCAGGAAGTGACCATAATGTTAAGAATATAGAAGATATGGTTCTGTACCATTCCATTCCAAAGAGCTCCGTTGTGAACCATGGACTGTTCAGGGTTATGTGATCATCACTCTACTGTCATCATGCACCTTAATTTCCTGCATCAATTCAATTCATTGTTAGTATAAAAATCCAATTTTCATTGCAACAACATTATGTAAGAGAAAGCTTTGATTAAACTGATACATTCTTACCACAAAATACAAGTTAAACTGATGATGTTTGACATTTTTGTCATGGAAATGTGTTGAAATATAATATTGTTGCTATACTATAGTATAGTTAAAAGTGTATAATTATGTAACTAAAACATTTCCCAGTGTACTAATCATTTTGTATTATGTCAAGTACACTATAGTCACAATTATTATCATTAAGTTTTTTTTTTGTGGTAAGACATATTAGTTTCAGTTATATTATTTTACTTGCTGCCAAGACTCAAAGAATTTTTTCCTTTACTAAAAGTATTATATATATTGTTGTAGGATGCAAAATAAGGTAAATGAGTTTATATTATTATTTGTATAACATCCTTTACAGCTGGGTGATGTTTTAAGCTGAGGATCCTAACATATGGAATTATTTAGGTAAATATTTTGCAAACAGGCCTTAACTTTTTATATTTAAGGATGTAAAACTATCAACAACTTTAAAATTTTCAAACTTGAATATAAAAAGTATTTAAAAATAAGTGACTAAGTAATGAATGGAGGAAAATCCTTGACATTCAGATGCATTCTGATGGTTTTTTGATACAAGAACTACAAATAACGTGAATCATTCTTATTGTTACAAAAATAAGTGTCCTTTATTAAGAGCTGAGTATATTTCTTGTTTGAACCAAAATGAATGAGTTTCATGTACTTATAAACAACTTTCACCAATTGGGTTTAGGTTGAACCCATTGATAATCCAGTATTAAAAGTAGCCTAGGTCTATTTTTAAAATGCAAGAGATATTAGTGATAGACATACATGACATGACACACTTTCTCATTAATTAAATTCGTATTTGTAATCATTTGTAAACCCGATTTATTCAGTCTTGAGATAAGAATGCTCTTCAGGTGAGCAAGTACAGTGAGATTAATAAAAACTTTAATTTTTTTATCATATGATACTAACAGACAATTCTGAAACCCCACTATCTTTTTAGCACATAAAAATGGAACACAGTCTTGATTGATTTATATTTTGGCAGCAAATAACACAATAAAAAACCACTTTCATGATATCTCATTCAAGCACTTCTCTAAATTTACGCCTTTCAAGCAAAAGATCAAGTCCGCAGTCAGAGACCAGCGGGGCGAAGCGCCAGCATGCGGGCTGCTTTACCTGACCGAGTCTTCACGCGAGCTCCTCTCCGGCGCTTGGGAACGCGCCCGACGCGCACTCCGGTCATTTTAAACTACGCAAGGTTCTTTAAACAATTACCATTTAATGAAATCACAGGGTTTGTTTTTCAGCAGCGTATTCACAAAGAGATGGCGACGAGAAAAATTTCATTTAAAGATTTCGAGGAAAATGTACAAATGTTCACCACTATTGTTTGGCGCTGTTTATTAATTATAGTACAGGAATTAGATAGTAAATCTTGCACCACAATATTCACATTTAATTGAAAAAACTGAGGGAAGCGAATTGAATCTCTTTTCACTCATTAAAAAAATGACACTGACAAAACCCCCTCTGTAGGTACCTAGGTGACAAAAAGTGACACTGACAAATCTGTCAGATATGAGACTGTCGCATGACGACAGACTGTCTTTATGGTGAACCCAGAACCTGAATCTCATGAAGGTAGGTACCTATTATATTATTAGGTAGGTAGGTATTTCCTACCTACCATGTGACCACTTACTATAGGTACCTACCTCTATAGGTACCTACCTGCCTATTTAATTAATTTATGAAAAACATTCAATTATTCTTTATTCAAATTGAGCTCTCATCACCCTCTCATTTGTAGGGAGCGTAGAGAGAGAAGACATAGAGCCAGTGACGATTTCTTTCTCACTCACACTAAAAAGAGAGCAGAAATAAAGTTATTAATGTGATAAACAGAGACGCAGCTACCCAATTTTTTGTCCCTCATCGTGTAACCAGTTTTTTCAAGGTCGACACACTTTTGTGCGAAACAAACTGACAGTTAATAAGAAAACTTAGTATCTATGTGTGTTGCCAGCTTTAGGTACCTATACAATGTCCCGATTTTCCCTATCCTACTTATATTATAAATGTGAAAGTTTGAATGTATGTATGGCCATCCATACATACATCCAAATTTCAGCCATATCGGTTTAGTGTGGCGTGATTGAGTAACAAACATATGGATGTTTGTTACTCAATACGCCACACTAAACCGATATGGCTGAAATTTGGCACGGAGATAGGTTTTTTTAGTAATGTCCTCTGACATACCGTAACGGCGGGTTACTTTGGCTACTTTTTCAATTTTTTTTTTAATTTTTGTTGAAACAAAATAAAGTCGTGATGGAAGAAATGAATATTATGAGAAAAGAAAAGAAAGATGATGGATACTAGAATATAATATATGTCGGCGATGATTAAAGTGTATTCAGTTAGATAGTGTCGGTTACTGTTCTGAATCATCCTGAAGTTTCGTTCGAATGTCCAACGACCAGTCGAGAACTGTTGGCGATCTTAAGAATTATTTTATTTACAAAGTTCTTAATTTTTAAAGCCATTTTTAAATAGCTAGAGGCAGACTTTTAATGTTTTTTTAAATAATTATTAACTTAAACTATGAAGACTTGCAGTTTTATACGACTGCCTGAAAAAAGGAATATACTGTTAATTTCATTAATGATGATTTTGATGACTAAATATACAATTTTTGTTGCTTTTAATTCAATAGCATTACTCGATCGAAGGAAAATTTTAACTGTTCATTAAAAATTATTTTGTGTAACATTCTTACTAGTAACGAAAAAAAATTTTCCTTTGTGTTACATACATCTTTTTTCAAAGTGACTCACATATGCTAAATTTCTATTCGGCATTTCAATATTTTTTTTAAGGAGCAAATAATTATCTAGTGAATTGGTCCTATGAAACTACATTAAAAAACTTTAGTATAAAAAAAATATTTTTAAAAAACCGACTTACGTGTACAAACGAAAATGATTTTATACTTTTAAGTGGTGGTTGAAGTTAATATTGTGTGCAATAAAGAATAATAAATTCTTTATTGCACACAATATTAAGATATATGTAAAAAAATAGGAGCTTACCCTAATAGGTATGTCTCTCCCAGACAACCTTATATGTGTAGGTATGTTATTTAAAAAATAAAACAGTTCAGCATCTGTTTTGTCGTTTTATTTAAAAATCCTGGGAAGAATTTTCCATCTAATTTGGGGTACTAGGGGAGTGCAGTTATTGTGGCAACATTAAACTCGAACTTGTCATGTGACGTCATCGTTACGTCATGTTATCTCTATTTCAGTCGCGGTTACACAGTACCTTGGTCTATTGCCTTCTCTGTCTACGGTAGGGAGGCAATGCTGTGTTAACCATAGATTAAATTTAAAGATTAGTGCACCATAGATTTTTTACTTAAATTTACTCTATGGAATTACGTAATGTCATAATAACTGTCGAACATTGCTATTTGTCAAATAACAGCTGATATCAAAATCGTACCGAAACACGAAAATAAATGTGAAACTGATAATAATTTGTATTAATCAAATTCAAGTTCGCACTAAAGGTAGTACATTAAAAGATACTTTCTTCGACTACATTTTCATATCAATACGTTAACGTTTTACTTACCGATTAACCTTAATGTCGTGTTTTCAAAATTCAGATGCTTCGGAAATTAGTTATTGGGTCTAGCTTAGTGGCTTTAGTACCTACCATCAGTGCTGCGACGCCAGTGCAGGAGTCCAAAGAGCCACAGCGACCTCCACCCATGAAACCTTCCGAATTACCCATATACGAAGCTCCACACGCCGATTATGCTGAGTATGTTTTTTTAGGATACCGCCAGCCAGACTGCTGAAGGCAGCAGTCTGGCTGGCGGTATACATTCTTTAATAATAATGCATGTAATGTCCAAAATTGCTATTATAATAACTAAATAGTATTATCACGATTTTTCTTAAATATTTTTCTACATGGTGCTATTGTTAGTAATTCTGTTAACTAAAATAATAGCTCTTAATATAATGATAACACAATTTTTTACATACACCTATCTATTGACTTTAGTTTAACTTTAGTTACGTACAAAAGAATTTGTGCCAATAAAGAAAAAAATTTAATATGCCATTTCAGGTATCTAGAGTCAAAATCAAAAGAGAACAAAACACCCAGCTATGTGAAATCAGCACTCTTATCACCGGTAAGAGCTGTGAGAGAGCAGGTGCAGACTGCTCTAGCTCACACAGAGTTTGCCATGAACACTGTCAAGGACAACTATTCTGAGCTGCAGGATAGAAGCGAATGTTAGTGTTAACAAAAGTTTAAATTAACTAAGCATACACACATAGACACAGACACGTCAAACTTATAACACCCTGTAATTTTTGCGTCAGGGGTTAAAAACATTCAAAAAGTAATAATTACAAAACTGAAAAAATTTGGAAGTATTGTATTCACTATCATTGTTACATAAATTAGCATAGAGAATTTTTCTGTTCCTTTTTTCTTCAATTTAAGAAACTTCAATGATGATCTTCATATTAAATACCTAACCCTTTCTTCTTTTTTTTGTGATACAGGGCTAGTTCAATATTTGAGGGAGGAAGAGAACAAGCAGATGAGATATGGGGCTGTGGCCATGGGTGGTCTGACTGGATTTATATTTGGCCTAAGGGGAGGATTAATTAGGGTAAAATACTTACTTTAAAGTTCAGGCCTCCTTGCAGACCCTGTATTTGAGCAAGACAGTGTTGTAATTTCCATACATAATTTTTATTTTTCTTACCCCATGGTATTGCGTATATTTTTTTATGAAAAAAAAAATATATGCATGCTAATATTATGAAAATCGTTACTAATATTATAAATACGAAATTGTGTTTGCTTGTTGGTTTGACCTTCAATCATGGAGCTATAGATCAACATGATTTATTGATGGGTATAGTTGAGGACTTGGAGAGTGACATAGACTGCCTATTAACCCAGAATTTTTATTTTCGATTGGATGAAATTGCTGCCAAAAAGATTAATTAAAACTACCATTTGATTTGGTCGATTAAAACGCCACCATTTTGTTGCACTTTTAAAACATGTTAGTTGCCATCTTTTCATAATAAAAAATTCAAATTACATATCTGAGTTGTAAGATGTTTTTTGGCAAATATTTTCAGAGAATATTTTACGCTGGCTTAGGAACTACAGGCATGGGCTACATATGCTTCCCAGAGGAAACCAAGCATATTATGAAGGACAATGGGACACTCTTGAAGCAATACATTAACATTGCTTACAACTTTTTCTATGGAGGTGAGAAAAGATTATTTTTCATTGTCTACTATCCCACAATCCTTATGTACACAATTTCTAAACTCACAGTTTTAAAATATGTAAGTAGTGCTATCTTTTTCTTGAAGAAAATTAGTGAAAAGGATAGCACTGTTTTTAAGAACTGAAGAAAAGGAGATTGTGTATGATAAATAATATAAAAAAAATTGCATTTGTGCACAAATACATTGAGTTCCAGAAAAGAACAGGATCTATATAGCTAGTCTCTCTAACTTGATGCCTAATTGCCTATTGTCAGTTATTGTAATACTTATAAGAATTTTTTTATTGCATAGTAAAACCTGGTGACCCTCAGCTGGAGGTTAAATTACCCGAGTTGTCTTTCCCCAAAGACCTCTCAGAGTTTGTAGACCTGACCGTGTCAGTGGCAACCACTGTCAAACAAGCGGTCATGCCTCCACCATCGAAAGATGCAGTGGAAACTAAACCTTCTGAACATAAGGAATAGGTACAATTATAAACATGTATGATGCTTTGCTTGGTATCATGTTTTATTGGGGACTTTTTCTTGGCATCATGCTTGGGCCTTGGTTTGGGTACCTTTTTATTTTGTGTGCTGTGCTGTTATACATTTTTTGGTATAAACTAATGTAGTCTCTTGAACCAATGTGTGGTGTCACAACCACACATTGTTGTGTTGATGTACCTGCATGCTATTTGTCAGCATCAAATTGTACTGTGCCATGAAAGCAAGACTAACAAGTCTTTTTTTTATTCCTCTTTGCTGAGTGAGTGATTCTTGTGTGCCTGTATTTCTAAGTATATTGTGCTACTGTGCATATTGCTTGGCATATTTTATTATTGACTGATCGCCTGAGCCCACAGTTATTTGTTGAACTGTATGTAGATTAGTATGGTGTTAGTTTGACTCTAATTAATTATCTATGCGTACAAGTAAAGCTCAACTGGCTGCTGTACTTTCAACCATAAACACACAAAAGCTTTCAACTGCATGTTCACATTAACACTTGAAACCTCGCATGAAAATGTGTTTTAATCACCTATACCTAACCTCAGTAATCAGGTTATTTATAAAGGATATACTTACTTATAAAGGAACTTAGGTAAGTTTTTATTCCAATCAAGTGTATTTTTCATTAATATCTACCTATAATTTGTTTTCAGAATGCTTATTTGACGAAGCTGATGTAGATTATTGAAAAACCTAGTAAGTAAATATAACAATAAACATTGTTAGATAATATTTAGGTACTAAATTACAGAAAAATTTTAATGTGCACATTATTTCAGCCCTGTGAAAGAAAAAATCAAGAAATGAAATGAACATGTCTCAGCATCATTATTTATTGTAAACTGCAGTGTAATTTATTCTATGACATAGTAATTAAATTGTGAAATTATATTTTAATGTTTTCATTTCAACTGATTGCACAACTCTCAGCAAAGTATGCAGCAAAAACTGCAGGTGTTTATTAGTTGCATTTGATGTGATCAACACATAAAACATTTCAAACAATTAAGTATTTAATTTATTGCATATTGCTCTACTGCTAATTGTGCAAACACTTAGTACAATTACATTATCCTTATATCTATAATTTACGCAAAAATCATTTCCTCTCTTCGTTTCTTTGTAACAACCGTACCAGGTTTATGTTGAGCCTCTGGATGGTTCATGAGTTCTGGTGGACATGTGGATGCTGAGCTTGCAAGTAAAACTTGTTTTAGATCATAGTATATGGCTGAATCCTCTTTGGTGACAAATGATACTGCTTTACCTGTCTTGCCTGCACGACCAGTACGTCCAATACGATGTGTATAATCCTCTATGGATTTAGCCATGTCATAGTTAATGACCATACTGACATCTTTAATATCAATACCACGACCAGCGACATCTGTTGCAACCAGTATATCCTTAGATCCATTCTTAAGTGAAGCCAAAGCGAAATCTCTCTGCTCTTGACCTTTACCACCATGCAATGTACAAGCATTGAACCCAAGCTTCTCCAAACCTTTAGCAAGAACATCTGCACCCTTCTTTTGATTAACGAATATAATAATCGGTGGTTCAACATTACGTTGCAATATTTCCGTGAGCCTTTTACGTTTTTCGTTCTCTCCAATCAGGTACACAACCTGTTCTGTTCGGTCCACTGGTTTGCCAACAGAACCAATGTATACTATAGCAGGTCTGCGTAAATATGTACGAGCTAATCTTTCAACTGCTGGTGGCATAGTAGCTGTAAACATCACAGTTTGTCTATACTTTTTCTTTGTATTGTAATTAGCAAGTAATACTGATGCATCTTCTGCTGCATCTGAATCTGGTTTTATATTAGAAACTGGCATGTACTCTAGAATCTTCTGCACATCGGGTTCAAAACCCATGTCAATCATACGATCAGCTTCATCAAGTACAACATATGTGCATCTATTCAGGACTAAATATCTGTTTTCCAACACATCAATTAGACGACCAGGTGTTGCAATAACTATCTCACAACCAAGTCTAAGTTTAAAACCTTGGTCTTCTCTTGAAAGACCTCCAACAACAACTACAGAAGTAATGCCTAATGGAATACCAAATTTGTTTGTTTCTTCTTCTATTTGTTGGGCCAGTTCTCTGGTTGGTGCAAGGATTATAGCATAAGGGCCTTGATCAGCATCTTCCATACGTTCAGTTTTTGGTAGTGATTGAATCCAAGTCAAAAGAGGGATAAGGAAAGCTAGTGTTTTACCAGATCCAGTTTCTGCAACACCAATAATATCACGATTTTGTAATCCAATGGGGATAGCTTGTCGTTGAATAGGTGTTGGACTCTTATAACCAACTTTGTTTATGATTTCCATGATATCATTGTGGAAATTAACTTCCTTCCAGGAACGGATGGGATTTGGTATCTTGCCTCCCTTGATGGTTATGTTATAATCTTCTCTGAATATTCTCCAGTCTCGTTCAGTCATTTCATCATGGTCTTTCTCTGACCAATGCCTGTCATCCCATTTCTGTTTATCTTCCTTCCTCTTGACCTTTTTTAATCGCAGCTTCTCTTGTTCCTTCTCAAGTTCTGTTCGTCTCTTCTCTAACAAATTTCCATAGAACTTACAGTAGTCTTTTTTCTGTGATTTAATATCAATACCAGCAATGTGGCCACGACCAAAGAACTGTACTTGATGTCTTTCCTTATATAACTGATTGTAATCATTCGAAGTGTCTTCTGAAGCATCCCAGTCAAAAACAAACTTTCTGTCATTTAGTCTTCTAACTCTTCGCTTCTTCTTCACAATGCCTAAATAGCGAGCTTTAATAGCTTCTTCCTCTCTTTCCTTGTCCTTGGTCTTATTATACTCTTCACTCTTTTCCTTTTTATCCTCTTTGTTACGATCATTACCTGACTTTCTTTCCTCATATTTGCGCTCCCTTTCTTTCTCCCTTTCTCTTTCCCTTTCTCTTTCTCGCTCCCTTTCCCTATTTTCCCTCTCCTCTCTGTATTTTTTGTCCTCTTCCCTTTTAGACGGTCCAGTGAGATCTATAGTAGTGACCACTGGTTTGTCAATGTTGGCTCTCATAGCTTCAACCTGTTCTCTACGTCTCTCTAAAGCGAGTGCTGCTCTCTGCTCTTTGGTTAGAAATACTGGTTTGCTGCGAGCTTCCTCCTCAGCCTTTTTCTTGGCAAGTAACTCTTCTAACGACAAAGGTTCTCGTTTCACCGGTTTGGTTTGTTCTTCCTCCATTTTTTCCTCTTCATCTTGTTTGTCATCATCTCTTTTACTTTTATTTCTCTCTCTATCATCGACGCGACGATCCTTATCCCTGTTATCACGTCTTTTGGGACTTCTTGACCGCCCTCGATCTTTCCGAGGACTTTGGTCGCGTTCCCTTTGGTCCCTGTCTTTCCTAGCGGGGCTTCGTGAGCGATCACGTTCTTTCCTAGGACTCCTAGATCGTTCGCGTCGTTTCACCTTTTCCCTATGCACCTCTCGATCTTCGTAGCGGTCACGGCGTTCTCGTGAACGTGATCTCCGACGCTCCGTAATCCTGTCACCAGTCATGGCACACGTCAATTATTCGATGTGGTTTTAATAAAAGTAAAACATTAATAAAATTACCAACTTGATATTCTAGGTTATTCCATACCCACTACCCAATAAGAAATTACTTTATTTTCTTAAATAGGTAAGCTTTATTTTTAATTGTTGAGACAAATGTTGAAATCACAAGTTGAAATGTCGCATTTGACAACATAGATTACTATTGTCAATTTTGACAAATCAAAATAACTTATAGGGTTGATCGACGGTAAGTAGGTACGAGTGAATACGAATAGATTATACGTAGGTATTCGATACTTTCGACACCGACAAAGACGCTGACAACTTGTGACCGAGTATCGGTGAAAAGTACTCTTTTGAGTACATACTACCTAGTTACCTATCCAACTGAAGTGCTAACTTACTTAGAATAATAGTCTACTCAAAAATATGTAATTTTATTTTTTTTAATCAATGACAAAATCAGAGGTCATGTAATTCCTTAACGAAAGCAATGGCAAAGAGGAGCGCATGATTAATGATTAAACAATATTTATTACTTGTTCATTTCAAGTTGATCGTCATCGACCGTTACAAAATTAATGACGTCAAACCGTACCATTGAAAAAAAACTGTATCTTTGTAACTACTACTGTGAAGTAAGTTTTCGTCTCTGGCATTGCTTTTCATGGCAATGATATATTCTTGAATGCGTGATTTTTAATTTCTAATTTTTTTCGTTGAAAGAAAGTCATTAAATAAAGTCAAAAGTAAGTTAGGTAATTAAAGTAGGTACCTATGTAATAAAAAGTTTGCGCTATGCAAAACTTTCCTTTTTTAATCATCGTAAAAAAATGACTCGTGAATAATAGTAGGGTGACCGACCCAATTATTAGCACTTTAAGAGTTTATCCAATTTCAAATATGTTTTTTAAATTAAAATCTAACCAAATTCTTTAAATAATTGTGTTCATAAGGTTACTTGTTTAATAATTTATATAATTAAAGAACTTTTTAAGGATTTTTTTCTTAAATCAACAAGAATTTGAAATAAAATTGAAAAATGACCCAGTCTCCAATTATTAGCACATACGGGATTAACCACTGGTTAGTACTGACGGGTAAGTCGATCAGTCAAAATGGCCGAAAACTTCAGGAACACCAGAACAATATCTTTCAACTACAATACTGACGTCATTTTAAAACTTTCCAGATTAGAAAGGTTTCGATTGTGAAAAATATGAATTCCCCTAAATATTTTTTAATCTGAAAATTTAAAAACTACAATCAGAAACTTATATTTTAATCTTTTTTGCTAAAGTGCGAATAAACTGGTGCAGTGCTAGCAATTGGGTTGGTCACCCTAACCAAATAAAAATAAATAACTTATAAAAGTTTACAAAAACATTCAAAACGTAAAGTTTTGTACTTTGAAAAAATATAGTGACAACGCGAATGGGTAGTATAAACTGATAGTTTGTGCTGATAGTATAGTACGGGTACAAAATTACTCTGCGGTATAATCAAGATCGAAGTCGTTCTAATCGAAAAAGTATCGAGCATTTGACATAATTATTGTTTTGTAGTATGTATACAGTCATAACATTACAACACTGAGCAATAGGTACTTTGAATTTTGAAAATTCAATAAATAATAATCACCTCGTGAGAGTACCTATTATGTTCCTTGATAATAATCAGTAATTCAGTAATCAATTCAACATTCAAGTGATTCAAGTTGAAACATCGAGATAGGAAGATAGGTCGAGTATTATATTAGTGTTCTGTGGATAGGTCGGTGAGTTGAAACTTGGTTGAAAGTTGAAACTTCAAAAAATAAAATATATAAACAAATAAAAATAGTGATTATATTTTTTAATAACTCTATAAAAGAAAGAAGACAGAAGTTCTGTTATATGAACATGTCTAAGTTAACAATTGGGCTAACCTCTGCCGTAGCCCTCGGCTGTGCCGGTCTATCATATTATGTAGTTATGAAAAGTTTAAGAGGAAGGAACGCTGCAGATGCCTTGACTTACTTGGCAATAGACATTATTTTATCTGAAGAAGACTGTGACCAAGCTATCACCAAATTAAGGAGGTGAGTAATTTTTTTAAACTACGCGTGTGTAGCGCAGTGTTGGCAGATCACGTAGACTTTAGCCAAGAAGCAGGGAGCAGCTGGATACAGGCGGCACCAGACAGGCATGTGGAGGTCCATACAAGAGCCTGTTGTTAAAGAAAACCTCTGCATAAGTAATCGTTTAAAAAAATAATTGTAACTTATACGCATGTACAATATTACTATTTAATTTATTACACAATTACAACTGTAGGTAGGTATCAGTTTAGCTATTAGGTACTTACACAAAGTTATGCAATTAATTTTTCCTATACAACTATATTAAAAAGCCTGTGACATCATCCATGCGACTTAGATTCAGACAAATCCAATAAATCAAAAGTTATAAAAATCGGTTCAGCTGTTCTTGAGTTGTAATGGTAACTAACCTGACTTTTGTTTTATATATCTATATATATAAAATTCAAAGTCCTGACTGACTGACTGACTGACTGAGATATCACAGCCTAAGCTACTGAAGTTAGAAACTTGAAATTTTTACAGTTGGTTCCTTTTATGACGTAGGCGCACACTAAGAAAGGATTATTGGAAATTCCACCCCTAAGGGGTTTAAATAGGGGATGGAAGTTTGTATGAAACTCTGTCATTTTTTTTTCTTTCAGTTAAAAATAAAGAAGTACGTGTGTCACAGTTTTTGAAAATTCCACCCCAAAATCTAATTCCACGCGGACGAAGTCGCGGGGGCAAAAGCTAGTTTAGATTTAAGATTTATTGAAAAACATAAATTATTGTTTTCTTTGAAAGTACTACTATTGATATATTTCAGAAAATGTAAGGAACATCAGGCAATAGGTTTTGACTGTGAGTGGGTGACAACTCAAGGGAGGAGGCAGCCTGTTGCACTGCTTCAGCTCTCTACATTTGATGGATATTGTGCTTTATTTAGATTGAATCGGATCAAATCTATTCCTAAGTCATTGCAAGTAAGTTAATTTCCTTTAATTCAATTCACAAGTAGTGATTATTAGCATGCCAACTAGATACAGATTGTTAAGCCGACGTCACATTGATTTAGAATATAAAGGAGATTGAACAGTGAGCTCTGTTGTAGGATTTTAATCAGCAATTTTTATAAAACAGTCATTTTATAAAATTTACTATATTAAGATTAGGTTCTTTGATTCCCGTGGGAACTCTTTAATTTTCTGGAATCTTTATTCCAAATTTCAGCCTAATTGGTTCATTTTTGTGATGTGAAGGAGAAACAAACATAGACAAACTGTCGCCTTTATAATATTAGTGTGAAAATAGATAACTAATTAGTACTACAATATACACTTGAAAAATATAATGTGTCACAGTTTAATTTAATCTTATATATTTAAATAGAAATTACAATAATTTTTAATGAATTCATTTTAGGACTTCTTGCAAGACGAAAGTATTTACAAAGTAGGTGTAGCACCTAAAGATGATGCGAGGTATTTAGGACAGGACTATGGGGTCAACATGAAAGGCACTCTAGACATAAGACATCTAGTACATTTGTGTGGGTATGAGGGAGGTGGTTTGGCAACCCTTTCTAAGTCTTTATTAGGTATTGTACTGGATAAAACTTGGAGGGTGAGTAATTTATAACATTGTATGCTTTTGATAAACAAGTGATGAATTTAAAAACTAACCTGGCTGTGGAAATATATTATATATTATTATATCATGTATATAATAATATCTGTCATATTGATTTGGTTTTTTTTTTTTAAAAAAAAAAAAACATTAGCCAAGCTGAAGTTGACTAATATCCTCCTCTCCCCTCCAAAAAAGCGGAAAGCTTGTGCTAGGAGTGGGTACGACAATAGTGCAACGGGTGGGGTTCGAACCTGCGACCTTTCAGTTTTCAGTTGCTTTCACCTTTAACCATTGGGCTATTGAGGCTTAAAAGGTTTGCATAAAACTAGCCTATGTCAATGATTTCTACTTGGGATGAGTTATATACTCACAAAACAAATGAAAAAATTGTTCCGAATGACGGCGAGTATAATAGACTAAGTACTTCATTGTTAAATGACATGACCAATTACGACAACTATCTGCCATTACATGCTTCATTTACTGCACACTTGTAGCATATCCACCTCTTTGCATTCATATACAATATCATAGGCCTATGTCATCTATATAGACTATTATAGTAAATTGATTGATATTCATCAAGGCCAGCTTAGGTCCTATGGTAGAGTATTCGTAAATACATACGTACGTTGTATATGCTGCTAAAATAATAACCCTACCTTTTTGCTTTAGTCAGATAACAAGTAACAGTTTTAAATAATGTTAACGAAACTAATAAATTGATAAGTGCAGACAATAGAATGTTTTTAACATTAAATTTATTTATAGATAAGGTGCAGTGATTGGGCTGCAGAAGAGCTATCTGACAGGCAAGTGAAGTATGCAGCAGCGGATGCACATGTTGCTGTGAAGATATTTGTCAAACTTATCAACGACTATCATAAAAGAGGGATTGTGATGTGGTTTAGGAGCCATAGCGGAAGCAGTTACTGGAAAGATCTGACCGTTTGCAAGAGATATGTTGATGTATCGTATAAATCTAATCGGGATATTAAGACTGATAAGAACTCTAATCATAGGTTAGTATTTGGATCTTTGACTTGGGCAGGTTTCCATACTAAATTAGACAAGATATCGCGATAAGATATCGCGTCTTTTATCGCAATTGCCAATTGTAACAATTGGCAATTGAAGCGAAATCTTAATCATTTTACTTTAGTTACTTCGAAGCAATCTCAAGGATTGTGTCAGTTAAACGGTAAACCTGTATGGTTGTATATGTTCTACATTGAGGATCGAGTCTAAGGTCCACTTGCACCAAAATACATTTAAGTTAAATTTTCTATGCCTGTCCTTTTCTTGTTCACTCTGAACTAAACTTGCCAAAAAGCAACAGCATTACAATATTTATCTAAAAATGATTAGCAGATTGGTGCAAGATAGCCTAAGAATGCTATTCTTTTCATATATCTAAAGCCAGCACCCCAAGTAGAAACCCTACAAAGAAAGAGGGTTTAGCATTTCCAAAAACCTTGTGGTCTGAACGTTACAATACAAAATACGCTATCGAGAATTTTGTTGTCATCTTATTTGGGAAAGAAATTTTATGTTTGACATGTCATGATGACATGACCATCACTACCTCATCTGCCATAAATTATTTCTGTTACAGAACTAAAGACAGGGAAGCTAAGCCCGGTAAGGAAGTGGAGTCGAAGCGTTACCCGCACGCGACACGTTCCAAGCCTCTGTACCACAACTGCTTCTTGGAGGCACCTGATGGAGAACTGCTTTGTACCTGCGACAATAATAAAGCCATGTGGTATGTCTCTAACCGACTACAATAAAGCCAAAAGAAAGGGTCACGAATTATAATAATAAATATTTTTTTTTGCTTTTCATTATTGTTAGGTACATAGTATAAAAATAAAAAATAAAAATTGCACAAAAGAAAACAACAAATAGTCAAGCAAACAAAAATTTAGTAACAATAAAGCAAATGGCCGCAAACTCAGCGTTATGCTGGGCATTGTGCATGCCCAGCGCTGATTTGCAGTTTGCTCCATTTCGACATAAAATTTAGTAGTCTATGTGTGTATTTACGAATTTTCAACTGTATTGCCTTAACTACTGAACCAATTTTGATAAATGTGTTGTAAAATCCATTCGTTATTACAGTCCGCGTGACGTAGGCTACATTTTTTCGATCCAAAAAAGTGGGGATCATTGAAATTTTTGTTTTTGCTATCGTATCAAGTGGAATGTCAAATGACTGAGTTCATAAATATTAATATTAAAATATACCAAGCAACAGAAAAACATAAATTGCTTAAAATACATAATATATTATATTAGCTGTTTTTTATTACATTTGTGATTACACAAAAACACTTATTAAGTTGAGGTTAGTACAAAGTTATTGAATTTCTTAATCATGAAGATGCATGGGAACACTCGGCTGGCCATAAGATAGTGTGACCTATTAGATATATTTACTAACTAGCTTTAACCCGCGGCTTCGCTCACGTTAGGTTCGATTTTTTAACCCCCTATTTAACCCTCTTGGGGTTGAAATTTTCCAAAATCCTTTCTTAGCGGATGTCTACGTCCTAACAGCTACCTGTATGCCAAATTTCAGCTCGATTTGTCCAGTGGTTAGAGCTGTGCGTTGATAGATCAGTCAGTCAGTCAGTCACCTTTGCCTTTTATATATTTAGATATTTTAAAATTTTGTTTTGAAAAGTCCAACTGCTGAGTTTCTTCCGGCTCTTCTCAAAGTCTGCTTTCCGAAGGTAGAATTTTAATCTGTTAGAGATATTGATGTACATGAAATAAATAATTTTTGATTTCGATGTTAGGTACGTAACCAAGGAGCTAGCGGACGTGGTGAGCCAAGACCCGCTGAAGGTGCGCCTGCGCTTCGAGCCCGCGGGCCGCTCCGTCGGCGACGTGGGCAAGTACTACCAGCTCACCAAGGAGAACAAGTGCGTGGTCTGTGGCGCTCAGGACTCCTACATTCGCAAGAACGTCGTGCCAAGAGAGTACAGAAAGTACTTCCCAGGTATTTATACGGATAATTGACAGCAAATTGTTGTGATGATTTTCTATGTGTTCATATTTGCTAATATCACAAACAGACAGAAATTTTCGTTAATTTTTAATAGCTGATTTACTGACTTTATTTTGCGTATTTTTGCCTCGTAAAAAGGGTAAAAAAATTTAAAAAAAAATATCCATAAGACAATCGTCTAGTCGCAAAGTTGGAGTGGAAAGAGATAGGTTTACACAGCTCGAGGACAGTTAGTAGACCTCGTATTATGTAGATGGACGATCGAAAGCGTGTCGCTGTCAGGGATTGCATAATGTCCTGTCCTTCGATTCGTACAAGAATGAAGCAGATGAACAAAGTTTACTTCAAGCTACAGCACTTGCTGATAAAACTTTGATCTCACTTCAGAGATAATGAAGGAGCACTCGTCTCACGACGTGGTGCTGCTGTGCGTGTCGTGCCACCAGCTCAGCAACATGCGCGACCGCGCGCTCCGCGAGCGGCTCGCCGAGCAGTGCGCCGCGCCGCTCGGCTCGCACTCGCACTCCAGGTTCACCGAGAACACGGACTGCAAGTTAGTGTGGCATTATACGGTATACCGACCCAAAAATCAGACAAATCGGTGAATCCCTTTAAAAATTTATTTTTTCAGTTTGTTATAATAATCCTTACTAATATTATAAATGCGAAAGTGTGTTTGTTTATTGGTTTATTGGTTTGTTCTTCAATCAATAAAGCAACGGATCGATGTGATTTTTTGCATGGGTATAGTTGAGGACCGGGAGAATGACTGAATCGAATGAATGAAAATCTGAAGAGAGAAGAGATCCCGCGAGATTTTCGAAAAATATATCAAGCAATTAAATAATATCACATACTTTATCGGTGAAGGAAATTATCGTTAGTAAACCTGCATACCTCCAAGATGTTATCCAAGGTGTGCGAAGTCTGAAAATATGCACTTGGCCAGCTTGGTGGATTAAGTCCTTAAACTTTTCTCATTGGAGACAAAACCTATGCCCAGAGTAGTGGGCCGGCGATGTGTTGATATAATTGAAAATGAAAAGGCCACTTAACTCCAGACATAAGTTATTCTATAAGATATATTTCGAAAAGTGGGTTCTAACGGGTATGCGCGTTGGCAGATTCTATTACTCACCTGTTCTATGAATTGGACCATGGAATAGGTAGGTAATAGGTCCCGTCACGTAAGAAGAATGCTGACCGTTTGCCTGCGCACTGAATGATTTATCTATTATCTATGATTTATTTAAAGGTGTTCCAAAGTAATTAGTAGCTAATAAAGTACTTAATATTATGATTCTACAATAAAAAAATTAAACTTATAAAACAAAATTCTACTGCGACAATACTCGTATTCTTACGTTCTTTTTACGGGACGGGACCTATAAGTAATTAATGAAGTCAATATTTTTTATTCTGTAGGAAAATCCGTTCAGCGGCGCGAGCTCTACTGTACCAGTCGCGTAAACACGTGCTCCCTGAAGCGAGACGCAAAGAGTTAGAAACGATTATATTGCAGCACTACTTGCAACACGATGTCGTCACTGAAGAGCTCCTGAGAGAGGCCGCTGTGATACAGGTTGTGTTAGTATCATAACATGTATTATTATGCCGGCGATGGGTTGATATAATTGATAAGGCCTCCAGACAACGGTTATTCTATAAGATATAATATTTCGAAAACTGTTCCAATGGGTATACGCGTTGGCAGATTCTATTACAAACCTGTTCTATGACTCACCATGGAATAGGTAGGTATAGGTCCCGTCACTTAAAAAAACATTGACCGTTGGCCTGCGCAATTAGTGATTTATCGAATAAATTATTATGTGCATACAGAAATTTTTGACCACAAATTCGTCCGCGTTGGGTTAAATACCGCGGGAACCCTTTCTTCTGACATTATAAAAATTCTTTTCAAAAAACCGACTTCAAACGCCACTACAAAGTATAAAAATAATTTTATTTTGTACACGTTTGTTGAAGTCGGGCGGCTTAAATAGAAACGATGAAACCGATACGCGATGCTCGCCCAATTTCAATAAACGTGTCTCTTATATGTCACCATAAGGTAAGCGTCGCAAATCGATTTCACCGTTTCTAGTTAAGCCCGCCCGACTTCAACAAACGTGTACAAAATAAAATTATTTTTATACTTTGTAGTGGCGTTTGAAGTCGGTTTTTTGAAAAGAATTTTTATTTTAAGCTTTTTAGTGTAGCTTGTTCCTGCTCTCTTTCTACCCTTC
Source organism: Hipparchia sbordonii (assembly GCA_038048805.1). NCBI lineage: Eukaryota > Metazoa > Arthropoda > Insecta > Lepidoptera > Nymphalidae > Hipparchia > Hipparchia sbordonii. Next base: position 14,068,243 of record CM076099.1, on the reverse strand, counting down.
CTCCAACGCTACGGCACTAATGTAGTTCTACACTTGGTACCTACAGTACTTATTAACAATACACAAGAGCTAGGACTAGGAGCTCCATGATGTAGTCCATGTTTGGTACCAACAATATTATTTCGAAAGCGTCAGTTCGTAATTCCTCCAACTCTGCAGCATCAGGATTGAGGAGCTAGAACCTTGAGCATTATGATGAAGTATATGCTCGGTACCAACAATATCAATTCGTAAACGACAGCTCCAAAATCCTCATAGTTTAGGTAGGCAGTACCCCTGCAGCATCAGTATTGAAGAGCTAGGACTTTGAGTTCCACGATGTAGAATATGCTTGATACTAACAATATCAATTCGCAAGCGAAAGTTCCTAAATCCTCATAGTTTAAGTGGGCAGTACCCTGCAGCATCAGGATTCAGGAGCTAGAACCTAGACCTCGATGATGTAGTATATGCTTATTACATACAATAACAATTCATGATTAGCAATTCCTAAATCCCTATAATTTAAGTGGGCAGTACCCTACAGCATCAGGATTGAGGAGTAGGACCTGGAGATCTATGATCTAGTATATGCTTAAGCTAAGCATACCAATTCGTAAACGACGGTTCCTAAGGTCCCATAATTTAGGAGGGAAATACCCCTGCAGCATCAGGCTTGAGGAGTTGAAGGTAAAGATTTTTATGGGACCATTTCGCGAGCTTACTCTGTCGATTAAAAAAAAAATCTCGTGAATCGGTCCAGAAACCTCGGAGTAATCGGCGGGCATACATAGAAAAAAAAAAAAAAAGATACCGGCCGAATTGATAACCTCCTCCTTTTTGGAAGTCGGTTAAAAAGTAGTAGTAGTAGAAAATTCATCAGTAAAAATTACTTTGACAAAGTATGGGTTCTATTCCTGACCTCCATTAAGTGACTTTTTGAAATTCGGACGTCATTTTTTTTTTCTTTGAAATCGACGCCACTATTTATTTATTCCAAAGTTCATAAAATACAACTTTAATATAAGGGAAAAATTGTAGTAAAATTGTGCTACAGACTTATAGAACACCCAAAAAAGCCAGATACCGGACCTACCAACTGCTACTACTAAGTCAATGTTTAATGTTTGCTGACATGTGTTAGATTATATTATGTATTGTATTTTTGAAGCTTCACTGTGGAAGCACTGTATACTTAGCTTAGTTTTATTACTTATTGTAAAATTAGTTTATTTTATTTTTTGAAAAGAGCAACTGCTGAGTTTCTTGCCGGTTCTTCTCAGCAGAATCTGCATTCCGAACCGGTGGTAGATTTGTGACTTATCATAAGTTCTACAGGGTAGCCTACATGAAATAAATAAATTTTGAATTTTTTTTTTTTTAAAAACTTCTGTAGATTCGAGAATGAAGACTATGAGTCGCATGGCCACAAAGTGATGGAGTACTACATGAAGACTGAAGGCGTGCTCCGGCTTGAGGAGCTGTGGAGGGAGCACTTCCTCAACTCCATGCACCCCCAGTACATGCCCGAGCTCTGGTCCCTGAAGCATAATGAGGAGAGGTAATCACCTTCGATTACAACTACAGTAGCTAACTTTATTGCCCAGTGCACGACTATTAGTGTAAGTTATTCTCTATCTCCAGTGGCTAAGTGGACATATTTGCAAAAAGAATTGGTATTAAATCGCACTTCTATCCATGCACCGTTCACACGCACACACAGGCACGGGCAAGCTGCGTTAAAAATGAGTGAATCAACTTTTTTTGATACTTTGATATTTTTTTGTTTTATTAAAAAAAATAGATAATATTTTAATAGAACAGCTAGTTGCTTCTTCTTCTTCTCCTCCTCTTTCTTCTACAGAATTTCTACAAGATTTTGAACAAAATCAATTCTGTAGATTTAAAGGTTAAGAACTAATCAATGTGTAGTAATTTTTATTTCCATTTTATTTAGTTCGACTTAGCCACAATATGTTCCGAAAACCACCCTATGTACGCAAATCCCTCCTTAAATAGATCTAAAAATTTGTGCCGCTATATTGTCTCGTTAAACAAGTGAAAATTAAAGCTACATATAATTTTTGTTGTTTGCTAGTTTAAAATGTGACTTTTCTTTCAGGTTAACAGTTCGTCTCAAAGAAGGCCGCTTATCGGCAGAAGATCGTAAACTGCTCGGCCTCTGTGTATGAGACGTTTAAGTGCCGATTTCACCAGCGTTGAGTAACGTTTAACCATGGAATAAATTTCATATTTTAGCAAATTTTCAATACAAAACCTGTCAGAATGCCCAATTTATACCTCGGTTAAACTCGACGTTGCCGTTGGTGAAATTGGCACTAAACATTTTTTTTTTCTACAGGCCAAAGCAAACACGATACTTTTAGTTTCGGAAATTGTAATTTGAACTTTTCGGAAGCTTGAAGCCTCGATTGGATTTTAAATACTAATCGTAAGTTCACTTTGCACTACCAGCCATGTGAGGGTAGACTCTTGATTAGCTCCTAGTCATGTGTGAGTGTGCTATTCCATCGTTACCCGTTCGCTACTGAGGTGTGAGGGTTTTGTATCGCGTGTGCTTTGCCCCTAATAACTTTCAGTGTATTTTTATATTTTCAAAGCTGTTTGGAATATTAAATATTTTCACGGTTGAAAGAGCTGAAGTTATTTAGTTATACTAAATAATTTTTAAAATAATTATGTACTTCCTATCAGCAAGTTTTAAAATGAAGTTGTAAATAAGATGAAATTTTTATATTTATTTACATTATTTTATTAGATAAATATAACATTTACAAAAATAATGCCTATTCTTTTTCTATGCCCTATTAAATTAATATCAAGGTTCTTGGACTTTCCGGTGATCACGATCTGCGATCAAAATTGAAGATTAAGATGTACGCAGCGCAGCCACGAGATTGCCTTCAAATTATTGCTAAAGTTGGCTAAAGTGCATTTTAAAGTGTTAAGATCATGGAACAACTATAAAGTCACGGTCGCTTCGACCCATGGAAGTACCAAAAAGGTACCTACTTCGATCTTTTACTTTTCTCTATGGTCTTGACAATATCATCTTTCACAGACATGACATTGACATGAAAAGTGTTGCCAGATCAGGGGATTTCCCCTTAGATTTAGGAGTTATTCGACCGAGTTATAGGCAGAAGAGGGGAAAAAATATTTGGGAGATTAAAAAAACACGACAAATACAGTTTTAGGCCATATATCACGTTCCTGGCATTTTTTATTCATGATTGTGTTTTTACCATCTTTAAATTACTTGAGGGCAGCAACTAGTCGAAAAAAGATCGAGATTCGTAATATTGAAGATAATGAATAAAGGACCATGGGCAATTTTGTATGGACCCCGTCCCCACCCTCCAACAGTCACCGGACTTATGTTAATATGTTCATTTGGATCCAAATAGACGTAAATAGTTGGTTTCAGCTTCAAAATCGATGGGGTTCTTAATTAAAAAAAAAAAACTTTTTGTTTGAAATTGATTTATTTTTGTTATTTTTTCTATATTTTATCGAACAAAAATCACATAACAATAAAAATAATTACTTCTACTCTGTTACAGACACCATTTTGTACATTGACATCATCCGCGTTTCTTTTAATTTCTGGACCCTGGGCGTCATAGTCTGCGTTTCCGATGCGACCTTGTCGCGTAGCATTGCTAGGCTCTTTGCCAGCATCTATGGCACACTGTCATCGTGTTATTGAACACAACCAGGAAAAAGAAGAAAACTCGAAGAGTATTAGAATCTGCCTTCTGAAGCAAGGGTCGCGGGGTCAAATATCGTAGGGCACAAGTATTTGTGTAACGAATATGACGCATTATGTATTAACTACTGTTAATACACGTCATAAAAAAATGAGAATATTATATAAAAAAGATACTAGTTACCTGTATCAGCGCATTTTGTGAAATATATTTAACTAACAAGCCTCAATAGCCCAACGGTTAAAGGTGCGGACTGAAAACTGAAAAGGTCGCAGGTTCGAATCCCACCCGTTGCACTATTGTCGTACCCACTCCTAGCACAAGCTTTCCGCTTATTTGGAGGGGATAGGAGGATATTAGTCAACTTCAGCTTGGCTAATGTTCTTTTTAAAAAAAAAAATGGGTCGGTGAGCGGGGGGAGGGGGTTATTTTGTAGCTGGTTATCTTTATGTGCATGCTCCGCCCGCCGGTGTGCAATAAATAGATATAAATGAGCAGGTATTTTGGAATTAGTCATCAATACTACGTCATCGAAATATTTTTTGAAACGTAAGATACAATGAGAACCCCATGCATTTGGGCATCGTCGCCATAATAAAAAAATATCGTCTTGCCAAGATCTATCAATTGCGCTACATTTCATTCTTGTTGATAGGTGGGGACGATTCCGCCCATGGTCCTTTAGCCATAAAAAATAATGAAATGCTTCAAATATCAAGGTTTGGCACCATCCGTTTTGTGAGGGTATTCTAAGGGATTTCTAGGGAGACACCAAATTAGTCTAGGGTTACGTCGTCGAGACCATCTGGCAACACTGACATGATTTTAAATTGTGCGTGACCGTTGGGATTATTTTGTAAATATTACGTTGTTTAGTGTTTAGCATGTGTTTAGTGTTTGGTATTTATTAAAATTTATATAAAGGTACCTATTACTTATCATTAGGTAATTTGAATCATACCCACCTACCCAACCAAACAAATCTTTTCAAAAATGACGCACAAGAAAAAGCAGATGAAAATCACTCAGATATTTCGAAAAGGCAAAGGTAAGTAAGGATCATTCTAATTGATTTTAAGTTTTATTTTCTTGAAGATTTTAATTGCCGTTAGAAGGACGGCAATGTGTATTACTATAGCATAGGACAGTTTATCAGAGAGCCAAGTATTTTATGGATACCTAGGTGCTTGTGATGTAGCCTCAATTTTTATAATAACTAGCTGAGATCGAATGTAGTCTTGGGTGCCTATAATTAGGGCTGAGATGGATAGATTATAATCTCACTCTGCTCAGACACAAAACAATAAGTTAACTCTGACACTTAATAATCTTATTACTTATTGGATAATATTCTGTCTGTCATATAATCCAAATATATAAAAGAAAAAGGTGACTGTCTGATGATGTATCAACGCACAGCTCAAATCACTGGACGGGTCCGGCTGAAAGGCATACATAGCTATTAGGACGTAGGCATCCGCTAAGAATGAAAATTGAAGGGGTAAAATGGGGGTTTGAAAAATCCAACTTAATGTGAGTGAAGACACTGGCAAAAGCTAGTTTCTTGATAAATAGTAAGGTTGTTACATAACTTATTGACAAATATTTACAACTGAAATCCTACTTTATTGTAGCTACTACAAATCAAACTGAAGATTGTGATGAGTTACTGGAAGAGGTACAAGAACTAGAAAAGAAGTTACGAGAAAAACATAATGAACTCTTTCAAATCCAGAGAAAAAACTGTAGAAAGGAAGCTATACCACAAAAAGAGAAAGAGGAAAATATAGATAAACCACAAGTTTGTCTTTTTTTTTCGTACTTTTCTCTGCATTTCTATATTATTTTAGTTACTAACTTTTCCCTCAATTTCGTTCCCAGATAGGTTTTAAAAATCTCACAGATCATTGCAGGGATCTCAGATAATACCCATGCATGCATATCAATTCTGGACCTGGAGAGTAACAGAGACTACTTCCTAGAGTATTTATAGGTTACCTACTTATTTATACTTTATGGGCTTCTTTTTTATCCCAAAAAATAAAAGTGTTCCTATGGGATTTTTAAAAACTAAATCCACTCAAACGACGTCTCCGGCATCAGCTATTTTGGTAATAAAGAAAAAATGTAAACATTATAAATGATAACTGCAATTTCCCTTACAGAAAATAATCCTTAAAGTTGCAGTAGAGACATTGAAAAGGACAATGGAGCGGATGTCCATGTTGACAGGCGTGGAGGTTCAGGAGTATGTGGCAGATGACCACTGCTGCGTGCTGTACCACATGCAGCATGAGGCGGGCCCTGTGCATGTACATGGACTGAGGATTGAGATGCAAACTGGTGAGTTTTAACTTTCAATTCAATTTATTTTCTACTAGTTGTTGCCCGCGAGTTGTCCGCGTGGATTTAGTTTTTAAAATCCTGTGGGAACTCTTTGATTTTCCAGGGTAAAAAGTAGCCTATGTCATTCTCCAGGTCCTCAACTATACCCATGCAAAAAATCACGTCGATCCTTAGCTTTGTTGCAGCATTATTGAAGGACAAACCAATAAAGAAACACACTTTATCAAAAATAATATATATTTTTTGTTATATAACAAAAAAAACAACAAATATAGTAATATATTTGTTGTGATGGAGGTGCGCTGCAGCATTTTTTATTAAAAATGGGATTGCTTACCACTTTAGCCAAACAAAGAGATTTCGTTTTTTTTTTCTACTTCATATATACAAGTACTCGTATAACAAAAGAAAAAATTAGCTCTTTGAAATTTCTTAAAGGAAATATACACTGTAATTTGCTTTTAGATGGCAACAAAGTATCCAAATCGAGCATGCCGCTGGGTTTCAACCTGCAGGCAATATTAGAGGAGTTCAGCAACATCATGCAGCCAAGCTGCTTGGGCGCGGTGCGCAGGGCGCTGGTCGCTTACTACGACAGGCTGGAGCAGTATGAATCTCTGAAGGTAGTTTTCTTCTTGGAACTTACAGAGTTTTAAGACTAGCAAAAGCTAGTCTATAATTTAAACAGTGTGTATAGACACATTGAATAAATATAAGTAGAACCTATAATACAGTAAGTGATTTTTTTATGACTAAATTGTTTGGACGCAATTGGCTTTGCTCCAGCTATCCATAAGCTACATACTAAAACATTTTTGTTTTGAAAAGAGCAACTGCTGAGTTTCTTGCTAGTTCTTAGTACTAGTTTTTTAGTAGAGGTTAGATTTTTGACTTGTCAACATTTGGCCTACTTGAAATAAATAAAGAATTTATAATAATTAGTGTAGTTAGAGGTTAATATTTCTTATTACAGAAGCTACTGAACATAAATGCAGAGCTGTTCAAATTGCTGGACGGCTCACACATAGAGATCTCGTTCTTTGCTCAAACTGCCGACGAGGAGGACGAGCATCTCCGGGTCACCCTCACACTGGAGTACAGGCCTTATGACATCAGGCCGAAGACTTACAGCCTTAAAGAAAACGGTAATTTGATTTTACAGTTATATTTCTTTAGAGAGTATAATTTATATTTGTAGGGAAAATACCAGATCCTTGTTCCATGCAGCTGCGTCCAAGATGCAGGTAGCCCTAATGTTGCCAACCGCCAATTAAAATGTAATGTAAATAATCTGTGATGGAGAATGTTCACTAATTTTGACTTTTAGCTCTTCATATTTTCTGTTAAAAATAAAAAATTAAAGTACTTTTGCGGAAATGGAATTTAAAAATGGGCGCTGGCCAATAATGCGCGTGCACGGAGCGTTCCGGACTCGATTTTTAGAGAATTTTAAATGCCCATAAAATCATGACTACTTGGTATTTTTTAATGCAACAAAAACTAGTGTATTTGTATACATACAAGCTCTATTGTGATAAATTTTCTAGCTATTTTGCATACCTAGTAGCATTCTCCATTAAATTAATTGTTTCCTTTATATCAGAGTTGCCAGACGACGTGACGGAAGTTTTGCGAGAGCAGTGTTCGATGTTCAAGAGGAAGCCACTTCGCAAGGCGTTCAAGCGGCTGTTCATGAATGATATAGGCCCCTACAGGCTTGTTCACCGAGTGAGTTTTGTTTAATTTTATTCGTTGACATGATAGCCCTTGACTGCGATCTCACCTGATGGTAAGTGACGACGCAGTCTAAGATGGTAGCGGGCTAACTTGGAAGGGATATGGTAGTGTACATGTCTTATGACACACACACAACGCCCTTTCGCTCACACTTATGTGTGAGCGAGAGTTTGCTCGCGTCTGACCGCTCCCACCTAGGCTCCGGACAGGCACGCATACTTACGCAATGTGCATGTACACGACGTAACCACAAGTAAAGCTCGCGTGCTCTCGTGGGTTGAAAGAACTATAACAAGAATATGATCTTTATGTTGAAATAAATTATTCTTATTTTATGAGCTTTTGACATAAAAAGTTGATGATTACTAACGATAGTTTCACTGGCACGCTTACATAATTTTTCCCACTCATCGACAATGATTTCTATTTTGACCCTCATTGTAACTCACCATGTGAATTTACGACTGTTTTATATATCTTTCTAACAATTACAGCTTGGTCCAAGACGTGAAGGACAAGAGCAAAAACATCTAAAGCGGTTCAAACCAAACAAGAACAATTATAACAACGATGATACCTTCCTTCCTGAAGACTGCTCAGATCAAAGCGATGATGAAGTTCTTAGCGAATGATATTTATATATACCAGCTAGTACCATCAAAGAGTGATACCAAGTGATGAAAAGCTATAGTTTATTGTTTCTGAAACAAACCTCTTTGTTTCGGAACGCTCTCCCCTAGTATTTGTTTCCTGCCACGTATAGTTTTTGTATTTGTAAGGGCCGATCTACACCGGAATAGCAGCGGCATGGCACTTTCAGTGTGAAATAATTTTAAACTTTATCTACATAATCGCTAAAGACCATTATCGTTTGTAAAGCTCAAAAAGGTCGGGACTGGTCTTTAGCGATTATGTAGATAAAGTTTAAAATTATTTCACACTGAAAGTGCCCGCCGCGCCGTTGCCATTCCGGTGTAGATCGGCCCTAAGGAAAGAGTGATAAGCATTTCTAGGCAAGCGCGTTCCAACCTATCTCGTTAGTGTTTTTCATCATAGATTGTCGTCAAGCACAAGTAATAACTGTGTTTCATTTTTAAGATTATACATACGAATCATAATAAAACGTTACATATAGCAAAATCAATTTCTACGTTTTCTGCTCATAACATATAATAATTATAGGTTTTACATACGACTTTCGCGATTCACGTAGTTTGCGATCGACTTTATAATTCATTGTTAATTACGTATTGTTAATGAGATTTAATAAATAAGAAAAAATAAAACTAAGTTTTAATAATTATTATTTTTATTCAAATAAAAAAATGAATTTATACAACATGTCTTTTCATTTACAATCATTTAGATATAGATAAATAATAATTATAAATCAATCATATTTAAAAATCATTATTAGAAACGGTACACTTTTAAAATCAATTTAATTAGTATTAAAAAAATTAAGTTTTGTGCGAAACTTTTTAACAAGAAAATAATTTCTTACGATGATAAAAATCTAAAGACGGATACACACTATTGAAACATGATGCGTAACGAGTAGAAAATCCGCGCAAAAGTATTTCCGCCTTAATACTTCGCTTAATATGTACAAAAATGATGATTTAAGGCATCCAAATCCAAGGAAAAGTTAACGAAAAAACGCAAATGAAACTCCGCCGCAATGAAATATTAACGGCGCGCTATATTTGCGCGGAAAACTTAAGATTCCGGGATTGAAAATTCCGCCGTAGTTTTTCCGTTAGATCTTTCCTTGGTTAAATCTCATGAAATAGTTTAATAGTATCGATACAAATCTACTATGTGTTACATCAATCATTAATGTTCATTCTCACACAGAAAAACTTGATTTTAACTACAAATTGAAAAACTTTAGGACAAGTTTTCAATGGTGCTAATGTGGTTGGTGCACAAGGTAAATAATGAAACAGTGTTATGTGGAAAAACAAAATTTAGAATATTCTCTTAAACGCCGGGTAAAGCGCGTCACTTATGCGAACGAGAAGTTTTATTATGTCAGCTTAGGAAAAAAAAGATAAAGCAAGCAAGACTAAAAAGTTAACAGATTTTTAGATATAAAATACACAAGTTTGTTTTGTGCAGAACCAAATAAGCACCATTGTTTAATTTGTACATAGTTATATTCATTCTCATATTTTACTCCTTAGAGAGACTTTATTTATATTCCTAAATTAAACATACCTATTATGATCTGAATTAGCACCAGAGCCTTGAACTAATGGTTGGGTAAATAAAACTACTTTAGCCAACTACATCAGGCATTGGCTAGTTTCTCAACCATGAAGTTTATAACACTTACATTATAAGAAGTACCCAAACATTTGACTATACATAATATATTATATCATAGTATAGTTATTTTGTTTCACGACGGCGCGTGGCTCATGGTTGTGTGTGTGTCGTATCTTTATAAGTGTGAGCGAGAGCTTGCTCGCGTCTGACCGCTCCCACCTTGGCTCTTGACAGGCACGCACACTTACGCAATGAGCACGTACACGACGTAACCACAAATAAAGCACACGCGCCCTCGTGAATTGCAAGAACTATACCATATTTTGTAATGTCTATGGAAGTTGTACAGTAAGCAAGTTTATGCAAAGGCCCTGTACGCCAATTACACCTCATCATTTCGCATTATTTGAGGGTATTCGCAAATTATTATCAAACTAAAATTTGTATAAAATGGATTAAATTATTCTTTTTTATTATCCAAAAAGTTTACTCGGCACTGGGCAATTGGGCATTAATGTATAAAGGATCTACGACTCGACATAGAACTTCGTTATCGAAAACTATAAAGAAATTGTATTAGGGACAGCACAGTGGTGCTAATTAGGATGTACGCAAGTCTATCGCTACTGCTATCCTTCTCACCAGAAATATTGTAAAAAGGATGCCATTCAGCGATGTGCCCATTAGCAATAAAACTTGCAGACAAGCTTAGGCACGTCACTTACATTGTGTAAGCACTTAACAATCCATCTGAAATTTTAAACTAGTCCATTTAGAAGACCGTTAGAAATTGCGGAAATTAACTCTCCAATGGACTACTGAGTGAATTCAACTTGGTAAATAGATTTATGTACAACCGAATTAGCACTAATCCACTTATGTTATAAATGCGAAAGTGTCTGTTTGTTTGTTCTTCAATCACGCATCAACGTGAATGTTTGCATGAGTATAGTTGAGAACTTGGAGAATGATACAGGCTACCTTTTATCCAAGAAAAACAGAGGCTTCCTTACCTAACTCCACGAGGCAAAATCGCGGGTAAAAGCTAGTATTAAACAGTATCGACCGAAACAGGATTTTTTTAATCCCGCAGGATCTCTGATTTTCCGGGATAAAAAGTAGCCTATATCACTCTCCGGGTCCTCACCTATACCCATGTAAAAATTCACGTCGATCCGTAGCTCTGTTGCGGCGTTATTGAAGGACAAACCAACTAACAAACACACTTTCGCATTTATAATATTAGTAAGGATGGTACGAGTTCGTGAATCAAAGTCGTATTCTAGTAGTGAACTTCTTTTTCATCTTCTCCTTATCAAGCAAGTCTATCCTAAACCTCCGCGGCTCACTTTCACTGATCTCTCTGGCCGGCTTGGGGGGTTCCACTCAGAGGCCCCGGTTGGGCAAAGGCTTGACCTTGTAGATGCGCACGAGCCAATGCTCTGTGGTGTAGGCCTCTTCTAGCACGTCGAGGTTGAAGTCTTTGTTGCCGATCTCCGCCCCGCGAACTCGATCGTAGCCTGGCGGGCGACCTGGTGAAAAAAAAATTGATACAGATATAATTGGTACATATAAAAAAAAAAATGATACATTAAGATATGAATAAAATATGTTACATAAAACATAACAAGTAAGTAATTTATACAAATAAATAAAATTGAAGTGAAGTAAACTTTTTACTAACTGCATACGAAATTTAATACGGTACTTATGACAGGAAACCAATTTTGCCAAAACGGCTGGACAGATTTTGACGGGACTTTCACTGGTAGATAGCTGATATTATCGGGCATAGTATAGGCTACTTTTTTAACCAACTTTCAAAAAAGGAGGAGAAGGAGTTGTGTTTTTCTACCACTGTATATTGATATCTCCGTGATTTCTTAACCGATTTGCGTGAATCTTTTTTTTTATTGAAACAAAAACTTTGCAAGATGCTCCCATAAAAATTTCAGGTTTCAACTCTTCAATCCTGATACTGCAGGGTTTTTGCCCACCTAAACTGGGAATTTAGGAACGCGGGCGTCCGCAAGTTTTCAATAATGATAAATAGTAATTTGTCATACAGATAGAAAGCATGACAAAAAAAAAACTAAAATAAAACGAAGGAAGAATTTGTATTTTGTGACACTTGCGATGTCATATGATAAAATTACAAGTCCGAGTTTGTATTCCTAGTACAAGTGTGTATATTCCTAGCACTACGGTAAACTTGAAATAAATAAGTACATTTTTTTTTTCATAGATGTTTATTGTCCTTGGTACGCACCTCCCTCGGTGTAGACGAGGCCGAACTTGTAGTAGCTCATCTTGTACATGAGGCAGTTGAGCAGCGTGGGCGAGCCGTGCGCGTCCACGCGGAACTCGCCCGAGCCCGTGTAGTAGTCCGCCTCCTTGATGTGCGCGCCGCGGTCCGTGCTGCCGCCGATGCGCACCATCCACAGGAACTTGTTGATGTCTGTGCGTAGAGTGTACACATGTACGGCACGTAGCGAGTAATCGGCGAAAAATATGCCACAGTATATAATCACACTTTCAACCATTCATACATCGCAACCCATAGCCGGCCCACTAATGGGCCTGTAGGGTTAATATAAGATTTAATTTGATTGATCTTATTCGTATTCAATGGATAATAGCGTTAAAGTAAAATTAATCTTAAATGTGTTAATCTAAAATTAATTTGGAGCGTATACATAAACGTATAAGAATACTTAAATGTAATTGAGCTCTAATTCAATGTCGTTATGGTTCAATTTACTTTGATAATACGATCAAACAAATTAAATCTTTTACTAATCCTACCGGTTTCCACTTTAGTGAGAATGGTTTAAACAATATTTCACCATGTTGGCTAAGAATCTAATGATTGGCAGACTTCATACACCTTTGACAAGATTGCGGAGAACTTCCCTTTCGACGATGTTTCATGGGGAGAAACAATAAATTCCTGAAAAGCCGGCAATATATTGGTGGTGCCTTTGGTGCTACAAAGGTTTATGGGAGGCGCTAATCACTTAACATCGGCTTGCTCGTTTGCTCGCTAATCATATTTAAAAAAAAAAAAAAATTACGAACTACCCACATTTTAATTAGAGTTAACCTACCGTCAGAAGAATAGCCAACGAGTCCGCCGAATATCACAAGCACGTAGTCCACATCAAGCTCCCTCATGATCTCGTAGGCGTGCTCCTCGCTGGACGCCATGGCCTGGCCCACGCGCGAGATGTGCGTGTTGTTCCACGTGTTGTTGTCCACGATCACCGTCCGGTTCGCCATCGCCGTTATCTGGTACCCGTAGTCCCACCATGACATCACTTTTGAATTCTGAAGAGCAGAGACAATATCATGAGATGCACCCGCCTTAGCCTCAGCTGAGCAAGCCACGCAGGTGACTAGTGTACTTGATTCGGTGCTATTTACATACATCTAGTGCAAGAGTTTGTTTGTTTGACCGCGCTAATCTCTGGAACTATCAGTCGGATTTGAAAAATACTTTCAGCTGTATCTGGTAGCTCAATTTTTAAGGAAGGTTATAGGCTATTCAATATCTCTGTATGACTCTTAGAAACCGAGCAAAAAGAAAAAATAGCGCGGGCGAACAATGCGATGCGGCAAGTCGGTGGTCGAGGGCGTTCACCCGACGAGAACCGAACCGAAGGCTATTTATTAATTCGGAAGATCAAAGCGTTCCCACGGGATTATTAAAAACTAAATCCACGCGGACCAAGTCGCGGGCAACAGCTGGTACTTAATATGAGGCCTTTGAAAAGTAGTTTGATAATTACTAATGTATCATTGCAAGATATTGCTAACAGTTACTTAAACTGATTGAATGTAGTGTTCACCAATTTTCGGCTCTAACGGGCAGTCAGACGACAGAGGAAGCTTGCGAGGTGGTACCATAAATTTTTTTTAGCTTCCATGACACGTACATACCTCGGGGGTGTTCATCTTTAGCCAGGTGTAGGCTTCGCGGAAGTCGTCGAAGATGATGCGCGCGCCGTCGTGAGCCCGCGCCGACAGCACTATGGACGGTGACGAGTATGCCTCTGACGTCACCCACGTGCAGTGGAACACGTATGAGACCAGCAGGCAGCCCAGCACGCACACGAATAGCGCGCCCACCTGCCGACACAGATTCGAACGTTAATGTTGGAACGTGTAAGCAAAGCATTATGATTTGTATGTCTATGGTGTGACCAATGGGACTGTCGTCTGTCAATGTCAATCTTGACTTTTCCACTTTTTTTGCTCTGCTGTCTATGACTGACAATAGTTCTGTGATCTCTAATTTTTGGAACTGCTTAACTTTATATTTGGTGCATTAGGGTTGCTGCCTTTAAAATGTTGAGATTTTTGGATTCAGTTTATGGTATGAAAGTACTACAATACAGGGCTGATTCTGCCTATTGTTCTTTAGTTGACGTTCGAAAAGTGTACCAATTTTGAAAAAAAAAAAAAAAAAACTACTCAAATCACAATATTGATTACCAAATACTGACTGACAAAATCCTCACCTCAGATCTGAACACAAGGTTGTTTTCATGTTTCTTCTTCTTGTCATGTTTCTCGACTTTAGGCTCGATGTCTTTCACGTGGAGACTGAGCAAACTGGAAGCGGCGACTCCGGACACTATGCACATAACAGGAGCAAGGACCAACATCAGACGCACCATCACGCCCTGAAAGTTGCGACCATTTAATGTGAATATACCCTCAATTACAGATTGAAGATATTATTTGGTGTAAAGGAATCAGCGATCAAAGTGTAAAAATCATTGTGCGGAGTCGACAGAGTAGTCTCGACATCTGCTCAACACACTCTAGCTTCAATTTGTCATCATATTTTTGTAATGCTAATTATTTAAATGTTCTCTGTTGTCAGTTTTTGGATATACTTGTAAATTGCTGTATGGGCAAAATATCAAGAACTTTTTTTTTTCGGTTTTGTCAACATCCAAGATGTACGAGGGCAAACTTTAGTTTAGACAATAAAACGTTATCGCCTTTAGGTAGAAACACTAATTACTCACCGCAAAGTAAATGCTGAGCACGCCGTAGAGGATGATGAAGATATTGGCGTCAGTGAGCTTCGCGAAACAGAAGTAGAGGCCGGCGGGGAACAGGAACACCAGCACCTGCAGGTCGAAGTAGAACGACGACCACGACGTGGGCTGGTGCTCCGACACCGACGCTGTGGAAACACACACATCATATTATGATTACAATGGGATTGTAACCTAATACTGAATGAGGCATTCAGTATCCAAAGTTTTTTAAGCTATTGCATAGCTTCTATCGCGGGCCTTGAGCGTGGAGACCAAATCCAGAAATTCCGTAACGAAAATAACCTGACACGGGACTTCGCTCACCGCTAGATAGCGTTGATAAAAAATGCTATGCTAGCAGCTTAATAGCTTTACCGCGGCAGTCCCCGAGTGCCACATGTCTTTTTTTTGCATCTGGATCCTAACTTTACTTTGGATTTGCATGGATTTGGAGTTCAGCATCAGGGCCAGCTGTTCAGCTGTTTCTCTATTTTTGATATTTCTAGTGGCTATGGAAAACCATAGAAAGTCGCTAACTGTCAAACCCGAATTTTATATGTTAGCAACTTTCGATAGCCACTGAGGTAGAAAATAAGTATTATTGTTAATTGAAAAAATTGTGTAGAGAATGCGCAAAAAGCTATCTACACTCTTTGATATGATACTTATATTTAGGCAATGTGCTTTTTAGTCATTTTTCATTTTAGGAACTGAGCTCAGAATCAATATACATTATACATATTTTACTTTCCAAGATCATGAATTTTGACATAATAAAATTATATACTGACCAATAATAGGAATATGATTTTTGGCATACGATGGGTCCAATAACGAATAGAACCGACCAGTCCAAGGCGAAATTTTACCTGAAATAAAATATTAGTTTTAAACACAGATAATTTTTTTACTAATTGATCTTATATACTAATTTTCCCAAAAATAGGGTAATTCTTACCGGTCACAGTAAGTACGACGATAGCAGTCCCGAGTGTTACCAGCAATGTAGTCAAAAGTGCCTTGAACAACAGCTCGAAGTTCGCCTGAGAGAGGTGGTAACGCAGGTACTGTGCAAATGCATACAGCTGGCAAAGACCAAATGTACCCAGAGCCTAAAAGTAAATTTAAAAATGATTTACGACTCATGATCTTTTAATCTGTGGCATTCAAGAAAAATCAAGCATATTAAATATACCTCTGAAGCAAAGAGCATGTATCATATACATACACACTGACAGAATTCTTTTATTGAGTTAAAAAAAATAGTGTTGATTTCAAAAATGTCATATGTTATTTTAAAAAATGACTAATAATAATCGTTATTTTTTATCCACATCAGAACTGTGTGGTAAGTGATTCAGATACACCCTGTATTTAAATACCTTACCAGGCAGTTCTGAAATCAGAAGATCAATCAGAACTGTATACATAGCATAGCTTTGTAAAAAAAATTTTTTTTTTGAAAAGAGCAACTGTTGAGTTTCTTGCCGGCTCTTCTCAGCAGAATCTGCATTCCGAACCAGTAGTAGATTTATGACGTGTCATAAGAGCTACAAGTTAGCCTACATGAAATAAATAAAGTTTGAATTTTGAATTTTTGAAGTGGGATTACATCAACTTTCCACTTACCAGCATATGTTCGGAGCTCTGTACTGGCTGGAAGCCTACGAAGGAGATCTGCATGGACAGTATAGTGCCCACACAGTAAAGCGTACTATACGCCACGTATACTCGCGCCGAGAACCGCCCCAGCAGCATCAGGGCCAGCACATGGAGTGGGATCAGGTTGATTAGGAACACGTAACCACCCCACGATGACACCTGATACAAAAAACTTGTTAACAATCAATTTTCTAAATTATCTTTCTTGAATTATATATTTTTCAAAGCCTTTGATCAAAATAGGAAAATTATTAAAGTTTGATGATGGATGATATACTAAGCTATACTTTCTAATACATGAAAAAATAAATACTGAAAAACCTAGAGTTGTAGACACTTAGAGAAATACACTAAATGCAATAAGTCAATTACTAGTTTCTTGTATGAAAGTGCAAAACAAGCAAGTCAAACATACAACATGTTTGGTGAAGCTTTCATCTTAATGATCTATGATTGACTAACAATTATTGTATATTAGGTAAACAATAATTGGTATACTTAAAAAGTAATCAAAATAATAGTCAATCAAGTCAACCTGTGAAAAAAAATATTTTTAGTTTCCCATTCACTTTGTATTCACTTTGCATTCACTTTACATTCACTTTACATTCACTTTTCATCTGGTCTAAATCAAATCAAATCTGTTCTTTTGTTTCGTTTGTGTAAACTACTGGGAAAATAGTAGAAACAGTGTAATTATTCACTTACCATGTAGAAGTAAGCCAATGCAGTCATGGTGGCCCACAGTATGGTCCCTGTGTTGACCGCTTTGATCCAAAAGTAGTAAGTCAGTAGCATGCAGAATATAGCGATACCCTCGTTGTCGTAGCTGCCGGCGACCGAGCGACTTATGTAGCCGGGTACAATCGCTATCATGGCCGCTGCAACTAAGCCTGCACCTTCATCCTGAGAGTATTACAATTATTATAACTAATAAGTCGATTTATCTATACAAATCACACATACAACATTGTCTATAAAAATCACTTTTAAAAGAAGAACAGTGCAGTTTCCATGGATTTAGTTGTTAATTTTGAAGTTGAGGCATTAAAAGGTAACCGACACTAACATCTGCATTTTCATTTACTGGTAATTTTCTCCACAAGTAGGCATTAGTCGCCCGTTTTGCGTGAAAACATTTTCTGGATATTAGCGGCACAAAACATGACATGTGAAAATCTATACAAGAGGCTAGAAATGGACACAAAATGCATCTGTCTGAAATCTATTCTCCAATGACCATTAACACTAACAAGAGTGCAATAAAAAAGACTAATTCCTCACCTTCAACTCCTTAGTGAGTAAGTAAGTGACGATAGTTGTTAGAGATGAGAAGAATGGTGCCAGGAACACACACACATTTCTGATATCTATTGTGATGTTTAGGAACTGCATTATGTTGTATAGGGTTGCCGATGTTACCATGAGGCCAGGGTATATTGTACCTGTAAAGAAAAGTATAACAAACAAACCATTTATATTGTAAATGACATTTGTGAGAGCTTACAAAAGTCTAAAATGAAAAATAAAGATATAGAATTGAACTGAATAAAAAGTACTTATATCCATATTCCATATTTTTGCACAACTATTGCTAAACTAAATGCTAAAGTATCTTTATTCATTTTTACGCAGATTTACTTTCCATCTATTTTAGAAACACTTTGATAAAAAAATAAGTAATCTCCCCTACCTCTTTGAAACAGTGTGTCGATTCTCTAAACATGATTGCATGAGTGTAGAGATTGCAATGACCTCTGATTGACTGATACCCTCCCGCTATTGGTTAAAATGCATTGATGCAGCAAGAACACCATAAATTCAGCCAATCAGAGGCCATTGCCTTGAGTCTGAGCAGAGTGAGAGTGCAGTCTATAGATTTTCAAAATCATAAATAGTAATCATAGTCAGGTAAAAAGCACTCACCGCCAATAATACGTCCCAGCGGATACCATGCTCTGTCATCAAACCAGTTGTGGAAGTTATAGAACCCTTCCTCAGTGAGGTAGCGTGTTGTTCTGTAGTTGAAGTATGGATCAAATTCATGTATAACACTCTCAAAACGAAGTACGGAGAACAGACGTGTACCAAATGCTGAAAAAAAAAAAATTTTTATTAGTATTTTTATCTTTAGATCATTAGTTAGGCAAGAGGTTTTAATATTGATTACAAAATAGATAAAGAAGGGAAATTTGCCTATTTGCTCACTTCAAAATTAAAATATTGGGTGCTAAAGACAAGTGATGGAATATTTTTGCAGTTTTTGAATTAACCAATGTAGTTTCAACCCAAGTTTTTATTTTTTTTCTCACAGACAATCATGCTTGATTAAAAATTATTGAAGATGCCTATTCACTCTTGCCTCAAAGCTATTTAAGTTATACAAAGCAGATAACCCAGCAAGGGCAAGGGGCATCCCATACTTTCACATGAAATCAGTTTAATGATATATCTTGAAATAAGAAAATTATAATCAATGTAGTGAGATTTAAATATTCATAAGAAAATTTCGACAGGAGGAATTCTAGTTTGGATGTATCTTTTTGCTTTTTTATGGCTTGAAATCTGTGTAAAACTATGACAAAAACATAGCTTATCTTTTTTATAGGTTCATGAAAAAGCTTTGTGTCAGCAGTTGAACATGCTCGTCGCCATTCATATTGAGTACGAAATAACCACGTAATCTAGCAAAAAACATATTTTTACTAAGTCGTCTTGATTAAGTACTGTATTTCTTTTAAAGAAACACAGACAAAATTATTGTTAAGCATAATTTACTCACATAAAATCGCTGCCATTGATAAAACAGCTAACTTTATAAATGTAAGTTGTTTATCAGACGAGAGATGCGAGAGCCTCGCCTTACTCTGCGTTTCCACAGTCATCTTGCTCGGTTTCCTTGTAGATTTGAGTACAATTACATAAATTAAACGATTAATTTAAGTATGGATCTAAGAAAATTTTAGCCGGCAACCTATTTTTCTTTTTACCGAATGCAAGCGAGAAAAGCATTTATACTTGAACTTGACGCATTGGCATTTGATTTGACACGGATTTGACATTCGTATGACAGTTGGTGTTCGGCGTGGCAACGTCTCTACGTTGCCACGCCGAACACCAACTGTCATACTGGAGAGAAGTTGCCTTCTCTGTCTACGCGTGGCAATTAATGTTGCCATTGCCATGTGTCTGCGTGGTGTCTGCATTCTGCAGATTGTATGTGGACTGCATCTTAGCGAATAGGTACGGCGCGGCGGCGGATGTTTCATGAATCAAAGGAGATTTTTTTTCTTGGAAATTCCATACTTGGTATGTATATTTATGTTTGTGATTTACACTGTAAACATAGGTACCTACCTACTAATTAAAAGTAGAAAAAAATGTCAAAAAAATGTCATTCCGTTTCTCCATTACTGCATGGAGAAACGGAATGACATTTTTTTGTGGAAGAAGAGCTACCTACAATTATTTTGTCTTCCCATTTATTAACCGACTTCCAAAAAGGAGGAGGTTATCAATTCGGCCGGTATATTTTTTTTTTTTTTCTATGTATGCCCACCGATTACTCCGGGGTTTCTGGACCGATTCACGCAATTTTTTTTTAATCGACAGAGGAAGCTCGCGAAATGGTCCCATAAAAATTTTTCCCTTCAACTCTTCAAGCCTGATGCTGCAGAGGTACTTTCCCCCTAAATTATGGGGTTTTAGGAACTGTCATTTACGAATTGGTATGCTTGGCCTAAGCATATACTAGATCTTAGAGCTTCAGGTCCTACTCCTCAATCCTGATGCTGCAGGGTACTGCCCACCTAAACTATGAGGTTTTAGGAACTTTCGCTTGCGAATTGATATTATTGGTATTAAGCACAGCCTACATCGTAGAGCTCAAGGTCCTAGCTCTTCAATCCTGATGCTGCAGGGTACTGCCTACCTAAACCGTGAGAATTTAGGAACTTTCGCTTGCGAATTGATATTGTTAGTATTAAGCATAGTCTACATCGTGGAGCTCAAGGTCCTAACTCTTCACTCCTGATGCTGCAGGGTATTGCCTACCTAAACTGTGAGGATTTAGGGACTTTCGCTTGCGAATTGATATTGTTAGTATTAAGCATAGGCTACATCGTGGAACTCAAGGTCCTAGCTCTTCAATACTGATGCTGCAGGGTTGGAGGGATTACAAACTGTCGCTTTCGAATTAATATTGTTGGTACCAAGCATAGACTACATCATGGACCTCCTGGTCCTAGCTCTTTAGAAATTGTGTGTTGTTAATAAGTACTGTAGGTACCAAGTATGGACTACTTTAGTACCGTAGTGTTGGAGGGAGGGGAGAAAGAGAGCAGGAACAAGCTACACTAAAAAGCTTAAAATAAAAATTCTTTTCAAAAAACCGACTTCAGACGTCACTACAAAGTATAAAAATAATTTTATTTTGTACACGTTTGTTGAAGTCGGGCGGGCTTAACTAGAAACGATGAAATCGATGCGCGACGCTTACCTTATGGTGACATATAAGAGACACGCTTATTGAAATCGGGTGAGCATCGCGTATCGGTTTCATCGTTTCTATTTAAGTCGCCCGACTTCAACAAACGTGTACAAAATAAAATTATTTTTATACTTTGTAGTGGCGTCTGAAGTCGGTTTTTTGAAAAGAATTTTTATTTATGAATCTCTAATTTTCACATGTAGGTAGGTACCACAAACATATAAGATAGGTACCTACTAGTGTATTAATGATTAATACCCACATAGGTAAGTAGGTAGGTACAAATACCTACCTACCTACCCAAGATTCAAAGGCAACTAATATTTTGGACTATTGAAAACTGTGGAAGACATCACTGATTGCTGGAAAGGTAAAGCCGGTTAAGCAGTGTGGTTGACCACAGATTACCATAGATTGTCAACTGTCAGTGTCAATAATGTTTCATGGTAGTGTCAATTGTCAATCATCACAATCATCTGTGAAAAATCATCAGACAAAAACAGTTTTGTGAAAAAAACTAAAAATAAAAAATAAATTATGAATTACCATTTTCATTGATCTAGTCATAATTCTTAGCCTCTCTAAGTTTTCTATATTTGAAGACTGAATATTTAAAATAACGTATACATACTTTGCGAATATTCATTATCAATGAAAGTCTTTGAACGTGTCTGATGACGAATCGTCTCGAAGTTTAAATCTGAATCCTATTTGAAACCAATTATTGAAAAAGTGAAGCATTTGTTGTTAAGTCAGTTTTAAATTGCTTGTTTTGTGTGGTGTATGTGATGTCTGACGGAGATCCTTCTCTTGAAGAAGATGTTCCGAAACCTTTGTTAGAGAAACCGGAAGAAAATGTGTTCACTCCTAAGATAGCAACTCCTATTTTCGCCGGGAGTGTGAAGCTACATCACAGGCCCTCGGACTCGGCGGAAACGGAGTCGTTTTTGTCTGATGCCCAACGCAATGATCTTGCGTTCCAACAGCTATTCCAGGATGGAGATGGGGCAACTCAAGACGTAAGTTGCTTATTAAAATTTTGTGGAGCTTATGGAATATTTACGTATTTATTGTCATTACATCAATTCATTGCTGGCCTGCTACTATGCATGGGTCTCTTCTCAAAATGAGACTGACAACACTAGCCTAGTAGTGTAAACCTTATATACCTTTGAACACATTACAGAAAACTCTCAGGCATATAGGTTTGCTCAAGATGTATTCCTCATGATGATATTTAATTGCTTACATGTACATTTCTTCAATCTCCTCTGAACTTGACTCTGTAAAGTCAGAGATGCATCCTGGGAATAAAAATCCTGGACCTAGGCTATTACTGCTTCTATCTTTTTCTTATTAGGTATAGGAAAACTGAAATGCTTACCTAATTAAGGGTGTTAATAAACTTGTACTTGAACTTGTAATGCTACTAGTTTAAAATATAATAAACCCCTGATTAGTTTGGATTTAATTTTTTGAAAATTCTAGTAGTGTAATTTTAAACTATTATTGACTAAGATTACTGGAATAATGATGTCATATTTTCCCCATTGTTTGCATATTTCTTAGCTGTGCGTAAGATATAAGAATACAGTTCTATTACTCATGCTTTTGTATTGACTGTAGGATAATTAGTTAGCTAAATATAATTATTTACTTAATTAGACTAGTCTTTTTAAAGATTACAATTACTATTAAATGCCCTGAATTTGCCCTTTTCATGTTCAAAATTTATAACACCTAAGTTATGTTAATTTGACTTTGTAAATCCACTGCATGTTTGTCCATATCTAAAGACATATTTACCTCAACAGTCATGCCATTTATAGGCCAACCATTCAAATGTGGTAATTTCTGAGGTCACTGCATAGTACTGAATGGATGATAGGATTAAAAATAGGTAACCCCATCCACCACCCAACCATCAACCCTCCCCTAACTAACTGTCACCTCAGGTACCTTTTAAACGGCAGACCTATAGCTAAATTCATGCTAGCTTGAAAAGTTACACCAGAGGCTCTGTTCGACTCTAGCTTTTTGCTTGCTGCTTGTAAACTATGCAGTTATACTCTATAGCCATTTCATTACACTTTCACAACTAGTTCAGTAGTTTGCTATTGAAGATTTCTTATTTTCCAGAATAAAAAGTAGCCTATGTGTTATTCCAGACTATAATCTATCTCTGTGTTTTTCAGCCAAATTGGTTCATTGCGGCATGATTGAGTAATAAACATCCATACATACAAACTTTCACATTTATAATATGAAAATTTACCAGTTTTTTGTTTGTTTGTTTATTTGGAACAACTGTCAGGTACATTAGTTGGGAGTTGTGACATACTTTGATATTCTCCTATCTTCATAAATAATGCTGACTTCTGTATTCTTTATACTTGTATTATATTAATTATTATTATTATAGGGACAGGTTATTTAGCCACTGAGATAAACCCTTGATGCCATAGTGCAGCAAAGTTATTTAAGGTCTTTCATACATTATGTAAATTATATTATGGGGATAATGCTAAATTAGCTTTACGTATTATTATTGTGTTGGTACACACTACGTAACGTACATTTTACGTGTCCAATACCCATATTGATTTGGATAATGCGAAAATGTACCTACTGAGTAAAACACTACAGTTAATTGACTCGAAATGCAAATCCCATGGGAGTAACTAATAAAGATAACTGACAACATGCCTTTCCACTTTATACAAATATACCTACTTATACTATGTTGACAAATGTATTATGCGAAATGAATAGTGTTTAGTTTCAGCGACGGCGTTTCTTTCATACGACGTGTCACATTACATAAAGTATTTGGGAAGATGTGACTTTAAAAAAAAAAACAAATTATAGTCGTAAAATATTAACCAATTCGGTATTAAAAGTGTCGAGTGCAGTGGTCAGTGGAAGATTAGATGAGAATTAAAATAAAAGCTCATGGTAACTAAAAAATGTTTTAAAACTTCAATAGATATATATACATACGTAGGTAGTCTGTAGTATTATAATGTTATGTAGGTACCCAAATGCGAAAGTGTGTTTGTTTGATGGTCTGTTGATTTGTCCTTTTAATCACGCAGCAACGGACTGATCTAATTTTCTGCATGAATATATTTGAGGATTTGGAATGGATTTGTTGAGCACGGAATACCTTTTTATATCGGAAAAACAGAGTGTTTCCGCGGGATTATTAAAAACCTATCTCCACGCGGAAGAAACCGCGGGCAAAAGCTAGTACCTAATAAATAAACTATAGAGCCGGTACTAATATTCAGTAACAAACAGTCGCAGTATCTCAAACATACAATAGTAAATCTTTTCTAAATTATCAACACTAAAATCCGAATGTAGAACCTCGTTTTTCCGAGGTTTTTATGTGCAGCTAGTGTTTAAAACCACTTCCAACCCACGATGTAACGGTAAACTTGTTTCCTTGTCTGACGATTGCATGACTAACTATTTAAATACTTAAATATTGCACTTTGTCACACATTATTTATAGTAGGTATGCCTCTGGATAATACGAAGACACTTTGCGTAGTTCGAACTTAAGCTGTTTCTAAATCTGGCATAGTACTGCGATAAGTCTTAAATGGATTAGGTCTTATCTTTTCAAATATATAATGGATAAACGATATAACAAGTAGGTATTAATACTACTATAGGCGCTCCTTTGAGGGCTTATTCACATAGAACAAGTCAAGTCAGAGTCAAATTGGAAGAATATAACTACAACAGCCCAAAATATACGCGGACTTGACCTGTGAAATTGACACGAACAGATTCGTATTCGCCTTCTTTGACATGCATAATGTTAGCATTTTGCAAGAATTTGCCGCTGGCATCCGCTGGTGTCCCTCAGCTTCTAGCATTGTTTGTCATCATCCGTTCGTTTTATCAAACGCTGGGAATTTCGATATGACCATTTTGGGACCCCAATTCCGTTATTCGATGCCACTTCAGCTTGGAACCATTTTTGTATTTTATTCTATACTGCGGTCTCATCTCAAGTTAATCTGGAACCTCTCACCAAGTAGGCGCGCTACCGTTGAGGATATGGCAGAGTAAATTAAAACCATACTCCGTTTCTATACGCTATCGTATCAGAACGCTAAATCGCTTGGCGGCACGCTTTTGACAGTTTGTTGGTAACTATAGCCACGGCCTAAGTCTCCCACCAGACTTTATTGAGCTGTTTCGGTAAAAGTTCTTTTCGTGTGACTGACCTCTCAAAATCGTATGCATTAAACAAGAATTTGTCTTATCTTATGTGAAGGCGTGACATGCTCGATCGGTAATTAGATACAGATGAATCAGCCTTTACTTGTGAAACTGCAAGGTCACACGGTAGTTTCTTGCGTTTTTTCGCTCAAACAACAGTTCTTTTCGACTCTCGGTCGCGACATGATGCTTGCAAGGAGTTTTATCGAAGTGATGTGTTACGTGTTGACCGATTTCGGCAGGAACAGGATGTTTAGGACCCGTAGACGACGTGTTAGGTGCGGAAGTGTTAAAGTATGCTATTGAAAATTACTTAACCTGTTTCATTATTAGGTATACCGGTAAATGGTTTTTCATTGCTGCTTCTAGTTTAGTTATTTTTGCACTATTTACTTTCGGGCCGTGGTTCAACAACTTAAGGCTCAAAGACCCGCAGAAAGATCATGTAAGCGAACAATATTTTCCTCGAAGAAACTTTATTTGGCTAAAACACACATGATCTTTGTCTTTTTCGTCTCAATTCGAGAATTCAAACCAGAAATCGTCGCTTATCGAACATGACCCTGCAAGCTCCCGCAAGTCGAAAATTGACGGTTTTTCTTTTGTCATTGGATAATTAATTATATTTATCTCCTGCGTTAATTACTTATCAATTATCATCCATAAAAAGAAAATATTTAACTAAAAGTAACTTATAAGCTCTTGTACCTAATCAATTATAATTTAAGAAGTTATTTTTCACCCTCGTATAAAATTAGTCAAAATGCGCGGTTCGATAAGCGACGAAATGGGATCTCCCCGAGTGTTGCCGACGTAGCCAATACAGTCGCAAAGCTGAAGTGCCGATTGGCGGGACCCATGGTTCGAAAAACTGATGGACGTTGGGGTCACGAGGTGCCGAAATGGTGAACTCGTACTGGGAGTCACAGCGTACGTAGACCGCCCATTAGAGGGACTAATGATCTCAGTGTCGTAGGCATAGCCGCTGGATACAGATTAGTGACAATCCTTTCAAGAAACATGCCTAGTATCTACCTATAAGTGGACGTCTATCGGTTGAGATGACGATGACTGTGATGATTGAGAGTTGAGAAGGCATATTAGTGGCGTCAGTACCGCGTCTTTCAAGCATAATAAATAGCTTTATTTGATTTACATAAAAAGACGAACTGCGCTGCGACGCGTCCTGGCGAATCAAGTAGATAAATTGTACATAATATGTATATAATTATGTACATTGTACACTATAATAATATTTTGTATTTCCTTTAAATACTAGGTATAAACAATGATAAAAAACGATAAACAACGATCTAAACAGGCATATTGATGCACAAACTCCTGTTTACGTATCCAGTAATAGATTATTATTATATTACAGACCAGGTACTTCATTGTATCCAAGTGTTCGAAGAGTAAACATTGTAGACTACTACGGAATTTTAACAGTTTTCAGGTTTCTATTTATAAGTCTGACAAGATCGTTAGATAAACCCTGCCTTATCGTTTACCTTTACAAACATTGTTGGTGCTAATTAGGCAGTATACTTAGACATGAGTAGGTATTAAAATGATGCAGCTGTCCTTTTCACATGATTTACTGCTGAAAAAGAAGGCATGATTTATGCCAATTAACTCAGTTGTTTATTTAAAGAAGAAAATAAAAATTAGAATAAAATCATCATTTTTACGCATTATATAGAGTTAAGAACATAATTCCAGAAGCTGCAGTCTAGACTTGTGCAGGACCAAATGACAAACATAATTATTTCAGAAATCACTAATAGTTTGGACTTGGACTAGGACTTAGATAGACTTGCGACAATCATGCCTGATGGAAAACAATAAAGATAAGGAAAAAATCCTTAATATTTGAGGTAAATAAATAATTAAATATTTGAGGACAAAATTATAGGTACCTACTTAAATATGTTTAAAGTTAGACATTATACAACATAAGCTTCTTATTCTGTCGTATCGCATACCATGGTGCATATTTTATAGCAAATTCAATTTGTATAAAGTGACAAGTGTGAACGTAATCATATTCACTCGCAAGTGTGATTGATCCGCTGTGTTGTTTGGGGCAGGCGGACAAGACGACCCAGGAGCGGATGGCGGACTTGCACGCCATGTCCGTCCTCAGCACCTACCAGGACACCCTGTCGCAGGACATGAACACGGATAGGTGAGTTCTATGTACCGACACCAATGACGTCACAACCGTTGTAGTACTCGTAGGCACGATAGCATGTTCCCACTAAATGATAATATGCTCCCCCAACTTTAACAGTCGTCTCTTCCTGACACTTCCTGTACTGGCTAAAATTGGGAGTTAGGGAGTTTGCGCACTACTTACGCGGTCATGACCAAAGTCAGTGGTCGCAGCGTCTAGTGTCCAGATCGCGAAAATATCTGAACCCAATATTCATCGCGGCTTTCGCTGCAAGAGACTGTTGTGGGATTATCAAAAACTGGTTGCTACATTTTGTCGATCACAATTGCTCTGATTGGCTGGTACTCTCTCGTTATTGGTTAAAATCCATTGTTGCAGCGAGAACGCCGTATATACAGCTAATCAGAGGTAGTTATTCTCTAGCAGTATTTTTAGACAATTCCACAGCTGGTTTTATAACGTGACATTAATCGCGAGTAGTTGTTGTGACTTTGTATACTTCACTAAGAGCGTCTACTTGAAAGCATTTCTGCGACCAACGTTGCGACAGACAACGAACAGTTGTGGTCGTGGACGCCTAGTGCGCGAGGTCCATAGTAGTTCCGATTCGATACGACATACAAGTCAGCCAAATAAAATGATTGCGCTAAACACAATAATTGTTTTAAAGTTTGGACTTGGGAGGATAAAATAGACCATACAAAATAGTTTGGTATTACCAATATTATATTCGTGAGTAAAGTTTGTAGAAGCTAACTTTCGGTAATCTTCTTAGGATTTGGGAGTGGTTAGTAAAAGGGTTAGGGTTCGTACTTAGTAGATAAAGGTTTGGGAGTATTACTCATACTGACGCGTAAAAATTTCCAAAGTAAACCTCAGTTAACTTTTGGTTTTATCAAACTTGTAACATTTCCGTCCTATTTTCTTTATCGTCATAAAAAAGATGAATCTCAATTCGATTGGATTTTTTGCCCATAAATATGGATGTTAGGCGATATATATGGCTGATTGTAAACCGATTTTAATAGTTTTTTTTAATAAATATTTATACTATACTTGAGATCAGCTTTCTTTGGGCGGCGGTTGGCTCCATTTAAAGAAGTAAAGTAACAATGTTTGTAACCTTGTCACTCGTAATTTGTAAGTAATTCAATTCGTGAGCGGGAAATCAAATTATCGCAAAAACTCTTGCGGAAATCCGTGTTGCTTCTGAGGATTATTATTTTAATAGGCGTGGCGATGGCCTCAAATTCAAAAACTTGCTAGATTGAAGTCCGTGGCTATGACCTATAAATAGTAATAATAAAAAAATCGATCATTATGACTACGAAAATTTCGGAAAATGTTAGAAAATTCTGGGACAAACCAGATCTTTGTTACAATAACAAACCACCAAGTACAAAGTTAAATTGCTGGAAGTTAAGGTCATAAAATTCATACTAGCTTTAAGAAAAATCAATTAAAATTTTGCGTGTTTTTAACGATTAGTAAACGTATATTTTTCGTTACAACAAAGGTTCTCAACCTTATACTTAGCCTACTTAAATAATTATAACTTAATATTCTAATATCCATTGTTTTGTGATGTCATTGGTTTATGTCGTGAGTAGTTGGGTATTCGCCGGTTCTCCCCCAGTGCCCACCCCCTCAGTCCTTTGGGGGCTGGTCCCGTGGATCTCCAAGGGTGCAAGGATAAAAAAAAAAAAAAAAAAAAAAAAAAAAAAAAAAAGGTTTTGGGGTACGCCGAATCGATTGCGCTGACTCCCGTCTTCGTATCTTTAACGGTTACAAAGTTAGCTTTTCGTAAAAACGGTCCCTAGATCGTTATCTAATTGCTAATCACTTGCTAATCACCTAATCACCTCGCTCATTATTTGCTTGCTCATTGCTTTATGGTATGTGTATGTGGGTTCAAATAAAACTTCTTATCTATCATTACTACAATTTATACTCTTTTAAATGTTGACTTAAATAAACTATACAACAGCATATCATTCTCTAGTGTATTACTGTTAAATAAATCTAAAAATTCGCAACTTGTGTAACCTCGAAATATGTAATACAAATACATTATACAATATTCTCCACAAACTGAGGTGTAATCATTTTGTATCCTTCTTGTATTGAAATACCACATTCTTGTATTTCTTTCCAGAAACTGCTTATGATATTTACTTGGTTGTCGTCCATATGAATCAAAATATTGTCCAACACCATTTATATCTATATACAAGCCTACCCAATGCGACCCGGGCTTATAGTCTGGATCTAGATTGCTTATTAAATAGGCTGGAGTTTCAACATATATTGGTAATCGGTTTGCAGCATACACATTATGTTGGAGACTTGGGTGGATTTTTCTTAAATATGCCTTTATCTCTACAGTATTCATATTACTTCAGTACTACTGATCTTATCACTACAGTGGATCACAGATGAATGGGAAGTAAGATCATGTCGTTTCAGATATATTATGTACGATGATGGATAACTAAAATAAAAAATAAACAAATATTTCTTTTATCAATGTTTTATTTCAGACCTTAATAATAATGTAGGTACAAGTTATAACTTAATCCATTTACAAAATAAAGTTTCTTAACTACTATAGTCCACACTCACATTACGATTTTTATCAATTTCAATAACATTGTCAAACTCTGCATACACGATACAGTTGATCGTTTCAGGGATAGCTGTATCAAAACGAACTTCTAGCCTAACACTACCGTGCTTTATAAGATTCCAATGACTAGAGTGAGCTGATAAATCAGGAGTTAAATCAAATGCCAAAAGACAATAGCCTTTTGCATAGTGTTCCCTAGAAATTCCGTTTCCTTCATTTAAAAAATGGATTCCCGTCCCCGAGAATAATGTATGATAGGCTGAAGTGAAAGTATTCTCGAACGACGGTTGTAAAGCTTTTGAAGGTATTTGTTGCCCATCAATATATAAACTAAATGTATTCATTTGATAATTTTCAAAGTTGAATGGGTTTTTTGTAAGAGTTCCATTAAATGCTGCATTATTGACAAATCCAACAATACATCTTTTAGGAACTTGGCCAAGAAAAATGTTATCGAGTGTTTTACCCTGAACCCCTGAAGGTATTGTTAAAACTTTAACTTCAGCTCGAGTTATGGGATATTTTGCAGTAGTAGATGCTAAAACTTTTTGATGTGCAAGTAATACAGTCGGATTGATCCGCGCGCGTCGAACTATAAGAGTCGCATCTGTGATACATACTTTAAATTTTAAATCAGTTGAAGAAGCCATAAGACTGAAATTTTCTCTTGAGCGAATTAATTTAACACACATTTCAACGCCATTAATCAAAAATTTTTCCTGATTAAATATAATAATATAAATAAGTCTTGATTCAATATCTTAGCTTTTAAATGGATCAACATATGGGACAAACCTATGTAGTCATCACTCATTCCGGTTATTTGAAATTCTATAGGTCCATCGTTAACAATTCCAACTATACTACTTTCTCTTATTACCTTATCACATGATTTGTTTAATGATAATTGTTGCAGTCATTGATAAGATTTTCAAATATAGATTGCTTAATTTTTATAATTGCCCAAAAGGA
Organism: Hipparchia sbordonii; assembly: GCA_038048805.1. Taxonomy (NCBI): domain Eukaryota; kingdom Metazoa; phylum Arthropoda; class Insecta; order Lepidoptera; family Nymphalidae; genus Hipparchia; species Hipparchia sbordonii. The sequence goes on along the minus strand of CM076099.1, from coordinate 14,036,967 downwards.
ATGTTGTTTAACTAGTTAAGTACTCCATGACTCTTATCGATGTAACTAGACTTACTAATGGTATTTCATAATATATTTTACTATATAAGCCAAAAATAAATTGTTTCTTCCATACTACAACATCGCTATTGAAGTGTGTTACAGTTTGATTTCAAATCTATATTGTGTTTATACGAGTTTTTTTATTTGGAGTGTGTGATTAATAAGTGTTGTGATATACAATGGAGGTGAGTGTGATTATAATTATTTTTAGTTTTGTTTCATTTTAATAAATGAAAATATTTAGACATAATATCATTTCTCTTAGAAATTCATTCTACTTTTATTGTTACAGAATAAATCATACTCTGTTACAAGTCAAGAAAATAATACATATAAACAATATTACTTTCCTGAGAGTTCAGAAGAGGAAACACAAAATTTGTTTATAGAACATGAATTACCAACAAAGAAAATGAAAAGAACAGAAGATTTAGACATGTTTTTCGAAGTATCACCAAAAAGTAAAAAAAAATTAAATAGCTCCACAGTAGCGCAAGCCAACAAAGATGGTGGCACATCTTATATATCTACAAACGCTGACAATGGTGCAACGGCTTCTCATCTTATTAAAATAGAGGTTTATGATTTGAAAAAAATAAACAAAATACCTCCTTCTCAACATTGGAAACATGCGAACATAAAGATTAAGTATTATACGCAAAACACGAGTAGAATACTTGTTAATACTAATGAGATAATTTATAATATAACTAAAGAAATCGCAGAAACTAATGGCTGCAAAAAGTACTCGTTTAGTAATTAATATCTTAATCTATCGTTACTTAACTACATCATACAAATATTTCACCATAATTCAATTAGTGAATAAGGTTCAAACGTCGAATGAAATTAATAATACTTACCTGAGTGTATAAAAACTCATTGTAAAACTTATTATAATGTCAGTAAGTCTCCTATCACAGTTAAAACTACAGATCCCCCTCTGTTCTCCAATTAACTGTTAAGAATGGAAGATACAAGTGAAGTTTGTGTTAGTGCTTTCTTTGACTCTGTTGAAAATGAACTTAATGAAATATGTGAAAACTATGAAAACCCCAGTAGCACTTTATTCAACACATCAGACGATGAGGAACTTATTGAAGCTTTGAAGCATTGTGATTCGCAAGATTCATCTTATTATAACACTGAATTGTATAATATTTGTGAAGCTATTGATTCAATGATGTAAGTACTTTTAATTAAACATTATTCTTTTTACCCGACTACAGCTAAACCAAAGGAAAGGTTGTGATTTTAGCAGTCTATGTGTAAATGTTTGTATGTGACTATTTATGTATTTTCAACCACCAGTGTGAATAAACTACTGAACCATTTTTGATGAACGAGGTGTCAAGCGATTAGTTATGATGGTTCAAATGACATATGCTAAATTTTAACAAAATCAATTGACAGATGTTACATCTAATTTTCTATAGTTGAGTCACAGGTTTTAAACTTTTATCTTCGTTAAAATTATATATTATATGCATATTTTTTTTTTAAGTGCTTTTTTTTTACTTCTAGACCAGCTGAACAAAAACTGCAAACTGGCGGAGCTAAGCGGATCAATGACTTCGCAGAGAATAGCTCAGTGAAAAGAGTGAAATATAATGAAGGAGCCTCTACTTCGTCTGAAGAGCACCCAAACGATAACTCCACTTTATCAACTGAATATCCCGAAGGTAATAAAGTTAGGTGTGATATTTGCAAAATTTTTGTAGCCAAGAGATATTTTACTAACCATTTAAAAAGTAATTTACATAAAAATAATCATTTAAAATCTCATCCATCGTTGTCAAATGTTTCAGTATCTGATTCGGCTTTTGGACAAAGAATAATAACCTACATAATAAATAATAAAAATGATGATTTACTGGGATTTAAGACACCTGAATCATTCTTGAATTCAATAAAAAATGATATTTTATTCCTTATCCAAGACTCGATTAAAGAACATACTGTTTTCAAAGTAAACTTCGTTTTACACGCAGATTTTATTCAACAAAGTAAAGAAATAACAAACTCGTTTGACTTTCAAACATCAAATTATATAGTTTTCCGTGGAGACGATCTAAACATTTTCCTGACTTCATTATGTGATACTTTTACAAATAAAATTAGTTCCTTTGAGAGAAAAGATAGCGGTTGGAGCTTAACAAACATAAAATGCTTACATATGAATGTAAATAAATTTAATCCACTTCGTGGTACATCATATATTGACTTACCTCAAGATATTAGAGCGAAAAAAGCAGTGATTAACGTTAAAAATGCTGATCATATGTGTTTTAAATGGGCATTACTTTCTGCTTTGTATCCTCCTGATAATAATAAAACAGATAGAGTTTCATCATATTCCATGCATTCTGATAAACTTAAGTTTGATGGTGTGTCTTTTCCGGTTAAACTAACAGATATACCTAAAGTGGAAAAGCAAAACAATTTAAGTATTAATGTCTTTGGCTTAGAATATAACAAAGAAAAGAAAACTCACTGTGTTATAGGCCCCCTTTACTTTACAAAATCTCGTCATAGTACTCATATTAATCTATTATTAATCTCAAATAAAACAAATTCACACTATTGCTATATAAAAAATATGTCACGCTTAGTAAGCAAGCAAATTTCAAATCAAGAACACGCCGTTTACTTATGTGATGGTTGTCTACTACATTTCCCCAAACTCGAGAGATTAGAAAACCACCAACAAAATGATTGCATTCATATCATTACAGAATTACCAAACAATGAATTAACTAAAAAAAATTGGTTTGGTCAACCATCATCAAACGATAAAATTAAATTTGATAAATTTAATAAAAAGTTGAGAATACCATTTGTAATATATGCTGATTTTGAAGCCTTTTTGAAACCAATAAATTCATGTTCAAATGATCCCTCTAAACCTTTTACTGAGAATATTCAGAAACACGAAGTATACAGTTTTGGATATTATGTTAAATGTTCATATGATGATAGCCTTTCAAAATATGAAACATACACCGGTCCAGATTGTACTAAAGTATTCATGGAGCGACTCCATAAGGACATGAAACAAATATGTAGAAAAAATAGTTTTCAAAAATGCCCAAACCCACTAACAAAACGTGATGAAATTAATATTGCGAATTCGAATAATTGTCATATATGTGAATCAAGTTTGAATGGTGAATCTATTCTAGATTTTGACTGGCATACAGGAAATTTAAGAGGTGTGGCACATGAATCATGCGCAGAAAAATATCGAGCCCCTCGTCATATTCCTGTATTTTTACATAATCTCAGTAATTATGATGCACATTTCATTGTTCATTCATTGAATGTTATGGAAGGTGAAATCGAAGTATTACCTCAAAATAAGGAAAGATATATTTCGTTTTCAAAAAAACTATTTGTTAATAACCAAAAAATAAGTTTGAGATTTATAGATTCTTTCAAATTTTTGCCTTGCAGTCTTGATCAATTAGCAAAAAACCTCAATGATAATCAATTTAAATCTTTAAAAAAAAACTTTCCTCATAATGATGACTTTAGACGTTTAAGAAGAAAAGGTATTTATCCATATGAATACATGACTTCTTATGATTGTTTAAAATCTTCATCACTTCCATCTCAACCTCAATTTTACAGTTCTCTAACTAATTCAAATGTTTCCGATGCTGACTATAATCATGCAAAAGATGTTTGGGCTCATTTTTCTTGTCAAAACATGTTGGATTATTCCAATCTGTATTTGAAAACAGATGTATTGTTATTAACAGATGTATTTGAAAATTTTCGTGATCTTTGTATCAAAACATATGGTTTAGATCCAGCTCATTATTACACAGCTCCTGGTTTAAGTTGGGATGCAATGCTTAAATATACACAAATTGAGTTAGAATTATTAACAGACTATGATAAATTAGCATTTATTAAGGCTGGAATTAGAGGGGGCATATCTCAATGCAGCAATCGTCATGCAAAGGCCAATAATCAGTTTATGGAAGATTATGATAAGGATAAACCTAATTCATATCTAACATATTTAGACGCTAATAACCTTTATGGTTGGGCCATGTCTCAGTATCTTCCAACAGGAGGATTTGAATGGGTTAACACGGAAACAAACTTTAAAGTACCCGACACATCTGAGTTAGGCTTTATTCTCGAAGTTGATTTGGAATATCCTAATGAACTTCATGATTTGCATTCCGACTTACCTTTATGCCCTGAAAATGTCATAATTGGGAATTCTAAAGATGTCAAGTTAGTACCCAATCTTAATAATAAAACGAAATATAAAATTCATTATAGAAATCTGATACAATGTCTTAGTATGGGTATAAAGTTAACAAAAATCCATCGAATATTAAAATTTGAACAAAGTCCTTGGTTGAAAAGATATATAGACCTAAATACCAATATGCGAACTTTAGCTACATCAGACTTTGAAAAAGATTTTTACAAACTAATGAACAACTCTGTTTTCGGTAAGACTATGGAAAATATTGAAAAGAGGGTCAATGTTAAACTATTAACACATTGGGAAAATCGCGGTAAATCCTTAGGAGCACAAGACTTGATTGCTAAACCTGAATTCCATAGTTTATCAGTTTTTAACGATGAATTGGTTGCAATACAGTTGCGGAGAACTAAATTAACTTATAACAAACCGATATATTTAGGCTTTTGCATTTTAGATATATCTAAAACTTTAATGTATGAGTTTCATTATAATTATATGCTGAAAAAATTTAACAATAATATTAAGTTATTATATACAGATACAGATAGTTTAATTTACCAAATTTTTACTGACAATTTTTATGAAGATATCAAATGTGATCTAATTAATTATTTTGATACATCTGATTATCCACAGGATAATATTTATGGTTATCCAAAAATCAATAAAAAAAAGTTAGGATTTTTCAAAGATGAAAATAATGGAAAGATCCTACGAGAGTTCGTAGGATTAAGATCAAAAATGTATGCATTGGATGTGGACCATCAAACTTTCGCAAAAGCAAAAGGGGTAAATAAAAGTATCACAAAAAATATGACAATGGAAAATTACAGATCGTGTCTACTTGAAAAAAAAATTCTATATTGTAATATGCTTAGATTTCGATCAATTAAACATACGATTTTCACACAAAACATTAACAAAACTTGTTTATCTTATAATGACACAAAACGTCATATTTTACAAAATAATGTTGACACATTAGCTTGGGGTCATTATAAAATTGTAAATAATGAGGATAACTAGTTTTAAGAAATTATTGAAAGCTGTATTTTTGTAATTGTAAATACTGTAAATAATAATTATATAGTTTTAAGAAAACGATTGTACTATACTTATACTTTATACTTTACTATACTTTGTGTGTTTTTTCAGAATTCTTATTATTTTTGTGATGATATTTTTTTACAATATATTTCTTACTTATATTTAGAAACTGTTTTTAATTATTTTTAACAAAACTTTATTTCTCTGTATTTTATAAAAATTAAAATAAAATCCTATAAATTAACTAAAATGTCTCATTCTTTTTTAAAACCTTTTAAGAAACACACGTTAAAATGTTTTGTTTTATTCACCCATTTACTGCAATCGTAGCTGGTCCGAGTGGTTGTGGAAAATCAAATTTTGTAACAAATTTCATAAAATATTCAAAAGAAATTTGTAATAGAGACTTTGCTCTAATTACTTGGTGTTATCATGAAATGCAACCACTCTACAATTTACCAAATGTTAACTATCATCACGGTATTCCTGATCTTACAATGTTCGATGGGAAAGATGCTCATCTTGTTATAATTGATGACCTCATGAGGGAATCTGATGGTCGTATTGTTGATATTTTCACTAAAGGTAGTCATCACAGAAATTTAAGTGTTTTTTATATCACTCAAAATTTATTTCATCAGGGAAAAGGTCAAAGAGATATATCTTTGAATTCAAGTTATATTATTTATTTTAAAAACCCTCGTGACAAAACACAAATACGATACTTATCAAGACAAGTGTCACCAGATAATTCAAAATTTATTAACGATGCTTACAATGATGCAACAAAAGAAGCACATGGATATTTAATGATTGATCTTAAACAAGATACTAACGATATGTGTCGCATTAAATCAAAAATATTTCCCTTTGATGAATATTGCATAGTATATATTCCAACAAAAGATTATAAATATTTAAAGAATCATCAAATTCCTATCATTTACAAATAATGTACCGAAGCTTAAAGACGCATAAAGAGTTGCTACATGCACTGCATACACTTAAACCTAAATATCAAAAAGCATTATTAAAATCGTGTGATGAAGAAGAGATAAATTGCATTTGTGAATGCATTCACAACGTATTACAAGGTAAAGTTCCACTAGAAGATAGACAGAAGAAAAAATTAAAAAAATTTAAAAGTACACTTCGTACTTTGGTTAGCAAAGGAAAAAATAAACTCAGAAAAAATATATTGATACAAAAGGGAGGAGCATTTTTACCTTTGATTTTGAGTTCTATTTTGAGTGGATTAGTATCAGGATTAGTTTAAAAAATATATATATAAAATGGAAAATGCTAAAAAAATGTTACTTGTTGAGCCAAATTTCATAGAAAAACTAAAACAACGTTCCGATGTTGATAATCCTATGTCTCGCTTAGATGCAGAAATGCAAAAGATTTTAAATAGTAATATTGAAGATCGTAAAAAATGTATTTTATATTTACAAATTCTACAAAGATACCTCCATTTTACTGAGGGAGAACGTCAACCTATTGAATTACCAATTATTACGAACAATATTAACGAAAGTGAAAGTTATAAAAATAACAATATAGAAAATAAAAACTCAGTGTTATTTGAGACATCAACAGATGAAGTAAAAGAGAATGAAAATACTAATTTGAATCATCCACCACGTTACACAACAGCTCAAATACTAAGTCTCATACCAAAATCATATTTGAAAAAGGGTGAGTTGTTATTAAACTTGATTTCTTTGAGTAAAAACACAATTTATTGGGATGATGATGGAACAGTGATAATAAATAATGAAAAAATTCCTGGAAGTAACATCGTTGATCTAATTAATGATTCATTGAGATCACTAAAAAAAAGTGATCCTATAGGTTGGAAAAAATTTGCTGAGGCACTACATGCAATTAAAATACCATTAACTTACATTGGAAATTCTAAGAGGTCTGATTTTATTCACCAACTTCAGATGAAATCGCTAGAAGGGAAATATGCATCAAATGAAGGAACTTTAAATACTCCAAAAGGTAGTGGTGATAAATATATAAAAAAAATCAAGAAGAAAATTGATTGGGAAAAATGGACCCCTTATTAGAAATAAATAACATATATTATGATCCCAAGCATCCTGCTGGATTTAGTAGTATCGATAAATTGTCAAAGACCATGAAAGGTAAAATGACTAAAATGGATGTAAGGAAATGGCTGCAATCACAAGAAACTTACACACTTCATAAACCTGTTCACCGAAAGTTTTCGCGAAACAAATACATATTATCAAATCTAAATGAATTATGGCAAGTAGATCTAAGTGATATGAGAACTTATTCGAAATATAATGATGGCTTTAACTACATATTGTGTGTTATTGATGTGTTTAGTAAATACGCTTATGCTAGATCAATGAAAAAGAAAAATTCTGAAACAATTATTGAATGTTTTGAAAGTATATTTAATGAATCTAATGCAACTCCCACACACATACAGTCTGATAAAGGTACTGAGTTTGTTTCTAAAGATGTTAGAAAATATTTTAAAAGTAAAAATATAAATTATTACACGACAAACAATCCTGATATAAAAGCCAGTATAGTAGAAAGATTTCAAAGAACTCTGAAATCTAAAATGTGGCGTTATTTTACATATAAAAATACATATAAATACATAGATATTCTACAAGACTTGATATATTCATATAACCATAGTTTTCATTCTAGTATTAAAATGTGTCCTTGTGATGTTAGTTCTAACAATATAATGACAGTTTGGAGAAATTTATATGATAGGAATACAAATATTAAACCATCATCGCAAAATTCACTACCTAAATTTCATGTTGGTGATAATGTTAGAATTTCAAAATATAAACACATTTTTCAAAAAGGCTATGAATCTAACTGGAGTGATGAAATATTTGTTATAACTTCAATAATAGATAGATCTCCAAATGTTGTTTATACTTTAAAAGATTTACAAAACGAACCTATAGTTGGAACATTTTATGAAAAAGAATTACAAAAAGTATTTTATAACCCCTCCCAAAATTATAAAATAGATAAAATCATAAGTTCTCGATACTCTGGCAACAGAAAAGAAGTGTTAGTGAAGTGGAAAGGTTATCCTGATAAATTTAACAGTTGGATTTTAGAGTCTAGTTTAAATCAAATATGATTAAGGAAAATTTTTATTTAACTTTACTTAGTAATAGCTCAATGGAATACTTTCCGGAAAACAAAACAACTATGTTTTCAACGAAGTTACCGAAATCACTTGTATTAGAAGGTGAATGGTTTGTTGGAGTTGTAGAAGTTCAATATCCTTGCACCATATTTACTGTTCGAGAACATGAAAATATTATTTACACATCAAAGTGGATTATGATGCCCAATGAAGATAGACATTCATTAGTGCACTTTAGAACACGTATTCCCGCCATGAACTACGACAGCATTCAACATATTATAGCAACATTAAATAGTAATACTGACGAGAAAATAATATTTTATTATGATGAAATAACCAAACAAGTATCAGTATCAATTTTGGATAATGCAATTGACTCACTTAAGTTGTCAACCAAGCTATGTTTACAACTCGGATTTGAACCAAACAAAAATCTTGTTCTAAATAAAATTGGGACATATCCTTCTTATTTAAAATTAGGGTTGCCATCTCAACTATTTGTTTATTGTGATATAATAGAACCACAGATTGTTGGAGATGTTATGGCCCCTCTTCTTAGAATTGTACCATTAGATGTATCAGCATATGTGTATGGTGCAAATAAAATGCATATTTTTTCTCCACCACACTATTTACCTGTTATGCGACGGGAGTTTGATACTATAGAAATAGATATAAGGTCAAGCACAGGTAAAAATATCCCATTCCAGTTTGGAACAGTGTGTATTAAACTTCATTTTAGAAAATTATAATGGATCCTTATCTCAGCCACATAACATGCCCTTACGAGCAATATTATTCACATCAGGCTGGATCAGGTATTGGAGTAATTTATAAAGGGGTACCATATCAGCGTGGTCATGGTATTGGTAGTTTTCTTGGAGGATTGTTTAGGTCTATCTTACCCCTTCTCTCTAGTGGTGCTAGAGCTATAGGAAAAGAAGCATTAAATGCAGGTGTTGGTCTACTATCAGATATGGTTAGTGCACGACCTATGGAAGATTCTATTAAAACTCGTCTTAAGGAAGCTAGTTCTAACTTAAAAAGAAAAGCCCATGACAAGATTGACAGAATTAATATGTCTGGCTCAGGATATATAACCAAAAGGAAACGCAAATCTTCATTCATTCAACCGGTAGCTGCTAAAGTGAAAGCTGTTAAAAAATCAAGGCTCAGTCAAAATAAAACAAACGATATATTTTCTAAATAAAAAATGTCTTTTCTACATAATCATTCCTGTGAGTGCATTAAATCAGAGTTAGATTTGTTTGCCCTACCATCAACACAAACAAGTATAGAAAATGGACTATGGATTCATTACAAACCTATTTCTTCTCTTGCTGATGATGGACCTATAGAATTTCAAATACCCGGAACGAGTGATGACTACATAGATTTGTCCCATACGTTGATCCATTTAAAAGCTAAGATATTGAATCAAGACTTATCAAAACTTAGTTCGTCTACAGTTGTAGCTCCGATTAATAATTGGCTACATTCAGTCTTCAGTCAACTGGATGTATATTTGAATCAAAAACTCATTTCACCGCCAAACAATACATATGCATACCGTGCTTATATTGAGACATTATTAAACTATGCGCCAGCAGCAAAAGAATCACATCTGACTTGCGGTCTTTGGTATGAAGATACTGCGGGAAATATGAATTCGGTAGATGAAAAAAATATAGGTTTTAGTAAAAGGCAGAGTCTGGCAGCTGAAAGCAAAGAAATAGAAATGATTGGTCATCTACATGGTGATATATTTAATCAGGAAAAATTTTTGATTAATGGCGTTGAAATGTGTGTTAAATTAATTCGCTCAAGAGAAAATTTCAGTCTTATGGCTTCTTCAACTGATTTAAAATTTAAAGTATGTATCACAGATGCGACTCTTATAGTTCGACGCGCGCGGATCAATCCGACTGTATTACTTGCACATCAAAAAGTTTTAGCATCTACTACTGCAAAATATCCCATAACTCGAGCTGAAGTTAAAGTTTTAACAATACCTTCAGGGGTTCAGGGTAAAACACTCGATAACATTTTTCTTGGCCAAGTTCCTAAAAGATGTATTGTTGGATTTGTCAATAATGCAGCATTTAATGGAACTCTTACAAAAAACCCATTCAACTTTGAAAATTATCAAATGAATACATTTAGTTTATATATTGATGGGCAACAAATACCTTCAAAAGCTTTACAACCGTCGTTCGAGAATACTTTCACTTCAGCCTATCATACATTATTCTCGGGGACGGGAATCCATTTTTTAAATGAAGGAAACGGAATTTCTAGGGAACACTATGCAAAAGGCTATTGTCTTTTGGCATTTGATTTAACTCCTGATTTATCAGCTCACTCTAGTCATTGGAATCTTATAAAGCACGGTAGTGTTAGGCTAGAAGTTCGTTTTGATACAGCTATCCCTGAAACGATCAACTGTATCGTGTATGCAGAGTTTGACAATGTTATTGAAATTGATAAAAATCGTAATGTGAGTGTGGACTATAGTAGTTAAGAAACTTTATTTTGTAAATGGATTAAGTTATAACTTGTACCTACATTATTATTAAGGTCTGAAATAAAACATTGATAAAAGAAATATTTGTTTATTTTTTATTTTAGTTATCCATCATCGTACATAATATATCTGAAACGACATGATCTTACTTCCCATTCATCTGTGATCCACTGTAGTGATAAGATCAGTAGTACTGAAGTAATATGAATACTGTAGAGATAAAGGCATATTTAAGAAAAATCCACCCAAGTCTCCAACATAATGTGTATGCTGCAAACCGATTACCAATATATGTTGAAACTCCAGCCTATTTAATAAGCAATCTAGATCCAGACTATAAGCCCGGGTCGCATTGGGTAGGCTTGTATATAGATATAAATGGTGTTGGACAATATTTTGATTCATATGGACGACAACCAAGTAAATATCATAAGCAGTTTCTGGAAAGAAATACAAGAATGTGGTATTTCAATACAAGAAGGATACAAAATGATTACACCTCAGTTTGTGGAGAATATTGTATAATGTATTTGTATTACATATTTCGAGGTTACACAAGTTGCGAATTTTTAGATTTATTTAACAGTAATACACTAGAGAATGATATGCTGTTGTATAGTTTATTTAAGTCAACATTTAAAAGAGTATAAATTGTAGTAATGATAGATAAGAAGTTTTATTTGAACCCACATACACATACCATAAAGCAATGAGCAAGCAAATAATGAGCGAGGTGATTAGGTGATTAGCAAGTGATTAGCAATTAGATAACGATCTAGGGACCGTTTTTACGAAAAGCTAACTTTGTAACCGTTAAAGATACGAAGACGGGAGTCAGCGCAATCGATTCGGCGTACCCCAAAACCTTTTTTTTTTTTTTTTTTTTTTTTTTTTTTTTTTTTTTTTTTTTTTTTTTATCCTTGCACCCTTGGAGATCCACGGGACCAGCCCCCAAAGGACTGAGGGGGTGGGCACTGGGGGAGAACCGGCGAATACCCAACTACTGTCGTGTGTTGGTAGCATGTTCGTTTATATTGTAACTTAGCGCCTTTACACATAACGACTTGCGCCGCAAGACAGGTAAGCTGTTTGTGAAAGGACCTGCAAGTGTGAAAATTCATAGGGTAAAGATGCCGAATATGAGATACCATTTACATATTCGGCCATAAAAAATAAATTATTGCAATAATGACTATGAAAATCACTTATATTCGATAAGTATTTAATGAAGTTTATCCTTGAAAGACCGTTTAGTGCTAGGTATAATAGATTTTTTGTTATATCAGATAATATTAGAAAAGTCAGAAATTACGTCTCAGGGAAATGGTCTCCTATTATGAGATACCAAGGGTTTTTAATATGAGATAGTATAGATTTAGAGAAAAAGGAAAGAAATCAATTCAAAAAATCTTTTTATTGGCGATATTTATTAATCTACAACATCGTACTACTAAATAAAAAGGTTTTAGTAACATCTTAATAATATATTATCATGTGCTTGTGCCAAGTGCTTGATGTTCTTCAGATGTAGATGTAACCCATAAAATCGTTAGTCCAACTTTACAATATTTTTCTATTTTTGCTTCTAAATAGTCAGAAAAAGCTGGAGGTCTTCCCATGAACCTTGACAAATACTAGGCTACTTGACTAATTCTGCATTAGCATCTTTTTTGACATAACGTTCTAGGATACTCTTAGGAACATCGAAAGTTTTGATGCTATTAGGTAACATATTTGTTTGCTTCGCACTGCACTCACGGCCCGTATTATGGCATCGTGGTCCTAGGACTTCCTTGATCGACGGCATCTAGAAAAAGAGGTTTTTAAATAGTCGTATTTCTATACATCCTAATATGAGATATCTCATTTAAGGAGCCCCCACGTGTCTCATTTTAGGAAAACACCCAAATTTAAAAACTAGGCTGCCTATTATTTCTTGACGAAGAAAATACAACTAAACTGCAAATGCATTGTAAAATTAATTATATAACTGATACAATGACTGTAAATTTAAATCATTTAGTGTGACTATAAAGTTGTAACATACCTGGTTAATATTTGGTGTCAAAAATCGGGTTTTGTGGTTTCGTAAAAATCCGAAAGACCACAACCTGACTTTGCCTCGAACTGGGAAGCACCAACACATGTTTCGGTCTGTTGCCACGCGGCTTCTGGTGACAGTATCGCCGGATAGCTGCGGCGATTAGTTTCGCCAAAACCTAACTATCTCATACTTGGCAACCATCTCATATTCGGCATCCTTACCCTATAACGTCAGCAATTTAAAGAGTCGGCCGCATCGGTTGCATTCAAGAAATGCCGATGACGTCAGCAGAGGTACCTCTATAAAATAAATAATAGCCAGTCCGCGTAACTTCCTTTTTCAGTACTGAAAAATGCCAGACTGCAGGTGTTGTCGTTGACAATACGACCGACGTGCTATTTTCGCGACCTGAATTTATTAAAAAGTACCTCTTAATTGGATATTCTCTAAAAATTATTGCATCAGTGTGCAGTGTAACGAACGCAATGACTTCTGATTGGTTGAATTTATGGCGATCTTGCTGCGTCAATGCATTTCAATATTATTTTAACCAATAGCGGGACAGTGTCTGCCAACCAGAAGTCATTGCGATCGTTACATTGATGCAATTCATTTTAGAAAATACCACTGCTGTTCTCCGGCGATCTTTGCGACGATCTCGTTCGCATCTCCTTTTAGTTGCGACTGTCGCGCTTTATTGTGAATATATAAGTCGTCGTGTGCAAAGGCTCTGTTTAACACTGTACCTTATCGATACGACCCCATTGATTACCCGAACTAATGAGGTGATAAACAAACAAACTAACTGAGTACTAATTAGTAACAATTTTTTGAATGCCAGTCTGTATTATATTTGTGTTGTGTTATGGACTAATGGATATTATGTTAATGTTTTGAAGGCTATGTAAGCATTTTAAATTTTTTTATCTCTGTGAAGATTTCTGGCTAAGATCTATTCTCTTGCTCATGAGTAGAGTGAGCTGCGAGAGTGCAATCTATTGATCTCGGTCAGACTCATAATATTGTATATTTCTCATGAGCTCGATGACGTCATATAATATAAGACCATAATGTTTTACCCTTTCAGTTTGTTTCTACATACACGCAGTGTGATCGTGTTTTTTCCACACTTTACGTGGGAATGTGTAACAGCAGTTTGGCCTTCCCTTTATCTAAGCAGGCGAGGCTGCTGTGCATGTTATTATTTGCATTGGAATAATGTATAAATTATATGTTTAATCTAATTAATAATGAATATATCACGAAGTGATAAAGCCCTGGCAAATAATAAAGATTAAAAAAAATGTTAGTATTAAAAGAAAAGTAATATTTTGCTGTAATCGGACAAACCAGAAAAAATCTGTATGGCTACACGCGCCGCTCGCAATTTGCATTGTGGAGTCAACATCTCCTGATGATGCTCCGGTGTCGGAGCGAGACGTGCGTCGAGTGTGTTTTGTAGGAGTTTGTGTTGCGCTGCGTGTTGGTGTTGGTGTTGTGTTGTTCCTGTGTTTCTTATTTTCTGGAGAAATGACGCGGATGGTGTACGGCGCAGGCGGCGCGTGTTTCCATACAGATTTTTTCTGGTTTGGCGGATTACAGCAAAATAGTACTTTTTCTTTTAATATTATCATGGAATTCCTCAAAGTAACGCCTGCTTCTATCCAGTATTCATACATGGTTTTGAACTTGTAATATTTTTCAGAAAATTTAATCAATTCCATAATCTTAAGAGTATTATTAAGGTTAACTTATTCTGCTCAAATGCATACGTCTCTATACGTACGCCTCATGAGGCTTCTTTAACCGAGACAAAAATCAACAAAGAAACAGTATGGTTTGGTGAAAGCCTCAGGTTGAGGCAGTGTCATTCATTTGAGCAGCCTCTAATCGAAACGTCGAGTCGCGGCTGCCTCTAGTACCATCATAATCCGCACACATAGATCAAGAGGGATATTACTAACTCAAAAAAGGTCTCTGTTCCCTAGATGAAAAAAAAACTCCTTTTAATTCTTTTCAAAGAAACTCAATTTTATTTTAGGTCATAAATGATGTGATGAAATGCAACCTAAAATAAAATTGAGTTCCATAACTTTGCTAACAAAAGATTCAGAAAGACTTTTTTTCCATTTAGGGGGCAGCGATCTTCTTTGAGTTGCCTCCCTTTTGATCTAGGTGTCCGATATGTACTAAGGTTTAGGCACCCATTTGTAGTAATATAAACAATCAAATCAATACCGCCAAGAGTCTCTGATATGCCAATTCTATCTGCGTCACGCTAATTTTCATTATGCTTATGATACAAACTACATGCCTATTGCGAATCGCTGCTTACTATAAATAGGAACAAGATCTCAATAGTCAGTACATTACCCTCATGATTACTAGTTATTGGATGGTAATTGATGACGTGGTCGGTTCGCGTTTTGTTTTCCAGCAGCTAAATGATGATGCCTTCCTCTATTTAATCATTTCAAATTATGAGCTTTTGACCTACAGTATATAGATGCTCTGATTTCAGAACCACGTATTTACGCATGGATGACTATTGACTATATTTAATGGAATCGATAGGTACGTTGCGGCCTTACGATTACTTACAAGGCTATAACAATAATTGCTTGTTTCAAACAACAAAATATTGGAATGGGATTAATCAATATCAAACTATTTGTAGTCCTGCAAAGTAAAAAAAAATAGTCTAAAAGACAGTTTTAATTCGATTTTAGTTTAACTAGATTATAAAGGACATCTATATTCATTAATTCAATTAAAGTTTATAATTTCAACAAACACTGACACTGCGTTTAACGCAAGATATTTACCCCACGAAAATCAAATAAAATCAATCGGATTCCGCTTTCATCAACGGAACCTTAAAAGGCATTCGTTAGTTAGTCGGTCATTCGCTTTAGCTCTTAACTGTGTGTTAGATCATGTTTTTACCCACTAACAAAGTAAAGAAACAGGTTAGGGTGATTAATTGGCGTACAGCAGTGTGTCCACGACTAACATTGCAGGGACAACGGCAGCGAGGCGTCCACGCGGGCGGCGGAAGAGTGCGCGTGCGGCGAGCCCGCGGCGCCCGACCTCGCCAACAACAATGGCAAACCAGTCGCCAATCATTGCTCGTAAGTTGAGGGTAATGGGGTTGGCGTGCCAGCTGGTAAAAAACCCCCCCAAAAAAAATAGATTAAAAAAAAAAGTTGAGGGTAGGGGAGCACCTACAGTGGACACACTCGGAAAGCAATTACATCTAACCTCGCGCAAAATTAAAAAACCTGAAGTTTCGATAAGTATCATAGAATAGAATAATTTTTATTCAAATAAACTTTCACAAAGTTTTTCAAATAAACTTGCTTTCGAATCGTCAAATAAATCTACCACTGCACTGGTTCAAAATGCCATTCCAACTGAGAAGGACCAGCAAGAAACTCGGCGGTTGCTTTTTTTGAAAAAATAATAATAATAATATGTAATACGTACCTAATATAAAAAAGTGACATCCGATTTTCGGGTCTGAATTGTCTCTGGTCTGGTCTGGTTGGAGGCTTTGGCCGTGGTTAGTTACTACCCTACGGTCAAAGACGTGCCGCCAAGCGATTTAGCGTTCCGGCACTATAATGAAACTGATTAGGGGTATAGGTTAATTGTACACTGCCATACCCCTTCCAAGTTAGCCCGCGCTCACGTTAAGTTAAAGAGTTGGGTATAGATAAAAGATATAAATATTACGTAGTAATGCTAAGTTTATTATCATTTTATTTTGCATTAACATTGCTTAAATTAAACTTTAAAAAAAATTAAGAAATTAAAAAACATTTTCAATCTGTAAATTAAATTGAATTAAGTCAACTATAGGCAAAATTTTATTTTTTAAATTGATGCGGACTATGCCTTGGTGACGGCTATTGTGCATGTCTCATTGTTTTATTGTATTGTATATATTTTCTTGTTTATATTCATTGTTGGTCACGGGAAGTTTATACTGCGTTACGCATGTGGAAAATACTTACCTACCTACTTACTTATTTTGGACGTACCTATTTTAAATAATTAACGATTGTTGTGTTTCACTTTTAGTAGGAGACAACGGGAAGCGACAAAACAATTCACTAATTTATGGTTTTAAAAAACCACGTGCATTTCTTTATCTTTAATTTTAATGTTTATAAAATACTAGACGATACCCGCGACTTCGTCCGCGTGGATTAAAGGTTTTTTTTCCTTTAATTTAATTTATTTATTTAATGGAGAATCAACAGGTTACAATAACTCTTATAAAACTAAACAAAAAATGAAAAAACATATTAATGTTAAATACATGTTACAGACCCACTTAGTGACTGCCACAACTTGCGAATAAAAAACTAGATTGTCAGTTAGAAGGAGAAAAAACGATAAAGAGGATAATATCTGCCTATCTTCTCCAAATAAGCGGAAAGCTTGTGCTAGGAGTGGGTACGAAAATAGTGCAACGGGTGGGATTCGAACCTGCGACCTTTCAGTTTTAAGTCCACACCTTTAACCGTCGTCGGGTTATAGCAATATAATGCGAATATTCGCCGAATCCCGATAATGAAGCCGCAGTACAATAACTCGCACGATTACAAAGATTACTGCTCTATTTGACCTCTTCGATACAATCCGCTCTAATTCCAGGATAGTAATGGGTGGTATACTAAATAACCCCTCACTGACCTTCAACGACGGCGTAAGATCTGTGGACTTCGTGCTAGTATGGGAGGCCGGTAAGGATTTCGCGACCACGCCGCAAGCCTTCGAAAGCCGGCGGGTGTTTGAGAAAAACCTCGAAAACGAAGGCTTACAGCTCGAGAGAGAAGCGCCCGAAAACTTGTATGGACTGAACTTTATTAAGGTACACTTTATTGTCATCTCATTAAATCATCTTTACTAATTATTTTTAATTTATGGATACCTACCGTATAACTTGAGAAAATAATAGAGATAAGGTTTTATAGATAAAACTTAAATCAAAATATTTTCCATGAAGATAAATTTTTGTGTTAGTACATCAAAAGTGAAATTTTTTATTTCTATTGAAATATTTTGCGTAATTAAGTTTATTATTTATCCAACTAGGGACCTATAAAGCTTCTCTAGAGAGTCTAGATAAAATTATTAAGTAATTTCATTTTACACCACCTAAACCACACCTATTTTGTAACGAATAACTAATTAAAGTTATATAATGTAATTCTAGCTTTAACATGTAGGTATTCTTTCAAAAATACACCAATTACGGTAACACTCATGTCCCATGTCCACAGCACTGCCGAACATGGGTCTCCTTTAGGCACTTCCACAAAACTCGGTCAAGAGTCGCTTGAATCCAGCAGGTCCCTGCGACTAATTTGATGATTTCTGTCCACCTTTGCGCTATCCAGTGTGAGATCGATATTCCGACACCTTGAGACCGTGTCGTCTTTCGGTTTTTCGAACTGTGTGCCACGCCCAGAGATAACAGACCGCGCCTATTACCACTGCATCTTCGCGACTCGTTAAGCTGCGTCTATATGTGTATATAGAAACAATTCAACGAGTATATAACTGCCTCGTTGGCCCAGTGGTTAGTATATAGAGGTCCCGGGTTCGATTCGCAGGTCGGGCCATAAAATGTATTGGGGTTTTCTGTCAAGAAATTCTCAGTAGGTACTGGTCCTGAGTTAGAAAGTTGGCGGAGAGCACGTAAAGCTGTCGGTCCTGCGCCTGATCTCTCTCCGGTAGTGTCGGATTTCCATACCTTCGTACTATGAGAGTAAGGGAATAGAGAGTGCATCTGTGTTTGCGCGCACATTGGTTCACTATAATATCTCCCGCGCAGATGGCTAATTTCTGTGGAGATTGGCCGCCGTGGCCGGATTCGGTCGGGATGACATTATTATTATATGTGTATTTTGTATACATATAATACAGGGTGTCCCACGGCTATGCCACATGGAGGGGAAGTACCTTAAATATTGTAGATGGAACATTTTACTGAAAGAAGACTTCATTTTAATTTAAAAAACAATTTAAACTGCATTCATAGATTTTTAAATAATTGCCTGGTTGAACCGGGACTCGAACCCGCTATACGAGAAAAAAAATTAACCTGTATCTATATCATACCGATCGGAAGGCTTCATCATAAGGATTATTTTTTGTTAAATAACATAGCATGAGAAATAAAAGGAAGACCATGAATTTTAGCCTTTGATGTAAAATTTTGTTCAGAAAAATGAAAAGCTGACATTGGCGTATCGACATACAACTGACATGAACTATTACTAACTAGTGGTTCGCCCCGAACTGAGACCTCGCGATATCTCATAATTCCCAAAAGTTTTAATTATTATTTATTGTAATAATTAACTTTTAACATTAGACGCAATAAAAAAAAAATAGTTGACATAAAACTGTTTTACTGACACAGCGCCATCTATTAGCATTATTGTGAAGCTATTAGCATTTAAAATTAAATAAATTCGTTTCTTTATAACATTTATCTAATTTTAGTATTTGTTGTTCAAATACAGGATATAACTGAATTTTCAACCAAGTTTCACGTTCTAATATTCAGTAATTCTGAAGTTATAGGGCTCTGACAGACATTTGGACGTACACACTTCTCTGTCTAGTAGGCAAGCGCATTAGTTGACTCAGAGAACTCGCTTCGCTCGTTCAATGAGTACCCACTTGAGAAGTACGCATCATTTCCCGATCCTTACTAATCCTTACTTATATTACCTATAAATGCGAAAGTGTGTTTGTTTGTTGATTTATTGGTTTGTCCTTCAATCCCGCTGCAACAGTTTGCAACGGGATTGAAGGACATGTCGATACACCAATGTCAGCTTTTCATTTTTCTGAACAAAATTTTACATCAAAGGCTAAAATTCATGGTCTTCCTTTTATTTCTCATGCTATGTTATTTAACAAAAAATAATCCTTATGATGAAGCCTTCCGATCGGTATGATAAAGATACAGGTTAATTTTTTTTCTCGTATAGCGGGTTCGAGTCCCGGTTCAACCAGGCAATTATTTAAAAATCTATGAATGCAGTTTAAATTGTTTTTTAAATTAAAATGAAGTCTTCTTCCAGTAAAATGTTCCATCTACAATATTTAAGGTACTTCTCCTCCATGTGGCATAGCCGTGGGACGCCCTGTATATACTCGAACATACTTTATAAAAAAAAATATTTTCCTTTTATTTTTCAGATTCACGCGCCCCTTTCAGTACTTAGAGATTACAGTGAAGTTCTTAAACTAAGGATGCCTATGAAGGTTAGTGCTTGCTTTTACATACTTGTGACGTACTATTATATTAACATTTTGTACACTTGATGTCATTCTTGTGTTATGTTATGAATGTTGGTGTAATATTAAGATGAACGCACATTACCTACTCCCAACTGCATTATTACATAAATTCTTGATAATATACTTCGTTCAAAATTTTTGCATAAAATTGGTAAATTATATTCGCTAATTATCCGTTGCGGTCTGTGAAAAAGAATGTGCGTAAATCTTATAATATTATTCTATGTTCGTCGAAAGTAGATATATAATTTGTATTCGTTAATATGTAACCCATTCAGCTGATCTGTTAGAAGCTTTTCTGATAAATACATAGGTAAAATATTATATATTTTTTAATTTAATTATCCCATATTTATTATATTTTATAAACTTGAGTTCCTGTATGCGTACAATTTTTTTCATCAGATATAACGTTTCTACAGTTAATAACATTTTGGTATAAAAATTAACGACTTTCCAAATCTCAAATACTTCAGTTACTTCAAAAATAATAA
Source organism: Hipparchia sbordonii (assembly GCA_038048805.1). Classification (NCBI taxonomy): domain Eukaryota; kingdom Metazoa; phylum Arthropoda; class Insecta; order Lepidoptera; family Nymphalidae; genus Hipparchia; species Hipparchia sbordonii. The sequence continues at coordinate 14,016,099 of CM076099.1, read as the reverse complement.
CTTTATCGCACGAGTGTCGTAATCTTTGTGTAACGTGCAATAATACGCACGAATTCGTGTGCAAGCCCAAGCTACGAGTATAATCGTGTGTACGTTCGTAGGAATGCAGTAAGATACGCAAAGGTGGGCGGACCAATGCAATACTGAATGCTGCCATGTATATGTCCAAGGTATGCGGCTGTCGTGACTACGGATGCGTACATGGGTCGTTCTACTTTTCTACCGACAATAGTCTGTCTTTCTTCTTATTATGGCATCTCGTTGGCGTATTAATATAAACGGTTTTTTATTCGGTTCGAATAAATGTCCATATTTTTCTTATCTATTAATATTATGTCATTTTTCATGTTCTCTAACCAGCATATTTTATACGTTCGTTTTCCGTATAATGCCGTGACAGAGTGGTAAACTGAAATGTTGTCTCCACAGAAAAAGGCCACTCTGTCACATTATTTTTTCAAAAACTAACATTAAAAAAGAATCAATATTAGCTAGGAAGGAAACTTTAATTAGTACTAATGAAAACACAGATGCAGTTTTTTTTAAATCCCACACATAAAACACAATTATAGATAGTTCAAAAACCAAAAAAACAGAAAAACGTCGTTTCATTGTCGGTAGAAAAGTAGAACGACCCACATACATATGCTTTTCTAACAGTTTCATAGCTTGGGGTGGTGTGGTTCTATGCAAGTTCCATCAACAGCTTCTTGGTAGTCATTTCGTCTTTGGTGTTGTTTTTAGTGTCAAAATCAGCCATTTGAAATCGAAATCAATGTATATAATATAAAACATAAATAACATGTCTTGATATATACTTTGCTAAGCAAACAGGCAAAGATTATCTTATCTAAATTGACAGACCTAAAATCTATCTATATAATATATAATGCTATCCTTTTCATATTGATCCCTGTAGGAAACCCTTACACTTTTTGTGCAACAGATTTACCACCAAAGTTGGTGTTGGTGGGCTAGTTTGATTTAAATAACATGAAGAGTTTAAAAATACATTGTCTTAAAAATAAGGTTTATTAAATTATAAAACATCCTCTCTGATTTAAGAACTTAATGGCAATTTAATGTTTGATATTAATTTTTAAAATTACTATAAAAGCTCCTGTTTTGAGAGTTTCGTTATTTTATCGCTCTAGTGCCGTAATTCATGTATGCTTATTATGCTGCTCAAATCTAGGTAAATATTGATAATGTAACCGACCTTGATATTAGTACTGCTGCTAAAATTTAAAATAACAAATCATATCCTAAGTCCTATACTAATGATAGCACAGAATTTTATTATCATTTTTATTTTTATCTAAGTAAACTATTTAATGCTTTATGGTTCATTCTTGCTTTTGTTTTAGAAAAAGCGTGCTCTTGCTATACCAACTATTTTAGTCTGAATTTGTATTAAACAAAGCATGGAAAAATTATCATTATAGATAACAATAATATAATTATTGTGGACTTAGAAAACAAAATAACCTAAAATAGTGCTATTACGTCCAAGTAGTTTTATGTAGTAGCTACTCTGTATTTTAAATTGTAATAACTGTCGTGTATTTTTTATTTTTGTGTACCTATTTTAAATTTTTTGCATGCAGTTGTAAATGACAATGGTTGTCTGTGGTTTGGTTGGTGCCTATTCGGTTCTACACAAACCTCTATAATAAGACTATAGCCCTACTGGTTAACTTGGGTGATTCCATAGGTAAGTGTGCGGTGCGGGATGAGTGAAGAGCTTTACGTCTATGTCACCCAAACGTCAACCTTCTCGCACATAACAGCTGTCATCCCTTTCGGACGATAGGTCTATAGATCACCGGTCTGAAAGTAGTGTTATCCTTTTAAAAATGATCTACGGGGAAAGAGATGGTGCTACTTTAGTCTGGTTAGTTAAATTTAGAGTTTTGTGTAGAGCTAAATAAGTAGCATAGTTATGGGTATTTTGGATAACAGTACGTAACGTGCTCGTAGTGTTCGAAGCTGTCATATCGTTGTAGATGTGTAGAGGAAGGAAGTTTCCTTAATAGGAATTTTCCGTTTAATCGTAAAGTGGATATTATTTCACTCGGGATAAAACTTAAAGAGCGGTTGTGCTTTAATGCGGTAGTATTTTAATTGCACGCTCTAATTTAAAAGATAAATAGAAAGATCGTTTTAATATACTTACATATTATTTTTCCGAGAGATAGTTTAATTTCTATCTTTATTTATATTTTCATATTTATTATATACTTTTATTACAATATTTTTCTTCATATCGTATTTCTCCTTAGCATGACCTGTCAATTAGTTTCTAACAGTGTCGAATTTTTTTTTGTCTTTGAATTTGCATTTAATACATCCCACGACATTTATTTAACAGGAACATCTAATCGACCCTTCCCGAACTATTTAAACGAAACTGAGCACTACCCCCTTGCTTTAAAACATAATTTCCAGTTTTCAGCTCTCAAGGACGTCCACGAGAAGACAAACAGTCTCATAGACAAGATAGACGATTGTTGGGACAACTTTATGTCGAAAATCAGAGTCGATCCAAACAAGTTCCCCGAAAGAAAACATCGACTCACTGCAATTTATTCCAAGGATAAAGAGTATTTGTAAGTTATATTCTTTTGTTTATATTTCAAATATGCTTTGACATAAATCTGTCTCGAGTCTGAGTAGAGCTTGAGTGTGGTCCATAGATTTCAGTCTGTATTTCGTAGTACAACTTTCATAAAAATCCCTACGGTAAATGATAGTATTAGTTTCAGACCTATCAGTTTAGTTCAGATTAGAGATTGTGTTGTGAATTAGCCACATTGTAGTCAGACTTATAGGTAAACCAACCTAAGCGCGACCTTTCTGATGGTCTGCGCGACATGGGGCGGGAGTGACTGACGTAAAACCTGGTTTGCGGAGTGATATTTTCCTAGCGACTGCTCCACACGGTATTTTATTATTATTGAACAATCGCAAGATACATCATAGGTATCTTCATATTAATAATGATCTAGAAAGTTCAGATTAATGTTAATAAATAAATTTTTCTGATGAGATCAATAAATACCATTGTTTATTTTATTTAAGCTTGTTCATTATGAGATATAATATTCTGTTAAGTTTTAATACACACTAGCATTTATTTGTAATAGAATATAATATGTATTTCATTTAAAAAAATATCATAGGATGTAGTTGATATTAAGACGGTACTTACGTCGCGTATAGCCGACCGCATCACCCGCCGCGCGTCCCGCAGACTATTAAGAGGGTCGCGCTTACATGCACAAAGCATACAGCATTTTGCTGAGTTGAGACCTATTTTCCGGGTTGTGCCACACAAGACTTAGTTGTTCCGGCGCTTCTTCTGCTTGACGACTTTTGTCTTTAATGTTCAAGTGGTGGAGGCGCCGGGACAACCTAACCTAGGTATACCTATTGGGTGATGTGTGGCACAATTCATAAAATACACGTTTCTTTCTTTCTTTCTTTTTTCTTTTCTTTCTTTCTTACACTGGTTTACCTGTAACGCCGCTGCACACTCCCCAGATTCGACACGGCGTCGGAGTGCTTCTGGACGCCGTCGATCCGCTCGCGCATCGTGCAGTTCATCCTGGACCGCAAGAAGTTCTCCGACTCGCCGCACGACGACTTCGCGTTCGGCGTCACGCGCCTCATCGCCGACAACGCCTACAGCGCCGCCTACCCGCTGCACGACGTAAGGGGCTCCTACCCAAAGGGCGCTAACGGGACCTGACAGGGATTGTAAAACTATATGATGCCCGTTCAGCCCTAGTCCGGCTTGGCTAATATTCTTTTAAAAAAGCTTCTGTGTTGTCTCACTTTTCTCACATTCGAGGGCTTCTGGAAGAAATCTTTCCCTTAGAGATACGCTGTCCTAGTGCACGTCTTTTAAATGTTTATGTTTTACTAGTTGATTCCCGCGACTTCGTTCGCGTGGATTGAGGTTTTTTATTACCGCGGGAACTCTCTTATTTCCCGGAATAAAAAGTAGCCTATGTCCTATTCCAGACTATAATTTGTCTCTGTGCCAAATTTCAACCAAATCTGTTCAGTCGTTGCGACGTGATTGAGTAACAAACATACAAACTTTCGCATTTATAATATTATAGGATAATAGGATAATGAGATAGGATAATAAGGCTAGATGATGTCCTCGCCTTCGTCCTCGTTGATTAAGGTTTTTCGATTCCCGCGGGAACTCTTTTTTGGGATAAAATGTAGCCTATTTGTTAATCCTGTGTATGAGCTATCTCCATTCCAAACAGCCAAATCTGTTTATTCGTTGTGGCGTGAAAGAGTAAAAAACACTCACACGCACACATACAAACTTTCGTCTTCATTATATTAGTGTGAATGAATGTTATTTATTTAATATTAAAATCAATAAATCAATATTTATATGTTAATTGTTTACAGGGTGATCTCAAAACCCCCGGCTCAATGAGGCATCTCCTTTACACGGAGTGGGCGGCCGTTTCCAAATGCTTGAAATATCAACCCTTGGATTACGTAAAAGATTATTTTGGTGTTAAAATAGGTGAAGAATTTGCTAATACTTCTTATTGCATGTACAATACATTATTATACAGAATTATAATATATTCACGACTTCCTGAGAGGTCTCGGGTTCGATTCCCGGCAGAGGCAATTTGGGATTTTAAAATTGTGAATTGTCTCTGGTCTGGTGGGAGGCTTGGGCCGTAGCTGGTTACCACCCTACCATGAAAGACGTGCCGCCAAGTGATTTAGCGTTTCGGCATGATGGCGTATAAACACAGGGGTATAGGTTGGATTTCCAAGTTAGCCCGCTACCATCTTAGACTGTATCGTCACTTATCATCAGGTGAGATCGCAGTCAAGGTCAAGTATCGTGTCATCGAATAAAAAAAAATATAAATATTTATTGTTTTTAGGTTTATACTTCGCATGGCTCGGGTTCTATACACACATGTTGATCCCCGCTTCATTGGTCGGTCTCATTTGCGTCATATACTCGGCCGCAACCGTCTTCAGTAACAAGCCCAGGTAATTCAGATCAATTAAATTTCCTTTATGTGCTTGAATACATCGCTCATTTGCGACAAGGGTGACATAATTCAAAATCGACGATGAGAGAATTCTCTTGTTAGAGAGTAATATTTTGTGGATGCTAAGGTCTCGAAACAACACAGCGACCAACAAAGCGACAGAGCATGAAGTCACAATCTCTCTCGCTCTTATTTTTTGTGCGTAGTGTAAAAAGTATTAATTTTCGACACTAAAATTAGGTGAATTTTGAATTAAGTCACCCTTGTCGCAAATGAGCGACATGTACAATGGGTCATGTGGTGGTATGTACTTATTAGTTACGAAATGATACCGTTCAGCCCCAAGTTAAACTTGGCTAATATTCTTTTTAAAAAAACCTCTGTATGTTCTCACTGTTCTCACATTCGAGGGCTTCTGGAAGAAATCTCTTCCTTAGAGATAAGCTGTCCTTGTGCACGTCCTTTAAATTGTTAAGTTTTATTGTTTTGTGCTCTGATACTAAATAAATAAATAAATAAATAAAACCTCACCACCCTCACCACCTGGGTGCCTGGAGCACTTCGACTATTCGATGTACCAGATATTTTTAACACATACTTTGAAACTGTGGAACCAACTTCCTGCGACAGTATTCCCACTAAATTACAACATGGGGTAATTCAAGGGGCGGACCAACAAATTCCTAAAAAGCCGGCAACGCGTTAGTGGTGCCTCTGGTGCTACAAATGTTCATGGGCGGCGGTAATCACTTAACATCAAAGAAAGAAAGAAAAGAAAGAAAATACATTTATTCTTGTTTAGTGTTACAAACACTACATTTAATACTAATAATAGTAATGTCTGTTTGTAACATCCAGTGACTCGCTTGCCCGTTTGTTCGCTAAAAATAAAAAAAAAAAAAAAAAAATGAAATGCGTATGCTTGTATGCAGCGAAGACGTGTGCAACTACAACTCGTCGATCAAGATGTGCCCGCAGTGCGACTACTTCTGCGAGTTCTGGGACCTGCGCGCCACGTGCCTGCAGTCGCGGATCACGTACCTGTTCGACAACCCCACCACCGTTTTCTTCGCTATATTCATGAGCTTTTGGGGTGAGTCCGCTTTCTTCCTTTTTTTTAAAAAAAAAAAAAAAGAATAATAGCTAAGCTGAACTTGACTTATATTCTCCTCTCAAATAAGCGAACAGCTTGTGCTAGGAGTGTGTACGACAATAGTGCAACGGGTGCTTACAAGCACGACATATCTAGTGATTAGATCATATGGGGAGAAACATCAACAGCTAGTGGCGATGCGCTGGAGTACATAGTTCCGATAACTGCTGGATTTTGGATGTATAATAATAAATTATAATATTACAATCCGGTTTCATGAGAAAAGACTTAATAAATACTTCTGTTTACAGCGGCCTGTTTTCTGGAGTTATGGAAAAGATACTCCGCAGAAATGACGCATCGATGGGACTTGACGGGTTTCGACGTGTACGAGGAGCATCCCAGGCCGCAGTACTTGGCGCGATTGGCTCACGTCAAACGTACTCGGGTACACGAAATATATTAATTACTAGCGGATGCCCGCGGCTTCGTCCGCGTAGACTTAGTTTTTAAAAATCCCGCGGGATTTTCCGTGATAAAAAGTAGCCTATGTCACTCTCCAGGTCCTCTTCTATACCCATGCAAAATATTACGTCAATCCCTTTATCCATTGCGGCATGATTGAAAGACAAACCAACAGTGGTAGATTCATTGACAATTCAAAAGTGCTTGTAAAAGCTTATTTGAATAAAAAGTATTTCTATTCTATTTCTATTTCTAACAAACAAACACACATTCGCATTTATAATAGGATACTTATGGCCTATTTCACAATCGCCAAATAGAGTTGAACTGACGAATAAAATTGACGTTATAACAGTTTTGCATTAACAATCCGTAGGTTTATTTTACTTTGACGCCAATGTCATCGAACACGAATGCGATCAATCGAATTAAATCTTATACTAATCCTACAGAAGGTCTTAGTTCATAGGGAATCACAACTATAATTGGACGCAAGAAAGAGTCAACCCACAAAACTTATCAATTGAAAAGTTAACTTTATTCCTTTTACATTATGTATGTATTTAAGTTGATAAAGGTTTGTGGGTTGAAACGTTTTTGCGTGTTTTTTTTAAATATATAGACTAGCGCTTGGCTACGATCACACCTGATCGTAAGTGAAGATGCAGCCTAAGATAGAACGCGCTTGCCTAGAAGATGCCTATTCACTCTTGATTTGAAGGTACCCAAATGTGCGTCCAATTGTGCGATATCCTAATTTAAAGTTGTCCGTTCTCAAATAATTAGTATATTTTCAGCTGAACGTGGTGACGGGCGAGCGCGAGCCGATGGTGCCGTTCTGGCGGATGCGGCTGCCCGCCACGCTGATGTCCTTCAGCGTGGTGTCGCTGCTGGTGCTGCTGGCGCTGGCCACGGTGCTGGGCGTGGTGCTGTACCGCATGTCGCTGCTGGGCGCCAGCATCCTGCGCCAGAAGAACAACACGCTGCTCACCTACAGCCCCATCATGTTCACGACCGCCACCGCCGCCTGTATCAACTTGGTTTTCATCTGTATATTTAACTACGTAAGTAGTTGACCAAAAAGAAAATATGACAAAAAAAAAGCTATATTCAGTACCAACCTAAAACAGTCTCCGATTACTTTGGAGGAAAAAAGGGAGGAACACAAAAAAAAAACTAGGCAAATCGTATAGAAGGATCAGGGTCATTCAGAAAAAGCTGTGCTCGTAGTATTCGGAGTATTTCATGCGAGATCAAAACAGTAGGGTTAGTATAAGATTTAATTCGATTCACCGTAATCGTAGCGTCAAAGTAAAATGAATCTTAACTGGATTGATTTAAAGCCACAAATTCAGTACAACCGATTTTAATTTGGAGCGCATCCGTATATGTGAATGTATACGAATGCATGTACGAAATTGAGCTCTAATTCAATAAGATTATGGTTCATTTTAGTGTGATGACTAACATCATCACATACGAATGCGATCAATCGAATTAAATCTTATACTAACCCTACAGAAATGATAAGATCCATAGGAGAACCAAAGTCACCGACATAGCTCAGCCAGTCGCGAAACTGAAGTGGAAATTGACGGGGCACATATACCTATGTATTCAAGAACCATAAACTCTATAAAATGTAATATCAATCATTCTGATACAGTTTAGACCAACGACCAGTCCTCCTGTCCGTCTGTCCGCGATATTCCAGGAATTTTCTTATTGTAAACGAAATTGTACCTGAGAAATGTTATTAAGAAGAGGGTATTAGGAGGCCATTTTAGGAATTAGAACTGATACATTAATGTTCTACCTAATTAATTATTATTTATTCCAGATCTACCAATTCCTAGCAGAATGGCTCACAGAGAAGGAACTCCTGCGTACTCAGACGGAGTTCGACGACTCCCTCACCCTGAAGATCTACCTGTTGCAGTTCGTCAACTACTACGCGTCGATATTCTACATCGCCTTCTTTAAGGGCAAGTTCGTCGGCCGCCCCGGGAATTACGTCAGGCTTTTCGGCCATAGACAAGAAGAGGTTAGAATCTTTGTTTATTTAAACATTTTTTTAAAGAACACTAGTTTATGCCCGCAACTTCGCTCGCGTTAGTTTCGATTTTCATCGAAGCCGTTATCATTGAATTTTCAAAAATCATTTCTTAATGGATGCCTTCGTCATAATAGCTATCTGTATGTCACATTTCAGCCCGATCTGTCCAGTGGCTTGAGCTGTGCATTGATAGATCAGTCAGGCAGTCAGTCATCTTTTATTTCGACCTTTCAGTTTTCAGTCCGCATCTTTAAGCGTTGGGCTATTGAGGCTTCTCTAAGTCTAAGTGTACCTATTTCATTTTTCTTTTTTTATTCGATGACAAGATAACCCCTAATTGCGATCACACCTAAGTGTGATCGCAGTAAGTAAGTGACGATGCAGTCTAAGATGGTAGCGGGTTAACTTGGAAGGGGTATAGCAGTGTAAATTCAACCCATACTAATAGTAGATATAAATCTTTGTAGCTCTTATGACACGTCTTATGACGTGTCATAAGCTACAAGTTGGCCTACATGAAATTAATAAATTTTGATTTGATTTGATTTAATCGGTTTCTACACGCCATCGTGCCGGAACGCTAATTTGCTTTGCGGCACGTCTTTGACGGTAGGGTGGTAACTAGCCACGGCCAAAAAATTTGTCTGGTGAGAACCAGACAATTTTTTTTTTGTGTATTATGTAATATCAATGACCAAAGGATATTGTATTGTAATTGAATGGAGGAGTTTCCTTGCTCAGTGTTCGCCGGGCGGCTGCCTGCTGGAGTTGTCGATACAGCTGGCCATCATCATGGTGGGCAAGCAGTTCATCAACACCATCGTCGAGATGATGATGCCGTATCTGCTCAAGTGGTGGAACATTATACGAGCTATTGGCAGAAAAAGACGGTAACACCCGACAACCTCTTTTTTGTGCTGAACAAAAAAAAAAATTTTACCTCCCATAGTTAATCAATCGTCAATTTTGTATGGTAGGTCCAAATTTTTTTTCACATTTCGACCTATGTTCCTTGGGGAAAGTTGTTCAGTTTTATGAGCACATTCACCTCCTTCAGTATTATTTCGGAGTTTGAATACATGTTATATAAGTTAATATTTATTGGCAAATATTATGACATCTTAAAGTTTTGCATTTAACAATGTTGAAAAAAAAGAATTTATTTTCAAATTCTGATTGATTATAATTATTTCACAGAATTAGTAGTCCAATGCAGTGGGTGAAAGATTTCAAGCTAGTCGACTTTGGAAATATGGGACTTTTTCCTGAATATTTGGAAATGGGTGAGTTAGCAATTTTATTCATTCAACCACTTATACCATTCGTTCCTGTGGTCTCTTCTGGAAAGACTTCCATAGAGCGTGCTCTGATTCAGCTCAGACACAAGATAGAGTTAAAACGAGACAGATATATGTCAGACCATACTTGTGTCTCGTTTTAATCTCTATCTTACGTTTGAGCTGAGTCAGAGCCCGCTCTGTGGTCTCAGCCTAAGTGTAAACTCTTCACAAACTTTGCGTTAACATATCCCTTCCACCCCGTATACATGTCGCTCATTTGCGACAAGGGTGACATAATTCAAAATTCACCAATTTTAGTGTCGAAAATTTATAATTTTTGCTATAAAAACAACATTACGCTAAGCACAAAAAATAAGAGCGAGAGAGATTGTGACTTAATGCTCTGTCGGTTTGTTGGCCGCTGTGTTGTTTCGAGACCGCAGCATCCACAAAACATTACTCTCTAACGAGAGAATTCCCTCATCGTCGATTTTGAATTATGTCACTCTTGTCGCAAATGAGCGATATGTTCCGTTGGCAGTGCTGCAGTACGGCTTCGTGACGATCTTCGTGGCGGCGTTCCCGCTGGCGCCGCTGTTCGCGCTCATCAACAACGTGCTGGAGATGCGGCTGGACGCCAAGAAGTTCCTGACGTGCTACCGCCGGCCCGTGCCGCAGCGCGTCAACGACATCGGCGTGTGGTACCGCATCCTCGACTCCATCGGCAAGCTCAGCATTATCACTAACGTGAGTGCGTATTGAACGTGAGTGCGTATTGAACGTGATTTCGTATTGAACGTGAGTGAGTATTGAACGTGAGTGCGTATTGAACGTGATTGCATATTGGACGTAACTGGCGTTCGTTACTCAGCGGGCTCGTTCGTTCTTGATTCGTTTATTCTAACTTAAATCGGGATTCCTAATACTATTGTAAACAGACATTCACTTCTTAATATCATAAATGAATACAAGAAATAAAAAAGGGTCTAAGTGCCAAAAATTTCGTTTCGGATTTTATTACGTTATTATTTAGTATGTTCCCTCGCCAATAACTTAAAATAAGGACTAACCGACTAACGTTGTAAAGAATTTTATTGAAATAATAACCATGTGAAGTTTAAAATAAAAGAAATATGTTTAAATGATTTATTAATTATTTGAAACATAAATTCTGCTCTTTTTTGTTTTGGTACTTAGAGCCTTTTTTATTTCTGGTATTCAAATGCGAAAGATTAGAGATCCGTAGGAGAACCAGAGTTGCCGAAAGCTCAGCAAGTTGCGCAGCTAAAATGGAAATGGTTGGGACACTGGTCGAGGTACCAAGGTGCTGGAGTGTTGACCCCGCACTGGAAACCTCCCACCGACAACACTGAGTCTCAGGAAGTCTCTGGATATTGGCGGCACAAGATCGAGGCCTGTGGAAGTCCATGCAAGAGACCTTTGTCCAGCAGTGACAGCATCACGCCGCTGCGTGGACACTTTACAGAATACGCACGTATTGACTTGAAGTTTTGTTAAAATGTCTTTAACAGTTTATGAAACTATTCGTAATCGTACTCTTAGTTGATTCCGGCGTTGGTTTGAGATGAATGAATGAATGAATAGGTTCATATTAACATGTGTTTTCAGGGGTTCATCATAGCGTTCACGTCGGAGTTCATCCCCCGCCTGGTGTACCTGGCGGTCAAGGGTGACCTCGACGACTACGTGAACCACACGCTCACAGACTTCAACATCACCGTGCTCGAGAACCCGCCCATCGGCTCCAAGTACAATGGCACTATGTGCAGGTGTGCATTACCCTTAAACGTTGTAAACGCAAAGTAGTCTATTTCATCCGTATCATAGCACCGAATCGATTGAAACCTCATTCATCACAGCCTAAACTTATTTAATTAATTTTAAGATTTTGGTATGTATAGTTAGTTCTGTCTTTTTTTTTTAATCGATGACAAGATAGTCCTTGACTGCGATCTCACCTGATGGCAAGTGAAGATGCAGTCTAAGATGGTAGTGGGCTAACTTGGAAGGGTTATGGCAGTGTTAATTCAACCCATACCTTTAATCGGTTTCTACACGCCATCGTGTCGGAACGCTGAGTCACTTGGCGGTCTTTGACGGTAGAGTGGTAACTAGCCACGGCCACGGCCACTAGACCAGACCAGAGACAATTTAGAAATTGTAAATTCCCAAATTGCCCCTGCCGGGAATCGAGCCCGAGACCTCCTAGTTATAAGACCAAAACGCTCACAACTGCGCCGGGAGGTCATCAAAATATCCATGTACGAAAACGCGCCCCGCTATTATTTTTCGTGAGGGGTGAAATTACGGGGTGCCGGCCGCGGGGAGTCGAGCCTAAAAATTCGAAGTTTGAACGAGTTATGTGTTTGTTGCAGCTACCCGGGCTACTGGAACTACAAGGACGGCGACGACTACGAGCACACGAACTGGTACTGGCACGTGATGGGCGCGCGGTTGGCTTTCGTCGTCGTGTTTGAGGTATATTCCCGGTCCATTAGAAACATCTTTACTTCTTTGACTTAAATGTACAGCTCGTGCTCATATAACCAGATTAAGATTTAGATTTCAGTGTCTTCTATTGGATAGAGCGTAAGTTTTCAAAAATTCATGAACAACAAATTAATTTTGGTATAATCCGCCAATCTAGAAACAATTTTATAGTATAATGTGTAGTGTAAAAAGATTTAAAGTTTTTTGGCTACTCCACGTTCCCGATGCCCGCGACTTTGTCCGCGTGGATTTAGTTTTTAAAATCCCGCGGGAACCCTGCTTTTCCGGGATAAAAAGTAGCCTACGTCACTCTCCAGGTCCTCAACAATACTCATGCAAAAAATCACATCGATCCGTAGCACTTTACTCGTGAATCTTTATAGAGATTCACATAGAGATTACGAGTAAACGTGTAGACAAAATTTTCTCGTGGCGCGCATGTTAATCCTACTGGAGACTGTCCTTACATTGGATCCCAGAGTAGTATTTTGTTTAGCCCTGCTGGAGGCTGTCCTTACATAAGATCCCCGAGTAGTATTTTGTTTAGCCCTGCTGGAGGCTGTCCTTACATTAGATCCCGGAGTAGTATTTTGTTCAGCCCTGCTGGAGGCTGTCCTTACATTAGATCCCAGAGTAGTATTTTGTTTAGCCCTACTGGAGGCTGTCCTTACATTAGATCCCGGAGTAGTATTTTGTTCAGCCCTGCTGGAGGCTGTCCTTACATTAGATCCCAGAGTAGTATTTTGTTTAGCCCTGCTGGAGGCTGTCCTTACATTAGATCCCAGATTAGTATTTTGTTTAGCCCTACTGGAGGCTGTCCTTACATTAGATCCCGGAGTAGTATTTTGTTCAGCCCTGCTGGAGGCTGTCCTTACATTAGATCCCAGAGTAGTATTTTGTTCAGCCCTGCTGGAGGCTGTCCTTACATTAGATTCCAGAGTAGTATTTCGTTCACAGAACGTAGTGGCTTTGGTCATGATAATAGTCCGCTGGGCGATCCCGGACATGTCCGGCGAGCTGCGCGACCGCATCCGGCGCGAGGCCTACGTCATCAACAGCTTCATCATGGAGGAGACGCGCACGCGCTCCGCGATCGAGCGCTCGCCCGCGCGCCTCGACCACGCAGGTGGATGCGGGGCGCAATCCACGCCCATCTAACGGTTACGGTAGGCACCGCTGTGCTTTGTGTGTGCGTACTAACCGGGGGTCTTGTTTACTGGTCACTTGTTTATTTAGCTTATAGCAGGTCTCGTCGCTTATTCGGTTGTATATACAATTTCTAAACTATTTTAAATTAATAGGCCCAAACCTGGAAGTAGTACTTAAGCGTGGAATCTTGACTAAAATAAAACTGAGTACACCCATTTTTTATACAATTTATTGCCTATTATCTTCACGTAAGTGTGAGTGAAACAAAACATAGCCGTTTGTATTTATTCTAAGTTCAAAATGTCAAATTATAATGAATTCGTCTTTTATACTGTCAAATTTAAAATACCATATTCCTGGTCAAACTACACGTGTCATTCCATATACTTAATTTTGTTGCATAATATTTACTCACTTGGAATTTAAGTGATAAACTACATAAACAATCTTACTTCCATGTGTTAGTACTACTTCCATGTGTCAAAATAACTTGCTATCCCTTTCATAGTCTTCGTTACAGAAAAGGATAGCACTAGATTTGGACCTGCCGATTTTAGTTTAGTGTGTGAACGACAAAATTATCCACATTCTCTGACGACCGGTATTATAATTGATCTAATCCAAAATCGATAGATTTAAAATGTAACATTTAATAAATCAAGCTAAACTGCAACCTCAATACGTGAATTGATTATATTGACTTTTACTTACTTTTAATATCTGAATCTCGACCAATCTGAAGTTTTCTGATAGGATAGGTTACGTATTAATTCTGGTCGTTATTGGTAGTGGCAATCTTTGTACTTAATTTTTTTGAACAGTAGCCAGTTAGTTACAAAGAAGTTCCTCGAATCATTTTTCAATCCGTAGTTTAGTGGGCTAAAAACGGCCATTTTAGGACTATTGTAATACTTTGACCAGTAAACAAAACCTGTAAACAAATTCGTTTTGTGTGTGTTGTGTTGATACACTGACAGGAATGAAGATATTTAATTAACTTTAGTTTTGTTTTTTTTTAAAGTAGATAAAACCCGATCGCCGTATAATTCGCTGTTTACGCGCAAGGCGCCGAGGCGCAATTTTTTTTGATGATACTTACTCAAACTCAGCTTTATTTATGAAAACATACGGTTCAAAATAAAACAGTACCCGAAACGCGATCGCACTCTACTGAACGCGGTTCGGGTTTTGTTATTATACCTATTTCAATCATACCTAAAGCTGTTTAGGTTTTTGTTAAGAAAACGCTGCGACGTTTAAGAGCGGTTTCAGATTAGTGGTTTTTTTCTAGTTTACGTACGTTTTGGTACATGCGCTTTTTATCACACGCGCACCTCGTACGAGTGTAGACGCGTTTAATAAGCTCGTATATAGGCGAGCCACGAAATAACCGATTTCACGTATCTGATAATGGATGAAGATGGCAAATAGATAGAACAGAAATAAATAAATAAATAAATATGCGCGAGCCGCGAAAGTCTCTTCTCTGCGGATCCTCACTGACCCACTGGTTCGAGCTAACACGCAGAAAAAAGCGAGTGCATTTACTTTCTATTTATTGAAGCACGAAAAGTAGGTATAGCGCTCGGGAGCGCATAATGACAACACCTCTTTTACCGTCGGAGGTTAAAAACGAGCGTGAAAACGCCAAATCTGAAACCGCTCTAATCGTTAAATAAAGTAGGTTTTATAAAAGTGTGTTAAAGTATTTTATAAAAATACGCTTCGTAACCAGTAGATAGAGCTGAGACCCCATAATATTGTTTCTTTCAGAATATACCATTGTAAATTTTGATTGCTATTACGCTTTTACCTTCAGTGTATTTATACATCCACAAAACAGTTATTTGATTAAAAGAACCTCAACATTTCACCTTTTGAAAGCAATTAGCGTTTATCAATAGTGGTTGATGTTTCGCGCGTGATATTTTTTAGAAGGATAACGTTACTTTTAAATCTGTCCACAGCATTACTTTAAACCTTTTGAGATTGTGTACAGCTAAATTAACATCATCTAAAAATAATGCTGTCCTTTTCACAATATTTCCTGCGGAAAAGTTTTTTAAGCTTTTGCATAGCTTCTATCGCGGGCCAGCGTGGAGACCGAATCCAGAAATTCCGTAACGAAAATAACCTGACACGGGACTCCTCTACGGTGAGCCGCTAGATGGCGTTGATAAAAAATGCTATGGAATAGCTTTACCGCGGCAGTCCCCGAGTGCCACACGTCTTTTTTTCCTTTATAGAATAAAGATTGTTGAGGTTCTTGTAATTATTTGACTAAGGCGAGCTTTTACTCCTAATACTAAACGTTTAGTGAACGACGAGATCGACGCACGTCCGACTGTGTGACGTTTGTGCGGACCATTATGAGTGAGTTTGATGATAATATTATCGAATACTACCACGGACTAAAGGGAAAATATAGACGCTATCAATCATTCTTCAAAAAGTCGCTTTACAAGTTCAAGCGAGAAACTAATTCATTGATTTCGAAATTGATTGTACCTATAATTTATTATTAAAGCTGTTGGTCGATTGCGGAAAATTTGTATCAATTGTTGCTACAGTTTCATGGCGATTTGCTGAATGAATGGCGTTCTTGTTGCGGCAATGCTATTGAGCCAATAGTGAGATAGTATCGGCCAATAAAAAGAGATGATTGCGATCGTCACTCTGTAGCAACTTTTTAAGACATTCCCGCGACTAATTGAAGTCAACGTTGCGTTTTATTTTTGTTCGTTATTTGAATGTGATTGTTTGACATTAAACTTGATAGTTATATATGTAAATGTTTATGTACTTTTGCCTTCAAAACGCTTTTTTTGTATGTTGACGAATTTAATACAATCGATGCTTTGAAAATCAGGGTTCAGTTGAAGCTGCCGCACAAAAGTGCCCATGTCCATATTAGCTTTTCCAGGTCGGTCTTATTTCGGCTCCCCGATTATCGTCTATATTTTCCTTTAGTCTAAGTTAACAGCATGTCTGGATTGAGACGATCATTGTTTGCAAAAAACTTCACGAAATGTTCACTGAAACCACACTAATACTAATTCAAAAGGGAATTAAAATGCATGTTTTCTTTTATAAAAAAGGAAATAACGGTTCCGGTAGTTTAAGTTCTTTCTCTTATGAGATTAATACAATCTTCTCTTTTTTCTCTTTCTCTCTTAAGTACTTAATGCTGAAGCTAACTTTTCTTTTCAATATAAAGTATTAACAACATGAATGTTTAATCATCGTATTAACTTTTACGATACTCAAAATACATAGAGTCGCCGACTATAAGTCTAGCGACGAATGCGTCGCTAGACTTATAGTTGTGCGATTTTTTTTTCTGCCAGATTGTGAGGTCCCCATATCGTTCACATATGCGATTGATATATCTATATATTATGACTGAATTTTTTTTTTGCCTTTTTTTAAATATATAGGCTAGCGCTTGACTGCGATCTCACCTGCTAGTAAGTGAAGATGCAGCCTAAGATGGTGCGCGCTTGGCTAGAAGATGCCTATTCACTCCTATTGCCTTCATATAATGATAATAATACGGCCTTATCCACAAAATTGTGTGATCTATCCAAATAACCTATATGGTATTCTGTGGCATGCACTTTAATTTTCTTCGACTGACACTAATGAATTACAAACGACTTCCATCACCAACCAAAGTAATTAACAGATTACGTAGTTAAGCGACAACACAGGCAAATGCCAGCTGTTATTAAGTTTTTGAGCTATATTTATTATAGTGGAGCGATATATTTGATTTAAGAGTCACTGATCAGATTTTTGATCTGTTATTCAGTAGAGTTGCATTGATTTTCATTTGCAAGAATTTTTAAGATCGCCTTGAGCTTCAATTGAGTAGTTAGATCAATGCTTTATTTTGAAACCCGCTGATGACCGTGACTTTTTTTTAAATCGCATGAAAACTCCTTTTTTATTCCGGGATAAAAAATATCACATAACCATCCTCAAGATTGGTTCGGAATAGTATCAGACGACTGACGTTGTTACTTTCGCATTTATAATTCAAATATGTAATTTTGATGCACTTATTGTGTAGGATATACTAAAATAAAATGTCAACATATTCTTCAATGCCATGATCAAATAAATCAGTCACAATTAACACTTTTAGAGCTTGGCTATAAACTTTTACAATATTTTATTTAATATCCAATTACAAGGGATCCTACCGACTGCGCCATTCTTCAGGTCTTTAACTGTGTTCATGCAAAAAATCAAATCTACCTGTTAGTCCGTTGCTGCATTGAAACACAAACCAACCAACACACGTTTGCATTTATAAAACTAGTGTGATAATTTCATCCACTAATACAATGTATTGAAACCAACAGACGAACGCGACGCAGCGGAATCGACCTGGAACCATATTGCCTCACTGTCAGGCTCGGACTTCGACCTGGCAGCACACGGAGACCACCAGGGCATTCAGAACTTGTCCAAACATGTGGTAACTGAGCTTCCTAACAACGCGACTGACGCTCCGAATCCTGCTCACGTATGAACGTCACTACACCACGAAAGAGAACGTTATAGACGGGTCTAACTACACTGGTGCGGTTTCAACTTGAGTAGTGGTATGCGTATGTAAGCTGTAGAAGTAATACATGCAATAGCGTCTACTCATGTGGTGACGTGTGCCAGCCAACATGAGCTATTGCCAGCGAACATGAGGCATGCGTCTGGCTAGGAAACACATGCAACAAACGTAACCTGAAAGACAACAGTGTAGTATGACCTAACTGTCAATTTGCGTCTCAACTTTCGTAGACGTATGCGTCATGTGCGCTACGACTGTACTTTACTGCGATTGTATCCGTCTCTTACTAAAATGAAATTTTGTATGGAGAGTATATGGAACGTGACGTCATGTTGCAATAGTTCTCACTTTTTCTGACACGAAACTTAAAAGCTCTATATTTTCGAGACTAATTAAGATATTAAAAAATTTAAAACGAATAAACTATTAAAAACCTTTATTTTAGGTATATAAAAAAAAATTGTCAAATATCCAATTGAAAATAACAACTTAGTATTATGCTCTTGATATTTAGGAATGTAATATGAAGTTTGTATAGTTCTTTCATTTCACGAGGGCTCGTGGCTCATGGTTGTGTGTTTGTCGTAGGGTGACTTCGCCGGTTACGCGACCAGGGTCAGTTACGCGACCACTAACAGGACCTACGGCATTAAAACGAAAATAATAAGAATTCTATTCTTCTTTTCCAAATGAAATTCACTTAAGTAAAGAGGGGGATAGACCTATTAGTTTTACCTACAATAGTTGGCAGCTTTGTGTTTACCCGAAAGCAAACAAATCTTAGTTCAATCCGCCGCTCATACTTTCGGCGCGTACACGTTTCCAAAACAACGAAAAAAATAGTGAGTAAGCGATGCGTTCGAGGTAAGTAGATCGTGATGTATTTATTTGAGTCAATTTTTTAATGTTCTATTAAGTGGAAATATATATGTTTTACGTTATTTGTACATTTATTACATGTAATATACAAAATCAGGTAAAAAAATTGAATGGTCGCTAACTGAAATTGGAATTAGCCAATAACTTCAGTTGGCGACCACCTGGCCGCCAATAGACATTTAGAAAGAAAAACATTTATTTTTATTTTTTATAGACTACAAATCTAATTCGGAATTTAATCACTTTCAATTTAATTTGTTTATTTTTATCCGTGTATCTTTTAGTTTACGACCACCAAATTATTATTATAAAACATCTTAAAATGTATGGGCATCAAGTGGTCGCCAACTAAAAATGAGCAAATTAATATGTGGGTTTACGACCATTTGCAATCACTACTTATAATCTTATCTGTTTTTTGCATAATGTAGGTGTTTAATATATAATATTGTCATTGCAGATGTCCTCCACAAACCGTATTAGAAAATAACACCGGCTTATTCCCAAAGAGATCTGGAATGTGCTTTAAAAATATAAGAGAAGGAGGACACGGTATTAGAAAGAAATGTAAAATGTATAACATCCCCAGATCTGATGATCTGATGATTTGATTCTAAACTTTTGCAATTGTTGTTTAAAGTGATATTTTTAATTTTGTACTTGTGTAGGAAAATGTATTATACTTGCTAAGATTCATTTAAGCTTAAGCTTGAATATTAAAGTGTACCTTTGATCTCATGAAAAAATGTGTTTTAATAATTTATTATAATGTATGAATAATAAAGCATGAATAATAATTATTTTTTAAACATTAACACGTTCATATTTTTTATTTTTAATTAATCAAATTTAGTTTTCCCTAGCAAATCGAGAGGTCGCCAACTAGATAAGGGGGCAGTCGTCAACTAGCAAAAGTGGTCGCCAACTAGCATTTCACATAGTTTTTAAGATTTATTCAATTTAAAATGTTTTCACAACTGTAATTCTTATTTTTTTACTTTTAAATATAACTTGACAATATCTAGGACCCCGTCATATAACTTTAATACATGTGCTATGGGTGCAGCATACTTAAATATTGACGTAAAGTTGAATATCCCGCTAATCGGTCGCCAACCGGCGAAATCACCCTATCTTTATAAGTGTGAGCGAGAACTTGCTCGCGCCTGACCGCTCCCGCACGCACACTTACGCAATGTGCATGTACACGACGTACCCACAAGTAAATCGCCCGTAACTTCGTGAGAATAACGTACTATATATATGAAGTATACAACTATACAGGTATAGGTCTGGGTAGTTCGCGCACGCGTCTGACGAAAGTTGAAAACACATCGGTGTGGTTCGCATAGCCTAGTCTACAGGTACTGCCGTGGCAATCAAAAGAGCAGTCTGTCAAAATCGCAAATCGTCACTTGAATAAACATTTTCCCTTATTATTTATAATTTTGCATATATTGTAAATGTAAGAAAACCTTAAACCCCATTTTTCAGAACCGCCTTTTCTATATATCACTACCATCTACGTAACCACGGCAGTATTATTCGACAACCTTGTGTCAAAATTAGAAATCAGTTTGAATAGTTACGATAATTTTCGTAAAATATGTTTTACAATTGTATTTCAAATGAGAAGACTATTAATTATTGTCATTTCAATGACATTTTGCTCCATATTTCCCAATTTAAGTATTCGATGAATAGTTGACAAAAAATCACTGAAACAAAAATAGATACCAAAGTTTGTTCTATATTTATCTAAAATATTCTTCTGAAATAACTGAGTGTTTAGATTTTAACTATTTATTTGTTGATTATTATGTCATACTACTAATTGGTACCTACTAGATAACTTACGGTACGATTTCGTCAGGTATGTCAGGTACAGAGTGATAATGCCGATGGTCTTCTCAGTTGAAATGTAGAATAAGTAGAAGCTTTTATTGAACAGGTTAATAATAAATAATTTATGCTAACATGGAACAATAACAAATAATTTAGATCAGCTGTAAAAAGAAAATTATTTTCAAAAACCATTTAAAATTGAGTACTTTACACAATGTGGTTTACGACTGTTATACTGAAATATTTATTTTTACTTTAATTAAATATTTATATTATACGTAAGAATATAATATATCTAAATTAAGCACAGCGCACAAGTTTTGCAAAAAAAAAAAGCCGTAAAAAGTTCCTGTATATAATTAGGTGACAAAGATCTTATTTTTATTGGAGCACTGCAGTTAAGTATTAATTTTACTCATTCGTTGCTTTAAAATCGAAAGAAAAGAATTAGGTATATATTTTGGTCTGATTTGGTGGCATATATTAAGAAAAGGCTTTATTAAAAAAAATTGCCTGACGTCTCGAAAAGTGATCTTTACAATATCCATTAAAGTTTATGTATTAAATTCATACACAAAAAATCTCATTCGCCTATTCATAATTTTATTTAAATTCTCCCAAAGTATTCGTCTCGAAAGGAGATTTCTTTTGTACTTAAATTGGAAACATATCTTTGAAAAAAAAAAAAGAAGCTTTGGTACCATTTTTCTTGTACGTAAAACTTAAACTAAATCTATACGACTAAAAAGGTTGCCTGTGAATTAGTTCATATTACTTTAAGTTTTATGAACAAAAAACTGGTATTTGGTAGTATACGTAAGATTTGGGTATAAGAAAGAAGAAACTACAATTATAAAGAAAAAAACATATCGCAATGTTCAAAGCAAAAAAGCTTAAATGCAGAGAAAAATTACGGCTCATAAAATGATCTTCGTAAATTGTTGGTTCTTATTTATTTTGTGTAACAGGATCAAGGTTCTTAAGATATATTTAGCCAAGGATTTTGATATGTTTTTTGCTGTATAATATCCTTGAAATGTATGTTGTCATAAAAAAGTCAATAGATGACAAGGTTTGGGTCAAAAGAGCTTTTTTGCTCATTATCCAAAAATTTGGGAATAAAATATCGAGGACCCCATTTCGTTGTAAGAAAAATTAAATTATGAAATATTTAACTTTTTAAACTCCCTGTTAAATTAAGGCTTTATTATAAATTGAATCTCATTTTATAAAATATTTATATCCTAAGTAAAGTTTTTTTTATACCTACGACAGAAACTAAAAATTCTTTTTCTTGATTCAATATATTTAATTGGTATATTTATTGTCATTGTCATGTCATAATCATATTTTTTGTAGTAAATGAATAATTATCGAAGATAAGAATAGTAGCCGCCATTTTCTGTTTCGTACTATTTGTGTCTTACCTCACACTGAGCAAGACACAAACGGTAAATGGCAATTAGACATTCCTATTCTTATTTAAAAGTACATTACATTTTAGGTACTACATATTGAGCTTCATATTATTCGTTTTTGCAGTGAATAAATTATTAAAAGCCTTTGGTTTTGTCAATGTTCTAGGCGAACTTTTGTGAGCTAATTAAAGTAAGATATAATTAAACATAGTGTTCATTAGAAACAATAATTATATATTGAAGAAAGAATGTAGTCCATTTTTTACGCAAAGCGAAGACTAAATAAGTCGACTGATTTATTAAATTATATATCTTAGATTATATAATCTTCATAATAACATTTTATTTGAGCTCAACGTATGTCGATGCAAAAAATAGTGATTTTATGGAAGTTAAGTAATGGTGACAGGTAATTATTTACTAAAATTAAAAACTAAAGCGAGGGTTCCAAACGCGCCCGGTCTTAGAAAAACCTACAGCAAACTCAGCTGTGTATTTTTTATTTCCACCATTTCACAATATCTTTTAGGGTAATTATATATTCATTTAGTTATTGATGCTATTATAGAGTGAATCAGTACCCAAGGTTGTTTTTCAAAATAAGTCTTTTACATTCTATTACATATATTCGGTTCATAAAGTTAGCATTCTTTACTATCTATCTTTATGATTCGTTCACAAACAACCGATTTGTCTAGTGTTTTTTTCCTAGAACGATTTCGAGATCACGCCCATATTTGTTTTGAATTCATCCTTGATACCCTCATTAAAAGTGAAATATCGCCATACAATTATACGTATTTTTGAATTGTTACATTGATATATAAATAATTTAAACTGTATTTCCTTTTAATATTTATATGTAAAAACATACCTAGAAAACATGTATATTTGCGTTATTGCTCGATTTAGTATATGCTTAGCTGTAGTTCTAAGTCTGATGTCGGTCTTGGCTGCAACAAATTAAATAGTGACTTAACCAGAACCTTACGTGTACCGATTTACCTATCATGTAATGAATATTTATTTGAACGCCTAGGCCCAGCTAACACCTTTTATGTCAAGGCAATAGTAGGTATACCATCTTTATAACCCTTGTAACAGTTCGTGATCGGCATGCGAAAATCTTTTAGTAATATCACATGAAACAGGTAAATCTATATCAGCGTCTCATGATATGTCCGGTGACAATAGGAAAGTTGACTGAATTTTTTTTATTGTTTTTCTTAAAATGTTATGTTACTTTCAATCTAAAATAGAGAGAAATTTCGCTTTTTAGTAATGATCATAAGTAATATTGACGTTTAAATCTGGTAGTAGGACTACTTGCCAAATGACAGAAAAGGATGCACGAACAGAATAATGACATCACCGCCATTTAGTTGCTGGCGTGCGAGAGAGATAGCGAATTGCCTCATCCCCTTCCCCCTCTATATTCCACTCTACCTTTTAAAATATTTTTACTGTCTCATTTGTTCTAAGGCTAATAGGCATTATGGCGGTCAACAATGTATCATATTTTCCATCGTGACCAGTGTGCGAACTGGTGAATCGATCATAGATTTTCCTTATACGTGAAATAGGTAAATGTCACTATATTAAGTAATACGTACAATAGACAAATACAATATAGTTTCTCGATACAAGTATGTATATTTCGCACATTGACATCAAGATTGTTCATAAATAAAAAATACATACCTACATACATAGTTTTTCGAATGTTTTCTATATTTTTTCACTTCAAACAACTGTATATATCCAGTTGGAAATTGTTCCTTTATTTTTACTATATTGTATTTGTTTGAAAAGCAATTGTGTTTTTAAATATATGTTATTTATTGTGTTGTTCGTAATATGTATAATGGTAATGATACTGCTGCAATATTATATCGTTATATTGTTAAACTTAAAATAACGTTCTATATATTTTTAGTTTACTGTTATATTATAATTTAGCTTTTAATAATCTACTACAAATATTTATTAAAAAATTAAAATAAAAATTACTATAAAACCAAATAATATATTTTGAGAATGTTTAAAATAAAATCAATTCTATAAAATGGAATACAGAAGTCTATACAGATTCTTTTTTACGAATAATTAAATTATTTACTATTGAAAGCGACGCACAAAGAACATTATTTATTTTACTCGGTAGTTACAGTAAGTCTTCATATTCACTGTACGCGAAAAAAAACAAATAAAAAAAAATGTGTGTCACTAGACATACTTTATTAAAAGCTACGCCGGATGAAAAACGCGGAAAACGTTTTTGTTCACAAATTAAATACCATAATACATCCGTCGCGACACATATTCTAGTTGAGGTTATATATTAATATATTTTCGCGTAGTATTCATATAGATGCTATAACTTACCAGGTTTATTGTTGAAACTGAACGTTTTATATCTATTTCTTATTTATATATAAGCGAGATTTGTATAAGGTCTTAAGTTTAATTTCTTAAAGAGATTTTTTAGAAACTTAGTGATGCTTGACAATTTTAGTTACCAAATTTTATACCTAGAGAATGAAATCGTTCACTATTTTTGGGCTGTGTATTTGTACCATTAAGGGAGATAAGAATTCAAGTCGAGCATAATTTTATAATATAGCATAATTCAATAAAATATTATTATACTTTGGTAATGGCTGTTCCATAAATTTTTGTCCGAATTTGGAATACTGTAGATGTTACTTTTAGACAAAATCAATGCATACTCATATCAGAAAATTTTAGGGGTCAAAAGTATAAAGGATTTTTAGTTAACATTTCATCAATCTTTTTTTGTTTATTAGCGCAAAAAGAATTCCAGGTTCGGGTAAAATACATAGAGTTTTTGGCGCGAAATCTCCGTGTAGAATATTTTTTTACATAATATTATAAGACTCCCATATATTATAAACATTAAACATGTCACAAATACTATTTTGTAATTTAAACCTAGTTCCTAACCGGGATACAGGATTTTTTAATGTAATTCGATCAAGATAAGATTAAGAATGTTAAACTGCCATTTACGATTTCTGTTCTGTTCACGGACGTCTTGCACTGAGCTAGATAGAAATAGAAAATGGCGGCTTATCTTTACTTTTCTATCCTGATAACACTACAATTAATAATAATTTTTTAACCATATTTTTAGTGTTTTTTTGTATATTTTGTTTAGGACCCTCTATCCTAACACGTATTTTTTTTATCTTTTATTTTCATTAGAAAACTTTTTTGGTTTTAATAGTATTAAATTACAGATAATATGGATTTACACAACAAAAAAAAAAACTTTAATGCATTTTTTGACTCTAGAACAAAAAGGAAATACGTGTTATAATTTAACTTTCGACAAATCATTCTCTTACATTTTTAACAAACTACCACAATCTATAATCTAACAAAAACTGTCATTAAGATCATGAAAAAGTCAGGCCCAAATTACTTAGTAGATTTATAGAATCAAAACTCCTTAAAATTAATCTTTCTCACCTTTTCCTACAAAATAATAATTCATGCAGACCCTACATTGTAAATAAAAAAAAAAGAATGTTTGTTTTATATGGAGCACTAACTGATGCTTGTGACAATGCCCGCGTGGATTTATGTTTTTTAAATTCCAATGGGAGCTATCCAGGTTTTTTTTCCTTTTATTTTCTTGGGGGTTTCGTCAATACTGAACTCCCCAGGTTAAAAAGAAGCTATTGTCCTTCCTCAGGATGCGAGGACCATATCCTTGCCCAATGTTATCGACATTAGTTAAGTTTAAGACAGTGTGACAGGCAACAGACAGACTAGAATGCATTTTAGAGTAGGGCGCACTTTTAAGTTAGAACCGACCTAACGATCGCAAAATTGCTGTAGTAACAAGTAGATGCCAGTTAGATAAAAGCTTTGAATGTTTGTTATAAAATGTTTACTCACTTGTTATCCATTTTGCCCTTTAATGTGAAACGCTTGTTATTTATAAGATTTATATGATTATATGGAAAGTTTACTGAGTCTATTTGTGGTTTTATTTAAATAACTACTAACCCCATACTCATTCGGCCAAAATCAACGTTAGGAGTAGGTAAGACAATAGTGCAATGGTGGGGTTCGAACCTGCGACCTTTCAGTTTTCAGTCGCACCTTTAACCGTTGGGCTGTTGAGGAGGTAATTATATAAACAATGGATACAATATGGACTCGAATGAGAAGTACAAAGAGATATTACGTCGTTCAGGAAATACAAGCAAAGGTCTAGGTAAACATGTTTTTGCTTATTCTAAACTAGGCAGATAGCCTACGTGAATGTGATAGTCTACCATTATTTCAGAGTTATTCACATAAAATACATTTTAATTGATGAGTCCTACTCCTATAGAATGGTCATGTATTTTTTTATATGAATAGCGGGCAAACGTGCTGGCGGGTCTCCTGATGTAAAGTGATTACCGCCGCCTATGAACACTTGTAGTTCCAGAGGCACCACCAATGTGTTGCCGGCTTCCAAGAGAATGTAATCACTCCGTGGCCGGCTTTTCAGGAATTTATTAGTCCGCCCCTTGAATAACTTCTTATTGTAATGAAGTTACTAAACTAAAAATAAATATTAGGTAATTTAAATAACAGTAGGTACCCAAGTAATAAAAGTGGGATCGAAGTCCATGCCACCCGAAAAGTACCAACCACAGTGTACTGGGCTCTCACCGCATTTATTAAGTTAAAATAAAGAAAGTTACTTTCATTAAAAAACGCTGCGCCTGGGCGCCACTCGACTCAGCACGTATGCCTTGGAAGCTAGTTAGTCATTTGGTTGCTTTACCTTCCTCATAAATATATCGAGAGGAAATTACTACGGCAAACTCGTCGAGATAAGTTTAAGCTCAATACAAATATCTGGAGGAACTTCCTCACAGCTGGTCATTCTCGTGACATCACTTTACTTAAACATATTATATTATGTTATATCAGTGACTCAGTTGAATACATGCCTCGGGACTGGCCACATGTGCGTTTCCTATGTTAGATACAATACGATTTATTAGTATTTAGTCTAGCTTTAAGTTACCTAATAGTGTAATAGTGACTGGATTACTACACATGTGTTAGCTAATAACGATTACGTGAAGTAATTATATTGGGTATTTACTTAGTTACTAATAAGTGGTGTACTCTAATTGGAATTGGAACGGATTTTAAGGTAAGTAAAGTTAACGTTTCTTTTAGACAATCGCCAGACATGAGTTCATTGTGTGCCTGTGTGTGTAATGGATAATATTTTGAAGCCTCAATAGCGTAACGCTTCAAGGTACGGTTTGAAAACCGAAAGGTCGCTAGTTCAAACCCCACCCGTTCCACTGTTGTCGTTATTACTCCTATCACAAGCTTTATGTTTAGTTGGAGTGAACTGGGAAAAGTAGAATACCCATTAGTCAAGTTCATCTTGGCTAAGACTCGATGTCCTCTAAAGTACCTTGCTCTTAGACTTCTCGGACGGTGGTTTTGCAATGTCCCGGGTTCAATTACAATACCCGTAATATTTAAACCGTTGTTGTGGCCATCGTACCAATATGTAGTCCGCATCTACATGTGGTTCTGAATATAAAATTTATGCAAACTTAATGCATGAGGATTTTTGAAATTTTCTCTACTTTATCGACCGATAGACTTCCTAGTGGAAGTCTATCATTTTATCTTTAGGCCTTGGTCTTGCGCAGCCTGTATCCAACGGCTCGCTGCGACTTAATCGGTCTGCATCAGTGTTAGCCTTTACCTTGGGTAGGTAAATGCTGATTGTGGATATGTTTATGTGGAATGTAACGACATAAAAACTCTAGACCGCCTGAATTTCCCATTTCAAAATCACAGCTTCAACTCTTGTGACGAGTAGGTACCAACGTATAGCTCATAGAGTTGTATGTGCGGTGCTGTGTTTGGGAAAGTACTTACCTATTGACGGTACCTAACGACACGCACACAGAGTCACTGCCTCAGTGTATAACTCACCACTCAGTGCATATCTAGCGTTACCTTTTATATCTTTCTTAAACCTGATAGGCGTCTTCTAAACATACACTTCTATGCAATAGAGGCATACAACAAAAAAAAAAAAAAAAAAGAAAAAATCCAGCGGCTCCATGCGACTCGTCTCTATACTTCTATTAACTTCTCTTGAAGACATTTCGTCGCATTGGACAAACAAGGTCCTAAGTGAAAAAAAAAACGTGGGTGGCGCTATAAAATAAGTTAAACTATGTACTATAAGCTATTGTATCGATTCTTTTCCATTTCAGTTCAATATTTTACCATTCAACTTTGTAAACATTCGTATAACCGTGGCGTGATTTTCGTTTCACTGATGTTTTTCCTATAATGTCAGACATCTGATAATAACGAGTGTTCCATTTGTTTTATCTGACCATTAATCAGTTCAGCTAGACTTCATTTCATACCTACAAAGTCCCTACTATTAGTTCTATAGTCTACTACTATAATACCTACCTAGTAAGTACAAACGAACAAATGGTTTGTCTCCCACGCCTCAGACGGTATAGGTATATCTACTACTGTTTAATATATTAATTATTAACTTGAGAAAAGAAAAACTACACCGCATGATCTAAAAGTATATTGTTCCAAAGAAGCTATAAATTCTTGTACTTACCTACCTATTCCTTTTGATTTACGAGAAGAAAACACGACCCTGTAGAGTTAACATACGCGCCACGAGAAAATTTTACCTACACGTTTACTCGTAATCTCTCTATTTTTGCCTACACCTTTACTCGTAATCTCTCTATCTCTATAGAGATTCACGAGTAAACGTGTAGATAAAATTTTCTCGTGGCGCGCATATGTTAGCCCTGCTGGAAAGCTTGCGGCATAGTACAACGCTAAATCGATTCGTGTAACGCTTTGCCAGTAGAGTGGTACAGAGTAGAGTGGTTTTTATTGGATGACAAGATAGTCCTTTACTGTGATCTCATCTGATGGTAAGTGACGATGCAGTCTAAGTTAATAGCGGGCTAACTTGTAAGGGGTATGGCAGTGTACATTCAACCCATACCCCTAATCTATTTCTACACGCCATCGTACCGGAACGCTCAATCGCTTGGCGGCACGTCTTTGACGGTAGTGTGGTAACTAGCTACGGCCAAAGTCTCCCACCAGGTAAAATTTAATTTGATGATTGACCTACCATCGATCGAGGAAATTATTTTTCAGTCTAAGCTACGGTGTCAACTGATCCACGCCAATCGGCAACCGCAAATGACTGGATTTGGTTACACTCCTAACGCTCTAAGCAACCTATATTATATTCTTACTATTCTTACTCCAAATCATAGATACTCTTTGGGCGAAAAAAACCGAAAGAACCTTTCCCCCGTCAATGGTGAAAAGTGCACATTCATATTCACTGAGCTTTCAAACTGCCATTATCAGATAGATAACCGATATTACATGTACTTACTAGATATTGATAAAAACGTTCATGTATTTTCCGATGGGCAACCTTGCACGAGGGAAAAATATATACCTAGGTAGTAAGTGTACACTGTACGTATACATCAAGTTAAAAAAGTTCCGTCCTTTTCCTATACATTATTTTTTGAAGCTGAAAATAGTTTGTTCAGAATCAGTTACCTAATTAATTGCAATAGTATTTAAACCACTTTCCAATTGATCTCACAAAAATAAAGACACAAGCGAGATACAGTATTTCTCTACTTACAATCTACCTAATTACTTAGAATGTCGTTACGTAGGTAGGTTCCAATAGTGACGTCGTTCTACGGACCGTAGACACAGATAACGTTACTTAGGTCCACGTTATCGTATGTAATTTAAAACACTTGAGTGATTAGCTGCGTTCAAAGTCTCTACATTCAAATAACCATAAGACATAAGGAAAAATGTTTATTCAATATAAAATTAAACTCTAAATTATAATAATATTATACTACAACTATTTCTAAAATTAAAACTATTAATAATAATAATTATTTCTAAAATTAAAACTAATATAAAACTAATATAAACCTAAAACCTCATCGATGTCACCGCAGCGCGGCATGGTACCCAAGATGCTGGCAGCATTGCCCCTTTGAATGGCCAAACTAATTCTTTGGCCAAGGTAGCTGCCAGCTCTTGGATCCCCGGTGGACTCGATGATCTTTTTACATAGCTCTCCAAAAAGAGCTCGAGCCCCCGGGCCCCACGGCCCCAAGGTCTCCACCCCAAAAGGCACAAATACGAAACTACCATCAAGATTTTCATATTTGCGCCTCTTGGCCTGTTCGGCGCTAGTAGCCGCCGCACCCGCCACAGAGGAGGTCGCTTGTAAATGGGATGCAGCTAAAGTGTCTGCACACGTGGCATCCCAAACAAGCGACCTTCCCTTACTCCAAGGCACCAACGTCATACCATCCGGCCTCTTGCCATCGCTACGCGCCAAGCCAATAGGCTCTAATACAGCTGGCACGTGAGCAGTAGCAAGAGATCTACGGATGATATCGTTGAGAGAGCTATGGCGGGAGAAGCGGCCAGCGCTCCTCGAACAGGAGAGTCCATGGTGACCGTAGGCGTCAACATCGTCCCCGCAGTGGCATCGGTGAGGCTGAGTTATTTTGGCGCCAAGCCTAAGACCGACTACCACCGAAAGAGTGGTGTGGTCTAACATTGTTCCCAGGTTGGCAGAAGGGAGAGCGTGGAGCCAGTGGCCGGACTCTTTTGCAGAGACAGCGAGAAGACGAGCACGTTCTTTTTTTGAAGTTGTTTGGTCTAAAAGGGATTCGAATGATTTTTTACACAAAATGTCGTCCCACTGTCTCTGGGAACAAAGAGAAACAGGCAACCGGCTCGGGCTAAGCACTGACCATTCTTTTCTTGCCTCTGCCAGAAACGATACCTCTATGGAACCCAGTGACGGGGAGATTAATTTACCATAGAGATTATGCGTACTATGGACAGAGGAAAGAAAAGCTGGCAGCGCAACACTGGAGATTTTACGGATACCCAGACCGCCATATCTGATCGGCAAAGACGCCTGGGACCATGCCTGATTACCCATGGGACAATTTAAAATATTTGTTAATGCATTTTTAATAAAACAGTCCAAATTTAGCAAAAAAGTGTTAAATTTCCAAAGTGGTGAACATCTGAGAAAATAAGTAAATTTTGGTACAAATAAACAAAACCGAAAGATTGTAAGTGCCATGTGAGGGTTAATTTCGAAAAGGTGATGGGAAGAGTTATTAAATTTAGAAATTATGTCATTAAAAAACTGAGGTACTGAAGCCTCTAAAACAGGTGCTCCTAAGAGGCGAAGTGACTCATCGTTTAAAATTTTAATACCAGGAGCTATGTCATTAAATTTATTTAGTACATGCAGTTTTGATTCAGCCGAAAAAGAATTTGGAATATAAATTTCACATTTATCGAAGTTAAGTTCTAAGCCAATAGTTTTAAATTTTGATATAATACTTTCTAGATCGTCTAAAACAGAATTCACTTCACCACCTAAAGTCCCATCATCCAAATACCAAACATTAAATTTGGAATTTAGAGCCGAAATTATAGGATGTATGGCCAAACTGAAAATAGCAGGGCCAAGTGGATCTCCCTGCTGGCAACCGACAGCGGAGCTCAGAACATTCTTTTTATACATAAGTTTGGAATGTTCTCGGTAGCACTGCGTTAAATATGGAAAAAGTTGTGGTAATTTGTTTTTAATTTCCGAGAGGAGGACTCCCCGATCTACTGAATTGAACGCATTTTTTACGTCAATTTTGAGGAGTACTTCCTCTCGAGAGTTAAGGAGGAACGTACGAGCAGCATGAACAGCCGCTTCACATCCCCCCTTAACTCCAAAGCCTAATTGAATCGGAATAAATGTAGATGAAATCAAAGGTAGAATTTTTTTACAACAAATTTTAGAAACGACGCGCCGGATCGTTGAACCTACTGCTATGGGACGAATACCGCCATCCTTTTTTCTCAAGGCACATAAATTTGCTCCGTATAGAGTATTTACGATTTCCTGGGGTACTCGTCCAGACAGCATCAGGTTCACCAGATCTGTGATGGATTTCAGAAGGGCACCACCCGCATCAACGTTTGCACCACAAACTAAATCTTTATAGTGTTGTGGTGACAAACCGTCGAGCCCAGCAGCGGAACCACTTCTGAAAGACATCAAAGCTCCCAGCACGTCATTTGTAGTGGCCTGAAAAGCAGAATCGATGTTTATCTGTGAGTCTGGAAAAGATGAATCAGGCGATGGGGATGGGTGTTTGGAACGCAGTGCTTCCAGAGTCTCCGCTGTGTCAGGGGCAATTGTGTCACTAGAGAACAAGAGCCGGGCCGCTCCCTTGAGGTCCCCATCACTTATTTTATTTTCAATGTTTTTTTTTTTATTGTAGTTCAGCTTTAAAAATGGCTGGAAAAGTGGATTTAACTGTACAGAACTATTGCAAATATCATTGTCATTTTTAATGCAGTTATTTTTTATTTTTTGTGTAAGGGAGAGGCTTTGTCCCTTGTCTGCGTGTAGCGTGCGGTACGCGAAGGTAAGCAAGAGCTCCCAGCTACGGCAGGAGTTGTGAGAGATAACATTATCTATAGTTTTTTTTAAAGAAGATGAAACTGAATGGCGTGAACCTCGAGGAATGCGTCTGATTAAAGGAATGGAATTCTTCAAAGTGCTTAATGATTCCCAAAGGGGGACACTACAATCATTAAACGGGAGGGAGGTAAATGAAATGGGAGGTATCGATGACGCAACTGCTGTTTTGTGAACTCTACCTACATGAATTTTTAAACCTTTATAATTTTTAAAAAACCGAGGCTGGGAGCACTGTTCACAACGCACGCTATCCTGTGACATATATCAACCCTGACTCTTTCAAAGTAGAACAAATTGCTTGGCGCCAAAACAAAACATATTGATAAATAATAATAATAGAACTTATACAAACTAAAACTTAAAATAATTCAAAAAAAACACGAGCAAAACTATAATGTAGCACTTGTATGGGCACAACAACGGTCTTGGGTCACCACGAAGTGATTGAGTCTGGTACTTTCAAAATAAGGGTCTTCGGGCTTTTGGGAAACTTCCAAAAATAAATTTATTTGCAGCCGACGTTTTCGAATCACAATAAATAACTTTTTATTTATTTATTTGTATGTATGAACTGTCAAGGATATTTTTAGACAGATTTAGTTTTAAATTTAGCCGAAATTGCCTAGTATTTTATGCATTTGAACATTTCTCTCACGTAATTAATTAAGATTTCTCTCTAAAAAAAAAAAAAAAAAAAAAAAAAAAAAAAAAAAAAAAAAAAAAAAAAAAAAAAAAAAAAAAAAATAAGACATAAGTATGTATTAATATAATTTAAGAAAACATAGCTTATAGACTATGTGCTTGGAATAAAACAATGTTTTCGACTCCTCTCCTATCCAAATCCTCCAAAATCTAAAATATCCTCCTGTACCATCCAAATAAGCGGAAAGCTTGTGCTAGCAGTGGGCACGACGATATAGTGCAACGGGTGGGGTTCGAACTTGCGACCTTTCAGATTTAGTCCGCAGTCCTTTAACTGTTGGGCTATTAAGGCTATGATGATGATAAACTTTTTGTCTCTCCTTAGATTATAATTTTGTGACGCACAAAAATCATACCTAGCTATGATTAGTTTATTTGTTCTTCAACCAACAACATGAATAATATTCTATGTACAACACGATATGAGCTTGGAAGCTCACCATATCGTGTTGAAACTGGTTGAAACTAAATTGTATCGTACGATCGTACGAGTACTAATCTTGTCGATAACGCGATATCGATGAAAAACATTGATGTAACTACCTACCCACAGCTTGTTGCCTTCATGATTTTAGGTTTTTTTGGGTTACTTGCGTCAGAAAATAGTTACTTGCGTCAGAAAATGGAAATAAACACCTACTTAACAAAAAAAATTAGCAATTAAATAAATTGCCTCGGTCATTTTGGTCGCCATTACGAGTATAATTATACCTACTTATTTTGTCTAAATAGGCACCTACTATGGCAAAGGACATTCTACTAAAGAAAAAACATTTCTCCATCTACAACAAGGATAATAAAATTGTTACCGGATTTCGAAATATTGGATTTGACATCCGTCATAATGATTTTGTTCGTATAAAATGTATCTATATACTTAATCTATGTCGCCCGTATCATAATAAGTAATAACGAATCCATTGACACTTCAAAATCTGCTCAGTAGTTTAGGCGTTATAGTAGAACACACGCAAATACAAACATGTACAATGTACATACACAAAATAGAGACCTGAAACGATAACCCCCATTTTGGCTTTGGTATAGCCGGATAAATAAATCGAACCAAAAATAAATGAATGATTTATGATACCTACTATGGTACCGAGCTATGAAATGACTGCCTAACATGGTATGTACCTATATTAGGTATATTATTTAGACATAGAGGGCGGCGCTATCCCTTACGGCAAGATTTATGGTCCTAATTTATTCCAATGTTAGTAAATCAATATTTCCGCAGTGGGCCCGTAGGCTTTAGACACGAATGATGCAGATGGTGCCACGAAATCATAGTTAGAGATTTTTCTTTTTTTATTATTCTGTTTCACAAAGACAAAGAGAGTGATACTAAACCATGACGTCACGAGCGAGTAGCAATTTGGGCAAATTTTCAGTACTGTAAGTTAATTCAATGACAACTTTTAATGAACTTAAAAGTGGGTAGTCGCGGTGGGCGTCCATTAAAACTAATTTATAAAGCTTAATTACTGTAGCCGGCAGCTGGCCGGAATTACTTACCTTTGGTAAATGGAAATATATTATGTATGTTTATTAAAGATCTACCGATTAGATAACTACTTATTTGGTGTCGTATTAACAATTTTTCTGCACGTTGGTCTAGTGGTTAGCAGGTTCGACTGTAGATGACGAGGTCTTGGGCTCGATTCCTGAGTCGGGCTAAGTGTTTTCTGTTAAGAAATTCTCACTACTAGTCCGGAGTTAGGAAGCTGGCGACGTAAGCCCTGTGCCTCGAACTCGAAGCCGTCGGTTCTGCGCTCGATCTCTCACCTGTCGTGTCGGATTTCCGTCCCAATGGACTATGAGAGTGAGGGAATAGAGAGTGCATCTGTAGCTCCATACACTTTCCGCACACACCTATACATAGTTGGCATCTGTGACCGGATTGGAGGACGTAGTCATGTATGTATGTAGTTACGTATGTTCCACCGTAGCGTCTAAACTACTGAGCCAATTTTGATGAATGAGGTGTCAATCGATTCGTTATCACATAATACGTATATAAGCTAGGTACATTTTATAAACGTGACGTACGTTAGGTACATCCAATTTTCTTGTCAATTATGTATTTATAAAGAAGCAGGTGCGTATAATATTACCTTTTATATGTTGAAAGGAGGCATAGGAGCTAGGGCGTATTTGTTAGCGACAGGAGCCCATTATCGAAATAAGACGTGTTGTAATCAGATAAAGGGCCTGATGTGTGTACACTGTGTAGACAGCGCCACTCGCCTGAATTACGTCGTCAATAACGTAACGTGACGTGACCACTTGACCAGCCTGTAACGCCTACCTGGGGCAAATTCTGGCGTCCGGAGCGAATGTGCTACTATCGTAATACTTTTTTATATCATACTTGCTCAGTAACTAGGGATTACAATGGTGGAAAGTCTCCTTGTAAGTTGGTGTTTGCAATTCAAGGCAACATTACGTCGCACTATGCTTTAATTGTAATGTTCACATTACAGTTCAAGCTATGCAAAACTCCTTGGTAAACAATCTCTTTTCTTATAAAATGGTAAGAAAACTTTTTACTGAAAAAAAAAAAAACACTGAACATGGCGGCATTTAATTTCCATACATTTCAAACTATGCAAAACTCCTTGGAACTCAGAGCAGTAAAAAAAAAATGGAAAACTATTTACGAAAAAAAAATGGAAATGGCGGCATTTCATTTGATCTGAAAGTTTGTGAAGTTTGTTCGTAAAGGGATTTAAGTTATTTACAACAATGTCAAGCACTTCATCAGATGATGAAAAAGGAGGAGAGCCTGATTTTTGTTTGCTTGAAGCAGAACAAATGATGCAAAACCTTTTGCCGGATAAGTCCAAAGATACCTCGCAAGAATGATATAAAGTAGAATGCTTACCTCGGTTGCAAGTAGCTATTACACCCTCGAACTATATTCACCCTCGCTCGCTGCGCTCGCTCGTGTGACTAAATATCTCGGGTGCACGCGATCCATTAGCGCCCTATGCGAGCTGCGCTCGCACTGGCGCCAAATTGGATCTTGTTCTGTAATAGCTTACTTACGTCCCTTGTGTAACAATCTACTATTATATGTTTTTTTTTCGTGAATTTTTCCGATATTTTAATAGTTATTCGAGATGGAGACAAATACAACAAAATCAAAAACTATGAAAATCGGTCCAGCCGTTCTAGAGCTATAAGTGTTCGAACAAACCGGACTTAGTTTTAATATTAAGATTGTTTAATCTCAATAATATGTATTAAATTAAACGAACTATAAGAAGTATGTTAAACAAAATAATAATAATAATTCATTTCCACATACGAATATTTATTCGTAGATTGAACTACCTTATTCATTTATTACTAAATTGTTATTTATTTATTACTAAATTGTTATTCTAACGGAGCTTAATTTACTAGCTTAACACTTAAAAAAAAAGTAATACTTTTTGTCTGCGACTTTGCCCACGAGGAGTTTTTATTAACTCTGCGGACCCTTTGTTTTTCCGGGATCTTACCTACGAGTATGTTACTCTCCAGTTTCTCGAAAATAACCATACAAAAAATTACATCGATCCGTTGCTGCGTGATTGAATGACAAACCAAAAAACAAACACATTTTCCCATTTATGAGACGTACGGATGAGATTTGAGACCACGATAATGTCTTTCAACTCATTTGGGAACGTGAAACAGCGAAAAACGTTGGGAAGTTTGAGGACAGTGATTGTACACTTCAAGGCGAACAGAAATGCTAAGTTCTTTCGTGATCAGTTCATTAAGCCTAGACACAGTTTAAGAGGCGGGATTGAGTTGTTTGAGTTGGAAGTGTCTACATTCAAACAACTCAATTTCTAGATGTGTATGAATAAATATTATTATTTATATCGATACATAAATACAAAATAGCGCATGCATACATATCGCTTTAGCCTTTATAAAAAAAACCATTATCTAAATACCTATATAAAAGGAAAAGGAGGAAAAGGTAACTGATTGCCTGACTGACTGAGTGACTGATCTATCAACGCACTAACGCACAGCCCAAATCAGTGGACGTTTTGGGCTGAAATTTGGCATACAAATAGCTATTATGACGTAGGCATCCGCTAAGAATAGATTCTTGAAAATTCAACCCCTTGGGGCTATAGTAGGGGGGTTGAAAATTCTAGAGGGCAAAAATAGAGAATGTTATTGTCCTACCTTGCTTGCTGAATTTTTATCCGAACATAAATATGGATAGATAATATTCCACACCCTTCCAAAGGTTATTTTGAAAAATCCTAAAGCCTATCCTATCTCTTAAATCTATTTTAATTTTCATTTTCTATTTATAAACGTAGAAAACATAAAAGTATGATTGGTAGGTATTCTGTGGTGGAGAAAATGATTTTCCAACGTTTTCATCCTATTTTCATTTCAGCTGCCTTGTCATTTATGTACCTATTATAAGTATACTTATATCTATAGGTCTAGTATTTAAGTAATATTCTATTCAGCGGGCTTTATTCGTCACAAATGAATACATTATAGAATATTCAACGTCGTATTACGCTGAACGCAAATCTAATTTGTCTTTCAATAGCGGTTTTGGAAGACGATTTCGTATCGTTTATTTAATCAAGCCTGTCTTGATTTGAAAATGAAATGCATTGGCTAAAGTTTGCAGCCTCTAGATATCATCATAGAAAGTATAGAAGTTTCTTTGTCAAATTTCTTGTGATCGATGGTCGGCTAACTTGAAATTGTAAGTCTGTTGGTACTCTTTTAGAGAGAAAAATGAAACTCGAAAATAGATTCAATAGAGTGGAAAAGGCTTCCGCAAAAAATAGGCAATGTTAATAGAAGTGTCACATTTATCAGTGAATGCGAGCCTCGTGTCCGCAACAATGGCCGTCGGAATCCCGAGCGCGTTTATTACATGTTTGCTGTTACTGAATTACCGAATTCGAGACGAAAACTGCTGTTGTCAAGCGGGAACATTGTGTACGTTGAATGTTGATTACATCGATGGTTTTAGCGCTCTTTTTTTTATTTTTAGCGAGCAAACGAGCAGGCGGGTCATCACCTGATGTTAAGTGATTACCGCCGCCCAATGAACACTTGTAGCACCAGAGACACCACCAGTGCGTTGCCGGCTTTTTAAGAATTTGTTGGTCCGCCCCTTGAATAACCCCATGTTGTAATTCAGTTGCTCTGCCTATCGATTTTATCGTCATAGAAAGTATTTAGATATTAATATTTTGATTGAATTTAATTTGTTGGAATGGTATTCCTTTATATGCACGTACTTAGGCGTGTAATTGGCGAGCAATTCTAGAAAACGAACTAAGGTATGATACTGTTAAGCCACACTGCAAACTGCAGTTTTTCAATCCACTTGCAGTGGAAATGTAGTCCATCAGCCTAGTTCCCTAGGTTTTACTAGTCTTCTCAGGTTTGTCAAGAGATCTTAAGCGAACCTACCTGAAAAAAATTCGCGAAAAATTAAGGAAAATGCAGGGAATAAAACTCGAGACTAGCTTTTTCCTGAAATTACCTAGCTGAAAACTTCAACAATAAAATCCAAAAATTTAATGTTAATATATGAACTTCTCTAATCTGTGGGTTTTATGAATATTTTATGTTTAAAATTAGAACACATTCCTTGACATTGACTCTGTGATTTTTCCTTATACATCAAAATGTAAGATGATAATAAAACATAGCTTTTAAATGTATCGTGTAATATTATTATATATTTCCTTCAATATATCTACCTACATATATCATATTATTCGATGTATTGATTAATATAAGTTTTCACAGTTTTCTACATCGAATCATCGAATACGAGCTCATTCATACATTTAGCTACCTACATACTTAGTACCTATAGCACATCCTATAGCCTGTACCCTTAGAATGTGATCGACGTGCGCATCATTACGCTAATAGCATGTCACTATTGTTTTCTTGAAAGACACCGATAGCCCTCCAGTCATTTATTAGTGGAATGTTCTAGTTTTCTTTTTAAGCTTGGATTATTTTGTTTTGTTCTTCAGCTATATTACTCGTACTTAGGCCGCATCTTCACTTACCATCAGGTGTGATCGCAGCCAAGCGCTAGTCTATATATTTAAAAAAAAACTTATTCTTTGCTCTATTAAATTATTTAAAAAAAAAAGACGTGTGGCACTCGGGGACTGCTAAAGACTAAAGACTAAAGCTATTGCATAGCATTTTTGGCGTTGATAAAAAATGCGCCATCTAGCGGCTCACCGTAGAGGAGTCCCGTGTCAGATTATTTTCGTTACGGAATTTCTGGATTCGGTCTCCACGCTGGCCCGCGATAGAAGCTATGCAATAGCTTAAAAAATAGTTTTAACCCGCGGTTTCGCTCCCGTCATCTATTAATAGATAGACACAAAGTTATAGATAGAAGATAACGTCTTGCTGTTTGCTGATACATATGTATAGTGAAAATAGGGATGTAAGTTGCGATACATCTATGGAATCAAAAACGTTATTTTTTGTAGTTAGGTACAAGTAACATCATCCACTCAGTATACAACTCATTGATGAGTTAACTCAGTTTCTTATCTCAAACGGCTGCCTTTCAGAATACTAAGTATCCTTTTGGATTACTAATGGAATAAATACTTCATTTACGTACACACAAGGAATTCCTTACATTTTATCTATTAAAAGTATCAAGTTTACTTGTGGTAAATGAAGCAGGTAAATAAAATTAGTTGTTTTAATTATTATTTTTATTAATTGAATTTGATGTCACGGGCAAAAGCTAGTCTCGTGATAATTATAGGTCAATCTAATAAATAAAATTAAAAAGATCATCCACCTCGAAGTAAACCAGTTACCAAGGTAGTCTAATTTAACTAACACATGCAGATGAGACACAAGTGTCTAAATAAAACAGAAACAGAAATCCTGTTAATCCTACATTAATAGGATTAACAGGATTTCTTTTCTGTTTCTGCAGGATTATAAATGCGAAAGTTTGGATGTATAAATGGATGGATGGATGTTTGTTACTCAATCACGCCGCAACGACTGGACTGAACCGATTTAGCTGAAATAGGGCACAGAGATAGATTGTACTCTGGAATAACACATATACAACTTTTTATCCGGAAAATAAGAGAGTTCCCGCGGGAATTAAAAAACCTTAATCTACGCGGACGAAGTCGCGGGTATAAACTAGTAACATACATACAAGATTTTTTAGAGGTAAATTTTTGATAAATTAATATTTTATTTTATTTTCAAAGCTAAAGGTAATCAACCCTTGTATCACCCTGGCTGTCACATATTTCTGGAACGGTGTAGAAAAGGAAGGACATTGGCTTGTTTCTACTCGCAAGGATAAACTTAAGCAATATCGCTTTGTTCTTGTACTTGTTACCTTCGGACATTTATTTTACTTTTATATTCCTACTTGTTACGAAGGAGTCGTATAATCGGTCTGTTTACTTACTTTTTTTTTATTTTTATTCTATGACAAGATAGCCCTTGACTGCGATTGCACCTGATGGTAAGTGACGATGCAGTCTAAGATGGTAGCGGGCTAACT
The DNA here is from genome assembly GCA_038048805.1 of Hipparchia sbordonii. Taxonomy (NCBI): domain Eukaryota; kingdom Metazoa; phylum Arthropoda; class Insecta; order Lepidoptera; family Nymphalidae; genus Hipparchia; species Hipparchia sbordonii. Next base: position 13,974,907 of record CM076099.1, on the reverse strand, counting down.
TGGAAGGGGTAAAGCAGTGTAAATTCAACCCATACCCCTAATCGGTTTCTACACGCCATCGTGCCGGAACGCTAAATCGCTTGGCGGCACGTTTTTGACGGTAGGGTGGTAACTAGCCACGGCCAAAGCCTCCTACCAGACCAGACCAGAGACAATTTAGAAATAATAAATTACTAAATTGCCCCCGCCGGGAATCGAACCCGAGACCTCCCAGTTATAAGACCACAGCTCTCACCACTGCGCCAGGGAGGTCGTTACTTACTTAATCAATCCTGGTAGATGTACCGATCATAGTGGAGTTTTATGAGGATTTCGTCTTGACTGCGACCTCACCTGGCGACATGAGAAAATGAAGTCTAAGGCTGAAATCTATAGACCGCACTCTCACTCTGCTCAAGACTCAAGATAGAGATAAAACGAGACAGACTTATGTCGGAGCATATTTGTGTCTCGTTTTAACTCTTATCTTAAGTCCGAGCTAAGTCAGAGCACGCTCTATAGATCTCAGCATAAGATAGAGACGGGCTACACTAGACTAGAGATATGGCAATCTATATTCAACCAATAGTCCTGATCGGTTTCTTCTACGCAGTTAACTTTTAACTATTGTATTTTTAAAAATTAACCAATTCCGGGATCGCGGGATCGAATCTTGAACGACACTACATCAGAAAGGTAAACTTATCGTAAACCTTGAGTCAAAGAAACTTGAATCCAAAGTTTTTAATATCATCAGGTAAATGACAGAATTTCAGCTTCCAACAGTAACAGTAATTCCAAAAGAATTTAATTAGTTTTCCATCTATTGTCGCTGCAGGAGCTTTTTGTTGCAAACTAAAACTATTTTCCATTATGTGAGTCATAATGGAAAATAGTTTTTAGTTAGAGCTGATGGCTTTCAAAAGTTACGTACCTACTTTAAGAAGTTGCTTTCGATTATTATGATTTATGATACGTTGGTCGTCCAAAACTTCGATTCTTGTAATTACAGAAACTCTTTTATTAAAGATACTTCTGTTAGGTTCAATTCTAGATAGGCTTCGTTTGCGAAAAGTTAGGTTTTACGTGGGTGTTACTTTTCAAGTCCTCAACTCTAGCCATGCAAAAATAACTCGATCGAATAATTGGGGCATATCCCAGTCAATTTTAATATAACAAACTGTGGACAACTGGTTTGAACTGACTCGATACCGATAAGTAAAGTGAGCATAACATGAAGTGCACTGAATGACGTCAAAAACGATTCGGTGCCTGCTACGGTGGTGACGCTTTGGAATACGTAATTTTAATTACATTTGTGATGAAACATGAAATATGTGTTGCGTTTTTTTCTGATTTATGTTCTTACTAGATGAAGCCCGCGATTATGGATTTTTGATTCTCGCGGAAACTTTTTTTCAACCGATTGACATAAATAGGATAATCAAAGTTATTCTGACATGGCTCAGCGAGTCACGAAGCTGGAGTAGAAATGGGCGGGGCACATAGTCCGAAGAGCCGATGGTCGTTGGGGTCTCAAGATGCTGGAGTGGCGATCCCGCGTCGAACACACAGAGTTGGCAGACCCCCCACTAGGTGGACCAACGATATCAAAGGGGTCGTAGGGAGCCGCTGGATAGAAGCGGCACAAGACCATGCCGTGTGGAAGTCCATGCCGGAGAACTTTGTCCAGAGGTTCTATTGGGTTTAGAACGTCTATTGGGTTGATGCGATGAGAAAATAATATTGTAATTAGTAATTGTATTTTATTTCTGAATACTGTATTTATTCTTGGAAGTTTCCACAACTTCTAATTTAGTTAGAGAGCAAAAAGCTTTATAGATCCTTTCAAAACTTTATCAATGCTTTACACTAAATACACTTTTGTGTGATAAGCGGAGCGTGCATTTTCGTTCTACATCTATAAAAGTTGGTATAGATCTATTTTAATATTCATTGCGTATGTTTTGTAGAAATTCTACGAAGTGCTCTTATATTTTGCGCAATGGAATATAAGCAAGTTGTTTTAACAACGGTTAAGAACTCTGTACAGCTAATGAAAGAGTTCAGAGTACAGGAATCATTTTTCAGTATTTTATGGAACTTTGGTTCGAATGGACGTGTAGCAAAGTGAAATATTATATACAGAAAAGTTTTCAACTAGTGTATATTATTGTTATATGTGAAACTTATGATGTTCCTAAATATTGTGCAAATAAAAACAAGCTATCAGTTATAATATAACTGGTGAATTAATTGGCATAATAAGTATAAATAGTAGATAATGAACAATAATAAAAACAAATAGACTTTCCGGGTTATTTAAGCTATTTTATAAGGTAAGTTTGATTGTTTAAAATTATATCTTGTATATGCAATATTTATTAATTACTCATTTAAGAAGGGCACGAATATAAAGTAGGTATAGGTAGGTACTAGATAATTAAAATAATTTTTAAATATTAAGCACTAAATTCATTAAATTGAGAATGGTAAGTGACAATATAGTCTAAGATGGTAGCGGGCTAGCTTGAAAAAGGATATGGTAGTTTGAATTAAACTCATATCGGTTTTTCACGCCATCGTCGCACCGGAATGCTAAATCGCTTGGCGGCACGTCTTTGGCGGTAGGGTAGTTACTATAGCCACGGCCGAAGCCTCCCACAATATCAGGTATAGGTACGATTATTTAAAAAGATTGCTACTCGTGTGTCGATCGCAATCGCTTCTGATTGGCCGATACACACTTGCTATTGGCTAAAATGCATTGTTGCAGAAAGAACGCGATAAATTCAGCCAATCACCGCAATTGAGACAGTAGAGCTATGATTGATGCAGCTTTTACAAAATCAGCCTGCAGAACTTTTAAACTGAAGTAGGTACAAATTGGAGGACCTCGGTTTCATCCTTACTTTTATAAAAATTACATCCACATCGGTCATTGAGCGTTACATTTAGCTTTAGCGTTAATTTATAATTTACAAGTAATTTATTACATATTCTTATTCTATTATATTTATCCTCATTCCTCATTGAATACATTAAGGAAGTTAGGTATAATATCTTTATATTATATTTAGTTTTAGGTAGATTTACTTTTCTCACTATTCCGCTCTCGGTTAACACCTACTAATACATTATGTAAATTAAAAATAATTAGCAAAAATTAAACGGCCAATTGCGTGTCAAGCCATGCACAGGGTAGGGTTCCGTAGTTGCCTATCATAATATTAAGCGTACTTAGAAGGGTGTACATATGTATTTTTTTATCATAAATTTTTTTTTTTACATTTTAAAATAACATCACAAAGTAATAATGCGCCTAGTTATAAATTAATAGCAAAAACTCAAGGTACGACGTGCCGTATACTGCTTCATCACTAGCATAAAAATGCATCAGCTGTTTGGTAAGCAGAAACGGCTTGTAGTGGTTGGGCTAATTTGGAAGGAATGTGACACGTCTAATTAAAGTTTCTACACGCCATCGAGCCGGAATGCAACAAATTATGTGTGTGTTTGTATTAATGTACTTTTAAGCTATTGTATAGCTTCTATCGCGGGCCTTGAGCGTGGAGACCGAATCCAGAAATTCCGTAACGAAAATAACCTGACGCGGGACTCCTCTCACCGCTAGATGGCGTTGATAAAAAATGCTATGCAATAGCTTTACCGCGGCAGTCCCCGAGTGCCACACGTCTTTTTTTTTATTTGATATACCTACAATGGATTGTATTCCTTTCATTATGTCTAAACTTTTTGCGCGCAACAGAGTAGACGAAACCGCCTAAGTGCGGATAAACCTGCTAAATGAAGACGTCCAAATTCGATAGCATGCCCGCTAGCTAACCATTACTAACATTGCATAGTCAAAATAAACGTGGACAAAATTACCAGCATAATTTGCGGTTAAAACACATCGTGCCTGCATGTGAACGCGGCATGTCAGCTAGAATAATTTCATCCCACCAAGTTATTGGGTATTGCTATCGCGTTATTTTTTAACCGACTTCCAAAGGAGGAGGTTCTCAATTCGAGAGGTTTTTAAATCACAGACGAACACAATTTTTTTTTGTAACCTAAATTAATTTAAAAAACTTAAATTCACAGTATAAATTAAATTCACATAACTTCACCTTAGTTAATTAACTTAATTTCACAGTAATTAATATAGATTGCACGATGAAAGCTTTTATTGAACGAGCGAAGCGAAGTTCTCTGAGTCAACTAGGGCGCTTGCCTACTAGACAGAGAAGTGTGTTCGTCTAAATGTCTGTCAGAGCCCTATAACTTCTGAATTACTGAACGTAATTACTTCAAATTTAAATATAATATGTAAACTGATGGCCTTCAGCCGAACATTGTATAAAAAAATAAAAAAAGCTTTATTTCAGGGGGGCTCTCATAGAAGCGTATTTGAAGTAAAATCTTGTTTGTTGCTCTACATAGACTTGCGATATATCTTTTTAAAGACGACTTTGAACAGAGCACAAAAATATATTTTTTTTAATTTTTCCCTAAAAATTGACCAAATGGGGGGGTTTCAAAGTGGAGATTTTAATTTGAGCCATATGTCAAGAATTAATGAATATTAGAACGTGAAACTTGGTTGAAAATTCAGTTATATCCTGAACTTGAACAACAAATACTAAAATTAGATAAATGTTATAAAGAAACGAAATTATTTAATTTTAATGCGCCATCTATTAGCATTATTGTGAAGCTAATAGCTTCACTATAATGCTTCACTATAATGCTTTACTATAGATGGCGCTGTGTCAGTAAAACAGTTTTATGTCAACTATTATTTTTTTTATTGCGTCTAATGTTAAAAGTTAATTATTACAATATATAATTAAAACTTTTGGGAATTATGGGATATCGCGAGGTCTCAGTTCGGGGCGAACCACTAGTTATTATAGCTTATTTGTTCAGTAAACGACTAAAAATCCTCTCAGGGTAATTTTCAATTTACTCGCTGAATAAAGTACGGTTATAATGTAACGCCTACGTAGCTAGCTCAAATTACAATCATCTTGGGATGAAATTACCATTTGTTACAAAATAAGTTACGTAAACAATTATTTTATTAATTATAAGTAGGGATTACTTACTTAAGTCGTAGCTCAATGAGTTGGGAAGTTGGTTATATACTCAAAGGTAGGTTGTAGTGGCATGCACAGCTAAGTAGGGCACTTGGCGGTTGTTACCGCCTAGTGGTTAAGAGGTCGGTCTCGTTTTCGGGGAGCCCATGGTTCTATTCCAAGTACGCATCTCTGACTGTACAGAAAATCCGCACTTGACAACGTGGAGGACTATAACTCACCTATTCTTATTTATTTATTCTGTACATCATAAACTTAAAAACTAAACTTACATATAAAAAGGACGTGTACAAGGACTTATTTGAGAACAGATCACTATCCAGTGGGCCGGTGATGGGTTAAGATTTTATTAAAATAAGAATATTAGCCAAACTGAACAAATATTCTTCGGGAAAAAGTAGATGGAATACTTAATTTTTTTATTTACACGGTATGCTAGGCGAATATAGCTAGAGCTACTTACTCAGTACAAGGTAGATAAGTGTATATTTAGTGGCCAGTATAAGATGGACGAATTTTTATGGCCAACTAATTGATGCCCACGGCTTCGCTCGAGTTTTTTAAAAATCCCGGGGGATCCCATTGATTTTCCGAGATAAAAATTAGTCTAAGTCACTCTCCCGGTCCTCAACTATACTCATGCAAAAAGATCAGGTCGATCCGTTGCTTTGTTGCCGCGAGATTCAAGGACAAACCAACAAGCAAACACACTTTCGCATTTATAATATTAGTAAAAATGTAGAAGTAAATAATGTTTTTATTTTTGGCGAGATGCTGTGCTTAAATACGATGGCTTAGCGTGTCGCCCCAAAACTCAATATCTTAGCGATCTCAAGTGGTCTTCAGCTTACGCAATAGAAAGAACCCATTTCTTTAGATCTTGAGCATGCCTTGAGTGATTCTCTTGGAGTGTGCTCTGGTATTTCTTTACATAGTCATAACAGCGGTCCTGTCGTTCAAAGGGGACTTACAATCTTTATTTTTAACCCCTCGACGCCATAAGAGGGGGTTTATAAGTTTGACAACATTTGTTTATCTCTTACAAGTTAGTCTTTGACTGCAATTTCACATGGTGGTAAGGAGCATAAGCTAGTCTTAATTTAATTTAATTTGAATTTTAAGGGTTCCCGCGTGATTCTAAAAACCTTAACCCACAAGGAGGAAGTCACAGGCAAGAGCTAGTATGAGTAGTCTCAATAGCCCAACGGTTACAGTTGTGGACTTAAAAATTGAAAGGTCGAGGGTTCCGTCCCTACCGAGTACCGACCCTACCGTACCCGTTGCACTATTGTCGTACCCATTACTAAGACAAGCTTTACGCTTATTTGGAGGGGAGAAGGGAATATTAGTATATGGATGTTCCCAATACGTGACCATAAGATACTTTGCCATTTTATTTTTCTAATTTAAATCATTTGTTTTTATGTAGAGCAAAATTGTCAGTTAGCAGTACATGGTTAGTGAAGACTACCTCCCCACCTAACAGTACACTCGGTCACAATATTTCTTAGTAGTAGTATATAAACCTAAGATTAATCTGTAAATAAGTACCTATATGACATTACAACATCAAGTCTTGGGCTTATAACTTCTCCCCAACGTATAACAGTGAACACGCAAGTAATTCCGCAACCCCTGTATAACGAACCATTTAATATACTTTATTTAATAAACAAAAAACCCACACGTTGCATACTTATCTTAAGCAACTTGTGAGATCGATTTACATATAATAACTATGTTTCTGATTCATATGTTTTCACATATAATCAAATATCCAGATTTCATAACTCATAACTCCAAATGCGAAAACCCAAAATTGGATACGTAAACGCTGTAGTCGCGGGACCAAAGTTTATGGCAAAATAAAGATAAAAGAAAAGAATCAACAAAGTCGTAACAGAATTACAATGATGTTGGCTAATAAATTGTCTCATTAGTACACAAGCAAGACATGAATCTAATTAATTACACATCGTTTGTCTTTGCGGCAATTTGTCAACATTATGGCTATCCCAGACGATCATTATGCTATAAGTATAGAGCGTATATCATGAATCGTGATGACTTGCGAGTCGCGTTGTTAGGGTGTTTCAATTGTTTTCAATTATTATTTACCCCACACCTCAAAAAAAGGTAAACTTTTAAAAAAAAGATAAACTTTTTGAAAAAGCTATTTGTTTGTTAGAAATTAGCTTCTTATGTGGTGGAAAATTTTCGTCTGTTATTTCCGCTATTTTCCGAATGTGATTGGATTTGTGAGTCCTACACTATGCAGGCAAAGCCAAAGACCTCATTTATCACAAGCTAATGAATAATTTAGGCGTTATGGAGGAACTACAACCAAAAAATTACATAAATCTCGTAGAACTTGCTACGATATTGCTACGAAATTCGTAGCCCACCTATAATAATCTTACGGGTCTTTAAAAACCTAAATCTTATTTTCCTTTTCTAGAAGAATTTTTTTTATTTTTAGGTACTTACTCGTACATAATTAATGGAAGGTTTTGTCAGAACTTTTTGACAGACTATTAATTTTGAGTAACTTTTATAATGAAATGTTTGGAAAAGGTCCATAAACTCAGTAAAATTACCTAATATGTAGTTTTATTTTCAGAGTATGAAGAGCTTTTCCTCTCCTCTTTATATCGTTGTCGCTCGAAGTTTGAACCGTCTTTTATTGTTTGTTCCAGATACTGGCTCGAAGCAATGTTGCCGCATCAAAGGGACTTCACCTGAGGTAAGCTTTGAAATTCAACTTACTATCAATAATATAATAAGCGCTTAGCGCGCTTAAACGAGGGATAATATACTGTTTATATTTCTACTTATTATTAAAGGCATGCAAATAAAATTGATAATCCTTTCTAATATGTAAATTTGAAACTGTGTTTTTGTGTTGGTTTGTCCTTCAATCAAGCAGCAACGGCTACGACGTGATTTGTATAGATATAGTTGAAGACTGGAAAGTGACTGGGCTACTTTTTATGTAAAAATAAGTAAAATCACTTCGATCCGTTGCTGTATTGATTGAAAGTTTGACCTTCAATCAATACATATACCATTTAACATACTTTTGGAAACTCATGTAAGATGAAATATACTTATAAAAGACATATAAAGATACAGAGTTGATTCTCTACCATCATATTAGACTCTCGCTTCTTTATCATAAGGCAAGGTCATAGCCAATTGAATCGCGCCTATCGACAATAAAAATTAGCTGTAGAGAAGCGCACAGTAAGTGACAATAATTAGTTAGTAGACGCCAGCGGGGGGTCGCCGGTTAACAATTAACTCGACGGGCGAGCGTCCGCGTCGCTGTGACATTCATCTTGTCTAGTAAATAACACGTTCAGCGAGGTTATTGATAACTGCTTTAAGTATTTTATTACATATTTAGTTTCGTTACTGCTAATAGAAATTACACATAACGTTTATGTGTACTCAAGGAACAACAACATTCTCTGACATCATTGAGTTATTTAGTATGTAGGTTCATAATTACTCAAAGGCTTATAATCTGCCAAACAAGAAAGTCTGTAGGGCAAATGCGCCGCTCACACAGTATACACCGTCGCTTCTCCAGCGGAGAAGAAACGCAGGAATAATGCAACACTACACTCGAAATACACGGCTATCCCATTTCAATACACAGTAAGTGTGAATGACAAAATTTTACAGGGGCCAAAAAAACATGTTTTGTAGATGGCTTAGCGAAGTATATTTGATTTATATATCCAATAAAAGCTTTCAAAGTAATTTATTTACGAAACATTAATTTACCAACAGATACTGAAGAGTTCAGAGTTCAGAAGGGCTACCAAAAATATGTTTTTTGGTCTCCTTTAAAAGGAGGTGGGTTGATAAGGCAACAAAATCCGCCCCTCATACACTCGAAAAAAAAAAGTTCCAGATTTCGACAAATTGGAAATGTATTTATATACTTGAAGATATAAACTTTATTTTAATATAAAATTTAGGTGATAAAAAAAATAGTAAGTTACAGAAAATATTACCCAAAAAGAGAGTGTTTCTTTTACTTTTCTTACATTTTCATACATTTTAGTCGTTTTTTAAGCTTTGATTTAATATTTTAGAATGAGCGCTCCATGAACCATGGTAAACGTAACTGATAATGATGCTCCTTTTTATAAGCTTTATATGAGTATTAATTTATTTTGGTTCATGGAGCGCCTCATTCTAAAATATTAATTAAAGCTTAAAAAACGACTAAAATGTATGAAAATGTAAGAAAAGTAAAAGAAACACTCTCTTTTGGGTAATATTTTCTGTAACTTACTATTTTTTTTATCACCTAAACTTTATATTAGAATAAAGTTTATATCTTCAAGTATATAAATACATTTACAATTTGTCGGAATCTGGAACTTTTTTTTTCGAGTGTATGAGGGGCGGATTTTGGGCCTTATCAACCCACCTCCTTTTGTCAATCACACTTACTAGGTTTTGTAATGGGGCAGCCGTACACCCTAGGTTTGTAGATACGTTTCGCTCCGACACCAGCCTGCTAATTCTGTAACTCAGTGTCTATCAACGACGATAGGCATTTTCTATCCATTGAAGGTTTGAAGAGAAATGTCATTTACTATTTCATAGTAAACCTTCAATGTATAAAAAATATATGTCAGTGGCTTTCATTTTTTGATAGGCACTGAGTTACAGAATCAGCCTGCTGAGCATTTTCAGGTGATGGCGATTCAACAATGCACAATTGAAATGATTCCAGTTAAACGTTAAATGTTTTATTCAAAACTAAATGATGCTTACGACTTCATCCGCAGTATTTTAGAGCCAACAATTCTATGGAACTCTTTGATTTTTTGGAATAATAGTTGCCTAGATGAGGCAAAGGACGATCGTGTCGGTTCGTGATCGAAACACCTTACTAGCACTTGATAAGTAACTATTGCTGCTTACATTAGATGCTTTCCCCCTCTTTTTTATGTTACATAATATACAGTATCATAGCTTTCCCCAGGTATCTTTATTAATAACATTTATAGAAAACAGAGCCCTAGAGGCGGGCCCCTTAATAGCCATTAATAGCAACCATCGTAAACATCCAGCCCAGTTTCGAGACAATTATTATTAATATTGCTGTTTACCTACTTTATTTGGCAATTTATAATGAACAGCTTCATTTATAAACACTGTTTACAGCCTAGATTTAAATAAGGTTTTATTAGTATTTATCAAAAGTCTAGCTTTAACGTAATTTTGCTTATTTAGGTAAAATCAAAGCAGAAATAGACCGGCTTTATTCAATAAGACAAATGGAATTTGGTAAGACGATACTGAATAAGACAAGATAATACGACCTAAGACAAGACAACTCGGCCGGGCTCATCACAGGACACAAATGTAGTAGGGCTAAAATCATAACTCTTCCTTTTGCTTTTTATTCGATGACAAGATAGTCCTTGTCCTCGACAAGGTCCTCCCACCAGACCAGACTAGAGACAATTCAAAAAATAAAAATTCCCAAATTGCCCCTACCGGGAATCGATCCCGAGGCCTCCCAGTTATAAGACCAAAGTACTCACCACTGCGTAAGGGAGGTTGTCAAAAAAATTCGTTAAACTTAACATTTCTTACTACCATATCGCAAGGAATGCTAACGTTCTGGTTAAAAATGTACCTAAGTAAAATTGAACTGGTACTCTAGAGTCTCATTACTTCTTTTATACTGCATGATTTTGTGTGGGTAGAGCTTTAAGAAATCCCTTAACTCTCGAGCTTACTGCTCGTAAAATGAATATACTTAATGAAGAACAGTGAACGATGTAAGTAATTAAAACATGATAAAAGGAATCGCATCTCTCGCCTGTAAGGTCCGTGACTCTTTGATATCTTTCACCCTGGCTCGTAGTCAATATAAATGTACCTATAGAATATTCTAGTATTTCATAGTATGTACTATGAAACACTAGAATAGTTGGCTATGTAGGTATGTAGAATAGTTGGCATAATATAAAAGTATGTACATTGTACATAGTAACGTAATCGGATGCGTCGGAGTTGAAAATTGTTTTAATTTTGTAAGCCTCCGATGTCCGTCCGTCCGTCCGTCCGCCCGTCCGTCCGTCCGTCCGTCCATCCGTCCGTCCATTTATCTCATACTCTCTACCTATTACGGATCATTCTTTATCTCATGATCCGTAATAGGTAGAGAGTTTTAATTTTTAGAGAATGTGTATCTCTTTATTTGCAAAATGTGAGCAAAATGTTCTTTTTCCCTCTTCTTTTTTTTATACTTAAAATTCTTGTAGCATCCTATAAAGGTGAATTTGGGCGTGGATTTTGTTGGAACATTTATTTCAACAACGATATTATAATCTACTTACAGTCTACTTGTGCTTGTGAAATGCTATTATAAATTAGTGAAAAAGTTTACAATGCCTTTATAGGACCTTTATTAGTATTCATAGACTTGTAGTCTTTTTTATAGGACTACATTGCTAGTTGGGTATTATCATTTCGTGTAAGAAGACATTAACTTCGGAGCGGCCGAATGAGAACACGCGAGCTATGGAGGTAGGGGTAGGTACCTGAAATAGTGCAATGTCGATAAAGATATCATTCAACCCCGGGCCAGGGTACCGGGGGCAATGATTGAGACCGACGGCAGCCATTACAGTCTCCATTAGCCGTTAACACATGTGGAGACGTATTTCGTAGTACTACTATACTCTCAGAAAGACCATTAAGCTCTCTAGGATTTTACTATTTCAAATTCTCGGAGACTTTTCAATTAAGAAAGAAAGAGCTTTAAATATAACTTACAAAGTTCTCATAAACTGTAATGGTTTTCGTGAGTTTAAATAGAAAAATATAATATTATTTTATACCTATTATATTTAAGTAGATGATGCCCGCGACTTCGTACGGGTGGATTAAGTTTTTTGATTCCCGCGGGAACTCTTTAATTTTCCGTGATAAAATGTAGCCTATGTGTTAATCCTGGTTATGAACTATCTGCATTCCTTTCAGCAAAATTGGTTCATTTATTTTGAATGCGAGGAGTAACAAACATATACATACACACACAAACAACTTTCGCCTTTACGATATTGGTGTGATTTAAAAAGTTTTTCATGTGTGTTAGCCGTTATTTTCAGGGGAGAGGAGAGTATTAGTCAAGCTTCGCTCGGCATATATTCTTTTCTTTTTTTAAAAGAAGAAAAGAGTTTTGAGCAAAGTAGCTATGGTATTTTGCCTGGTGGGAAGTTTAGGCCATTGTTAGTTACCACCCTACCGTCAAAGACGTGCTGCTAAGCGATTTACCGTTCTGGCACGATGACGTGCAGAAACCGATTAGGGGTATGGTTTGAATTTACACTGCTATAACCCTTCCAAGTTAGCCCGCTACCACCTTAGACGCAGTGGCGTGCACAGAGGGTAGGCATAATGCGGAAAAATGATATAAAATGGAGAAAATCGCCAGTACGAGTTTTAAAAACTTAAGGGTAGGCTTTTTATAATTTGTACAATGCCTACCCTTAAGTTTTTTTAAATTAGCACCGAAGATTTTTTCCATTTTGTATCATCTGCCTACCCTGTAGTACATCCTGTGCACGCCACTGCTTAGACGGCATCGTCACTACCATCAGGCGAGATCGCAGTCAAGGATTATCTTGTCATGCAATAAAAAAAAATAGGAATGTGCTTAAAGAGTCGTGAAATAGCTCCGTCTCGCTATCTCGAAATTCGGAAATATGATTTTAGCATACTCAGCGCAATAGATTCTATCAAAAAAAAGCTGAGGCAGGGTGGCAACCGGCAAATCCGAAGGGCGAATAAATTCAAAATCAATCGGTTTGCTCGACGACCGTACATGAATAAATATCAAAAGAGCTTTATTTTTCATTTGTATGTTTGAAAAGGCTTTTTAATTTAGTAAGTATAATTGGATTGTAAATCCGCTTTTTGATTTATCATTTATATTGTCTTACTAACAATTTTAAAAATATCTACTAATAATATAAAAGCGAAAGTGTTTGTTTGTTTGTTTGTTGGTTTGTTCTTCAATCACGTTGCAAGAGAGCTACGAATTGATATGATTTTTTGCATGTCTATAGTTGAGGACCTGGTGAGTGACATAGGCTACTTCTTATCCCGGAAAATCAAAGAGTTCCCGCGGGATTTTAAAAACTAAATCCAGGCGGACGAGGTCGCGGGCATTAGCTGGTAAATATAGTTAGATATTTGAAGTCAGTAGAAACATAATATATTATATAGAATGGATTTTGCTAAGACAGCTTAAAATTGCTTTCTCATTTGTATCATCTCGGATTCCGAGGATTTCATTTAGATTTAATACATACAGTATCTGGTAACGTGAAAGCTGCTGCGATGTACCGTGAATACTTCGACAATTTCGTGAATATACTTGAATATATCAACTGTGTCAGGGCTCAGCAATTTACTGCGTTAAATTAGGAGTAACGACTGCAAGCGCAAGCGTATGTGATATTAACTAAAAGCTACTTATCTTTGCTTTGACTTTGCTTTTAGGTTTTGGAAATGGCTTTTTTAAAAGATATCCTCCTCCAGCCAATGCTTAAAATGCAGCTCGTAGTTATGCTTTTAAAAAAGTTTGTCGCTAACTCGAAATCAGTTACTTATACATTAGTCTAGGAGCTTAGTTAGTTAGACTAAAAAGATTTATATTTTATTTTTTCATTTTTAGTTGTTTTTATAGTTGGTTCAATTTTTTAGTAAAAAGTTTATATGTATTATTCGGCATATCACAACTGTATAGCAAACAACGGCAGTCTTTGCAAAATCGACGAAATTATGTCACTATCGAGCATAAGCAATTCAATACGCAGAAGTAGGTAGGTATATAGGTATAGGATTTGCTATCTAAGTATATCGTTTTTTTGCTGGGTGGCTTAGTACGACGGAACCACGTTGGAGGTAACCTTGGAGGCTTGGTTAGGATGAAGAAAAATAACATAAAACACGAAGCGAAATCTTTTATTGAGTACTAAGCATGTTATCAACATAAAACCAATTTGCTCCAGCAAACACGATCAACTGTCGATTTCGTAGGCATTTGGAAAAATCGGTTTGCTGGAAAGGTATTTAACGATAAAAGTTATAGAAAAATCCAGACATCAAAAGAGGCTTTGTACAAAGAGGCTCTACTTTTTTATAACGACAAAAAGTTGTCCGTGGCTATTATAATATCGTGTAGCGGCATGAGTTTGTCGATGTTAAACATTTTTAGGGTTCCCTAAAACAACAAGAAACCCTTACCTATAGTTTCGCCAAGGCCGTCCGTTCGTCCACGATTTGACTTGACACAAAGAATATTAGCCCTAAAAACTGTAAATTGGCATGCTTAATATAATCATATCTACAGAATTGTGAAATAAAATCTTGTTTTTTTTATTTATTAGGGTTATTATTATTTATTATTTTTCTAAATAGGGGATTTAATATGTTCATAAAATACTATTCAAGTAACAAAAAAGTATAGTTGATTAAGTGAATAATTAGATTGTAACTGTACGGACTGCAGTGCAATTCAGTAGAAAAAAGTTCGGTAATTTGTACAAATCTACTGGTCAAACTCCGTTATTGCTCGGCCCGGGGATCAGTCGTGGAATTATAATATCTTTTTCGACATTGGACTATCAGGTGAAGAAACGATTTTTTTTAGTTGTTTTTGTGCGGTTGTTTTAATTTCATCGTCTTTGTAATTAAATTAATGAAAGCTTACGTTTAAGAGTTAGGACTTTAACGGGTCTTTTTAAGGGTCATAAACGAAACTGGCGCAGCCGGGGATGAAATAACGATACGAAAAGGTTTTACCCAAATTTTCTTTTAGTTATTTAATTTTAATTATTTTTCGGATTCCGTAACCAAAAAGTACCAACGGAACCCTATCACTAAGCCTCCGCTGTCTGGTCCGTCTATTCGTCCGTCCGTCTGTCAGTCAGCGGACTGTATCTCAAAAACTACCACTGGTAGTTAGCGCGAATTAATTTGAGCACCCTCCCTTTAGACTACCCAGGGAGGGTGCTCAAATTAATTTATTTCGTACACTTATCTTTCCCTCCTGTGGCAGCCCTAACAAAATAGGTATAAGATTTGCACGGTCTAAGCTTTGTGTCTATTCTGTTATTACCTACCTGATGTAGCACTATGGATGCTATTTTTATGGCGTCATATAAATTCATAATCATAACAGTAGTCAGTAGCATACTCGACGTCACGGCCGTGTGCGTCAGTTGTATTTTGGTAGGCACCATTATATTTAGCATGTAAACAAGCCAAGGTGTAAAAAACACGAGTAAAATGGGTCATGTTTGTGTATTGATAACACTTGATGTCGAACATTGATGTCAACTCTTATTACCCAGCGTGTCGATTTTCTAAAAATAATTGCATCAGTGTAACGATCGAAATGACTTCTGAATAGTAATAGATATCATAAATGCGAAAGTGTTTGCTTGTTGGTTCATTAGTTTGTCCTTCTATCACGCATTCGCATAATTGACGTGATTTTCGCATACGTATGGTGGAGAACTGTGAGAATTATATAGGCATTTATCCCAGAAAAGCGGGGCAATTCAGCGGAAAACTTAATATATATTTATAAAAGTCAAAAAGTTCCAGTTGACACGCACCATGCCTTATTGAACATGTAAAAGTATTTCATATTGGCATATTTTAATGGAAAGGTTCAAGCCTCTGGCGACCGACGTAGGTAACTGCAAATTATTGAGAAAGGTTCAGGCGGGCGGCTGAAGTAACAAATTAAATTACTTATTGGTATGAAGTTCGCAACTTGGGTTGAGTGCTGGTCCCGAGCAATCAATGCATACTATATCTAAAGATAGGGGCAAAATTGATGGAACTTCGGCATGCGGAATTCCGCTTGAGCGGGAAATCATAGTTGGTTCTGCGAAATTTGCGCGAAAGTGACAGTTTTACGAAGAAAGTGTTCAAGTAATTGTTCATCAACCAGTGTGTTGATTCTCTACGAATGATTGTGTCAATGTAACAATCGCAATGACCTTTGATTGGCTGGTATTCTCCCGCTATTGGTTAAAATACATTGATGCAGCAAGAACGCGATAAATTCAGCCAATCAGTGGCCATTGCGATCGCTACACTGATGCAATCATTATTAGATTCTCTTTTAATATTTTAATACAACAGCATTGACGGGCCCATGGAAATATATTAAACTAGAACGGAAAAGTGGGTGGAGACTGGAGCACGTGTGCGAACAATATGCAATATAGTACAACAGTTTTCAAATAAAATAAAAATAAAAACCTATCAAAATGCTATTATGTTACACTATTACTAAAGATTACTAACTTGAGAAATAAACGCTTGGAATTTAATCACAAAAAGAGGCATTTCACAAGGGAGTGCTTATTTCCAACAAGAAAACATTTTTTAAGTAAGAAGGGGCTCAGAAAGGAACTCGCAGAATTTTCAGTAAAACTGTGGTGAAACCGTTCTATGTTGGTAATTATATTTTTGTGGGACGAACATTTTTTGGACTTTGAACAATCCGGAGCAGAATTCCGAGCGCGTTTTTCCGCTAGTGGAATTCCGCTGTCTTGTACCTGGCCTAAGGCTGACCGTCGCTATGTGCCTTGAGAGCTTTCGTTACATATTCATGAGTGTAAACTTTCTCTTCATTTCATACTCAATTGTGACTTGTGAGATGGGTAGCGTCGAGGGAGATCCTCACTTAATATTATTAAGTATGCTAAACTGTGTCAATCTATCTGACTGCCCGGTCTAAGTATATCCGCTGCATTTGGCGTTACATATGTAACTAAACTGTGAGTCGTTATGATTTCAAGCGGAGATAATCTAAATATATAAAAGGCAAAGGTGACTGACTGACTGACTGACTGACTGATCTATCAACGCACAGCTCTAACCACTGGACCGATCGAGCTGAAATTTGGTATACAGGTAGCTGTTAGGACGTAGACATCCGCTAAGAAAGGATTTTGGAAAAATTCAACCCCAAGAGGGTTAAATAGGGGGTTAAAAAATCGAACCTAACGTGAGCGAAGCCGCGGGTTAAAGCTAGTAGAAGATAAAGTCATGTACTGTATGTGTAATCCTGGGTATGAGCTATCTCTATTCTCAGCCAAATCAGTTATTAGTTGTAGCGTGCAGAAGAAAAAACACACACACACACACACATACAAATTTTCGCTTATATAATATTAGTGCGAGGTGATGTGACCTGATGTGTAAAAAAAATGTGTTTACGCTAGAAACTAATTCTATGACGGGTATTTTCGTAAACAATTTATTATTTTGTAGAATAAGTATAGTAGGTTTACTTTTGAAATGTTGGGTAGATCTAAAATTGATCCGTGTAATATCCATTTATAAGTCTTTGTTCCATGCTAAAAAAGCTTTTTTATCAATTTATCTAAATATATAAAAGGAAAAGGTGGCTTACTGATTGACTGATCTATCAACGTACAGCTCAAACCATTAGACGGATCAGGCTGAAATTTTGCATACAGATAGCTGTTAGAACGCAGGGATCCGCCAAGAAAGGATTTTTGAAAATTCAACCCTTGTATTTGTACCTATTTTTGGAAAGTCGAACTTGAGCGAAGCTGCGGAACTTGCGTGATAGTGGCTTGCGCTTGACGACAATCATGTCTGATGGAAAGCGTCGGTGAGGTCAATTGTAGATTGTACTTGCCTAGAACTTTCACTTTTAATTCCACATGGATTAAGTCTCGGATACAAAGGCAGTCTGTGAATTCTTTAAAGAATCGCAGACTTTAAATAAGTAATGACTTTTATCTCATTTAAATACGTACATAAATAAACTAAATGGGTCTGTCTTAGAGCGTTTTAAAAGGGCTTCTATTTACGAAAATGGCTGGGTCTGTAATATTTTGTATAGGTTAATGTTCGACAAGTTTGTTATTAATTAAAAATTTAAGATTAATTTTCCACTTAACAGGACAAAGCTCATCAAAAGAAACATAAGGGCCCTGTGGTCTCTTCATTGCGAATTAACCTGTTAAGTTCTCAAATAATTTCTGAATTACTCAATGGATAGGTACACTTCAAAGGGCTTGCTGATTAAACTTACGTTGAACTTATCCCTATTGCACTTTATTCGTTACCTTAGCTATACTATTATAATAAAGAGAGAGCGCGTATTTTGTGAGTTTGTATGTATGTCCGGAGCAAACTTTGGAACCACCGCACCTATTTCAAAAATTCTTTCACCATTTCAAAGGTATATTATTCCAGATGGTTATAAGCTATAGTATATTATGCACATAAATATATTATGGCTAGATATTAGGTTCAAATTTGCTTTGAGAAGGGTGATAGGACATCACCACAAACCAACAAAATATAGTATTACATAGTAACAAAATTACCAATGGTGGAAGCATTTCGTTAGCGGTTGCATGTCGACGTCCATTCAACTCGGCCACTTGCAATAAGAGGATGGTCGTTTAAAGTAGGTACTTTCGGGCTAAAGGGAAACCAAGGAAAGTACCTAATTACCTTTTGTAATCATCCGGGAGAACCCGAGCACGGAGCACGGTATTGTCTACTATAAAAAAGATCTAAGGTAAAATCGTTGAACTATAATGCTTAGAACAGAAGTTTCTCACAAAGTTCCGCTCCAAACAAGCAATAAATGTCATGTCATATAATTTATCAAGCATTAAGCGTCATGTAATTATTTTCTGTACTGGTACTGATAATTACGTTTTTGTTTGTTATTGTGATGCATTATGGTGCCCTTTTACAGCACTGTAGGTCTTTTTTTCTGTGAGACACTCGTACTCGGCCTTTAAAGGCTTACTAAAGATGTCTTTATCATCGCGTCGACTATTGCACCTCTAACCGTTATAGTTCGATGGGTAAAACATACCTTTTGGATAGAGGCAGGGGATGCTTGGTGGAAGTCCATCTTGTTTACAAGGAACAGAATTACCATATTGTACCTAATTCTGCTGTTCACATTCGCATAATTAAACTAAATAAGCAGGCCTAAATCTAGTCCTGTTCCTTTCTGCAGGGAACATTATGAAAGAGATAGCACGAGATTTGACCTGTCAATTTTGTTAAGACATCAGCAGAATTAAAATATAGCCGCAATAACAATCTTGGTAGTCATAATACTGCCGTCCTAAAGCTAAAGTGTCGTTAACTACCAAACCCATATTTCGTGCTTGATCCAGAAAGCGGCAATTTATAAAGAAATGACGACATTCGATAAGTAATAAACGACGTTTTTCACATTGCGTTGAGAATACTGATTAGATGGAGCGTTAGAAATTTTTTTTCTAAGTAAGATAGCATTAAAAATCGTTGTTGGTTAAAGACGTCATAGCTTGAGGAGGGCAGAATAGAGGTCCTACAAAAACAAAATTCGCATTTAAGACTGAAACTTTGGACATAGAGATGATTTAACACCTTTCACTGTTATGTTTTTGCAACTTAAATATAATACTAACTACTTGAAACTCCATTATCAACATGTGAGATCGCATGCAAGGGTTAACTTGACATCAAAGCGGTGTCGCGAGTCGCAACCCACGTGACCATTAACGAGTTGCATGCAAAAAATATTCGAGCCAGTGAGCAGATACTCACGTGGACACCTAAGCCCCTTTTTCGCATTGGGCACTCTCCAGGGCCCCGCGATCGATAGAGCCCCCATAGTTCCTTATCGAAAACTATATGTTTTTCGAAAAAACCAAACAATAATGATTGACTACAATACATATTAACTTATTAGCTTTTGCATGCGCGAAACTACTGTAATCTCGTCCGAAAATCAGTATTTCCGATTTGAGCATGTTTAGATAAAGCCAAATAATTTTCGGGATTATTAATTGTTAACGGGCTGAGGTTCTAGTTTTCGACAACATAAAGTGCTAAGATCTACTCGCAGAATCACTATAGCAACGTGAAAGTCACAGGGACCCATTATCCTAATGTCCCAGGGCCTCCAATAGGTTAAATACGGCCCTGTGGACACCCCCTAACTATAATCGCAAGCGTATCTATTACGTTTGAACCAAACCCTTACCGTTCAGAATTAATCCCTAGCGATAAGCCAGGGAGTCATCGCTCGGGCGTTAACGACTCATAAAGCAAATAAAGGATATTTCAGCGAGAGTAAAACACATTAATTTCTGTATTAAATCATTTTTTATTAGGCAGCTCATAGTTGAATGTCTAAAAATTATGTGGAAAGACCTACAAGAATAAAATATCTGATTGTTTTACTTTACATAAAGGGCTTTTCGAATGGGATTTAGGATATGTACGTCACTCGCCATTGCCACTGTAATTATTTTCCTGCGTGTACAAATACATAGGTATTTTCTTACACCATTAAAGCAAGTGATATTTCGAGAAAGTCTAGGATAGAGTCTGAGATTAGTACAAAATAATTTGTTTCTTGTACTAATTCATTAAATGAAAATAGTGACTTAAATCCATAGCTCGTTGAATTAGGCGGGTATCTATTAGTGGTTCCATATTTAACCTCAGTTTATGAGCTATAAAGTTGCCCTATTCCCACTGTGGCTGCTCATAACCCTGAGTAGTTTCTATAAAGGACCTAATGTGGACATAATCTTAATGAATTCTCGTCTCCTACAAGCACAGGGATATTGCATCTTAAGTTATTCTTTGTACCTACCTACATGACCTTCACTTCGGTAAAATAGCGTGTTTCTTTCTTATAGTAGGAATACATATATATTTTCTTCTGTTCCTTCAACCTATGTATATTCTTCAGCTACCAACTATACATAATCCTTAAAGTTTAACTTACCCATAATGTCCTCTTAATAATTAAGTTGAGATATACAGACCTAACTAGGACATCCATAGTATTCTTGAACATGCAGGTAAAAGTCAATACTCATCGAAAAGTTTGAATTAAAACGTTACCTTTATTTGATAAGTCGTCTCGTCGTCGTTACAGGTGATATTAAGTACCGATTTCACCAAGTCTTGGAAAATTTTCAATTAAAAAACTGTCAGAATCTCGTATTCTTTCCTCGATTATATTATGTTTCTCGGCGATGGCAAAATTTGCACTAAATCAAATTAATAAGCTAAAGTTTTTAAGTTTCCAATTTAGTAAAATGAAACTGGTTACTTTTGTAGCGCCGTTCATTAATGTCTTCACACGTCTTACTTAAGCAAAGTTAAGTTCATTCGTGTTAAATGTATGCGTAAACTTGTAATCAAACAGGAATATGCTAACGAGACTAGCTTATGGCTTTGATTCTGTAGCGGATCGACTGGAAAAGTCAGCGTCGATTGTTTGGAGACGTCTTATCATTATTTATTATATTCCTATTAATTAGATGGTTCCAGTAATTTTCATCTACGCGTATTAAGCCCATATCTTCGATAAAAGAACATACATTTTATCTATGCCCATATGAAATCAGTAAGTCAGTTAAAAAATTAATAAATAAATTTTGTCAAAAAAGTTTCACCATACAACACATAAAATGTGATGTTTTTTGGTGATTAATGATGCTCGTTTTGCACTTGACTTCAAATGATGCTACAAGCCTTCAAGAGGCATCTCGGTTTCAAACTTAAGCACGTTCTTTCAGAGACAGGTATTTTATAAATCTTTTTGTATTATTTCCAAGGTCCTTCTGGGCTTCAATAGCTCAAAGTTTGAAGGTGCAGACTGAAAACTGAAAATTCGTCGGTTCAATGTTTGTTCAATCCCCACCCGGGGCCCATTGCACTACTGTTGTACCTCCCCAGAGGAATATCATAGTCAAGTTCAGCATGCCTAATATTCTTTAAAGAAACATTCACACACAACAACAGAAAAGGAAAATTCTAGAAAAATCCAGTTTTCCACTCCATTTATTGAATAGTACCTAGGTAGGCATGAAAACTTAAATAAATACATATCAGGGTACGAGTACGTGGACGATTTTTAATTAAACCAAGGTATAAACGTGTTGTTATTCTACACCTACACTCAGTATTACTTTGTGGTATAACTTAGTTATAACATAACCGATACCTTAGTTCTTTTTATAGGTCACAATAGATGAGTTACTCCGGTTGCTGCCTGATTGAAGGACAAACTAAGAAACAAACACATTTGTACACATTTTTATGGTGTTACAAGTATGATGATTTGTAATGTAGTTTTTAATAATTGTCCTCAGGGTATACGCGGTGGAAAGCAATGGCGACCTGTCGGAATAATGGCGGCGACAGATGTTCCGGCCCTGATGGAGTAAGTCACTTTTTTACACTTTTGTTCTCAACACTTACTGGTCAGACTTTCGTTTTGAAAAGAGCATGTACTGACATTCTTATAGAAAAGTTGTATTTTTTTTTCTAAACTTTTATCTAATCTTCTAAACTATTACTTTTTTTATTTTTTTATTCGATGACAAGATCGCCCTTGACTGCGATCTCACCTGATGATAAGTGCCAATGCAGTCTAAGATGGTAGCGGGCTAACTTGGAAGGGGTATGGCAGTGTAAATTCAACCCATACCCCTAATCGGTTTCTATACGCCATCGTGCCGGAACGCTAAATCGCTTGGCGGCACGTCTTTGACTGTAGGATGGTAACTAGCAACGGCCAAAGCCTCCACCAGACAAACTTATAGTAATAAGGAATGCTATTTGTAAGTAAATGGCAGTAAGTAACTGTTTAAAAACAAGGGAAACAAGCGTACAAACTCCTCCACGGTAGCGACAGTTTGCGGGGGTGGGGTTGGGTGATGGGTGCTGGGGGTAAGTGGGTGCAGGTTAGGGTGCAGCTCCTTCACCCAGATCAGTCTGTTACAAGCCACAGTTAATAGGTTAAAGACTGCTCTATTTACAGCCCATACAGATAACTTCAATTTGTAATCACCATTAATGTGGGCTTAACCTAATAAGGTTACTGGGGTTTTCGATCAAGATTTTCAGTAATTTTTAGTAGTAGCCAGGAGTAGTTACGTGAAGTGATTGGTAGGTACTCTCTCGGTATTAGTTATAATATAAACGTAAAAATTCTTTTTTAAAACTGACTTCAAACGCCACTACAAAATATATCAATTGTGCCTATTAAATTTTAAGAGTTCCCCGATTTCTCCAGGATCCCATAATCAAATCCTGACCTGATGACAATGGAACCACCTGAGAAGTATAATAAAAAACTTATAAAAAACCCTTTCAGGCAAAAAATATTTTTTCAAATTGTTCCAGTGTCTGTAATCGGAGAACATACATAAAAAATAAAAATTACAACGAACTGAGAACCTCCTCCTTTTTTGGAAGTCGGTTAAAAAGTTAGTAGGAGTAGATAAGACAACAGCGCAACGGGTGGGAATCGAACCGTCAATCTTTCAGTTTTCAGTCAGCACCCTTAACCGTTGGGCTATTGAGCCTTGAAATTGAAAGGGAAAATTATACATGCGCAGTGAAATAGATACGTCTCAACAATCAACCTTGCTTATGCCTGACTGGGTCAAGGATAATGTCTTCTCAACAACCATACTTAGACTTCAAAGTGATCGGTGATCCAGTGATCCTTTACAATTTCAATGACCACTGAAGCGAAAATGATAATAATATCCCCTCGATCAACTTTGGCCAGTCTCGTCAAAGATTAGTCATCTGCGAGGCAGATATTATAGTGCAAATGTGTGTGCGTTCTTTCCTATAGCCCGTTGCCAAGACAATCCAACCGAAAATTCCGAATTCATGTATTCCGTTCCGTACCTAAGTTACAGACCGTACACGGTACAAGGTACAGACCTTAGAATGAAACATATAAATCAATAAATATGGGCTTTTAATATACAATATTTGTTAGTTAGGAATTTTATATTATACGGCTGGCTGGCCTAGGTGTAGTACACTCACTTTTTTTTTTTATAAAGAATATTAGCCAAGCTGAACTTGACTTATATTCTCCAAATAAGCGAAAAGCTTGTGCTAGGAGTGGGTACGATAGTAGTGCGACGGGTGGGGTTCGAACCTGCGACCTTTTAGTTTTCAGTCCGCACCTTTAACCGTTGGGCTATTGAGGCTTTGTAAAGATACTTACTTAAAGAGATGGGTTTAGTGTGAAAAGATGATCATTTCAGATGCATAAATTAAGCGTAAAATTTTGGTACCCACATCCGTCCGCACTGGCACTTCTAAACAAAACAACAATAAACTGATGAGTCAAACGTTCGCAGGAAATACCGAGGAAATACGCATTCA
Source organism: Hipparchia sbordonii (assembly GCA_038048805.1). Taxonomy (NCBI): domain Eukaryota; kingdom Metazoa; phylum Arthropoda; class Insecta; order Lepidoptera; family Nymphalidae; genus Hipparchia; species Hipparchia sbordonii. The sequence continues at coordinate 13,950,563 of CM076099.1, read as the reverse complement.
GCACGAATTTCTACGCTACGTAACATTTTATCGTTTTTCCTAAAACGAATAGGCATTTTGTTACTTGCGCACGCAATAAATAGTCCAGTACCTCTCCTATTGTTACTTTAGACTTTTTTTACTTACTTTATTATTACTCCTACGTTTGGTATTTTTATTAAGCGCTAGTGATGTTTAAAATAAGTGCGACGGTGTTTTATTAGGTACTTTATTAGTGTCCAAAAAAAAAGATTGGTACATACCAGACTTGGTAACACGCTTGCCTATTTTTCGGAATAGATTTTTTATGAATATAATGTGTGGTTTTTTATGAGAGTATACCGTGACCAAGTCTAAGCTCTTCCAAAATTTTAGGCTTTTTAATACTTTTGCGAATTTTACTCCGATTTTTAATTTACTTAAAAAAAATAGAGTAGAGCGGATTTATACATGTGTAACAAATCGGATCGATTTAGAGTTAGGATGCGTTTTGTTTGTGGTCTTTGCCGATTTATTGTTTTGTTACGACTGCACGGACGGTTTCTGTACAATAAATTTACCGAGTCGATTTTATGTAGACATCGAATGCTGTAACAACATTTCGAACTACTATAATAATACGTATATTTGTATAAGTTTTTATTTCTCTATCATTTATTATCTATGGTTTTTATACATTTTTAAATATATAGATATCATCAAGCATTTTAGGACTGGTGGAGATCGAATCATAGACTAGTGGAACCCACAAATAATCTCAAAACTGTTGGGCAGTTGAACCGTGGCCGTAGTGTAAGTTTTTCATCAGACAGAGGGCGCGATTTCCCGCCTTTTCGACGCGCTATTTGTAAGAGCTACCCAGCGTACGAACTATAACATTTCAAGACGTAACAAATCTTACTCTGCTAATCATGTTCAGCTAATACCTACTACTTTAGTAACAAGTTCGACAAGTTTGTTTACTCAAAAACTTTCCCTCAAGGGCCAAGGCTTTTAGATAACGTCGTAGTTAGTGACAAAACATACCTAATAATTCTTTGGGGGGCGACGAGGGGGTAGTATTTGGAACGGAATGAAAGAGTAAATATAGCAGCGCTTGTTTCCGGTCAGTGTTGCTGACATGTTAAACTGTACATGACACTGCGACACTGATGTAACTGGCGAACATTTTAAAAATAAAACAATCGCTTTCCAATCCTACGTGGGAGGAATAAGGTATATTTTAGAGTGCTAGCTGGTAATAGGTTGGTGAATGCTCCAGTCTGCCTATGGCACCTATGTATGGCCTGGCTGCTAGGGTAGATGTCTCTAATTAAACCTAACTAGGATATGTGGTCAAATAGGTATACTTTTGTATTTAAATTCTTTTCAGAATTTCACACTTGCATGATTAGATTAAGATTGCTATGTTTTTACACTTTAATAAAAAGTAAAGTTTATTTGGTATCTACCTATACACATTATCCATAGACATCTTTCTATATTATGAACGAGCTGATGCCCGCATGGATTTAGTTTTTAAAATCCCGCGGGAACTCTTTGATTTTCAGGGATAAAAAGTAGCCTATGTCACTCTACCAGGTCCTCAACTATCCCCACGCAAAAAATCGATCTGTAGCTGTGCTGCCGTGATTGAAGGACAAACCAACAAACAAACACACTATCGCGTTTATAATATTAGTAAGATTAGTAAGAAGTAAGATATTAGTAAGATGTCTGTATGCCTTTATCTTTACTAAGGGAAAAGAAGTCCTTCAATCACGTGACTGTTATTTTTGGAGGTGATTTTTTGCATGAGTTGGGGTATTGGAGAGTTCTGTTTTATTTAATAGTTATTTTCACAGTATTTTTCTTTTCTTGGGCAAATTCTATTTATTCTCAAAAATAAATCTAAAATACTTAATTCATAAAATATTTTCTTTTTTTAGTACGGCTTGCGTTTGACGACAATCATTGACCATGGAAAACACTGATGAAGACTTGGATCGCGCTTGCCTACAAAATGCCTATTCATCTTGCCTTGATGACTCAAATTATACGCACAGATTCCGTTGTCGCTTGAGTTAGGCATGTGGCTAGGCATGACTTCAGCGTGTGTGCTGGTGTGAACTGTGAACCATGCACTCTTTATAATTAACTAACTTCCAATTTTCTCGGTGGAAATCATTTGAAAAATATTAAAGGTGGACCAATCCGGTAAATTCCAAATGGCTGGCACCCGCTTTAGTTGTCTGGTGGAAAAATTATTGACAGTCCATTAACCCAGCCGCCCAGACTGTACGAACAAACGTGTAAGCCGATTAGTGCGACGACGCCGCGCGCCGCCCCGTCCATCTGTCCCCAAATGTTCAGTTTCGAAAATTAAACTGTACATTTTGGTACTACGAGTGTTCTTCTTCAAACGACAAAGTCCTCTTTCGTGCATGGACTTCTACAGACCTCGGTCTTGCGCCTGTTTTCAGCCGCTCCCTGAAACTCGTCTAATATCGTCGGTCCATCTAGTGGGGGATCGCCAATACTGCGTTTTCCGGTGCGGGGTGGCCCCTCCAGCACCTTGGGACCCCAACGACCATCGGTTCTTCAAACTATGTACCCCGCTCTTTTCCATTTCAGTTTCACGACTCAAACCATGTCGGTAACTCTGGTCCTCCTAGGAATCTCCTCATTTCTGATTTGATCTCGGAGGCATAAGAAGTACCTACCTATTTATAAAAAAAAACCCACCTGTTTCTTTCGGACTCCTCACTTATATTGCACTACTATTTTTGTATGAAAAAAATTTCTTCATTAGTAAAATTGCACGCTAGCATAGGTTTATGATTAGTAATCGCTTCGTAGATGCGTAGCGACTACGTTTAAAAGTGCAAGTGCGTATAAACAGTGAGAGTCAACAGCGCGCCCTGGTGGCGGCGGCGGAGGCTATTTCGGTAGGAAGTTCCAAACAACATCCATTTTATTCCAACAAGCCTCCGCCTCTTCCCTGTTTGGAACGGGAGAACGAAAAGGAGGCCGGGTTCTGCATAGTATTAATTTACCGGCAGCAGACTAGGAATCTTAATTATTATAAGTGCATAGTTTTAATGATAAATTTTATTATACCAATAGTTTTTAACGGAACATATTAAGGATTTAAGCGATTTTTAGAGCTCATTTCCATGAATACAACTGATAATCGACTCTCGATTTTTAAGCTTTAAGGGTTTTATTTATTTTAATTAATTTTGTTAATTGTTGCAACGATGTAACTTGATTTTTCCTATTTTCGCAGCCAACTTGCCTTGCATTATCCCTAGCCTTATATTATTATTATCTTATTATTATTATGATCTCGGTCTCGATACATTATAAATCTATCCTTTTAACATTTTCGCTTAAAATCAAGATCTTTCTATCTCCTGAACCTCTACCTAGAAATACTGTAGCCGCTATCACAAAACACAAGACTGTACACGCTATACATAGTTGTAGAAAATTGTTTCGAAGCGTTCGCGATTCAATTAAGGGAATGCGTTCATGTGGAAATTGGGGCACTCAAACTATTTCATCGGAGTTCGCTCAACTATTTCATAATAAGCTTCATAATATCCTTGTCGTTTGCCTACAATTAATGCTCAGATTTTATAGAGAAGTCTCGTAGGAAATATCGATATAATATTTTTTTATACAGTTCGACGCGAATGGACTCCTAACATCCCCTTAGTAGGAGTCTCTAGGTAGTAGGTAGCCCCTAAATCAAATCCTTTACCTAATACCATTTCCACCTTTAGGTGTTCTCTAAAGGTTCATGATAACGAATTTGATATCATTCCGAACTGTAATGTCTAAATTAAAGAAATTTTAATTAAGGTACTAACCTTAATTAAGTTTCTCTGTTTGCTTTCTTCCATACTAATGGAAGAAAGCATTATGATGATACCTCGTCGTTTTATTAAAACATCTAAGGGATTTTCTAAAAGTGTGTGAAGATCGCAAATCGCACCTCTGATTGGCCGACATTTTCTAGTTATTACCTAAAATCCACTGATGCAGCAATAAATGCCATAAATTCAGCCAACAAATTCGAAGAAGTAGTCAGAAGTCACATCTGTATCAGTGGTCAATTTCACGTTGCTTTTAGTTTATATTCAACGGGAAATAGGTAATAACGTAGCATGATTTCGTTGTTAAAATAATGAAACAAAAGGCTCGTTATCGGGAAAGCCGATAGATAGGAGGCTTTAATGCGTTTACACAGCGATATCGACGTGTAACGCCGCATAAAAACACCGGCGATACATTCAGATTCATACCGAGGCCGCAATGTTACAGCGATTGCTAGGCGATGGCGATGCGATAAATCGCTTGGCTACATTGCAAAATAAATAATGAATTTTTTCAATGCTCTCACTTTTGAATTTAACAAATGATATTAGTGCAATTACCATTTACTATGCGTTGGTGAAATTGGCAATATCACGAAAACTTGACAATCTATAATATAAAAATGAATCGCAAAATGTGTTGGTAAGCGCATAACTCAACAACGCCTGGACCAATTTGGCCAAATCTTTTTTTAAAATGTTCGTTGAAGTTCAAGGATGGTTTTTACGGCGAGAAAAATTAGAATTATTGCTTGAAAAACCCTAAAAATAGCCCTTTTCTTTTTCCCATACAAATGATTTGAAACTAAAACGTAGTCAATTTGAGCTTTATTGCTATGGTATAAAGTTCATATTAAATTACAAGCACTCACTGTTGTCTTATCAAAACAATGTGCGTGTGTGCGTTGGAGCACAGAATACATAGTTGGAGGAGTTTAATGTCGCGTTCCGAAACTCGCGTTTCTTTTGTATTAGTTTCGGCACGCGAGATAAAATGCATCAGTTTCCACGTCATTACATCAGTCAAACAAAAAGCGAAGCATCGGTGAAAAATGTCGCAAAAACGGGGAAAATTATCCATATTTAAAATCTTTTAAAAACTTCTTAATCGCGATCATAATAATAGAAATTGACGCGGACGAATTCGCGGGCGTCCGCTAGTACAATAATACATTTGTAAAGGTTAAATTGAAGATTCAGAATACCTACTTGTAAGGATTCAATTAATAGTAATGGAAACGATTCTGATTTTTATTAATTAATCCATGACGTTAGAGAGAGAATCACAAATTCTTGTAGTTACACTTTATTGCACTACAAAATAGCATGGATTTCGTTCAAGTGGTTGCGTTTTTTAATTCATAATTACTTTAAGACTGGTATATCAATTTTTTTTATTTTAGTACTAGTTGAAGCGTTGGTAATATAGGCTAGGTCCTCAAATCTTTAACACATTAGCCAAAAATTACGTTCTCTTAATCTACGTTCTCATAATCTTCGTTGCTGCGTGATTGAAGGACAAACCAACAAATAATACATTTTCACTTTAAGGAATGCCATATGAGCAAATCTTACAAGGCCAACCTAGCTATTTTTAGCTTCAATATTGAGAATATTGATAGTTTATAACAACTACATAATATATTGTAGTACACACCTAACCCTCTTAGTATGAATTGAAATGAAATTGCAAAGTTTACGTCAGGTTTTTATGACCACTTCAGTCGCTCATATTGCAATCTATTTATAAGCTTTTATATCTTTCATGTTATTGACTAAATATAAAAGGTCATGGGGATTATTAAAAAAAAAAAAAAATACTAACAAAAGCCAAAAAAATTATGAGTAGGAATTTCTTCAAATGCGAAAGTGTGTTGGTACTCACTCGGCATATTGCATTGTCTGCATGGTTATTGTTTAGAACATGGAAAGTGATATAGGTTACTTTATGCTCGGGAAAAGATGTCTCCGCGGGATAAAAAAAATCTAACTCCACGCGGATGAAGTTTCTGTTTGTTACTGATAAGCACCGATGGCCTGATTGTTTCCCGGAGACGGACATTCTAGAAACGGAATCAAACTGGACCATGAACAAATGACACTTTTCCAAGAGACACTCTATCTATTAGTGAAAACTGTTTAGAACTTTTTCAAAGACAAAAGAAACAGACAGACTGACTCAAGAAAAGTAGAGTAGTATGGAGTAGTCAGGGCACATTCCTTGCAGAACATGGAGTGATTATAAAACCACGGTACACGTCATTAACATATCAGAAAAAATAATTCATCATTTATAAAAAAGTGAAAACCGCAAATCATGGTGTTAATGTTCGACTATAAAAACACTGTATAATCCTTCGTCTATTAAAGCCTCCATGCCAGATAAAACGCGCAAAAACCCCCATCTGACTGTCCCACATTATATATAACGCTGAGTTATTATCTCGGTGATAATTGGAGCGAGAGTAACGTTAGCCTGAGTTTAGCTATATGCACTTATACATTGACTAAATAATATATGTGTTACATATAAATATAAGAATTTTATGTACCGTGTACCTAATTTAAAAGAACGAGAGAGATGGAATCCAAGACGACGAATTTTAATATATTATGTTCTTCGCGCATTTAACCGCATTGATTCGAAGTCGATAAGGAATTTCAGACAGAAAAAGGTCGGAAGTTAATGAAACTTTAGGATGTTATTCAGGGATGTTTAATTAACTTTTTCTCAAGTTTTGGACCTCGAGGACCCTGTGCGAAAAGAGGAGGGGAGGGGACTGCAAAATTTTCGACCTTTCTCCGGTTTTTCCTCAATAATTTTTTTTTCTCATATCGTACACAAAAGCATCTATTACTTTTTTGTAGAACTTATGGTGAAGAGAAAAAATTTATTGAGGAAAACCCGAAGGCCGAAAATTTCTCAGCCGTCTTCAAACAACAACAACATCCCAAAGTTTCATTAATTTTCGACCTTCTTCCACCAAACCACACTTTTTCTCCCCTGTCGGCTATAGACTCTACTATATCATATTGGTAATTGTTCGTTATGAAACGGTTGTGAAATCCGCAATGAAAAAATAAGCAAATACACGGATGAAAATGGATAGCGTCTCTGTTTCATACTCTGAGAAGAAATTACAATTTCGTAGCAGAGCTACAATATCAGAGACGATACCTGCTACGAAAATCAACTTACTTACAAAGTTACGGATGTAAATGTAATATAATGTATTTTCTCATGCAACATCTCTCGAGCAATTTGGAAATAAAGACCTACACTTTTTTATTTTTTTGTCGATAACAACACTGCTTTCTCACCTGGTGGTAAGTGACAATGCAATCTTAGATGGAGGTTACTACTGATAGACTACTAACGGGAATATCTTCCTATCGCTAGCTACAATAATATTAAATCATATTGTATTTCCTTTTAGAGTCGCTGCTGTGAAAGCGCGAAAGAAGAAGATCAGGAGAGTCCAAGTCGTGAAGATGAGCGGCTTCCTGGAGACGGCGCCAGCTCTACTGTTCCTGAGGATCAGGTAACATATATTAGTATGTTTATTTATATGTTTGTCTCTAAGTATTAGACACTAGTCAGCGCCACACATCTGTACCAATGAAGAGTTATGCGCATATTTGAGTACCTTCAAGACAAGATTGAATTATAAGCGTAGACTCCATTGTTCTAGTTCGTTAAAATCTAATCTAATCTAATTAAAGTCGATAGCATAATTTGAAAGAGACCTTCGCAATTAGATTTAATTTAATTAAAAGATCTTTCAATTTTCCTAAGTCCGGAATTTATTACAGGCGCTAAAATTTAATCTTCCATTCTCTCGTTGACGGCTGTTTTAATTTTCTTTTAATATGAAACGTAACCGGAAAAACGATTTTGTAACTTTAGTCATAATCGTCGTGAATCAGAGAATAAATAGTCTACCTAGTAATAAAAAAAATAGAATTTCTTTCTTCAACTATGGATCGACGAGGTGCGGATATTAATGATCATCATGATCAGCAACCCATAAACGGTTGCTGAGCAAAAGTCTCCTCTCAGAGAAGGTTTATAGGCCAATAGTTTACGATGCTGAATCTACGCAAATTGGCAGATTTCACACATCTTTGAGGATATTATTAAGAAATCGCGGGCATGCGCCGTGCAGGTTTTCTCATGCTGTTTTTGTTTACCATTGAAGCATGTGATATTTAATTGCTTAAACACATAACTTCGAAAATTCAGAGGCGCGAGCCTGAGATCGAACCCGCGATCCCGCTAGTAAGATGCCACAGTCCTCCTAACCATTAAGCTATCACTGTATTGGATTCACTATAGGCTAGGTATGGAAATCGGTACTAAAAGTTCAAAAATAAGGTTTGGCACTCCGCATGTTGTTTCAGCTACGGATAAGCGACGACGATGGCTCCACTAATAGCGCTCGGAACAGCATCGACCCATTTCCCCCGGAAAGCGAACCAGGTAACAATCTTCAAACAAGATAACAATTGAAGCTACACTCCTAGCTTGTAACGTCACCTACCGTCAGGTGAGATCGCAGCCAAGGGCTATCTTGTCAAGAATAAAAAAGTTAGTTTACATGAGTTTTTAATCACGAAAAACCAAAAACAGTATTCCATATTAACGTAGGTAAGCATTACCCTCTGGCCGTCTACGAAACCAGTGCTACGTTTCGTGCAAAAAATATTTTGTCTTACTACGAAACCAGTTACGCACGAATACATTTTATTCTTTGTACGATACCAATTAACTCGTGCTAATTAGAATCGTACAAAGAATATTTTTTATTACTATTTAATCAAAACTAACTAACAAACTACAAACAAATATTATTGCTTGGAATACGCTTGAAATTATGTTCAAAAGATCCATTTAATAATTTCTTACTTTCCAATTTGGATTTTTTGTAAATCTTTTTGTGTTTTTCAATTTATTATAAACATTTCATTTTTATTTTTTTTTATTTTTTTACCAGCTGTCACGGAGGGCATGCTCAGGACGGGTCGATACTACAAAGGAATATACTGGCCATCAATCACCAATAGTTTTAAGGTAAGAAAGCTGTCTCACAATTAGGAATCACGCTCGTCATTATGTGTGTACGAGCACCTCTTTCCTGTCATTTAACAAGTACACCTACCACCACACTCACCAACCATACCTAAGGCATCCACTAAGTAGGAGTTTCTTTATATAAATAGCTCCTAAGTACAATACCTTACCCAACGTCATTTCAACCTCTAGGTGTTCCCTAAAGGTTCGTGTAAACAAAATTGACAGAGAGCGTAACCTAACTTAGCTCAGTTAAAAATTAGGGAACGTTAGTGAAAACGGGCATAACTTATTTATTTTTAAGTGGATAAAACGAACCTAACTTTTAATGAAAATAATTACTATTTGACATTTTATATTAACCTTTTAATGAAAATATTTGAGTCTTCTTTCCTACTTGCAGCTGGATCTTTCTGATGTTTGACTTATTCTCGAGGTTTTTGATTGAATGTGTATAAGAAGCTCATATAACGAGCATGTCATCCATTAGGCGCTATCACATCGCCCACAGCGCCTTTTTTACGAGCTCTTGTTATATGGGCCCTTCGTTCATCACGATACTATCAGCCTAAAACTTCATTGGCATTATTATATCATGGGCTAGATAGGGAAAAACCAAAATATTTTTACTCTATGTTATGATTTCTTTCTTTAAAAGTTTATTAAAAACGCTTTTCATGTTCGGGAAAATAAAAACGCGTAGAACGAACTTTTTTAAATTTTAAAGAATCTTAATAAAAGTTCTTTTGCGCAACTTATGTAGTAATAATTCCTACAAATAAAATATCTTATTCGTAGACTAATTCCTAAACTCAAAAATATTTTTATTGTTTTTTTTTTTTTTTAAAAACAATATCAGCCAAGCTGAACTTGACTGATGTTCTCCTTTCCCCTCTAAATAAGTGAAAACTTGTGTTAGGAGTGGGTACGACAATAGTGCAACGAGTGGGGTTTGAACCTGCGACCTTTTAGTTTTCAGTCCGCACCTGTAACCATTGCGCTATTGAGGCTTATATATTACGTTGTTGGTAGCGTGAATAAAAGGATAATTTTGAATTTTGAACTTATTTAGAATTTTGTTTGCAGGATGAAACCGTAGAATTATCATATCAAAGGTATTCTCGAAGACAAAGACAAAAATCTCTCATAATGGTTAATGTGGTCGACTTAGCACTCAAGGTGATTTATTTATTCTTTTTTTTTCTGAAACTATGTAGCAGTTATTGTGTTTTTTTTTAAATTTATTAATCGATCTTGTTCTTATTTTCAGATATGTTTATCATTAATCTATACTCTATCAAATAGAAATAACAGTGAGTACCTTAAGATCCGTAGTAGGTATGCCTTCAAACAGCAATATTCGAAATTAAAATCGACAGTACCAAATATCTGAAGTAAAATGATCAAATACTTTTATTTTAAAAGAAATCCAGAAAAAGAAATAAACCATTGTTTTAAATATAAAAAAGTCTTTTTAAATACCCGACTTCAAAGCCGCGAAATTCAATAAACGGGATTCATCGCATAATTGAAAAAAAAGGGTGCAACCCTTGGCTAAGGAATATTTTCTTCAAATTTAAATGGGAAACCACCCTCGAGATATAACTTATCAAAATAGTATAGAATCATTAAAACAGAATCGTCTCTTTGAGGTCGGTTAAAAAAAGTAAAAGATGATCAGATTTTCATTTGTATAACTGCTTTTCATTATTTGCTGTTTTATTACGAAGATTGTTCGCTTATTCCGTTCGATCATAGACTAGTGAAAAACATAGAGGTTAAACTTTTAATTTTCCTTCCATAAAGTCGAGGTAGTCACGGATGGCTACAAAATAACATGGACGGCCGCGTTCGGGCTCATCAACATCGCACTGTGTCTGCTGGGAGGATGGAGATGTTTCGCCAACAACTACCTGCACTGGGCAGCTGCTGCCACGTGGATACTACTCATAGCGCAAGGTAAACGTGTCTCACCATAAAGTCGAAAGTACAAATTAATGATATTAAAAACATGGACAATCATGGATTTTTTGCACGAAACTAGGTTACGTAGCACTGGTCTCGTAGGCGGCCGGAGGGGAAGTGAAAGCACGTCACAGTGAAAGAGTATGATATAAATCACTCCTTTATTCCACTCATAGCTACAGATATACTGTTCAGTATGTCGGTAACGCAATCCTATAAAATTTTCCTCTACCAAAAATCGCTTAATACGCCTTAAGAAGGTTTCAAAAAAATATATCCAAATGTCGTAGCACGATCGTAGCTTCGTGGCCGTAGCATGGTGCTACTAAACTGCTACTATTTTTCTGGGCATAATTAAATTAAAAATGGAATGGTAATATAATGATATTATTTGAAACTTATTTACTTTTGAAAAACTGCAGTTTTATTTTTGATTTTACTTTATAATTTTCATGGATATTTTTTATTAATTTTATAAAATGTAATCTATAAAGGTTTATAGATTATATGTATTTTATAAAACAGAGTCAATGTTACGTATACTTTCCCGTTGTCGGGTTACAGTTTTTATACTTTTTCTTAGTGATCTTTCGTCAATGTTTTGTCTATAATTTTTTTTTTTAATTCTAGGTCTAAGCGGCCAAGGCATAGGTTTCCAAGAGCCGGAGAACCAAGTGTGGTACATGCTGTTCATAATCTTCGTGCCGTACGCGATGCTGCCTCTGTCCCTCGGCTGGTGCATCGTCATAGGCATCCTGTCGTCCTTCTCGCACGTGCTCGCAACCGCTGTTAACATTAAGGATTTGATGCTCAATAATCCTCATGCAGTAAGTTTTATGCATCAACTTTATGTTTTACTGCAGACTATTCTGGAGTAGTAATGTGCGTTAGGGCCCTATAAGTAGAAATGGACGCTTTCGTATCCTAGCCGAGTCGATGTGATATATAATACTAATGTCTTGCGTGGCGCAGAATGGTCTAGGGAGACATTAAGTTGTGGTTACTAGCAAGCCAAGCGAATTAGCTTATAATATACCTTACTATCATTGTAGAGGATGAAACTGCAAATTACGTATACGATTTCGAAGGTATCATTTCATCAGCGCTACTTCCGAGGTACGGTTTTGCTGAAAGTGTATGTCTTCAACTACACAGACTAACTAACAGATCAACAGCAAAAGGAACTTTGTTTCATATTGGTAATAATGATTTGGGCAAAAAGAAAACTACTTGCCTACTTAACGAACAAAACCATTACATAGTCATCAACTGCTTTTGTTGAAATTGGCTTCTCTTATCTGACTTCATATTCTTCTTCTTCTTTCGTACGTCCACTGTTGAACAAAGGTCTCTTGCGTCGACTCTAGAATGCTCGGTCTTGCGTCGCCTGTATCCAAAGGCTCGCTGCAACTCATTTGATGTCATTGGTCCACCTAGTGGGGGGCTGTCAACTCTGCGCTTATATAGTTTAAGTTGGAAATGAAAATTGATTTAACTGTTTTTTTTTTCTTCAATTTTGCCTCCAGGCAAAGACCTGCGGCACTCGGATCCTGGTAGCCAATTCTCTGCTATATTTGGCTGTAAATTTCGCTGGAATGTATGCAAAGTACCTCGCCGACTGGGGCCAGAGAAAGGCGTTTCTGGAAACCCACAGATCCATGGTCACTAGGCAGCGGACCAAGCGAGAGAGTGATCGGCAGTGGAAACTATTTCAAAGTGGTAAAAAATTTCATTTAAGAAAATTCAGGGCACTAAAAATTTCACTGAAGAGATACCCAAAATAATAGTTTTTTTTCAAAATTTTATTGTGCAAATTTTTCGGCATATTAATTAATATGCCGAAAAACCTTGCCAAATTACAGCCTTTAGTACCAGTCTTTGCGCTATGCTGTGGACAGACGAACAGACGGACGGATTTGGCGGAACTATTAGGGTTCCTAAGTAAAACTACAAGGAAAAAACAACTGTCGGATAGATATTTGTGCCGCTTCAGAGATATCATGAATTTAACTTAATTTTACTACCACTAATTCAAAGTGAAACAATATTTTTGTTTTTCAGTGATACCAGATTTTTTAGCGAAAGAGATATCAAATCACGTGTCAAGAGTGAAGGGAGAGTTTCAAGAGCAGCAATTTAATAATCTATACATTCAAAGGCACGAGGACGTTTCTATTCTCTTCGCTGATATTAAAGGATTTACAGGTAAGTTTTATTTTAACAGCTAGTGTGTATGTAGTGGTGAGCTTTTTAAACAATTAAAAAATATCACTGCTTTAACTGTGAAGGAAAACAGTGTGAGGAACCCTGCAGGCTTAAAAGGTCTACATAATCATCTCAAAAGTGTGTGAGGTCTGCCGATCTGCACTTGGCCAGCGCATCTCATTCGAAGAGGAGATCTGCGTCCAGTTGTCGGCTGTTGATTGAGGTGATGATGATGATCTAGGTTTGGAAAATTGAAGATGTTATACTAAGTGTTTTACTCTAGGAGAGCATTAAGCCCTTGCTCCTGTAACTGATCTTGCCAACCCATTGGAGTATAAGAGTGAGGAAACAGAGGGTGCACTAGAGTTTTTGCACTTACGTATACTTGTAAACAGTTATGCTAATCCATTGAAACAAATCACTTAACTATAGAAGAACATCACATTATGTAAGTGTTATTTTTTAATTGTTTTTCAGAGTTGTCTAGTAAATGCGGCGCCCAAGATTTGGTGAAGCTGCTGAATGAACTCTTTGCACGTTTTGACAGATTGGCTTCGGTAAGTATTCCCGTAGCAAAGCGGGCTAATTTGACTGTCTACGAATAGTGTTATAAAAGGCCAGGCGCAGTTGTCGTTTTGACATTTTTATTCGTTGGTTAAAATTTACTTGGCTATTGTAAAATAGGGCCTAGGCTAAGTATAAAAAGTGCCTCTAATTAGGTATGTTTATTTGTTCGCTTCAGCGACGATTCACTACTCGTATCTTGTAGGAACTCAGAACGAACTATTATTTTTTTAAGGACGTTATTACAAGACCCTAATATGAATTTAACTTTAGGTCAATCAAATAATTTTCTTTTGCTATTTTCTTTCTTTGTTCTTTTCTCTTTTACGGCAACTGAAAAATAAAAGATTCTATTAACCCCAATTGTTGCACCACCCATGTGCATCTTAGCTACTCCACTTCTTAGAAAGGGAAAGGGATTCCCTAGGTACCTATATTAGTTAGTCATGTTCCTCAAGGCCAATGTTCTTTAAAACAAAAAGGTTATGTCTTTAGGAAAACCACTGTTTGCGTATCAAACTGCTGGGCGACTGCTACTTCTGCGTGAGCGGGCTGCCGGAGCGGCGCGGCGACCACGCGTTCTGCTGCGTCAACATGGGCCTGCAGATGATCCGCGTCATCCGCGACGTGCGCTACAACAAACAGGTGCGTCGCAGCGAGCCCCAGGCAATGGTGTGTATTCCGCCACGTGAGTGTGGACATGGCTTTATAGTGTTTGAGTGTGTGTATTGGCTTTATAGTGCTTGAGTATGTTTATGACTTTGTAGTGTTTGAGTGTACATGGCTTTATAGTGTTTGAGTATACATGACTTTATAGTGTTTAAGTGTGTACATGGCTTTATAGTGTTTCAGTGTGTGCATGGCTTTATAGTGTTCCAGTGTGTACATGGCTTTATAGTTTTTCAGTGTGTATATGGTTTTATAGTGTTTAATGATACAAGTCTCATTAAACATCTACGGGACTTTCTAAAAGTGATTGATGCAGTGTGAAGTTCGCAATCACCTATGATTAGCCGAAATTCTCTCGTTATTGGCTAAAATGCATTGTCGCAGCAAAAATTAGGTACATAACTTCAGCCAATCATTACAATTGAGGCCGTAGCAATGATTGATGTGTTTTTGACAATTGACCAACTCATATATTAAAACTAGCTTTAACCCGCGGCTTCGCTCACGTTAGGTTCGATTTTTTAACCCCCTATTTAACCCTCTTGGGGTTGAAATTTTCCAAAATCCTTTCTTAGCGGATGTCTACGTCGTAACAGCTACCTGTATGCCAAATTTCAGCTCAATCGGTCCAGTGGTTAGAGCTGTGCGTTGATAGATCAGTCAGTCAGTCAGTCAGTCAGTCAGTCAGTCACCTTTGCCTTTTATATATTTAGATGTTGTTCTACACAAACTTAGATGTTTTCAACCGACGAAAAAAAGAGGAGGTTCTCAATTCGTCGCGTATTTTTTTTTATGTATGACTACGCATAACTTTTCGCAGCGTCGTCCGATTTTGATGACTCTTTTTTTAATTTGCACCTTTAAGCTATCTCGCAGCCATGCTTGAAAATATGCTATGCCTAAAAAAAATAAAGCTCATAGTTATGCTTTTCAAAAAGCTTTTCGCCGACTCAAAATTACTTTAGGAACTTAGTTAGTAAGACTAAAAAGATTTATTTTTTATTTTTCCCTTTTTGGTTGCTTCTATCGTCGCGTCAATTTTTTGTAAAAAGTCATTATTTTGATTTTGAAAGACGCTTGCAAGTGCTACGAGCTTTCTAAGCATAAAATACATTGAAATAAAAAGGATATTTTAAACTCTTTATCATACGTCGTTGTCTACCGAACCTTAACATCTTTAATAGACGTTCAGAGTTGGACAAAGGTCTTTTGTTGGGACTTTCGAGCCCAACGTCTTTTGGGTCTTCAAACTAATTGCCCTACCTTTTATTTATTGTTACACCACTGCCCAAAAAAAGGAGTGTAATGTTTTCAGGGTTCAAGTATGTATGTATGTGAGTTTCTTTATTCCACCATAGCTTCTAAATGCTTGAACAGATTTGGATTTACGGGGTATCGTTAAAATCCTTAATTCATCTCGAGTGACACTGGCTATAAATCAGTTGATAATCTTTAAAGCAGTCGGGTTTTTACTCTATTTTGTTTAGTATATAAGTACGTACTTTATTTAATTAACTTTGTTAAAGTGTGTAACATATTAAGGTGGATTTGGACATGAGGATCGGGATCCACAGCGGCACAGTGCTGTGCGGGGTGCTCGGCCTGCTGAAGTGGCAGTTCGATCTGTGGTCGCATGACGTCACGCTAGCAAACCATATGGAGAGCGGTGGATTGCCAGGGTTAGTGCTCTTAAAAACACCATTTTAAGGTTGAATATTACCTAACTATACGCTACCTTTGCTAGTACTGTTGATCTTAAAATAAGCATTAATTCTTCTTTTGCAGTGATTCATATCCTTACTATTATACTATATAATATTTACTATAAATGTAAGTGTGATTGTTTGTTGGTTTGTCCTTCAACCACGTCGCAACAAAGCAACGGATCGACGTGATTTTTAACCGACTTCCAAAAAGGAGGTTATCAATTCGGCCGGTATCTTTTTTTTTTTTTTTTCTGTGTATGCCCACCGATTACTCCGGGGTTTGTTGACCGATTCACAAGATTTTTTTTTTAATCGACAGAGGAAGCTCGCGAAATGGTCCCATAAAAATTTTTACCTTCAACTCCTCAAGCCTGATGCTGCAGGGGTTTTTCCCCCCTAAATTATGGGACTTTAGGAACCGTCGTTTACGAATTGGTATGTGTGGCCTAAGCATGTACTAGATCATAGAGCTCCAGGTCCTACTCCTCAATCCTGATGCTGCAGGGTACTGCCAACCTAAATTATAGGGATTTGGGAAATGCTAATCATGAATTGTTATTGTATGTAATAAGCATATACTACACCATAGATGTTTAGGTTCTAGCTCCTCAATCCTGATGCTGCAGGGTACTGCCCACCTAAATTGTAGGGATTTAGGAACTGCTAATCATGAATTGTTATTGTATGTAATAAGCATATACTACACCATTGCGGTCTAGGTTCTAGCTCCTCAATCCTGATGCTGCAGGGTACTGCCCACTTAAACTGTGAGCATTTAGGAACTTTCGCTTGCGAATTGATATTGTTAGTATCAAGCATATTCTACATCGTGGAATTCAAGGTCCTCGCTCTTCAATACTGATGCTGCAGGGGTACTGCCTCTCTAAACTGTAAGGATTTAGGAACTGTCGTTTACGAATTGATATTGTTGGTACCAAGCATATACTACATCATAATGCTCAAGGTTCTAGCTCTTCAATCCTGATGCTGCAGAGTTGGAGGAATTATGAACTGACGCTTTCGAATTGATATTGTTGGTACCAACCATGGACTACATCATGGAGCTCCTAGTCCTAGCTTTTGTGTATTGTTAATAAGTACTGTAGGTACCAATATAGAACTACATTAGTACCGTAGCGTTGGAGGGAGGAGAGAAAAAGAGCAGGAATAAGCTACACTAAAAAGCTTAAAATAAAAATTCTTTTCAAAAAACCGACTTCAACGCCACTACAAAGTATAAAAATAATTTTATTTTGTGCACGTTTGTTGAAGTCGGGCGGGCTTAACTAGTAACGATGAAATCGATGCGCTTACGTTACCTTATGGTGACATATAAGAGACATGTTTCTTGAAATCGAGCGAGCATCGCGTATCAGTTTCATCGTTTCTATTTAAGCCGCCCGACTTCAACAAACGTGTACAAAATAAAATTATTTTTATACTTTGTAGTGGCGTTGAAGTCGGTTTTTTGAAAAGAATTTTTATTTGCATGGGTGTATTTAGGGACCGGGAGGCTACTTTTTATCCTATTTTGAGAACATAGTCTCTCAGGCATGCAAGTTTACTCACGATGCTTTCCTTTACCGATATGGCAAGAAAAGTTTAATTGGTTAACAATATTTATCAGCTAGATTTAAGAGTATTTAAATATTCGTAGATTTTTATAAAGTTTTAGACTGAGTATTTATTGCTAGGCGAGTACACATATCTTCAGCTACGTTTGAATGCCTGAACGCCGAATTCGAGGTGGAGCCAGGGGAGGGTGAGAAGCGCAACCCGTACCTTCGCGAGCTCAACCTCACCACCTATCTCATCAAGGCCACTGAACACCCGAGGAGAACTAGGAACAAATCTATAAGCATGTAAGTCTATAGTCAACGCTTCCCAGTGTCCCTTGAAGAGAAATAGTCTTAGTCTACATTTTAGTGTCGGTTGTATTCTGCAAGCCCACATCTGGAAATATTCGTAGCTCTCTTTAGGGACTTCTACACATCGTGATTCCCTGTAACTCTTTTGATGTCTTCAGTTCAGCTAATGTGGTATCTTCCAAAACTGGGTCGCCACTCCAGGACTTTCAAACCCTTTAAACATAATATGACTAAAAGATATGCCCGTCACACATCAGCTTTGCTACTCGTTGTCCACATATCCGTAGAACTACGGATCTCATCATTGCCATTTTACTCACTTAGGAATACACTGAGCATATAGCTTTCCCCATCGCTCACTATGAGACTGAAATATAAACCAATTGGTATTTACATAGTAAAGTATATTTGTGAACTTCTCGATGTTTTTTAAAGCATAATTTTTTTTGACCAGTAATGAAGTAACGCTCAAAAGCCCAACGATTAAAAATGTGCGGACTAATAAACTAATTGTTGTATCCATTCCTGACACAAGCTTTACGTTAATTTGGAAGGGAACGGAGAGAGAGAATTAGTCAAGTTCAGCATGGGTTACATTCTTAAGGGGTCCCTTTTAAAGACAGATTGTGTATAATTGACTCCACAGCATACAACCCCAGCTGCAGCAGCATGAGAACGGTCCGCGCGTCAGCAACGGCAGCATTGAGGAAGAGAACACTACTGACTTTATACCGGAGATGCCCTTCCAGAGCGTACGATTTTATTCCTATTTATCGATACTTTATTGTACAGGTTCTTGAAGTGAAAAATTATTTAGTGTTGAACGATTTTTTGTAGTGGAAATTTCCCGTTACCGACTTGCTAATTTTAACAGAATATCTGTAGACTAGAGTAGGCAGTCCCCAACATGAATAAAATTTATTAGGATAGAATAATTATTTATTCAAATAAATTCAAATATCATCGATATCGTCATCAACATGGAATAGTTGGAGATCGTGCCTGCGGTGATTCCGAATAATATATCCCAAGTGCCGATTTCATCAATGTCGAGTAACGTATAATCGAAGAATAAAATTGGGCGTTCTGACAGTTTTTGTTTGAAAATCTGCCAAAAATGTTAACGCCCGAATAAGACTTCATTTTACGTCGGTGAAATTAATACTTAACTATTAATATTGAATAATACTATTATATAAGTACTTAATATAATACTTGGCAAAAATGATAGGTACCTAATTAGACTGTCTTTTTACAGTACTTCCAAAATACTGGCACGGTGTTTCGGTACCGACGTCCCAACAAACACGACGACGCGGAGCACGGGCAGGACCTCGAGATCACGTCTTTGTCAGAGGTAGAGTAAACGTTTCTGACATGATTGTATCAAGACACAACTGTACTATGATGGCATTTCAAAAGGTTCTTCCTTAGTGCACCTCAATCAAGGAATATTTCCTCCAAACATCAAATCTCTTGAAGATTAACATCTGTCATTCAGTCATTAGGTCAGTAGCAGGTGAATAAGAGAGAGTTTGAAACTTGTAACCCAGCTACGAAAAAATGTCGCCTCTTCAAAAGGACAACCGTCGCGACAGTGACATAAACATAAAAGGCAATGAAGGCAAGAAAGCACAGCAGCGCTCTCCAATCCTACGACGGCTCTCTTTTTGAACAAATTCTAGCATCTCTCATATTGACTTTATTCGTATAACATATCCTATGCCACCCGGACCATGGTAACGAATAGTCGTCATTGCTCAAAATCTGTAGTTTAGGTGCTGCGGTGGAACATACCTGAACACATACATGCATAAATTGCTATAAAATCATAACCCTTTTCGTTGTCGTGTAGTCGGATAAAAAATTTAACTGCAATAATCTACAGGAGGACGACATCATCAACCACTCTATAGAAGTGAGCAGCAACCGCCGCATGCGAATGGAGCACATGAAGCCGTGGTCCCTGCACTTCCGGGATCCCTCCCTCGACGAGCGCTTCAAGCAGCTCGACGAGAAGACGTTCAAGTCTAACGTTATGTGCTGCTTCGTGATATGGCTGTTCATTGTCGCTGTGCAGTGCGTCATACATTACAAGTAAGATCGCGTCATTGAGTTGAAAACATATCAATCACTTTTTTTGTAGTTGGGAGTGTTACGACTTGCTTAGGATGCTACTCGTAGTAAGCTAAGAATTTTTCAGAAAGCGACAAAGTTAACACTGAGTTAACTAGCAAGTAGGTAACAATTTTTTTTTTTTCAGTAAAACAACTGCTTTATAGAAGAGTCAAAACGAAACGAAGCATCTCCAATAAATAGACTTTATATCATACTTGCTCAGTAACTAGGGTTTACTATGGTGGAAAGTCTCCTTGTAAGTTGGTGTTTGCAATTCAAGGCAACATTACGTCGCACTATGCTTTAATTGTAATGTTCACTTTACAGTTCAAGCTATGCAAAACTCCTTGGTAAACAATCTCTTTTCTTATAAAATGGTAAGAAAACTTTTTACTGAAAAAAAAAAAAAAAACACTGAACATGGCGGCATTTAATTTCCATACATTTCAAACTATGCAAAACTCCTTGGAACTCAGAGCCGTAAAAAAAATGGAAAACTATTTACGAAAAAAAATGGAAATGGCGGCATTTCATTTGATCTGAAAGTTTGTGAAGTTTGTTCGTAAAGGGATTTAAGTTATTTACAACAATGTCAAGCACTTCATCATATGATGATAAAGGAGGAGAGACTGATTTTTGTTTGCTTGAAGCAGAACAAATGATGCAAAACCTTTTGCCGGATAAGTCCAAAGTTACCTCGCAAGAATGATATAAAGTAGAATGCTTACCTCGGTTGCAAGTAGCTATTACACCCTCGAACTATATTCACCCTCGCTCGCTGCGCTCGCTCGTGTGACTAAATATCTCGGGTGCACGCGATCCATTAGCGCCCTATGCGAGCTGCGCTCGCACTGGCGCCAAATTGGATCTTGTTCTGTAATAGCTTACTTACGTCCCTTGTGTAACAATCTACTATTACTATGCAATTGAATGATAAAATAATTTTCTCTAGTTGCTGGTTGCTGGTCGTGATACTGATGGTAATGAACATTCCTCTGGCGCTGTCATTTTTTCTCGTGATGGCCGAAGAGTTTCAAAAAGCGGTGCCCAGGCTCGCCGTACTGTCGGCCGCAGTGAGTGGAGATAGAATGCGACGAAACGTGCACATATGCTGCTTTGTTACCATCATGTCTATGTCCAGGTGAGTACTCTCTACTGGTATTACTAATATTATAAATGCCAAAGTGTATTTGTTTGTTGGCTTGTCTTTCAATCACGCTACAAAAATGCAACGGATCGACGTGATGAAGGTTGTAATTAAGTTTAACAAGTTACGCTTACGAAAGCTTTCTCATGGTATAGGTTGATTTGTTGATATAGGTTTACTGAGCGTGCGAGGTCGCCACTCCAGCACCTTGGGACCATTTGAACCATTATAGCTCTTTGAACAATATGCCCCGCCCATTTCCACTTCAGTTTTGCGACTTGCTGAGCTATGTCGCTCACTTTGGTTCTCCTACGGATCTCCTCATTTCTGATTTAATCTCGAACACCTAATAATTCTCTGTGTTATTTCAGCACGATAAAACTCTACATATGTGAACCGTCCTTCCCAAAAGAAGAGCCTGCAATCGGTGCAACTACTAATATCACTCGAGCTGATATCACCACGCAAATAACCGACATAGAAGAAAAACTAGAAGAATGCTTCAAACCTGAATATGTGGTGTTCACGTGGATATTATGCTTGGTCGCTTTGACGTCAATCCTGAAGTTGTTTTACCTGATAAAGACGTTGCTGGCTATCGCTAATGTTGGGATGTATGCTGTTCTGCTGCTGATTTATTACAATGTTGATTACTACAGCTCCAATAAAAGCGACTCGTAAGTTTTGTTTAATAATTGTTTATTTATAGTATTACCACTTTTATAAGAAACGACTTACCTACGCAGATGTCTTTTTTTTGGTAAGCACCAAAAAGCGTATCATAACGTGTACGCAACAAGCGTACGCCTCAAAGTAGCCTTGGTTTCAAGAAATACAAGACCTGTATTATCGTAGTGATGTGAGTTCGGAGATTAGATTCCCGACAAAGGCAATTTCGTTTTCTTTGTAATTTCTAAATTCAATCTGGT
This sequence comes from Hipparchia sbordonii, assembly GCA_038048805.1. NCBI lineage: Eukaryota > Metazoa > Arthropoda > Insecta > Lepidoptera > Nymphalidae > Hipparchia > Hipparchia sbordonii. The sequence goes on along the minus strand of CM076099.1, from coordinate 13,928,482 downwards.
CTGATCTGAAGAATGTACGGCACGACATTGGAAGATCTTTGCCAATTGCTGGTAGAGTTGGGATACTAGCGATACGAGATCGTGTTATGCGAATATTCTTGCAAGTCGTGATGAATTAGAAGATTTAAATAACTTTGAGAACATTATGAAAACTTTCAGGTGTGTATGCCCTCGCGATGTTTTCCATTACCTTAACGGTGGTGCAGCATGTGATATTTAATTGTTTAAACATACACGATCCCACATAGTTAGAGGTCCATGATCGAACCCTCGACCACCCAAATAGGAGACCGAATTCCTAGCCACTAGGTTAAAACACATCTAATCATCAATGTCATGGATCAAATACCTAAGAGAATTAACTTTTTATTTTCAGACAGCTCCGCTTCTACGTCCAAATGCTGATCTTGATGATGATGTTCCTGGTGATAGTGGTGTACCACGCGCGGCTGGTGGAGGTCACCTCGCGCCTCGACTTCTTGTGGAAGCTGCAGGCCGAGACCGACCTGCGCGAGATGAAGGAGACGCAGCGCACCAACCGCCACCTGCTCAAGCACATACTACCCGACCACGTCGTCAACCACTTCCTGAGCAAGGATAGGTGTCCTGACGTAAGTACGCGTGTATTTTGTTCATTTTACCTTTTTCCCGGGTTGTGCCACACATGACTTAGTTGCTCCGGCGCTTCTTCTGCTTGACGCCTTTTGTCTTTAATGCTCAAATGGTGGAGGCGCCGGGACAACCTAATCTAGGTATACCTCTTGGGTGATGTGTGGCACAATTCATAAAATAAACGTTTCTTTCTTTCTATGTAACGAAGTTATGTAGACTTTTTTTTTAATTCGATGACAAGATAGTCCTTCATCTGATGGTAAGTGACGATGCAGTCTATGATCGTAGCGGGCTAACTTGGAAGGGGTATGGCAGTGTATACTCATACCCCTTATCGGTTTCTACACGCCATCGTGCCGGAATGATAAATCGTTTGACGGCACCTCTTTGATGGTAGGGTAGTAACTAGCCACGGCCAAAGCCTCCCACCAGAAATTATAAACTCCCGAATTGCCCCTACCTGGAATCGAACCCGAGACCTCCCAGTTATAAGACTCCAGCACTCACCACTGCCCAGGAACGTCATCCGAAATCTGGAGGTGATCTAGGGCATTTTCCTAGGTATATATCCAGTTGATATCCGCCACTTCGTTCGCGTGGATTAAGGATTATTAATTCCCGCGGGAACTCTCTTATTTGCCGGGATAAAAAGTAGCCCAAGTGATCCAGATTATAATCTATCTCTGTGCCTTTGAGCTAAATCGATTCAGTCGTTTCGGCGTGATTGAGTAACAAACATCCATTCATCTATTCATACATCCAAACTTTCGCATTTAGGATAACTAATAGGATTTCGAAAGCTTGCAATCGACTTGTTGCTTCGTTTTTGAGAAGCCATGCTCTGTGTTGCAGGAGCTGTACTCCCAGTGGAGGGACGAGGTGGGCGTGATGTTCGCGGGGATCCCCAACTTCCACGAGTTTTATTCGGAGCAAAAGGCCATCGACTGCATGCGGCTGCTGAACGAGATCATTTGTAAAGTACCAATCAACTTCTTGTTATAATTCCTTTTTTTTTTTGATTAGTTAGATTGTTATTCAGTTTATCAATACTTCCATATTTGGCTGATCTCTTTCCGGTCGTGTCGGATTTTCCGTCCCATCGGGCTATGAGAGTGAATAGAGATGGCTAATTTCTGTTGAGATTGGCCGCCGTGGCTGGATTCGGTCGAGAGGACATTATTATTATTTGGCTAAAGGAATATAGATGTAGAACACTTTATTCTACCAAAGTTCATTAATAGGTATTCCAAAAAATCGATTATAGATAAAATCAATAGGTTTGCACGCCTTATTTAGTAAACCGATCTTATTATTTGGTAGAGCGATAGCGATAAAGTGACGCAATAGAATATTGTTTATCGAGAGAATTAAACAGCAGATTTCCTATGGAAATTTTTGAAAAATCTAAATTCACTTGACGTGAAGTGTGAATTAGTTAGTTTATTATTTGAGTAGGTATATAATAGTTATTATGGTTTTAATTTCTAGTTGACTTCGATAGATTACTGACGCAGCCAAAATTCAAATGCATAGAGAAGATTAAAACCATCGGAGCCACCTACATGGCGGCGTCTGGCCTAAACCCGAACCATAAGGTAACATAACATTCTCATAAAAGTTATGTATGTAGAAAGTACCTAATAGATGTCTAATGCCCGTTTTCACATGGTACCAAAGCATTTCTCTAAGTTAGGATTCCTTAGCGTGAGAAGTCCTTTTTTTATTCGATGACAAGATAGTCCTTGACAGATAATCTTACCTGATGGTAAGTGACGATGCAGTCTAAGATAGTAGCGGGCCAAAGCCTTCCACCAGACCAGACCAGAGATAATTTAGAAATTATAAATTCCCAAATTGCCCCTGCCGGGAATCGAACCCGAGACCTCCCAGTTATGACACCAACGCTCACCATTGTACCTGTGTGGTCCTAAACCTAAACTGATTTAGGTTAACAATATAAGAATAATTGAACATTTCAATAGCGTGATTTACGTGTATAAAGGTCGTAGCCCATTTACACGACACCGCTCCCACACAACCAAAGTATGAGCATTCAAATATGGACTTAATATCGTGCTCTGGAGGTGCACTTTACAGTAACAAAACCGCGGTACGGTAACGGTACTGCGCGCTGTTTTCTATTTAGTGTTGTTACTGTAAAGTGCACCTCCACAGCACGATATTAAGTCCATATTTGAATGCTCATACTTTGGTTGTGTGGGAGCGGTGTCGTGTAAATGGGCTAAGACCTCAAAGCACTAAGCAAGTTTTAAGCTGGGCATTGACGGTCAGTTTTTCGCGTCAGTCCAGACGTAAAACTGTGGCGTCACTCCAAATGGTTTAGGCCAACAAAATGTCCCCACTCACTGGCGTCACTCCGGCTCTTCAGTTTTCGATCGGTCGGGCTGAGTAGGGTTGTACAAATAGATTTATTTGCGTCAAATAGGAAAAAAAATGAATTCAGATTCCGAAGAAGAAACATTAATTCTTGCTGCAGCTACTGTTTGTTGCCATATACTCTCCAAAAAACGAGAAAGAAAGCAATTTAAAATGAAAAGAGAAATCGGTTTCGTAATTTGTTTTTCACTATATTAACTATATGGATGGAAATTATACATCGAAAAAGCATGTTCAACGCTAATGTATTGAAATATTTTCAAAACGCTTTAGCTAAAACGATTTTAAACATATTATTCCGGAATATCATAGACGTTTTGCTCTATTTACTAGTTTTGGTCAGTCAATTATGTGACGCTTGAAAATTTATTTATGCCCCTAAAAATAGCCCTAATTTTTTTTGGGCCCTAAAAAAATCCCAATAAGCAAAATTCCGCCCTAAATTTGGGCTAAAAGCCCTAAGTTGGGAACCCTGCGCCATTGGAATGACGATCGCACACTCACGGGCAGTTTGGCGCAACACGCCGTGGATTTATGGTAGTCACGGAAAATTTCCGGGCGCGTCGTCAGTTAAAACTCTGGAGTGATGATTCGACACTCACGATAAAATTTTGGATGGACGTCAGTTCAACTGATGCGAAAAACTGATCGTCAATGCCCGGCATTATTAACGACTTAACCATATGTTATACTCCCTGTGCTGCAATATCGACGTTGAAAACTGATCATTTCGTGTGAATTTTGCTTAACTTTGGATGAAAATTGTTTTTTTTTTTTAAGTTCATAAAATATTCTTTTGTAGATCGGAGATGACGACTGCAAGCATCTGTGTGCGCTGGTGGACTACGCTTTCGCGCTTCGAGAGGCTTTGGATGAGATCAACAAACATAGCTTTAACAAATTTCGGTTAAGAGTAGGTAAGATTGGTAAGATTTCTCTATGCTACTTTGTAAATGTAAATGTGTTCTCGATGATATAGGATATGACATAGGTCTTTTAAAAGGATCATCACGCTATACGATTTTGTGCCGCTTGACATCGTACAATGTTGGCTCAAAATAATTATGAGGGCAGTTGAATTGATACGAGTATCTAAAAATGATGATGAGTGGGATTGTCTAAAAATGATTGCTACAGTGTGACGATCGCAATCACATCTGATTGGCTGACACAAGATTGACACTCTCTTGCAATTGACCAGCCAGAAAGATTCAGGGATTCGTTTGATGTCTTGAGGTTGGGTAGAGAGCATTTTTCAATAAGTACGTTGGCTAAATAAAATTTAATTAACAATGAATATATTATATAGTATTCTCGCATTTCATGCCTCTACACATCTGCACGTACCTGTATGTAGAGGCATGAAATGCGAGAATGGAGGTGCTGGTGGTGGCGTAGAAGTGAATGATACCATCGTCAGGTATAAGCTGCGGGCCGCTGGTGGGCGGAGTGATCGGCGCGCGCAAGCCCGTGTACGACATCTGGGGCAACACCGTCAACGAGGCCTCGCGCATGGAGTCCACGGGCGCCATGGACCGCATACAGGTCACCAAGTACACTAAACAGGTTAGTTAGTTAGGTGGGCAAACTTTTTTAATGGGGGCCACAAAGTTGAAGAAATTCTAGAGGAGGGCCAGAATTATAGAAAAAATCCTCTTTAAACTTCTCGACCGTCAAAATGTAGGTAATTGTAGCGGGCCATGGGGCCATGTTCTATCCATATCGATAAACCCTCGGCGGGCCGGATTAAATACTTTCACGGGCCGTACTTTGCCCATCACTGCACTAGGGTCTCCCGTAGGGACTTTCACATGCCACCGCTTGCATGCAGTTCAGTCTCTACCTTTGAAACGTATGATGTCATAATATGTCTTCTACGTCTGAAAAACTGGAAAGTGCATTAAACCTAGCATGTGGACGTAGCGTGTGCCATGGTAGCCCAAATTTTTCAAACGATTCTTCAAACTATGGGACTTGACAGATGACACAATACCTACCAGTAGTATCCATATAATTTTAATAAATTACATTCTTATACATAAGTTATGCGTTTGCTGGGCTCGTATTATACTTTCATGTTTATTTTTTAATCAATTTACATTATTGTACATTTTCTTCCCGAGAATTATTTTGCATTTTTTTACGCAAAACCAGCGGACACCGCCTAATAATTGCGGAAATAATAAATTCCCATGAAAAAGTTAGAAGAAGAAAATTATTGTGTTATTTTTTATGGTACCTAGGTGCTGGAACGTCGCGGGTACGGGCTAGAGGCGCGCGGCGCAGTCGAAGTGAAGGGAAAAGGCAAGATGGAGACGTGGTGGGTCACAAGGCGGAAACATGTACGTAGACGAGTCCTTTAAGCCGAGTAGTTTTGAAAAAAAACTTGTGACCAGCACGTGACTCTCGCCAGATGTAAAACAACACGCCACGCACACCCAAGAGTAGAGCGGGCGTGACGGCATAAGAGTGTCATGCCATTTGTCGTCACGGCAAACGACGTACAATTTCACATTAAAAAAAACCAAAATAATGCTCAATCTTACATTGCCTTATCATCCACAGGATCGAGATCGCTACCGAAGCCGCACAGTGGAAGCGCGCCTGCCCGAGGAAGAGACTCTCAACACGATCGTCAGGCCGAAGGAGCCCGCCACTGCGCCGGTCGTGCCGCCGCGGTCGCTGGCCGCCGTGGTGTACACCATGCTGCAAGCGAGGAAGCGCATCTACACGCACCCGCTGGACGCACAGCAAAGTACGTACTTAACCTAGGTATTCACGCGAAGCAGAAAGCGAAGGAAAGTAAGAAATAAAGGGTCACTTTGCCGCTCATATTTTGGGTCTACAGAGAAATAGGAATTCCTATGGGAGAGACTTTGAACTGCAGATATTCGTTTTTGACTTTTGATTGCCCACATTTCATAAGTTAGGAAGGGCTACGCCACATTGTTACATTTATTAAAAAATAAAAACTAATAGTAAACGCTTGCTGGATGCAACCTGCATCAGTTTATATCGATATCCTTTTGCACCATTGGTTGTCTGGAAGAGACGCAAAGTTGCATGCACTGTTTTTTGTATAGTTATTTTATGTGGTGTACAATAAAAGTATATTCATTATTATTTATTTTGTTCAGACGGGATGGCCGGTAGCGAGCAAGGCGCGCCTGCGGGCCGGGCGGGTGCGCGCCGCACCGCAGCTCTGCGACGCACTTACACTTCTCATCCAAGGAGGTACGTAATGCTGCAAGCAGTAGAGCTCTGACTTGGTTTAGACTCAATACAGTTAAAACGAGACATATTTATATATTTATGTCAGAATATATTCTATCTCGTTTCAACGCTGTTCTAAGTTCGAGCCAAGTCACAGAACGCTCTAGATATAGATTTTAGTCACATACGACCAACTGCCGCTTCCAGTGGTTATGAATAATCGTGACTATCGAAAGATTTCGTGAGAAAATATCGTGAATTTCGTACTACAAAATGGGGGTTTGACAGTTCTTAGCAACTCTCGATAGCCACGAGATAGAGAATAGCCCTACAAAACGCTTAAACATTCTTTAGGAATCCCAATCACAAATTGTTTTCAGTTACGTGACACTGTCAGATATCCATGAAGATGAATACAAGCATGTTTAAGATCAGGTAGTACGGTGAGGCCACACTGGTGTCTGAATTATTATTATCTTTCAGCAACGGCGACATTGAGCTAGGCAAGCGGCCGTACTCCAGCAGTATGGTAGCGCGCCGCCCCGAAATGGCGCCTTCCTTCCTAGGAAGCATGTCAGCTCCGCACACCCCCACCGCGTCGCACATCTCCCCCGAGGGATTATTCAGCGGGCCTAAGCTCGGTCTCAGCGCAAGACTGAAAGCTGCCAGCTTTTCGTACAAAACCAGGCCTCAAAGAGAACGTTCACCTAAAATTAAAGAAGAAAATAACGGTTCCAGTACATCAGTTACGAATGGAGTTCCGGGCTCCTTCAGACTCAGGTCCGTCACTACGGCGTCCTTCTTCAAGAGTCGAAATAGAGACAGGAGAAAAACTCAGGAGTTGAGAGAGAACGGTGATACTATTACCACTCGCATGTAAAATAAAAAAAATAATAATATCTACTAACATTTAAGTAGACGGTTTGTAATTTTATTAGTTAGGTAAAATGTTTTTATTAGGGCCGATTTCACCAGCATAAAATAAATCTTATCTAAGCGTGATATTTTGGCAGATTTTCAATATTAAACCTGCCAGATCGCCCAATTTATTCCTCGATCAAACGTCACTGGATTTTGGTGAAATCGGCGCTTAATACATTGTTCGAAAATAAGATCTTATCCACCGTGTCATATTAGGTAGGCTATGTAATAATATTGTATTAGTAACTTACTTATTGGAGGAAAAGCATTGTTAAACCTACACTTGAAGGGATTTCCGAATATTTTTTTGTTTGAAAATACGTAACATACAAAAACTTTCTATAAAATAGTAATGTATAAATTCTTTGTCAAAACTTGTCTGTGTTAATAAATAATGTGGTCAGCATTACTACAAAATTGGAGCAGAAAACTTGTGTTCTAAATATTTTAGTTCAATGGCAGGTATACTTACTTACACTCAGAAACTCAGTCACAGTACTTATTATCTTTTAAATTACGAACGAGTATAATGAGCAAGTATAAAATATATAATATAATTTTATATTTTTTTTAAGATTTAGAAATTGTTGTACATACGTAGGTAATTATTTTAACTTATTTATTGTAGTTATTACTATTAGGCTCTGTACTAACAAACATTTACACATTTATAAATTGCATGTGTAAATTTTTATTAGTTAGGGCTTTGTTATATATTTATGATTAAAACCAAAGCCAAAGTATTTATTACTTTAAAAATATGAAAATAATAAAAGTAGCTATATGTAAGCAACTTTTTCTAACTCTGCCCTGTGTCCAATAAAATGCCAAATAAATGGGTACTCTAAAGATGATTGCATATCTGGAAGTACCAAGTTCATTAAGTGTACAGTGATTAAAATTCAAGCGCTGCATGCGCCGAAATTAATTCGAAGCGTCTGTACTGGCTAGTAGTTAATTTTGAGTTCGTATATTATATAAATTCTAAAACTCGGTGCATGCATGCGTTTGGTATGAATAAATGTGCGATCAGTTTGATTTTTTTAAAAAGTAAAACAAGAAATTCTTTCCACTTCATTTATTTTATTTATATAAAAATATTATTGTGTTGACCTTTGTGATGACAATTACTAGATATTTTCAATAAATATTCCAAAGAACATATTCGGGTGTTTAAATTTGTTTTTCTTTTGTATTATAGGACACAGCCTTGCTATATTTTGGAATAGGCACAATTACAAAACTATTCTATAAACTTAAATATTATATAAAAAGATTTTGCATAATTTTGAATGGTACTATTATACATGCGTAGTATATGAACAATGAACATATTTAAAATCATTGAGTAAACATATTCTAATTACACACATAAAAACTCTTTTTGAGGCATAGAAAATTTAAATTCCACTCCTTAATATTCAAAGTAACTTACCTTTGCATATTAAGGTTATAGTGCAAACGATTCTAAAAATTCAGCGTATTTTTTATCTGAATAAGAATTGGATTTACATAAAAAACAATACAAACTATACTTATATTTCTACATAGTGAAACGATCACGAAAACACAAATTGTAATCTATCTCTATCTGGCGGTAAGTTACCTAGCAATCTTTTTGACAAAATAACATACCGACAGATAATAGATAGATTTGAACATAAGTTCCGGGCGTAAGTCCATTAAGAAAAAAACTATTATTATAATATAATGAGATTTTATGGCCGATTAAATCGGAGCATAATAATGTGTTTAAATTAAATATTTGTGTACTTATACAAGTTATATTGTACATCAAAAGAAAACAAACCTAAGGAAGATAATCTGAGTAATCTATAAATAGGTAAGTAATAATTTTATAAATATATTCTATATATTTTGATACTTTATTTGTATCATTTTGGTGTATTATATCTCCGCGCTTCGCGAAGACAACGTGTTTTTATATAATATTAAATCAAGCTCAAATACCAAATTCGCTCACTGAGCGAAAAATTGCTCTGCAAGCCCTTTTGTACCTTTGTTGTTCATTATTTTTGCATCGCGGATAGAATTAATAAATAGTATTCTCTACTCATTTTATTTCTTTAATTAAATGATAGTTAAATAGTTATTTAAATTACTTAATTATGTTAAGCGGTCGTCGTTTAGTTGATTCTTAAAATAATTGTTAGTATACTTAGTTTAATTTGTAAATTTATAAAAGGAATGTGCAGCGTCCACATAAACTCATAGGAGTTTCTGGAGGCTTTAATTATTCGTACCTATCGTAGATAAATAAAAATTATAATTTCCAAGGAACTCTTATATGAAATCTTAAATATCCACAACACACAACAACGCAAACCGCAACAGGCCCCAATCCAACCCGGTCCGAAAAACGACACTAAAAAAAAGCCGGTCAAAACGCGCTGTGATCATTTCAAGCCATCGCCGGCCATTCGCTGGGCACAGGCTTCGAATGTAAAGGGCTTAGGCCATACTCAGAGTGCGGATTGGCAGAGTTCATACACCTTTGTGAACATTATCGAGATGCGTTATGGTAGACTCAAAACGTCCAAAATATATTGTGAGCTGTTTCTTTTCTATGAGCGAATTCTGTCTTTGAGCCTGGGCTCTTTTACTGACACGCGGCGCGTTACGCGTCGCGTGTTGCGTCGCGTGTTGCGTCGCGTGTTGCGTCGCGTGGTGCGTCGCGTGGTGCGTCGCGTACAACGCCAATAAACAGTGCAAACGCAAACGCAAGAACGCTCTCATACTCGGCCATATTGTTTGAGTTAACAGCGCGACGCGACGCTCCACGCGACGCGCAACGTGCCGCGTCTCCATAAGAGCCTTAACCAAAGATTAGTAAAGTATAGACTGCTAATGTAATAAATTAGAACAATGCTCACGTAAATCTAGTTATTATCGCCGGTACCTTGTAGTCCGGCTTTATGCGTTAGATGGCGTTACTGTCCACGCCATGCAGTGGATGTTTGATAAACCTAGTACCATTTATCGAACGGTAAATCATCGTACTAATATTCAATCCGATTTCCGATCGAAATAATCGGTCGGAGATCGTTTTTGTGTAATTTGATTCATAAAAAAAGGCTGCAATCTACTTCTTATTAATCTCTGGCCTAACATATAGTCTCATAAAACGGCTTAACTCAGTCGAGTATATCCAACTAACTTCAGACCCTGTCGGGATCCTAATATTATATCGAAAGGCACTTTGATATTATTAATTTATTTCAACTACTGCTAACGTCACACACAAAACGAATAATAAAATAATTCTTATAAAAACTGTATAAAGATTTATCGATAAATAATTAAAATACCTTTAAAAATATTGATGGCTTCTGTCGTAATGGTAAAACTAGATCATTTTCTTAATACGTATTAAGGTGAGTTCCTTTTGTCTTGTCAATTCTTGGAATGTCCTATCTATTTTATTATTATTGTACTATTTTCAGCAGTTCCTTTCATTATTATAAATATTCAAAATAAGCAGTATTTCAATACAGCATTGTATGTGAATGGTGCCACTGACATATATTATGATACTAGTACGCTAGATGATTGGATGACTAATTCAAAGGCTAAAATCTACAGGATGTAAGAGATGTGTTAACGAAAACTGAAACCAGAAATTCAGAACTTGACTATGAGTCGCTCAGCGTTGGAATTTTTCATCGATTATAACAATTTTTTTTTTCATGGAAAAGTGTATTGAACTGACTTATATCAATTTGATTTTAATTGAAAAAAAAAAAAAAATATATGACAATATTTAATACAAAACAGCAATGTACGATACGCGCGCGATCAGCTGTTTAACAAAAGTTCAAAGCATTGTAGGCATCGCGATACATTGCCTGCTCAAAATTACAATACATATTAATTATTGAATATTTTTTTGAGATAAGCGGCGTTTTTAATTTCATTATTAGCATTAATTTTTAAAGTTTTCGTTAACTTAATATATCCCTTACACCCTGTACAGATGCCACTTTCACTGCTCAAACTGTTTCAGTAGTCTTTTTAGCCAGATACTATAGTAACATACAAGTCAGTGTTTTGTGCCTATTCGGTTGTACGCAAGTCTCTAAACTGATGTTGATCTTAAATGATTGTTCTTACTGCTGTCCCTTCACATATATGGAACATTGTGTGTAGGACACTAGTATTTTTAAAATTGACAAGTTTAAGATGCGTGTACAACAGAATAGGCACTATTGTCTCCACGTTCTAACAACTAATGCCCAATCTAATTCTAAAATACTCATAACCGTTAATACATGTATTTAAAAAGTATAAGTATAAGTAATATTTTAAAAGATTTTTTAATTCGATATTCGGGACTGCATGCAATAAATTATAGGAAGGAAAAAATTTTGGTACCAAGCTTCGATAGCTCAGTGACAAATTAATTAATTAAAATTAGATTAAATACTGCTATGTTATTACAACGAGGAAAACTACACAATATAAAACTAATAATCTATGAGCTTTCCAAGGGCACTACCGCCAACGCTTAAAATATATTCTATTGCAAATTATTTCGTCGTATTAATTAGGTTGTCATTGTGTGTAATGTTAGAACAATATTGACATACAATGACGACCAATTTAGTAACATTAGGTCGTCATATAAAATGTCAAAACAATATTGAAATAATACTACTTTAAACTTAGGCGGGAGGTCCCCAGATATACACTTATCCAAAGGCCAGGAAATTAAAAATATCAGCGAATTCACTTAGCGCTATAAACGCCAGTGCGATTTCATTTTGGCCCAAGTGTGAACACAATTAATTTGTTTTGCAAATATTTTTTTCCCCTAAAAGTGGGATAAGTATCCCAAAAAAATCTTTCAGTTGGCAAATTACTCACAACCAATTTTTTAATTAACAAAATATATTAATTATTATGCCAATTTAATGCCTAATTTAGGAATAACCACTGTAAAAATCGAAAAATTTAATCTCACTTTATAAGTAAGAAGATCCGATTTCAAGAGAATTATTTTTTTCCATTAATTATCTCCTGAGAATAAATAATTTTACTATAGGCAAGATTATAAAATTTCCTCCATGATATTTTTATAATAATATTATATTATTGATATGGCACCACACCAACATTTAAACAATATCCACATACATATTTTCAATGTAAATTATATTATTAGTTTAAAATTTCATAGTCAATTTTTATGAGACATCATCGGTGTTTGAAGAACTTCTATCCATCTGTTGACAAGAAAGAAAATTTTAAGAAAAAAATTATCCATTGAAAGGATACATGTCAACTTAGTTCATAAATTTGCGAAAGTCTATCTGTTACATTTTGAACAAAATTATGAGGGATGTTTCGAAAAGTTATCCTTGTTAACGTAGGCAACATCCCAATTGTATCAGAAATGTTCTTTGGAAAATAGTTTAGTTTGGAGCATCGGCGGAAGGTTGAGCCGTTTGTCGGTATTCTACAGAATAAATTTCGAGAGAGGGTGCTCAGGAACTTTTCAACGTGGTTCCACCCACACCATCACAATTCTAAATCGAAACGCAAAGCATCGAATACCAGTCTATAATCTATATCTATGCCAAATTTCAGCCAAATCGGTTCAGTCGTTGCAGCGTGATTGACTAACAAACATCCATATATCCATTCAAACTTTCGCATTTATAATATGAATAGGAAGGATATTAGGAAAAATAGACGGTTAAAATCTTACCTATTATAGGTGAAGTGGCTGTCCGCTCGGAAGAAGTAAACATGGTTCTTGAATTGTAGTTTGAAGACAAATTCTTTGTCAATACCATCGCCCGGTGCGGGCACACCCACGCTGTACCTGTCAACAAAATGATTTATGGGTTTACAGAATTCTAACACAAGCTTTTCAGTTCCAAGGATAAAATAAAACTACTTAAGTATCGCCGAGAACAGTACTTTTTCAGGGATTCGTACCCGAAGGATACTGTCGCTGTCCGTCCGTCCGTCCGTCCGTCCGTCCGTCTGTCAGCTGTCTGTACATCATGAACCCTAATAGGTACTTGAAATTTTCAAGAATATGTATTACTAGGTGAAATTTTCACAGAATGTGGTAAGTACTTAAATTTCCGCGACAAATAATAAAAAAAAACAAAGTTAAAAATTGAAAAGAGTCCATACACTTAACTTTTGTTTATCTCGATCTTAATAATAGCTGGTTGTCAGTCTTGTATGATTTTATGGAATCCTTCGCACTTGCCTTTTTTTACTAAGTGTAAGGCTATTATATTCTACTTGAGACAAAATAAGTTAAATACTCACAAAACAAGCGAAAAAATTGTTCCGAACGACGAAGAGTATAATAGAGTATTTCATTGTTAAATGTCATAACAAATTACGACAAATATCTGCCATTACGCGCTTCATTTACCGCACGCTTGTAACCTTCGACCATTTAGCCGGGACGAGCCTTTACGCAGATTTAGTACTGAATATATTCTGCCACTTTCTGCGGGAGGTGAGGTAATCACGTACAGCACACATTTACTCACTTCCGCACACTCTTGTAAATACTTAATGTATCTATGAACGCACACTAACTCAAAAGCTGTCACACTAACAAGCTGAACCGTACGTACATGTACTTCGGCAGAGGGGAATGCGTGCGCTTGCCAAGTCCTGGCTAAATGGTCGAAGCTTGTAACATATCTACCTTTTTTATACATAATAATACAATATCATAGGTGTAAGGGACATGAGTTATGACGTATGTGGAATCTGCTTACCCGAGTAAAGGCAGCGAGGCGAGCGGCGCCTTGTCGCGACACGTCTTGTAGAAGAAGAGTGTGAACACTGCGAACACCACCCACAGCTTTTGCCAGCCGTGCGAGTTCTTGAACTTACGCAACAGGTAACCAGACAGCTGACTCTGTGGGAAAAGCGATTTTTTTCGATGACAAGATAGCCCTTGACTGCGATCTCACCTGATGGTAAGTGACGATGCAGTCTATGGTAGCGGGCTAACTTGGAAGGGGTATAGCAGTGTAAATTCAACCCATACCCCTAATCGGTTTCTACACGCCATCGTGCCGGAACGCTAAATCTCTTGGCGGCACGTCTTTGACGGTAGGGTGGTAACTAGCCACGACCAAAGCCTCCCACCAGACCAGAGACAATTTAGAAAATATAAATTCCCAAATTGCCCCCGCCGGGAATCGAACCTGAGACCTCCCAGTTATAAGACCACAGCGCTCACCACTGCGCCAGGGAGGTCGTCGAAATACTTTTTCTTATTCTCTTGGCCAGTCAAAGCAGAAGTGAATAAATACAGTAAGAGATACAAGCTTAGACTGCAGAAACATCCTAACACACTGGCACAGAGATTGCTTGATAAGGAAGGAGACACAAAACGCCTCAAAAGATGGCACATACTGGAGCTGGATGGGAGATGAGCTCCAACATAGCTCTCAAGGATAGGGATATTTATTGAAATTCCCCCTTTAATCACCTACAGCTGACACACCCCAATGTCTGATAATGGCTGGAGAAGCCGATGGCAGATGGATATATAAAAGAAAAAAAAAAAAATCTCTTGGCATTACACGGTGTACGGTTGCTATGGACAGTTGTATCGTTTCCACCACCTCCCTCCACCACAATGATCATACCCGCATGGCTAGATGCAGCTGGTCCCTCCGCAGCGAGGTGGCGCGGTGCCAGCACACGTGCGCCAGCGCGCTGCCCGCGCTCGAGCCGCCCGCGCCGCTGGGCGCCTCCGAACTCTCCGGATCGTCTGAACAAATTTCAGACGTTTGGCTTTTTGACTAATTTTTTTTTTTCTTGAAACTAGCTTTTGCTTACGTTAAGTTCGATTTTTCAAACCACTATTTTACCCGCTTAGGGGTTAAATCAAAAATCCTTTCTTAGCGGATGCCTAAGTCATAATAGCAATAGCTATCTGTATGCCAAACAGCCCGATCCGTCCAATGATTAAAGCTGGGCTGGTAGATCAGTCTGTCAGTCAGTCACCTTTTGCTTTTATATAAGACTAGCGGACCCGACAGACGTTGTCCTGTCTTAACTATGAATATTGAAACTCTTTGACGAAATTGGCAGCACGCATTCTGTCAATGTTATGTCAAACGCCATAAGGTTACATCAAAAAAGTTTGAATTGTAAAAGCGGTTACATTAGAAATAATTTAATATGGTGGTTAATATTTCTTAAATTTTCTAATTTTCCGCGCAATTTTCTTAATTTTTTCTTTCATAAGAACCTTCTTCTGACAATAACAAACACAATAAAAAAAGAATTAGCGAAATCGGTCCAGCCGTTCACGCGTGATGCGCTTACCAACACATTAAGCGATTCATTTTTATATATTAGATACAGGTTTTTAGTAGTACCACAGTCATTTTTCTTTTTTTAACATCTTAACTAGTCTCGAAAATATAGAGATACGACTGAGAGTACTGAAAACTGAAAGTTCGCTAGTTCGAAGCCCACACGTTGCACACCTATCGTGGTCCTAGCACAAGCTTTTCACTTATTCGGAAGGGTGAGGAGAATGAAATAAGTTAAGTTTAACTTAACTAATTTTTTTTTACATCTATTCGAGGGGGGGGGGGGGGGCTGCTAGATGTAAGTACACTTCGTCAAGTGCCCACAATGCTCACCATAGTCCTGCAGCTGCGGCGTGAGCTCCGTGTCCACGTGGGCGGTGCGGCCGCGCGCCGCCTCCACGCTGCCCGTGAGTGACTGCAGCCAGCCTTGGTACTCCTGCTCGTTGCTGGTGCTTAGCGTTATATTCGTCTCTTCACCTGTTTAAAAGAATTGGGTGGAAAACTTTGTGGATATACTCAGGCTGAAATCAGCTCTCAGATTCAAGACACAGTTAAAACGAGAAAAAATGACAGAGCATATGTGTGTCTCGTTCTAACTCTATCTTAAGTCCGAGCTAAGCTATTCCGTACTCCGAGCTTCGAATAATGACCACACCTTCGTATGTTTAACTTGAAATAAAAATTAATTATAGAGCGTACTTGCTTAGTGTTTACAGCGCCAAAAAGGCGTCAATGAAAGCCAAAATGGCGTTAATGAAATCCAAAATGGCGTCAATGAAATCCAAAATGGCGTCAATGAAATCCAAAATGGCGTCAATGAAATCCAAAATGGCGTCAATCAAATAAGTCCCAAACCAGGTATGACAGTAGCCACTCCGGTCTTAATCATAGATAGAGCTCAGCGAATACATTCCTTCAATTGAAAAGAAAGTTTTAGCTCACCGGTGATAAGAAAAGAGTGCGGTAGGTCGGCGGGCTCGACGCTCAGTTGGCTGAGCGGCAGCACGCTGTGCGCGCGGAACTGCCCGCTCGCGCACTTGGACGCGAGCAGCATCATGTCGCTGAACTATCGACGAGACATAATATATTGTGAGTCGGTGCCTGCAGTTTTGCGAGGGTTTCGCCTCGCAAACCATGCACCTGACTTAAAAAATGTAAGTTTTTTGACTTTTGTTTAATTTTTGAGGTTATTTTTATGTTATTTTTGTCATGTCTGTTTTTAATTGTCTTAATTAGTGTAATTGGAGCTTTTCCGTACTAGTAAACAAATAATAAATAAATATACATGAAATCTACAGTAATAAACGTCCACGGCAAGTTGGCCGCCGTCAAGCGTCACAAAATGACGTCATACCGTACCGTTGACAAGAAAATAATGATTGTATTTTTTATTGTAACTACGACTATGATGAATGTTTTCTTCTCTGGCAATACTTTTCATAGCAATGACATTTTGAATGTAATTTCTTATTTTTTCCAATTTAAATTAAAGTAAAATTAATAGCATAACTTTTCCTTTTTTACTCATCGTAGAAAAAGATTAGCTAACAATAGCAACTTAACAAAAATAAATAACTAATTTAAAGTTAACAAAAATAATCAAAACGTAACAATAAAAAAAATTTGGTAGTGACAATCGTGAGCGGTACGTTGCTATCTGTACTAAGCGGGTCTGATTTGAGGTGCGCTGATGTAGTGGCCAACTTGACGTGGACAAGTAGAAGTAGACAATAGAGACATTGAAGTAGAGTCAATCAGAGTACAAAAACTTTAGAATGTGACAATTTGTAAACATGTTTAAAAGTCAGTAAGATCTCAGTTTCCAATGTGTTTGGATAGATGACGAGTTTTTATTACGAAAACAATAAAAAATTAAAATGCGCAGACGTACCAAGAACAGCATTCTCTGTTGCAGTCCCTTCGATGAGTGTTTGTACACGCAGCCGAATCTAACGAACTCTCGATCCACAACCAGAAGTTTGTCGTAACCTGACCGAAAATAATAATAAAGTACTCGTATATAAGGTTAAAATATATACCAAAAACTAAATTAAGGTTAACAAAAAATGTTAGAGTTATTTTGCTGTAATCCGCCAACATCCGTGTTGGCGGATTACAGCAAAATAACTCTAACATTTTTTGTTAATCATGAACTTCCGCAAAGTAACGCCTGACTCTATCCAATATTTAAATTAAGGTTGTTGGTCAGTATGACGTTGTTACTCGTACTATTACGAAGGTGCAAACGCAGATGCGGCCTTTATTTATTTAATTTTCTTTAATTGCTTAAATACATGTACACTAATGGGTGATACTCATTAGTTTCAGAGTTTTCAATGAAATCGGCCATTTCTGGCATGCGAATATTTATAAAATTAATATTAATTCATTATAATAGATACTTTTAGAGCTACGAATTGCATTATTATTTATTTGTTTGTATTTTGACGCTTTTCCAATGGACATTAGTAATATTGAAAGTATTAGAAAAGCCGTCGATCGATCTATTAGCTAGTGTGATAACACCCTTGGTTCTTGCCACTGACCTCTATAATTAATCTATGATTAAAACTGGACTAGCGTTCCCTATGTAAATAACACCTTAAATTATGGATAAAGAAGCGCCACATTTGACATACGATTGCCTCTGGACCTAACAATATAGGTATGCAGGGAGTGCCAAAAAGTATCTACTATCAATTGTCCTAACTAATTTTAGTTCCTTGGAGACTCGCAACTTTACAGCGCCAAAATGGCGTCAATCATGTCCAGTGTTAATCATAGATAAGCCTCAATAGCCTAACGGTTACAGGTGCGAACTGAAAACTTAAAGGTTGCAGGTTCGAGCCCCACCCGTTGCACTATTGTCGTACCCACTTCTAACACAAGTTAGCTTGGTTAGCGTTGGCTAGTTCAGTTTGGTTGGTATTCTTTAAAAAAAATAGATGAATTATAGAGGTCTGGCCCTTGGTTCTTACCTATGACGTCCCTCTGCAGCTGGCAGAGCGCGGCGTGGTTCTCGACATGCCTCAGCTGCTCGTCCGCCGTCTCCGCCAGCTCGTGAGCCAGCTCGTGCGCCTTGCGAGCCACCTTGCTGCCGACCGCTGACCACAGCTCTGAACAAACAATGGACAACTGTTTGTCACGTTTCATGGTATTGATAGAGTTAGGTTGTACACAATTATAGATCGGAATAGCAGTTAAAAAGTGCGAAATTTGAAAACTGTCAAGCATTAACAGAGATGGAAATATTAGCGCCGAATGACGGTTCCGCAACTCTATGTCCATGACATGACATGTCCATGTCGCAAGACACAGACACTTCCATTTTCTAGTCCGCCCTTCCAATCGAGTTGAACAAAAAAAATCTCGGAGATTGTTTTATAAAAATGCGTTATGATCATGGTTCGTCTGACGTCTCAAGCATTGATGGAGAGAGTCAAATAATACTTTTTTTCTCAAACATGCATGGAAATATTGTCATTATTTTCGAAAAAAGAACATGCGAAGTATCGAATTGTCGGACAAGGAAAATCAAATCCATTGCAGGAGCGTTTTTTGAATTTGGAACATTACAACGCTCTGCAAAACATTTTTTGTTTTTTTTTTTTTTGGCGGCAAAGCTGAAAATTCGTCTTGATTTGTTATTTACATAGGGTGACCAACCCAATTGCTAGCACTGCACCAGTTTATTCGCACTTTAGCAAAAAAGATTAAAATATAAGTTTCTGATTGTAGTTTTTAAATTTTCAGATTAAAAAATATTTAGGGGAATTCATATTTTTCACAATCGAAACCTTTCTAATCTGGAAAGTTTTAAAATGACGTCAGTATTGTAGTTGAAAGATATTGTTCTGGAGTTCCTGAAGTTTTCGGGCATTTTGACTGATCGACTTACCCGTCAGTACTTACCAGTAGTAAATCCCGTAGTTGCTAATAATTGGGGACTGGATCATTTTTCAATTTTATTTCAAATTCTTGTTGATTTAAGAAAAAAATCCTTAAAAAGTTCTTTAATTATATATATTATTAAACAAGTAACCTTATGAACACAATTATTTAAAGAATTTGGTTAGATTTTAATTTAAAAAACATATTTGAAATTGGATAAACTCTTAAAGTGCTAATAATTGGGTCGGTCACCCTACCTACTTAATAAATTTAAATTTAATAATAATTAAAATGAGTTCCAACGGTTCAGAGAATGAAATGGAGATTGATTATACTCCACCAGATTTAAACCAAAATGGCGGATGGATTTGGATGTATAATTTAATATAAAAAGTGTTTTATTTCCCTGCATTCTTTTGAGAAAAGCACTATATATGCCTCGGCGGGAAATGGCAATTGCCTGTCTCGTATTTAGTGAAGTCCTCGCCTACGGCTCAGCCTTGAAACTCATACTCGACCTGCAATTGCCTACTTCTCTGCCTTTCAAATAATGTACAGTCGCGGACAAAAAATGTTTACCACCTTAAGATTCATAATTGCATGCACACATCTGTGTCAGAAGGTCGATATGTGATTTGATTAGCCATAGATCATAGACTTTTTAACATGTAGCGGCGCTTAGACAGTCCTTTAGCGGTCTCTTTAGTAGGTGACTGCTAAATAGGTTAGATGTAGAAAACCTTTTTGGAACAAAAAATCCTTACTAATGTTATAAAATAATGTGAGTGTTTGTTTGTTCGTTGTTGGTTTGTCCTTCTATCACACAGCTACGGAGCAATAGATCCACATGATTTTTTGCATGGATATAGTTGAGGATTTGGATAGCGACATTTATCCCGGAAAAATAGAAGGTTCCCATGGAATTTTTAATTTTTTATTGAAGTGTTAACCTACACTTAAAGGAAATAACCTAATAGATTTATAAATACATATCAAAAATTCCGGGGCCGGCGGGATTCGAACCCACATCTCTCTGGGAATCGCGCCCTGAGTGTGTTATCCGTTACACCACGGCGAACCACACGTCAACCACAATATAATTTTTTGATTAATTTTTGATATGTATTTATAAATCTATTAGGTTCCCATGGAAATTTTAGAATCCTAACTTCACGCGGACGAAGTCACGGGCGAAAGCTAGTAATTTTAATAAATAGATATTATCTCATATAGACAAAGAGAATGTAATCACTCCGTTCATATAGACACGAGCACAGTACACGAGTTACCAAAATATGAAAACGGAAATAATAATCTAATGAAATTTCAAAGAATCTTTATTTCTTAATTTTATTATTGAGAAACTAAACAATATTAGTATAAATAAATAATTAGCATAATTAGCTTCCATTCGCTGCTATGACAACACGTAGACTCTCTCGCATAAACGCGACAAGGCGATAAGTCAGTTCATATCATCTGTGATATTATCATCTCATACCCCAGTGCAATGTGATCTAAGAGTTTGAGAATTTCTTTGATTCTGACAGTCCCAGCTTTGAATCATTAAGCCCCATAAATTTTCAGTTTCAAATCAGCAGATCGAGCGGGCTATTGAACGAGATGACTGCCACGGTGCAGATTGAACCATGGAATTGTAGCTCGGCGCATTATCTTGAACTTAGGTTGTCGGAATTTTGCTGCAGAACATCGATGTAAAATGCTGCAGAAACACCACGCATCACCGTAGCTCATCCACCTTTCCTTTTGACTGTTTTTGACTGTGGATGCTAGCAGCATCATTATGATTCAATGCACAATATGAACTTCACCATTAGAATTATGATTAAGCTTGCCATTTATTTTGTATATTTAAATTTCAAATAACAAATATAATATTTTTGATAATTAATTGTCACTTTTACAAGGGCAATGATGCTAATGTGTCAAACTTGAATTTAGGAAATGAGTTTTATTATAATATTTGTATAGAAAAGTCATTAATACTTTTTTTTGATAAAACGATGCATGAAATTTTTATAACGTAACAAATGCCTTGATACAGCATTATAGACCTTACTGAACGCAGGGTTACGAAGAATCTAATTTGAAAAGTGGTAAACATTTTTTGTCCCCGACCGTACCATTATCATTTACAAACTTTTGTACCGGAAAAATAAAGAGTTTCAACTCTACGCGGACGGATTTGTGTGCAGAAACACAAATCCGTCCGCGTAGAGTTAGGTTTAGAACCCTTTATTTTTCCGACATAAAAGTAGTCTATGTCACTCTTAAAGTAATCAACTATACCCGTGCTAAAAATTACGTCGATCCGTAGGTTTGTTGAGGCGTGATTCATGCAGGCCAATGCTTGAAGGACAACACACTTTCGCACTAATAATAAAAAGATACCGGCCGAATTGATAACCTCCTCCTTTTTGGAAGTCGGTTAATAAGTACGGGTAATCAGTATGTTAGTGTGTAGGTACCGTGCGCCAGTCTCCGGTAGTGATGCAGCCGATGCAGCGGCCGCAGCAGCAAGCACGCGAGCGGGAGCGGCGCGGCGCGGTCGAAGGCGGCCGCCTGCCGCGAGCCGTCGCCGCCGCGCCGCCGCGCGCTCTCCACCAGCGCCACCGTCGCGCCCGCTTGTTGGATGTACTCGTTGAACGCCTGAACAACACACCTATGTTATATTCATATAGAATCGCTATGTAAAAAACTAGATCGATTTGTATTTGCTCTATACAAACTTAAGAGTGTAACATCAAAGGAGACGGCTCTCTGTGCATACCATGGATACGTATCCTCTTTCTTACGTTACGGTCTAATCCTATGGGGTAATTCTGTTGATGTTTTGAAAGTATTCCGCATTCAAAAGAAATGCATCCGGGCGATTTGTGGAGCTGAACCCTTACAATCTTGCAGGCCACTCTTTAAGGATACCAAAATTTTGCCTCTTCCAAGTCTATACATACTAGAAGTCTCAGTATTTGTCCATAAGCATAGGGACTATTTTCCACGAATAGCTGACACGATTACAAGGAGCAATAGATATGAAAATAAGCTCGTCGTACCAAGACAAAGAATTAATTTATTTAAAAAAAATATTTACTGCATGGCTGTTAGCCTTTATAATAAGATACCAGACCGCATGAAAAATCTTAATACTAAACATTTTAAGTCCAAACTGTATAAAATATTATTAAATAAGTGCTACTATACAGTTAATGAATTTATTCAAGATAAAAATTTTAATGACATTGTTTAAATTTGTACATAATATGATAACAATAATAGAACAGGGTAGACATTAGGTATATAATCAGTATGACATTGCATGTATATTATTATAATTTTAGCAGAGTTGTTCAATTGACATCATATATTTAATTAAGTAATAATTTTTCTCTTTAATTTTAATTTTAAATTTTTATTAACTAAATTTTTGATTTTGATTTTAATTTTGTTGATTTATGTATAAAATTTGCACGCCGGAATGGCAGAATATGTTTGGAAATGATATTACTTATAACATCTACCTTGTACCCATATTCGAGCAAATAAAAATATCTTTATCTTTATCTTTATCTTTATAGCGGCATCACACGGCTCCATTTTAGTCGTTGTCCTATCTATACTAACATAATAAAGTGCAAGAGTTTGATTGTTTGAACGCGCTAATCTCTGGAACTACCAGTCGGATGTGCAAAATTTTTGTTTGTAGTTGATAGCCCATTTTTTGAGGAAGGTTACAGGCTATTCAAGATCTCGGTATAGCTCTTAGAAGGCAAGCGAAAAGAAAGAATAGCGCGGGCGAACAATGCGATGCGGTGAGTCGGTCGTCGAGGGCGGTCACCCGACGAGAACCGAACATGAACCGAACCGAAGGCTATTTATTATTAATCCGGAAGATCAAACGGTTCCCACGGGTTCCCAAGTCACTGGCAACTGCAGCTAGTTAATATTATAAATGAGAACTTATATTACGCAAGTTCATTACATTAGTCTAGTTTTTTGTACTTACATCAAATGTATTTGATAAATAGTCGTGCAGTAGCTCAGCGACTTTCTTGTATTCTGGTTCCTCCGTTTCTGTGAATTTGGTTGAAATTAAAGTTTATGTTAAAAATTGCACAAATACGATCCAAAATACCTAAGCCAAGTGCAACACTTGCAATACAAAATGTTCAAATGTGTATAAATCCTAGTGGCAGTGAGATATTTAATGTGAGAAATGCGGTGGAAAAAAAGGTGCTATTCCATTGTCAGAAACCATGATATCTCTGGCACTGCAAAAGTAGCTGGCATGGCATCGAAAATTTTTCGTTTAAGTTAACGACGTTTTGAAAAATACATCTTGTAATTTCATTCTTTAACAGAAGGTTACTTCTTAAGGACTTAATCTGGCTCAGCGTGCTTTGGAATGAGCAATGTTCGAAATTTCTTCGAGGACTAAAGTCCGAAATTAAGTGATGCGCTAAAGTAACAGAAAAGCGTCTATCAAAGTAAGTTAAACTTATTTAAAAATAACAAAAAATATGCAGTTGTTAATAAAACACACCTATTAACGTAAAAACCACCGTTATTGACATATAATCCATTATACTATGTGCGTTTAAGTAATCACATGAGTGACGAGACGAGACCCAAGGTGTCTGTTCGCATTCGTCTATTTACGGAATATATTTTCGAAAACACTTTCAATTTCAGTGCAAATGATGTTTCAGCTAGCTTTATTCTCCTCAACGTTCGACGTTATAAACGTTAACGAAGCCCTTCAAAACTACAAACAACGAATAGCCAAACATCCTACATCTAGCAAACACTACATCGCCCGAGTTCACTCGCACTCCATTTACCGTTGCACTGTATAGTGGACTCGATAGAGGAGAGCACGCTGTCTAGATATGCGAGCAAAGGGCCCGCAGGCAACGACAGCAGCGACTCCAGATCCAGTTCTGTAAGATTCCCCTTCTGTGTGTCAAATCTCCCCACAATCAACGATATCGTATGAGCTAAGAGCTACAATAAGTTACAAAAATCTCTAGACTACCGCAAGCTCACTTTGAATGGTGCTGGAACGTTTGTTAATGTGTAATGGATCGCTTAATAATATTTTTTCAACACACTTGCTCATAAAATGGCTCCCGGTTCACCGCAATTAGGCACACAATGACACCTTTAACTCAAACTGTGACTTTTGATTACTATTATTCACAATGTGAGTTATAGAATTTTTTTTTTTAATTTTATTGGTTGAGTTGCTATGTTCTTAAAAAAGTTTCTATTACAAAAAAGATCCTACCTATTGCCAAGATACCTATTGCTTGCTCATTTCATACAACTTCGTATTTAAATAGATAATTTCAACTTGTACGTGTTTAATAAATAAAACTGTCACTCAAATATAACTTTTGTTTTTTCTGTAATAAAGAAAACTGGAAATTCCCCATTTTGTACGTGGCTATAAGAGAAAAGCCAAAAAAAAAAAGGTACCTCATTCTTTTAGTCTATGGCCATTAAAGGTGCGCGCGCATTCCGGAAAACTGATTAAATCAAATAAACACCTGAATAGGCTGTATGGTCGTTGATCTTTGCCTGCCCTCAAGAGCATCTCAAGAGGGCGAACAAAAGAACAACATTAATTTTTCCCGCCATTGCGAAAAAATTTTCACAACTCGTTTTCTCTGTTTTGTACCATAATGTACTATTTTAGTATTATTTTCTTCACAAGTGTGTTGAAAAACGTCGTATGATACACGTGTATATTGATGATTACCGTCCTCGGCTACCTTAAGACCCTCACCTAACGGCTCGGGTCTCAATAGCGCCTCAGCGGTAATCACCAACTTTGACACTTGTACCATAATGTACTATAATATACTTATTTTAATATATTTTTGTTTTCATATTTAATTTATTTTTAATATTTCATAATATGAAAAAAAAAATATTTACCTCCCATAGTAAATCAATCAGCTGATCGTCAATTTTGTATGGGAGGTCCTCATTTTTTTTTTTCACATTTCGACCTATATTCCTTGGGGAAAGTTGTTCAGTTTCATGAGCGCATTCCCCTCCTTCAGGTTTATTTCACACTTTTGTTACACGTTGTATTTGCTCTAATATTAAAGGCTTTTTAAGATTGCCACTTAGATTTGCAGAGTTACATATAGTTAAAAAAAAATTGAGACAAGGTAATCGCGTGCTACTTTGGGCCTCCAGTGGTATCCACGTACCTTCAGCATCGCCGGGCAGGTTGGCGGCTGGCGAGGCGGGCGAGGCGGCGGCCAGCGCGCGGTCCAGCCTGGCCAGCAGCGCGCCGGCCGGCAGCGCCAGCGGCTCGAGCGCGAGGCAAGCGCGCGCCAACGCTGCCGCCTCCGCGCCGCTCGACGCGCTGCGGCCTATCGACCCCACGCGCTTTGACCACGTCTGTCGACAATTTTATTTAATTCTCTCTCTCTATCTTTATCAACCGATAGACGTCCACTGCTGGATAAAGGTCACTTAAATGGACTTTCACAAGCTACGGTTCTGTGCCACCTAAATCCAGCGGCTCCTTGCGACTCGTTTGATGTCGTCGGTCCACCTAGGACTAGGCCAGGGGGTCTGCCAACAGTGCGCTTTCCGGTGCGTGGTCGCCACTCCAGCACCTTGGGACCCCATCGATCATCCGCTCTTCGAACTATGTGTCTTGCCCATTTTCACTTCGGTTTTGCGACTCGTTGAGCAATGTCGGTGACTTTAGTTCTCTTACGGATCTTCTCATTTCTGATTTGATTATTTAATTCAGATCGTTATATTTGACAGCAGTACAGAAAATCTTATGAACTTTATTGCCTATCTTACTTTACTTTTTACCTTATTACTTGCAAATTCATCTGGTAAATACTTATAAATTATTTATTTTATATAGTGTGGCTTTTATGACAATTCAAGAGTACCAGAGAAGAGCCGGCAAGAAAGTCCAAAAGCTCCCCTTAGCCCTTTCTGATTAGACCTTGGCTGAGAGGTTAGAAAGATGGTGTAATTCCATTAGTACATTTTTCCTTTATTTTTTATTATTACATTTTACCGCTTATGTAAACGCAGCTATAACAACGATCATAAATTGTTTTCTCTCCACTAAGTACTAGTTCTACCCACCAGTAAAACAATTCCCTATCAGTGGCTATGGGAAAAAATGGAAAGTTGCTAAGACCTGTGGAAATAGCCACAGAGATAGAGAATAGCTCTACTGATAATTACTACTACTACTCTACTACTCTACTGATACTAGAGAGCCTCATATTATTATCAGTAGAGCTAGGACCTGGAGAGCCAGGTAAGTTGTAAGTATAAAGTTTAACTATAATACACATGTGAATTCTTACAACAGTAACGAGCTCCAAATCTCGCTTGTAGGTGCGCTCGGTCATGAGCAGCTCCTTCGCCACGTAGTACGTCACGTCCGCGCCGCGCCGCCGGCTCGCCTCGCCCGTCACCGCGCCCGATATTATGCTGTGACAATAGTACATTATTGCAAAGGCAGGGAAGTAGGCAATTGCAGGTCGAGTATGAGTTTGAAGGCTGAGCCGTAGGCGAGGACTTCACTAAATACGAGACAGGCAATTGCCATTTCCCGCCGAGGCATATATAGTGCTTTTCTCAAAAGAATGCAGGGAAATAAAACACTTTTTATATTATACATCCAAATCCATCCGCCATTTTGGTTTAAATCTAGTGGAGTAGGTACAATCAATCTCCATTTCACTCTCTGAACCGTTGGAACTCATTTTGATTATTATTAAATTTATATTTATTAAGTAGGTATGTAAATAACAAATCAAGACGAATTTTCAGCTTTACCGCCAATTTTTTTTTTAATTATCTGTGCCGACAGGCAAACGCATTTATGGCTATACAGTCACGTAAACGCAATTTGTACTAAGCAAAGAGACTATGGTATGCCAAGAATGACAAAAGAGATCCGATCAAGGAGTATTTAGTAACCCCAGCACGCCATTTCATACCGTTGTATGAAACGGCATTACATTACAAAGCTCCTGCAATATTAAAAAAAAAAACGCTCCGCGAAACAAGTGTTTCGCGGAGCGTTGTAATGTTCCAAATTCAAAAAACGCTCTTGCAATGGATTTGATTTTCTTTGTCCGACAATTCGATACTTCGCGTGTTCTTTTTTCGAAAATAATGACAATATTTCCATGCATGTTTGAGAAAAATAAATTGCGTTTCAAATCGAAGACTCAATAGCCCAACGGTTAAACGTGTGGACTGAAACTGGTCGCAGGTTCGAACCCCACCCGTTGCACTATTGTCGTACCCACTCTTAGCACAAGCTTTTCGCTTATTAGGAGGGGATAGGAGGATATTAGTCAGCTTCAGCTTGGCTAATATTCTTTAAAAAAAAAATGACAATAGGAATGAGAAGCTACCATTTACTGTTTCTATCTCACTCAGTGTAAACCTCATATGAGTAGGACAGAAATATAAAATGGCTTTTTGACAGTGCCATTCTCATTTGAAACGCACTATATACGCGACGACTTGAGAACCTCCGAGAGAAACTTCACCGTTGTCTACTTCATCTAATATTTTTTAACTAGCTTTTGCCCGCGGCTTTGGTCACGTTAAGTTCGATTTTTTAAAGCCCTTTTTTACCCCTTAGGACTTGAATTTTCAAAAACCGATATTGTATCTACTAGTAGTATAAATGCGAAATTGTTTGGTTGTTTGTTGGTATGCCCTTCAAGGAGCTGATGACTCGGGAAGCGATATAGGCTACATTCCGAACATACAACGGATTCTCTCTCATGAATTTAAAAATTTTTGAAAACAAATATTTCAAACTCAACTTACACTCACCATGTACATATATACTTTTATGTATATACTCAAAGGGTTGTATGGTAGTAGGGCAGCTTTATACGTCGGCAACATTCATTACAAAGCGTACAAATATAACAGTACCACACCTAACGAATGCGGAAGGCAAGACATTTTTTTCTTACAAACAACTGCTGATAAAATGCGGCAAGCCTGAAACTCACCTATTGTTATTGCGCCTGGTCAGCGTATCCCCCGCATCGCTCTCCCCACCACTCAGAACATCCATATTATTCGTTGATGCTGACACTATATTTACTGGAAGATAAATATAATATATGAAACGCCATATCCTTGGGAATTAATTTTATTAATATTGAAAAGCCTTATTTTTAAGCTATTGCATAGCTTCTATCGCGGGCTTTGAGCGTGGAGACCGAATCCAGAAATTCCGTAACGAAAATAACTTGACACGGGACTCCTCTCACCGCTAGATGGCGTTGATACAAAATGCTATGCAATAGCTTTACCGCGGCAGTCCCCGAGTGCCACACGTCTTTTTTTATTTTAGTATAGTGGATCCCTTTATAGTGGATTTAGTAAAGAGAGTTTTAACTCACCATGCACATTCCCATTGACAGTGTCACTGTGTTCTTCCTTCCTGTTGTCCAAGCGCTCTATTCGCTCGTGGTATCCGTTAGGGATCCGCTTCTCCATCGGCGTGGACGCGTACAGAGGCGGGCCCGTGCTCGTGTCTCCGTTAGGCGACATGCACAGACTCGCGGACGACACCGTGTGCTCGTCCTCTGGTGATGTTTCTTCTGCGGATGGAGAAAATACGTTAAGAAATGGAGAAAATACGTTAAAAAATGGAGAAAATACGTTAAGAAATGGAGAAAATACGTTAAGAAATGGAGAAAATACAACTTAATCAAAACAATTAGGCTCATGACATATATGGCGTCATGAACTAGGGACTGAATAACAAATCACCGGAATACTGATTGATACGTGGAACGAAAATATAGTACATGTACTGTAGTGATTTTTTGTATGTAACCTTGTAATATGGGGTAAAAAGTAGATCGACAACAGCTGTAATGTGTCGCTACTAGATGTCGCTGACAGTTGCTATAAAACTGATTGAAAAAGTAGATACATATCACTAATTTCGTGGCTGACTGGTTCGGCCGTGGTGTAACGGTTAACACACTCAGGGCGCGATTCCCAGGGTTCGAATCCCGCCGGCCTCGGAATTTTTGATATGTATTTATAAATCTATTAGGATATTTCCTTTAAGTGTAGGTTAACACTTCAATAAAAATAAAATAAATATAGGAAACACTTATATCTACCTACTCAAGATTTTCTAAGGGTAAATATTGATTAAGGAAAATAAGAATTAGAATCTAAAACAATCAATCTCCTGGAAATAACAAAAACATAATAATATAATAATCATAAAAAATTATAAGTGGCAATACCTGAAAGTAAACGTAATAAAAATAACGACAGAATCACATAAACAAGAAACTAATTACAATACAATACAAACAAAATTACTAAAATACAAATTTTAATCGTGAAAAAAAAACAACTTACAACGTAAAATTGGATTTAACATGCGTCATAATGATTTTGTTCGTATAAAAAGCTTATGTCGACCGGCCCATAATAAAGAATCGATTGACAGTTGACAAAATAGGTTCAGTAGTTTGAGTACTATGACGGAACATACTGTATACGTAAATACAAACATACATTGAAAGCTAAAGTTCTCTCGTATAAGTTGCCTAGAGATCACTATCAGTGATAAGGTCACCTTTTGTGTTACCCTATTTATTTACTTATATATTTTGTTATCGTTTTTTCATGCAATAAAGTTGTATAAATAAAATAAAATCATAACATGCGTACATTTGTTAACACTTACATAGTCATCCTTTGCTGCATAAATTAATACATCAAACTAGGATTCTAGCTAAAGACGTAAATAGAAAACATCGATATCGTTCATTTTATTATTTATTTATTGTTTAACTATCCCCAACCCAAAGGGCAGTATATTGCAAGGATATCATTACACTTACAGTTACATATAAATTCAAAAAGGAAGTAACATTCGAAATTCTTCAAAACAATATACCGAATTACTATAATAAAAAATTGTACACAGCTATATTTTAAAATACCGGCACTAGAGTTATGTTTCTTTGAATATTTTAAATAGTGCAATCCATATATGTATTCCCTATATATTAAAATCAATTGCTGTCCGTTAGTCACGCGAAAACTCAAAAACGGCTAGACCGATTTGAATAATGTTTTTTTTTAGTTTAGTTTGGTCTAATAGAAGGGTGGTTTAAAATACAATAAATAAATAAGAACAGCTGAAATATCAAAAAATAAAAGTTGTTAATTTTGTATAGGAGTCACCACTTCGGATTACTTTTAATAAATGGGGGAAGAAAAGCCGCGGATGAAAGCTAGTTGATTTAAATTGCCAAATTTTGAGTTATAAGCAATAAACGGGTTATGAAATAATATGCCCATATTTTAAAAATAACTGAGTAAGTATACATATTACATATATATGTATATCAATGAAATAGTAATAATACAGTCTATTCTGATTGTACAATCTCAATCGAGAACTCGAAATACTTATACAATACGGTTTTCTTGTTTTAATCGAATCTTTATTGCACTAACTAATGCTGAGCGCGCATTACAGCATGCGCACGCCTAAGTGCAGAGCCGCTGTGAAGGTATTTGTTTGAGTAGTAAAATGCAATGAACGTCAAAAGTACGCCCGCAAACCCGAAAAATCCGAGTAACTCGTTTGCTGCAATATTGTTTAATCAAAATAAATAAATGGGTTTCAAAATTTTCTAATCTAAGTTTTTGAAAAGTTTATACTTAGAAGTCTTCTGTGAGTCTGTCTACTTTTCAATTAATTTAGTTTCATAGAGCATGAACTGGTAATTTTTTTCTACATGACTAGTTAAAATCAAGTTACTTCTTCCAGATAAAACATTGGCTGCGGCACGTGCTAATAACGTCATTTACATTTCATCGGCACGTAGTACGTCCGTTGAGTACACGGCTCTTGCTGTCATGTGCGACTATCATTATTGAGACAGGTAGTCTCTGGCAATAATATTATTAATTAATTTATCATAATAATTATTACAAACTAATTATAGTGCGCTTTCACGTGATTGGTTGATTTTTTGGTTTTATATAAAATTTGAGTCAAAGTGAACAGCTAGGAAGATAATGGGTTCATTTATAGTAGACTTGCAACGAATATTCGGTTACTATTCGGTATTCGGCCTATTCGGCTGGTTTTATTATATTCGGCCGAATACCGAATATCTACATATTATTCGGCCGAATACCGAATACTTAAATAATATATTTTGTCATAGAGAAATAATTAGTGAAATGAAAAATAAAAACCGAAAGTAGAGTCATTAGTGCATAACACAGGTACATAATCATCTTCTGAATTGGAAAAATGGAGGATTTGAATTATTGTGGTAATCAAAATTTAGAAGGGTAAGGTTTGCATTTCTTTTATAATCATTTATTTAGTAGTCATTGGTACATAAAACAGGTACATAATTTAATCATTTTCTGTATTAAACAAGTTAAGAATTTTTCTATGCATTTGAATTATTTTCATGATCAAAATTTAGAAGGGGAAGGTTATGGTACAGAAAGACTAACTTTTCTGCATTTTTAGGAAGTAGTTTACTTCTTTTTTTTTCGTAGACCATCCCAACTTCAGAGAAAAGGCGCTCTGAATAAACACTACTTCCTGGCACCGACAAATATTTTGCTGCAATCTTAATCAAACACGGAAATTCAAATTTCCTCGCTTGCCACCATGTATACGGGTTTTCATGACGTGATATATTACTAATATTTAAGAAAAGATCCATTTCTGTTGAAACTGCATTTTTTTCTGTTGCAATATACCGCGCAGAGCAACAGCGGGCGCGCGGGCGATGAGTAGGTACATTAGAACAAAACAAAGGAGCGCGAAACAATCACGTCTGTACAAGTTTTTGGCGCTAAAATCCGGCCGAATACTTTTGCCTAATATTCGGCTATTCGGTCAGGGGCCTCGCCGAATATTCGGTATTCGGTATACTGCCGAATATACTATTCGTTGCAAGTCTAATTTATAGTATACGCTAAGCGCAAAATAATTATGTTTTGTATATTAGGTATAGTAAGTGACATAAGTCACAGAAGTGAATTAAACGTTTATAGGTAATATTTTATAGTGTAAATCTAACTTAATCTCGAAATCCATCCACGCATTCACGTAAG
This sequence comes from Hipparchia sbordonii, assembly GCA_038048805.1. Classification (NCBI taxonomy): domain Eukaryota; kingdom Metazoa; phylum Arthropoda; class Insecta; order Lepidoptera; family Nymphalidae; genus Hipparchia; species Hipparchia sbordonii. The sequence continues at coordinate 13,895,954 of CM076099.1, read as the reverse complement.
AAAAGTTTGAGCTGGTATGAAATAATGACTATTATCTGCAAAACATTAGGTTGTTCAATCATAAGTTAAAATTACTCATTCATAAAAAAAATACATACATTTTTGGGTTTTGTTTAGTAGTGAAGTTAGGTATAGTTCTTACAATTCACGAGGGCACGTGGCTCATGGTTGTGTGCGTGTCGTACGTATCTGTATAAGTGTGAGCGAGAGCTTGCTCTGACTGCTTTCACCTAGGCTCCTGACAGGCACGCACACTTACCACCACCACCACCACACATAAAAGTCACGCGCCCTCGTGAATTGCAAGAACTATATCTCTTGGATTATGTTGACATTGGAAGCCGCAATACAATCGCAATCCATGCATAGTCATCGAATATCTCATTACTTTTCGATGTGGAGAGGTACAGATTTTAATCCAATCTACTCGTACGATACTCTACCGGCGTCCGTGTTTCCTACCACGTATAACTTCAGTACCTATCTTCAAGGCAAGAGATAATACGCATTTTCTAAACAAGCGCGCTTTAACCTAGACCATCGCTTTTAGGCATGATTGTCGTCGAATTGAGAACCTCCTCATTTTTTGCCGTCGGTTGTCTATTAAATTAATAAAATAATACAGTAAAAGCATGAATATAATGTAAATTATACAATACTGATAACTATTATGGGTATTCTAACTACTTACAATACATTGATAAGTACACGTCTATATACCTACTGACTGGGAAGTTCACGACTATTTTCAGTACATCTTCGTATTATATTTATTCGATCGATACTTTTCCTATCTAGTCGACAACACCACTAACACAAACAGGTAAAATAAATGAAAATAACCGGCCAAGTGCGAGTCATACTCGCGGACTGAGGGTTCCGAACCTCTTGAGGATTGTATGTATTGAGTTGAATTAGATTGGATGGATTTTGTCTAAGCCTCAAAGTCCGGAAAAAGTTTAATACAAAAGAAGAAAATATTGTTTCAAAAGAACGCTTGGGCCAGAGAGTATAGGCAACTCTATGTGCGCAACACGCATATAACAACGCAGCGCAGGCATCGCTGCATGCGTGACACGCGTTAACAGGCTTTATTTTATGACAAAATGATTAATCTTTTTCCTTTAGTCAAAAGGTAGAATGTTGTCAAATTGATTGGTTTTAATTAAAGCGTGATAGAACACTAAGTTCTTAATGTAACTAGATTCACGACTTATATTATTTATTTAACTTTAGTTAAACGTATTTTAATTATTTGTAAATAATTTTGGATAAGGATTTAATACCACCGTAAAATAATAATACACAATTTAAGCATTTTAAACCGTTCGATACTTGTATTTAAACAAGTATTTTTATAGGCTTTACTTAGATTACTTTTGATACTGATAAGGTTGTATCCAAATCTTAAAATTAAATGACATTTTAAAAGAAGTGCCATCTTTGTAACACCAGCAGGGCTAGCATAGGCGGGAGAAATTTTATCCCCGGGAAAAGGATAAAATGTTTATCCTCTCGCTTAGTTTTATCCACCCGTCGAACATGGGCACAGCGGTGGAAATAACACTCAGTGGATATATTTATAGGAATATACTTCGCCTTCTCTTTAGCATAGGGAGAAGATAATTTTATCCCCTGTCAGTGCTAGCTATGTTGTATGTAGATTTATGTACAACCAAATCAGCACCAACGTTCGACTAAAATAATGCAGATTAATTAACTCTAGTAAATACTTCAGTTTTTAACTGCTTAAAGGAAGAAAATACATACGGAGTCGTTAAAAATCCTCGTAATAATTAAAAGTTCTAAATTATTCTTGCCATTCAACAATTCATACATAAACACATTTGCACCGAAATTCTAAATTATGTATAATAATTAAGTTTTCATTATGTGCATACATTATTCTAGTCATGTCTACATTTCGATGCTTAATAATTTAGAACTATGTTAATCATACACATAGACGAATCAATATAATCAATAGGTAATCGTAATTTCGATAATTTTACCCAGGTGACCTAGAGCAGTTCAACCACTTCTTTTAAAATATGTGTAACTTATAATTGAAGAACTTTTGCCATAAACATAGTGATTATATACTCAGCGATTGTAACTCTTTACTTTCCAAAGTTTTTAAGTCAGTCTCACATAAATCTCTTTAAAAAATGGTAAGTATCGTTGTCCTTTTCCCAATGTTCCGTGCGGAAAACGACAGCGCTAATTTTAGGGCAAATGGGCACCAATATCTTATACGTTCATCTTACAAAATTCATTGATTGATTGCAGTCATTTTTAGGAACTTAAGCACTAAAAATATTTGGTTCAGAACGCCAAAAAAACCTGAGATTTCTCATTATCACTATCGTAATTGGTACTAATGTTTGGGAAATTATTTCAGAACGAAGCTTTATTTGTGATGTGAAAAAAAAAAACAGAAAATTTATTAAAAATTATGTTAATTTTTTTGTAATAGTTTAAAGCAAAACTTTAAAAGACAGAGATCGAACTGCAGTCAACCTTACTTCCTTACTGTAATATATAATTCATTGTTGAAAAATTTGAATAAAAATCATTAACTACAATAAATTGTGGAAAAAATTGAGCAGATTTGGCACGATTGCAGACATGGTTACTTTGTAAGTCTTATTGTGTGTGATGTGGTGATAATAAATTTAAGATTAGTTTAAGTTGCAGTAAATAATATTGCCTTATGCTATCAGGGCTCCTTAACATTATAAGACCATCTTGCAAGACATGACTCTTAAAGCTAGATACTCGAAATGACATAGAATGTTTGTGATGGTTGGTTAACGCAATTAGGTATAATGCCTCAACCAGTCATGACGAATATTGAGGCTTTTTTCAAAAGAGCCTCAATCCGAACTGTACATTTAATGCACACAGATGAGCAAATGTATACATTTTAGCGATTTAGCTTGCTTTGGATCAAGATTGCTCGGTCTGATACTGCTCAAGTAGATGAGTACCTTGTAAAGTGCAATATAGAAAACATTCTTGTACAGAATCGTGCTCATAACCTCTGTGGTAAGTCACACGTAAACGAGTGATGTCTTAATAAGTTAGTTCTTATGATGTGGAGGATTCCTTAAAGTTATGGTAACAGAATTGAGCAGCAATAAGTAAAATTAAGATCTTGGATCCCAACATACAGGATGTCACAGCCCTTAAAAATAGAATGTTCATATTTTTCTAACAACACGATTGCAACTACTTAATTAACTCTCAACAAAGGCGGAATGGAACTACAATAATTTGGCACTAAATAACTAAATAAGTAAAGCGGCAATACTAAATGATTTAAGACTGCCACTTCAAATGTCGAAATAAAAAGTAAAAAAATTGCATTTTTTTAAGTTATGGCGAAATTGGTTAAAATCATCTCATTTTAATTGTAGATATATTTTAACGATCAGTACACATACAACTACCTACCACTAGTTACTTGATAAGCTAGGATAAGTTTTAATTTCGCTTTAAATTACACCATAGTAGAGTAGTCACATCGGGAATTGGCACTATATATTTTTTCCTAATTATATATTAAAAGTGAGAATGTAAATATTAAATTTATTAGGACTCCTAATATCCATCATGATTATAACAATTAATTGTGAATTAGAATCAAAATTTCGAAACGCTCATTAAAGTAACACGCTCGCGTACCGAATAATTAACAATTTATCTAACATCATACGATGACTTGGTCTAAGGTTTAAAAATGTAGCTATTCGTTCTCGTCATCGGAGCATAGAGGCGGAGGAAGTGTGGAAACGTCGAACTTTTGCTCAGTACTGTCGCTCGACGCTTGCGAATCGACATAGTGACTAGAATAAAAACGTTCGACGTTATTTAGGCTGAAGCGCTGGTCTAGGTCTCTAGCGAACCGCTCTTCGTTCCCGTCCATACGTTCAATATTATGTTCGTATTGAGGGTAAAATTCCTGCGTTTGGAACATGTCACCTTCCTCATAATGCTCTGGGTAAGGGCTGCCTCTATATTCTTCATATTCGTCTTTATCTTGCGGTAGCTCGGTATCAGAATAGGCGATTGACTCGCCGCGGTCAAATAGGTAACTACCGGACTTGCTTATTTTAGGCGCTCTTTTTATAGTATCGATCGGATATGCATAGTCATCAGAATCTTCTTTATCGCTAGGCTCATCATAAAATATCGCTCTGGGCTGATGTTGACCTGAGGACTCACCTAAGGATTTGTCGTCAGATGCCCGGTATGAAGTAGTCGATTTGACTCTTTTCAAAGAGGACTGGCGGCTGCTTCTGTTAGAGTAGGATGCCCTGGGAGGACTCCCTTCTGGCACAAATGGTGGTTCTTGGGAATCAAGATAAGGATGTCTTAATCGTCCCAGCCTATCGAACCGAGGAAAACCCATTTCATCTTCATCAGCAGAAGACCCGAAACCTTGAAATTGCACTGGATTAATATTGACCGGAAACTTTTGTGCCTCATACGAAGCACTTTTATACTTAGCATAGCCCATTTGCTCTTCGTCCTCAGAATAGCTGATTGGCTCCTGATTGTCATCATTTTTAGAATCCGCTTTAGACATTTCTGATGAACCCGACTCTACTTCCGGAATATAACTATCAGAACACTCGGAACTCTCTATTCGCCGCACGGAATCATCGACTGCCAGATATTTGGTTCCTTTGAATTTGTCACTTTCAGAGGAACATTGGCTTTTCGTTGAATCTTCTTCTAACACATCTTGTATTTTTTCTTGCTTTTTACGAGTATTTGTGACTTGTTTTTTACGTCTAAACGTTCTCATTCTTTCACGAGGATCTCTGATAACATCCAAAGAACTGTCAGTATCATTACCGCTTGGTGGGCTTTTAAGTGAAATATTTCTTACCAGTAGAGATTTTTTAACTGGTGCTTTGAGAGGTTGTATCGGTGGCGATTCAGAGCTTAGACTACTTGAGTAATAAGGAGAACATCTAGAAAGAGGCGTTTTGCCAGATCTTTCTAAAGATTTCTTCTCCTGCAGATCTCTGTGAATAGAATCTCTAGGTAACTCTGGTACAGTTATGACCGGTAAATCAGACGACGACAAATAATGTTCATGGAAAGACCAGCTTTTCGGTTTACTGCGATACTGTTGAGAAGTCTTATACTCCTTTATTTGATTTTTAGATAGAGTTTTGTCGTCGTAACTAGCGTGCTTTGCTAGAGGTTTGTAATCAGACCTTACAAATTGACTACTAGATTCCTCTCGAATAATATTAGAAAACTCTTGGCTCTGGTATCTTTCACTATGCTTTTCCTCTTGACTATATAATTGAGATGGTATATCAATATCTATTTCAGGTTGTGGACCAAAAAAGTACGATTTATCATACCCACTGTCTTCACTCTGGCATCGTAATGCTGGTCGAACATATTTGTGAGGTTCTTCTTCGTAACTGTAACTTTTAGGAGGTACTTTCGAATATCGATCCTGCGATAAATCATGTGATGCAGAAAATCCTTTCAGCCTTTGATCAAATCGGAGAACTCCGTTGGTATGTTTCTGTAAACTACTCAGTGAACTGGAACTCGACTTATCTGATTTGTCACTATAGCTAATCGAAGAAGATTTATCTGTCTTCCCAGTGTACGAAGCTGTCAGTCTTAGTACAGGTTCACTGGTGTCATTTACTTCTTTAGAGGGTGATAGCACAGTTCCAGTATTCAAATTCTCTTTCTCTTCAACAAGAGAAGGCTCCTTTGAAATAGTCTTATCGGATTTAGTGCCATTGGGTTCCTGTTGATCTTCACGCGCCGTAGCAATCAGAGTGTGACTTGTACTCGCTGACCAGTCCGATATAGATTGAGCTAACGTAAGAGTACTATCACTTTTCGTCCCTGAACTACTATCAACCCCTTTTCTAGAAACTGTTGTATCGGAACTACATAACTTATCATATTTAATATTCTCTGAACTTTTGTCCAGACTGCTACTTTTTGAACTAGCTTCTGCTTGGGAACTCATTTTAGGTATTGGTTCTGATTTTTTACTCGTTTGCGAAGCAGAATATTTTTTTGCGGCAGCTTTTTCAGACTTTTCACTCTTTGGAATAGATACAGCTGATATACTTTCCGAAGCAGAAAGATTTGCATATTGTCGCACTGTGTTTGTACCTGTAGACCATTCTGAAATGCTCAAACAAATTGACGTATCTTCTGAATGAGAACTGTGAGTGCATTTTTTTTGAGGCAGGCCTATTTTAACAGTACCATCCAAGTCCGTGCCAAAAGAACTTGTTTCTTCCTCTGAATGGCTACTGTGGCTACATCTTTTACAAGCTCCTGAACTTCCAACGCTAAGTTTGGCCACCGCTCGAACGGTTTCTTCCACATTTGTTTGTGAAAGCATATCATCAATAGATGTATCGGAATTATTAGATCCAAATGAAAATTTATGAGTACCTATTTGCGACAGACCTTTATCAAAATCAGGAGAAAGTGACTTACTGTCACCACCACCAAACACATCATCAGTATATAGATGATCTTCATCGTATATTGGACTATGGTTAGTTGGTGACTTTTGAGGCTGGTTTATTATGACTTTTTCTTCTATGCTCTTTACTGTAAATGATTTACTTTCAGCCCGTGCACAACATGTACCCATATCACCCATGAGACATGAAGCTTTGCTAATAGTACCGCTTAAACATGATTTGTCATAATTTGGAACTACACCTTTATTAAGACACGTAAATTCTTCATGATTTTCTAACGGTTCAACCATGTAGCCGGATTTATCATAAGGAATAGGTATAGACTTTGGCTGTAAATCACCAGATGTTTGTTCCGTAGATTTTTCCGATTTAGATTCCTGGATATCTCGCTCTAAATCTTCGTCATTATTTAAAGTGTCACTGTCATCGTCTGATCCCACATGGCCTTTAGAGCTCTCTGATCGAATTGTGACTTTCATAGCTTGTTCTGGCTCGTTGCTCATATAGTAAATATGAACCTTTTCAACAATAGGCGTTTCTAAAGTTCCAGAAACGAAAGAACTTAATTCGTCATATTCACTTGATTTTTGCCTTGACACTTCAGATAATACGGTTTTAGGCGTAACTGTTGGCGGTAACTCTGGCAATGGCCAATCCTCAGAATCTTGACTTTCACTAGCCGACGATTGTTTTAGAGGTGCTAAAAGATAGCATCCTTCACTCTTTTTAGATTCCGTAGCGTCTTCAGCTTTTTTACTAGTATTTAGTTTGTCAACATCTTTTTTAGAGTCTGAGTACATTTCACTTATTTTTGTTTGATCTATAGGAATATCAGGCATTTCTGCTGATGTCCTTCGATCCGTATCAGATATATAAGCAACGTTGGCATTACTTGGAGGGTCTGAACTGAGACTGGCTTGGTGATCACTAGAATTTAAAGATTCCTCGTTTATACTTTCCGATCGTGAACACGCTTTAGTAGAATCTTCATCTGCGCTCGTTTTTTCCGAGGCAGTGCTTCGTTCTGAGATTCGAGATAAAGTGCGCCCAAAGTTTTGTCCATAACCGATAACGACATCAGATGCTGACGTAGATGAAGTAGCAGGATACAGGAAATTAACCGGAAAATCATTCAAATCGTCTGTAAAATCAGCTTCAGTGGAATCTTTCGAAGTGTTTGCGGACAATGGTGGATTTTTAGAAAATGAGTGAAAGTCATCTAACATTCTTTGATTATTATATTCAAATACATCCTTATTCATCGTCAAATTTTCATAGCCTTCATGATCTTGCGGTATCCAAGCCTCTTCAATACTAGTACTGTTTTCACTACCAGAAGCCCCAAAAAATGGTCGCCAAGTTGGTTTTAGTTCTTCCCCACGACGGTAAGCTTCACCTAAGGATCCCGACGTAGACTCTGTTGTTTCAAAAGAACCTCTTGATTCAACACTAAGAGATCCTCTTGAATCCATGCTTGATTTTGATGAGCTTTTTTGTTCATCAAGCCTTACTTTTCGTCTCGACGATGAGTCATCAACACTAAGAGATCCTTTCGATGGTGTCGTTGTTGTGGTAGTATCCATACTTGACTTTGAAGAACTTTTTTGGTCAGTGTCTTTCAAAGCTCTTTTCTTCATTAATTCCCTTTCAAAAGATGAGGTTATGACGTTACCATCATCATCAAAATCAACTGTCACATTTTGATCTTCTTGAGATATTGTAATAGCAATTTTAGTTTTCTTTACAGTTTTTTCTAATTCTTTTTTAATATCAGACGCTTTAGATGCGGCCGACTGGCTGGATTCAGATTCTTCAACCACACATTTTCCTATTTTGTCTAAGCCACTTTTTCTCTGATTTGGCTTTGAAAGTTGTTCTACAGTTTTATGAATACTTTCAGAACTGGAATCTGAATCGGATGGTGCTTTTAGTGAATCTACCTGCCCTTGTTTTTCTAAAGTTGGCGTGGGAGACTTTCTTGCACCATACTTTGAAGGACTTCTTGGACTCTCAATGCGACCTAACTCTGGGATGGGGGACGGGGATTTAGAATTTGATTTCGAATGTTCACTTGATAAAGTATGCTGGGACAGCAAATGTTCTTCACCATATTCCATTGCTTGTTTCAATTCCTCGAGACATTCTCTGTCTTTTTTATTAAGTTTTTCAATATCTTGTGATATACCTAAAGGTCTTGCTATAGAACAGCTCACGCTTGATTCATCATCGATCGAGCTTCCCTTAATATTAGCACTTGAAGGACTAACATCTTTTTCTATGCTTGTCCAAGAAGTGGACTCTGAACTACGAGAGCGTTCTGCGCTTAATTTAAGCAACTCACCGCGTCTCGACTTAGTAGTCAAAAGTGTTTTTTGTTCATTCTTTGGATCCGTGGGTGATATATCATTTGCACTTCCAGAACTACCAGTGTGATCCCCAGATTCAGACTTAGGAATCGACTTTGAAGTACTAGAATCAATAAATGGGATATTTTCAATAGTGGGGCTATTTTCTTGTGGAGGAGTAACTATAATCTTATTTTTATTTTTAAATTTCAAGCCTAAATCTACTGATTTGGATATATCTTTAATTTTTAATTCACCCTCTGATTCACTTTCAATTAATAATTGTGACATAGATTCATGTTTCAAAAATTCTGCTAGACTTGCAGACGACTCTTCAAATGTACTTTGCGCTTCTACAATTTTTTTACTTTTAGGTGTATCTGAAAGCGGCAGATCTGTATCAGCTGTGAGCTCATCAAAATGCTCAGTCATTCCTGACGCAGTGTCATCACTTTTCCCAAGGTGTAATTTCGTCAATTTTTCTTTTTTCGAAGTTTGATCTTGATCTGAAGAACTATCAGCATCTATGTAAGGCAACAAGATACCCAACATATTGCTCTCGTCTGACATTTTTAACTCACTAACTTCAGTAATTGATTCTTCTTCACTCATTAAATGTGTCACTTCTGGCTTCTTTTCGTCCAATAACTTTTGCGAATCTTGACTACTCTTGTTTTCATGTTGCTCTGACTGTCTTTGTTTATTATATATTTCAATTTTTCTACGTTCCATTATTATAGTCTGAGTATCATTTTCTATGACAGTATGCTGAGAACTACTTATTAATTCAATAGAAGAATCGTCTTCAGTTTTTTCTTTGTAGCTGTTAGTAGGAGATACTTCCTTTGCTTCTTGTTCTTGAACAACAGTGTCTATTTCTTCTTTTACAGTTGGATGAACGTCAACTGTAACAACCTCTAATTTAAAATGTTTATCAGTAGCTGGTTCTACAACAGATGCAGGAGTTACATAGTTTCTATCCAAACTTTTGGACTTAACTTTCGCTTCTAGGTAAGGATCCACTTTTCTGTCTAAACTTTTTGATTTCACACTAGGATGGACTTTCTGATAAACTACTTTCCCTTCAATTTGTTGCTTAATTTCTTGCTTCTTTGATAAAGTTTTAGGAGATTTTTGCAAACTCGACAAATCGTCAAATTTATCTTCCAGTGATTGACTAGATTTATCATCCATACTTTTATTGATTTTATTGTTAGTTTTTGTTGTTTTTTGATCTTCAAAGCTTCTGCTTATTTTCCCTGCGAGTTTATTATCAAGCTTTTTCGGCGACTTCGCTATAAATACATGGTCTTCAGCCTTACTGTTAATTTTAGTTTCAATAATTATTTTATCACCCTCTGTTTTTACTAAAATTTTATCTTCAGGTGGTGGTGGGAATGGTGGTAATGTATCTTTTACTGGACTAATTAAAGTTTTCGTTTGTTTTAATGCTGCTTCAAAGAGCATTTGTTGTTTTTCTTTACGTTTTGCTATTTCTGTATCACTATCTTCTTGAGATTTAGTTCTCTCTTTGCTACCTCCCCGCTTAACTTCCATTTTTTCTAACGATTTAGATTTTTCTTTAGAAACTCTTTTTACTGCTTGATCTAATTCTTGACTTTTAGCTCTAGCTATATCTAAGGGCGGCACTGTTAAGAAATCGGGACGCTCTTTAAGTGAAGATGGCAATGACTTTTGAGTTTGAAGAGCTTTTACTTTTGTAGCATTTGTATCAAGTGAGCCAGCTTTACTTAACTTACTAGTTTTCTTGTCATCAGGTTTTGGCTTTAGTGTTAATTTTTTCTTATCTTTTCTTTTGATTCTTTCAATATCGGGTACTATTTGATCTTCACTCAAATCTGATAATTTACGGATACTCCCCCTCGGTGAATTTAAGGAGGAAGTCGGTGAACGCGATGGTGATTTTGATAACGGCGAACGAGATAAAGGCGATCTGTTCATTGGAGATCTGGATGGTGATTTTGCTTTCGATAATATTTTAGATATATCGTACTGCCGCTTAAATGAACGAGGCCTTCGCTGCTCAACTAAATCCTCTAAAAGTTTCATTTCTTCATTATCAATTTGAACTGAGCCTGGCAATATAGATGACGATTCTGCGGCATGTTCTTCTTCCACTTCGTCAATCTTATCAATTATATCTTTCTTAGGAATACAAGTTTTTTGAATTTTATCATCTATCAATGACTTTTCCTCCAAAATAACTTCTTCCTCATAATCCTCGACAGTGTCATCTTTTGACGAAAATGCATTCATTGGTGGCAACCTATGTAATTGAATTACGGGCGTGTCCAAACTTTTAGCTCTACGGCTAGATGTGGGAGAATCTTGAGCTTTTTGACGCTGTAGTGAAAATACAGAGCCTTCAGAGAGATTCAATCTAGCATGGGCAAAGAGAATCGGAGTTCCACCAGTTTTACGAAGCATAGGTGATATTAATTCATCACGTAAACTCTTTTTTACATCAAGCTTAAATGGATCTTTCTTATTAACTTGAAAAACATCACTTTTCTCTTCCGATTCAGTACGAACTCCTGTCACTTTTTGAATTTCTAAATCAATAAGTTGTTCATCGTCCGATTTTAAAAATTCCGTACTTTCAAGTATAGGAGACGGAATATTTTCATTGTATTCCCAAGTAGAACTTTCTTTACTGACTTGTTTTATTTCTGGCGCTTTAGGAATAATATCATCCTCTGAACTTGGAATAGAAATCGATCGTTCAGAAATTCGCCTTAATTCTGTTGCATTACCACAAACGCTGTCTAATACTTGTGGGTTGTACTTTGCTTCCAGTTCCGCTAATTTTCGGCATTGTGGAGGTGATCCTTCTATTTCTGTTGAGCTCATAGTCTGTCCTCTGTGCCAAGCACCCGAAGTAATTTTATCATATTCATGTTGAAGTATAGGCTCCAAATCTTTCCGAGATTGTGGTGGCGAAAACTCTAATTTTGGTGCAGCTTCTGTTGTACCAAAAACGTCATCAGAATCAACACTTTCATCATCAGATGAGAACGACGTTATTCTTATTTTGTTATTGCTTTTATTTTTAACTTTACCTCCAACTCCTTTTTTACCAGAACGTGGACCTTTGGACATTCTCTTAGAAGGTAATTTCTCTGATTTTGACTTAATGTCTGCACGAAGCTTTTCAGCAGCTGTAAGAGGCTTTGGATCCTTACAAATTGGTGGTTGTTGAACATTTCGCCCATTGATAGCGAATTTAATGTCATGTGAATATTGCTGCTCTTGTCTCATACTATCTGTTTTAGAACTCGTAGCCGAGTCACTTTCTATTTGACTTAATTTAGAATTTAATGTTTCTAGTAATGCAGAATCTAAACTTTTTGTAATATCTCTTTTTGGACTTGGTAAATGTTGTAATTGCCCGCTTTTATTCACTTCCAAAGTAATAGGATCAACTTTTGATAAATCAATATTTTGTGTAAACAGAAAGTCATGATTTTCAACTTCCAAAAACTTTGATGGCTGCTCTGTTTGAATACTATTTCTTGGTGATTTTGGAGACTTAGGTGATTTTGGAGATTTGGGAGATTTCGGTGACTTGGGTGATTTTGGTGATTTTGGTGACTTAGGAGATTTAGGTGACCGAGGAGACTTAGGGTGATCGTGATATTTGCATCTAGAGTGCGCGTTAACAACATGGCGACCGTTTTGGGGTGGAAGTGTTATAATATCTGGGGGCTGTCTCTTATCTTCAAGAGGTGATGGGGCAGTCCCATTCATGATGTGTCTTTTGTGCAAAACATAAGGAATATCATAGCTATCTTCAATAGATTTTTTGTTGTCATTAAAGCCAGCTTTAAAGGCGTCAAATTCTTTAAAGTAATTTTGAGGCAAATCAAATAGTGGTCTCACAACTTCAGAATGTCGCGCTGGTAATTCAAAGTGGGATCGCTTAGTTGCGATGGGGGGAGCACTAGGAATTTGCCGGAAAATGTAATCTTCATCACTGGATTCTGCAGGGGTTAAATCGATAGATTTTTGATGCATAAGCATATGTCTCCTTGAGCTGACACTACTAAATCGCGGTCTATTAGCCAAACTATTGGGATCACTTTTAGTTCTTTCTACTGTTGGGTGAATATATGGTACTGCAGTATCAGCAAGGCGACTACTGGAACTAGTTTCGAGTATAAGTTTAGGGTTATATTCATCAAAGTGAGTCTTAGCCATAAGTTCCTCTTTTAAATTTTCCTTTCTAATAATATGAGTGTGAACTTTTCCGCGCATAGATTTATCGAATTCAGACTGAAGAATTGAGGATGTACCAGACTGAATGGCGGCTGCTTTAGCTCTGTTTTTGGCATACTCGATACTGTCCATGGCTGGCAAGACTCGTACATTTACATCGGATTCGGCCGACGATTCTTTAACAAGAAGTGAAGGCGGATTTTCTTTACTAGTTGATCGTGTTAGCGACTCTATCTTATCCTTGTCAAAACTAAATACAGTATCCGATGATCTGCGGCGTTGATAATTGTGCATTTTAACCGCTCTGTTATTATCAATTTCTGTTTCTAGGCCAGCAATTTTCTCAGGCCATATATGCGTTGTTCGTGGAACCATATCTTCTTCTTCCGTCGATAATTCGTCATGTTTTTTCATAGGACTCGAATCAGAATATTGTGCATATTGATCAAGCTCCACATTTTGTAAGCTCGAAGAATGTAAAGCAGAAGATTCTTTATGCTTATTATTACTCGGAAACGTAGAGTATGGTGTTGGAATGTGATAGTAATTGGGCGAGGTAATCAAATTCGCGATAAGGTCTTCATGAGATTTATCGAAAAGAGTTTTTTCCCTATACTCCGGTTTTTCCATACCTATGAAAGTAGATTGGGTGTCGTAAAAATCTTTCTCAGAATCGGGACTGGAAGATGGGGATATCGGTTCGAAGGGGTCAATGTAAGCATTCTGAATGCTACTACGGCGCCTAATGTGTAAATCTTCAGGCTCATATAAGTTCTTTTTACAATCGTAATAGTCAGATTTGGAATCTTGGCTAGATGTTCTTGAACCTGACCTATCGGAACTTTTACTCTTAAGAGTTTCACGGGATTTTTTACTATCAGTATGGTACACGCTATCTCGTGATTTTTTACTAGACTCAGCACTACTTTTTGACAATTTAGAATCATAAATATCGCTCTTGGACTCCTGACTGGAGGTCCGGGAACCGAGAGTGCGTTTGATCTCTTTGTAGAAATTTCCGTCGGAACGAACCGACAGTTTCTCCCGCGGTAGAATTCTCGGATCATCAACAAGAAATGGATCCAACGGCAAATCGTTGTCGCTCTTATATTTAAGTCCAGAAATATTCAGATTCTCCTCTCGGTCCTCGACCTCAGAGAGATGGGAGAGAGATTGATCATCGTCTGAGGGCAGGTCGTTACCAGAGTCGAGCGAGCACGAGCGCGTACGTGCGATCAGCGATCGTGAGCGCACGCGTGCGTAACGGCGCCGCTCCGAGCATTCATCGTCAGAGCGCTCGATAAGCTCGTAGCTGTCGTGCGAGATGTCGTCCTGCGAGCCGCTGCGCACGAAGGTGGGCAGGTCGAGACGCGGCTCGCTGACGGCGCCGGGGAAGCTGGACGAGTAGGTGCGACCGATGAGCTCGCGCTGCGTGTCGATCGAGCCGCCGGCGCTCATCACGAAGGCGAGCGTGCGTGCGTCGTCGTAGCGCGTCACGGGCGAGTCGACGCGACGGGAACCCAGCGGCCAGTACGTGTCCAGGTCGGCGTGCATGGAGCGCGTGTCGGGCCGGCGCTTGCCGCGGCCGGCCTCGTCGAAGCTGAAGTCGCGCAGGTTGCGGCAGCTGGCGCTGCGGCGCCAAAGCGCGCGGCGCGGGCGCGGCGGGGGCGGCGCCTCCTGCTCGTCCAGCTCGTCGAGCACGAGCGACGCACCAGAGCGCGACGAGCGCGTGGAGGCAGCGGAATAGATGTTGCTCTGCGAGAGTTCGTACTCGAGCCGCTCGGAGGACTTGTTGAAGCTGGAGGACTGCTTGGCGAGCACGAAGTCCGGGTAGACGCTAAGGGGCGGGGAGTCTGCGGCGGGGCGCGTGGCAGTGGGTGTGCGGGTGTGTGTGTGGGTGTGGGTGCGCGTGTGCGTGTGGGTGCACGTGGCGGTGTGCGTCTGACCTGGCGTGCGCGGGCGCGACGCACGAGGCGGCGGAGTGGGAGCGCGCGCGCGCCCACTGCCCTCCGCAACCGTCCAGCACGGCGATGTCTGCGTTGCAACCACAAGCATTAGTATTATCATATCACAACGTTACACAGAACAGTGGTCGCGAGAGCTTCAAATGACACTCACCAACGGTGTCGTCGTCTGAGGAGGCAGAGGCGAATCCTCCGTAGGATGATGATTGACCTCCGCACGTGTCACCACTTCGGGACCCGCCTAATATTCAAAGTCAAATTACAAATAGGCAAACGATTATTATTAGAGTATGGCAAAGGAGATGTTACATGAATGCATATACATAATAATTATTTGTATACATTAAATACAGTGCAATATTTCGTTCGCTTGTGCAATACAATGAAAAAAGATGAAGATGACGTTAGTATAATGTTGTTTTTGTGTTCGAAACTGTTAAAACATGGCTTGACATTAATATCTACTAATAAAACGGAACTGTAGATAGTAATTATTGTGAGAGTGAGTGAAAATACAACACCAGGAAATAGGTATATTGCTTCCGTCAACGACAAACTTCCAAAAGTTTGCTATGCAAAATTAGCAAATCTTTGCTGAAATGTGGAACTTATCAGTTACATTTTATTCAGTCGAAACGAAAGCTTTTTTGGTTTACATGAAGACGGTTAAAGATGAATTTTGGAAAAATAAGGAATGTACAAGATAGTCAATCTAAGAAAGCTCTTACGATTTGGTTGCAGTACAATTTCGTTAGCTGAAAAAAAAGAAGTAACAAATATTTTCTATATGCAAAAACAAAAACGAAACAGCTTTTTACATTTTGTTTGCTATTAAATTACTAAGTTAATCTAAATGACAGTTGTAATTTTAAAACTTTGGAGAAAGTCATGCATGTTATTTAAATTAATTAAATATTAAAACGTTTGATAGATTTATATAGCGATGAAAACAGTGGGCGAAAAGGCCTTAGAAAATGAGCCTGATAATAAGTGAACAAATCACTGTGTGGCCATACATAAGCAAGATTTATAGTACGAGTGGTGAATTTAGGCAAAGTGTGAAATGCATGACAACTACTGACGGTATATTATTATTTATTTTCACTTTTTATGCCACCCATGGTTATTTATGCTGAGATCTATGGAGCGGGCTCTGACTTAAGATAGAGGTTGAAACGAGAAACAAATATTTGTTAGAGCATATGCTATGACATAAATCTGTCTCGTGGTGTGCGACAGGTGTTTAGAAAATTAAAATGTTCGACATTTCTCGTTAACTTTTTTTAAATATTTTAAAGGTGCTATCTCGCTTTCTGAGCGAACTTTTCGGTTCATTGAACGAATTCGAGGGACGTGTGGCCTTGTTGTAACAGCACATTTAAACAATCACGCTGGTTAAGCGACGTTGATCTTGGTCGGTAACTGGATGGGTGACCGACGTTGGATGTCCAAAGTAACTCTTGCCCCCTCCACGAGAGCATGTTAAGCCGTCAGCTATTATCACTACCGTCTGATACTAACCGTTATACCGTAAGGTCGAATCGTATGCGGAAGGATTTGGGAATCCACTGCATTATTATGCCAATAAATCCTAACACTACATCGCTCATTTGCGACAAGAGTGACATAATTCAAAATTCACCAATTTTAGTGTCGAAAATTTAAATTTTTTGCTATAAAAACAACATTACGCTAAGCACAAAAAAATAAGAGCGAGAGAGATTGTGACTTATTGCTCTGTCGCTATGTTGGCCCCTGTGTTGTTTCGAGACCGTAGCATCCACAAAACATTACTCTTTAACGAGAGAATTCTCTCATCGTCGATTTTGAATTATGTCACCCTTGTCGCAAATGAGCGATATGTATATTGCAAAAGGGTCACGACCCTAAGCAATACGATGCAGACAAAGAGAGCGAGTTTCGTATGAGTTTTTATAACACTCCGCCTCGTTTTGGCACGTTCTAACCCTGTTATGTATCTGTTATGATCGTGCCCCTGTGTGTGTGGTGTGTAGCCGTACGCACCTTGTCCCTCGTGGACGCGTAGGCGGTAGCTGGTGGGGGTGGGCGAGCGCTGGCGCGGCGCGCCGCCGCACGCGCTTCCTCCGCCGAGTAGCCCTTCATCATCAGAGAGGCCTCCAGGTAGTGAGGTTGCTTGTCCCACTCCAGGGAAATCGCTGCGAACCACACAAATACATTTACATCACTTCACAACTAGGTATTCATTTATTTCTATAATTAGTTACAAAGAAACAATTATTTGCTAATATTATAAAAGCCAAAATGTTATTTAGGTGGGTCTTTAGTTATTTTGCTTGCTTCATGTGTGGCTTAAAGATTTTTAAGATCTCATTGGTTGGTAATGGACTGCTATAAGGGGAGGTCGACGGCCGTTTAAATACTAGGCTTGTTAGCTGATTTATCTTGTTTGGTTCAATTTTTGTTGAATGACGATTACATGCAATGAGCCTTTTTAATCAGATGTCTGGTTACAAGCTAACAAGTAATTAATTCGTGCGTCATGTTGTTTTACAAAATCGCTCATTTGCGACAAGAGTGACATAATTCAAAATCGACGATGAGAGAATTCTCTCGTTAGAAAGTAATGTTTTGTGGATGCTGAGGTCTCGAAACAACACAGCGGCCAACAAAGCGACAGAGCATTAAGTCACAATCTCTCTCGCTCTTTTTTTTGTGCTTAGCGTAATGTTGTTTTTATAGCAAAAAGCATAAATGTTCGACACTAAAATTGGTGAATTTTGAGTTATGTCACCCTTGTCGCAAATGAGTGAAATGTAGATTGACACAATACGTATTATTATCAAAATAGCAACACTCAATTCTTCTCTCTCCGAACTCGTGCCCGACGCCCTAGTGCCGCAGGCCGCTAGGCGCAGCTAGTACGTACCGTCGGAGCCGGGCGGCAGCGGCAGCAGCGGGTGCGCGGACACGCTGGCGTTGAGCGCGGGCGCGGACACGTTGCCGCGCGACGAGCCCGCCGAGCGCGACGCCCGGAACGAGCCCGACCTGCGACATCGGACAGAGGATGGTCACCACACCAGCTTTTGGTCACACGCCCACCCCCCCACCTAACGTTACCCTAACCTTACTAACTAACCACCTTGCACCTTCCCAGACCTGCCTGACAGCAGTATAACCTAACCGAGCCCCACAAAACCTTTCTTATTATCAAGAGATTATTTTATTTTTATTTAATTTTAGTATGCATAATTTTGTCGTGTGTATTTTTATAGTTCGTCGGTAAGTTCAAAATTACAGAACAAGAGCCAGACTTAGTAGTTTGAAAATTAATTACAGAAGTACCAAAACCTTGCAACTGTTAAGGAACCACAGCAAATTTTTTCTGTGACATTTGGGATTGAAAATATTTTCGAATTAGGTATTTTGGTGATAAATGAAAAGCTATGCTCGTGAACATTTTTAAAGTGATCACATCCAATGTTGCGTAGAATAACGCTAACCTAGTCTTCAATGAATAATTCGCGAATATAAAACTAATATAAACAAAACCAGCCAGCAACAGATGTCGGAAAGTGCAATGTGTAATTGTGGCGTAAGTGGAAAATGTCTAATATAAAAAACATTGATTAAAAAAAAATCTACCGAATGATCCACGAAATCAAGACTCAAATAAAACGGGGAGGGATAACGACAGTAAAAAATGTGCACGGGTGGATAGATTGTAAAAATTAATTCTAAAATATCGAAAGCGTCACGTAACGGGGGTAAACGAGCGTGGCGCTGTATTAAGAGACAGATGTACCAATTCGTGGGAGTTACCGAGTGTAACCGAACAGCAGTGAAGTATCGAATGAGTGTACCATCCTCCGACCGATAGTCAGCGTCATACAACGACTACACTTGATTCATGTCTTTTGGAAGAAGCGAAAGTCTCAACGTATACAGCGCATGCTCGAGGTTGCTAAGGGCCGCCACTGTCTTACGCCGCACCGCGTGCGTGCGTGAGCGGTGCGGTGTCGATAAGTGTTGACCTTAATCACCATTTATACTTATACAGAATACAAAACCATTCGAAGCCTCCCTCTACCCGTTACTAATGTGATGTTATTAGGGATTTTACTTAACATGCATCTTCGTTTAAACAGTTCGCCCGTTAGACAATACCAACCAAAAGCTAGTGTTTTCCACCGCATGCGGACTTTTCACCGGTAAACTTACTATAATGCCGCAAACATACTTAACATGCCACTCCAAAGCCACTTGCGTTGAAATTCTACACACCCCAGAAACAGCCAATATTCGACCGAATTGTCGGGTGTTTATAGCGTGTTTCTATAAGCCAATTGCGTATTGTCGATCTAACACCTGTAAGTTTTACGCGAGTAAATAGCTTGAGTAATTAACTTACGATAAAGCAAAGCTTATAAAATTCTTTTTTTATATCATATAGGGTGACTTGTAGCTCTTGAAAAACCTAGGTAAAGATTAATTACAACAGACGAAAGAAATCCAGAAAGCACTCTTATAGAAAACAAAATAAGAAAGATACGCTTGATTTTAAAGAATGTTTAATCAGAAATTTTCATAAGTCTTCGATATTAAAAATAAAATGTAAATAAAACTTTATACGCAAAAGCTCAAAAGCTCGCTACATTTAATTTAACTGCAGATTTATCTTATTTATAACTCAGTAAGTTGACTAATTGTACGTTAAGCTGAGTATCCACTATGTTTGCGAAACTGTGGCATTTCGGGTACCTTCCTATTCTTGTTGCTTTAATGTAACTTTTGAAATTAAAAAACTAAGTTATGTTTACCAATAAATTACAATATGCAGTCAAATCACGACTAACAAAAATTAGCAGTACAGTGGAAACCCAGGTTTAGATCGACCTAACTATCTACGAGCAAATAAATAGAGCTTAAATTAAGTTAGAAATGTTCTAAAGGGCATTGGAAAGCATGCAACAAAATAATCTACTAGCTAAAGGCCTTCGCCGATAGCGTCCGATCCGTTTCGCCGATCCGATCTGACGATGCGATTTGAACGCATGCATTCTTTGTGATTAATGGCCGCCCGTATAAGCCTCTTCACTGCGTGCGGTAGATCGCAACACGTTCAAATGATCTCAGGCTGATCATGCATTTTATCTCCGGTGGCAGAGACAGCGTGATCGGCGTGGCGTGCGGGCCACATCTCTATTTTTAATCTATGATAACACTGGATTGGCTGACCCTATACAAATGACAGCTTGATTGTGGATCAATTTGAAGCGCCACATTTGACATACGAGTGTCTCTAGAACTGATAATATTGCAAATGGCGCACCAATCTCTATAATTAATCTATGATTTCATAAGTAATCTTAGATTAAATAAAGAGATAGAGAGAGAAGGTGCGCCATTTGCAATAATTTTAGTTCCAGAGACACTCATATCTATACTTACAACGCCAAAATGGCATTAATCAAATCCAAAATGGCGCCAATCAAGTAGGTCCAAAAAATAAATAACAACCCAGAAACCTGTCTAGTGTTAATCATAGAAAGATACTAGTCAGTTGTGCGGGCGCTTAGAATGAATCATTTAATGTAACTACACACAATGTAAATACACTTGCGATCCGTTCTGAAGACGCGTTCTGAGATCGTATCTGTGGAACGGATCGGGCGCTGTCGGTGAAGGCCTTAATGCGGTTCTATCTACTTATGTAATCACCTCTACATAGTTGTCGTGTACAAACCTTTGGAATGTCTGACGTTTCACGTAGTTGTCTCTCACGAACTCGACTATCTGTTTCTGCGTTTTGCCGCTATACCTGTAATGAACATTTTTGTTTATTGGTAAATGTTGTCTCAATAGCCCAATGGTTAATGGTGCGGACTGATATTTGAAAGGTCGCAGGTTTGATCCCCACCTGTTGCACTATGGTTGTACCTTCTCCTAACAAAGGCTTTCTGCTATTTGAAGGAGAGGAGAATATAAGTTAAGTTCAGTTTGGCTAATATACCCATTCCCGAACCCAGAATTTCGTCCGCAGTCGAATACGCTAACGACTAAACCAATGAGGCAGTTAAAATTATAAGGAAGCATAGTTACACATAATAAAGGTTACCTAAACGAGGAGCCTCGCGACATTACTCTGGTCTTGTGTCGCGGAAGACGAGGAACGCTGGTGCAGCGGAAAAACCCGTGGTTCTCCACGCACTTCTTCCAGAAGTTCTTGCATTCGTTGCGACCTTCGAAGAAGAACTCTACCACGTCGCGAAAATGACCCTGTCACAGAAAAAAAATGCTGATATATGAGAAAGTATTTTGTGTCGATTTTTGAAGTATAATTTAAATAAAATTGTAAGTACATAAATTAAGACTTTCTAAGGATTGAAGAAACTTATTACTATTGCATACTTCGACTATTTACGTTGATATTGTAACATGTGGATAGCTCTAAATGTAAAGCTTCCCTTTTTTGCTTGGAGATTTTGAAAAGTACAAAACTATTTTTAGAACTCTCAATTTAGTTTAGAGATTAGGTATAATGTTGAGAAAAGCAAGAATCTCGCGTACTAAAACACAGGATTGTTGCTGGCTTTTCTCTGCAGAAAATGCTTTCCAAACCAGTGACAGAGTCTTATCAGAAAATCATAAGGATATAGGTAAATAAAATTGAATAAATTAAAAAATACTTACATATCCCTCCGAATGTAGTTTGATGAGGAACCGTTTCCTCTTGAAGGAGATCTTTCTGATCTTGGCCCAGCTGAAGGTGTTGATCTTCGTGAAGTGCTGGAACACCACGATGCCCATGTGGGCAACTGCCAGGTTTAGCGGAACGCCTTCGTGGTCCTTTGCCGCGTGCATTTTTATACCTGCAATGACAACATGTATCGCTATGAGCCTCTTTACAACACTCAGCATGTCGATTCTCTAAAAATGATTGCATCAGTGTAACGATCGCAATGACCTCTCATTGGCTGAATTTATGGCGTTCTTGCTGCATCAGTGAATTTTAACCAATAGCAGGAGGGTACCAGCCAATCCAAGGTCATATCGATCGTTACACTAATGCAATCGTTTTTAGAGAATCGACTCACATGAGCGATGAGAGATAAGGGTAAGGCCGTAGATTTTGCCACTTTGTAACATAGAGTAACACAGACACTTCTATGTTACGGTAACGTAGAAGTAACGTGAAAGTAACACAGTGTTTGTAAGGCTGAGTACATAACGTACTTATTTTAACCGACTTCAAAAAAGGAGGAGATTTTTGTAATAAACTTGTAAGTATAGCATTTTTTATAATCGCCGATCATTCAGAGATAAGAGAGAGAATTCAGTAATCGGAAAAATATTTTTTTTTAAACTATCATCAATGGAATTTAGTAACCAAAACTCACTGGCTGTTTATCAAATAAAGGTACATTATTCTGATTATTACGAAGATGAGTTTCAATTAACTCATCTTCTTTTAAGCTCATTCTTTATTTAAAAGAACTATTTGAAAAATCCGCTTCTGGCAGAATATGTACATTAACCTTTACAACACTTCAACGTTACTAAATAACAATCAACGTTACCAGTAACATAGAAGTCACATAAAAGTAACGTTGAAGCGTAATTTTTGAGGTTTTAAACAGGAATAATTACTAAAGCGAGACGATTTTAGTCAAATACACATTATCATGTTTTTATAAATCACTTTAGCTTAGTATAACACATACATGTGTGCAATAAAAACTGTTATTTACCTTTAAAATCACAAAAATTCACAAAAAAAAGCTGCTGACGAAACACACGCGCACACCTTTGATAAAATTTCACAGGCTAGAAAATGGCGGTTTCTTTTTTTTTATTTCGTTGCCGGAATCTTTAGTGTGGCCAGTGCCATTATAAAATACTACCCTAAAGTTATTGAATATTTAGATGCCCAATTTTGGTAACATACAAAATAGTAACGTAATAAGTGAAAATAAGGAGACAACATTTTGAATTGCGATAAAACATTTAAAAACGCATATTTAAATACATGGAACCCAGGATTTAATTGCTTAATCTATTCACATTTCAGATATTCATAGTAAATTAGGACTTTAAATAGAAATAATGTAGTTATAACGAGCCAAATATTTGACTGGATCAAAAAGACAGCTTATTTTGGGCAAAATTTCGGGGTAAGGTCGGTTTTAAGTCATTGTATTTTTTTAAATCTACGACATACATTCAATTTAAGAATGCACTATAGGAGTTTATGAACTACCTAACCTAAGTAGGATACTTGCATAACAATTTACGCAGTACTTCGATTTTTAATACGCATGTCAAGTTAAGGGACATTTTCTTTTTACAAAAAGTGGCAAAATCTACGGCCTTACCCATAAAGAGCTCGTAGTATTAAACCAAAAAGAAGGAGATCTGAAGGAGAACCAGACAGAGAAAACTAACATAGCTCGACTCGCAAAACTGAAATGAGCCTCAAAGCTTCAAAAAACTTGAAAGATGGACGTCGTTTCTTGAAGCTGGAATAAGAACCTTACAACAGATACTGATAGATCTACTAGGTGGAAGGATGATCTCAGAGGATTACAGGAGTCTAATAGGGCCTTTTAATAAATAATTGTAACTTCTATATCTATTTTCTATCAAATAGCTGCATTTACTTCGGAAACACACATGATACGGTTGAACTTGGTATAATAATGAAACACGCGGTGTATCCTTTGTTCTATTTTCAGCCGTATGTCTGAGAAAATAAAGTTAGTATTATTAAAAGAACCTAACTGCGCTTCAATGCCACTCCACTCCGTGGGTGAGTCTAACAGCAGAGATTGAATCTAACTCACCATATAATTCACATCTTCTCGCCGTTTCTAATAAATTCAAATCCGCCTCCGCCGGGCTTTGACCACTGCAACAAAATCACACTAATATTATAAAGGCGAAAGTTTGAATGTGTGTATACGCACACACATTTTTTACTACTTCCACACTTTTGTTACTTCTTCACGCCACAACGAATGGATCGATTTGGCTGAAATTTTAAATGGAGATAGCTTACACCTAAGATTAACACATAGGCTACATTTTGTGCCCGAAAATTAAAGTTCCCGCGGGAATATAAAAACCTTAATACACGCAGACAAAGTCG
Organism: Hipparchia sbordonii; assembly: GCA_038048805.1. NCBI lineage: Eukaryota > Metazoa > Arthropoda > Insecta > Lepidoptera > Nymphalidae > Hipparchia > Hipparchia sbordonii. The sequence continues at coordinate 13,871,794 of CM076099.1, read as the reverse complement.
CGGGCATCATCTAGTAAAATATAAAAGCATCATTTATTCCACAATCAATAAGATTTTAAGACAAGAAAATGGTAACATAACAAACAAACACACCATTCCCTCCCTTTCCCTAAACGCATATCTCCATTTCATCGTAGGTTAATCTACACTCCATACCTACTAATAAATGCCACAGTTTGTGGTAGATATTTCGATTAATAGGTACTCTCAATCAAGATTCACCAAACTCAACTTTTAATGAAAGATACTCAGATAGATCAAGAAAAAAAGAAAGAAGGAAAGACAACACACAAACACATGGATACAAAAATAATAATTTAGAATTGGCTTTTGCACCCATATGTCGCATTAAGAAAAAGGTACGGTTTAGCATTATTGCTGCAGGTTTTATGAAAAACCCGAGCGCTGTTATACTGCCGGAACGCGCTCAAGTGAGACACTTCTTCAAGTCATCATCAAGTCCTGTATTAACATACTAGCTCTCTCTAACTCTTTGATTTTCCGGCATAAAAAGTAGCCTATGTCACTCTCCAGTGTGCCTATAGTCTGATTTTTAATTCGGTGGAATTCTGACAGTTGTCATTTTATAAATCGAGCGAGTTATTTGTATGAAAAACAGTATTACCACCTGTAGTTCGATTTTACCCGTAGAGAGAGAAGACATAGAGTCAGTGACGATTTCTTTCTCACTCACACTAAAAAGAGAGCAGAGATAAAGTTATTAATGTGATAAACAGAGACGCAGCTACCCAATTTTTTGTCCCTCATCGTGTAACCAGTTTTTTTCAAGGTCGACACACTTTTGTGCCCAACAAACTGACAGTTAATAAGAAAATTTAGTATCTATGTGTGTTGCCAGCTTTAGGTACCTATACAATGTCCCGATTTTCCCTATCCTACTTATATTATAAATGTGAAAGTTTGAATGTATGTAGGGCCATCCATACATACATCCAAATTTCAGCCATATCGGTTTAGTGTGGCGTGATTGAGTAACAAACATATGGATGTTTGTTACTCAATACGCCACACTAAACCGATATGGCTGAAATTTGGCACGGAGATAGGTTTTTTTTAGTAATGTCCTCTGACATACCGTAACGGCGGGTTACTTTGGCTACTTTTTCAATTTTTTTTTTAATTTTTGTTGAAACAAAATAAAGTCGTGATGGAAGAAATGAATATTATGAGAAAAGAAAAGAAAGATGATGGATACTAGAATATAATATATGTCGGCGATGATTAAAGTGTATTCAGTTAGATAGTGTCGGTTACTGTTCTGAATCATCCTGAAGTTTCGTTCGAATGTCCAACAACCAGTCGAGAACTGTTGGCGATCTTAAGAATTATTTTATTTACAAAGTTCTTAATTTTTAAAGCCATTTTTAAATAGCTAGAGGCAGACTTTTAATGTTTTTTTTAAATAATTATTAACTTAAACTATGAAGAGTTGCAGTTTTATACGACTGCCTGAAAAAAGGAATATACTGTTAATTTCATTAATGATGATTTTGATGACTAAATATACAATTTTTGTTGCTTTTAATTCAATAGCATTACTCGATCGAAGGAAAATTTTAACTGTTCATTACAAATTATTTTGTGTAACATTCTTACTAGTAACGAAAAAAAATTTTCCTTTGTGTTACATACATCTTTTTTCAAAGTGACTCACATATGCTAAATTTCTATTCGGCATTTCAATATTTTTTTTAAGGAGCAAATAATTATCTAGTGAATTGGTCCTATGAAAGTACATTAAAAAACTTTAGTATAAAAAAAAATATTTTTAAAAAACCGACTTACGTGTACAAACTAAAATTATTTTATACTTTTAAGTGGTGGTTGAAGTTAATATTGTGTGCAATAAAGAATAATAAATTCTTTATTGCACACAATATTAAGATATATGTAAAAAATAGAAGCTTACCCTAATAGGTATGTCTCTCCCAGACAACCTTATATGTGTAGGTATGTTATTTAAAAAATAAAACAGTTCAGCATCTGTTTTGTCGTTTTATTTAAAAATCCTGGGAAGAATTTTCCATCTAATTTGGGGTACTAGGGGAGTGCAGTTATTGTGGCAACATTAAACTCGAACTTGTCATGTGACGTCATCGTTACGTCATGTTATCTCTATTTCAGTCGCGGTTACACAGTACCTTGGTCTATTGCCTTCTCTGTCTACGATTTTACCCCAAACTATCTGACAGGCGTTTGTCATAATTATTTATGTGTGGCAATTGATTTTTATTTGTACAAGTTTCAATTAACTATCTTTTTTGTGGGATTTTTTTAATCTCTGGTAACATTAACATACGTCAGAATTCCACGCAATTAAAAATCAGACTATAGTTTAAGATTTTTTACTACAATTTCGAGCTCCGTAAAGTTTCCTCACAAACTACTCACTGCGTGAATAGTTTATGTCACTTTGGTACCACGAGTCTGTCAAATAGCATACATGAGGAAACTATTACGACTATACAAGGTCAAAATCCTGACATTTGTTGTCTCTCTTACACATTTGCAAAAAAAGCGAGACAGGTATACGCTGCCATCTTATCCAATTTGACATTTTTTGCATCGTTTTGTGACGTCATTGACGGCATCACAGTGGCAGCATAGACTATATATGTGCTGGGAAGCACAGACCAGTAACAATAATATACAGACACCAATGTCTATAGAAGCTTTATGGCATAGTAGCAGTATGCAGAAGGGGGTGCGGGAGGAGGGGAAAATGTCATTAAACATATATGATCGTGTGTCTCACCTTTTGTTGGCCTCAAGTATGAAAATCTACAGGTTTATCTCTTTCTAACTTAACATAATATCAAAGTTTCTATATTGACTATATCGTAATATTAAATCAGGATGCAATAATTTAGTGATACACATCCGGTATCTACCCAGCTGTAGTTCAGTGACGTATCACTTTTTTTTTTAAATTTAATTAATGCAAAGATCTAGTCTTTTAAGGTCTACATATAAATCCTTTTCAGTAGGATCAAAAATATAAATATTATTTTTGATCATATTGAAAAGGAATATTAGTATTTTGAAATAAAACAAATTTTATATGATATAAAAATTTTATTTACAATGAAATTACGGCCTAAATTAGTTTTAGATGGCACAACCATCTAAAACTAAAAATAACAGGTAGGTAGTACTTATAAAAGCTCTTGCTTTTATGTGGGTTTATGACAGGTGCATTTTATCTGGAAAACCGAAAGGAAGAGTTATCATTTTAGTAGTCTCTAGTCTATATATGTTTGTATTTATTTTATTATTAACAATTACTACATTTAAAAGTATTTCTTTATCTAATTAGAATAAATAGTCCATATTACAAAGTTACCCACTAATTGTAGGTAACATAATAGTATAGGTACTATAAAAGTGAAAGTTTGTAGGTAGTGTGTATGTTTGTTACTCCTTCATGCCACAACAAATGAACCGATTTGGCTGAAATTTGGAATGGAGATAGCTCTTACATATATTATCCAGGATTAACACACAGGCTACACTTTGTCACTTTGGAAAATTATACGAGTTAAAAAATCTTAATCTATGCAGACGAAGTCGCGGGCGTCATCTTGTTCAATATATTATTTAAAGTATAGAGTCAAATAAAAATAATATTTAGAATTTATGTAGTAGTTATGTATTATTATGTTTCAGTTTGGTTTCTCACTTTAAATCATTTTTTTATTAATTTTCGCCTCTTCTATTCAGTAGGTAACTTGTAGGAAAATCTAATTGAATTAAATGTACATTAAACGTATCTATCTACTACCTACCTATATATCCTTGCTAATATTATAAATGTGAAAGTATGTTTGTTTGTTGGTTTGTCCTTCAATCACGCCGCATCACAAAGCAACGGATCGACGTGATTTTTTGCATAGGGATAGTTGAGGACCGGAAGAGTGACATAAGCTTCTTTTTATCCCGGAAAATCAAAGAGTTATTGCGGGATTTTTAAAAACTAAATCCACGCGAGCGAAGTCGTGGGGATCAACTAGTCTACTATATATATCTATCGCGTTCACAGGCATCAGCTAGTATCGGATAAAAAGTATGAGTCCGAAACACTAACAATACCACTAATTAATTAAAACACAAAAACAAACCTTATACGCCGTAATAAACTGAAAACAAAAACAATAACCTGTAAATAAGTATTGTATAGGTACTTCTGAATACTTCGTGATTCGAGCCAAGAGTATATTATAATATAATCACTACGTTTTATCTTCTTGAGTTCTTGAGTACCTACGTAGTTAACTTATATATTTCGAGTTCGTAACTCTTTGATTATATTGTAATTTAGAAATACTTATAAAAATCAAAAGAAGCAAGTGAACCAAACATTACCGCCATATTTTTTATTTGAAATTTGAATTGAGAAGGGAAGCCAAGCCAATTTGATAGTAAATATGATAGAAAGTATATTAAGTATGTGTGCGTAAATTTAAAAAGCGTGTGCGTGGAAAGAGATAGTCCTGTATGTATCATATAAATAGAAAGGGATAGACTGATACATATGTTTGACCCTTGACTCGATAGGGCCTGCTGGGAAGTGTCAGTACATCATACAATCTATGGTATGGTTGTCTATGGTAATTTGACATAAGACCTAAGACTTGATGTAAATGTTGTACACGAAAGAGATGCAGTATAGAAAAGTCAAACAAGATAGAATGAGACACAGTCACAATTTATTGTCTCTCACTGCGTGCCCATTGCAGATTCTATTTCTAAAGGATAGGTACTTTTTCTATGACCTAAGTCATTAAAAACCACAAACAGATTTAAGTGTCTGTGGCTCCCTAAATATCAACAAAAACAAGATAACGGAATACAAAACCGAAAAATGTTATATATATTTAGTGGTAATTTGTAATCAAGGAACATAAAACTCTGACGAGTTTGTAATAGTTTTGTAAGTGGTGTTTGTAAACAGTTTGTGTTTGAATTCAAAATTCGCCACCAATTATTTTCGCACTAATCCAGTATCTACTGTCCAGCCACCAAGTTAATAACTTCATAACCCTAGCTGGTTTAAAACTGTCCGGACTTACGCAAACTGACCAACTGAATTGGAATTGAAAAATTAAAATCAAGCATCATCTTGTAAACTAATAGGTATGTAATTGTACTATTTTATGACCTAATCCTCTCATTTCGAGAGGAGACCCTAAACTTCGTTTGATTCTGTGACTCTGACGCACGGCTGTCCAGTTGTGTAGCTCAACACATCCTGTGTTGAGAAATGACTGGTTTCAGAATGTGTGGTAAAGAAAATAAACTATTGTATTTGTTGAAGTAAGCATACTTAATTTTATTATTAGACCTATAAAATGTTAAGATTTCCTACACTAAAGAACAATGTTATGTTGTTTTGATATTATTGTGATGTCATTCTCCGTACCAATCCTACAAATTTTTTTATAATTGTGAAAGTGTTATTGTTTGTTGATTTGTCCTTCAATTACGCTGCAAAAGAGCTACGGATTGATGTAATTTTTGCATGTGTACAGTTGAGGAGCTGGAGAGTGACAAAGGCTAAACTTTTTATCCTGGAAAATCATAGTTCTGTGGGATTTGAAAAACTAAATCCTCACGGATGAAGTTGCTGGCATCAGCTAGTTACTAATGATTAAATAGCTTATGGGATATGTTTTTTTCTTTTTTTCCAGTATAACCTATGCAACTAGTGCCTACTTACACTATTATACCAGAAGAATGGGTATACATTTGCATCTCTCTATTCAGCTCTTAGGCTGGAATAGCCCTTAGGCCCTTAGGCTGGAAAAAGCAGCGCAGTCACCAGGTCTTCTGCATTTTCACCGCTTGTTATACCACTCAGGGGTACAGCACATTCCTACCTATACCTACTTTATAATCATTTTAGTGCAAGTATCCAGCGTTATAATGGGATGGAATGTAATTTTTACTTTGAGAATTCATGTCAGAGAATCTAATGTAATTTGTTATGGTTGCTTAATAAATAAAATAAATTGTTTATATTCTGTAATTGACCCATTCTTGTTTTATATTTATACTAATTACTACATGAATAAATAAATAAATTTATTTACAAACCATTTATATTCATTTATATGTACATTCAAGTTATTTTTATCTATACCTACATACAAAGTCTACTTAATTATGATGCTGAACAAAGGCATTTATTTTGAAATGGCAGTCTATCTATAATAAATAAACTGTCTTAAACATTTAAGTTTAAATTTTTGTGTCTGTTGGTCATGGTTAAAAAAGGTCAAAAGGCTGAACCGACTTTGATAATGCTGTTTTGGCAGATGCACTGCAAGTAAAGTATGGATGCTATACACTTTAATTGCTAATGCAGACCATCTGACCAGACTATCTATAAGTATTATATGAAAGTTTCTACTAGGCTACTTTTCATACAAGAAAGGTTCCTAAAAACAATATATAAATCCACATTAATGAAGTCAAGACCCTATATCTACTTAGTGAATACAACATATGATTTAATTATATTTATTATCATTGACATTAATCAATCATGTTAGTATATTAGTACTAACATATTTATTACAGAGAATCCTGCTAATAATGTAAATGCGAAATTATGGCTGGATGTTTGTTACTCAATCACGCCGCAACGGCTGAACCGATTTGGCTGAAATTTAGCACAGAAATAGATTAGTCTGGATAACACATAGGCTACTTTTTATCCCGGAAAATAAGAGTTCCCGGCGGGATTAAAAATGCGAACGAAGTCGCGGGCTTCAGCTAGTGTTTCAAATATATTATTTCTTTTTAATAGATAAATAAGCTAAGTAGGTATGCTATAAATTATACATTTTAGGACAGAATTGGGCAGTTAAAATGAAAATTGAAACAATAAAGATTATATTTATTTTTACATTTGGTTTGGTAATTATTGTCTTATACATATATAACCTACCTATCTTTTTATGAAAATCTTGATAATATTTAAGTATGATTCGAGCTCCACCTAGCACCTGCATACTTGGTATTAGTTGACAGCTTATATTGGTCTATAGTGATCCTGTAATAAGTAACATGGTGCAACCTGCATTTTTCTTCTTTATCAACCGACAGACGTCCACAGCTGGACAAAGGTCTCTTGTATGGACTTCCACGGGTTTCGGTCTTGCGCCACCTGAATCCAGCGGCTTCCTGAGACTCGATTGATATCGTCGGTTCACCTAGTGGGGGGTCCGCCAACACTGCGCTCCCCGGTGCGGGGTCGCCACTCCAGCTCCTAGGGACCCCATCGACCATCAGCTCTTCGAACTATGTGCTCCGCCCATTTCCACTTTAGATTCGTTTCGCTGAGCTATGTCGGCGACTTTGGCTCTTTTACGGATCTCCTCATTTTTTATTCGATCTCCCAGGGATACTCCGAGCATAGCTCTCTCCATCGCCCGCTGAATAACCCTGAGGCTTCTTCTGAGGCCCATAGTTAGGGACCATGTATCTTCAGGCACTGAGGAATTATTAATTATATTATTGCAACCTGTAATAAGTAAGTAACAATTTATTAATCTGTGGAACTATCCTGAAAATCCTGAATGAACTGGCTGAGCGATTTATATAGTTACTCAACGGAACTGGCTACGGCTTAGGTACTTATCTTCGTCACCACTCACCAGTGATACTTTTTGTGAACTTTATTAGGTTGTGAGAGTTAGAGATAGTGCTAGATTCTCTTGACGATTCTAAATCACTTTGTAAAGTTTATTTAAATAAAAAACTATGTTATTCCATTGAATAAGCACTTTTCGGGATCCGTTGGGAGTTTTTGCACAAAATGCTTCATCTGAGATTCTTTTCGTCTTCGTGACACTCTGGCCAGAGAGGTGGTGGTCATCAACGAAGTGACGTCTTTAGCGGCAGATGTGAGTCGCCTCACGAGCTTTCGCCACTTCTCCCTGCTGGCCGACAGCCTCGTACACTTGTGCAATTGACCGCCCATCGTAGACTTTATTTGATGGGTCCATCGCATAGGTGATTTTCTTCGTCTTCTGGTGCCCTACACTTTGTCCGAGAAGCACAACACCAACACTATTAACGCCTCTAAACTTTTCTCCTCCTCTTCCCGGCGGTTAGCTTTCACAGCCTCTGTGATCATTATTCACGTCTTCGTGGGTCCTAGAACTCTTCAAATTAATTATTTTTCAACATTTCGTTCGTATATCACCAAGCTCTCACGGAATATTTTCGGTGAATTGCAATTCGAGTATCGTCTCGTGTCACAACTCGAAAATGACGTCATTTTCGGGTTGTGAGATGTCAAACATGTAACTCATACTGCCAAATAGCAATACTTTCCGTATCTTTGTTCGAAGACGTGTTTAATTCTCGATGGTGACGTCACACGTCTGTAACGTGTAAGCTCATACTCGGAAATACTCGATCACTTTTAGGTCCGCCGCTCGCCGCTTGGGGCGCTGGCTGTAGATGTATGAAGAAGCTCGATGTCGAAGATTCGATGAAGTATACTATCAAAACTTAAACTAACCACACAGGTCCTCAACTATACCCGTGCAAATATATAGATTGTCGAACTTACATGTGTTTCTTATGATTCTCCATTATCCGCCGCTCAGACTCCAAGTCTTGTCCTTGGAAAAACTTGTATCCGCTGAGATACGTGTGGTCCGGATAGTCTTCTGGCACAAAGTCGCCGCATTCCGCTATTGAAAATGAGAAGAAAATCTTTAAATTTTATTCTATAACAATGCGACCTTTGACTGCGATGATGCTGGGCATGCAGTCTAAGAGCGTGCTTACTTGGAAATAAATTTTAAATTCCCAAATTGCCCCCGCCGGGATTCGAAGCCGCGACCTCCCAGTTACAAGACAACAGCAAAGCGAAGCAATGGCTGGATCATGCGTCGTGCTCGTGAACGGGAATGGGTCTGCTTTGACTTCCCATGCTGACATGTGTTAGATTATATTATGTATTGTATTTTTGAAGCTTCACTGTGGAAGCACTGTATACTTAGCTTAGTTTTATTACTTATTGTAAAATTAGTTTATTTTATTTTTTTGAAAAGAGCAACTGCTGAGTTTCTAATCGGTTCTTCTCAGCAGAATCTGCATTCCGAACCGGTGGTAGATTTGTGACTTATCATAAGTGCTACAGGGTAGCCTACATGAAATAAATAAATTTTGAATTTTGAAATTTTTTTTGAACAGCGCTCACCACTGCGCCAGGTAGGTCGTCAAACACTTCAATTTTATTTATTTTTGTGACGGACAAAAAATAAATAGTTTTGTTTAGGACGCTATCCTGAAAAGCGCCAGGTTAGCGTGGTCCGATGAGCGTCAAACTAATCACACAATCTGCATAATTTATCGCTATTCTGAAGGTCGTTTGTAACAATGAATAAACTCATCACTGTCCCAACTGTGTCATGCAATTTATTGTATAGTTACGAGGTTAAAGTGAGTGTTTAGTCTAATGTTAGCACCTAATTACTGTGTAAAATTCGTGATTTTGGTCATTTTTAACGGACTTCCAAAAAGGTTATCAATTCGGCCGGTACCTTTTTTTTAGGATTTCGCCGTACTCGAAGGGTAACCAAACCTATAATTAAGTATCTGCTATCCGGTCGTCAGTCTGACTGTCAGCGGGCTGTATCTCATAATCCGTAATAGGTAGACAGTTGAAATTTTTAGAGAATGTGTAGGTATTTCTGTTGCCGCTATAACGACAAATAATAAAAAGTAATTAAAATAGAGGGGGCTCCTTTACTAGAAACGTGTTTTTTGTTCGGCGTTTTTTGGTACGGAACAATTCGTATACGAGTCCGGAATCTCAGATTTGACCGGTTATTTTTTTTTTTGATCCTTTAATGCTGATTCACGCTATCAGGATAATCCTGATCTAATAAGTTTCCTTCACCAAGCCAAGGCTCTTTCGTGATGATGATAAATTAGATTTTAGAAACCTTGTCATTCAAATGTTCCTGTCAATTTAAAAATATACATAAACGTTCAATGATATTCATCATACACAGTGTATATCACGCGTCATCGTTACCGGATGACTCAAGATCGAATCTGAGCGACAATTTACAACATCCTCATATTATATCGAGGATACAACGACGTATTGTTGCAATAGTTACATACGTTTATATTATATCAAAATACGCTTAAACAATTTAAATCACATCACACTTCGCACTAATATCATAAAGGCGAAAGTTTGTATGTGTATGTGTGTTACTCCTTCCCGCCACGAGTTAACCGATTTGGCTGAAATTTGGAATGGAGATAGCTCACACCCAGGATTAAAAGATAGGTTACATTTTATCCCGGAAAATTAAGGAGTGCTTGCGGGAATTCAAAATCTTAATCCACGCGTACGAAGTCGCGGGCATCGTCTAGACTCTAGTGTTTCTATAAAAAATCTCATTCTTAGGTGGATTAAGGAAAGACTGAAAGTTCGGCTGAAAGTTCCCCATAATGTTCAACTGATGTTATATTGCAGCTTCTACAACTGAAAATATGATGCTATATCATATCATGGAGATGTAGCGTGGCATAGTGCGTATTGTTTGACACTTGAAGCATGTAAACGAGTGTAGGCACACTGGGTGTTTTGTTCTGTTGTGTGAGCAGAGAGCTCTATAAGTGTAGAGCATACTACAGTGTATGCATTCACCGTATGAATTACACTTCTTTCAAAAATCTGTGCGGAATAATATACTCCCATTCGAGTTGAAAAGCTCGGCGTTTCCAACTTTCTAACTTTTACTATATTTGGATGAGAAATTGGAAAAGTGGCGTAACTTGAATTGATTACCAGCTTGATGCTACTTGCAAAGAAAGTATAAGTTTTATAAATAAATACGTAAAAGTTCGTTCACGTAAAAGTAACTTTTTCTTTGTTGTTGAAAAATGCTTTCAAAAAATTGTACCAATGACCAAACATGTACCTTTATAATCTGAAACTAGCAAAAGTACTACTAAAGAACCACAGTGGGTCTTCAAAATTAAGGGATTAATTCTATTTATTGGATTGGCGTTTGAAGTCGGTTATTTTAGTTTAAGCAAAAATCTATTGTTGATCTTCAACTAACGACTTCTGAAAAGTCCTGACAATATTTAATACTGCCAAATCATCAATCTTTTAGCTCACAATTAATATCCCTATCATCGGACCTGCAATGAACCCTATACCTAACGCGAATACCGGATATTAGCTCTCATGAGATTAAATGCTATCGGCACACGCAGAAAAGATTCATTGTACAATTTACAAATATCGTGTATCTCAGTGGACCCATTCATAAATCATACTCGTGTGCTTGCAGTAATGGCACCCACTTTATATAATGGGCTCTTGTTGTAAAGTTATGGGGAATATGAAACCCAGATGGAGGACCAGCAAGCCGATTCTGTAACAGCTGTATCAATCATTGCCATAGTCTCAATTGCGGTGATTGGCTGAATTTATCGCGTCTTTTCTGCAACAATGCAGTTTAGCCAATGGCAAGCAAGTATCGGATAATCAGTGGCGATTGCAGTCGTCTCACTGCAGCAATATTTTTTAAGAGCGCTAACATACTGGCTACGTCGCCGGCTACGTATCCAAACAATTCGTAATGAAATGTGTGATAGTTAACACACTTAGTTACGGTCTGGCGACGTCGCCAATTTGAAGCATAGCCACGACCGACCGGCCCCTTCGTGGAGACTAAATACTCTGGCGACTTGACGACGCGTAGCCAAGTAGCCCGTATTTTGTACACAAGTAAGTTACGCCTCCCTTACTCTGCGGCCAAATGACGAACATCTGCATGTTGTGTTCGTGTTTGCAGTAGCCACTGGCTACTTAATTGGCAACCTCATTTGGCATCGGTTCATAGTGTAACGAAAGGAAAGATAGAAAACCTATTCTACGACCTCACCTTGCACAATATAACTGGCCATCAGAGCGGCTGTGTTCTCGTTGCACTGTATGTAGCCCTGCGCCAGGTCCCTCTTCACTTGCAAACAGAAGAGGTACCGCGTGAACTCCTCCTCGAGCCGCGCGGGGTCCGGCGTGTAGAACTTCACGCAGAACCTCAACGTCGGCTCGAGCATGGACAGCCCTACTTGGCGGCACATCGGCTTTTCCACGTCCAGCCAGTACTGTGGAACCAGAGAGCATTATCAATTACACGAACGAACAAGCTTCTTTATTAACCCCCCTACGAAAAAAGAGGTGTTATAAGTTTGACTTGTGTGTCTGTTCGTTCGTAGTTCCTTCACGAATGGACCGATTTTGATGTAGATTTCTCTATTTGAAACCTGACGTGATCGATAGCTAAAGAATTTTCACTGACACTTTTCGAGAAGCGACAACATACTTAGGAAATTATGATGAAGTCTTTAAACGCAGGCAACATTTGTTTCTGGACATGGTTGCTTACCGCTACTGGTACCTATCATTATGAGAGAAAATATTTATGTACTTAAATGTATGAATAAATGTGGTTTGTAGTTACCTTAGTTCCATTAGTATCTTGATATTCGAGACCAAAGTAATCTGCTTCTAGTAAGTGAAGCTGGCGACAGACTTGATCGAATAGCACACGACCAAGCGCTTTTGACTGAAACAAAACATTACGTATGTTATTACTTATTTACTCCCTGTTCTTGTTTGAATAATCACAGTAGTCACTAATATTATAAAGGCAAAAGTTTGTATGTGTGTACATTTGTTACTTCTTCACGCAACAACGAATGAAGCGATTTGGCTGAAACTTTGCATGCAAAATGTAGATAGCTCATACCCAGGATTAACATAGGCTACATTTTTTCCTGGAAAATTAAACAGTTCCCGCGGGAATCATAAAATCTCAATACACGGGAACAAAATCGCGGGCATTAGCAAGTATTGAAAAACGAATTAGACAATTCATTTATATGTACCTAGGTATATTAATTGCAGAGCTCAGTGGGCTGATTATAAAAAGTTATAATAAGTAACACGACTTTGTCCGCGTCAATTTCTGTTATTATGATCGCGATTTTTCACTGATGCTTCTCTCCTATTAGTCGCAGCGTGATGTTATATAGCCTAAAGCCTTCCTCGATAAATGGACTATCTAACACAAAAAGAATTTTTCAATTCGAAGCAGTAGTTCCTGAGATTAGCGCGTTCAAACAAACAAACTCTTTAGTTTTATAATATAATAGACTAGTAGGGCGCGTGGGTGCGCGGCTCGCTAAAGCGAACCGCGTGTTTTCTGTTCACCAAGTAGACCTTCGGGTCTTGATCATCTTTTTCCAAGAAACCACTCTTCCATCTTTTATAGTCTCTTAGATAGACACTGAAGAAATTTGTATTACCGCCATCTTGAATCCGCCATTTTGAATTTTTTTTCAGCTCCCTACCAATTGGATAAGGTTTCGAGTGACTTTTGTTTGAACATTCCCCACCTATTGTATATTCGATACCCTGACCGTGCTCCTCACCCGTCTCCAAAATCCTCAATCATCAGCTCCCTCCATATTTTTCATCCAAATGAATTTTTTTTCCTCTATACGAAACCATCAGCGGAAAGGAACGTATCAAAGGTCAATCATACATTTTATATGAAAAAAAAAAAAATCCGCCATCTTGAATTTTTTTCTATTCATCACGTAGAACATCGGGTTTTGATCATCTTTTTCCAAGAAACCACTCTTCCATCTTTCATAGTCTCCGAGATAGACACCGACGAAATTTGTATGGCCGCCATCTTGAATGCGCCATTTTGAATTTTTTTTCAGAGCCCTGCCAACTGGATGAAGTTTCAAGTGATTTTTGTTTGAACACTCCCCACCTATCGTCGATACCCTGGCCGTGCTCCTCACCCGTCTCCGAAATCCTCAACCATCAGCTCTCTCCATATTTTTCCTCCAAATGAATTTTTGTCCTCTCTACGAAACCATTAGAAATTTTGAACAGGAACCTATTAAAGTCTTGCATAGATTTTGTATGGAAAAAAATAAATTCCGCCATCTTGAATTTTTTTCTATTCATCAAGTAGACCTTCGGGTACTGATCACCTTTTTCCAAGAAACCACTCTTCCATCTCTTATAGTCTCCGAGATAGACACCGACGAAATTTGTATGGCCGCCATCTTGAATCCGCCATTTTGGAGTTTTTTTTCGGCTCTTTGCCAATTGGATGAGGTTTCGAGTGACATTTGCTTGAACACCCCCCACCTATCTTCGATACCCTGGCCGGTGCTCCTCACCCGTCTCCGAAATCCTCAATCATCAGCTCTCTCCATATTTTTCCTCCGAATGAATTTTTGTCCTCTATACGAAACTGTGAGTGAAAAAAAATTTTTCCATACAAAATTTTACAGGAGAGGTGATCAATGAGTCAGTGAGTGAGTGAGTGAATCAGTGAATCAGCACGAGTAGCTATATATGTATTAATTACTCTCGTACTAAGTTGGCATCCTTTTCGCGCCGCTGCCATAGATTACTCTCGTACTAAGTTGGCATCCTTTTCGCGCCGCTGCCATACAAACCTGTGTCTACCTACTGGGGTCATATCGTCCTTTAGGACTACGGTCTACGAGGCAAAGGAATTTCATATCACTTTCAGCGCTGTATTGCCAAATTTCCAGACTACATACATATTGAAGTGTGCCTAAAATCTGATTAAGTTTCTACAGCTACTCGATCTAGTACTTAAAGACCGATAGACATTATAGAAAGCGTTAAAAGTTTAAGCAAATATGTAGAGTAGTATGGTGGTAAACAATATCTAAATGATATTCTCAGTCGATATATATATCAACATATCTACAGATGCCATCGATCTACACTTGGAAAAAAATTGGAGTATTTTCTTTCGAATCAATAGCTTGCCCTCGACCTCCCTACACGTATTCGTTGTATGCAATCGTAGCGACAATAAAATATCTACTAGAGCGTATACTCGGGAAAAGGGTTGTGGAGATTTTATTTTATTTACTTTAAATTATATCTTTCCTATTGAAATCAATACTGATATTTTCTCTACTACTGCTATCGTCAAAAACGTGTCGTCAAGCGATTTAACGTTCCGGCACTATGGCTTGTAGAAACCGATTAGGGTTATGGATTTAATTTTAACTTCCACACTCCCTATCAAGTTAGGCCAACTACCCTTTTAGACTGCATAGTCACTAACCATCAAGTGAGATTGCAGTCAAGGGCTATCTTGTTAAAAAAATAAAGATAGCTTACTTGCATCTTGCACCCTGAGAAAGAACATTTAGGACTTTTCACCCTGGGTTAAAAGTTTTTTTTTAGTGGGACGTACGTAAATCTTGAAATAAATTTTTCAATGCATCGATAAAATAGTAAAATAATTAGATCTTTCAACAATGCTGTCAAAACTTTAATGTAATTACATCGAATTGAACACTGATGTTTACGGCTGTGGCAGACTTGTTTAGCTGTCGGCGGAGAGTTTCATTAATTATGCAAACATCAGCTACTCAATTACTATACCAAACACGTTAATGACTAAAACCATGGACCACAGAAAGATTTAATAGGATAGGTCAAGAAAAACATTCCTATGTTGTTATTTTTTAAAGTAGATATATTAGCTATGCTGAATTTGTCTAACATTCCCCTCTCCCCTCCAAATAAATGTAAAGCTTGTGTTAGGAGGGGTACGACAATAGTGCAAAGGATGGGGATTCAAATGCCGACCTTTTAGTTTTCAGTCCGCACTTTTGTCCGTTGGGCAATAGAGGCTTAAACCAAACTTTGACCATGGAAGAGTTTACGGAGTAGGTCAAGAAGGTTGGTGTCGGATACAACCTTCTGCTCGAATTCTTTTTATATCACAGTGAATGAAAACGCCAAGGACATTAAACTCTTGAGAGAGCTATAGCGACAAGAGCACAGTTCTTGATTTAATGATAACGACGACATCTTTAAATATTTCGTAATTAAGATTTTAGACTATAGTGAGCCATGCTCTCTGAATATCAACTATTCATGTCTCGAAATATCGAGTCGAGTGACTAGTTTCAAACTCAATTAAAATTCAGCTAGGTAGCGATTAACTTGTAAACCCGATTAGATCCCGGAACATCAGAGTAGGTATACAATACAAGATTAAAAACTCTCGACAGATTGTTCAGTTTTCTACTCAAACACACGATTTTTTTTAAATTTTTGTCTGTCTATGTCTATTGATTTGTACGGGCAAATCTTCGGAAAGGCTGAACCGATTTTAACGGAGCTTTCATAAGCAGGTAGATAGATGATATCAAGGACAACACGGCCTCACCATTGAACCTTTCTTGAGAGACAGCTGGTATTCCTGACCCTTTTTAACCCTTTTTTTCCAAGGCATGGCATTTTTGAGCTGACGCTGCGGCGCTTCGAGTAGTCTGCGGGATACCCAACTCCCCAGCACCTTACAGCAGATATAGTGTGTTTGGGCTCATTAGAATGGTTTCAATAAGTAGGTGTTAGATAGATGATGATGATGATTGAGGATCGAGAAGATTCCGATGATGGAGCAGAAAACTAAGGTAACAGGATGTCAGGTACATCGCCACAGATTCAAATATCGGGGGTGCTTTTAATTTTCACTTGTTCCCATGAAGTCAAAGGATAATGTATGTAAGATGTGATCACATAACAGTCTACCCGCAACCGAATCATGTCAACAAATTTATTTATGTGACCTGTCCCCTCGTCCGCGAGGGCACGAGATCGATTCAAAGGAAATTATTCGATTAAATTCGTAACTCTTCGTAGTTAATCAAGTTCCCCCTGCTGCAAAATATATTCCTTTCAACATTTCCAAGCTTCAATCTTCAATTAACTATTCAATCCAATTTATAGATCTCGAATATGTAGTAAAGTGTGTCAATTAGTTATCCACGTATTGAAATTTGGGTACCATCAAATCAAGAGCCAATAGGTATTTTCTATGCAAACGCTCTTCATCTTAGGTTGCATCTTCACTTGCTAAAACGTGAGCGAAACCGCGAGGAAAAGCTAGTTAATATTATAAACGCAAAGGTGTATTTGTCCTTAAATCACGCAGCAACGGAGCAACGAATCGACATGAATTTTTGCATAGTGGTATGGTATGGGTATGGTATGGACCTGGAGAGTGGCATAGGTTGTTTTTATCCCAAAAAATCAAAGAGTTCCCGCGGGATTTTTTAAAACTAAATCCACTCGAACGAGGTCACCGACATCAATTAATTCTTAGTACTCTGGATACCTTTAAATCAGAAGTGCATCATTATTACTAGTTATTAAATCTCTTTGAGAATTTTTCAGGGTGCTTGTGTAGACTCCTTTGATAATACAAGTCCTTCGATTGAACGCAAGGCGCACTTCTTAAAATAGATCTTTTGCATTTCATCCTCGTGAGAATATTACAGAAATAATATCTTACTCCCTCACCCTTTTCTCTTTTTTTTTCCACTATCACTTTATTCATATTATAGTTACTGAGACTATGATTGAACGCGATTTAACTCTGGTGGACTTTTATTTGTATGGTAATTGGCAGCGACTCTATAAGGAATCTTTTTAACGTGTCCTCTATTATTGTGCAAGAGCACAAAAAATAGTAGGTACAATAATCCATTCATTCATTCTCCAGTAGTACTAAATCTGACGTCATTTTTGGATCTAGGGGACTCAGGACACATCCCAACACGATGTTCGTTTCAGACGAAATCTAAACTAAATTAATAGGTTTCATGTAACTCTGTATGTGTGAAAGTCCAAGACGCGTACCTTTTTCTTTTTTGTGTGTAATGTCATGTCAATGAATAAACGATATTCTATTCTATTCTAAACTAGTGTCATCTTTTTATCTTTTTCACGTATCAGTATCAGTTTGTTTTTACGTTTTACCGCGTCATGTCGACAAGGGCGCAACGCAACATCACGGTGATGTATTCCAACCATTAGGAATTTCTTAGGGATAATAGCTCTCCTTAAGACACTTTAAATTCATTAATCTTCAATTATTTTACTCAAGAATAGACCATAAATTTCAACGGATTACACAGTACATTAATTACAGACAACGGCAAGTAATAAGCAAGCAATTTAGTTACGGCTTTTACCTATTCAAGTTTCAACTCGGGGGTATTTGCGTAGAGCCTTCTTTGACGTCAAAAGGTGTCACCTCAGAGCGTACTCCTTAAGATTTTATCGCTTACACTCAACTCGTATGGGAAAAAGATTAACGAGATAACACAGGATACTGGGTGTGTAGGTACATTGTTCAATAGCGAAATATTATAACAAGGAAAATGTTTTAAAACTTTAAGCCGACTACGGAAAATTGAATGTAACATTCGTCATACCGATTTTGTTGGTATAAAATGTAGCCAATGCTATTCGGACCATAATAACAAATCGATTGATTCTTCATTTTGTTTGGCATCTTGAATACTCTACGTGCTCGAACCTTATTCCAATTACTAAAAACATGTGTTTTATTGGAACCCTATAAATAAAAAACATACGAACAAAGCTATGCAATAAAAAGCACGTAAAAATAGGTAGGTAACCGTAAACATGAGGCTAGGGTACAAGTACGTCGAGGCTCCCTTGACGTCGCGCAAGGTGACACTGCAGGGTGCGATTCTTATTACAAGTTCTCCCACTTCACCCCCTCGGGGAAAATAAAAATAATTCTTTCATATTTGTGCTTATAAAACTGTTCCTTTGGCAAGCAAGAACGGCGACACTTAGATTTACACAATAAACGCAAATAAGGACAAAAAACAAATGTTTTGGCTACTTATAGGTTTGTTAGGTCTTAGTATTATAATATTTTTCGTTCAACTTTACATCAAAAATTGTCGATTTGGTAGCTATTAAAGTCTTCGATTTTTAGAGGTCTTATGACTATGAGTCATTAGAAACTATACGTTTTATGTATAACTGCAGATCTTCTAGATAAACATCAAACATTTGTCAATGATTTTAAATTGAATGTACCTAATTAATTTACTTTAAAATGTACAGTGCCCTGTGCCAACAAGTTATGTTTTTCCGGTACCCTAAGGTTTAAGTGCTACGTTATTGTGAATAATTAGGGCAGAGCGGGGATATTTTTAGATATCAGGTTAACTTAATTTGACCCATATTTTATTTTCGACAACATATTGAGTTCGCGCGAATATTTTAAAACTTTGATACCACCAATTTGTTTTGAGAAAAACAAGCCACCGAATAACGCAATGAACTTATGCACCGACCCACATACGTACTGGTATATCTATCTAATAAGAAATGAATGCTCGAAAGCTCATATTTTCGTCGTTAAGTGATTTAAGACTTTATGGGCTCAGTAGGTTATGGTGAGCAATTAGGACGCAACGTGTTTTATTTTTAAAATAATCCTGAGTTCGATCTTGGGCTAGTGCCGGAGCTATCAGCTAGTTATGAGTTTATGACGTCACAAGGTGACGACAGCACGAGGCGATCCTTTTGACTAATTTTATCATTTTCTTTTTATTCATGTAGAAAAAGTGTTTAAGGAGATAAGCTTTTTATGAGCTACGTTTTTTAAACGATCACCTATTTACATTATCTGAAGAAAATGAAAGGTAAATTCTGAAAGTAGGTATATTATGAATTAAGCTTAGATTACTTTAACTTTATAAGCTTAAATGAGATTCTATGATAAGAAGACGTTTCGAACCTTTTCTCGTACTTGCAGCTAGGTTTATACTGTCGGTTAAGAGACCTTCAGTCAGTATGAAGTGATCAAGCGTGAGTGAATGCTACACCAATCAACATATGGGACATATTCAAGCGCGAGATGCGCAATGTTGCATTTCAGCTTCACAGTCCGCGTGGATTAAGATTTCATAATTCCCGCGAGTACTCTTTAATTTACTATGTGTTAAATCTTTGATATGAGCTATCTTCATTCCAAAATTGTTCATTCATTGTGGCGTGACGGAGTAACATTCATCCATCCATCCATTTTCACATACTTTCGTATCTATAATATAAAAATGAATCGCAAAATGTGTTGGTAAGCGCATAACTCAACAACGCCTGGACCAATTTGGCCAAATCTTTTTTTAAAATGTTCGTTGAAGTTCAAGGATGGTTTTTACGGCGAGAAAAATTAGA
The DNA here is from genome assembly GCA_038048805.1 of Hipparchia sbordonii. Taxonomy (NCBI): domain Eukaryota; kingdom Metazoa; phylum Arthropoda; class Insecta; order Lepidoptera; family Nymphalidae; genus Hipparchia; species Hipparchia sbordonii. The sequence continues at coordinate 13,851,636 of CM076099.1, read as the reverse complement.
ATTATTGCTTGAAAAACCCTAAAAATAGCCCTTTTCTTTTTCCCATACAAATGATTTGAAACTAAAACGTAGTCAATTTGAGCTTTATTGCTATGGTATAAAGTTCATATTAAATTACAAGCACTCACTGTTGTCTAAGCAATGTAGGTGTGTTCCTAACGTCAAAGATCATATCTATCAAAACAATGTGCGTGTGTGCGTTGGAGCACAGAATACATAGTTGGAGGAGTTTAATGTCGCGTTCCGAAACTCGCGTTTCTTTTGTATTAGTTTCGGCACGCGAGATAAAATGCATCAGTTTCCACGTCATTACATCAGTCAAACAAAAAGCGAAGCATCGGTGAAAAATGTCGCAAAAACGGGGAAAATTATCCATATTTAAAATCTTTTAAAAACTTCTTAATCGCGATCATAATAATAGAAATTGACGCGGACGAAGTCGCGGGCGTCCGCTAGTTTATAATATTTGTAGTATAGTAGAATACTTAAATACGTTGTTTGTTTAGTTATAATCCTATCTTCATATCTTGTCTATTTTTTTTTTCTCTTATTTTTCGTGCAAAATAAATGTTTAAGTATAGTGTATTCTAAGATTTCCAACATGTACTATATATTATATACTGTTGTTTCCAATATATACTGTTTGCAAAATATGGCGTGGCCGAGAACAATACAACCATTTAGGCAATAAGATGTGCCGACCAGGCTATATTCCTGATAAGTTTTTGGCGAAGGGCCAGCTTGGTTTCAGATTAAGGAATATAACAGAGGAATTGTTTTAGCTACTTGCTTTGCTCAGATAAAACGCTTGCTCGATGTATTTTACGTGCCCTATGTGACTGCGTCCGCGTGGGGTCGAAAATGAGAACGCTATTTTAAACTTAAAACTACATATTTATGGGTTCCGTGAACCAAGGAAAAGTGGGATAAATCAGTAGTGGTATTCCCTAAAAATTATTGCATCTATTTAACGATCGCATTGACCTCTATTGGCTGAATTTATGACGTTCTTATTGCATCAATGCATTTTAACCAATAGCGGGAGAGTATCAGCCAAGCAGAGGTCATTGCGATCGTTAACCTGATGCAATAAATTTGAAAGAATACCACTATCCAGTAGGGGTATTCTCTAAAATTCCTACGAAGACTTTTAGCAGTAATTCTGTACGCAGCACAAAAGTATTCAAGTAAAATTGAGAAATCGTTCTGCACTACAATAGCTAAAGCCAAATCCTCAACTAAAGAGTGCCCTTTAATAGCGCAAGTTCAAGACGCGGGTCGAAACCCGAAGTCGCTGGTTCAAACTTCAAACCCCACCGCTTCCACCATTGCACTTTGTCGTACCTACATGACCAGACGCTTAGTTGGAGGGGAAAGGGGAATGTTGGTCACGAACATAATTGCAATGAAAAAAATAATTTAAAGATTTAAAGTAGGTACTTCAAATATTTAATGAAGTTTCTATGCGACTATTTCTTTAAGTTCAGTATAATGGAAAAATTGCTCTTGATTCTGAACATTATTTCCGTGTTAAACCAAAGAGTACCTATTTCTTGAATTTAATATAATAGGTATTTGAAAAACCCTTACATCGATCAAGGAGTTTAAAATTCAAAGAAAGAGATCCTCTTAATAAAGATCTGAGTAGGTAATAGATATTTTAAAAAGCGAAGAGACTTGAAAGGCATCGGAGGCAATCAAAACTGCCTACTAAGATTTGTTCGTGATAAACTTTTGGCAAAGGGCCAAGCTTAAGCTACGCTACGATAAGAGCCAGTTGCTGAGGCTTTAGTTTTTTATGTAATCCGCAAAACGTTGCAAAAATTACTTTGCATGAACGTTGCACTTCATTTTTTAAAGAATATTAGCTACTAGATGATGCCCGCGACTTCGTAGATTTAAGTTTTTTGGAATAATACTGCTTTTAGCGTTGGTAGTATAAGCCCTGGAGCTCTCTAGCGTGCAATCCTCCCTTCCAACACTAGCCTTGGGAATGAGAATTGAGCTCCTCTCTGTATATATCCAAAGAATAGTTTTCCTATAAATTATAAACAGTTACAATACTAAACGTGTGGTTACTATATGCGGCAAACATTATGTGGATACATAAACCGCATCCGCTCACCGGCTACGGCTAACCGAAACCATTTGAATGCATTCCAGAACCCAGAGGTCGAAAGTGGCAACAGCTGTACGTAAATGGACTTCCTAATAGTAACACATACTCAAACTTATTGAAAGCTAATAATATATTATCATAATAGTGCTATTTTAATTCACCGAGGATGTATATTTTTTTAAATATTATTACGCATACTAACTAACAACATGACTAACATTCCCCTCTCTCCTCCAAACAAGCGTACAGTAGTGCAAAGGGAAAGGGAATTGAACCGACGAGCTTTCAGTTTTCACTACGCACCTTGAAATGTTATGCTATTGAGGTTTACAAATCTGGCACAGTCACTCGTACTTTTTGACTGAGACGATTCCAGAGGTAGCTACCAGATGCGAAACGGCCGTACCTTTCAGAAGCTCGAATTTACGAAGGCGTCCTAAACAGGAGAGCCGGAGTAGTAAAGAAAATGCCTATAGATAAAAAACTTATACTTAGGTATCAACTTATTTCATAATTACCATCCTTCTGACCTAATATTATGGGCCTTAATTTATGCAATACTACTTGCTTCTGTTAAAATTTACAGTTTTATGCAGGTAGAATTTCGATCATTTTGGATAAGCCACGTTCATGTTGGGTTACCAAATTCCAGTAAAACTTTCTCGTTTGATAGCAAGCATTCCCGTTAGCAAGCGCAAAGCTCCCCGTCCGATTTCGTTCGGCCAAAACTCAATGCATCAATGCAACGTTTCGTTATAGCAAGGCTAGAGAATGATGGCATTGCATTGCACAGGTAAAAAGTGCAGTGTCGTCTGCAGTGTCGTTGGCCGCAATGACAAACCAGGGTGAATATTAAATAAACACGCCTTGGCTTGTGTTCCGTGCAATTATTTTGAGCGACTCAGCGCAGGCGACGCGGACGCTCTGGTTTTTATTTACCCGAGCTGATTGGAAAACTTCGCCCTGAATTGCCATCGCTTACAAACGCTTTTAGAATATTAAAAATATTATAGGGTTACATAATAAAATTATAGTGTAGACCGACAAAAAGTAAATATAGATTAATAGGTAGAGCTTTCGTAAAACCTACCTATAATAATAAAATCTACAATTTCTATAAATGATCACTTTTTCTTCAAAATAAGTAATAGAGAACTGAAACTTTTCTTCTTTAAATTATCTCTCAAAACCATTTTTTAAAACTCGCCATAAAAAGTAAAATTTTCAGAAATTCTACCCTGGGGATTTTTAATCTATAATTATATAAAAAGGCTTGTCCTGACTGACTGACTGACTGACGATCAACGCACAGCCTAAACCACTGAAGTTAGAAACTTGAAATTTTGACTGTAGGTTCCTTTTATGACGTAGGCGAGCACTAAGAAAGGATTTTTCGAAATTCACCCCCCAAGAGGGTAAAAAGGGGGGTTAAAGTTTGTATGAAACTCCGTCATTTTTCAAGCTATACCCATAAAATTCGGTATTTAGGCTTTAAATTGAAAACAAAAAAGTAAGTGTTTCACACTTTTAAAAAATTCTACCCCCTAAGGGGTTAAATAGGGGTTGAATGTTTGTATGATAGTCCTTCGTTCTTCAAGTTATTTTTCAAGTTATGTTTATGAAACTTGATATTTTGGCTCTTGATCAAAAATAAAGAATTACGTATTTTACATATTTCGAAAATTCTCCCCCCAAGGGGGTAAAAAGGGGGGTTAAAGTTTGTATGAAACTCCGTTATTTTTCAAGCTATACCCATAAAATTCGGTACTTAGGCTTTAAATTGAAAACAAAAAAGTAGGTGTTTCACAGTTTTTAAAAATTCTACCCCCTAAGGGATTAAATAGGGGTTGAATGTTTGTATGATAGTCCTTCGTTCTTCAAGTTATTTTTCAAGTTATGTTTATGAAACTTGATATTTTGGCTCTTGATCAAAAATAAAGAATTACGTATTTTACATTTTTTGAAAATTCTCTCTCCAAGGGGGTAAAAAGGGGAGTTTCAATATTCATAGTTAAGACAGGACAACGTCTGTCGGGTCCGCTAGTCTTTTCTACGGGTAAATTAGAAAGATTACAAAATTACATAAATTCGCCGTCGAATACTAGTCTATCAATATAACTCACGAGATTGTTTACCTCTTGGCTAACATGTTTACCGACTTGTGGGGTGAATAGAGTTAAAGAAGTTATTTGGGAGATATGAGCGTATGTTTATTCAGGAGATATGAATTTCTAAAGAGGTCTGTATCATAACTAGCAACTGTTTACACCACTACCCCAATAGTGAAACAATAAAGGTCTTTGTACATTAAGGCCACGTCCTGCCTGGCAGGTTACGTCAACAAGATGGAAGCGTATCGTATTCTTATCCGACTTCCAAAAAATAGTATACTTCCCAGGTGGTCCCATTGTAATTAGGTCAGGATCTGACGATGGGAAACTACAGAAATCGAGGGAACTCTTCTAGGCACAATTGATATACTTTGTAGTGGCGTTTAGTAAGTGCGCTGTTCGACTCATTTAAGAGCCAAAGGTGTTATCCCTCTTTTTAGGAGAAGCTTTTTTGCTAAACAATGAGAGAATTAGTAAGTGGGTGGTTACAAAATTAACTTTTGTAAAGGTCAAGTGTCAGACCAGCAAGCAAGTCTTATGGAGATCGTAATTTTCGTAGGCGCGGTATATCTTGAATATAACCTTGTTCCGGCTAACGTGTTGAAGGCTACATGAATGATTAGGCAACTCATTCGGACGCCCCTTATATGGCTAATAACTTCGTTCCATCTTCACGAGACATTCAATTGAAAATGTACTAATCTGTAACTTGCTGGTATTTTGGGAATAATCTTAACAATTTCCCTGTCCTGACCACAGACACTATAGTTAAAATGATATTCTAATTGTCAATTTGTCACTGGGTGAGTGTCTTCAAGGAAAACCTGCGATCAACAAGTAAAATATGTAACATTTGAGTCATCCATAAATGACTCCTAAGATTTAACCGGCTTTTGCTTGTGATTTTAGCCTTAATTCGTGGTTTAATGACATAATTGCGATTGTGTGAGTGATACGAGTACGTACAAAATAAATTTACAATAAAAACTCGCTACGCTCGGTCAGTAATACAATACATATTTCTGGTCTCTTATGTAAGGTCTGTTGAAGTACTCAATGTGAATGCGGCTTTACTGGCTAACCAAATCCGACAGAATTTTCACAGTACTTGGTACTAGGTCGCACAAATAAACAGCAGTACTACAAAATATGCAAAGTTGTGCCGCAAGCTTTTAAAAACGCTTTTAGTGCGAACAGAGACTCTCACACTCTCATACTCTTAATGGACGAGCGTCGACGGGGACTTTTGCCACAATCTTGGGTTCACCTATTTTCGCTTGAGAACCGTAACATTGGGGGCAGCAGGGTATTCCGAACTATCGGCACCTATTTCGCAAACACATAGCTACTAGGTACTAGATTGAGTACATTCTCTTGGGCATAGCTCTACCACAGGCTCTACGTTCCGACTTTACCTAGCTTTAAGATAACAAATACGAAATCTGTAGGATTTTTGATACATTCCTTGTCAATATTAGGCCTTGATGCGAAAGTGTATTTATTTGTTGGTATATCCTTCATCCTTCAATCAATGGATCGACGTGAATTTTTGAAAGCTTAGGTAGGTATTGTTGAGAATATGTAAAGTGATATAGGCTAATTTTTATGCTGGTAAAACAAATGCTTTTCTACGTGAATACGCCTTTTTTTCCGTCGGGAGTTAAAAACTCTCATCATTCACACCCATTAGCGCATAAGTCAGAAGCCTAATTTCCATTGAAATAAATCGTTAAAAGTTTCAATCAATACTCAAGTTATATAAAAACTTCATAAAAGACATTTGATTTAAAACAGAGGCGACAGCTATTAAGGCTTGGACACACGCACGACGAGACGTGTCCAAAGCGGCTCCTAATCGTAAGCTTTATTGAAAGGAACTGTGAGAAGACATTCACACTACGACGTTTCATGCAGTAATACATGCATAATTATCGCACACGCGAACAGTAGGATCACTTTTATAACTTGGAGAAGTCGTGAGTGTTGGCTTCTTTATTATTTGTTGAAATCCAACCTAACCTACTCGTACGAAACGTTCAAGGTTTTTAAATGAACCGCTAAGGTATGGAATACTTTTCCGGGCGTCCGTGTTTCCTAACACATACGTGTTAGGAACTTATAATATAAACGTTCAAATTTTTTATACAAAACCGACTTCAAACGCCACTACAAAGTATATCGATTGTGCCTATAAAATTTGAAGAGTTCCCTCGATTTCTCCAGGATCCCATCATCAGATCCTGACCTGATGACAATGGGACCACCTGGGAAGTATACCCTTTCAAACAAAAAAATCGGTCCAGGCGTCGAGTAATCAGGAAACATACATAAAAAAAATTCGACGACTTGAGAACCTTCTCCTTTTCTCGAAGTCGGTTAAAATACCTTCAATGCAAGAGTGAATAGGCTCCCTCTGCTGCTGCGCATCGCTGTTTGTATGTCGCACCTTTAGCTTGCCCGACGCCCACGTACATAGATCGCAGATTTTTTTTAAAATCGTTTGAGCTCTTTGCCCACGCAAAAGATCGATCGTTTGTTTGGATTTGCTATCTTACATAATCTGTTATTTTTAGCGATTGGTGTCTCTATGCTTACAGATTGAAATTATTTAGAAACATAAAGATACAATCGGCCAGCTTCAGTTTCTTAAAAGAAAAAAGTTTATAAACTGTAGTCTGACTGCGGAAAATTAAATGCAGTCTTTGTCACCATAACGAATCGATTGACACGCGCTACGTTGGAACACAGCATACATACATACATAGACATAGGTACACTAAACTGCTAAAATCAAAAAAAATCCTTTTGGCTCGCTGTAGTTGGATGAAAATATTAATTATTGCGACCTCATTTTAAAACCAATTTCCTATTGGCAAATGAATGAATAAGCATCTATTTATAAACTATACAATCCATTACCAATAGGTAAACAAGCTAAAACTCTATGTAATGGATATAGCGCCACACTATCACGAGGGGATATGCACCTATTTTTACTATAAAATATAAGCGACTTTTAAATCGTTACCCGAGAGGTTTATAAGAGCCTAACGTCTGCAGTTTGAAGCATGCCTCTTAAGCTTCATCAGATTATCTCTTGTTCTATCAGATTTATTCCAATAGATTTGACGAGTTCTTGCCAATAGTTAGAAATCTGCCTGTTGGAATTCAAGCTTTTGATTATTTTTAAGAACGAAGTCCTATGGGTGGATAGAAATCATGTCTATGAGATATGTTAAATACTGCACTGTCATCAATTATGTAAAAAAAATCCCCGAGGAAATTCCCCGAGTCAACAAGGCTAGTAAAAATTATGAAAAATAAAATTGCGAGTCATAGTAATAATTAAAATTAACAATTATTTTTTTATCAAAGGAATCTCTAAACATTCCTAAAGTTTAAAAGTTTTCGTACAACATAAATTTTACGATAACAAAAGAATCCCGAAAAACTCCCAAATTTTCAATCTGAAATATGATCGTGGCATGAAACAAAAGCGCACTTACAAAACTCGAATTTCGCGCGATCCTCGTAAAGTAGACGTAGGGTCATGTGTTCAACAATGAAACACAAAAAATTCAAAGTCTCATGCACCTTTTGTTTTTACAGATAGAAGTCTAATTTTTTACAGGTGTGTAGGTAATTTTATTCGGCATCGGATTTCATTTACAATTTTTTTTAATAATATGTAATCAATCGGCAAAAAATTATAAACTAAAAAATGGGAAATGTTTCATTGTGTCCACAGTAGTGTACACAATGAAACACCACAAATTCAACAATGAAACATTAATAGTATTGTCTCGACTTTTGTGTAACTTATGGAGTAGGTGAATAAAAAAAAATGCTTGAGTTAATAATCACAAAAGGATTTATTTTTAATTAACTTTAATCAGGTTACCAGTACTATTACTGGTATTATAAAAAATTTAATGTTAATAAGATTAATTTGTGAATTTGTAGCCACAAAAATTATTAATTTGCCCGGAAAGTAAATTATATTATGTATGTACAATTATACGGTACACAATAAAACAAAATGATACACATTGAAATAGTGTTTCATTGTGTTCACTGTATAACTGTTTCATTGTGAACTACCTAAGGTTTTTTTTACTAATCTCAATTTTTTACCCACTACATTGTAACACTTTAAGATATAATTTATTGCATATTAATCTACAAAATGTGTGTAATGCTAATTAATCATGAAATTTATGAAATTTTCAACCATACTTTAGTAAAAAATCTATAAAAAATGCTAAAAATACTTACTTTTTGTCGAAAAAAACCAAAAATGCTCCGCAAACACATCTTCTCGCACGCGGCGTCGATGCAAATTGGGCTAGGGCAGGAGGTTCACGAGAGTGTCCTAACGCAATATAATGCACGAAATGGCAACGCAGAATTTTAGAAATATCACAATGTTTTATTGTGTACCACTGTTTCATTGTTGGACATCTGACCCTACGCGGTACGACAAAGTTATGATAGGTTCGAGTGAAATAAAGGTCAGATTACTTCACTATAAATGCTTTTAACCCGCGACTCCTAACAAATTGTAATAAAACCAGCCAAGTGCGAATCGAACCCCAAATACGAAGGGTTCCGTACCATCGTAGTAGATGGTTTGCAAGTTTATTTTAATGATAAAGTTAAAAAGAGTGTCTCTATGGAGACACTCTTTAATTTTTAACTTTTTATTTTTTATTATTTGTTATAGCGGCAATAAAAATACCTACACATTCTGTGAAAATTTCAAATATCTGTCAAACCATTCTTAAACGAGAGTCTTCCGTTATTACGACAGACTCTCTTTTGAAGACAGGGTTCACTCAAATCTGAACCTGAGAAACTGACAATTTGAGAAGAAGCATGAGCCGAAAGCTCGAGACATCTGTTGTGTGCCCAAATTAGCGTTAAAAGCCACAAAATGCCGATCGATGCCGCTAAAAGTAGTCAATGTGGTCTTTCCCTTAGTGTGCAGTGTCTACACGCATCTCATTTGTAGCAAACGGCCTCGCCCATAATTCACTAGGGAACACAATGGGACGTCCGCGTCCTGATTAAGTCGAGAACGTTACCGTAAACTTTCCCGACCAATTAAATACGAGTAATGGATCTACTAAAACAAACTAAGTTTACTAGGTTAACGCTGTTCTAGTTTTCGCTTAAAACATAATAAGTAATCTAATTAGTCGTGCTTTTATTCATATAAGCTTACCTACAGTTGGTACTATTTCTATATTTAGCTTTACATTATAAGGTTATACAGTACATACTGCACTCGTAAGACCTATTTTCGTTTTTATCGACATTAAGCCCTCGATCATCAAACTTTTCATTAAACCCGAAATTATTATGATGTTCCGAAATGCCAGCAAATCGGGATTAGCTTAGGCAATCCTCAGGAATGCCGCGAGCACCTGAGCATTTCCAAGGAATGCTTAGGATGTGTTCAAACCATCCGCAGAGTGCTTAAATTATTCTATGTCCAAACGAAACTCAATTTTGACAACTCAGTTTATAGATTAATTTGAAACAGGACATATTCTCACTTCTCTATCGGCCAATGAAAATGGTTTCCCTGCGTACTCTAGCATACGTTTGGCATGCATTTCAAATGCGACTTATATCGAATAATAGTAATGAGCGCTTGCAAAAATGGACTATTTCACTCTGACTATTCCTTCAAAACATTCTATCTTAGGTTAATGGAATTCAAGTGCACGGTACGAAGACAGTTGTTGTTGAGTAGAAGTGTTGTACGTGTTTGCGCAAGAAAACATAATAAGGAGAAGCTTGGTACTTGAATAAAAACATACTCGACCCTTGATTTTCTGCGGAGTTTTCTCTTTACCAACTTGGTTGGCATTTTTTAACTAGTTTTCGCGGGATTTTCGGCTTGAACTGTTGAAATTCGGGCTTTTATGTATATGAAATTGAAGAAGGTAACGAAGACTATCAACATAAAAACAATATTCTATTCGTGAACGTCTGACTTCACTCGCAATCATCGACCTCGGTGCGCATAATACATCACGAACTGTGCGTATTTCAAATTTTATATCCTCGGATATTGATGTTTAAAAAGTTGTATCAAATATTTTGGTTAGTGCAAGCCACGCTTTTAGGCGTGTATACGCCACGAGACTCGTTCATGCTGATTAATGGTTAGATTAGATAGTTTTGTAAAAATTTCATTTTTTTTTTTATTCGATGACAAGATAGCCCTTGACTGCGATCTCACCTGATGGTAAGCGACAATGCAGTCTAAGATGCTAGCGGACTAAATTGAAAGGGGTATGGCCGTGTAAACTCAACCCATACCCGTAATGTGTTTCTACACAGCATCATGCCGGAACGCTAAATCGCTTGACAGCACGTCTTTGACGGTAGGGTGGTAACAAGCTACGGCCAAAGCCTCCCACCGGACAGAAAAAATATTATTGGAAATTAGGTATTGGAAAAATATACTAGTATAAATTATAATCAAATCTAAGCATATTTTTTCAAAAATAAACCCAAAATATGTAAACTTATTGAAGTCAATGCAAGACACTTTTGTCCAGCAGTGAATGTCTATGAGTTGACGACCTTATGATGATTAGACTCGTTCCTAAAATACACCATATGGAAATATTGCAGAAGTTACCCAACACTATCCCGGTTCTCACTTGTATGGAGCGCGGGCAACTGTTGACAGAGTTGAGGCACTGACCTGTATCTGGAACATGGAGATGGAGTCGTCGAGCATCTGCACGCGCACGGCGAGCATCTTGCCGCCCTTCTTGGGCGTGGCGGGAGGCGTGCGCGCGCCGCCGTCCACGCCCGCCGGCGTGCTCGCCGAGTGGTGCATGCGACCTGTCGGAACCAAACAGCTATAATACAAACTTCAAAAGCATTCTTTTTCTTCTTCTTTATCAACCGATAGATGTTCACTGCTGGACAAAGGTCTCTTGCATGGACTTCCACAGGCCTGCGCTGCTGCGCCGTCAGAATCCAGCGGCTCCCTGCGACTTGTTTGATGTCGTCGGCTAACCTAGTGGGTGGTTTGCTAACACTGCATTTCCCGCTGCGAGGTCGCCACTCCAGCACATTGGGACCCCAATTACCATCAGCTCTTCGAAATACTATACGACCTGCCCACTTCCAATTCAGTTTCACGACTCGTTGAGCTATGTCGGTGACTTTGATTGTCCTGTGGATCTCCTTATGTCTGATTTGATATTAATCTGTTTCTATATGATTGAAGGACAAACAAACACACTTTTGTATTTATAATATAAGTAGTGTAGTAAGTAGTAGTAACAATAACCTGGTATGTTCCATCCAATGGTGGACAGGTGGCCGGTGGAGTTGCAGCTGCCGGGCGGGAGCTCTGTCTCCATCATATTGTACACTCGCTCACTTCACCACCAACCATTGTCACTGCACTACACATTTACACTACACCAGCCGCTCCCGTTAACTGCAACAATGTATAGAAGAAAATTATTGAGACCAGTTGTTTACACCACAGAGTTTTTTGCAGGCCCACTAATGAACTCATGTTTCCAGTCCAAAGACAGAACATTGTGGGGAAACTAGCATACCTTCAAGCCTTACATAATGTCACAATAGCCCAAGAGTTAAAGGTAGGTTTAAAGAATTTATTCTCTAAAGAACACTTACAGAGAACTTAAGACTAAAATTAATATAAAATTACAATCATATGAAAAAACAAAAAATGGTGACTCCTAATAATAAACAGACTAATTCCTAGACACAAGTATTTTGAAAATGCATTCTAAGTTTTTTTTTTTTAAAGTTACAAATGACTTTTCAGCATCAATCTCTTGAGGCAAAGGTACAGACTGAAAACTGATAGGTCGCAGGTGTGCGATGGCACATAAGGAAATTAATAAAACTATTTAGACGTAAAATTTAGGCACATATATATTTTTTAGCAATACATTAATTGTATGAAAAAACCGTCCCACAGTCCGTCGATTTAGCGCGTTGTTTTTCGAACACCGTCACCGGCGCGGGCGCCGACCGCCCCGCCCGCGTTCATGGTTGGCGGGGAATTTAAATGAGCGCGCCGACAGCAGGTTCTATCCCCAACCATTGCACTATTATTGTACCTACTACTAACACAAGCTTTTCACTTATTTGAAGGGGAGATGAGAATAGTAACTGAAGTTCAGTTTGACTGATATTAAAATAAAGGTTCTCAAAGGTGTGTGAAGATGTGTGGACAGCAATTGTCAGTGGTAGACTATGGCCTAAACTGTTCTCAGATATTGTGTCGAGCAGTGGCGTGCACAGGATGTACTACAGGGATACAAGATGGATATGGAGGGATACTAGATGATACAAAATGGAAAAAATCTTCGGTGCGAATTTTAAAAAACTTAAGAGTAGGCATTGTACAAATTATAAAAAGCCTACCCTTAAGTTTTTATAACTCTTACTGGCGTTTTTCTCCAGGGTAGGCATTATGCCTACCCTCTGTGCACGCCACTGGTGTCGAGTAGTAAGCTGGTAATGAGTTAACATGATGACAATTATTCCAATTATCCTTACTAATATTATAAATGTGAAAGTACTTTTTTTTTTTTATTAAAAAAGAATATTAGCCAACCTGAAGTTGACTAATATCCTCCTATCCCCTCCAAATAAGCGAAAAGCTTGTGTTAGGAGTGGGTACGACAATAGTGCAAGGGGTGGGATTCGAACCTGCGACCTTACAGTTTTCAGTCCGCACCTTTAACCGTTGGGCTATTGAGGCTTTTGTTTGACATTGGTTTGTTCTTCAATCACAGAGCAACGAACAAAGAGATCAATGTGATTTTTGCATAGGTTACCAAAAGGTAACCTATGCTATGGTATAAAATGCTGTGGAAAACCTCTTTTTCTGGGATATAAATCCCAAAAAAAGAGGTTTTATTTTAAAAACCTAACATAATAAAGTCGCAGGCAATTATTATTATATTAAAAGCAAAATAATTAGTTAATAGTAGCTGCTAACTATGAGTAGGTACTAAAAAGGAGGCATTTAGTTTAATTTGCAACATGACATCATTTCTTATGTAAGCTTGCAAACAAATAGCTACTTCAGCAATACTACTAATAATTATAATTGTTTTATAAACTCATTAAAATCTACCTCAATCAAGGAGCAAAATGTTAATGATGATTTACCAGTAATCATTGAAACTTTTAATTATTTAAGTACTTGATTATCTTGATCCCAGAGTTACTTCCACTTTAAAGGAGTGCAGGTTCAAATCCCATTGATGCCTAACATTTGGTCCAATTATAATTAGAATAATTATACATATGTAATAATTTTATATCTATAACCAAACAATACTATTCTCATTGAATTACTATACCTTTTTCCTTTAACATTTAAAGTAAGAGCCACTTGTACATTATAATCAATTCACTCAAATCAGTTATTTTTGTGTAATAACTTAAGGAATAACTATTTGTTTATGAGAATTGTACAGCTTAGGAATTAATCAAATTCCTGAATAAGAGGCACTATGTTAATTTACTGTAAACTATAATTTACTGCATACACGGTGCAGGACCGGCGGCCTATATTGGCACCCCAGACATAAATACTAGCCCTAGATGCAATAGCCAGAAAATAGGTCAAACGGAGGTGCGCCTACCGACGACAGAGACAACACGGCGCGACCGTGCGACCTCCGCGAACTCGCGCCGACCAATCTAATAAGCAAAGCACCCTTGTAAATTTAATTACGCAAATAACTACAATCGTATATCATCGTTATAAAATTAACAACGCCCTTTTACATATGGTTTATTCTCAATTCAACAGCATATTTATACGTAAATATCTTGTATTACTTTCTAACTTTCGCAGTTAAAAGAGAGGGTCGTACAATCAACTCACAGCGCATCGAAGCCCCAACTCCAGAGTTCCTGTCAGGGAGTCATTGATCTGTCATGTGATGCACCACAACTTTTACGACAACTACAACTACGTTTAGTCACTAATTCAGTCTTCCAATTATGCTTTTTTGAGACGGTTCGTAAATGACGAACTCGTTAATTTTAACGAAAATTTTGGAAAAGCAATTTACACCTTTACACACCCAACGCAAATTTTACGCTGTTTTACGCCATATTTATTTACTTTATTTATACATTGTTACCATGTAACAAAATTTTTTACTTGTAATTTTTTATCTTGGCTTCTTTGACCTGGCTCTGGATTCTAGCTGATTTGAAAATTTCAAGCGAATAGTCCAAATCCATGCCAAAGAAACGACTGACTACCTAACCCTCAAATAAAATTGTTAAAATATTTTATGCCTCAAAATACCAATAGGTACGCCTTTTTGGCTAAAATGTAAATATTGCTGATTGAAGCTGCTTTACAGCAGAAACGGATTGCAGTAGTGCTGTGCCCATACTGTGCCGTGACTGTGCCTCACAAACGAAACCACAAACAATAGGCCACTGTGAGTTGAATTGAGGTTGATTTTTGTTTATAGAGCGCTTCTTTAAGAAATAATAATTTAAAAGTTGAAAAAACGACAAAAATTTTCAAAAAAGGCGAAACACTCTCTTTATAGGTAATAATTGCTATGACCAACTATATATTATTTATCACGCAAATCGTATAGTATATTCATTTTGTAAGCTTTTTAGAAACGTTACCTACGTAGAACGTAGAAGTGTTTAGAAACTGGCATAGCATATTATTACAGATTGTCTTTATATACAACGTTCACAGCTTTTTTGTCATCTATACAAATAAATAAAATTGAAGTGTCTGTTTGTACTATCAAAAGAACAGCTTTTTACTAACTGCATACGAAAGTAAATACGATACTTATACCTAGAAAACAATTTTTAAAATTTTTGTCTGTCTGTCTGTCTGTCCGTCTGTCTGTCTGTTTGTTACCGCTAATCTCGGGAACGGCTGGACCGATTTTGACGGGACTTTCACTGGTAGATAGCTGATATTATCGGGCAACGTATAGGCTACTTTTTTAACCGACTTTCGAAAAAGGAGGAGAAGGAGTTGCGTTTTTCTACCTCTTTATTACAATATCTCCGTGATTTCTTAACCGATTTGCGTGAATCTTTTTTTAATCGATATAAAAACTTTGCGAGATGGTCCCATAAAAACTTTGGGTTCCAACTCTTCAATCCTGATGCTGCAGGGGTACTGCCAACCTAAACTGTGGTGATTTAGAAACTGTTGATTATGAATAGTTATTGTAGGGACCAAATAAAGACTACATCGTTAAATTCCAGGACCCAACTCCTCAATCCTGATGCTGAAGGGGTTCTGCCAACCTAAACTGTGGTGATTTAGGAACGCGGACGAAGTCGCGGGCGTCCGCTAGTTATGTATAATACCTAACCTATATCCCGCTCTGACATTCTGCCAGTACTTGGCGTGCCAGCTTACCAGCTAGGACATGCCATCTACTAGCATGTAGTAATCTGTGAATTGGACAGTAAACTGTAATGGCAACACGTAGCTAACTGTCAAGTGTCAAGTCAAATATGAATTTATAATTTGTTTGTTCGTGTGCGAAGTGTGCGCTGGTGTGCGCGAAGTAAAAAATAATTGGACGAGTAAAAGTGTACTGGTGTACTGGAAATCTTAATAATAATTTTGTATTATGCATGATGTAAAATTTGCATTTAAGAAGAATTAAGTAAAGTTTAAAAACCATGGAAACCACCCCGTTGATAGCGCGACCAAAAAAGAAATCAATATGGTCAAGGTAGGTGCATTGTGTCTTTTTTATTTTTTCTTTGCCTTTGTTGCTTTGTTACAATAAAGCGGTTTGATTTTAGGCTGAACTTTTTGAGATTCCGTAAACGGGAACTAACTTCGAGGGTAATACATTTGGGTCAACTTCCTGATGAAGATTTTCCGCCCAACCATGTGTGCAATCAGGTAAACAACATACTTTTTGTTTTCATTATTGATAAAGAAACTATTGAGAGACTACGCTCTCGTTTCGTATGTACCTATAATGATTATGCTAATCACATCCTTCAACTTTGATCCAATATTTTTTATCATTGGTTTCAATGCTTGAACATCAATTTTCATTTTTTTTTTCAATAACAATCAACAAATGTATCAAGTGATTAAATGTGAAATATATCTTTTTAATGGATTTAAATAGTGGATTACTGGCAAAGTAGAACTTATTATACTAATATTATAAAGCTGAAAGTTGGATGTGTGTGTGTGTTTGTTTGTTACTCCTTCAGGCTACAATGAATGAACCAATTTGGCTGAAATTTGGAATGGAGATTGCTCACAGCCAGGATTAACAACTTGAAAACTGATGGTTGTTGGGTTCCCAGGGTGCTGGAATGGCAACCTCACACTAGAAAGCGAAGTGTTGACAGACTCCCTATTAGGTGGACAACATCTGACAATTTTCTATCTGACAAGGGAGCTGTCATACACATACTTCCTCTGAAATGTAGAAGAATATGCAAGAGACTAATACAATCAAATTGTTTGTTTGTTGATTTAACTTAAAAAGTGCAGTTTCCATAGTCTTTATTCTTTTAATTTCAGAAATACAACATCATCACATTCCTGCCCATTGTTCTGTTTGAGCAATTCAGATTTTTCCTCAACCTCTACTTCTTAGTGATGGCCATCACCCAGTTTATACCGAGCATAAGGATTGGTTACTTGTACACATACTGGGGGCCCCTATGCTTTGTGTTAGCTGTGACGTTGTTCCGAGAAGCTATTGATGACTTTAGAAGATACAGGTATGGTTTTTAGGGTATGCTCATGCCGATGCCTGCAACTGCTGCATTAAGAATATAGTTTTTCTTACTTATCCAATGGAAATCTATAATTGATGGATGGAATTTGCAGGATAAATAGATATAGTGGGATATTTGCCTGTGAAAATCCTGTTATAAACCTTATACCTTCCACTCATATGTTTTTTTGTTAGAACTGATGTTTTTTTATGATAAACGTCCAGAGGAGTCGGCACTAAAGCTGAAGCACAAGACTACATAATTTAGATTCAGAAGCTACTTTATTGAATTAATTAGATTAAGGGGATCATCGATATATAAGGATAGGCCCTTAGAAGAAAAAAAACGCGCTCAAAAAGACAATAGAATTTGCAAAAGTCTCTTGTCTTTGTTATCAGTCGGCCGTACGCGCTTCAACGTATCGTTCGTATTTTTGATCGTTAAAAAAGCCGTCGTTTGCAGTCAAATCATGCAAAAAACGTTCGGAAATCCATCAAAAAAGAGATGAAATAACATTTCACTTGTAAGTATATCGTTTTCTTATTTAATTTACAGCATAAGCTGGGTGTTTTTTAATTTTGCTATGATAAAAAATGTGCTACTAAAATGTCGTACAATTGCTTTACAAAAAGAATGGAGTCGTGTTATTTTTTTCGAAGTAAAACTTTTTATCCGCGTATGAATTATGATTATGTATGTATTTTACTATGTATACGTGTTTGTATGTATTTAACTATATAACTATGTTTGTATGTATACGTCGTACGTATTACGTACCTATAGATTAGGTAAGTTGCGGATATTCCGCATTGAGTTGGACATCCGCATCTGCATCCGCAATAATCAATGCGGATGGTTTTTTTTTTTTTTTTTTTTTTTTATTCTATGACAAGATAGCCCTTGACTGCGATCTCACCTGATGGTAAGTGACGATGCAGTCTAAGATGGTAGCGGGCTAACTTGGAAGGGGTATAGCAGTGTAAATTCAACCCATACCCCTAATCGGTTTCTACACGCCATCGTGCCGGAACGCTAAATCGCTTGGCGGCACGTTTTTGACGGTAGGGTGGTAACTAGCCACGGCCAAAGCCTCCCACCAGACCAGACCAGAGACAATTTAGAAATAATAAATTACTAAATTGCCCCCGCCGGGAATCGAACCCGAGACCTCCCAGTTATAAGACCACAGCGCTCACCACTGCGCCAGGGAGGTCATGCGGATGTGGATGTTGCTAGTTGCGAAAACTGTGTACTGTACCTATGTTTGTTTGTATGTATTTAACTATGTATGTATGTTTGTATGTATACGTCGTACGTACGTCCCTAATCTGTATGTACGTATTACGTACATACAGATTAGGGATGCTGCGGATATACGCATCCGCATCCGCAACTTTAAAAAAAACTGCATCCGCAACATCCCTACTATAGATATTATAAACACTGAAAAAGTTATAAAAATAAAAATTGTGATTATTTTTATAAAACGTCAAGTTGGAAGTTATTAATATACAATGTTATGTAATAAATAACTAATAAATAAATACATTATATTTTTTATTAATGTTATGTAATAAATAACTAATAAATAAATACATTATATTTTTAATTTAAGTGATTCAATTAACTATGGCAAAAATATGTTTGTACGTGTATCCGTTGCGTACATGCATAATAAGTGAATATTCTTTGATTTATATTCATTGCACGCTCAACCGCAATTATATTATTTTATATAAATGCAAAAGTCTGGTTTACACGTCCCATCCAAATAAAATTTTGATGAGATTTTATACGAAAATAGTACTAACGCCACTCCATTCCATCTTTGTTCTGGATGTGGGCGTGGTTTGTCCTCGAACGTGATTGGTTGACACTCGCGTCAAAGGAACCGCGCGTCGCCGCGCGATGTTCGGCGTACGGCGGCTGACGTAATATTCGAGCGCGTTTTTGTAGACGGAATTATATAGGAAAGGCATATGGTTGAAGGGGATGCCCTGGCCTTATAAAAATTGTAATTAAGTTGTGTTTAGTTTTAAAAAAATCGGATATTTTTATTTTCTCTTTCAATTTAAAAAAAAATATTTCCTCTATAGGCGAGACAAAGAAGTAAACCGGCAGCGTTACGAGCGGATTTCACTTGATGCCTCGCTCCAAGGTTACAGACCCTTTGTGACAGAATGGGTACCCGCATCAAAGTTGCGAGTTGGGGATATAGTGATGCTGCATAAAGGACAGAGAGTGCCTGCAGATATGATCCTGCTGAGGACCAATGAGACTATGGGGACTGTGTTCATTAGAACTGACCAACTTGACGGAGAGATTGATTGGAAGTTAAGGTAATAATAAAAACACTTTCACAGCAATTTAAGTTTATATTATAATACAGTACATGTGGAATAGTAACATCCCACTAATATTATAAATGCGAAAGTTTGGATGTGTGGATGGATGGCTATTTGTTACTCAATCACACCACAAGGACTGAATAGATTTGGCTGAAATTTGGCACATAGATAGATTATAGCCTGGAATCATATATACATAGGCTATCTTTGTAGACTTTATATCCCGAAAAATAAGAGAGTTCCCGCGGGAATCAAAAAATGCAGGAATCAACTAGTGCTAATATAAAGTTTTCAGTCTACACCTTTAATTGGGCTATTGAGGCTTGAAAAGACTTGAGACTTTAGTTGTAGAGAGATAACTTTAGTTGGAGTCACATTCAGTTCACACAACAGATGAATCATACCCATAGACAGCTTCCGGTACACAATTTGATAACAATATATTACACAAACACAACAATGAGGTTTTGTGACCTTATCATCTTAAACTAAATATTTACATTAGTTAAAGCTGAATTATCAATCATTTGTTTGTTGGTTAGTTGGTTTGTCCTTCAATAATGCTGCAACAGAGTTACAGATCAATTTGATGTTTTGCATGGGTAATGGGTATAGTTGAGGACCTGGAGAGTTACAGGCTAATTTTTATGCCGGAAAATCAAACAGTTCTCACTGGATTTTAAAAACCAGTCAGAAAGTATGTAACAAAATAAAAATAATATATTGGTTTCAGAATACCCCTCCCATCTACACAGAAGTTACCCACCGATGCACATCTCCTAGACATAAACGCAAAGTTATTCGTGGAAAAGCCGGAGAAGGATATACATTCCTTCATTGGCACTTGCACGAGGTTGGACGAAGAGGAAAGCGATTCCTTGGACATTGAAAACACATTGTGGAGTGGATGCGTTGTCGCGAGTGGACAGGCTACCGGATTGGTTATTTATACTGGTAAAAATCTATTTTTTGACTCACTATAGTACCCATAGTATAGGGACTAACATAGCTTATCGAATCGTAAAGCAAAAGTAAGCAAGAATCGTAAAGTCGAATTAGCAATGGGCGGGACACATGGCTTTAAGAAACGACGGGCGTTAAGGTCCCGAGGTGCTTTAATTGGGACTCTGTTCTGACAGACAAGATAGTCCTAGACTGCGATCTCACCTAATGGTAAGTGATGATGCAGTCTTAAGATGATTATGGACTAACTTGGAAGGGGTATGGTGGCCCATATCCCTAATCAGTTTCTACAATTCATCGAGCCAGAACGCTAAATCGCTTGGCGGCACGTCTTTGACGGTAGGAAGGTAACTAGCCACGGCCACAGCCTCCCACAAAACCAGACCAGAGACAATTCAGGAATTATAAATTTCCAAATTGTCCCCACCGGGAATTGAACCCGAGACCTCCCAGTTATAAGAACACAGCGCTCACCACTGCGCTAGGTAGGTTGTCATTTTATAATAGCCTAATGAGATGCTTGATGGATTGTCTCTTTCTAGGCAGTGAAACGCGCAGTGTAATGAACAATGCGACACCTCGCTCCAAAGTGGGTCGTCTGGATTTACGAATCAATGACTTCACGAAGGTTCTGTTCGGAGCTACTCTGTTTACGTCGTTACTACTGATCGTGCTGAAAGGCTTCGACGGACCCTGGTTTGCGTTCCTCATCAGATTCGTGCTGCTGTTCTCGTATATAATTCCTATCAGGTTAGTAGTACAAAAGTTTTAGTATATAACTCTAGTATTAGTAATAGTACTACATACTAGTATTTTAGCCCTTTAGAATTTTTAAAAATCCTTTCTTAGCAGATGCCAACATCATAATAACTATGAGTATGCCAAACTGTCTGATCCATCCAGTGAATTAAGCTGTGCCTTGATAGATAGTCACTCGGTCCTTTTCTTTTTATATAGTTAGATTATGCACCTTTTATACCTTATTTATATTTTCAAACAAAAAAAAAATCTCTTCCAACAGCCTTCGTGTAAATCTAGAAATGGGCAAAGTGTTTTACTCTTGGACTATTCAGCGGGATAAAAAGATTGAAGGGACAGTGATGCGATCAACCACCATACCCGAGGAGTTGGGCAGGATACAGTACCTGTTGGCCGACAAGACCGGCACGTTGACCAAGAATGAGATGGTCTTCCAGAAGCTGCATCTAGGAAACGCGCTTTTCGATAAGAACAATTTTTATGAGGTACATTCTTTTTTCAAATCTTCTTCTTTGATAGCCTTTAGTTTGTCTATTGTTGAATATAGACTATATCGCTCATTTGCGACAAGGGTGACATGATTAAAAATCGACGATGAGAGAATTCTCTAGTTAGAGAGTAATGTTTTGTGGATGCTGCGGTCTCGAAACAACGCAGCGGCCAACAAAGCGACAGAGCATTAAATCACAATCTCTCTCGCTCTTATTTTTTTGTGCTTAGCGTAATGTTGTTTTTATAGCAAAAAGTATTTTTCGACACTAAAATTGGTGAATTTTGAATTATGTCACCCTTGTCGCAAATGAGCGATATATAATTTTAGATGATGCCAGTGACTTCATTCGCATGGATTGAGGGGGATCAACTCCTGCGGGAACTCTTTAATTTTCCGGGATAAAATGTAGCCTATGTGTTAATCGTGGCTGTGAGCTATCTCCATTCCCAGCCAAAATAGTTCATTCATTGTGTCATGAAAGCTGTAATGAACAGCTGTTTTAGTGAAACTCTCTTAAACAAAATTTTGTACGGAGATTGTATAGACCACTGAATCGTGATATCATGCTCTCTTTTTCTAACAGGAAACTTAAAAGCTATAATTCCGAGACTAGTTAAGATATTAAAAAAAACAAACATTAAATTGTGTTAAAATATTAACAACCCTTTTTTTAAGTAAACATTTTTTTTTAAAATACTTTTAGCGAGCAAACGAGCAGGCGAATCACCTATTAAGTGATTACCGCCGGCCATGAACACTTGTAGCACTAGAGGCACCACCATGCGTTGCCGGCTTTTCAGGAATTTGTTGGCCAGCCCCTTGAGTCAAATACGTAACTTCGCAGGTAGAAGCACTGCTGACGCAGTACATAACAAACGAGGAGCCGTCTTTACCGACTTCGCCGGCTACGGAGGGTGCTGTGTTGGCGCCCACGCCGCGCCAGGTGTGGCAAGCCGTGCTGGCGCTCGCGCTCTGCCACAACGTCACTCCCGTCTACGACATCGAGGACCAGAGGGCTGATGAAGCTCAATCCGGTTAGTGATATTTTTTTTATATGAATAGCGAGGAAACGTACTGGCGGGTCACCTAGTGTTAAGTGATTACCGCCGCCCATTAACACTTGTAGCGCCAGAGGCACCACAATACTATTTATTTATTAGTTGCATGCAAAAATCGGTCCAAGATTGCCGCCGCCACAAAATGGCGGATTACATATTTTTTCACAACTTCCTCAATATGGGTATCAAATGAAAGGGCTTGACTAGTAGAATAACTATACACTATGATAAATTTCAAATCCAACATGGCCGCCATCACAAAATGGCGAATTACGTTTTTTTTTTCACAACTCCCTCAATATGGGTATCAAATGAAAGGGTTCACATGTCGGGGTGTTTTAAATTTTAAATTTTACACTTGTTGTAGATATGGGCAGCTCAGTGATGTCGGAGAGTTGCGGCGGTGCCGTGCCGCAGCAGCAGCTGTGCGACTACCAGGCCTCCAGTCCGGACGAAGTGGCCTTGGTCAAATGGACAGACATGGTACCGTAGGCTTTTTTACCAACATTATACAACGTGTATTGAAACTCCGAAATAATACCGAAGGAGGTGAATGTGCTCATGAAACTGAACAACTTTCCCCAAGGAACCTAGGTCGAAATATAAAAAAAATAATTTTACCTCCTATAGTAAATCAATCAGCTGATCGTCAATTTTGTATGGGAGATCCGAATTTTTTTTCACATTTCGACCTATGTTCCTTGGGGAAAGTTGTTCAGTTTCATGAGCACATTCACCTCCTTCAGTATTATTTCGGAGTTTCAATACACATTGTATAACTAGTGGCAGGCCTGGCGCACTCCGCAGTAAATTGCGGAGCTACAAGTACATGGCGTACCTCTTCGAAGGGCCTTAATTCAGAGAGTGCGAAGGAATAAGAGCTACGTGGTAGAAAGAGAGAAAAGTCTAGGTGAATAAGACGGTAGGCAAGTAGCGCTGTGTCAACCTGAATTGCACTTTATTGTGTGGTAAAAAGAGTTGCTATTTATTTAAATCATTTTGCGGAGTGAATTTTCTGTATCTTTAGGTACTATTAGGTATTCTGTGCTAGTGGTTCACAATGAACTAAGACCTTAGATGTTCATAGGTAATTATGTGAAGACTAGTTTTTGCTCGCGGCTTCAGTCACGTTAAGTTCGATTTTTATCTTAGTGACAAAGTTGCATGAAATCAATCGGCTTGGCATCCAGTTACCCACAAGATAGTGTAACAAGTTATTAAATTGTAATATTATGTAGCTATACATTAATATTGTAATATTTTGTTATGAAAAGACCAACTGCTGAGTTTCTTGCCAACTCTTCTCAGAAGAATCTGCATTCCGAACCGGTGGTAGAATCATGACGTGTCATAAGGGGTACAAGTTTTTTTTTTAACAGGGTCCCCCTTTCATTAAAAGGGCCTCTGGTGTGCTTTAATTTGTTTATTATTCTATTTATAAGTTATTTTAAAGATTTCTAAACTAAATTTAAAACTTATATTACATCATATTATTTCAAAATTTTACAAACTACGTAGGGTGTTCAGTAAATCTTGTCGTACCACTTATTTTTAAGGGCAGCAGTAAAACTAATTGTATGTTTATAAAGTGTTATTTTCAACAAAACATTACCAGTTTGTTTTTTTACTCTACGAAGTATAACTTGGTTGCAGTATTTTTTTAATTAATTTAACTATGGTGTCTTTGATTATCGCGTAATTCCGTAGTACAATTTCAAACGTGGTTTAAGCAAACAAGAATGTGTGGATGAGATGATTTCCGTATTTGGTCAAGAAGCACCATCCTCAAGGACTATAGAACACTGGTATCTGCAATTCAAGCGTGGCGAATTTGGACTCGACGATGATTCTCGTCTAGGCGGACGCTTCGAAGTGACAGTGCCAGAAACGGCAGCTCGTATGGAAAAAGCAGTATGAAAAAACAGTCATATAACCTACCGGCAATTAGAGCAGCTTTTAAACATTCCTGTAGCTACGTTACACAAAATTGGGACTGAACATTTACATGTAAAAAAGCCTTGTACGCTTTGGGTACCTCTTACGCTAAACGAGCAGCCAGAGCAACGTCACGTCGAATGGTGTAAAATCGTGTTATTTTTTGCCAATGGCAAATCTAAGGACATAGCTTCGATTGTGAATGGCGACGAAACTTGGCTGTATTATTACGAGGTACCTACTAAAAACACAAAGCAAGATATTAGTAATTGATTGTGAGGAGCAACCAACTTAACCTCTTCGAAAAAAAAATTACATTTAATTTCTAAATAAAAGTGGGAGGGCTGGATTGATGATTGGTTTAAGGATATGATGAAATGTAGTAATAGTCAATGACATTAGTTTGACAAAATATAATTGTACAACACTACACGACAATAATTATTGAACACCCTACGTAGATATGCTACAGAACGACTAGACTAGATATATCACAGCAATTTCAAAAGAATTTCTACAACTAATTATGCTACAAAAGACTAGATATATCACTGTTATGTAAAGTTAATGACTCACAAGACTTACAATAAATAATAAATAAATAAGCCTTTTATTACTGAAAAGAAGAACAGTACAAATTCTTATTCTATCCGCATCAATTACTTAAAATATACTTAAAAATAAGTTTTGTTTTACTTACAATAAATACTACACCCAAAAGAAAACCGGGGTGCACAGAGTAGGAACTGAAGGGGTACAAGTTGGCTACAAGTTGAAATAAATAATTTTGAAATTTGATCTATTGACTATATTTAAATGACAGATGGGCGTGTCCCTATACAGTCGCGATCTGCACAACATCTCGCTGAAGCTGCGGGCGGCTAACGAGATCATGCAGTTCACCATCCTGCAGATATTCCCCTTCACCAGCGAGAGCAAGATGATGGGCATCATTGTACAGGTAATGTGGATGTAGTTGTCATACTAATAGAATAGAATAGAATAGAAATATTTTTTATTCAAATAAACTTTTACAAGTGCTTTTGAATCGTCGATGAATCTACCACTGGTTCGGAATGCCCTTCCTGCCGAGAAGAGCCAGCAATAAACTCGGCGGTTGCTCTTTTCAAAAAAAATGCTTACAATAGGTAACAAAACTATGATATGTATACAGTGTTTCCACAATGAAGTTTCAAAAATGCAATTCAATCCAATACATGTTAAGACAGACAGACAAAAGTAGACCCATTCCCGTTTCCCGTAATGTTAGTGAAAGTGTGTTTGTATACCTTGCCTTCCACTTTCAAGGCAAGAGTAATGCTGAGATCTATAGAGTGTGCTTTGACTCAGCTCAGACTCAAGATAGAGTTTAAAACGAGACACAAATATGCTCTGACATAAATCTGTCTTGTTTTAACTCTGTCTTGAGTCTGAGCTGAGTGAGAGTGCGATCTACAATTTCAGCCCAAGATTATCTCTTTAGCGCGCCTCAATCTATTACTTGGTTTTAATTTTTCATTGCTTTCCGTATTCCGTATTATGTACGATTGTAATTTTTTTAATCTCAAATAGGCTTGCGCTTGGCAACAATCAATACTGGATAGCACTGATGAGGTCTAGGTTGGAGCGTGCTTGAATAGAAAATGCCTATTCACCCTTGTCTTGAAGGTACTCAAATTAATATAGGTGGCAGGAAACACAGATGCTGGAAGAGTGTTCCACACCTTAGCGGTTCTTATCAGAAACGTTGGATTGAAGCGTTTCAAATCAAATCAAAATTTATTTATTTCATGTAGGCCAACTTGTAGCTCCTATGAAACGTCACAAATCTACCACCGGTTTGGAATGCAGATTCTGCTGAGAAGAGCCGGCAAGAAACTCAGCAGTTGCTCTTTTCAAAAAAAAAATTTTTTTTTTTTACAATTGTTAAAAAAACTAGGCTTTCGTTCGTTTATACCACATAAGGATGCCAACGTTCACGACTTCTCGCAGTTCTGTGGTAAAACGGTGAAGGAGGTACTAGGTACATCATACGCATCAATAAAAAACTTATATTCCTTTGTCGCAGGAAGAGAACACCCAACGCATAACGTACTACGTTAAAGGAGCGGACGTGGCGCTGTCGAGACTGTTAAACTCCTCGTGGCTAAGTCCGGAGTGCAAGCTGCTCGCGGCAGACGGGCTGAGGACGCTGGTCGTCGCGAAGAAAACGATGACCAAGAATGAATATTTGGAGTTTGAGGTACGTCTTTGTGCACAGTATTATATTTACTTATTTACTAATATTATAAAGGTGAAAGTATGTTTGTGTGCGTGTACGTTTGTTATTCCTTCACGCCACAACGAATGAACCGATTCACTGTAAAATTTGTTTTACAACTGGGAGAAACGTTTGTACATTTGATGCAGAATGTTTGATCAGGTTAGAGCCATATGTAATACCTGATAAAATCTAGGAAGCCGACCAGCTCGCACTGTGGCGCACGTCCAAAATTACAAATTCCTAAAAATAATACTCGAAATTCAAATATCTATTCCAAATTTAAAAACCTTCGATCATGGGAGATATAACTAGCCAGTCCCCTCAATTAGCCAGCCAACAGTAAAATCTTCATGGAGATGACGGACTCCACAAATGTTCCCCTTCTTTACTTTCATCAGCTGTTTGACTCACGGCTCCGTTGTGTTACAGAGCGAGTACAAGGAAGCGCGCATGAGTGTGACGGGGCGCACGGAGCGCACGGCCGCGTGCCTCGCGCGCCTGCAGCACGGCCTCGCGCTGCTCGCGCTCACCGGCGTGGAGGACCGCCTCGCCGACGACGTGCCGGCCACTCTCGGCCTACTACGCGCTGCCGGGATCAAGGTAACCAAATTTGTAAATAAAAAAAAAAAAATTCACCGTTTTGTAGTGGCGGCCAGTTTGGATTTGTAATTTATCGTAATGTTTAATATTCCGCTAGTCAAATCATTTCATTTGATACTAATGTTGAGGGAGTTGTGAAAATATTTGTAATCCGCCATTTTGTGGTGGCGGCCATCTTGGATTTGTAATTTATCGTAATGTTTAATATTCCGCTGGCCAAATCCTTTCATTTGATACTAATATTGAGGGAGTTGTGAAAATATTTGTAATCCGCCATTTTGTGGCGGCGGCCATCTTGGATCGATTTTCATCAAACATAGCTAAGAACACTCCCGACACACACACACACACGCAGGCACGCACGCAGAGAGAGAGAGACATGACAAACTTATAATACCCCGTTTTGCGTCGGAGATACCTTTATTTGGAGAGTAGTCGAATTCAGCGTGGCTAATTTTTTTTAAAGAAACAAATAGATTTGTTAATTTTTGTGTGCAAAAACCAAGTAGGTAAAGTCGGAGTCTAAAACATCAAAGCCATGGGGCTTAGTCGTTAAACCAAGGTTTCAAGCGAGGCCCCAGATACTCCATATGCCACCAACGGGAATGGGTCTGCTTTTGCCTGCCTGTTTTAACATGTATTGAATTGTATTTATTTGTATTTGTATTGTATTTATTTTTACTTGTATTGTACTCAGGAAAATTCATCGTGGAAGCACTGTATACATAGCATAGTTTCATTATTGTAAAATTATTTTTTTTTTGAAAAGAGCAACCGCCGAGTTTCTTGCTGGCTCTTCTCGGCAGGAAAGGCATTCCGAACCAGTGGTAGATTCATTGACGATTCAAAAGTGCTTGTAAAAATTTATTTGAATAAAAAATATTTCTATTCTATTGTATTCTATTTTATTCTATGGAGATATTGATTCTAGATCTGGATGCTAACGGGCGATAAGCTGGAGACGGCGCTGTGTATCGCGCGCTCGCTGCAGCTGGGCGGCGGCGAGCGCTGGCTCGCGGCGCCCGAGTGCAAGACGCGGCGCGACGCGTACGCGCTGCTGAACGACCTGGCCAACAACTCCGACTGCATCGACCTCATCATCGAGGGAGAGACGCTTGAAGTGAGCCATCGCCATCAAATTCTAATTCAAAATTATTTATTTCATGTAGGCCAACTTGTGGGTCTTATGACAGGTTGATGATCAACAAGACAAGACAACTGCCTCGTTGGTCTAGTGGTTAGCAAGTTCGACTTAGCTTATCTATCTTGTGTACATCATTAGCGGCGCTACAGGCTGGGGCCTGTTCTAGAAGTTTCCTCCGTCCATCTTTATCATCTGCCCTCTTTTTTTTTTTGACACCAATGTATTTAGCTTCTGACAGACCACCTACAAAGTTTGAGGTTTCCAAAGGACAAAGTAACACATTTTTGCATTATAATAGTCGCTCTAGAATGGTTGCTAACTATGGGCCTCATTCGAAGGCTCAAGTCACTCAGAAGGCGATACATAGAGCTATGCTCGGAGTTTCCCTGCCAGATCAATATAATATAGGGTGTGAAACTACCAAAAAACTACTACTACTACTAACATACTAGGATATTTTTCTTTTCTAATATTCGCTGACTTTTATTGCGATCTCCCCTGTTAGTGAATTTTAACAAAAACCCTTAATATGCAGGTTTGTCTCAAATCCTACCAAGAGGAATTCGTAGAGGTTCTTCGCTCGTGTTCGGGCGTGGTGGTCGCGCGCTGCTCGCCGACGCAGAAGGCGCGCGTGGCGCGGCTGCTGCGCGCGCGAGACCTCGTGGTGGCGGCCGTGGGCGACGGTGGCAACGACGTCGCCATGATACAGGAAGCTGACATGGGTATGGAAATTAATCGATTATTTGCTGCAATTACATTTTATTTCGAAAAAGTAGTGAGGTTTTGGAAAATCGTAATTTCAACCTAAAACTTTTTTTTTATTATGTCGACTGTTCCGTAGAACAAAGTCTCATCTGCTAAATTCATAACTTGAGATTTGAGCCTTGTAGATGTGACTTTTAAGGCTCAAATTTCAAGTTGTGAATTTAGCAGATGAGACTTTGTTCTACGGAACAGTCGAATTGTGATAGGCTTGCGCTTGACGATAATTATCGTCAAGCGCATCATTGATTATAATCAATGATGGAAAGTATTGATGAGGTCTAGGTTGGAGCGCGCTTGCCTAGAAAATGCCTATTCACTCTTGATTTAAAGACACCCACCCACATTATAGTTAGTTGGAAAAACGGAAGCCGGAAGAGCATTCCAAACTTTATGGCTACTATGGCTTATAACACTTATCTGAGAGACCTGCGTCGTTAGTATAAGATTTAACTCGATTGATCGTATTCGTATACTATGACATTAGCGTTAAAGTACAATGAACCATAACCACATTGAATTAGAGCTCAATTTCATGCATGCATGCTTATACTTTTACGTTACGGATAAGCTCCAAACTAAAATCGAATTTGAATTTGTGACTTTAAATCAATACTTTTAAGGTTCATTTTACTTTGACGCTAATGTCATAGTATACGAATACGATCAATCGTGTTAAATTTTATACAAACCCCACTAAGCTCAGTAATGAGCCATTGATGATGATGGTAATGATGTCTAGGTGTGGGCATCGAAGGTGCGGAAGGGCGCGCGGCGTCGCTCGCTGGAGACGTCAGCATAAAGGAGTTCTCGTGCCTCGCGCGCCTGTTGCTGCTGCACGGCCGCCGCTCGCTCATGCGCTCCGCCGCCTTGTGTCTCTTCATCGTACATCGGGGACTTATTGTTTCTACTATGCAGGTAATGAAATGAAATGAATACACTTTATTGTACACCACATAAATACAGAAACATATATACAGTAACATAAATTAACTTAAAATAAATGATGGCACAAATGGCGGCCTTATCGCTAAGGAGCGATCTCTTCCAGGTACATGTTGAACTAACGGTCAAATCTAGCGGATGAAAGCGCGCAAAACTCCTCCGCTCCTAAATATGTCAAAATGTCAGGAAAAATGCTGAATCTGTGTGAACAAAATGTCGAGGAAAATTACCGCATGCTTTTTATGTTGACATTTTCCCTGGTAGATCACTTTCTAAGTATAAAAAAACACAAATTTTTATAATAAATAAGTTTTTATTTCAGGATTTTCCATATCAAAAAGCGAACCAAAAATGTGACATTGTCTAAGTTAATGATAATTATAATGTATACCTAGTACATTTTAAAAACTTTAATATCTAAAAATAACCTAATAATATTTAAATATTGTTGCATACAACCCATTTATATTACGTTGAAACCTTTATTTGTTTCAGGCGGTGTTCTCTGTGGTATTTTACTTCTCATCGGTTTCACTGTACCCTGGTTTCCTGATGGTCGGATACGGAACTGTTTTCACCATGCTGCCAGTTTTCTCATTGGTAAGATTCCAGTGTTATATATGACTTCCATACGAATGTTGCCATAGTTAGTATTTTATTTGTTACCTATTGTATTACCAAAACTTTTTCTCTATACAGGTTTTGGACAAGGATCTTCCGAGCACGTTGGTCCTCAGAAACCCTCAGCTTTATAAGCAGATGACGAAGGGAAGCCAACTATCGTATAAGACTTTTTGTATATGGATTGGAATATCGATTTATCAAGGTACTTATAATAAAATTATACTTTGGAAAAAACTTTTGTAAAAGTTTATTTGAATAAAAAATTATTCTTTTCTATTCTGTTCTATAGTTTATTGAGACTTTTTGGGGCTTTCAGTTTTTTTCACCTAGTAACACTACTAGTATGTTGACCAATTTGGCAAAAAGAAAATATGACAAAAAAAAAGCCATATTCAGCACCGACTTTAAACGGTCTCCGATTACCTTGTCGGAGGAAAAAAGGGAATCACACTTCACACTAATATTATAAAGGCGAAAGTTTGTATGTGTATGTGTGTGTGTGTGTGTGTGTATGTTTGTTACTCCTTCACGCCACAACGAATGAACCGATTTGGCTGAAATTTGGAATGGAGATAGCTCATACCCAGGATTAAAATATAGGCTACATTTTATCCCGGAAAATTACAGAGTTCCCATGGGAATTGAAAAACGTTGATCCACGCGGACGAAGTCGCGGGCATCGTCTAGTAACACATTAAAAAAAAATTCCGTCGGGTTCCAGTTTTTAAACGTTTTTCTTTTTGAATGATAGGCGGTGTTATAATGTACGGAGCGCTGGTGCTGTTCGAGGAGCAGCTGATCCACATAGTGGAGATCAGCTACACGGCGCTGATCCTCACGGAGCTGATCATGGTGGCGCTGACCGTGGACACGTGGCACCGGCTCATGGCGCTGGCCGAGCTGGTCAGCCTGCTCATGTACACCGCCACGCTGCTCATCTTTACTTCTTACTTCGGTGAGTTATTGGTTTATTGTATAATATTCACACACCAGTACTGGTAAAATGTATTAGGCTCGTTTTTCTTATATTACATCATATTGTACCTGCATTTTGGTGAATAAACTATCTATCTATCTATCTATCTATTTATTATTGTGAAATCACGTATTTTGAAGTCCGGCGGGCCTAAATAGAAACGATGAAACCGATGCGCGACGCTAGTCCGACTTCAACATACGTGTACAAATTAAAATTATTTTATACTTTGTAGAGGCGTTTGAATTCGGTTTTTTTAAGCTTTTTAGTTATCATCATAGAATCAATTAATATATTCTCTGATCGCGAACGATTTGTTCTTATTCATTGAAGAGTTCCGTCCTCCATCACTATCATATCATCAGATATTCATCAGATTTTCACCATTTTTAAAAAAATTAGACCAACTTGACGATATTATGTCCATCCAAAAAAATTTTGAAATCGGTTCAGGTTCGATAGAGTTATGCAGTAACATCACCAAAAAATAAAAAACAGAACCTCCTCCTTTTTTGAAGTCGGTTAAAAATACAAAATAATAAAAGTGCTTTTTTTTTTCGTCCTTAGATGCGGATTTCATCAGGCACTGGGACTTCTGGTGGAAGGTAACGGTGATAACGCTCGTGTCGTGCCTGCCGCTCTACATCGTCAAGTTCATGCACCGCAAGTGGAGCAACCGTCAGTACAAAAACATTAAAACTAAATAAACATATCCCAACTCAACCGAGATCATATAAGTTAAAAAAACCTTACATATCCTTTCTCTAACTAACGCTATTTATTGCGCTACTGTATTGCGCGCTAAACAAAACAAAAGATACCGGCCGAATTGATAACCTCCATTTTGGAAGTCGGTTAAAAAAGGTAATCAAGCACAGCTGCACCCTCCAATTCTACGATGGGATGACGTGTCTGTCTGTGTGTGTGTCTGTCTGTGGTATCGTAGCTCCCGAACGGATGAACCTAAACGAAATTTTGATTTAATTTCCTTTTGTTTGAAAGGTGAATTAGTTGGGAATGTTCTTAGATATGTTTGATGAAAATCGATTCAAGATGGCCGCTGCCACAAAATGGCGGATTACATATCTTTATTTTAACGATTACTGACTAGCTATTGGGATATTGTAGCATGTCGGGGGTGTTTTAAATTTTTAATTTACACTTGTTAACAGACTCTAAATCATATTTAGTCTTTTATCAGCGCCTGTCATTTTTTTTAACATGTCGAACATCACCAATATTCCACTTTCCCCTTCAAATATGCGTAAATCTTGTATTAGAAGTGCGTGGACGCATACGGTCGATAGCGTACCAGTGTAGTTAGACCAAATCATGTAAATGCAGTTTTGTCGCTTCTCGCGAAAGCCAAAGCTGATATCGGCCGACGGCTCGATGTTTGGGTAATACGTCACTTTAACTTTACTTTTACATATTAATTACTTTAATTCTAAATTAAATTAAGATCTTATGTTACCTTATGAAACTCACAATGTTATATTTTTTTAGTGTTTCTAGTTTTTCTTACCTTATAGTATTTAATGTAGTATTTTTTAGCTAATTATATTTTGTTACTTGCACCAAATTTTACACTACTTGCTTACGTATTGATATATTAGTGTGGGTAGTTAGAAAATGTCGACCAATCAGATGTGGTTGGGTTCATCACATTGCACTTAGTTGCATCATTTTGTGTTAACATTATTAAAATAGTCTTGGTTGATGTGGGTACAAGATCGAATTAAAATCTCTTTAGGTTTTGATAAAATTAAATTTGTCAAAGTTTCTATCAATATTTTTTTCCTTGCATGATCCTTTTAACAGTTTCGCGATCAAGAAATAAGTTATTTTTCAACTTTTTTTTAGGTGAATAATATCGTTCTTGATAACTGTATTCCTAAACTGTGATATTACATGTCCCTCACAATGTATGAAATTTTTATAAGACATCGCTCGTCTCAATCCCCTTGCGGTTGGTTAAGCCTCCCCTTCACAGTGCGTCTTGCGATATCACTTTTAGTATGTGGACTTAATAAATCTCTAACACTGCTGCGATAATACCGACGTGGAAGTATTCACAGGTATCGCAATACTGTACTGCGACTTTAACAACGGATAGAAACTCACCAGTATAAGGGAGATCGGTTATAAGTTCTGAACTTCTTTTAGCTAATTTAAATAACTGCACTTTATTGTCTTCAGTTCAGTTTAAATGATTTTGCGGAGTGAATCTTTGCTAATATTATAAATGCGAAAGTGTATTTGTTTGTTGGTTTGTCCTTCAATAACGCTGCAACAGAGCTACGGATCGACGTGATTTTTTGCATGGGTATAGTTGAGGACCTGGAGAGTGACATAGGCTACTTTTTATTCCGGAAAATCAAAGAGTTCCCGCGGAATTTTAAAAATTAAATCCACGTGGACGAAGTCGTGGGCATCAGCTAGTCTTCTAATATATTATTAAAAAAAAAACCAGTGGTAGATTCATCGACGATTCAAAAGCACTGGTAAAAGTTTATTTGAATAAGAAATATTTCTATTCTATGCTGAAATGTAAAAAGTTCTTGCAATGTGAAGGAAACCGATGTAAAAAGGTGTTAAGAATAAAAAATGTATGTTAATTCTTTACTGACAGATAAATTCAGTGCCTTTTAATGTATCAGTATTTTAAAAATTCTTTTAGAATACAAATATGTTTTGACTTGTGGTTTTGACTTAGTATTTTTTTCGGTATGATATATATAATTTAGACTCATTTCTAGTTTTGTAAATGTATGAATAAATATCTTTCTTGCATCTTTTTTCGAATTCCATAATATATAATATATTGTATTATATAATATTATTAAGTAACGAAATACATAATGTATTGTATTTTTATTATATTAAATTGTGATGGTTAGAGATTTATAAAATTGTTAGTTGTTTTAAAAGGGAACTAAATCGGCTTCTAAAATATGTTCATTTAAGACTTTTTTGCCCTAAAAAAATTGATTTATTTTCGTGTTTGATTGTGCAGTGACAATAAATCATTTCGATATTTTTATTTATTGTCATTACTCATTAAAATTAATTTTTGTTTTTTGCTAAACAAAAGTTGGGTTCCTCCATATTATAAGATCGTCTACGATAACGATGTGAATGAGCTTTAACGCTAACATTACCCCCACCGAAGCCGTATTGTCCCCGTGTTTCCTTATGATTTTTTAAGAATCATTCTTAGATATAAACTAAAATGATACTGTGATTCCAATTATTCGAATAGATACGTAATTTAACATTTTAAGGACAATTATTCCATAAGGATAGGATAAAAAAAAAACTGAATTTTATTTGAGAAATTTTAACAAGGTACAAAGTATGCGTTTTTGTGATATGCATATTTATTTTTATTTTTATAGTTTATAAAGTTGTTAGAGATTTTAATTTATATTTTTTGCAATAATGTTCCATTATATTATGTTACTCACAGTTGACAAATTTATGTAAAACACTGTACCTACCTAATAAAAATTATTTCAAAGTACCTACATTCTTTTATTTCTTACGTATACTCGTACTCCATCTCACTACATCCAGTAACAATAATTCATTTGCTTATTTTTATAAGCAAACGATGGTTTTAAGATTAACGAACGCCGATCCTTACTGACCGTCACAAACGGCGGTTTCTACTTTGATGCAGGTACCATAAACCTAATACTGTTACTACCAGAACATTACCGGAATCATCAACAGCTGATCGCACATATATGGAAGTTTATGTAGGCATTGCTGTTTTGTATTAAATATCGTCATTTATTGTTTTTCAATTAAAATCGTTCATTTTAACGTGTTAGAGACACGTTAAAACGAATCACGAACACCTGTATAAAGGGTAAGTGTTTGCATGAACCTACTTAATTTAACGATTTTTCTTTTTTTGCAGCTATGTCAAAAAACGAAATTAAACATTTCTTTTTAATGTGCATAAGCTAAAGCGTAATCACTACATAAACATTGCTAAACAATCTTACAAATTTTAAACATTTCTTAAATAAATATGCCTTAATTCATAGGTACACGTCCTACAAAACGAAACATCATAAAAATTACATATTTTCTAAACTATTTCTAATAATAACTTTCTGATCGCTCGTCACCGGTGCGACTTCGGAGTTGTATAGGAATTCATATCGAGTTCTGTTCCTGAAGATCTGGCGTGTAGGGAATGCTTGGAAACTACGCGGCGTGCCCATGCCAGATCACGCGAACTTCTTGATTTGCGGCATCTTGATTTTGAACCGGTCGAACTAAAAGATCGTGCTGAGGTCGAACTGGCACTTCCACACCAGGATTCGGTTTCCTGTCCCCTTTGATACGTCATTACAGAATTTGTAACCGTGCTTGTCGAGAACTTTGGTGTTTCCGCTTTTACTTTCAGTGCTTTTCTTTGTATTTGAGTAATGGGAGTTTCTATTTTCGGTGGACTAATTGACCTATCAGTTTGGTGCACGTTTAAACCGTTCTGCTGACCATTTTCGCTGCTTTTAGATGGAGGTAGTGAATCCTCGCTGGTATCCTCATTGTCACTCATGATGACAGCCATGAGCTTCTCAGTTTTTTCATGCATATCGTAAACCTTTTGTGTCTTTATAGAACCACGTGAAGAGGTTCGGGACTTTGGGTTCGGCCTCTTTGCTCGTTTTTGCTCGCTGTAGTACACTGCGCTTTGATGAGACGGCAACATGGCTGGAATACTGGACTCTACTTTCGCGTACGATACATCATTGCACCTCCAAGCACAGTTTGGTCTCGTTTTACAGTTACCGGCATTTAAGATGTAACTATAGCATAATTGTAGCAAGTAAAAAGCGAGGCATATCATAATAACCACGAGGACATATAAACAAGGCGTCCAATCTGTTTGAATATTAGCGCAAGATCGCGTTAATGTTTTCCACGGATGCCATTTGGACAATTTATCGTTCTGATACTCGAATATATTACGTCGAGGTAAACCTTTTCCATAATTTTGTGCTGCAGCAGCTATACGCAGAACTCCTCCATATGCTGCGTACAATTTCTCATCTACGAGATGTGGAGCGACGTCTCTTTTCATCCAGTGCCAGAGTTCATTATTAAAGTTCACGAAGTCCGAGTGCCGACATGATTCCGGCGAATTATGCAATATGCATCTCGAGGCGGCAGTGTAATATTTCAATAAAACATTTTGCGAAGTTGGTGATACTAAATTAACTAAACCGCCAGATTTGAAGGGCAGCATTACAGCAGACGGTCTTAAATCATCGTCTGTTTTGAGTGGCGGAAAATATATACAAGACTTTGCGTCACGTTTGGTCACTAAATGGGAGCATGGATTTGAATATCTGCCAGATCCTATTCGAATCTTTTCAACGGTAATATTTGACCGTTCTGGTATACTTTTAGGTTTTTTCCAGCCCAAGCCTTGCGTGTTGAGAAATTTTTTCAAGTCATCATAAAAGTCATGTAATTCTCTGACTCTTCTATAAGGAACATACCCTGCGTAGAAAGCAAATCTGACCGTTGGGAGTATTTCACTTCTCATGTGCGCTCCTATAGTGTCCGATAAGACTTCTTCTAAAACTACCGCAGTTTGCTTATCTAAACTTTTTCCCGCAATTTTTAACGCGTTTCGAAAATACCTGAGTATATTTTTAATATAATCATCATTTACTTTATCAGGTGGTATAATTGGCGGTACTATACTATCTTCGAATATTTTTCGTGCACGTAATCGAGCTATGTCTTCCTCGCTCCAACAGTCAGCCCTAGCAAGCCGTTTGTAGAATATAGTACTACCCACATGGTTGCACCATGCTATTTCAGTAAGTAAGAACACGAACATGAAAAATAACATTGCATTTTTGTATTTTTATAAGCTAATCTCTCTCTGGAAATAATAAATCAATGTCATTGTGGACATCGATAGAAAACGTAGAAAACGACGGAAAAGATGATAAGCAAAACAATTATAGTCAAAATATAATTTCAGAATTCTCTTTCTAATTCCATGTGAATTCCATGGTACATTACCAACTTAGTTATTATTACTCTTTGGTAGGTACATTAGAAGTTCTTTTCTGGTCTGTGGTTCCTGTGGTTGTCAACTTATCATTTACATTTGACATTGACAAGTTGACAACCAAAAAAAATGTATGGCGGTTTAAAAAGTTGGCTGAAATTTTTGTAATTTGAAAATAATAATCATACTGAGGTTTATAATTTATTTTGAGTTATTCTAATTATTAGCTAGATAACAGCTAAGTTCTGTACAAGTCTCTTTTACTATGAATAAAATCTGCCTGTTTAATAAATTATTTTCTTGATCTGTGGTGTTCCATTGAAA
Organism: Hipparchia sbordonii; assembly: GCA_038048805.1. NCBI lineage: Eukaryota > Metazoa > Arthropoda > Insecta > Lepidoptera > Nymphalidae > Hipparchia > Hipparchia sbordonii. Next base: position 13,813,392 of record CM076099.1, on the reverse strand, counting down.
AAATGCATAGGGTAAGAATATTGCGTGATTTTATAAGTTTCTAGTTAAATAGTAAGCAATAATTTAGTTTAACGTTAATTGTACTCTAAGTAGCTGATGCCCGCGTCATCGTGTCGTGCGTGAGGGAACTCTTTTTGTTTTTTGTGGTCTATGAAGTATATCCTATGTCCATCACCAGGATGCAGGCTATCTCAAAGCTAAATTTCAACTCAGAAGAGCTTCAGAGAGAGCTTCAGAAGAATGAACGATATTAAGAAAACCACATTGAAAAGCTTTATACTTATTTATCTCAAAAAAGTAAATAGTTATGTACAGTTTCTTAGATTTTTTAAGTCGAACAATAACAGTGCAATAAAATTCTATTATTTTGTTCATTTAGGACATAAGATCATTCTTCCATGTAAAAAAAGCCAAGAAAAAGGCAGAGGATGAAGACAGTGATATTATACCTGAATCCCCCGAGGTTAATATTATAAATAAGGTAAATTATTTATATTTTTTAATTGTTAGAAGGCTCAGTATAGTTATTACTTATTAAGTAGTAACAGCATAAGTATTAATAAATCCAATACACAAATTTAAAGAAATTAAATTAATTATTTAATTTAAAGAATGTTTACACATTGTTTAAAGGAGGTGGGTTGATAAGGCCCAAAATCCGCCCCTCATACACTCGAAAAAAAAAGTTCCAGATTCCGACAAATTGTAAATGTATTTATATACTTGAAGATATAAACTTTATTTTAATATAAAGTTTAGGTGATAAAAAAAATAGCAAGTTACAGAAAATATTACCCAAAAAGAGAGTGTTTCTTTTACTTTTCTTACATTTCCATACATTTTAGTTGTTTTTTAAGCTTTGATTTAATATTTTAGAATGAGGCGCTCCATGAACCATGGTAAACGTAACTGATAATGATGCTCCTTTTTATAAGTTTTTATATGAGTATTAATTTATTTTGGTTCATGGAGCGCCTCATACTAAAATATTAAATCAAAGCTTAAAATACGACTAAAATGTATGAAAATGTAAGAAAAGTAAAAGAAACACTCTCTTTTTGGGTAATATTTTCTGTAACTTACTATTTTTTTTATCACCTAAACTTTATATTAAAATAAAGTTTATATCTTCAAGTATATAAATACATTTACAATTTGTCGAAATCTGGAACTTTTTTTTTCGAGTGTATGAGGGGCGGATTTTGTTGCCTTATCAACCCACCTCCTTTGTGTATATACAATCTTTTAGACTCAAGTTTTAGCCTATAACCCCTATATACACAGAAACAATTTCTGTACTTTACTCACAAGATATGTCTGAGCTACTAGTTTATGATGGTTTCTATTTACTGGATTGTGTTCCAACTTTTTGTTAATCTTTTTGTTGTTGATGAATATTTTGTTTGACAAAGACAATATTACTATAAAAAACCTACAAAGCTACCATAAGTATACCAGTTCTTTAAGAACTCTATGTAGAGGTCCAGAATGTTACTTTATGAAATAACTAGATGATGTCCACAACTTCATCTGCGTTGATTAAGGTTTTTCAATTGCCGCTGGAACTCTTTGAATTTACGGGATAAAGTGTAGCCTATGTGTTAAACTAGGGTATCAGCTATCTTCATTCCAAATTTCAGCCAAATGGGTTCATTTGTTATAGCATTAAGGAGTAACAAACATAAACACATACAAACTTTCGATTTTATAATATTAGTGTGATTTTCTAATATATGTACTGGTAATGCACATAAGACATTGTAGTTAAGTCTTTTAAAATAAATAAATAAAATTAAATTAAAAATATTTATTTTGACCAACTAGGATTTTAGGGATTGATAATTTAGAATTGTCTTGAGATTTATGTTTTATATTTTTATATTATGCCATTAAAATAAACTTCTAGAAGAAACAAACTCGAAAACGGAGACAAATACAAGAAGATTCAGATGAAGAAATTTTTTCGCCACTAAAAAAAAAACACATTGAGCCTAAACCTATTCTTAAAGAGGTCAAAGCTGTTGAGATATTTGGTAGTGCCCCAATCAAAAGATCAGAACCTATAGTTAAGAAATACAAGAAAGAAACTGAGACAGGCATACATTCTGATGAGGAATTTGAAAAGAGTTTACTACAGATTGATGAAGTAGATAACTTAGTGTGCCCTAAATCACCTAAAAATGAAAATCATGTTACTAAAATAGATACCATTGACAAATCAAAGGAAAAAACTGTACTTAATCATGATTCAAAAGATATTACAAACAGCACCAAAAACAAAGAGCCAAGTTCTCACAAAAAAAAGTTAGACAAAATAGATAGTGATGGTGACAGAAAACATGGACACAAAAATAATGATTTAAAAGACAGTATTAACAAAAAAGACAAAGAATCAACACACAAGAGAAAAATTGACAAAATTGACGATGATCAAACATATTTTGACCTAAAAAAAGAACAGAAACACCACAATTCGAAAGATAGAAATGACAAAGACGGAACTTACAAAAAGAAATTAGACAAAATTTACAATGATCGGACAATAGCTGTTGACAAAAATTTTGATGTTAATGATAGTATTAATAAACATGACAAACAATCAACTTCTCACAAGAGGAAATTAGACGGTGTTGACAAGGATCAGACATATATCGATGCAAAGACAGAACCGAAAAATCATGATTTGAAAAATAGTATTTATAATAAAGATGAGGAAATAACTTCACAGAATAGGAATTCACATAACATTAATTTTGATCAGATCCAAGTTGACACAAAATCTGATAAAGTTAAGAAAGAAAAAAAAGATTTCAGTGAGTTTCTTAAAGATGATGAAGTAGTTAATCAAAAAGATGTGTCTCTTTCAAGCGAACCCAAGCATAAAAAAACAAAATTGGACAAGAGCCATAATGATTCTGGTATGTATCAATTAATATTCAATTTCTTTACTAAACTAATGAAAATTTTATATTAATTCCTAATAATTTAGCATCTATCTATACTATCATTTGCTCCTTGTATGTAAAAATTCAGCTCTGCCATTTTAATAATATCCTGTTCAACCTGACAGACAAACATTTTAAAATGGGTTTTTATATGATTCTGTAAATAACCATATGACTAGCATATATGTATATTATTATTAAATATTTTGTTAATTAATAGTCCTAACAGATGAAGAAAGGCATGAACGAAAGAGGCATTCTGCTGCATTATATAAAAATTACCTGAACAGATCTGGACCTAAGCATTTGGGATCAAAAGAAATACCTGAGGTTAGAAACTTAGCAATGTTGCTTGTTTTTGTAATGCTTGTAATATATATGCTGAAATTTTAGTTATGGTTTTAATTGGTTCAAATGTTGTCGCAAAAAGGGTTGCAATAATTTGCATGTTCTCCCATTGATGTATGTTGACCATAACAACGTTTTCTTTAACTATTTGAAGATACATATTAGATACTAGCGGACCCGACAGACGTTGTCCTGTCTTAAGTTTTTTTACATCCTCTTTGACGAAATTGGCAGCACGCATTCTGTCAATGTTATGTCAAACGCCATAAGGTTACATCAAAAAAGTTTGAATTGTAAAAGCGGTTACATTAGAAATAATTTAATATGGTGGTTAATATTTCTTAAATTTTCTAATTTTCCGCGCAATTTTCTTAATTTTTTCTTTCATAAGAACCTTCTCCTAACAATAACAAACACAATAAAAAAAGAATTAGCGAAATCGGTCCAGCCGTTCACGCGTGATGCGCTTACCAACACATTAAGCGATTCATTTTTATATATTAGACTAGTAGGGCGCGTGGGTGCGCGGCTCGCTAAAGCGAACCGCGGTTTTTCTGGCCACCAAGTAGACCTTCGGGTCTTGATTATCTTTTTCTAAAAAACCACTCTTCTATCTTTTATACTCTCTGAGATAGACACCGTCGAAATTTGTATGGCCGCCATCTTGAATCGGCCATTTTGAATTTTTTTCAGCTCCCTGCCAATTGGATGAGGTTTCGAGTGATTTTTGTTTGGGCACCCTCAACCTATCTTGAATACACTGACCGTGCTCCTCACCCGTCTCCGAAATCCTCAATCATCAGCTCCCTCCATATTTTTCATCCAAATGAATTTTTGTCCTCTATACGAAACCATCAGCGGAAAGGAACGTATCAAAGTCTTGCACACATTTTATATGAAAAAAAAAATCCGCCATCTTGAATTTTTCTCTATTCATCACGTAGACCATCGGGTCCTGATTATCTTTTTCCGAGAAACCACTCTTCCATCATTCATAATCTCCGAGATAGACATCGACGAAATTTGTATGGCCGCCATCTTGAATCCGCCATTTTGGATTTTTTTTCGACTCTTTGCCAATTGGATTAGGTTTTGAGTGACTTTTGTTCAAATACCCTCCACTTATCTTCGATATCCTGGCCGTGCTCCTCACCCGTCTCCGAAATCCTCAATCATCAGCTCCCTCCATATTTTTCATCCAAATTAATTTTTGTCCTCTATACGAAACCATCAGCGGAAAGGAACGTATCAAAGTCTTGCATACATTTTATATGAAAAAAAAAATTCGCCATCTTGAATTTTTTTCTATTCATCACGTTAACTACCGGGTCTTGATCACCTTTTTCTAAGAAACCACTCTTCCATCTTTTATAGTCTCTGAGATAAATACCGACGAAATTTGTATGGCCGCCATCTTGAATCCGCCATTTTGGAGATTTATTTTAGCTCCCTGCCAATTGGATGAGGTTTCGAGTGACTTTTGTTTGAACACTCCCCACTTATCTTCGATACCCTGGGCGTGCTCCTCACCCGTCTCCGAAATCCTCAACCATCAGCTCTCTCCATATTTTTCCTCCAAATGAATTTTTGTCCTCTCTACGAAACCATCAGAAATTTTGAAAAGGAACCGTATTAAAGTCTTTTGTATGGAAAAAAATAAATTCCGCCATCTTGAATTTTTTTTCTGTTCACCAAGTGGACCTTCGGCTCCTGATCATCTTTTGCCAAGAAAACACTCTTCCATCTCTTATACTCTCCGAGATAGACACAAACAAAATTTGTATGGCCGCCATCTTGAATTCGCCATTTTCGAGTTTTTTTTCGGCTCTTTGCCAATTGGATGAGGTTTCGAGTGACATTTGGTCGAACACCTCCCACCTATCTTCGATACCCTGGCCGGTGCTCCTCACCCGTCTCCGAAATCCTCACTCATCAGCTCTCTCCATATTTTTGTTCCGAATGAATTTTTGTCCTCTATACGAAACCGCGAGTGAAAAAAAATTTTTCCATACAAAATTTTACAGGAGAGGTGATCAATGAGTCAGTCAGTCAGTCAGTCAGTGAATCAGTGAATCAGCACGAGTAGCTATATATATAGTAATTAATATTAATATTTAATAAAAAATAAGTTTTTTTATAGGTTTTTGAGTAAAATGATATGTTTCGTCTAGGGTTCGCCAGACTGTTTGAAAGATTGTGCGTTTCTCCTTACTGGTGTTTTGGATTCGTTTGAGCGAGAAGAGGTTGTAGCTGCTATAACAAAATATGGAGGATGTGTCAAAAGTGGTATTAGTAAGAAGGTGACTATTTTATTTCATACTGTTTCATAGTTCAAAGAATCAATATACTATAAACCTGTGCTTTAAAATGTAATTTTAATCACGAGAAAAAGTAATATGCCAGAACTAATAAAAAAACTAGAATCGATGGAATATTAATTATTTATTAGTGTCAAGTGGGTGCTATATATATCTTTTTAATTTTATAATTTAATTTAATATCTCTACTGAAAATTGCAAGATTAACAAGAATTCATTTCTGTAAAAATTCCAACCAATTCTCTGAGTTGATGAGTTGGGTGAAAGTTAAAGATCATCGAAATTCTCATACTGTACAGTATACAATTATACATATATATATTTCAATTATTCTTTAAAAAACTAGGTAACACACGTCTTAGCGGGTGACGAGGCAGGACCGGCTAAATTAGCTAAAGCAGAAGAACTCGGCATTAAAATCATTAACGAAGATGAATTTTTGAAAATGATCAAAGATTCAACTGATACAAACAAACCTTCAAATTCTAAAGACAATAAAAAAAGCAATAACATTGAAAAGAAAATCGCTAAAAGAGATAAATCGAAAGAAAAGAACACTGAATTTCAACATAAGAAAGTTAAAAATGAAGACATTAAAATGAAAGATAGTAAGTTAAGTTTGACTAATAGTAAAAAGGAAAGATCTATATCACCGAAAACAGTATTAAATAAAGAAGAAGTGAAACAGGAAGTCAAGTTAGAACCAGTTGTTAATGGTATGTAAGATTTTTTGGTTTTATCTTTAGTGTTTATGGTTACTAGAGGGCCATTCTTTTCCATGATTATAAACTTGGTTATAGCCTTAACAGCGAATACTTTTATACCAACAGGAAGTAATCAAGAGATCAAAGCTAGACTGTCACAGAATATTTCCTGCTGAGAATCTCATTGGGTTGAATTAAAAAAAAAACTACCACACCACTTCTGTGCACACTTGTAACTGTCGTGAAACTCTAAAATCATTTAATATTTCAGGTGACTCACATAAATCCAGTGATATATCGTACAATAATTCCAGCTTAATGTGGGTAGATAAATATAAACCCACCAGTGTTAAGCAAATTATTGGACAACATGGAGAGAAGAGTAATGTTAAGAAGTAAGTTTTGGATAGTGATTTAAATGAAATTGAAACTAATTAGTTGGTTCGTCCTTTAATCACCCTGCAGCAGAGCTATGGATCGACGTGATTTTTTGTATGGGTATAGTCGAGAACCTGGCGTGTGACATATGACTACTTTTTATCCTGGAAAATCAAAGAGTCTCATCGTCAGCTAGTAATTAAATAAATGGACATGCGCCATTATGTTTAGTCGGATTGTGCGTGTATGTGGGTAGTTCGACACGTTTTTGACGTAGTTTTGGCAGGTCTGTTATACTATACATTTGTGATGTGACAGAAACCTCAAACTAAACAAATTGAAATTGCTAAAAATTACGCTGTCTTCTTCCATTCTGAACATTATAAAAAGGATGGCAATATTGTTGTTATTGTTTCACAGGTTATCGAACTGGCTAACTCAGTGGTACGTGAACAGGAAGGCGAAGATTCCCAAACCAAGCCCGTGGGCCAAGGATGACAACGGCGCGTATTTCAAGGCCGCACTGCTGTCAGGACCGCCCGGAGTGGGTTAGTAATTTTAGGCTTATCTCTCCGTCCTGTTCCCCATTACTAAGGGTCTGGACCCCTTCCACCAAGAACTCTTGCAAATGATGTCGCGTCATGTGCCTCGGTTTTTGGCAAGGCTTCGTGGACCTTACTATCGAGAGTGGTGCGGATTTTAAGCTTAACTGGCTTAGATCTATACATATAATAAATTTGTAGAAAAGTGGTGTCTGTACAATGGAAATATATAAAAAAAAAGTAGCAGGGGTTATTATATCGATGCCGAACCCGAAATTGTAATTAATTTTTTTTTGTTTGTTTGTCTGTTTGTCTGTGTGTTTGTGCACGCAATATCAGAAACGGCTTATTCGATTTAGATACGGTTTTCATCAATATATTGTAGTAAGCTTCACTTAACATTTAGTGTTTATTTCATGTCAATCAGTTCATAAATAAAAAAGTTATGTCAATTTAAAGAAAGAAGAAGAGTACGTACTACACGCCTCGCGCCTGAGCGTCCGTGGCTATATAAAGCGCGCTGAGAGCCGCGCCCCGAAAAGACACTATTCCACGCGAACGAAGTCGTGGGCACAGCTAGTAACTTAATATATTTAATACTAATATTATAAATGCAAAAGTGTGCTTGCTTGTTGGTTTATTGGTTTGTTATTCAATCACGCAACAACGGGTCGATTTTTTGCATGGATATACGTGAAGAGTTAGAGAGTTACATAGGGTACCTTTTAACCCGGAAAAACAGAAACTCCAAGCGAGCGAAGTCGCGGGTATCAACTAGTATTTAATCATAGTGAAAATCCATTTCAGTCGGTTTAGTCTTTTAATTAAAATTACATTTTTAATTTTTTTTTTTTCCACCAATACGATTTTTTCATGAACAGGTAAAACAACAACTGTATCATTGGTGTGTAAGGAATTGGGCTTCGACATGGTGGAGTTCAACGCTTCTGATACGAGAAGCAAAAATCTCATACGGGAACAGATCGGTGAACTCTTGAACACTACATCGCTATCGGCGTACGCTAAAGGTTAGTGAATTAAGCAAAATTCAAAATTCAAATTCAAAATTTATTTATTTCATGTAGGCTACCCTGTAGCACTTATGATAAGTCACAAATCTACCACCGGTTCGGAATGCAGATTCTGCTGAGAAGAACCGGCAAGAAACTCAGCAGTTGCTCTTTTCAAAAAATAAAATAAACTAATTTTACAATAAGTAATAAACTAAGCTAAGTATACAGTGCTTCCACAGTGAAGCTTCAAAAATACAATACATAATATAATCTAACACATGTCAGCATGGGAAGTCAAAGCAGACCCATTCCCGTTGGCGGCACCCGTTCACGAGCACGACGCATGATCCAGCCGTTGCTTCGCTCAACCATATTTGAGGGAACGTAACAACCCGCACCACATACACACAAATAAGTCCTCCCGACTGAACGGTAGTGAGACCATATTTTTTTTTAAAAGAATATTAGCCAAGCTGAACATGACTTATATTCTCCTCTCCCCTCCAAATAAGCGGAAAGCTTGTGCTTGGTACGACAATAGTGTAACGGGTGGGGCTCGAACCTGCGACTTTTCAGATCGCACCTTAACCGTTGGGCTATTGAGGATTTGATTGGAATTGGATCGATTGTATTAAAAAAAATCAAAATTATTTATTTCATGTAGGCCAACCTGTGGCTCTTATGACAAGTCGAGAATCTACCACTGGTTTGGAAAGCTGATTCTGCTGAGAAGAGCCGGCAAGAAACTCGGCAGTTGCTCTTTTCAAAAAAAAAAATGTTATAATATGTAGCTTGTGAACAGCTGAAGCAACTGTGTAACCTCTACTTAATAAATATGTCTTTACACACTGTTCAAAATTGTGAAATGGTAAATTTACCAATTCTTTCGGAATCAACTCGACCCCTCATTCGATATTTATACGGATAATGTTTTAGGTGCAACAGGAAAAGGAGCTGTGTCGAAGAAACACGTTCTTGTTATGGACGAAGTTGACGGAATGGCGGGGAATGAGGACCGCGGTAAGCATAATATAATGATTTCTTTTTTTTAGGTAACTTAGTGTGAAATTTGGTCCATAAGACTCGTAGTACTCGACTAATTCACTTTCAACCAATTTGTTTTAGGCGGTCTACAAGAACTAATATCACTGATAAAGTCAACTTCAGTGCCTGTGATCTGCATGTGCAACGACCGAAGCACGGAAAAGATGCGCTCGCTCCTGAACTATTGCTACGATCTACGCTTCGACCGACCAAGGGTCAACCAGATCATGGTATGAACTTCTACAATATTAAACATCCTTTTCTTCAGAATAAGTGAAAAATTCGACTACGGTTGGATACAACATCCGTCATATAGATTTTGTTCATATAAAATGTAGCCTAATGTAAAATGTACCTGGCGAAAATAAACGAATACATTGATAACTCATTCATCAAAATCAGTTCAGTGGAACGTACGTAAATAGACATTAGAGACATTACATACATAGACTACTACAAGTTCCCTTATGGCCTTGCCGTCGGATAAAAAACAAGTAAAGCATCAGTCGAATACCGATCTGTGTTTATCTTTTTATGATCGAGATCAAATTAAATAATAATTATTATTATACTATTACTTACAGAAAAAATCTAAATCATTTTTAGCCTTCCGTACCTGGAAGGATAACCAATAGGCCCCTTTTTATTACTAAGCCTCCGCTGTCCGTCCGTCCATTATGATCTGTAATAGATAGACAGTGGACATTTTCAGAGAATGTGTATTTCTGTTGCCGCTATAACATCAAATAATAAAAATAAACTAGAAATTAAAGGGGGCTAACTAAAAACGTGTTTTTTTCGGCGTTTTTTGGTACGGAACCCTTTGTATGCGAGTCCGGTTCGCATTTGACCAGTTATTTCATTTCCCCTCAGTGCGCAATGAAATCAGTGTGCTTCAAAGAGAACGTGAGCGTCCCGAACGATGTCCTGACGCAACTCATAGAGGCGGCCGGACACGATGTCCGGCAGACTCTGCACATGCTGTCCGTGTGGGTAGCGGACTCCAGCCTCATGGACCACGACCGCCTCAAGGGGGAGGCTGGAAAAGTTAAGAAAGACATGAAAATGGTAAGTGGTTTTTTTTTTTTTTTTCACTTTGCACAACATTATACAAATGGAATAAAAAATACTATCGTATCTTATTCGTGCTTCTCGCCTCTGAACTCAGTTTATAGCGAACCTAATGTCGACTTGTTTTGTGGTAATATGAGTAGTTTACGTCGAAATCTAACATAGATATTAGTTCAGCCAAGTGCATCCTAAATTTTCAACTTGCAGATTTTTCTAGAAATTTTACTGTGCACTCGGGTACCCAGTTCATTTAGTTTCTATCTGTGAAAACCTATTATTAGCTATTAGTCATTTAATTTTAAGTTTATGTAGTGTTATAAGCTTTTGGTTTTCCAAAATAAATAAAATAAAATATAGAATAAAAGATGGAATAATGCTAAACCAGTTTCTCCCATACTATCGTACCACGTGTAGTAGGTGTCCAAGAAGAGAATCCTCACTAATATTATAAATGCGAAAATGTGTTTGTTTGTCGGTTTATCCTTTAATCCCGCTGCAACAGAGGATCGCATCGACATTTTTTTTTTTCATGGGTGTACTTGAGGTCCTGGAGAGTGACATAGGATACTTTTTATCCCGGAAAATCAAAATCGGCGAAATTTAAAAAACTAAAACGAATAACGTGATGCGGGAAAAACTAGTGTTTTATGATAATAATATGTGCTTTGTCCCAGGGCCCATGGGAAGCGATCCGGCGAGTTTTCAGCGCTGAAGAACACCAGCGAATGACAATCAATGACAAGAGCGACCTGTTCTTCACAGACTACAGTATTATGCCGCTGTTTGTTCAAGAGAACTACTTGAATGTCGTACCTCATGGCCCTGGGTGAGTATAGTCAACTGAACGAAAGTAGAAAAACTGCATCAATCATTCTTTTTTTTTTTTAATCGATGACAACATCCATCTATCTATCCTCACAAACATTTAATATAATATTTGTAGGAAGTGGGATAAAAATACTTGTCAAGTTGGATGTGAATGTAAGTTGTTTGCTATTACATGTTTTGACGACCTCTCCGAAGCAGTGGTGAGCGCTGTGGTCTTATAACTGGGACGTCTCGGGTTCGATTCCCGGCGGGGGCAATATGGGAATTTACAATTTCTAAATTGTCTCTGGTCTGGTCTGGTGGGACCAGTATAGTTACCACCCTACCGGCAAAGACGTGCCGCCAAGCGATTTAGCGTTCTGACACGATAGCGTGTACAAACTGATTAGGGGTATGGGTTGAATTTACATAGCCATACCCCTTCCAAGTTAGCCCGCTACCATCTTAGACTGCATCATCACTTAACATCAGGTGAGATCGCAGTCAAGGGCTATCTTGTCATAGAATAAAAAATCGTGCTATAAAAGAATAAGTACGTGGTATTATTTATTCAGATATTTCAGAATAGTACATTATGGTACAAGTGTAAAAGTTAGTGATTACCGCTGAGGCGCTATTGAGACCCGAGCCGTCCGGTGAGGGTCTTAAGGTAGCCGAGGACGGTAATCATCAATATACACGTGTATCATACGACGTTTTTCAACACACTTGTGAAGAAAATAACACTAAAATAGTACATTATGGTACAAAACAGTGAAAACGAGTTGTGAAATTTTTTTCGCAATGGCGGGAAAAATTAATGTTGTTCTTTTGTTCGCCCTCTTGAGATGCTCTTGAGGGCAGGCAAAGATCGACGACCATACAACCTATTCAGGTGTTTATTTGATTTAATCAGTTTTCCGGAATGCGGGCGCACCTTTAATGGCCATAGACTAAAAGAATGAGGTTTCTTTTTTTTTGGCATTTCTCTTATAGCCACGTACAAAATGGGGGAATTTCGAGTTTTCTTTATTACAAAAAAAAAAAACAAAAGTTACTGACAGTTTTATTTATTAAACACGTACATGTTGAAATTATCTATTTAAATACGGAGTTGTATGAAATGAGCAAGCAATAGGTACATTAATTTAACACGATATTTTTATAAATTATTGAACAAGATCTTTTTTGTAATAGAAACTTTTTTAAGAACACAGCAACTCACCCAATAAAATTTAAAAAAAAAAATTCTATAACTCACATTGTGAATAATAGTAATCAAAAGTCACAGTTTGAGTTAGAGGTGTCATTGTGTGCCTAGTTGCGGTGAACCGGGAGCCCCTTTATGAGCAAGTGTGTTGAAAAGGATATTTTTATTTATATTTTCAAAAATTAATTCTTCCTTGCTTTATTGTTAAACAGCAAAGCAAGTCTATCAAAGCTTGAAACGCTAGACCGCTTGAGTCGCGCTGCCGACAGCATCAGCTCAGGCGACCTGGTGGATGCGAGGATACGACGCAATCAGGCCTGGAGTCTGTTGCCCATGCAGGTACTCTATATTCAAGCTAGAGAAAAAAAATATATATCCAAAACCATTACTATATTCCCGTATAAATTCCTAGATTTTGCCAGCGATTGTCCTCTTGAATTAGGTTTTTAAAAACCCCGCGGGAAACCTCTGTATTTTAAGATAAAAAATGTAGAAGTCCTTCATAAGGAAAAAAGACGTATCTGACCTTTTTTTCGAAATTGAGTTAGACACATATTCGGCCAGTATTTTGTTTAAGGACATATTTGCAAAAAGAATAGGTATTAAATCTCACTTCTATACACGCACCGTTCACACGCACACACAGGCACAGGTGTAGACCAAGTTTTATTTACATCTCCTTCTTCTCCTCCTGCTCCTTCTCCTCCTGCTGCTCCTCCTCCTCCTGCTCCTACTCCTCCTGCTCCTGCTCCCTCCTGCTCCTGCTCCTCCTTTTCCTCCTCCTGCTCCTGCTCCCTCCTGCTCCTGCTCCTCCTTTTCCTCCTCCTGCTGCTCCTCCTCCTCCTGCTCCTGCTCCCTCCTGCTCCTGCTCCTCCTTTTCCTCCTCCTGCTGCTCCTGCTGTTGCTGCTGCTGCTCCTTCTCTTTCTCCTGCCTTAGTTTTGGTGTAATTTTAAAGTCGTTTCACGTCAAAAGCAGTAAACTGCGTAATGTTTCGGCGGCTGACAATACATTTGGTGTGAACACAGCCCAATCAAGCCAGTTGTATTTCCCAGGCAATGTACAGCAGTGTGATACCGGGACACTTTATGGAAGGGCACGTTGCGGGGCAAATCCAGTTCCCGGGATGGCTTGGGAAGAACTCCCGCGCCACCAAGATGAGACGACTTGCCCAGGAGATTCACGCACATACCAGACTCAGGTTATTACTCGCTAAACTAACTAATGTTAGAGACGAAGGAGAATTGGGCCCTACTGTAGAAGTTCATGGATAGCGTAATAGAGACAAAGGAGAAAGACGAACGCAGGGGAAAAGTGTGAAATGGACCGCGGCAGTGTTGGTAGGCCAAAGAGCAGGAACAATACTGCTTTTTTTTTTTAATATATAGACTAGCGCTTGACTGCGATCTCACCTGATGGTGAGTGAAGATGCACCCTAAGATGATACGCGCTTGCCTAGAAGATGCCTATTCACTCTTGATTTAAAGACACCCACATATATAGGTAGGAGGGGTTTTAGTCGGTAGGAGTCCGACACTATCAGTAGTCTCGGATGTCCATGAGGATTTCCCCTCCTACAGAAAAAAAAAAGGTTATTACTCGCCTACTAGCTTTTACCTTTTTGTTTAGTTAGATTTTTAAACACCCGTCAGCAACTCTTTTTTTATCCGGGATAAAAAGCCTAGCCTATGTCGCTCTGTCTACTGTCATAGGTCCTATACAAAAACTCACTATCAATCGCTGTTACTATGATACGGAACATTTTGTGAGCGAGTCCAACTCGCACTTAGCCGGGTTTTTTTACCATTTTGGTATGTAACCCTATATGTATATGTAATTTTTGTTCCTAAACAGTACATCTGGCTCAAAATCGTCAATATTCCTGGACTATTCGACTCACCTGCGAGACGCGATCCTGGATCCATTAATAAAAGACAAGTCAGAAGGCATCGAGCGATCACTTAATGTACTACAGGCTTATAACTTGTTGAGAGAAGATCTGGATTCACTCGTGGAACTGTCCTTATGGCCGGAGAAGAGGAACCCCACTGTACTGATTGACCCGAAGGTAAATATACAATCTGCATTTAAGTATTATAGGACTTTGAGTGTTCCTTTTGACATGTTAACTGTAAATCTTTCATTTAGTATGGACGTTTTGATATATAAATAGCCTCAATAGCCCAACAGTTAAAGATGCAAGGTCGCAGGATCGATCCCCACCCGTTGTACTATTGTCGTACCCACTCCTAGCACAAGCTTTCCGCTTATTTGGAGGGCAGAGGAGTCAAGTTCAGTTTGGCTGATATATATATATTTTTTTAATATACGAAAGTCGTACTCACAGTTCGCCACTACGCACATACCTATGGCACAATATTATGTTCGCAGCTATCCTTTCAAGAGACGTGTATCTAACTTCTCTGTTGAGTTGATACATATTAAAATCACTAGCTGTGCCCGCGACTTCGTTCGCGTGGAATGGTGACTTTCGGGCAGCATATTTTGAATTACATATTATACCGTCGACGCTCAGGCGCGAGGCGTGTAGTACGTACTCAGTACGTTAAAAATGTTCGCCGTGATTCTTTAAATTGACATAACTTTTTTATTTATGAACCGATTGACATGAAATAAACACTAAATGTTAAGTGAAGCTTACTACAATATATTAGTGAAAACCGTATCTAAATCGAATAAGCCGTTTCTGATATTAGCGTGCATAAACACACAGACAAACAGACAAAAAAATAATTAATTACAATTTCGGGTTCGGCATCGATATAATAACAACCCCTGCTACTTTTTTTTTATATATTTCCATTGTACAGACACCACTTTTCTTCAATTTTATTATATGTATAGATTAAACTGCCCCTGCAAAATCAAATCAGAAATGAGATGATCCATTGGAGATTTAGAGCTACCAACAGCTCATCAAGCCAATGCAACAGCCAGTTCTCTTTTTTGTTCTTCTTTTTTTTGAATTTGTCAGCGATAAAACATTCGTGGACATCAAACTCCACACAGGCGACGCAAGACCGAGAAATGTGAAAGTCTACAAGAGACTCTTCACTCTTCTTTGTCCAGCCGTAGATGTCTATTACGTGACAAAGGTTTTCTTCTTAGACATGATTGTTTAAGGTTTAAATTTTTACCATTTTGGAGAATATTTTGCTTGAAAACATTGGACTATCAATAAATTGTGTTTCAGGTAAAAGCAGCTCTAACACGAACATACAACAAAACAGCGAGTGCCCTACCCTACGCGCCGGGCACGGTCAAGAAGGGGCGCGGCGGTGACGACAACTCACAGGAAACCTCCCAAGAGGAGCCCGAGGACGTTGAAGAGGATAGCGATCCAGAAAATGACGCTTTGATAAAGGTACTACTAGAATTAATGACTAGATATAGTTACACTAGCTTTTATTCGCTGCTTCCCACCATTTTTAAAAGTAATCCAAACTGGTGATTCCAATACAAAATAAGCAATTTTGATTTTTTTTTTAATTTTTCAACTATTCTTTTGCGTTTTCCCTATTTTTTTAAACCACTACTGTATTAAAAAAAGTCAATTGATTTAATCGCTTTTCAATAATTTACATACCAGTACAAATATTTTGATAATTTTGAACTGTTTTCTCAGAAAAAGAAGAGTAAGGAAGAAAAGGCTGGTCCAAGCAAAGCATCAGCGAAAGGAAAGAAAAATGAAGAAGATAAACCCAATTCCAGCAAAGTGAAAAAGGGAAAAACTAAAACAATTAATAGTAAAAGATAAGGACAGAATGAAAAAAAAAAAAACAATCGTGATTTATAGCTGAACACTTAAACTAGATCTAGAGTGATGTCACTTAATGTGGTGTGGACTGTGGAATCACTGCATTGTTTCTGTGGTGTCCTACAGAAAATAATCTCATCATCTTCATCAGCAAGCTGTCAACTGAGTGCAGGTCTCTCAGAGAACAATCTGGATACTGCAAATGTCACTTGTCAGCATACAATAATGCTTCCTTGCATGGCCGCACCAATCATGCGGCATACAATAGACATGATGACGGTAAACAAGAATCAATTAAATTACGAATTTTACTCATGAAAATTTCGTGGGTTATAAAAATCATATTTATTTTTCTATTTTGAGCGAGACTGATATTTATTTTTATAAAATAAAACTAAAATACAGCAATCCGCCATATTGGATTGAACACCAATCAGAGCGTTAAATACACAATATCTATCTTCTATGAAAAAAAAACAGAAGTGATGTCATATTATCATGTCGCTCTTTCATGTAACTCTTGCATGCAACTCTTGATAATTACAATCATTGTTATTGGCTGAAATAATCTTGCTATTTTCTACCTGGTGTGAGGCATTGGTTGTAGCTTGTTATCTGACTGGAAAAGCCTTGCAGTCAAGGAAGTTAGCATTCCAATACTATGCAGCATATGAACTGATCAGCAGTATGGGTTTAATAAAACTGCTCTATCCTTACAGATTAGAGATTAGTCAGCTTGCATCTTGTGCTTAACATCAGGTGAGATTATAGTCAAATGCTATCATTGAATGTAAGAATGTAACTGTTTTTAGGCTACGGATTTGATCATTGCTTTTTTTCAACAATATTTATCTGTATCCATAATATTGGTATTCTAATACATAATTAATTATTATCAATAAAAGTAACTAATTTTTTACTACATTTACAAGGATGCCAAAATTTGCAGTGACAATTTTTTTTTATAAAAAATAAATATATGTATGCTCATAACAATATTTTTGTTGTAAAATGTTTCAGATCATGATAACACTCTTTCGTAATTTTGTTTCTTGTTTATAAAAAGTGGAAGCGGAAATCCATAATTTAACTTTAATTGTGATATGACTTCACTACCCATAAGAAGTACACGAAAATGAATAAATTTTTTTTTTACTTATAATTATTTTTCTTTTAAGCTTAAACTCATTGATTTCTTACCTTAGGTACTGTAAGCTAGCAACAAATGTTGCTCTTAATTTTAAGATAATATAAAAATTATGTAAACCCTGAACTTGGTATTAATTAATATGAATAGGAAAAGGTGACTGACAGACTAATCTATCAACACACAGCTCAAATCACTGGACGGATTGGGCATGGGCTGAAATTTGGCATACAGATAGATAAATGATGTAGCCATCCGCTAAGGATTTTTGAAAATCCCTAAGGTGTTTGAAAAATCAAGCTTACAAGTGAGCGAAACCGCGGACAAAAGCTATTTAATAATAAGTATGCTAAGCTACATAGTAATAAGTATACTAATATACTAAACATGTATTATTTAAATTATAAAGATTGATTTAAGTTGATGGGGCTAAATGTAGTTAAAAGGCGGAAATAAACAGTTTTAGTACCATCAAATGTTATGGTAATAGGATATAAAAGGAAAACAATAACAAGTAAATGATAACACTGATTTATTACATAATTGCACCTAAATATTCATAATCTTTTAATGTTCTAATCTTTGATGATTTTCGCCACTCGCGGATCATCAGGTCTCATCACAACATACACTTTCTTGTACCTTCTGTTATCACCGTCTCTTTTCACATACTGATAACAGGCGTAAGTTCCCATCACCAAACCTGCGACTGCCAGACCAGTAGAGGCTAGAACTTCAGGAATCTCAGTCCAACCTTGTTGAAGTAACTGACCGAAAGTGCGCCGGGTTGCTTGGGCAGCCATTGCTTATTAATGTTTTAAAAATATGCTAGTCGCAGATTTTGATCTGATTTTCACGAAAAAAAAGGGCAAAATAATTTGCTCTAGATTAATTTAATTTCATTCACGGTTTTGACAAACAGAACCACAGATTAGGTATTAGTTACTAACAGAACACTAATACTCTTGACAAATGTCAACAACGTCAACCCAAGAGAATATAATCACCACAAACATATAAGAGTAATCACTCCGTTTTAAGAGGCGGAACTTCAAACAAAAATTTTCTGTGGCTTTATGCATTATTTTTGCCAACTTCCTAAAAGAAAAACAATACTACCAACCAATGTAAAGAAGAAAGAATTTGTCAAAGCTAAGGATGTGATTTATCGATAGATACGTCTTATCGATAAAATCTTACAATACCTAACAACAAATGTCAGATGTGATCAAAGACTAAAAAGCATTGAGATTTGTGATCATGAAGTGTACCTGTAGGTACCTACCACAAACATACGTGTACCTACCTCATGGTACGTAGGAAATTAAGATACGAAGGTAGGTAGCTTTTACCAATTAGGTAGGTACCTATCTTATCAGCTATGTAGGTAGGTACCTACAAAAATAGTATAGACTACTAAATATGGTTGCCCTGTGTGTAGCCTAGTGTGGCCATATCTGTTTGACATTTCTGTTTTTGATAATAAAGTCACGGAGTGATTACATTCTCTTGGAATAAAGTGTAAAGTATAAAAAGAAGAACAAAATAATTGCACTATAATTATTATTGTGTGTATTAATTTGGAACGAGTTCATTAGCTTGCAACATAAATGGCAGAAATTAAATATGTTGGTCATATCGTGAAGTTTCCTAAAACTCTTATGGGTTACTTTCAAAAGGCATGGTGGGAAATTCCCGAAGTTATGGGGGCATCGGCCCATGGACTAGCTGGACTAATCATGGGTGCTTATGGTCTTTATAAAATTATAGAAAATGATGGTAATAATCCTGAATATAAAAAAATTTACATAATAATGCGACCAGAAGACCCTAGAGCAAAAAAACTTAAAAATCCTGTCTGTACTCAATTTAAAGGATAATTTTAAAATATGTAATTGATTAACGGTTAAAAAATAAATATTGAATTGAATGGGTAACCTTATCTTATTTTATTGGGAAATATAAGTAGATTTATTAAAAGGAGCTAATCAGAAGTTTTTTGTGTGTTGCGGATTGACTGACTAATTAGGCAAGCTAAAAAGCAAAAGTCATTAGTCAGTACTGGACCCATTCGGTTTCAATCACACTAATATTATAAAGGAAAGGCCTATGTTCAGCAGTGGACTTCCGCAGGCTGAAATGATGATGATGATGAATATTATAAAGGTGAAAGTGTGTGTTCGTTACTCCTTCACGACACAATGAATCAGAGACAACGGAGTGATTACATTCTCTTGGTCAGAGGCCACGAACACTAATGAATGATTTGGTTTGGATGAAATTTGGAATGGTTATAGCTCACACCCAAGAGAATATAATTACTTCGTTTTAGCTTAAACCCAAGATTAACAAATAAGCTACATTTTATTCCGGAAAATTGAAGTTCCCGCGAGAATTAAAAATCTTTACGCACGTGGATGAAATCGCGGGCATAATCTAGTAACACCACTAACACATATTTTTAATCACTCTTATTCTAAGATAAATATGAATAGTCCAAATTAATGCAATAGTCCATCCAAACTACATTGCAGCACTGACAGTTACTAAAGGTGACGAAACTGACGTTACCTATATTACGTCATGTGCGACATGAATGGATGACATTTATGACATTGCCAAACAAAGGTCAACACAAGTCAACAGTGTTTTTCGATTCGATTGCAATTTTGTGAATATTTTCTTGATTGCTATTGCAATAAATAATAATTATTATATCATAGAGAGATAAACTAGATAAACGACTAGGTAATAGCCACTTTGTAAGCGTGTTCCAGTGTACTGAGTCGTGTGTTAAAGAACAAAATGGGCTCTCGTTTCCAAGTTGTTGAGCAAGGGCCGCCGATTGAAGTTTTTCAACTGAACAAACTTTTTACTGAAGATTCTTTCAAAAATAAAGTGAACCTTGGTGTAGGAGGTGGGTAGAACTTTCCTAAACAACCTCTACTGTTGGAAAAAACATAATTTTTGTTACTATAAGTATCAATTAGATTAAATCAACAAACATATTATGTAAGGTGTTATGGAAATGGATTGCAATTACCGGCAAAACTATTTTTAGTAGTAACTAGTTGATGCCTGCGACTTCGATCCTGGGGAACTTGGGTCTGGGTTGAAAAGTGTTCACATAACATTTACAAGGTAATGCAAAAGTTCCTGCAAACTTTTTTGTACCAAATATTACTAAGGACAAGTACTATAACTTTTACTAGGAATAGGAGTAGTAGTAATCTAGAATAAAATTATTTTTTATTAAAAAAGTGAATACTTAACATGTATTAAATTAAGTACTTAATAAAAATAATAATTTTCTTAGCCTACAGAGATGAAAATGGAAAGCCGTGGGTGCTGCCTGTTGTTCGCAAAATGGAGAAGCAGATGGCAGAAGATGATACCCTTCTTCATGAGTACCTGCCTGTGTTAGGTGAGTATTAATAAGATTAATTATTTATTACTATTATCTTTCACTGTTCATATTTAAATGGTCATGGCATGTTGGAAACAAAGTACAAGTGATTGAGGGTAAATATAACATTGTAATGGTATGTTTGTAAATTTGTTTGTGGGCGTAGACAGCTAGACTGATGAGAGATGAACAGATGCTGGGGAAAGCACACAATATTGTAACAATTTTGAACAAAATCTTGAGTAAATATGTTGAAAAAAAATCATATTTTTATGGAAAGTCCATAGTGCTTTCTCCAGCAATGCAAAACTTGCAACTTGGTGAAATTGTGCACAGTCGACATGCAGAAAGACTTGACGAAAGACTTTCTTTGGTAATTTTATTGAATGATTTTGAAATAGGATTAGGATTGGATGTGCAAATGTCAAAAGCTTGCGATATTAATAAAATTCAGACTGTTTACTCACCAACCTATTCTAATGTGTTCAAATAATAATTGTTACGTCAGTAATTATCTAAAAACAAACATTTAAACACCAAGGTTAACATGTCAAGGTTTATTGTTCTCTCAATTTTATTATGTTACCAACATGGGAGAGCATGTTGATATAATATAATAGGTTTGCAATATGATGGTTCTAGGTTTCTAATGAATTCCAACTAGCCCTGCTATGCTTTTGGAGTAAGCCTGGATGGCTGGAGTTACGACTCCAGCAGGAGTGCCACATCACATGCGACAGGTGTAACGGTTTATGTGTTGAGACCTTCCTAGCAAAAATAAATAAGAAAACTAAGAATCCTATGGTATGGTATAAATATGGTTGAGCGAAGCAACGGTTGTATCATGCATCATGCTCGTGAACGGGTGCCACCAACGGGAATGGGTCTGCTTTGTCTGCCCATCTTGACATTGGATTGTATGTACCTATGTATGCATTTTTGAAACTTCATTGCGGAAACACTATACATAGCATATACAAGAAAACTAAGAATTCTATGGTATGGTACAAATATGGTTGAGCGAAGCAACTGTTGTATCATGCATCATGCTCGTGAACGGGTGCCGCCAACGGGAATGGGTCTGCTTTGTGTCTACCCATGTTAACATGTCTTTGGTTGCGGTAGGCGTACATTTTTGAAACTTCTGTGTGGAAACATTGTGTGCATAGCCTAGTTCTTTTTAACAATTGTAAAAAAAAAAAATTTTTTTTGAAAAGAGCAACTGCTGAGTTTCTAGCCGGCTCTTCTCAGCAGAATCTGCATTCCGAACCGGTGGTAGATTTTTGACGTTTCATAAGAGCTACAAGTTGGCCTACATGAAATAAATAAATTTTGATTTTGATTTTGATAGTTTTGTTACCTATTGTAAAAATTTTTTTTTTTTGAAAAGAGCAACCGCTGAGTTTCTGGCTGGCTCTTCTTAGCAGAGTCTGCATTCTGAACCGGTGGTAGATTTATGACGTGTCATAAAAGCTACAAGTTGGCCTACATGAAATAAATAAATTTTGATTTGATTTTTTGATGTCTGTCACAAGGTCTACAAAACGCGCATAAAGTGGATAGAATGCTGTAATAAAATTTTGATGTTTCTTGATTCTTCAGTTATATTGTTTTTTGTTGTCAGGTATGGAGAATTTCAGCAATGCATCCGTATCAATGCTTCTTGGTGCTGATAATCCGGTGATAACTGAAGGTCGTGTAAGTACTGATGTCAGTTACTTTAGTTGTAGCCTCTTAGATGTTGTATATTCAAATTCAAAAATTTTTATTTCATGTAGTCGAAATTGTGGCTCTTATGATAAGTCAAGAATCTTCCATCGGTTTGGAAAGCTGATTCTACTGAGAAGAGCTGGCAAGAAACTCAGCAGTTGCTCTTTTAAAACAAAATTGTAATAATATGTAGCTTATCTATCTTGTGAATAGCTGAAGCAAAGGCGATAGCTTCCAAGCAACTTTGTCATTAAGAAATTCACGAACTGTATGATATGTCTTTACTAGCTGGTGCCCGCGACTTTGTCCGCATGGATTTAGTTTTTAAAATCCCGCGGGAACTCTTTGATTTTCCGGAATGAAAAGTAGCCTATGTCACTCTTCAGGTCGTCAACTATATCCATGCAAAAAATCACGTCGATCCGTAGCTCTGTTGCAGCGTTATTGAAGGACAAACCAACAAACAAACACACTTTCGCATTTATAATATTCGTAAGGATGGTAAGGATACACTCTGTAAATTTGTGCAATGGTGATTCTACCAATTCTTTCAGAATCAAATTATAAAAGCGACATAATATACATACAAATATTCAGAATGCAGTTTTAGTCAATCCTATTAATATTATAAGTGCGAAAGTCTGTATGTTGAGTAACAAACTCAATCACGTCACAACGACTGAACCGATTTGGCTGAAAGGCACAGAGATAGATTATAGTCTGGAATAGCACATAGGCTACTTTTTACCCCGGAAAATAAGAGAGTTCCCGCGGGAATAAAAAACCTTAATCGCGTATCGTCTAGTGAGGAATAAAATGCAAGAGAGAGAGGTGGTATAAGTTAGACATACAAGTTGTGAAGTAACTTGCTGATGGCATTCTCAATTGAAACGCACAGCACACCAACACGTATTTTGTTTACAGGCCTTTGGTGTACAAACTCTGTCAGGTACAGGCAGTTTGCGTGTTGGAGCTGAACTACTGAATAAGCATCTTAAGTACACCACCTTCTACTATTCCAGCCCTACATGGGGTAAGTTTTTTTATTTCATTACATATGATTAATGTATTGAGTACTTTCAAGGCAAGAATGAATAGGCATCTTCTAGGCAAGCGCGCTCCAACCTAGACATCAGTGCTATCCACTATTGATTGTCATCAAGCGCAAGCCTATTTCGTATTTTAAAAAAATGTACAAAATACATACTACTGCCTGTGTATGGAAAGATAAATACACAAGTTTTATTAGATAATAATTTAATGGTTTTATATTTAACATAGTATTCGATAAAAAATATAATGTTTAAGAAAAGAAAGATATTCTATTTTTTATTTCTCCTGATTATAAACGAAAGAGAGGGTTTGTATTGACCGATCATAAGTTAATCTTTCAATTAATCTAACAAAATCGCGTGTATTTAATCTATGATAACATTCCTGTTTTTTAATCTAGTTTTACAATCAAGTTATCTTTATTGAATGATAAGATTAATTTAAAGAACATAATCAATAATGAATACATACTATATCTTCTCTAAAAAACTCTTGACTTTGACTAGAATTTTACGTATACTATCTAATGAATAGCGTAGAGTTATGTTAATTAACAAAACTCTTACCAAGACTGCTAATAAGCCTCGTAATTCTCAAGCCCTCTGTGATTAATTTAAAATTTTATAGAAAGCTTTTGCTCGCGGCTTTACTTACGTTAAGTTCGATTTTTCAAACCTGGCAGGCTTTGGCGCGAGATACCTGTATTTTCCCGGGATAAAAGGTATCCTAGGTTACTCTCCTGTTGCTTTGTCGCTTGACGGACAATCCAACAAACAAACACATTTTCGCATTTATAATTTTTATTTATTTATTTAGTGTGACATAGGCTACCTTTTATCTATTCTGGAAAAACAGTGAGTTCCTGCGGGATTTTTAAAAATCTAACTCCACGCGGACTAAGTCGCGGGCAAAAGCTGATATAATTTACTTGTTGATGCCCGGCTTCGCTCGCGTTGATTTAGTTTTTTAAATAGCCCGCGGGATCTCATTGATTTTCCGGGATATAAAGTAGCCTCTGTCACTCTTCCGATCCTCAACTATATCCATACAAAAAATCAGGTCGATTCAGGTTGCTTTGTTGCCGCGAGATGAAGGACAAACCAACAAACAAACACACTCGCATTTATAATATTAGTAAGGATAGTAAGGATTATGTCATGTTTACTCCCCAGAAAATCATCATCTAGTGTTCGTAAACTCTGGATTCACTCAACCACGCACTTACCGCTATTGGGACGAGAAATCTCGCGGTATCGACTTTGACGGCCTCATAGAGGACCTGTCGAAAGCGCCAGAGAACTCGGTGGTGATTCTGCACGCGTGCGCTCACAACCCCACCGGGATCGACCCTACCCAGGAGCAGTGGCAGAAGATTGCTGATGTTATGGAGGTAAGTAACACTGCATCATACTTTTTTTTTTAAATTCTTTGACAAGATAGTCCTTGCCTGCTATCTCACCTGATGGTAAGTAATGATGTAGTATAAGATGGTAGCGGACTAACTTGGAAGGGGTATGGCAGTGTTCAACCCATACTCCCAATCTGTTTCTACACGTCATCGTGCCGGAAGGCTTAATTCCTTGGCGGCATTTCTTTGACGGCTGGGTGGTAACTAGCTACGGCCTAAGCTGCTCACCGGACAAACGTTTTTGAGCGTTCTGCTGCTGTATTCTCTATTTTTGACATGTCTATGGAGAAAAATGAAAAGTTGTAGACTTAAAACTATCAACCTCTCATTTCGTCAAACAAAATGCAGGTTTAGCCACTAACATAAGATTAGCCTAGGTTATGTGCCTCTTTCAAGTTAAGGATGGCAATAAAGGTTGTATCAATTTATACTTAAATCTTCGTATTTGCAGTAAGGCCTTATATAAATAGTATATATACTTTCTTCTAGAGAAAAAAGCTTATTTTAACATATATATTTAGACATCTTGATAGCCTCCATAATGCAAAGCTAACGCTACAGGAAATCATGCTTGAATACAATTAAGTATAAGCTATACAGCTCAGCCTAACTCGTATTTTAATGAGATTACGTGCCTCATGCGAGTATTTTTAGCGGCAAAAAGATGGATATTTTAAAATTATCTTTGGGTTGGTTGCCAAGATGATATATATGAAGTATTTGTATGACCACTATCTACATATTATTATTTAATGCGTTTGAAAGTGTGCAGAAAAAAGCGTGTGTGTGGAAGCACTGTATACATAGCATTGTTTGGTTACCTAATGTAAAATTATTTTATTTTTTGTAAAGAGCAACTGCTGAGTTTCTTGCCGGTTCTTCTCAGCAGAATCTGCATTCCGAACCGGTGGTAGATTTATGACGTGTCATAAGAACTACAAGGTGGGCCACCTCAACATTTTTTTGAAAAAAAAAAAAAAAAAAAGATTTATAGATACCTATAATATTTAAAAGGGTTATCGAAGTGTTGGTTTTTATGAATTGTTTCAGGAGCGCAAATTGTTCCCGTTCTTCGACAGCGCGTACCAAGGGTTCGCGTCGGGCGATCTCGATCGCGACGCGTGGGCGGTGCGCTACTTCGTCAAGCGAGGCTTTGAACTGGTCTGCGCGCAGTCCTACGCTAAGAACTTCGGATTGTACAGTAAGTACACAAACATACCGAGTGGAACTATAAGAACTTCGAAATTCCCTTTTCAATTTTTTATTTTTTATTAAAGTGTTAACCTACACTTAAAGGAAATATCCTAATAGATTTATAAATACACTAGCTTTGTTTTAAAGTAGACGGGATAAAAAGTATCCTGGTTCTAAACTACCTCCCCAGCAATTTTCAGCCAAATCAGTTCAGCCGTTCTTGAGTTATAAATAGTGTAACTAATACGACTTTTTTTTTAAATATATAGATATCAAAAAGTCCGAGGTAGGATATTTCCCTTTTTAATTGTTCTTTATTTCAGTATATTCGGTTGAAATTTTCTTAAATTATAGCTGGTTCATGGTTTTATTTCTACACACTTTCAATACATGGTTTTGTTTGTAGACGAGCGAGTGGGTAACCTGACGTTTGTGATATCGGACAAAGCCCACGTGGCGCCGCTCAAGTCGCAGCTGACGTGGATCGTGCGGGGCATGTACTCCAACCCGCCGGCGCACGGAGCACGCGTCGTCGCTAACGTGCTCAGCAACGACAGGCTGTTCGACGAGTGGTACGTTTGTATTGTCGTCAAAAACGACGTAGCGGTCATCAAATACAATTATTTGGTGACCGCTACGTCGTTTTTCACGACTTCCCTGGCGCAGTCTTTGAGAGGAGACCTGCGCTCATTAGTGTGACATTAATGAGTTGCTCATTTTTTTTATTGGATGACAAGAAAATCCTTGACTGCGATCTCACCTGATGATAAGCGACGATTCAGTCTAAGATGGTAGCGGGCTGACTTGGAACGGGTATGGCAGTGTAACCCCTAATCGGTTTCTACACGCCATCGAGCCGGAACGCTAAATCGCTTGGCGGCACGTCTTGACGGTAAGATGGAAACTAGCCACGGCTAAATCTCCCACCATACCAAATCAGAGACAATTTAGAAATTATAAATTCCCCAATTGCCCACGCCGGGAATCGAACCTGAGACCTCCCAGTTAGAAGACCACAGCGCTCACCACTGCGCCAGGGAAGTCGTCAAAATTTGGAGGGGTTACTTGTAGGTTATTGGGAAGCTATGCTTTTTTAATGAGCATGATTTTAACATATAAACTTGTGTAAAGACAAGTCTAAAACTGACTGGTATTTATTATAGTCACGCCCATTCCCACGAACGACTTTCGGACTTACTTGAGGCGTAGTTGAGGAATCACGTACCTAATTGAATTTCTCATTTACATATTGTGTAAATCACCTTTCTTTGTGAGATAGTATGTAACATAGTGTTGGTATGCAATATGACTTTTCTTATTACTTATCAACAGGAGGGACCACATTAAAATGATGTCGTCGAGAGTCATACAAATGAGGGAAGCCTTAAGAGCAGAATTAATAAAGTAAGTATTAAAATAGAGAATCATTATTCAAGCATTGTGGTCGAACTTTTGACTATTTTTTTTTTATATACTTTAAATAAAGGTTTATGATATCATAACACAATGTAATTTTTCACTTTTAATATCTTAATAGTGTTAATATCATAACACAATGTAATTTTTCTCTTTTAATATCTTAATAGTGTTAAGATATTAAAAAAAGAAAAATTACATTGTGTTATATCATCACAGGAAACTTAAAAGCTCTATATTTTTGAGACTACTCGAAAATATCGAGCTTTTAAGTTTCCTGTTGGAAAAAGAGAGCGCTATTGCAACATGACGTCACGTTTCAGAAACTCCATAAAAGTTTCGTTTTAGAAAGAGACGGATACAGTTGCAGTAAAACAGCTTATAACTTATTTGTTATTTGACCGATTTTTCATCTATTTTTCAAATGTAATGCGGTGGTAATCACTTCAGTTGACCTGCCAGCTCGTTTGCCCGCTATTCATATAAAAAAAGAGAGTTTAGTGCGGTGTTAGCGTTACAAGTTGTAACATGTCCTCCGTCCCCAGACTGGGCACGGCCGGCAACTGGGACCACATCGTGAAGCAAATCGGGCTGTTCTCGTACACGGGGCTGACGCCGCGCCAGTGCGAGCACCTGCAGCAGGAGCACCACATCTACCTGCTGCGCTCCGGCCGCATCAACGTGTGCGGCCTCAACCCCGGCAACGTGCAGTACGTCGCGCGCGCCATACACGACGCCATCGTCAAGTTCCCGGCTAAAGAGTAAAGTTTCCTCTGTTGTTGTTACTGTACCTGGGAGGCAAACCTCCCCTTACGCACATGCACACGCACACCCACACACATACACACACCCACGCACACACAGACGCACACACGCACACGTCACCATCGTCAACTTCCCGGCTAAAGAGTAAACTTGCCTTTGTTGTTGTTACTGTACCTGGAAAGCAAACCTCCCCTCACGCACACACGCACACACACACGCACGCACTAACACGCGCGACGCCATCATCAAGTTCCCGGCTAAAGAGTAAAGTTTGCTTTGCTATTGTTTCTCTACCTAGGAAGCAAACCTCCCCTAACGCGCGCACACACACAGAGACACGCACATACACATACACGCACACACACGACGCCATCGTCAAGTTCCCGGCTAAAGAGTAAAGTTTCCTTTGTTGTTGTTTCTATACGTGGGAAGCAAACCCCCTTCACGCACACACACGCGCACGCACTTACACAAAAACGCGCGCGTGCATACGCATACACTCACACATCCATATACACAGGTGCTTTTATTAGTTGATAAAATCAATGTGATACCCGATAGGCTATTTTCATCTCAGCGGCTAGGTATCGAAAGTTGTGAGGTACAGATTTGGGTTTTGGTTGGGTTGTGTAAGTGATGATGACTTTTTTAAATGTATCATAGGATTTATTTATGCAAGAGACAAGTCAACAAAATCTTTTTAGTTAAATTGTTCATAAAGTATTTTATTAGGCTGTGCCTATTGTTTTTAGAAATTAAAAAATACGTGTACAAAGTAGAATCCTTATCTACATAGTACAATTTTTTTACTAGCTAGTTAAACATTTTGCATTTAATTTTTATGGCAGCTGAAAATTAGCTTATACAAAAGCATTTAAGATACAACACTTACTTACACAACTCACTCATATCGACAAATAAATTTTCGCATGAATTTTGAGAGACTTTCCAAGCAATATAATAATATTTTATTTATTGCGTAATAATACAATCCTGTACAGGAAGAATTATAAAAATATAATTCTATGCGTTTAAAGTTATTTGCTGGTAGTTATTTAAATAATAGATAATTATATATTATGCTTACGTCGAAATATTAATGTATAGGATTTACTGTACCAGAATAGTTTTGTGTACATTTATCTCATATTAAACTATTTAATACTAATAATAATAATATCATAGAGGATTCCTACTATTGTAAAATACCTTTTTACAATTTTATAGTTTTAATTTTTTATAGAATATACAAGAACAAAAAACTAGTGAAGAACTCCTATAATAGCAATAGAAAACGATATTTTCTTAAAAGAAAATTGAGATATTTTTTTTGGAAATGGTAACACTGCCATTCTCGAACAAATCGTGTGTTCAAATAATATTTTGGAACAAGAGGCCCTATTGATCATGATATTTTCTGAGGCTTTTCGACATCCACTGCTTGCTTTCATCTACTAATACATTTATTGTACCACATAGCTGAATATTACAGATTAAGAGCTTACTGAGGCCTAGACAAAAACCTATAATACCAATGGAAAGTATATTTTTATCTGTTTCGGATATTAAATGATACGGAATGGACCAAATCCGGCGACGCAGATAGATATGCAATAATGAGTCAACCCACACAACTCATCAAAACTTTATTCTTTTACACTATGTATGTTTTTAATTTGACCAAGGTTTGTGGGTTGAATCGTAATTGCGTATCTGCGTCCAATTATATTTCCATGCTTATCCACTAATACATTTTATTTGTTCATAAGATACATAGTTACTTTCTATTTGTTTGATAGGTGCTGTCGAAGTATTAGCATAATTTTTAACGCGTACCTTCACATATTTTATTATAAACGAAAAAATGCCTTTATCTTGTTTGTATTTATTTTTGAATTGTTTTAGAAGTTGCAAATATATAAATCTTGGTTACAAACAGATGTTTTTTTTTCAATCCTACGAACAATCTAATTCAAATTTTATATATTAAAGACTAGCTTTTGCTTGCGGTTTATCTCACGTTAAGTTCGATTTTTCAAACCCCCATTTTATCCCCTTAGAGGTTAAAATTTCAAAAATCCTTTCTTAGCGGATACCTACATCATAACAGCTATCTATATGCCAAACAGCCATATTCGTCTAGTGGTTTGAGCTGTGCGTTGATAGATTTAATTTGATTGATCGAATTCCATAACATTAGCATTAAAGTAAAATGAACCTTTTATTAATTACTTAGTATTGATTTTACAAATTCAGCGCAACCGATTTTAATTTAGAGCGTATCCGTATTCGTAAACGTATAAGATTGCATACACGATATTGAGTTCAATTTAGTTCGCTAATGTCATCAAATACGATTAATTGAATTAAATCTTTAGTAACCCTAGAGTCCGTCACATTTTCCCTTTAATTATAGTTATATAAATTATATTTTGATATATAAACAAGCATTTATTTAGATACGTTACATTTGACTAAATCTATATAAATTTTTGTTTGCAGCGATGATTCACGGGCAAAGTTATAGCAACGGACAAAAGCAACGCACACAGTCGCGTGGTATGCAAAAGTAATAAAGTATGGGACAATGGGTGTTTGGTTTTATGTTCGTTTTTGATTGATTGATATTTGTTTAAAAACAAAAGTTGCCGTTTCTGTAATTTTGTTAATATGACATCATAATTGGACGGCACATACGCAATAACGATTCAACCCACAAACATTTGTCGAATTAAATACATACATAACGTAAAGGAATAAAGTTTACTTTTGAATTTATAAGTTGTGTGGAGTGACTCATTATTGCGTATCTGCGTCCAATTATTATCGACGTGCACAAAAATAGATTAACAGGTATATTTTGTAAACAAAAATAAAACTTCAAATAATATATTGCATAATATATAACTTTTACTTAAACAAGAAGTAATAAAATAACAAATTGGTATTCGTTTTTTTTTTATTTAAGTTTTGTCTATGGTTCCATGGCTTCATTATTTTCTGTGGTGGCGGCTACTTGTGGACGGGATCCGAAGCGATTCATAACTGAGAAACAGAAAAATATGAATTTTAGATGATTAGTATGTGCGTATCATTTAGTGGCATTTTCACTACGCTCCAAATTAATATCGGTTGTACTGAATTTGTGACTTTAAACGTTATACATTTAAGGTTCATTTTACTTTGACCCTTATACGACCAATCGAATTAAAACTTACAAAGTATATAGCTTTGAACCCTCAATAGCCAAAGGTTAAAGGTACGCACTCAAAACTGAAAGGTCGCAGGTTCGAATCCCAGCCGTTACATTATTGTCGTACCCACTTCTAGCACACGCTTTTCGCTTATTTGGAGGCGATAGGAGGATATTAGTCAACTTCAGCTTCGATAATCCTATTAATTAATTAATCCTATTAAAATTATAAATGCGAAAGTTTTGATGTTTGTTACTCAATTACGACGCAACGACTGAACCGATTTGGCTGTTTGGCACAGAGATAGATTATAGTCTGGGATAGCACTTAGGCTGTCTTTCTTAAGGAAATAAGAGAGTTCCCGCGGGAATCCAAAAAACCTCAATCCACGTGAAGTCGCGGGCATCATCTAGTATTAAAAAAAATAGCTGACCTTGATCGCTGATGGAGAGGTCGACCATCTCAATGAAGCGCTCCTTGTTATCGCCGCCCACTGCCACGGAGTAGGGCGCGTCGGGGCACTGCGCCGCGCACAGCACCTGACCCACTTTACACGAACGCTCGCTTATCTGCACCGCTTCCGAACTGAATAAGAAAAAAAATAAATCTATACATATAATAAAATTGTAGAAAAGTGGTGTCTGTACAATGGAAATATATAAAAAAAAGTAGCAGGGGTTTTTATTATATCGATGCCGAACCCGAAATTGTAATTTTTTTTTGTCTGTTTGTCTTTGTGTTTGTGCACGCTAATATCAGAAACGGCTTATTCGATTTAGATACGGTTTTCACTAATATATTGTAGTAAGCTTCACTTAACATTTAGTGTTTATTTCATGTCAATCGGTTCATAAATAAAAAAGTTATGTCAATTTAAAAAATCACGGCGAACATTTTTAACGTACAGAGTACGTACTACACGCCTCGCGCCTGAGCGTCGACGGTATATGTAATTCAAAATATGCTGCCCGAAAAGTCACTATTCCACGCGAACGAAGTCGCGGGCACAGCTAGTTAAAAATAAATAGGTACGCGTCGAATTGAGAACCTCCTCTTTTTTTAAGACGGTTACAAAAGTGTATGAAAGACGTCATTAACACGTGCTGCATGTAGTTTAATTGATAATGGGGGTATTCGACTAAAATTGTTTTTATATCTCAGAGGGTAGGTGTAGGTTGGCAACAGATACCGGTTTCTTCTAGTGAGGGTAGTTTTATAATGTTGGTATCATTGTTTGTTGTTGGTTATTTAGTTAATACCATTACACTTGATGCTCGTACCGACATATATACCTACTAAAAAGATTATTAATATTAAAACAGCAATTTTTCTCTTTTCAATGATGAGGTGTTCAGTTAATCTTACCTCGATATGTCCCAAGTTTTCAGCATCTGATCAGAACTGACAGTTATCATTAAACCAGGAACTTTTTCACTCAAAATTAGACCTAGAATAAAGAAAAAATACAGTGGTGTAGTAAGATTCATTTTACAAGAAAATGTACTGAGAAAGTTTATAATCTTATAAGACGGGTGACCAACCGTCGATCGCGGCATGCAAATCTAGCGGAAGATGCGCAGGCGCAATGCTCACACTAATGTTATGAACGAGTAGATAGTAGGTAACTAGTTACTATGAATTCGATTTATAAATATATATAACATATTTATTATAATATATTTTAAAAAACTTCATAAGTAACTTATACTGTGTTATTTATCAAGAATTATGAAATTGGAAGATCTCACAGGGTTTCGTGAGTAAATAGATCTTAACTATAACCAAGTTGGCCACCCCTGCCATATAATGTTACTTGTGACCTTAGAATATTACCTGTGACCTCTTTCTCGTGTGCGCTGATAGTCCAAAGCGATTGGTCTTGCCTGCAGTCCACATACGCCACTTTGCCTTCGTTACTGCTCATCTTAAAGCATACATAGCATTTATTATTAACCAGCTTTAAACACTTCAGTAATCTTCCTAATTACATGAATAACACACTAAAAGGCTGTGAAAATTGCCTCAAAATCTATTTAGCGTTTTCAAAGATTAGTCCAGACTAAAGACAGGCGTGACAAAATTTTAAACGCATATTAAAGTGCTTTCTATAATTTGGCAGACTGTCTAGAAATTCCCTTTTTTTTTTTAAATATATCCTTGAATACCTCCTCCACCTCCCTAATCATCAGTAATAATCACAGTAAAGCCTACTGTGGTACTCTGTTATATTGAAAATACAAAAATTCTTGAGGAATTACGTGACAACGTTTTCACTTCTATCGATGACCGGCTAGGACAGTTGAGTCTCCGTTTCATTTAAAATGTACTTACAGTGCACGGATTATGTAAGGTCACTTACAGCAAAGCAGAAGGGGTTCCGTGCGTCCCACACGACTCGTTCTATTTCGGACGCCAGACTCCAGGCTTTGTGCGCGTCCGCGGCGCGACAGTCGGTGACGCGCGCGCGACCGTCGCACGCGCCCGACAGTAATGTCTGCGCCTCCAGCGGGTGGAACGTTAGGGATTGTACCTAATTTTATTTATTTATTTATTACCATTTACAAATTTGTTATACACATTTACATAATAATGCACATCGAAAAAACCACAGAGGTTACTCTGCAACATAGGATTTAAAATGAGTATGTACAAAACAATATATAACTAAACATACAGTCTCATTCATTTAAATAGGTAATAACAAATTATAAACATTGAATGGTGATGGTTCAAACTAACCCAATCAGCAAATCTTTGTCTATTTTTTTTAACCGGCTTCCAAAAAGGAGGAGGTTCTCAATTCGTCGGAGTCTTTTTTTTTTTTTAATATATGTTCTCTGATTACTCGAAGACGCCTGGACCGATTTGGAAAATTCTTTTTTCGTTTGAAAGGGTATACTTTTGAGGTGGTCCCATTGTCATCAGGTCAGGATCTGATGATGAGATCCTGGAGAAATCGAGGGAACTCTTCAAATTTTATAGCCACTATTGATAAACTTTGTAGTTGCGTTTGAAGTCGATTTTGTAAAAAGATTTTTTACGTTTACGTTATAGAGTTAATTTTACCTTGTCTTCGAAATAGTCTAATTTAGTGTGTGGAGAGCATTGATCCAAGTCCCAAAGCAGCACTGTGTTGTCTGCGGAGCCGCTGGCGATCACGTGTCTAGGAAAAATAGCAGTATAAGCTGAAATTTCGCTATTACAAAAAATTCAAAATTTTGCCAGCCAAAAATATAGAATAGACATAAAGACAGCTTGTACGTTAGTGATATACATAGGTTACTTTTATCTTGGTAACAGAGTTCTCTAAATCCACATAGACAAATTCAACATTGTTTCATTTATGCACTCTTCCAGCATCCGTATTTCCTGCCACTTATAATTTGAGTACCTTCAAGGCAAGAGTGAATAGGCATTTTCTAGGCAAGCGCGCTCTAACCTTAGACCTCATCAGTGCTATCCAGTGTTGATTGTCGTCAAGCGCAAGCCTATTTTGGATTTAAAAAAAAAATTAAGCGAATAAAACTAACAGACCCGCTCGTCATAAAGACTTACGTAAAATTTCTATTCCAAGACAGATCAAGAACAGCATCTTTGTGTCCGACGCGTTTGATTTTCCTCTTTTTGTGTGGCTTCTGACCCAGTTTGAAAGCTGGCTCTAAACAGTTCTCTATATCCAGGTCCCATACTTGGATCACCGGGTCCATACCTCCCAAGGCACAAAGGTTTCCTACAAAACAACACTCTTTAACTCTATCCTATCCTTCGATCACAGAAGAATTTTTCTATGATCGAAGATCCTATCCTACTAATATTATAAATGCGAAACTTTGTTAGTATGGATGGATGTTTGTTACACTTTCATGCAAAAAGTATTGGATGGATTTTGATGAATTTTCCCAATGAATAGCTTATATATCGGAATAGCACATAGGCTAGCTACATTTTACCCCGAAAAATTAAGAGTTCCCGCAGCAAACAAAAAAAACTTAAGTCACAGTCTATTCATAATGCAGGCCTTTTCTAATTATACAATAGTTCCGGGCAAAAGCCAGCTGATGTATATAAAGCCTCAATAGCCTAACGGTTAAGGGACTGGAAACTGAAAGGTCGAGAATTCGATCACCACCTGTTCCACTATTGTTGTATCCACTTCTATTTGGAGGGAAGAGAAGAATATGAGTCAAGTTCAGCTTGGCTATTCTTTTAAAAAAAATGTTCTAGAATTAAACTCACCAGGTTGTGGGTCAGAAGGGTCGTGGCTCAACCATTCGATGCAGAGTGGGAACCACGGCAATATTATGTCATGGTGCACATAGAATGAACCCTCCTCTTTGTTGTAGACTGAAACCAAAATAATAATCTAAATATATAAAAGGTAAAGTTGACTGACTGACTGACTGATCTATTAACGCACAGCTCAAACCACTGTATGAATCGGGGTGAAATTTGGCATACATACAGCTATTATGATGTAGGCATCCGCTAAGAATTAATTTTTGAAAATTTAACCCCTAAGAGGGTAAAATAGGGGTAGAAAAATCTCAGTAGCTACCAGACTGGAGTTAGAAAGTCAGACACCCCCGTGCCTGGAAGAGAACGTAAAGCCGTCGCTCCTTTTTTTTTTTTTTTTTTTTGAAATGATGATCTGCAATCAGTCGCAGGACTTTAAACAAATGAGTTGGGCAGTAGCATCTTGTGTAGAGGCCTATCCTCTGTAGGAGTCGGCACTCATATGTAATAGCCTAGATCAATTTGGCTTGTCCAGGTCTAGTATTCGTTTCTTTTTCAGGCGCCTGGGACAGTCATCGATCAAGAGCTGGCTTGCGAGTGCGTTCGGATGTATTTGGAGCCTTTTCTTGTATGTTTGTGCTAGCCCCCGAACTTCCTCCTTGACTGTGAGCATATTCAGGTTCTGGTGGAGTTCTTCGTTGGTTATGTACCATGGCGTGTTAGCAATAGAACGCAATATTATATTTTGCATTCTTTGCAGGATGTTTAAACTGGAGTCGCACGCGCTACCCCACAGCTGTGCGCCATAGGCCCAAGTTGGCTTTAGTACTGTTTTATATATAAGTAGCTTATTGTCCACCGATAATTTAGAGTTTCTACCCAGCAGCCAGTGGAAACTCTTATACCGGATGTTGAGTTCGTCCCTTTTCGTTTTGATATGCTTCTTCCATGTCAGCCTGCGGTCAAGATGTAGCCCAAGATATTTCACATGGTCACAGTGCGGCAAAGTGTTACTACCCAGACTAACTGGTGGACAGTTTCCTTGTCTTAGTGCGAATGTCACTTGCACTGATTTGTTTGCGCTTGCCTTGATCCTCCAGTTTTGTAGCCAGAGAGCAATCTGATCAAGTCCTTGTTGCAGAAGTTCAGAGGCTGTTACAGCATTCTTGTGACTTGCTAATATTGCTGTGTCATCAGCAAACGTTGCAGTAGTGATGCCAGGACTTGTTGTTGGCAGGTCTGATGTATATACAGTATACAGTGTAGGCCCAAGAACGGATCCTTGAGGGACCCCAGCATGTACACTGTAGAACTGGGAAGTAGTATCACCATCTTTAATCTGGAAGATTCTATCAGACAGATAAGAAGCTAAAAGTGGTACATAACTATGCGGTAGGACTGATTTTAGTTTGCAGAGAAGGCCTTTGTGCCAGACCTTGTCGAATGCCTGCTGTATGTCTAAGAAGGCTGAGGCACAATATTCTCTTTGCTCTAAAGATTTCCTGATTTTATCATAAACTCTATGGACTTGTTCAACCGTAGAGTGATATGGTCTGAAACCAAATTGGTGTGAGGGTATGATGTTATTTCTACTTAGTATTGGTGTTATTCTATGTAGCAGCGCTTTCTCGAACAGCTTGGACAAAGTTGGTAACAGGCTGATAGGCCTGTAAGATTTAATATCTTGTGGTGGTTTCCCTGCTTTATGTACCATTAGTATTTGAGATACTTTCCAAAGGCTAGGGAAGTATTGTGTTCTTAATATTCCATTGAACAGGAGTGACAAGAAAACTAGTGCCCTTTTTGGTAACTCTTTCAGAATTTCTTTAGTTATTAAGTCAAATCCAGGTGCTTTTTTGTTGTCAAGATCTCTAATTAATTTTGCTATTTCACGAGGAGATGTCGATTTTGGTGGGATGTCTAATTGATATGCAGCATTGATGGTCGCATCACAAGAG
This sequence comes from Hipparchia sbordonii, assembly GCA_038048805.1. NCBI lineage: Eukaryota > Metazoa > Arthropoda > Insecta > Lepidoptera > Nymphalidae > Hipparchia > Hipparchia sbordonii. The sequence goes on along the minus strand of CM076099.1, from coordinate 13,775,752 downwards.
TCCTCAAAGTTGTTATTCCCTGCTTCATTGGGTGTGAATACTGTAGCTAGGTGTTCAGCAAAAGCATTAACCTTCTCTTGGCTACTTCTTGCCCAGGTACCATTCATTAACTTTATAGGCGGTTTTGCTTGAATGGGTCTATTAACAGAGTTTGTCAGCTTCCACAGTGAATAATTTGTAGCAACCGTTGGTGTGGCTGTTGCAAGTTTGTGCTCTATTGTGCTGTCTTGTATCTCTTTTAACTTCCTCTTTAACTCTTTACACGCTTTATTAAAGGCTGTTTTATCAGAATGATGTCTGCTGGTATGCCATATTCGTCGCAAGCGTCGTTTTTCTAGGATTTGAAGCTTTACTTGCATAGGAATATTTTCACAGATGACATCATTTCGCTGACTAGGTGTACTTCTCCAACACGCCTCTTGTATAAGCGTAGTTATATGATGCGTCGCATTGTCAATATCTTCTGGTGTTTTCAAAGCTATATTTAGTTTGATATTTGCTTCCAATAACTCTCTGAATGAGTTCCAATCTGTGTATTTGCTGTACAAGATTTCTGGTTTCTCGTTATGTATGATGGTCGTGCTTACAGTTAATAAGACTGGTGTGTGGTCGGAAGAGCTATCATAGCACGATTCAGCTTTGAAGTAATGTTGGGACAGTCCCTTCACAATAAAGAAATCCAAGAGGTCAGGGATTTTGTTCCTGTCTGTTGGCCAGTATGTTGGTTCAGCAGTCGAGATAGGCATAAGGTGGTTAGAAATTATAGATAGATTCAATTGCCTGCCCCTTGCCGTCGCTCCTGCGCCTGATATTTTTACCTGAGTAGATATGGCACGCAATGGAGGGTAGTGTGTATCACTCTATGTATACATACATACATAGACTTATGTGGCGCTCTGGAGACCAAATGCGTGGACTGATTTTGATGATTCTTATAATATCTATCTGGCCGTGTCGGACTTCCGTCCCATCGAACTATGACATTAATAAAACACAGAGTGCACTTGTGTTTACACACACTTGTGCACTTTAATATCTCCTACCTGATGGCTAATCTCTGAGGTTGGCCGCTGTGACTGGATTCAGTCGGGAGGATATTTTTTTTTTTTTCAAAAAACAAGTGTCTGTATGTTTAATTTATGTTAATAAATAGCTTACTGTAAACTTCTAGTATACTGGCATCAGCCTCCACGTGGCCCACTAGCAAGAGGTTGTCATCAGGTTTGATGATGTCGTCTTCTTCATCACTGTCAGGACCTTCTGTCTAGTCACAATCGAATTCTTTAATTAGTTGTGTCCTTAAAATCTCATAAGCCACTTTTAATGTCTCTGTATAAAGTAAATGATTAGGGTTTTGCTAATCTGTTTCTATCAAATTCCTTAGTAAAATCTTTTATACAAATAAATTAAATATTTGTTTTAAGTTGGTTAATTTACATATATAGAAGGAGTGAGGAGTATCACATAAAAGCCAAAAACATTTTTAAGAAGTATTTTCATTAAATTTTTTGTACAAGTATTGTGAAACCTGTTTCTTCTTTAAATAGTCAAACAAATAAACTTAACTTACTCTAATTTGTACATTTTCACCCAAGTCAATGTTTGGTAGGGTTGCTATTGTGCCTATGCCGATAGGATTATCTGAAAAGAAAACAGACTAAAAGGCATAGGAAACTTGTGTAATTTGACTACTTAACAACTTGAATAACAACAAAGTAAAAAATTAAAATAAAATTGGAGGCAATGCAAGTAAAAAAAAAAGTTCTGCAAGTGCTACAAATGTTCATGGGTGGCGGTAATCACTTAACATCAGGTGACCCGCCTGCACGTTTGCTCACTAAAAATATATAAAAAACTATAGCTTTCCTACGTTACTAAGTTTTCCTTCACCCGTTAAAGCAAGTGATATTTAATTACTTTAAAGCACACACCACCAAAAATTCAGAGATGTGTGCATGGAATTTAATCCCAGACCCCCAAAAATGAGGTAGGAATTTAACCACTAGTTTATAAATGCTTGAACTTAATATTAAACTCGAAAAGAGTAACTTTTTCAAACCAACTTGAGTCTTCCTGGTCATAATTTTCAAAATTGAACTCATCATTGGGGTCTGCTGGTGGAGGTCTCGCGCTGCTGACATTGTCATCCTCTTCATCACTCTGATCATCCCCTTGTTCTGTTATCCTTCAAATATGTAACAACCCTTATTATTTCCTTATTAATATTATAAAAGTGAAAGTGGGTTGGTTCAATGGTTTATCCTTCAATCACATAGCAACAGGTCAGCTGATAGATGTGATATATTAACATAGGTAATTTTATTAACCCCAATCAATCAGAAATTGGAAACACATGGCTTGTAGTTGAAAGGAAATACTGTGTATTAAAGAATTTATGGAATTTTTTGTTTAAGAGCCAATAGATGTGGCATAGTGAAAGATTTCTATAATCTCAGAAAACTCAAATTGATCAAAAAATTGTTTCTGGATTGTAACTTTAATTTTTTTTATGCAAAAAGCATAAACCCATTTGACCATTCAATGGAAAAAATAAGATTACCTATTCTAAAATAAATATGTATTTAATTTGACAAACTATATTTTCTGGGCAAAAGGACCCAATCTTTTTGTGGAACAACATGCAGTTATTTGTGGATGAAAGTTCAGGCAGCTATAATAAAACTGTTTACACATGAATTAAAAAAACAAAATTCAAAATTATTTATGCCAACTTGTGGCTCTTATGACAACAATAGAACCCGTCAAACTTGACCAGTCGTGTGAGTTTTGCCAGAACTTCTAGCTAGATTGGTAACTCTTGGTAACACTTACCGTAACTCATCAGCTGTCTGTTTAATTATATTTGCCAACTCATCTTCTGTTAGTTCAATCTGTAACAGATTATAAAGAAGGCATCAAGAACTCATTCATTATCATTTTAATTATTTCTTTTAGTATGTAAGCTTTATTCTGGTGGCTTGTATCAACTAAATGGAGTCATGTCTTATTTTATGCCATGCCAGACTGTGTTCAACAGACTGAGTACTGTCAAAGTTTCATTATTCCCACATTTGCAATACAACTGTCTGCATAACCAATGGTAAGGATTTTCGGGTGCAAGTATTTCTGGATGGTTATAAAAAAAACCACAAACGTTTCACATACTTTTTACCTGTTTTTGACAACCAATCTTATTACTAGAGTAATAATTGACATATTAACGTTTCGTTTCATTTTATGTAATTTTTAGTGAATATAATTAATGTAGTAATCAATTCAAAACGCATTGCCGACACCCATAAATAGTCAAAAAGGTTCAAACTTATCCCTCACCAGGTCCCTAAACTGAAAAAATAATTAAAGTCTAGTACCAGACTACAATAGCCGACCCTTCATATTTGACTAGCCAAGACCATTACCTAATTGATCTAAGCGTGGGTTTGTTCAAGCAAATACATTTTGTCCTGTCCGTGGTTAAGTCGGTCCATCACAGAACATCAATCTTTATGATTGATGTCAATCTTAAATAAGTAAGTTCCTTAAATTTCACAGTATCTGATGGTTTCTAAGTCACTGTGGTGCGGACAATTTAATTATTTGTGAGATCAAGATTCTTAAGCTTGTATTTTCTACAGGAGTTTCAGTAAAATAAACAATTTATTTGGAATATTCTACTGTAAACTTTACCTTTTCTGGCACAGCTTTTGCTACTCCACGCCGCACAAAATGCATGCATGATGCCAGGCTTACGTTTGGTGCACTTTCCTCTTCCATTTTGTAACATACAAAGTTAATAGTAGCTGGAATATGTAATATTATTTTAATTAGAATTTAGATAAAACAAGACCTTTAAAATAGGTTAAGTTCATCCACATTTATTTGACATTTGACAATGACAAAATTTGTCAGACAAATTGACAAAATGACAGTTTTAGTTGACATCTCACATCATATTTGATCATGGAAGTAGTAGGTAGGTACCTATGTAGGTAGTTCTACAGTCTACCAGTCTCGTAGAGTTGTACATAAGAACACCCACGTGTTAGAGTATATAGACAAAGTAATTTTTTTAAATTTATTTACGGCCTGGATTCTAGTCTTTTGAGGCAGACAAAGACAAGAGAGATAAAAGACTATTATCCCCACTATCTTATTCTCTAACCTCTACGAAAGCGATATATATATTCTCAAAAAGAGCGAAAGACCTTTTCTTCGATTATCACCAACAGCCAACAGCAGAGTTAAATACCTAGTCTACCTATCTATATTACCTATAAAATATATTTTTTTCAAATATTTTAGTGCTTGTCGTCTGTAGCATCGGTGGCATAGACAAAGTAAAAAGAAAACGGAGTGGTTTACATTCTCTTGGGTAAAAAAACACTGTGGTACCTACGAGGCGAAATACTTCTTTTTCTTCGATCATCGCAAACAATTAGGTAAATACACAAGGTAAATATTGATAATAATATTTTTTTCAACACATTCAAAAATAATAATAATTTTGGTTAGAGCTTAGTTCTAGTGATTGTATGTTATATGATTTGTACGATAACTAACATTTTTTTAGTGAAGTCCCAATAATCATATTCTGAATTTTCAGGATAAAAACTCGATCTTCAAGAAAACTGGTAATAATTTTATTGATTTACAAAGTGTATAATATTTATCTGGCAGTAATTTATAATTAATGCATTGTGTGGAACAATATGTAAAACATACCAAAAAAATATCAACTTTGCTAGCTTTTTTGTCTATGGTTATGTCAAACATTTTCAATTTATGAATTGATCCTAATAATGTCATAATGTCATGTTACTTAAACAATTTTTATTGAGTTTTTTTATCGTGAATATTATTATTTACGAGAATGTATGTGTCGTTGGCAGTGATCTAGAATGAGTGAATGTGGGTTTGCTTCAAACGACGGTGCAAATGAGGTTACGATTTTAGAATGCCGTACATGTTTGCATATAATGAGTCCAGACGCTGTTTTGTTCAATATCTTCGAAAGGTGGACTCCGCCGTGGGATGGGATGGCGAATACTATTGCCGAAGACCTGGAGATACTTGCTAACGTTAAGGTATGACATGTTTTAATACTCATAGGTGTTTATTTACACACTTCTCAACTATTTGAAATTAGTGCTAACATTCTTACATACCTAGTTGCTTAGTCCACGAGATATACGTTTTTTTGTACCGAAAAACTTCCTATAGTATTTAAAATTATAACTCGAGTTTGTAAATAATAATTGAGACAGGTCAAATATAGATTACTCTGGTAGATTCATCGACGGTTCAAAAGCACTTGTAAAAGTTTATTTGAATAAAAAATATTTCTATTCCATTCTATTATTTATTTGAAACTTAAATTGTCAAATTTGACTGTATTGCATAAACTAAAATTTAGTATAACAGAAGAAAATGATTGCTCTTATAGTTTACAATTTATATGTAAAGAATTGAAGTTAATGATGAAGTAGGTATACTTTATAACTTTACATAGGTTGAGATTTCAAATAAAACATTCTGGGAGGTAAAAATAAACTAAATTTTGTTTTTATAATTATAAATCATCTGACTTTAAAGTGCCTATCTCTGCACATTCTCACCAGGGCTATGACAGCTTAGTTCCAAAATGTGTCGTTTTGGCGCTGCAATCGTTCGCTTAGCCACAGACATAGGTACCACTCGGTACCACTCGCCATTGTATTATCTTTGCTCGCCATCTTCAGTCGTTATTTGTTTTTGTTAATTGTTATTTTCAAATTCTCCTACGTTTGCGTGCAAAGATTACAATATTATTTTATACGTGCTTGCATCTTGGTTGTTAGGATTGTGGTCGCGAAACGTGAAAGTATCGTCGTGGGACCAATTAAGTGTTGTGTCGGTGGTTGAACCTCAACTAATGAGACGCATAAGCTTTATTGTTTTCCCGGGAACGATTCCGTAAGAAATTTGTGTATGTGACCAAGGATCAACATTTAGAACAGCAATCAAAGCTTTTAGGGAGAACACAGTACGAGAACGAATCATTCAGAACATCAAAGATGGTAAGAGTGTTTCATTTATACAGTTCTCTTTTTAAAGGTGTTTGAAGATTTTAGTATGGAAGGTGGCCTATAAACAGTCATGATCTTGATCTTTTCAAAATTGCTCTTGCACTTTGAAACCCTAATAAATAAAAAATAGAGATTTAGTCTTAAGTATTAAAAAGCTTATAATAAATAGAATGCCAACATTAAACTACTTTATTTTCTTTTCAGATGGTACCATCAATATTGCTGGGCATAATCTCTGGGTAAATTAAGGCACACAAGGACATTGCCAAAATTAACTGCACATCATGTAAACCCTGACAAAATAAAAAAAATAAAAGTCAGCGTTGCTCCTCAGGTGTTCAGTGCTTGAACCGCTGCAATGCTAAAATACACTAATGCACTCAGTAAGTATATAAAGTATGACTGAATTAGCATACAATTATTAAGAGTACCCGATGCCTATAATAATAATCTATATATATAAAAGAAAGACGTGCTAGTTACACTATTTATAACTCAAGAATGGCTGAACCGATTTGGCTGAAAATTGGTGGGGAGGTAGCTTAGAACCAGGAGACGGATATAGGATACTTTTTATCCTGTATACTGATAAAGATGAGTTTGTTTGAACACTTATAAGTCTAAAACGGCTAGATTGATCTTCATGGTTTTTTGTTTGTTATATTTGTCTCCGTCCCGAATAGCAGAATAACTTTTAAAATATCAGAAAAATTCACGAAAACAATTATTATGAAAAAAATTCATTTTTTCATACATTTTGTATTGAACGGGGTTTTTGATGGCAAAGAAGTGACCTTTTGCCCCGGAAAAACAGTAACCTAAGTCACGCGGACGAAGTCGCGGGCATCATCTAGTTATTATTAATATAATTATCTCTATTTCTATGTAAAGAGCATAATTTACAAGAATATTAGTCACAAATCTACCATGTTTTATAGTTAATGTTAAGAATAATATTACTGGTTAAATAGATGATGGTTAATTATAAAAAAATTCAATATACATACTTTACTCATTTCTATCTTTATTTAATATTTTTCAGATAACTTACACACTGGAAAGACAAACAGTATGGAGACAACAGCAGAAGTTTTAGAATTTTTTGACAAACTTTTTGATAGTGTCAATTGCTATCCAGGCGGTGCAGCGAAAGGAAAACTGCGTAAAGCAGTGAAAAGGAATTTGTTTTATATAAAGTTTTGGACAGAAGCCATTATAAAATTGAAACAATTAACATTTGAAGACACTACTAGTAAACTAGTAATACAAACAGGAAAACCTCGACTTGTGCGTATTCCATCCCTAGAAAGTTGGATCAGAACCTTAGAGAGCTTTATAAGATTGTCTAAATTATTATTTAAAAATTATAACATAGAGTATTTTTATCCCAGATTGATAATCAATTGTTTAAAAACTTACACAAGCAACTCTATGGATGATAATTCAGGGAATACTAACTGTTAAAAAATAATAATAATTTAGCATATCCTAGCAAAAATTTTGTAATTTTGTACAGGGATGCGAGTACGTTTATACATAATTATCTAAATGAGAATGGGCATAAAAAAAATATTGGCACAAATTTAAAAGCTGCTTTAAACACTTGTTTGAGGTTTTTCTGGTTGGGGTGTTGTTCCACCCATAAAGAATTATTAAAAAACATATTTTTAAAACATATAATAAGATTACATGTGCATAATTGGTGCAATATCTTAAATAAAATCTTAAAAGGGGACAGAAGAAAAATACAGATCAAAAATGGCTGATATTCAAGAGATAGCATATCTGAAGTATAAATGTTTTAAATTAAGGATAAAAGTTTTAAATAAATAAGTGTAAATAAATAGCTGTTGTTTGATTTTTTATTTTTTATTTTAAATATTTAAGAAATTCCTACATTATTTTGTTATCGATAGAAGTACATCACTAAAGTATCGATAATGACTAAACGAGTTATCGACTCTGGTAAGCCCTATACTGTCAATTCAGCTGCAAAGCTACAGCAGCGCCAAAACGAAACAATTGGAAACTAGATGGAAAAAGTCACTGTCGCATCTGTTACGTAGTAACTAATACTTAATCTGTGATTCTCACTGTTCTCACATTCTGGCTTCTGGAATCTCTAGAGATAAACTGTCCTTATGCACATCATTTATATGTTTGTATTATTATTATGCTTTCTCTGTTACTAAATAAAATAAGGTAAATACTTCATTACTGTTTCAGGTACAGCAATCAGATAAACATTCAAAAGTAATATGCAGGACATGCTATGAGCTCTTACACAGCGCTTGCACTTTTACATCGCTTGTGAAACGGAGCGACCAAATACTTCAACAGAGGTACACAAATGCAATGTTAATGTAATGTGCTACAAAACCCCTGTGCCTCACAATAATGCACTATAATCTCTCCTAAGTAAATGGCTAAACTCAGTTAAGATGGATAGCTGTGGCCAAAATTAAATCAATATAGATCATTGACTATTTACTTTCAGCATAAAGCCACACACATAGTTGTCTATTGAAGCAATCGGCAACTTGCAACTAGCTGTTTTTACAATTTCATATAAGTCTGATAAACTCTACAGATGTAATCTCTAGTTGTGAGTTTCTGTGATCAAAATTTAAAAAGGTCCTGTCAGCTTCAATCAATGATTATAAGCTTTCTGGTTATTTGGAGGGGATAGGGGGATATTAATCAACTTCAGCTTGGCTGATATTCTTTAAAACAAAAAAATCAGGACATCAATAAACATCAGTTGAAAGGATCTTACAAAATCCTTAAATAATTAACTAAGCAGTGTGTCGATTCTCTTACAATGATTGCATCAGTGTAACAATTGCAATGGCCTCTGATTGGCTATAATTTTAATTTAATTTATGGCGTTCTCGCTGCATCATTGCGATCGTTACACTGATGGAATTAGTTTTTGAAAATGGACTGACGGATAGAACATTGGACTGACTAGTGTGTTCTTTGCAAATATTTGCAGGTTTCCTGAACAAAAAGAAATAGATAAAGAATGGCCTAAACCGATACAATTAGACAAATCTATTAACAGTTGCATGCAAGAGGAATCCATGAATGTTGAAATTAAGCAGGAGGTGTTATCTGACGATGAATACAATGACTCTAACAGTGTATGTGAGAATGGCGACGAGTTTGCTAAGCTTGATATTAAGGTTGAACCAGAGGAAATGATACAGCAGCAGCCGTCTGAACAGTTTACTGTAAATGGTAATTTTCAACTACAGTATTATTTTCAGGCTTAAGCCTTATTTAAATTCCACTCATTGAACTGTTATAGAACACAAGTATTACGCTGAAATCTATAGAGTGCACTCTCACTGCTCGAGACAGATTAATGTCAGAGCATATTTCTGTCTCGTTTTAACTCTATCTTAAAATTTTGCATTCTGGCATGTTTGGGGTGTAGAAACCATTCAAGGGTATTTGTTGAATGTACACTGCCTTACCTCTTCTAAATTAGTTGCTACTGTCTTAAACTGCATTGTCACTTACCATCAGGTGAGATCGCAGTCAAGGACTATCATATCCAATAAAAAAGAAAGTATCAATATAAACAAAGTGATCCATCTCTTCCATTTGAATTGCTTTTACATTAGGGTCCGCCCTCTGTTCACCAATGATAATTCTGGTAACAAATGTGTGTAAAATTAAATAAAGGGTTTTTGTTACAGGTACATTGACATTCAACACATTTGGGACAGATTTGACACATTTAACAAACGGCATTGGCGGAGAGGTGAGTAATTAATAAAAAAATATGTTGATGTAAAAAATATGTAACTTACGGAGTAGAAATACTAATAACAATTATGTAAAATAAGAATTGTGGTTAAAGAACTTATTCATATCTATAACATAGTTCTTGCAATTCACGAGTGCACGTATAAAGTTGTATCTGTATAAGTGTGAGTGGGCGCAATGCCTTGAGCATTCCACTCCCATCTCAGCTCCGACAGGCACGTACACTTGCGCAATGTGCATGTACACGATGTAACCATAAATAAAATTCACGTGCACTCGAGAATTGCAAGAATTCTAGTACTCTAACCATAGGCTTTCTTCGCTTGAAAATATTTTTTTACGGTGATAGCCTAGTGGTTGGGACTTCAGCCTCCTCGGGGGTCACGGGTTCTATCCCAAGCTCTGACTTTTCGGAGTTAAGTGAGCTGAAGTTGATGCTCCAATCGTGAAGGAAAATGTGAGGAAACCTGCATGTCTGAGAGTTCTCCATAATATTTTCAAAGGTGTGTAAAGACTGCCATTCCACACCTGACAGCGTGGTGGACTAGGCCTAAACCCTTCTCATTTGAGAGTTCATCCTGTGTGTGTATGGGCCGGGGATAGGTTTTTTTTTTAACAGGGTGTCCCATTTCATTGAAAGAGATCTTATTTGCATATCATTTGACCAGCCGCGTGCAATAAATACAAAAAGACATATTATTGTTATTTTCATCTTGATTAAATTTTTATCATTACAATCCATCGACACCTTTTCGTATTTTGTAGGCACAAACATACAATAGCTAAATTTTTGCAAGGGACAGCCTAACCAAAACTATAACAGTTCATAATTCTGTCTTCTCAGATACTGGTCTTTAGCGATTATGTAGATAAAGTTTAAAATTATTAAACACTGAAAGTGCTCGCCGCGCCGCTATCGGCCGCTGCCATTCCGGTGTAGATCGGCCCTAATTGTAACCTATTCCAAAAGTTTTCGTAGGCTTTTCCTTAGGGAGAGGGCAGACTGGCATTTTGAGTGGCAGCGATCGGCGTCTGTTTTACGTGGCATCTAAAAAATGCGGAACGCGGCATCTAAAATACGCAATTAAATCACTGCGATTGGCGTTTGCATGTGTGCCCAGTGGAGCGAACAGCGACTCAAATACGCGAAAGCGCCGATAGCTGCCGCTAAAAGAAGCCAGTCTGCCATCTCCCTCACACTCTGTATATGTTCGACCATTTAGCCGGGACGCGCCTTTACGCAGATTTAGTACTGAATATATTCTGCCACTTACTGCGGTGAGGTGGGGTAATTACCTACAGCACACATTTACTCATTTCCGCACACTCTTGTAAATACTTAATGTCTCTATGAACACACACTAACTCAAAAGCTGTCACACTTACAAGCTGAACCGTACGATTGTACATGTACTTCGGCAGAGGGGAATGCGTGCGCTTGCCACGTCCCGGCTAAATGGTCGAAGCTGTATATAGATGAACTTATGACCAAAACAGCGACTAATTCATTTTTAGAATTTACTAACCAAAATTAAGGAGGAGCCGTTGAATGAAGAGGAGACGGAACCGACGCAAGCAAACGATCTACCATTATCGTGTATGCTGTGCTCTAAGGACTTCAACTGTGTAACTGGGCTAAAGGTAAACCTTATACAAAATCAAAGATCTTTACAAATATCTCGTACACACACACACATCATCTCAGCGCATATTATTATTGGGCATAGGTGTCCTCTTGAATGAAAAGGGTTTACAGCTTGGCAAGAAAAGTCTAGAAAGGGAACTAATTGATTTTTAATTTAATAGTTTTTCATTGCTACCTAATCATTTACATATATATAGAATACAGAACTACTGGGAAAAAAGTTCAACGGTTGAACTAATCAGTAGTAAATGTACTAGTGTGAAAGAGTTTCTGCGAGTCTCATGCGACTCACAGAATCATATTATAATTCTTACATACATAAACCTTCGGATCAGCGTGCCCACTGCATGGCTGACTATACAATGGCGCAAAACGGAAAGGCGTCATCACTCCTCCAAATTAAGAAAACTCGTCGAGTTAAAGATACATCAAAAAGGACAGAAGCTAAAGGAAGAGCTCAACCGCAGAAAATCCAAAGAGACCAATTCAGAAAAAACCAGGTTGAACAGCAGGGAAAACCACGTCGAAAAAGAAACGCTGCAAGAGAATATGCCGTCTCCTTTAACGTGAAGAAAGCTCTAAAAACTTATAGCGCTAAACGTTCTACTACTACTAGTCATCCTGAGATTGTGAAGAAGAATGATAACTACGAATTCCGTAAGCAATATTTTTTTAAATTCCCGTCAGCACTCTGAATTTCTAGGATAAAGCCTATTGCTCAGTTCAGACTCAAGATAGATAACTCTGTCTTGAGTCTGAGCTGAGTGAGAGTGCTTTTTGAGAGGAAAGTAGCCTTATAGTCACATTAAATGTTTTTGTTTTGGATTATGTATTGACAAAACTATCTGCACTTATAATAAAATAGAATAACTTTTTATTCAAATTACAAAGTGCTATTGACTATGCCGCATCTGCCCGACAGATAATTTTTAGGGCCACTCGTTGGGTTGCTAGATTCAAGATAATTTCTACTTTTTTTTCGCCAAGCTGTAGACATAGATTAATCGGTCTAGAATTGAGAATCGTCAAATACTGACAGAGGTGATAGCATAGTGATCAAAACTTCAAATTTTTTCACCTCTCAAGCTCTCGCTCCCACTTATATAGATACGACACACACACAACCATGAGCCACACCCCCTCGTGAATTGCAAAAACTACACTGGTGTGAAGTTCTGTACTTACTCTATCTCCGATAAAATTTATTAATCACTTTGGAAAAAACTTCTCTGATGGTACACACTTTCTGACAAAGAAAGAATTATCAAGATTGGATCAGCTTTGAAAAAGTTATGGGAGTAAAATCGATAAAAAATCATCCCCTAATTCACCCCCCTTCAAGCTTTATTATTGCGAAAAAAGGTAGCCTATGTCCTTTTCCAAGGTATTGAACCTTGGAAAAGGACATATCTCTATACCAAATCCATAAAAATTGGTTCAGCGCTTTAGGCACGAAAGCGTAACACACAGACAGACGAGTTATTTTCTGATTTATAATATTAGTATGAATTTTGTTTTAGGCCCACGTGATCGCGCAGCACTCATACAGTTCTATAAAGAGAAAAATTAATAACTGCTTATCACCAGAGAGGAATCAAAGTAATTATGTTTGTGCTATCTGTAGACGAAGTAAGTGTTTTAGTGCATGTTAAGGAAATCAATATATACAGAGTGTAAGGGCCGATCTACACCGGAATGGCAGCGGCGCGGTGAGCACTTTCAGTGTGAAATAATTTTAAACTTTATCTTCATAATCGCTAAAGTCCAGTATCGCTTGAAGAGTTCAAAAAGGTCTCGACCGCTGCCATTCCGGTGTAGATCGGCCCTAAGGGATACGAAAACTTACGAAACAAAACTAACGACCTAACGAAAACTTTGTGAATAGATTACACTTAATTTCTATAATGATATTACAAATGCCACTCATCTCATGATGGGTTGCCAATATTGTTATTCTTGAGTACGCAATGTATCGCGAACAACGGATGCCGATACCAAGCACCCGTCATTTTTGGTACGGCATGTCGCAAGAGCAAGCTGTAATTAAATTGAAAAAAATGATAGGCCCTTAAGTGAAAGTCAAATATTAGAATGTCTTAACTCATAAGGTTCTTGAACATGGAAGCAGTTTTGTTCAAGAATCTGGGACCTTGCAGATTTCATTTTATTAAACCAAAAGAAACGTTTATGATGTTGATGGTTCGACTATTTAGCCGGGACAAGCCTTTACGAAGATGTAGTACTGAATATATTCTGCCACTTTTTGCGGAAGGTGAGGTAATCACGTATAGCCTACGTACACCACACATTTACTCACTTCCGCACACTTGTAAAAAACTTAATGTCTCTATGAACGCACACTAACTCAAAAGCTGTCACACTTACAAGCTAACACGTACGTTTGTACGTGTACTTCGGCAGAGGGGAATGCGTGCGCTTGCCAAGTCCTTGATGTCTTTGTAATGTGTATGTATTTAAGTATGTTTCACCGTAGCGCCTAAACTTAGGAGTCGATTTTTTCCGTCAGTGTTTAACCCCTATTATAACATGATCCTTTACTCCTCTATGTTTTTTGTAGATTTCACAACCTCCACAGACCTGATGGTACATGAAACTTGTCATAACAAGAGTGTATGTTACGGTTGCAACGAGAGCGTCGACACTTTCGAGCAGTTGACCAAACACAGACAGACTTGCAAAGCTATAGCTAGTCAGGAAGTAAAGAAATTGAAGACCCTGGATGATGTTTTAAGGTAAATTTATATATTTTTTTTTATTTTTTCCTCCCTCCCTGTACTATGAAATTTTAATTATGGATCAATTTGAAGCGCCACGTTTGACATACGATTGTCTCTAGAACTAATAAAAATATTCCAAATGGCACAGCAACCTCTAATTAATTAATCTATGATTTCATTGATGCTTTCATAGATTAATTAAAGAGGTCGGTGCGCCATTTGCAATATTATTAGTTCCGGAGACATTCGTATCGGCTAAATAATGGCTTACAGCGCCAAGATGGCGTCAATCGAGTAGGTCCAAAAGAGAAATCACAGCAGCCAGTCCAGTGTTAATCATAGATTAATACAGAGATCGTTGGGCAAAATGGACAAGGTTTGACAGCTGCTTTCAAATTTCTTTTTTCAGACCACAAACCCAGGAAAAGGAGACCAAATTAAAATGCCCACAATGCGATGAGACTTTCACACACGTATATTATATGACGATACATCAGGAGATTCAACACTGTCGTGACAGTGACAAGCTCGACTTGCAACAGGAGACTGGAATGGAAGTGGAGGCGCTGGAAAGTATATTCAGTGACAATAGTGAAATTTGAACTAAAGACTGGCATAATTGGAAACAATTCATAAGAAATTCGGTAGAGGCATCGACAATCTCTTTGAATGCTCTGATGCTTTTTACTGATAAAAAAATATAAGCTATAAAATCTAACTTCATGTACCAATAAATTTCAATTTCTAAAGTTTACAATTTAACAAACGAAAGAAATCAATGACGATGAAAGTTGCGCAAGAGAGTAGAGGTCAGTATCCGCCATCTTTCAGTCCCGCTAGTCCCGTGGATTCCGCGTACATAGTCCCGCATCACTGATCTCGCAAAATTCACGCGGGATTGGGTTCCCTAGACGCGACGTTCGCCTGACTTGCAACTTTCTTAAAAAATATTTAGGTCGGTATTTTGAAAAGCTATTAGCGTTTTAATGTTCTGGAATATCAAAGGGAACCCTAAAAACCTGAATCCACTCAGACGAAGTTACAGACTTCGTCTATTGTTCAAAAATATTTTTTTCGCAATACATTTTTTCTCGTGAGTTGAGCTTGTTTATATTCGCCGCGTTCAGAGCGTTCAAGAAGTTTGGCGGGGACTATTATAACGAAGCGCATTTCAAGACAAGTTTTATACTTTCGTCAGTGGTTTTCTAACTTTACGGAGATTCCAACTATAATATTTTCTCGTATTCGGATGTAGATACTGCACAAAGAGTCTTGATTCTGTGGCTAAAACTGCAACTATAATTCTGTAATTAGTATAATTTATTACAATTGTAATAAATATAAGTAATAATAATTGATTGTAAGTATCAGTTGTAATTATTGATTCCTGGTGATATTTGTGATACGTTTATTTGATAGTTTAAGTTTCATTACCATTTGTAAAAATGACTCGTAATTATCCATTTCGTATTTGTAAATATTTTGTTATTCCAGTTGCAATTGTAATGCATGCATGTGATTTATGTCATGTAGAGAATAAAGCGCAAGGTTCTTTTGAGACAGATTTTGTTTTTATTTTCTTTATCAAGCGATCCACCACCTCACAAAGGTCTTCTGCAATGGACTTCCACAGGCTAGGTCTGAATATAGTTATGGAATGTGCATTCGGCAGTACCTGCCTATACCTAAAGCTAGTAGATGCAGGCTTGGACCTGCGGAAGTTTTTAAAAATCCTTTGGGAATTTCATATTTCCGGAATAGGAAGTACAGCGTTCTTATTCAGAATGCTTATCGCCTTGGTTTAGGCGTGAAAAGATAAAGGGACTTTCGCATTCATAAATAAAATACTAGTTGTTGATGTCAGTGGCCTCGCTCGCGTGGATTGTTTTTAGAATCCCGCGGGAACTCTAATTTTCCCCGGGATAAAAGTAGCTTGTCACTCTGTCAGTCGACTATACCCATGCAAAAAATATCGATCCGTTGCTTTGCGCCGTGATTGAAGGATAAACCAATAAACACACTCGCATTTATAATATTAGTAAGGATTCGACGCGCTTTCATACAGTTCTTTAAATTAGATTCTTACTTATTGGAACTTTCAAGAGATGGCCTTTGATTTTAGTATTTACTTTGCTTTGTAGTTTCTCCCGAAAGCTTTCAACGCAACGACAATCCTTTTTACACACTTTGTCGAGTAAAGGCGGAGTCAGCTTGCGTGCTAGACAAAACATACGCTTCCGCATTTTATTATAAAGGGATGGAAATAAATAAAAACATATAAATAAACTTTATTGGACATATTTACAAAGAATATAATATTAGACAAATACACACGTAAATGATACGGTATTATTTCAAATTAAACAATTTCATCGATTTGTTTTCCACCAAGCACTTTTGTCTCTACTATTTTGGACAGAATAAAAATAATAAAATAGTAATTACATTTTAGTCCAAAGGCTTGTAGATTAAATAAATCTGTAATACTGTATAGTTTAAGTACTATTTTATGAAATAGTGGTCATAAGTCATCGAAACAACGAAGTCCAAGACAAAATTTCTAATAATGATTGTGAGATGAGACACACATAAGCACGGCTGTGTCCTAACATTTCCTATAGGTATTATTATTATTTAGTTACATGGAATGTTGCAAAAATCTTCTTTCTCATATATTTATAGCTCAAAATATTTTTAAATACAGTCTGTAAAATCAGTTACTCTAATAATTTTAATTAAAAAATTCACAAAGTTTCATTATATGAAAAAATCAACTTGACGTAAATTCCAATTCAATTTGTTTTTTTTTTTTAATGATAGCTTCGCAGATTACCTAATTAATCATAGATCACGATGTTAAAGGAATCGGAAGATGACGAATCGGTCAAAATTTCGGCTAAAAGAGAACACATATCTATAACTAAACGTGGCCGACAAAAAAACGGTTCAATACAAATCGGAGTAAAATATGACCAACTAACGTCAACTTAATCCGATTTTTTAAAATATATGAATGAACTTGTGCCCATATTATGATGGGGTAATAATTACGTAAAATTAGTCGCCACTCTTCAGTCTAAATCGAACGTTAATAAAAAAATCGGTCTCGAATAAATAGCGGTAATTTGCTTCAGCTTTTACTAATTTAAGGGGATGTTTTACTACAGACAAATGGAATTGGAACAAACTCTGCACTACTACTGACCTACTAATTCCTGTTCAACTCATTGAGTATACGCAATATGTACAGGAACAAGTTCAATATATCCATGTACAGGTTGATGGTCGCCAGGATGTACTCCTCGGGCGAGAGGACGGTCATCATCTGATGTGTGTCGAAGATCAGGAAGAAGCTGAAGAAGATTGCTCCCGTGAAGGACAGGGCGACTTCGAATGCTGAGCTTTGGAGGAAGATCTGCAGGATTCCGCCCACGATGAGCACGCACAGACCGGCGCCGAGACTGAAACAATTATATATTATATATAGCTCATTTGCGACAAGGATGACATAATACAAAATCGATGATGAGAATTCTCTCGTTAGAGAGTAATGTTTTGTGGATGCTACGGTCTCGAAACAACATAGCGGCCAACAAAGCGACAGAGCATTAAGTCACAATCTCTCTCGCTCTTATTTTTTTGTGCTTAGCGTAATGTTGTTTTTATAGCAAAAAGTATAAATTTTCGACACTAAAATTGGTGAATTTTGAATTAGGTCACCCTTGTCGCAATTGAGCGATATATGAAGTTTCAATCGCCCAATGATTATACATACGGGGCAGATGACTGTTCTGGCCTGAGCCATGAGCTACACTGGAATTTTGAACTCACCAACCTGGGTGGTGATAATAGTAAAGTGAACAGCAGTGCATGTCCCATACTACAATTCTTAAAAATAACATTTGAAATTCAAATATCGTCGAACAAAAGGATTTTAAATTTAAACAACTTCGACAAATAGGAAATATAAATAGCCAGTCCTCTTGACCAGCCAGCTGTAAAAACTCCTAGAGACGGCAGACCCCACACATTGAGAGTAAAGAGCATCAACACGAGCACCGGTGTAAGTACACACAATAGTCCGTAATTATTACCCATATCCTATGAAGGAGAAGTCACGTTTGGTGTTGAGAGTGAAGAGCGTCAGCGCGAACACTACGGTGAAGGTGAGAGCGAGCGCTTGCAGCACGACGGCTGTGTTGTAGAAGGACACCACTACACCTATTGTGTATGCTTGTACCACAGTCTGTAAGAAAAGGGTCAAGTTTACAACACTTGTTTATAAAAATCTAAATATATAAAAGGTAGCCAATGTCAGTCTCCAAGTGCTCAACTATATCCATGCAATAATATGTATAAATGTAAGTAAAAATTTTTTTTACAAAGCCGACTTTAAACACCACTACAAAGTATATCAATTGTGCCCATAAAATTTGAAGAGATCCCTCAATTTCTCCAGGATCCCATCATCAGATCCTGACCTGATGACAGTGGGACCATCTGGAAAGTATAGCCTTTCAAACAAAAAAAAAAAAAAAGAATTTTCCAAAGTGGTCCAGGCATCTTCGAGTAATCGGGGAACATACATAAAAAAAGATTACAACAAATTGAGAACCTCCTCCTTTTTTAGAAGTCGGTTGAAGTCTATAAATAATAAATGGTTGCTTTAACTTTAAAAGATAAAATAAACAAAGCAAAAAAAGTCTGCCAACATTCTGTTTTCCAGTTGAGGTCGCCATCCCTTCACTTTGTGAATTACCAGTTCTATACCAAATACCTTAATGGATTTTCTTAATACATTTTTCCATATAATATCAACAGTCACATTGTGAATCAACGTATGTTACTTACTCTGTTTGTTCAGGGCTTATTAATATTAATCAAGTTCGGTTTGGCTTCTTATTTAAAATTCTTTATTAAAAAAAAAAATTGTCATTGAGTGCAAGGCTATCTTAAATTATAGAAGAAACTTACAAAGCCAGCCAACAGGTACAAGTTAGCAGGGTAGTCCCTCCTCTTGGCGATGAGTGCGAACAGAGTTACCATGCTCAGGATGAAAGCTATGAACACCATCCAATTGCTGCAATAATAACATAAAAAATTGTACTTAATCAGGTTTGTTGAAACTGCTGTAGTACAGTCATTACTTGTTCTTTGTATTCTTTTTTGGAAGGGATCTTAAGGTTTTTCATTAAACAACTAATCAGTTTGTATGTGGCATCATACATTCATATTGGAACATCTGCTTGGAGACCCATCGAGCCATGGCCGATGGCTCCCAAGTCGCACAAGTTTTAAGCTTAAATAATTATATTTTAATTCATAGAAATAAGTTATTAGTGGCTGGACTAATGCCTCGCTTCGGAAAGTTTGGGTAGACCCCCTAGGAGGCAGATAGACATCAGACAACACATCACAACACAACGCATGGAGTAGCTCTTGTCTAACATTTTAGTGGAGATTTTCATTATAGTTCATACTGTACTTACTTCTCATGTATGAAACCTTGCACCGGCTTGACAAGTAGGAACACTGCTGCAATGGACACTGTGGCCAGAAGCTGTATAGTCAGCAGCCCATACACCTTGCGGATGAAGCCAAGGCGGATCTCTCTGTCCGCATTGATGACATTGTTGCGGTATGCAAAATCGTTCTGCATAGAAATGTTAATAAAAATAAAAATTCAAAAGTATTTATTTCATATAGGCGATAAGCCAACATGTCAATCAGACATTTCATGGACAAACTTCAGTGCTTCCTAAAGCATGTAATAAAGGAATCTTTGATTTTTTAATTATTGTAGTTAAAATGTACCTTATGCCCACTAAAATAAAGCTTAAAACTGTTAATACTCCATGCTTAGTATAGCCATGGAAACACTAGTGTACACAATTAATTTGATTTTGTTAAGGGGAGAGAAGAATCTCTCGAAGAATAACATGATTTACTAGCATGTTTATGCTAGAACAGAAGTTCTAGCATGAGCATGTGAGGTAAACACGTTCATTTGGTATTGATGTCATTGAAATGTAAAGTGTAAATTAGAAATATCAAATGCTCCCATATTTGAATCTTTAGTTAGACTATGTACAATAAACCCAACATCCTTTTACCAAGTTTTCTGCTCCATCATTAGATCCTCCCATTTGATGGGAAGCTACTAGGGAACAGCCAGACACTGATACTCACAAGTCACATCAAACTTGTAATACAATTCTACCAATGTGTTCCATGTCTACTGTGCCTAATATGCTCATATATTTTAATAAAAACAAAAATATATTTAACTCCCTGACATGATCACCAGAATTTTTTTATCTTATCTGTATAAATTACAGCACGAGAAACTTATTAAAATAAAGACAGTCTCTTTTCCTCATAAATAGTAGTTAAGATATTTTGAAGATTGTTTTAATTACCTAAGATTATAAACATATTTGGCTAATAAGTATAAAAACAATATAAAACTTCATTTTGCGACATACAATTTATATCTTTAATATCACCTGATAAATACATAACACTTCATATGCAAATAGTGAAGGCCATAGCAAATTGCACCATTCATGTGATAAGGCTACGAATAATGATCGAAACGAGAAAAAACTTTACCTCGATGTCATCCTTTCCTCCAAGTTCGCAGTCTTCTTGAGCATACATCAAAGGTATGCCAGCCATTTTGATTTTTGATCACAATTATTTCTTTCGCAGAAAAATAAAGCACCACTTACCAATTCACTGTTTATTATTTTGAGAAATTTTTGTGACAGTGAAAGTGACGTACACAAATTAAATTGACGTAAAATATTGTGTTGCCAGTATCCGATACTCACAAGCTACGAGACTGCTGAAAATGTAACATTAATTAATATTTGAAAATATGCATTTTTATCATTAATAATTATTATGTATATTAAAACATAAGTTTGAGTAAGTATAGAGCTTTTAATTATAATAATTAAAAGCGGGAAGGGTCTAACCATTCGTAGTAGGTATCTATAGTAATCTGTGGTCTAACCCTTCCCGCTTTTAGTTCAGTTGAGACTGGTAGAAACTTGCTTACAAACTTACTATTGGATTTCAGAATATTCGAATCGAATATTCTGCGAGATACCTAACCTCTCAGCAACTTACAACAGATATTTATATAGCGTATTTGGGGTCATTATGGTCATACTCCACCATTCCATACTATGTATGGAATGATCTCCATGAGAAGGTGATGAATGAGGATAGAGAAAACTGGCTACCAGGATGTTGGATAAATTATACATAGTCCGGCCATAAATTTCACATGTCAGGAGTAGGTATTTCAAATTTTTTGATAATTTACACATGTCTGACATTGCGACCAATAATTAAGAATGAGAGTCAGGATCCAATAGCTTTTGTTGAAATTACAATATTCCATCAAGAAAACAAACTCAAAAATATAATTTTGAGACGTATAAAACAGGATTAACGCGAAAGGGCCAAATTAATACAAATTGTTACAAAAGTAACGTTCTAGCAACACTAGTGATTGTATTCTCTGTATGAACGTAGACAGAGAATTCTCTGTCTACGTTTTGGAGTTGACGTTGACAATGGGCTTCAAGTAAAAAAAATGTTGTCAGCTTAAAAAAAATTACATGGTGGAGGTGGGTAACCGGGTAATAAACATAGAATAATGGCGGGACTTTTGAAGGTGTCATTTAAAAAACATCGTAATTATTAGGGTATTTTGTTCAGTTAGGTGTTCAGAGTGTTACTGTGCGGTATAAGTTGAAAATTTTTAAGTATGTATGGACATACTTTGCAGGTCATGGTTGTAGGTAAACAGATTGTCTATGTGTGATAAATATATCGATTGTCCGGGCGAATGGGCGTTGCCACGAAAAGCAAATTTGCACTCACCATTTTATTGACAGCCTGCCCTGATTCAATAGTGCCGGCTTCCATAATGTTTACTTTAGCAAAAATCTAGGGCACTCTTAAAATATTTTCTCGGACATACAAATATTAATATGTATTACTTTGTAAGTTACATATCAGACTATTTAGATTCCTTAGATTTATCTTACTTTTGCATCTATCATACTTTTGAATTTTTTTTCAATTCAATTTACTTTTCAATTTGACCGGTAGGTATCTTCTTTTGGAGAGAAACTTCTTTCGCTGCCTAGTAGACAAAATTACGCTCGACCGAATCGAGGTGATTTTGAAAACGATTATTTACCTGTGTCTACAGAGGTTTGTATTTGTATTAAAGGATTTAACTCCTTCGGCATGTACCTATGCAAAGGATATAAGCAACTTTTTTTATTACAAACAACATATAAACAGAATAGCTACAAACAGGAATTAAAAATTCCTGAGGGTTTTTTTATAGAAGGATTGTAAACAAAATCTATGTACGCTGGATCGATTGATGGGCGACCATTTATTTTTACTGGCAATATAAGTTTACTGTCATCGGCTGCCGCGGAAAGGTCGGCGGGTAGGTACCTAATTGCTGTTTTTATAGCAACTGACTTCCAGTGCATTAGCAGTAAGGG
This sequence comes from Hipparchia sbordonii, assembly GCA_038048805.1. Lineage (NCBI taxonomy): Eukaryota > Metazoa > Arthropoda > Insecta > Lepidoptera > Nymphalidae > Hipparchia > Hipparchia sbordonii. The sequence continues at coordinate 13,752,993 of CM076099.1, read as the reverse complement.
TTGGGAAAACTGGAAGAGAAAATTTAAAAAAGAAAAACTCTCCTCTCCTCTCCAAATAAGCGGAAAGCTTGTGTTGTGAGTGAGCAGGTACGACAATAGTGCAACGGATGGGGATCGAACCGTCGACTTTTCAGTTTTCAGCCCGCACTTTTAACCGTTGGGCTATTGAGGCCACAACATAACATATTACTATTTACTTTTCACATTTTCAACGCACGCACGCTCGCATGCACGAACGCACGCACACACGCACACTCATATTATGATGTAGCATAATATTTTGATGTGCAAGTAGCGTAATTACTGGACACTTTTTGATGTGCAGTTACGTTGACTTTTGACGTCCTTAGCGATGCTGCATTCACATTTCATTTTTAAAACGAAGTGCATTAACTAAAGCACTTCCCGAAGTTTATTTCGAACATTAGTCTGATCGTAAAATTTTTATATTTCGTACAGCTGCGCTCGTCTTTTAAGTTTCAATAAAATGTTAATTTATTTCAACCGACTTCTTAAATAAAAGGCTAAGAAAGGCCCAATAGTCTTCTTAAGTTATTAGGCCTAAATCACAGCCTAAATAAAGTCTTACTTTTTATAAGGTTATATCACAAACATATAAGAGTAAGGGTTATATACTCAAAAGGGTTACAAAAAGGTTCTAAACGGTTTCTTAAAAAAAAAAAAACGGTTCCCTATTAGATACTAATTTTCCTTTGTCCGCCTATGTGTGTCTGTGATAGAAGATTTTTCACAGTCACGCCAAATAGTACATTATTGCAAAGGCAGGGAAGTAGGCAATTGCAGGTCGAGTATGAGTTTGAAGGCCGAGCCGTAGGCGAGGACTTCACTAAATACGAGACAGGCAATTGCCATTTCCCGCCGAGGCATATATAGTGCTTTTCTCAAAAGAATGCAGGGAAATAAAACACTTTTTATATTATACATCCAAATCCATCCGCCATTTTGGTTTAAATCTGGTGGAGTAGGTACAATCAATCTCCATTTCACTCTCTGAACCGTTGGAACTCATTTTGATTATTATTAAATTTATATTTATTAAGTAGGTATGTAAATAACAAATCAAGACGAATTTTCAGCTTTACCGCCAATTTTTTTTTTATTATTTGTGCTGACAGGCAAACGCATTTATGGCTATACAGCCACGTAAACGCAATTTGTACTAAGCAAAGAGACTATGGTATGCCAAGAATGACAAAAGAGATCCGATCAAGGAGTATTTAGTAACCCCAGCACGCCATTTCATACTGTTGTATGAAACGGCATTACATTACAAAGCTCCTGCAATATTTAAAAAAAAAACGCTCCGCGAAACAACTGTTTCGCGGAGCGTTGTAATGTTCCAAATTCAAAAAACGCTCTTGCAATGGATTTGATTTTCTTTGTCCGACAATTCGATACTTCGCGTGTTCTTTTTTCGAAAATAATGACAATATTTCCATGCATGTTTGAGAAAAGAAATTTTAATACGTGTTCCATTTTCGAATGTTTAAATCAGCCTATTTATCAGCAAATAACCAAACTTGCAAATAAGTAAAAAGTATCCAATTTCTTCCTCTAACACAGCAAAAAATGATAAAAAAAAAGTGAAAAAAAAAGAGTTTCTCTGTTTTCAAAATTATTTATTTAATTTAGACTATAGTAAAAAAATCCCATCAAAAACATAAATGTGAAAATGAGAGCCAAGTTCAATATGAAGAATATGGGTGGTTGTCGACTTCGCAAAAGAATTGCGATCTAAATGGGTGCCAAGTTTTGTAGATAATCCTGAAATTGATTTATAATAACATAGGTACAACATTCTTAAAATATAAATTCAATACATAATGTCTTGTTTTTTCTGCTGGAACAATGTTTGCTATTTAAAAATATCACTTCTTTTGAACAGTAGAATTATTTATAAAAAGCAGATTACTTAGGATAAATTGAAGCTCCATATTTGACTTGGCTAGTTATGACATATTATAAGTTTACATCTTTATGTTACTGCTTTTTTACTGTAAGTAAAAACTAGCCAAGTTAAATAAAGTAGGTATTCGAATCGCGATGTATCAATGTATCAATTTACTATCTCTATAACGAATGTAGATCTATCATAACACTTATTTGCTTGGAAGGTAGCAATGTTTAAATAAGTACGGTAGGTACACATACATACTACATAATAATTTTTTATGTAATTTTTAAAATTAAAATATCAAAACAACTCATTAAAATCGCAAAATCGTGTTACAATAAGTTATAAACTGTAAAGTTAAACGACGTATTTTTTAAAGAAATATTTTAAGAACTAAAAAAAGCAAGTCTCATTGCATCAAAGGTTTGTTATATCAATTAGTCAAAACAATTAATGAGGAAAAATAGACTTAAGTAGTAAAAGATAAGACTGATAGTTGTTTGTGAACTAAGTTAGGTAGTACCTACTTCGTGAAGTATTGTAAGGAGGTTATCATGGCACAACTGAAGCCCCATTGTCGGCTCCGCGCCGTCTCGAGAAATTTAATTAGAGTTCTCACGAAAATTTCCCCTCATAAAGATGTTAGAGATAAAAGAGTTGGGACGGGCCGTGGCGCGTATTCTAATAACCTTCGACCGTAACTTCTCACTAATGACTGCTTCAAGTCAAATAAGCTTTCTTTGAGCACGTACCTAGAGATAATTCTAGATTTTTTTTAGTTGGTACATTTGCTAGAAAAAAGCACTTTCAGAGGTAGTAAAGATATCCTGAAAGGTAATTTTATCGCTCTCGTGTGGTAAAAAGCGTTAGCGCTTTTTTTAGCTGTTTTTTTTTTTGATTCCTAGTATATACTTTGGGCATAGATTGACTGACAGATTGACAAGGAGTTTTTCATTACTCATACACGGAAAGTAGGTCTGAAGTTGCCTGAGAAGCGGGTTGAAAGTAATACTTTTCAGCCCTAGGGAGAATCGTTTTCAACTGACAGCTGTCAAATAATTAAAAAAAACTAGTCACATTTTTATTGGAATTCAAATGAAACACGACATACCCGAGTGCATCCATAGACAAGAGGAAAGATAGACTTTATTCATAAAGTAAAGACAACTGATTCATAGACATTCATAGACAATCATAGACAATACTTGACTATTAAAAAGCTATATCAATATACCCGGCAAAAACCTTTCACTAACTATTACTAATTGTTCTAATTTTAACATAAACTTTAAATAAATATCTCACCAAAGTTGTTGATTTATGTAAAATAAAGTTCACTCAATTTTCTTTAGCTAATTTCTATTTTTATTTTGACTTTCCTTATATTCGTAATGAAAAGCACAGTGTTTACCTCGGGATAAAGACTTATTTAGTCCCTCGAACTATAGGCCCCCTCGCTACGCTCGGGCGCCAAAACCCCGTCTCGGGACTAAATAAGTTACTTTCATCCCTAAGGTAACAATGTACTATTCTAGTTCAGGAGAAATTCCGTATCATTTAAAGTGTTATTCAAATAATAATATTTTTTATGAGCTTAAAAATTGGCAGGTATAAATTCGAAATCAGAAAATAGACACTCCATTTTTATTTATTTGTACTTATAAATAGATAAGAAAATAAATAATTTATATAGGTTTATGTATAGAGAACCTATATGTACCTATAACTATTATTTCCGGACTAACTGCCTCGTTAGTCTGGACTCTAGTGGTTAGCAACTTCGAATGCCCATGAAGAAGACCTGGATTCAATTCCCGGGTCGGGCCACAGCCCACAACATGCATTGGGTTTTTCCGTCAAGACATTCTCAGTACTAGCCCGGAGTTAGTAAGTTGGCGGTGAGTCACCCCCGTGCCTCGGAGAGCACGTTAAGCTGTCGATCCTGCACCTGACCTCTCTCTGGTCGTGTAGATTTCCGTCCCATCGAACTATGAGAGTAAGGGAATAGAGAGTGCACCTGTGTTTGCGCACACACTTGTACTCTATAATATCGTCCGCGCAGACGGCTAATCTCTGTGGAGATGGGTCGCCGTGGTCGTATTCGGTTGGGAGCACTATCTTTCGTTTTTTTTATTCGATGACAAGATTGACTGCGATCTCACCTGATGGTAAGTGACAATGCAGTCTAAGATGGTGCCGGGCTAACTTGGAAGGGGTATGGCTGTGTACATTCAATAATACCCCTACAACAAAGGTAGGTCTGTAGCATAGATAAATGAATACAAGGATAGATATATTCATTTATCTATGGTCTGAAGTAACAAAGGTAGTGTACAGAGGTCGTAGACAGAGAAGGCAATAGACCAAGGTAGTGTGTAACCGCGACTGAAATAGAGATAACATGACGTAACGATGACGTCACATGACAAGTTCGAGTTTAATGTTGCCACAATAACTGCACTCCCCTAGTACCCCAAATTAGATGGAAAATTCTTTCCAGGATTTTTAAATAAAACGACAAAACAGATGCTGAACTGTTTTATTTTTTAAATAACATACCTACACATATAAGGTTGTCTGGGAGAGACATAGCTATTAGGGTAAGCTTCTATTTTTTACATATATCTTAATATTGTGTGCAATAAAGAATTTATTATTCTTTATTGCACACAATATTAACTTCAACCACCATTTAAAAGTATAAAATAATTTTAGTTTGTACACGTAAGTCGGTTTTTTAAAAATATTTTTTTTTTTACTAAAGTTTTTTAATGTAGTTTCATAGGACCAATTCACTAGATAATTATTTGCTCCTTAAAAAAAATATTGAAATGCCGAATAGAAATTTAGCATATGTGAGTCACTTTGAAAAAAGATGTATGTAACACAAAGGAAAATTTTTTTTCGTTACTAGTAAGAATGTTACACAAAATAATTTTTAATGAACAGTTAAAATTTTCCTTCGATCGAGTAATGCTATTGAATTAAAAGCAACAAAAATTGTATATTTAGTCATCAAAATCATCATTAATGAAATTAACAGTATATTCCTTTTTTCAGGCAGTCGTATAAAACTGCAACTCTTCATAGTTTAAGTTAATAATTATTTAAAAAAAAACATTAAAAATCTGCCTCGAGCTATTTAAAAATGGCTTTAAAAATTAAGAACTTTGTAAATAAAATAATTCTTAAGATCGCCAACAGTTCTCGACTGGTCGTTGGACATTCGAACGAAACTTCAGGATGATTCAGAACAGTAACCGACACTAACTGAATACACTTTAATCATCGCCGACATATATTATATTCTAGTATCCATCATCTTTCTTTTCTTTTCTCATAATATTCATTTCTTCCATCACGACTTTATTTTGTTTCAACAAAAATTAAAAAAAAACGGTGGTGACACACTGACAGACAGACGGACAACGAAGTGATCCTATAAGGGTTCCGAAGTTTTTTTCGGAACCCTAAAATTGAAAAAGTAGCCAAAGTAACCCGTCGTTACGGTATGTCAGAGGACATTACTAAAAAAAACCTATCTCCGTGCCAAATTTCAGCCATATCGGTTTAGTGTGGCGTATTGAGTAACAAACATCCATATGTTTGTTACTCAATCACGCCACACTAAACCGATATGGCTGAAATTTGGATGTATGTATGGATGGCCATACATACATTCAAACTTTCACATTTATAATATAAGTAGGATAGGGAAAATCGGGACATTGTATAGGTACCTAAAGCTGGCAACACACATAGATACTAAATTTTCTTATTAACTGTCAGTTTGTTGGGCACAAAAGTGTGTCGACCTTGAAAAAAACTGGTTACACGATGAGGGACAAAAAATTGGGTAGCTGCGTCTCTGTTTATCACATTAATAACTTTATCTCTGCTCTCTTTTTAGTGTGAGTGAGAAAGAAATCGTCACTGACTCTATGTCTTCTCTCTCTACGACAGAGGTTGTAAAAGCGATTGGTGTCGAGTAATCGGCTTATGATTTGCGCAGGGCGGTTGCAATCGCGGACGCATTGCGGCATAATACGATGCAGGCTTTATGATACACGGAAATGCTAATTAAAAGAATAAATGAAAAAGAGAAAGCGGTATGAAACTGTTTTCGTGTTCAGTTACTGGCTAAGGCTCACGGCTAAATGGAAGGAACTTTAATTTTGAATTGAATTGTCTACAACTTAGGTCTACGCTGCCTTTTGGACATGATTTGTTTAAAAAAAATCTGTTTTACTCAGTTCTTCCTTTAATTTTAGTTGCCGAAAGGAAATTTATTCTACAACTAGCTTTTACCCGCGACTTCTTCTGCATGGAGTTAGATTTTTAAAAGTCCCGTAGTAGCCCTCTGTTTTTCCTGAATAAAGCCATTCAAAAAGTCACGTTGGTCCTTCAATCTCACAACGTGATTTAAGGACCGACCAACAATAAACATATATATTAGTAAAAATGTTCTAAGGTTATTTTAAATTAAATTTACATTGGGCTATTAATTATATTATCATGTTTACAAGATATTTCTAATTTAAAAAATCTACAATAAACTTAAATAACTTCTTAAAAAGGACTACTTATTTAACTGTCAAAGGTATGAGTTCATAACATTTAGTTCAAAAATGGAAATGTACCGTCCTAAAAAGATTTGCAACATTGGACCTCGTCGACCTGTGCCCAAAGTAACTTGACCTATCATGGCGTTCAAAACACGAAGCAAGAGAACTGTACTATATCTGTACTGTACAAAATTTATGTATCATTCGTATCACTTGTTAGTTCTTTAGTTTGATTCATGCCATAGCGAGTTACAGAAGACTCAAATTATAAACGTCAGCCATGATTTTCAATGGTTGTTTGTAGTACGGAATCCCGCGGCTTTAAATTACACATACACTAACATCCCTCGGGAACCCTTTGTTTTTAACTCATCCAAAAAATGACGTCAATCCGTCGCTCGGTTGCTGCGTGATTGAAGGATAAACCGACAAACAAACACTTTTGTATTTATAATATTAAGTAAGGACTGTGCAATTAACTGCCTTCTTTTGGTATACAAAAATTTTCTCAGTATCTGCCGCAACTCCAAGGTAAGATTGCTTACTAAAACTAAAATAAGCAAAATGTACAATGTTTGCAGTTTCTACAAGTTCTACAATAGTTAATGTTGAATCTGCATCAAAGTTTGTCAGCAAGATTAATACTTACCTAGGTATACTATTTGTCCCATTGAAGCTTTGTTTATTTCCAAAACACAGTGGTGTCTTCAGTTTTCGATTTTTCTTTGCTTACGTTAGTTCGAATATATATTTAAAACGTTTGTATAAGAGGCAGCAGATGGTAGCTACATTTCCAAGTTGTTGTACAGAAGATTAGTAAGTGATTGATATAGTTCATGTTTATCTTTCGTTCGTGAACTATTCCAGGCCAAACTAACGAAATATCCGAGCTCTATAATATAGTGGTGTTGCTCACGTGGATTCCCGGACGGTTCAATTTAATTCCGAAATACGCTTCTATTGTTCGCTTGTTCGGCGCCGCTCGGAATTTTGAGCTGCTTTGTTTATAATTGCGTACCGGAATTTGAAATAATTGTATGTTCAGAAATTCTGAATACGTATTCAATTAACGGAAATTGTTATTAATTTTCGCCCCAAATGCGTGTATTTATATTTTCTTTAATTAAATTTCTTTATTTCAATAATAGTACAATTTCATCTTACTGAGGCCGAGACCACATTTGAAGTATATTTTTTATTTATCTGAAGATCTCGCTCTACTTTATTAATGTTTGTTGGTTATTTATACACTGAAACAATAAACATGATGAATTAAATTAATAAAATTAAACATGAGTGTGTGTGCGAGTGCGCGCGCGTGAGGTGTTTGTGTGTGTGTGTGTTTGTGTGGATGTGTGTTATTAAGTGTGTAACATTAAATCAAGAGCTGTCAATTTAGTTCTGTAGAGGTTGTGTAGGTTGTGTAATTTTATACCTTACTAATGTCACTACAATTTAAAAATGGCTGCCAAAGCAGCGCATCACCTGACGCTTTAACGGCGCACTTCACTTGTATTGCTATCTTTTTTCTTCGCGGAGCTATTTGCATTGGAACAACCTACCTTCGGCACTTTGAAACCCAGCTTCCTCTACAACTTTTTAGGCAACAGTGTCCGGTTTGCTATAATATTATGTAAATAATAATAATAGTTCGAAGTGTGTTTTTGTAGCATGTTATGATTTATCAATAAGATCGCGCAAGTTGTCCGCAGTATAATCGCTCTGGCTCACGTCCAGCACACCTCTACAAGTAATAAGCGGTTTGAATATCTGATGAGATTTCCAGAAATATCCGAGTAGGCTGGCACCGGATCTTTTTAATTTTTTGCAGTACTCGGTAGCAGTAAATATAAAAAATTTGGCTACCTACGACTTTGCTGAGCGTCATTTCTACCTCACGTCACATTGTATGAGAGACAAGGACGACGCTGTACGAAGCCGATGCTGGTCGATAGTCCATCCTTCTCGGGCTCGATCTGTATTAACATCAGAAAAACTAGTCATAAACCTGACTTAAAGGCCGCGCGCTGAATACTCCCTTTGACACGTGCTGCGTAGAGTTTTTGAAATTTTTGGACAGAAACATAAATATTTTTATTTTTGTATGAAAAAAAATATTTTTTCTTTAGGAATTTTATAAAGCCGCGGAATAAAAGTTATTTACTTTGATGCATAGAAGTTGCCTTTGGAAGGTTGTCGGTATTTTACAATTAACCCTGTATAGCTCAAAGCATTACTAATTGGCAGTAGAGTATAGTTCGATCAAAGAATTCGATAAACCATTTGGGTATCCCAAGTTATGTTATCGTAATGAAAAGTGTAGTGATGAAAGAATCCATTAAGGAGAACAGACCACAAACCGAATTGTAGAGCAAACTTAAAAAAGCAGCGCAAGACGAAGGCGTTTGGAATTATGTCCACAAGTGGGATTCTATCCGTCGTTGATGACAAAACTTAGAGCTAAATTACCATGGCAGTGGAACTAAAGTATTTCAATGTAAAGAACATAAACATTCTATCGCAATCATAATGACAGACGGAGTAAAAACAGGGGGCCTACCACCAACGCTAGTACTATTATTTTAATATTGGTTTTGAGATGTCATTTAATAACAACCTTATAAGATAAGTATTATACTTTAAAATTGACATTGTTGACACATTAAAACAATATTGAAACAATACTACTTTAAACGTCGTCAGTGGTAAGCCTTTAAGCATTTGGTATTTTACAGACTTTGTTTTTTGGAAATCGCCACTCCTTGTAAAATGATACTCACTGGGTATTGTAGGTATCATCCTATTAATACACTCCAATATCATAAAACTACTCAAATGAACTAAAAATATCCAGTGAACAAACCATTCCAGCAAAAATATTGTAAGAAAAATTCCATTTGGAAATGAAAACAGATAAATCCTAAAGGTCGCCTATTCTGATGAATCAAGCATTATACTCGATTTGCATTAGCTTCGAAAAAAATTAAAAACGTGAAAGCGCTATTGCAGCGGAAGCTTAAGCGCAAGGTCACACTAAAGACATTTTATTTAAAACAATATAATGTTCTTCTGACCTTATTTCGGCTGCGCGCTTCGGTGTTACTTCGTACCCTGGGAGGGCCGGTTTTCTATCACGGACAAGAGCATCCAGATGTATACGGATGATGCCCGCGACTTCGTCCGCGTGGATTAAGGTATTTTATAATTTCCTCAGGAACTCTTTAATTTTCCGGGATAAATGTGTTAATCCTAGACATGAACTATCTCCATTCAGCCTATCGTTGTGGTGTGGTATTACTCCTTATAACAAACATCCATCGATCCATTCATCCTCACAAACTATTATATATAGCATTTATAATATATACTCAAGTACGATTTCATTACTGATGAATTATTTTCCTATGTGCTCTATGGTGATGTAAATAATTTAAAATGTATTTAAAATATATGTGTGTATGGTATCTGTATAAGTGTGAGCGAGAGCTTGCTTGCGCCTGACCGCTCCCAACTAGACTCCTGACAGGCACGCATACTTACGCAGTTTCTATGTACACGACGTAACCACAGTAAAACACACGTGCCCTTGTGAATTGAAAGGACTATATCAAAAAATTCATGCATATCGTCAAACGACAAAATAAAAAGTTTTCAAACAGAAAGTAGTTCGTGTATGCTGGTGCTATTAAAGAAGTTTTTAATTAAATCGCCTAGGGATGTGAGTTATTATGCCAATTCGCAGACTTTTTTAACAACCTAACGTAGAAAAGAAATGTTACGACACCACGCTCTCTTTTTACTGCGCAAAATTATTCTGCGAGCTCGCGCGCTCAGCACAGTTCCAAAACTGTGAGTAAAATAATATTACCCTGGTAATTTTAGAATTTAGATCATGCCTCGAGGGTTTATGCATGTCTATATATTAGGGGAGAGTGGGGGAAACACGAACGCGGGGTAATCCCGAATCCAATGGTTCTAATGTGTTAGAAAGATATAGCCATATTTTACTTGTCGCCATTTCGGAGATCACGTCACCACTAGTGCCAGTCAATAACACGGGAGATGTGGACGGACGTACTTGTCAAGGTATGCATTTTTCAATGTTTTGCATGTTTTTCATGTAATTTTTTTGGTAAATTCAAGTTGGTGTTGCTTTATTTCTATCTAAAATAGTAATTTAACTTTTACATAGTGGAATACTCACATAATAATCAGCTAAATGACAATGAAGCAATTGGCAAAAGAGATATATAGAACCTATTTTTTTCCATTTTATTGTTTTCGATCCAGCGGGGAAAAAGCGAACACTCCATGTGGGGCAATCTCGAACGTTCGGCATTACCCCCCTACCTTTTGTTGGTTCGCCGTTCATCTTTTTTTTTATTAATTTTTCAGATGCCTCGTAATTACAAAAGAAAGACCAAATCGAAGTATAGTCTTGAAGATCTCAAAACGGCTATAGACGATGTTAAAACCAAAAACTCAACATCGGCAGAGCAGCAGAAACTTAAAATGTTTCTAAAACAACCATTTTTGACCACCTAAAGAAAGCAGTGATAAATAAAAGCCAAGGTCTGGATGAAAACCTTTATTTACGGACGAGCAGGAAACGCATCTTGTCGATTGTCGATCATAAAGTGCAGTAAAATCTATTATGGCCTAACCATAAAAAAGAATCGCCAAATTGCATAACATATGCAGAGAAGAAATGATTAATGTTAGTGCCTAATTACCCCACTTAGTGTTCGTGTTTACCCAACTAATGTCGGGTAAAGCCGAACACTAAGGGTTTTGGTTTTTTTTTTTCTTATATTGTTACAATTTATTAAAAATGTTATGTCGGGACATACACAAGTGAAAGGCACGGCGATCTCGGTTGCACTCATTTATTAACACTTAGTAACTAGTACATAAGTAGGTAAGTACAAGTGAGCCGCGATGCGGTACCATCGCATACCTAACACTCCTCCCCCTAGTTTTCGGGACGTTGACGTAACAACCTCCTTCGTGTCCGTGCCGAAGGTCTCTGGATGTCACCCTCTATACACTCGAAGAACTCATCGTCTGAGGTCTGCGGTCGACGGACCCCTCGGGTCACCGTCACGCGGCACGGTGTGTCCGGTGACCGTGTCTCGTCTGCTGGAGGTGAGGCCCTGGCGGGCGTCTGGGGCGGAGTAGCCCTAGCGGACGCGTTGGCCGTGTCTGATGTTGCCGATGAGGTCTCCGCTTGCTCACTCTGCGACTGGGACGTGGCGCCTGCGACAGTCGCGTCGCTTGTCTGAGGTGTAGCTGGTGTAGGTGGTTCCTCATTTCCTCCGCCGTTAGTCGGTGTTGGCGTCGAGACGATATTTGATGGTGACTGGAGTTCTATATCATCGTCCCAGAAGTCGTGGTTGTTACTAGCCCCTTTGTTTACAATAATCTGATTTTTATGTTTCTTAACTACTAGTGACGTTTCACAATCTCTAATTAAATATACTACCTTGCCAATTTTCTTAACAATTACTCCCTTGCACCAAATGAACTTATTACTATTACAAAATTTTTTGTACAAAATATTTAAGCCCGCAGGGAAAACTTTTTGATTTTTCCCTCCGCGTGCTTTAACTTGCATACACTGTCGGTTTTTTACAAAATTAGCCAAAGCGATAGACGAAGGCGGCGATGACGTGGGATTAATTAAATCTAATCGTGTTCTTAACTTACGACCGTATACTAAGGATGCCGGCGAGAGACCCGTGGTGGAATGTACAGAGTTTCTATAGTCGAATAGGTATTTTAATAATTTTATTTTAGATTCTTTAATATTACGACTGGCCATTAGGCTCGATTTAATGCCCTTTTTTACTATTTTTACATAGCTTTCTGCCTGTCCATTACTAGCCGGGTGATACGCCGGCGACGTCAAGTGTGTAATCCCATTTAAAATGCAAAATTTTGAAAACTCTTGAGAACAAAAAGAAGCAAAATTGTCTGTTATCAGATATTTCATTACCCCTAACCGCGACATAAATTCGTACAGTTTTTCAATAACCGCGGTCGATGTCGTCGAGCTGACCATATCGAATACCTCCACCCATTTGGTATAGGCGTCTACTATAACCAAATAGGTACGACCGTTAATCGGGCCGAGGAAATCCATATGAACGCGTTCGAACGGTTGAGATGGATACTCCCAGGGCGAAATCGGTACGCGAGCTGCTGCAGGTCGTAACTGCTGACAGATATGACACGTACCTATAATTTTTTCTACAGCCGCATCTATGCCCGGGAACCAAAATCGCGATCGACATTCCGCCTTAGTTTTTACCATGCCTAAGTGTGACGAATGTAGCTCCGAAAGTACCTTGTCTCTCAATGCGAACGGAATTACGACCTTGTGGCCTCTCATTAGACAACCGTTTTCAAATGAAAGCTGCATTCTACACAAATGATACGGTTTCAGGTCTACGTCATTTACTTTAGGCGGCCAGCCCGTTAAAACATACCTCACGACTCGCGACAATATCGCATCTTTCCTAGTTTCCTCACGTAACTCATCTAACGACAGCGGGAGCGACCCGTCCACTACGAAACACACATAGGCCGCCCGGTCGTGCAATGCCGCCGCAGCGTCGGCGCACTGCCCCGCACCCCCCTCCGCCGCGCGCGCGGCCACGGGGAGACTCGCGCGCGATAGGTAATCCGCGCTGTTATCCGCACTTCGCACGTATTCTATGGTGTAGTTGTAGCCGCTCAAAAACATCGCGTACCGCTGCAGCCGATTTGCCGACACTTCGGGAATGCCTTTGTGTGGGCCGAATATCGATATGAGCGGCTTGTGATCCGTGCGAAGTACGAAGGGCTCGGCCCTACCATATAGATATTGGTGAAAGCGTCGGACGCCGAAAATAATAGCAGTAGCTTCCTTCTGGATTTGCGAATAATGCCTCTCAGCGGCACTGAGCGTCCGCGAGGCGAAAGCTACTGGTTTCTCGAGTCCGTCGCTTCCGATTTGGGATAAAATTGCACCTAAGCCGTGCGGGGATGCGTCGACAGTTAAAATTATTTTTGCGTCAGGATTGAAGTGTGCTAGCACTTGATCCGATGCTAGCTGCTTTTTAATTGTATCAAATGCATCGCTATGTACTTGACCCCAATCCCACTTAGCGCCCTTCTTTAATAAGTCATACAGAGGACTCAAGACTTTCGACGCGCCGGGCACAAAACTGCGATAGTAGTTAACCAGACCTAAAAACGACTGTAACTGACTAACATTTAGGGGAATAGGTGCTTCCAAAATAGCTTTCACCTTTACAGGTGATTTCTTCAATCCCTCTTTGTTTATAACATACCCTAAATAACTAACTTCATCCTTGAAAAATTCACACTTTTCTTTTTGTAGTGTTAAACCTGCATCTTGTAACCTTTTAAGCACCGCCTGTAAGCGGTCCATATGCTCCGCGTCCGTGGTCCCGGTTATTAAAACATCGTCTAACAAACACAGTACCCCACTCATGCCGGACAACACACATTCCATTGCGCGCTGAAAAATAGCCGGCGCACAGGCCAGCCCGAACACGAGCCTGGTGTACCTATATAACCCACGATGTGTGTTTATGCAGGTAATTTTCTGAGATTCCTCATCTAGTACAAATTGATTATACGCCATAGAGAGATCTAACTTTGTAAACTTTTTGCCCCCGTGTAACTTTGAAAATAGTTCACTTATTGTAGGCAAAGGATATTGTTCAATAACTAGTTGTTTATTTATACTAACCGAATAATCGGCACATAGCCTCACTGAGCCGTCTCGTTTGAGCACGGGTACAATAGGTGACGCATACTCGGAATGTTCCACGGGTTCCAATACGCCCAGATTAACCAACCTATCGATTTCTTTATTTACTTTATCTCTTAACGCGAACGCGAGTGGTCTAGCCTTAAAAAAAGTCGGTTTCGCGTCGTCTTTTAAGGTCAAAGACACTTTGTACTTATTAAAACAACCTAACTTGCCTGAAAACGCGAGAGGATATCGCAATTGGAGCTGTTCGACTACATTTTCGGTTAGTTTACAATAGTTTATCGCCGTTAGCTCTAATTTAAAAAGCGAAATAAAATCCCTACCCAATAGAGATGGGCCGCTGCCGCGTACGACGTACACATCGAGCGTGTGCGAGCGACCTTCGAACGACACGGGCGCGCGGATCATACCTACACATACGATGCTATCTCCCGTATAGCCCGAGAGCTTCTTGTTGCTTTTTAGCAATGGTTCGCCGCTGAAATGTTTTGCGTAGGTTTCCTCGGAAATTACCGTCACTGCAGAACCGCTGTCAATTTCAAACTTAATTTTTATTCCACGAATACATACCGATTCCACCATAGGCTCGCCACTAACCGAACGTATATTGAATAACTTACCATCGTCATCGTCGTCCTCGGCTAAATCTGCCGTGGTTAGGTATTTAACCTGGGGGCAAGCCCTACGGAGGTGCCCTTTAACTTTACAGATGTCGCACACGTGATTGCGGAATTTGCAGTTTTTAGAGTAATGAAAAAAACCACACACGGCACACTTCGATTTTCCCGCACTCTTTTTTACGACCGCACTATCTTTCCCCACTGGCTCTTGGTGTATCTTGAACATGGCGCGCTCCGCCTCGACTCCGCTCGCGTCGGCGGTCGCCGCCGCCGCGCCGCTGGCGGGGCTGCCGGCCGCGCCGGCGCGCGCGCAGCGAATACTCTCCGCTAGCTCCACCGCCTTCGTGAGGGTCAGCTCCGTGATGTCCTTGGCATAAAGCTTTTCTTTCTCGATGCCAGGCCGCATGCCTATCACGAAGCGATCTCTGAGGGCTTCTTCCACGTTGCTGAAGTTGCAATGCGCCGTCAGGCCCCGCAGTCGCGCCGCCCATTCCGTGTGCGACTCCGAGGGTTGCTGCGTTGCTGCGTAGAACTTGTGGCGCTCACCGATTCCCAAGCGCTTCGGTGTGAAGTGCGCGTCCAATATATTTAGCAGGTCTTCGTACGGAACGTCATCCAGCGCTTTTGGCAACGCCAAATCCGTTGCCAGCTGATACGAACCCTCCGCGAGTGCGCTAAGGAGAATCGCCCGTCGCCTTATCCCCGTTGCATCAGTTGATGCATTTATGTCGTTCGCTATGAACCACTGCAGAAGACGTCCTTTATACGTTTTCCACGAGTGGATCCCGTGGTCGAAAGTGGTTAAAATTCCAAATCTTTCGACGGACATTTTTCTTTCTATATTTTTTCACAAACGCGGGTAGGCACTCGTCGCCACTGTTATGTCGGGACATACACAAGTGAAAGGCACGGCGATCTCGGTTGCACTCATTTATTAACACTTAGTAACTAGTACATAAGTAGGTAAGTACAAGTGAGCCGCGATGCGGTACCATCGCATACCTAACAAAAAATATAAATTTTGATTAGTGAATTCGTTAGACAGATAAGTTAACTTTATAATTAAAAAATAAAGAAACTCTTGTGATCAAATTCCACTGTTTTATTTAAGTTTTCCCTTAGGTGTTCGTATTTCCCCCACTTTCCCCTATACTAGCTAGATATGAAGCATGCTAGGTGGGTTTTGACACATGATTTTACACCAATTATCGCTTTCTGTCCTCCGCAATCCGTGAAGGACGACGTAGTTCACTCATTATGAACTAATAACAATTTATTCTTACTCGTAGGTATCTCCTAACCTTATTACTAACAAAAATGAATGTGCAGAATGTTTTATCATTTATTTATTTCACAATAAGATTACAATGGTATAAAACGGTGGTAGGTAAGTAAATACTAAGTTTATGGTAGAAACATAAACTAATACCAGTTTTAACGTACATCGTTAAGATTCAGCCTTTGGTACAAAGTCACAGTTGCACTAGAACGGTACTTAACTATGAGTAGTAAAATAATATCGAGTAAAATAATATAAACATAAAAATTCTTTTTAAAAAACACTACAAAGTATATTAATTGTGCCTATAAAATTTGAAGAGTTCCCTCGATTTCTCCAGGATCCCATCATCAGATCCAGATCTGATGACAATGGGACTACCTGGGAAGTATATACTTTCAAACAAAAAAAGGACTTTTCAAATCGGTCCAGGCGTCTTCGAGAAATCCAGGAACATGCATAAAAAATAAAAAGATTCCGGTGAATTGAGAACCTCTTTCTTTTTCGTAAGTCAGTTAATAAAAATTTCAATAAAATGTTTGTAGAGGCGTAGAGCATCTACGCAAGATCTACGCCGATAGAAGCATGATAAGTTTTCATTGATAACGCTACAATACAATGCTATAAATTAATTGTATCGATGTTTACAAGTACAAATACGAGTATGTCATCGACAACAAAAAGTATCAATCATAAATATTAAGGTAAAATTCCCTAGATATATTATGTGTAGGTTGTGTATCAAGCAAAGAATAAGTTATAACAATAATATTTGTGGGTGTGTCCGTAATCCGTAGAGGCGCGGTCTGCCTTAGCTTTTATATTTCTTTGACAAAAGCAAAATGACCAAGATGATATGAAAGCCTGAAAGCTTCTGGAAATGTTACTGGAGCGAACGTATGTTTTACGCATTACTTTTATTTTAATATTGCTTTTGTGATATTATTATATTACTTTTAAAATGTTTTTAGTATTTATTTATAAAATTTCATTCTCTCAATTTTTCATTATCATTCTTTCATATCTCTCAATTCGGTGACCGATTAATTCACAAAAAACAAATAACAAAGTGTCATTCCACAAACAACGTTTGGCAAAATTATGAATCATTTATTGATCATTATAAAACTTCTGGTTCCACAAATAATTCGCTTGACAAAACAAATTACTAGACAAATTGTGATTTCATAAAATAATATTTGACAAACAATTGATTTCTTAATTGTGTTAATTAGTAAAACAACATGTAGCATATTTTTTTTTTTTGATAAAATGAACTGTTCAAGGCTGTGGCGGGAGCTGCGCTTCGCTGTAAATTAAATGGGCTACGCCAGAACCGAATTGGCCAACCCCGACTCCACGTAGTCTTGTCTGCCCTACCCCTAGAGTGTTTTTATGAAGCGCGAAGCCAGAAGCTCGTGAAGGAGGTCCTGAATGAAGCGAGCCTATGAGGCCGAGTGGAGCGAAGGGGGGAGGTGGCGAGCGAAGCGAGCCGGCGACCTCCGTAGCGAAACGAAGGTCGAGTAGGCGAAGCTGAATGAAGGGGCGACGGAGCGAGTCTTCTGGCGTAGCCCATTGCATTTCTAAACGGCCCTGTTTTTGATAACAGCTAGCCGTAATGTAATACGGCGGATTATACAATCCGACTGCGACAGATAAATAATAATAAACTTTTTCCTATCGCTTTCCGTATTGCTTTGTTATTAGTTTTGTTTATCAAATAACAAATAATTTACCATCTACTATTTTGTAAAATTGCGAATTTGGAAAAAGAATTATTTGGTGAAATAATAAATTTTAAATGATATTTTAACATCCAGCACATTTGCAAAATAAAACATTTGCGAATAGAATATTTGTAAAATGATCTTTTGTGAAATGATTAGTTTGTGGAATACGACGTTTGTGATTTGATTAGCTTTTAAAACGTTTTTTGGGAAATGATCATTTGTTTAACGTTTTTTGTTAATCATTAGTGAACCCTACTTGATAATTTTTACCTATGTATCGATATATTTTCGAGTATTTCAGTAATTCGTTACAAAAGGTCAAGGATTTTAATTTCATAGGATTTTGGTGTTGACACGGTTTGGTGACGTCATAAATATTTTGAGTTTGCAATTTTGAGCGATCACCGCCATATTGGCAAAATATTACCGAAAACCGGTATTTCAGAATATGTTTTCCCCAGCGCCACCTAGGTCAAGTAACGATTTTGCCATATTTCACTTTTTCACTTTTCGCTTTCATTTTTCATTTCGTTGACATTTTTCCATTTTGATACGATTTTTCCAATGTAGCGATGCAAGCTTCGTTTTTTTTTCTGTGATCGAAGGATGCAAGTGACGATCGCTCAAAGTCGTAGACTCGAAATATTAAGGAGAACACCAAATTGTACAAGGCCTACCTTATTAAACATTCGTTTTGACCTTTGTTAGCTACCTAACAAAGGTCAAAAATAATGTAGGTCTACACCTACCCACAATATAACAACATAAATAAGATATATTCTAGTGACCGTGATATTAATAATACACGAGCAGGAAGGCATTGGATTCCCAGGCGGGCCCACTTTGGAATGTAACATACCGTAAAAAGGACATGCAAAGGTACCATAATCGTGAAGTGTATAATGCCCTCTTCACACGACACGTGATGAGCAGGGTCACGATCGTCCCTAGAATTATTTATGAGAGAGATATTTATTTACTTCGAAGGATACAGGCTGTTCACGGTAGCTATACAAAATATAAGCGCGTCTATTGAGCCTTGAATAAACCTTCATCTAAATATCTGAAATCAAAATAGAAAAATGCTTTATTTTAAATCTAGAACAATTTAAAATTCAATAATTAATTAACTTAAAACGTGTATAATATGAAGAATCGCGTATGAACTTCAGCTATTTTCATTCAAGACCTACTCAAGCTTATAATAAGTTCAAACTGAAATTTTCTCAAGAAGCTCTGCACTATGCCAAAGATTGCAATTATTGGGCTACTTGGGATGCCACTGCAGCAATATTGAAGAGCAAAGATGCTCTGAGACTTTGTATGATAAAATTAGTTGGGTTCGGACGATATTGGCTTGCTGCGACAAGTCAATATAGGAGGATCCATATCTTATTAGATGAGGAATTCCGTGAAGTTCTTTGGACGGTGTAATTTTTAATGAATTTCTGTCAGTTTCCAGGGTATTCAATCACTAGATGGCGGCTTAAAAACTATGTACGATGGATCGAAGATACCTCGCTGTACCGCGATGTATCGCAGTGAGGTATCCTTCGACATGTTCGCGCTTATCTGTTTGCATACATTTGTTTTACATGGAGGTGACATCGAGGTAGCGAGCTAAACCGCGACCGCGAGGTATCGCAGTGAAGCATCTTTGGCATGTTTTTACCCTTAGATGTTGTAATGCGATCCTCAATCACGCCTCCAGGGTTTTCTCTACAGAAAATGTTACAAACGAGTTCCACGTAATAAAATAAATAAATATGCATCATACATAAATCTAATCTAAATATATAAAAGGCAAAGGTGACTGACTGACTGACTGACTGATCTATCAACGCACAGCTCTAACCACTGGACCGATCGAGCTGAAATTGGGTATACAGGTAGCTGTTAGGACGTAAACATCCGCTAAGAAAGGATTTTGGAAAATTTCAACCCCAAGAGGGTTAAATAGGGGGTTAAAAAATCGAACCTAACGTGAGCGAAGCCGCGGGTTAAAGCTAGTAAAATATATGTATGTTGCCTAAGATGCTGATGTTATTGCCTCTTTGGATAGTAAGGTTTAGGCTTTAGGGTTAAATAAGCACCAGCTCTTGGCTCGATATATGAATGGATGGAAATAGCTGATTTCATATTTTTTAGTTCTAAGATAATAAGATCGGAACAGCTGGATTTATACGGTTGTATGCCCAGTGCTAGATAAATTCACCCTTACTCTTATTATTATTATTTTATTATTTATTTGATTACTGACGATTTATAAAAAATAGTAGATCTTTGGTATAAAACCCGCCCTGGCGCAGTGGTGAGCGCTGTGGTCTTATAACTGGGAAGTCTTGGGTTCGATTCCCGGCGGGGGCAATTTAGGAATTTATAATTTCTAAATTGTCTCTGGTCTGGTCTGGTAGAGGCTTTGGCCGTGGCTAGTTACCACTCTACCGTCAAAGACGTGCCGCCAAGCGATTTAGCGTTCCGGCACGATGGCGTGTAGAAACCGATTAGGGGTATGGGTTGAATTTACACTGCTATACCCTTCGCTATACCCCTTCCAAGTTAGCCCGCTACTATCTTAGACTGCATCGTCACTTACCATCAGGTGAGATCACAGTCAAAGGCTATCTTGTTATCGAATAAAAAAAATGAAATCTTTCACAGTCAAAGTCGGGGTAATCTTTCATTACATTATAATATGATCCTTGGCCGAAGGACGGTATTCATAATATTATACCTACATTGGATAACAATGGACCTTTTTTACGCCCCGCACCAAATTGAATATTTTCCGATATTATATGACAGCATATTCCAGAACCCAATATTGTCGTTATCCCGGATTTGTACTAGTATCATACTTAAATCCAAAATCTATAATGCTAGACCAGTATCTGGGTAACAAATTTGTTTACGGACTCTTTATGTGAATGTGACTTTCGATACAAAAAATTGACCTCGTCCATTACGTGTTGAACACGAGAAGTCGAATAAGTAAGTGAAACGAAAACAGCAATGGATGTAGAGGAATGGGTAAAGAGTGGTTGGAGGTGTGTACGTGTGTACCCAACAGAGCAGGTCCACAGATCGCGCCTACAATGCACGTTGTTTATCCGCTAGGGTGCGGGGGAGGTGAG
Source organism: Hipparchia sbordonii (assembly GCA_038048805.1). Taxonomy (NCBI): domain Eukaryota; kingdom Metazoa; phylum Arthropoda; class Insecta; order Lepidoptera; family Nymphalidae; genus Hipparchia; species Hipparchia sbordonii. The sequence goes on along the minus strand of CM076099.1, from coordinate 13,731,967 downwards.
GTGTGCGGGGGGAAGGGCAGGGGCTCCTGGCCGGGCCCAGTGTAGTCACTAGTCAGTCTGTAGCCGCCCTCCTCCGCAGTTGCACGCGCCGCGAGTGCACCAGTGCCCTCTCTAACAACATCCGACCTTCAATCCGAAAGAACGAGACAACTATATACAGGTGAGTCCGAACTCTGATTTATTTGAAATCGGGAAAAAATAAGCCAATTATTATTAATTGCAGCACCCTTACTTCCTTACACATCATTATGTAACTCGATTATCCGGCTCCTATGCTTATCGCAACTTTCCGATTTGAAAAAATTAAAAAGCGTAGGCGCTACGCGGGCTACGCTTCTACTTCGTAGCCGCGTAGGCGATCGTCTGGCGTAGCTGGTTACCCCGAAACACTGGAGCGTTACAAGGAGTCGTAAAATCATATTGTACTAGTAAGATTCGGGAGAGTGTCTGAAGATTTCAGGGTCAGCGCAAGGACATTTTTGTACATTTTTGTCGTATATAAACGAAATATATATTTATAATTAAATATATTTTATTAATTATTTATTTGCTTTGCCATAATATTTACACCAAATAAACGAAACAAATTGAAGAAATATAAATAAAAATCTACCATAATTCGGCAAAATAAAAGTTATAACTATAGTAATTAAAGTTAGGGCTGTTTATTTGTTTGCTTTTTGTTTGTTGTTTGTTTGTATGTTTGTTTGTTTGCCTTTAGTATAATTGTGTATAATAAATTATGATATACGTCTTATGTTCTTAGCTACGCCCAAGTATTGCTTTTCGTTTATAATGCCACAAAAATATAAGGACTATTTATTATTTATAATTTTTGAGTTGCGACAGAAATAATAAGTCAGTTCTGGAGCTCTATTATAGGGCACCCATCTAGTTACTGAATTGAGTAAAATTTTTTAACCGCACTCGATTGATATGATTGTTAATTTTACAGTCTAATGAAATCGGTGAAGGAACTGTAACTTGTTTCCGACAGTGCACACCAGTCAATTGAGCTGATAAGCAACTCAAGTTAGTAACTGGATGGGTGATTGACTGGGAACTTCAGATTTCGTTTGTTCGTGTCGGTAATTATAACTAACATCTCATCGGTAATTATATCTCGAATCGCGGTATTTTTTAGTCGAGTTGTACGTGGCGGCATCTGAGTACTGGCGGTATTAATGTTACTAGAAAAACCCTTATTCTTCTTTATCAACCGATAGACGTCTACAGCTGGACAGTAGATCTCTTGTACGGCTTTCTATATGCTTTGGTCTTACGCCGCCACTTTCCGACGGTTCCCTGCGATACATCACCACGTTTTTAGGTGTGAGTTCGCTACTTTAGCACCTTGGAACCCCAACAACCTTCGCTTTTTCTAGAAAGCATCTAGAAAACCGTAAACATTTTGTAATAATTATGTCCTCCCGACCGAATCCGGCTACGGCGACCAACCTTCTGGCGAGACATTAGCCATTTGTACAGGAGATATTATAGTGCGCAAACACAGGTGTACTTTCTATACCTTTACTTTTATAGCACGATGGGATGGAAATACGACACGACTGGAGAGAGATCAGGCGCAGGACCGACAGTTTTACGTGCTCTCCGAGGCAAGGGGGTGGCTCACCGCCAACTTCCTAACTCCGAGCTAATACTGAGAATTTCTTGACAGAAAAATCCAATACATTTTATGGCACGACCTGGGAATCGAACATCTCGTCAATGAGGGAATTGAACTCGTCATCTGCAATCGAACTTACTAACACCTAGAACAATGAGGCCATTCTTTTTTTATCTTTTTTTTGGGTTTTTTACCAACTGGCACGCCAATACCACTGTGACGTATACTAGAAACTTAACCTAATTAACAATAAACTTATCCTACTTAATACTAACTTAATTACGAAGACATCCGACAGTCACTGACGGCAAGTAGCGACCATATCGCACACCCTTCCGGCTTTTGATATGGGATTTGCCGGGTAACTCTGACAAAGTCCCACATCAAACCTGTTCAAATTAAAACTTCCCATCAGTGTCTGTCGTTCGACCTTATTTTTGACAGTTAGTTAGTATAAATAGGTTGGAGCTACAACCCTCAGTGATTAGGAATCCGTCGCAAAGAGAAATAATTAAATCAGCCAATAGAATAAAATCGCGATGATGGCATTATATTATGAAGCCTCGACCTTGCTCGGAGGCGCACTATGCCCTCCTTTGTCCGCTAGAGCCTAGCCGGACGACATTGATTGAACGGTTTACATGTAAACATTTAGGTTCTATCGATCTGGTACTTTTATAGCTCATACAAGTTCTAATTTAACATTTTTTTTTACTCGATAAATCATAAAATCATTAATCATTTATTTACCTGATTCTAGGTAAGTAGGTACGTATTATAAAAAGTTGTCACAATCAAAATTCTCAGTTACAATTTGTCATAGTTTGGCGTTTTGCCTTTCTAGTATTAGTGGACTAGTGGTTAATTTCGAACTTATTACATAACTAGCGGACAGTTTCTAAATCCCCACAGTTTAAGTGGGCAGAACCCCTGCAGCATCAGGATTGAGGAGTTGGGTCCTGGAATTCAACGATGTATTCTTTACTTGGTACCTACAATAACTATTCATAATCTGTTATTTTGATATTACAAACAGACACTTCAATTTTATTTATTTGGATAGAATAATGAAATGAATGTTAAAATTAACAAATTATACGGCCACATCGTTGCAGCTGCAAAGTGTCGTTAAAAGATGTCACCAGTTTAACAACTGATTAAGTAGATAAAATGCCTAAATTGACAGGCACTTAGTGGTGCAAAATAATTGAATCAATAGCAATTCTTGAATATTTAATTCATATGCAATTAAGTATTTTTTTAAACTTCATTTGGAGCTAACTTTACTGAAGACTACTCCATATTTTCATATTTATTTTAAAATTAGGTAAACACTAATAAAAATATGAAAAATATATCTGCAGTCACCTCTTCGTTGGCTCCGCTAAGTACCAACTTGCGGGCTAGGAAACTCATTGGCAAAGACTCACCGCTTTTCGGCAAACTCTAAAATCTCTGTCACCGCCGAAAAGTTGCCGCCTTATCGGTATTTATAAGATATATTTCGGTGAGCGTGCTCAGAAGCTCTTCGATCTTGTGTCCCCTTCACCTTTTTACCATCGCACTACAAGGCATCGGAAGGGCTTCTATCCCTACGTCGTTGAAATTCCATTTATGCACACAAAGCGCTAGGACTTCATTCCTGATCCGCACGGCTAGGGTCTGGAACGCTCTTCCAAGATCTGTGTTTCCTAACACGTACAATTTATATTTGTAAAACAAGAGTGAATAGGTATTGTCTAGACTCTAGGCAAACGTGTTATAGCTTAGACAACATCATCACTTGTGATAGTGGTCAAGCGTGTGCCTATCCTTACTCTTACTAAAATTATAAATGCGAAAGTGTGTTTGTTTGTTGGTTTGTCCTTCAATCTCGTCGCAACAACGCAACGGATCAACGTGATTTTTTGCATGGGTATAGTTGAGGACCGGGAGAGTGACATAAGCTACTTTTTAAGCTATTTTTCGTGTGGTGCGGTTTGTTACGTTCCCTCAAATATGGTTGAGCGAAGCAATGGCTGGATCATGCGTCATGCTCGTGAACGGGTGCCACCAACGGGAATGGGTCTGCTCTGACTGCCCGTCTTGACATGCGTTGGATTGATGTACCTACGTATGCATTTTTGCATTTTTGAAGCTTTATTGTGGAAGCACTGTATACATAGCATAGCTTTCATTAACTATTGTAAATTTTTTATTTTTTTTTGAAAAGAGCAACCGCCGAGTTTCTTGCTGGCTCTTCTCGGCAGGAAAGGCATTCCGAACCAGTGGTAGATTCATTGACGATTCAAAAGTGCTTGTAAAAGTTTATTTGAATAAAAAATATTTCTATTCTATTCTATTCTATTCTATTTTATACTGGAAAATTAAAGAGTTCCCGCGAGATTTTAAAAACTAAACCCACGCGAGCGAAGTCACAAGCATCTACTAGTAATGTATGAAAAAAATGAAAAATAGATATTGGAGTTTTAAAATATACTGCATGTCATAATAATAATTATATTGTTGCTTTTAAATGATGCCGTGCGACAATGTATGCTTTTCGAAAAATAGAGTCATAAAAATCATTCAATATATGCCTTGTGATGGAAAATAAGTGTAAGTATTTAAATAATGAGGTGTTAAATACATACTTAATGGCCTTTACCGCCTTTTATGTATCACGGAATACTAATATTTAACACGCGAGCTTATATTAACGTGATGGAATCAGTTTCCATTTTCATATGGTACGTCATATTTCATTATATCAACGACGAACGATCCATTATTACTTCCTTTCAAGTATAGAGAGAAGATATATCCTCAATCCATTTAACTATTGCCAAAAGTTGTAGCTTAAATATATGTAAAAAAGGAAAAGTTTTGCATAGCGTAGACTACTTATCACTTTAATTAATGACTTTCTTTGAAGAGGAGAAAAATAATAAAATTTAAAATCACACCCTTCGACAATCAAGATGTATTTGCCATGAAAAGTATTGCTAGAAAAAAACTTCCCTTTCAAAAAATACAATTATTAATTTTTTGCCAATGATACTAGAATGACGTCATTTTATAACGGTCGATGACAGTCAATTTGAAGTGAACGGATAGCTATTTTCCTCAACCAGATTCCAAAGGTACTCGTTTCTAAAAAGAAGTCATGACAAAAAACTAATCACTTTAAAGTTTTAGAAAGAGCAATGATCACGAGCTACCAGACTTTGCAAAAACAACAATCATCTTCTATTCTACTCCTGTTCATTCTGGTGCTCTAAGAAGAGCTCTTTTAATAATAATTTTTAATGATCTATAAAATTCATTGTTCCTAGGACTTGTATATCCTTCAATGACACATTGACAACAATAACACTCAGCGACTGATCAAGAGTTCTGGCCGCCCTAGGCTAATTTTTACGCGCGCTTTTTAAAATTTCAAAATTTATTGTTAAAATTAGGGACTCTCAATCTCATTTAGTTTTAGTGTTTTGTCGCGGTCAAGTTGAAATATGTAGGGTAGATGCAATGATGCTAGATTTGTGCATGCGAAGATACGATTTCAGCGCGCCCCTCCCTGATCCTCGCGCCCTAGGCTGCAGCCTAATTAGCCTAAGGGTTAATCAGACCCTGATAACACTATTGCCATTGTTTTCAGTGGACAAAGTCTTGGGATGTAATTTTCCTGTTTCCATATGTGTAAAAATAGACTTTCAAGTTACAAAGTTTGGCCATAGTTTTTTATATTCTCTGGCTATAACCTCGATTCATCCTTCGTCAATACCCAATGGAAACGCTCACTACACTAACAAACATATCGAAATCATTATTAATGGACAGTCAGGGCTTTAGGAATATTAATGATACTTCAAACTAATGGTGATAATTTTATTATTTATTAGGTTTTGTTAGCAAAGACGTGCAATTTGGTAACTATTGTGAGCTGTCTAGTTTAATATTTAATTTGACAATAAAAGATCTGCCACAACGGATGGTCGAAGTGCTCCAGGCACCCAGGTGGTTAGGTTGAAATTGTGTTTGGTGGCGAGCGGTTCGGTTGTAGAAGAAAGAGGATGGGATAAGGTCAAATAGCTTTTCAGAACACTCGTTATATAGCCGATAGAATACGCAAAGAGAGCTTACATCTCTGAGGTTCACCAGGCCTTCCGACGATTTGGTTAATTTGGGATTGTTCACAAGCCGAACTGCCTGCGTTTGAATACGTTCAAATGGAAGGAGTAATATTTCTGTGTTTGTGTGTATATGAAGATGGAAAATAGATTTTCTTCTCAACAAGTAAAGCTACCGTCTTCAAGATCGGTCAGTATTAATAAAGATCGAGTTTTTATGATAATGCCAGTCGCGGCTGGGCTATATTGGTACCCGCCCACGCTCCGGCTGCCTTATTTTGGTCCCGGCCTACGCATTTGCTAAACACGTGGTGTGGCGTGACGCAAACTTTACTATTATTTCCTAATACAACCTCCCACGATGACTTTTAATAAACTAGTAGTCCACTCCCAATTCACACCTCTGAATCTTACGTTTAGGTTCATAATATTCTAGGAGTACACAGAATTGAGTGTTAAGATTTGGCATAGATATATTTTCATAGAAAAATGTATATTAATGAGTTAAATTCTGTTTGATAGTGATTGATATTAATATTTTCGGTTTTAATTTTTGATATACACGGAGAAATTTCATTGGTTGTACTCCCTGAAAGAGGTGAATGTGCTCATGAAACTGAACAACTTTCCCCAAGGAACATAGGTCGAAATATGAAAAAAAATTTGGACCTCCCATAGTAAATCAATCAGCTGATCGTCAAGTTTGTATGGAGGGTCCAATTTTTTTTTTTCATATTTTGACCTATGTTCCCTGGGGAAAGTTGTTCAGTTTCATGAGCACATTCACCTCTTTCAGGGAGTACAACCATTAAAATTTCAACCGGTATATATTACAATAACTTACATTACAATAAATTATGTTATTAAGCAAGAGCGGTTAATATGAGGCTTTATTTGAGATCGATCTCGCGGTAAAAAAAGGTTAAAAAAAAGCGACTTGATGGCTCCCTAATTTAAACAAAAATTTAGTGTTATTTCAACTATACACCACAAGCTAATACAATTTTAGACAAATTACATTTTCATTACTCATACACGGAAAGTAGGTCTGAAGTTGCCTGAGAAGCGGGTTGAAAGTAATACTTTTCAGCCCTAGGGAGAATCGTTTTCAACTGACAGCTGTCAAATAATTAAAAAAAACTAGTTGTCACATTTTTATTGGAATTCAAATGAAACACGACATACCCGAGTGCATCCATAGACAAGAAGAAAGATAGACTTTATTCATAAAGTAAAGACAACTGATTCATAGACATTCATAGACAATCATAGACAATACTTGACTATTAAAAAGCTAAATGCATAGCCCGCCGGCTAGGCCAAAGAAAAAAAAAAGGCGGTAAAGTTCACTCAATTTTCTTTAGCTAATTTCTATTTTTATTTTGACTTTCCTTATATTCGTAATGAAAAGCACAGTGTTTACCTCGGGATAAAGACTTATTTAGTCCCTCGAACTATAGGCCCCCTCGCTACGCTCGGGCGCCAAACCCCGTCTCGGGACTAAATAAGTTACTTTCATCCCTAAGGTAACAATGTACTATTAAATTGTTATCGTCTTTTGTATCATCGTTTATTATTGGTAGAGTCTGGTGTAAGAAATAAGACATTAATTAGCACGTGTTCATAACGTAATATTACAAGTTATATTTTAATAGTTATAATACACATTTCCAAAATGTACTGTACTGTCGTTTGGTTAAAACTCAGACATCACATTTGTGAGAATCTTTTTTAACTGATATTCTTCTTTTCCCTCCAAATAAGTGGAAAGCTTGTGCTAGGAGTGGGTACGATAAAAGTGCAACGGGTAAGGATCGAATGGGTTATTAAGGCGTCAATCCTATCCGATTCCTGTACTATCAGAAGAATCTGCATTCCGAACCGGTGGTAGAGTCATGACGTGTCATAACTGCTATAAGTTGGCCTACATGAAATAAATAATTTTGAATTTGATTTTATTTTAATCAAGCAATGCCGCTCACGGCTAAAAAATATATTACATCATAACGATAAACAAAATCGCTCGTTAGCCAATTACGTACGGTGTTATTCAGTTAGGAATATAATGGGAACAAATTGTAGTAACGCTATCTGCAATTGCCTCCCAACAGCTAACAGAGTTCAACATAATATGTTGCGAACGAGTTACAGATAGGTAACAAATTATATTGTACACTAGCTTTTGCCCTGCGACTTTCTCCGCTCGGAATTAGGTTTTGAAGTGAAATCTTAAAAAAAATTGTGAAATACGTACGTACGTTATCTTCAATTGCAAGCCAAAATATAAAGTTTCATGGATATAACTTGAAAAATCATACATTTCTAAGCTCACATACTAACCTGAACGTGAATAAAAGACCAACAAAATCAATTATGTATGAAATAGTGAACGAAGACGAAAAAAAGTTCACAATTCGTCGCGACTAGACTAAAAAAATTGAATTTTATTTTTTGCTTTTTAGTTGCTTCTATCGTCGCTTCATTTTTTTGTAAAAAGCAATTATTCTCGATAATAATTTAAAATGGTTATCTTACTTAATTTAAAATGGTTATCATACTTACAGCAGACATGTATTATTACGAATATATACAGAAATATTTGTAACAACTAAGCAACATTGCATATTCTCTATCAACCTATTCTGTGAGCGTTTAGGGACGTCATTGTCAAAGTTAGGCTGAACACTTGATTACTCAAGTGTCCCCTTGTGTTCTATGGGAATTCATAATTGTTGTTAACTATCATTAATTAACCCGTGCTATAATTGAATAGAGACTTGTAAGCAAAGTATTAACAAAACGGCGCGTAAGGCGCAATTAATGTTAATAGCTTTTATAGTTTAGAGTATGACACATCGAATGTTTTTTTTTAAATGGGTTCTAATTACTGAAATTCTCTCATTTAGTTTCTTTATCATACTAATATTTTTTCATTCTATAACTGTTTTGTAAGCGATTATTGAATCTTGAAATTCAATGAGTTATATTTGAGGATTTAAATATTTTTTTTTATTATGAGATAGGCTTGCGCTTGACGACAATTAATGATGGAAAGCATTGATGAGGTCCAGGTGGCAGCGCGCTTGCCTAGAAAATGCTTATTTACTCTTGTCTTGAAGGTACTCAGATTATACCTGGCCGGAAACATAGAAGCTGGAAGTGCGTTCCATACCTTAGCCGTTCGTTTCAGAAACGTTGAATTGAAGCGTTTCGTGCGAGTAGGTTGAATTTCAACCACGTATGGGTGCCATCGCTCACGATTTCTCGAAGCTCTGTGGTGAAACAGTAAAACAGGGGGCACAAAGTTGTGAAGTACTTGCGCCCACTCTCCAAAGTATACCTTTAAACCTTTAAAAAAAGGCTGAATTCGCAGACATCAGACTAGTATTAGAATATTCAAATAATAAAATTATTAGGTACCTACTCGGAAAAATGACATAAGTCTGTCATAAAAGCTAAGTCGCATCGCATAACGAACTTCCTGCATTTAAATTATCGATGCTTATTCAAGCTAAAACGCCAAAGCCATTAATTTCAATACCTTAACCCAGATATTAAGTTTACCTGTTCGTTTCCACGATACGGATCCTAGCCTCAAAAGAACTTGACCTTTCAGCTTTCGTGAGCCACTACGATATATCATTTGCCCTCTTCGGCACAGATAACTACAAATTTATCGCTAGCACGATACTCGGATTGGTTTTTTAAGCTGTGTATTATTAAGTTGGCTATTTGTTGAAGGTTATTTGTTAAGTTGGCAATTTTTTGAAGGTTATGCATGTACCATCTACCTACTTACAAAGTCTGCAGAGTTTGTAAGGGCAACTACATAAACGCTTTTGGCTGCAGTTTTTTGGAGACCGACCCCTCCGTAGAACAAAGTCTCATCTGCTAAATTCATAATTTGAGATTTGAGCCTTGCAGATGTGACTTTTAAGGCTCAAATTTCAAGTTGTGAATTTAGCAGATGTTCTACGAAGGGACCGATTACCGGTGGGGGCAAATTGGTTTTTTTCTGAAATGTCTCTGGTCTGATCTGGTGGGAGACCTTGTTTGTGGTTTCCCTGATAGTCAGTCACCATCAGATGAGTTTACACTCAAGCGCTATCTTGTCACCAAATAAAATAATGCATTTCTAGCAACATTAAATAGAATATTTACATAATATTATCCCATATTTCAATTCAGTATAGTCTACTATATAAAAATAAGTCAGGTTTTCCTTCCTGACGCTATAACTCCAGAACGCACGAACCGATTTCCACGGTTTTGCATTCGTTGGAAAGGTCTCGGGCTCCGTGAGGTTTGCAGCAAAGAAAATTCAGGAAAAATTTCAACAATTTAAGAACGCGGATGAAGTCGCGGGCGTCCGCTAGTAATGTATAAATCTCAGGTAGGTACTTTTTGCTTTACTTCAGTATCTTGGCGTGTTTAATTTCAAAGTTTTTAGTCAAACGTTTGTGAGTTTGCTACCTTGAGTTGAACCCATGCACCCTAAATCTTTTACTAAATGCTCAATTTGAGTCCACTCCTTTGAATTCGCTTGACAATGAATCTAAATAAAAAAAACTTTGATGTTTATGCATATGCATCAGATATGCATCTAATTCTCTAGCACTAACTATGCAATTAGAAGTACATACGACTTGTTTTTTAAAGGGCAATCGTCGAGTAACGTTAAGAGCGTCTTCACACTAACGTTTGTCCAGCGAAGGCCGGAAAATAGAGTTCCCGCGGGAATTGAAAAACCTTAATCCACGCGTACAAAGCTGCGAGCATCAGCATAGTTTTCAATATAAAAACTCGTTCCTCGGAGATGTTAAAATCGGCACTAAGTTACATAAAAGTGCATAAAAAACCAAAAGGAGTGAAACAGTGTTATAGCTGTTCAAAGCAAGTTCGAAACAGAAAATGAATAACAAGTGTTTAGTGCATGTTGAAAGTGTAAAAGAACAGACAGTTTGTGGCTGTTGAGCGCGGACCGCAGGCGGAGCATGCCGCAGCCCGCCGCACTGCGGTACGGGCCTCCGACGAACACCGGCCGTTAATCCGCTCTCACAAGTGTCTGTTTGTATCTACCGTACCCATATCGATACCCCCTTTTTTTTTTTTTTTTTGTTAACGGGGGGGAAATCTTCTTAAGATACCCGACCTCCGGGAGGAGAAGTCGGGTTATGCAGGATTTTTACCTACTAAAACCCCCTCGGTGGCCACCCTCAGCGCATATTGGAGGGCTCCGGGATCTCCTGAGAACACGTACCGGGATCGATACCCCCTACGTATGTTGTGGTATATTTCTGTGGTGGTGTCGTGTGGTGCGGGTTGTTACGTTCCCTGAAATATGGTTGAGCGAGGCAACGGCTGGATCAAGCGTCATGCTCGTGAACGGGTGCCACCAACGGGAATGGGTCTGCTTTCTGTCTACTCGTCTTAACATGCATTGGATTGTATTTATTTGTATTTGTATTGTATTGGACTTAGGAAACTTCATCGTGGAAGCACTGTGTCCATAGCATAGTTTCATTAACTATTGTAAAATTTTTTTTTTTGAAAAGAGCAACCGCCGAGTTTCTTGCTGGCTCTTCTCGGCACCAGTGGTAGATCCATTGGCGATTCAAAAGGGCTTGTAAAAGTTTCTTTGAAAAAAATTTTTCTATTTCTATTTCTATCCCACAAAATTGGCATTTTAGGTTTTTTACACTATAGGATGAATGTGGATAAATGTAAACACTCTAACTAAATCATACCTCTTAGTACTATTTACATTATAAAATATGAAAGTGATGAAAGTACTTACTTTCACATACTTTTTATACATAATATATATTTAGATTATAAGCTACGAGGGAAATTCGCATATTAAATAAAAAAAAAATTTAAAGTGACAACATATCGAGCAACATTCCTACATAGCGCCAACATATATAACATAGGATATATTATGGGCAGAGTGTCACTCAACCCGCGCCAGCTCTCGCAAATGGGTCTCATTTGTCAACAACCCGTTGACATCTATCATACACTCGAAATTCACCAACTACTAACACACAGCGAGCAACTATACTCGTATTGGATATTATTCCAGTCTGTTGCACGTACAACTTGAGTGGAATATTTACGTATACCCTACGAATCTAAATATATAAAAGGCAAAGGTGACTGACTGACTGACTGACTGACTGACTGATCTATCAACGCACAGCTCTAACCACTGGACCGATCGAGCTGAAATTTGGCATACAGGTAGCTGTTAGGACGTAGACATCCGCTAAGAAAGGATTTTGGAAAATTTCAACCCCAAGAGGGTTAAATAGGGGGTTAAAACATCGAACCTAACGTGAGCGAAGCCGCGGGTTAAAGCTAGTAAATAAGTAAGGAAGTCTTAACTGCATTAAAAAAAATTCTTTTCAAAAAACCGACTTCAAACGCCACTACAAAGTATAAAAATAATTTTATTTTGTACACGTTTGTTGAAGTCGGTCGGGCTTAAATAGAAACGATGAATCCGATACGCGATGCTCGCCCGATTTCAATAAGCGTGTCTTTTATATGCCACCATAAGATAAGCGTCGCGCATCGATTTCATCGTTTCTAGTTAAGCCCGCCCGACTTCAACAAACGTGTACAAAATAAAATTATTTTTATACTTTGTAGTGGCGTTTGAAGTCGGTTTTTTGAAAAGAATTTTTATTTTAAGCTTTATAGTGTAGCTTGTTCCTGCACTATTTCTCCCCTCCCTCCAACGCTACGGTACTAATGTAGTCTATACTTGGTACCTACAGTACTTATTAACAATACACAATTTCTAAAGACCAGAAGCTCCATGATGTAGTTAATGCTTGGTACATACCAACAATCGAATCAATTCGAAAGCGACGGTTCGTAATTCCTCCAACCCTGCAGCGTCAGGATTGAAGAGCTAAAACCTTGAGCTTTATGATGTAGTATATGCTTGGTACCAACAATATCAATTCGTAAGCGACAGTTCCTAAATCCTCACAGATTAGGTAGGCAGTACCCCTGCAGCATCAGTATTGAAGAGCTAGGACCTTGAGCTCCACGATGTAGCCTATGCTTAATACTAACAATATCAATTCGCAAGCGAAAGTCCCTAAATCCTCACAGTTTAGGTAGGCAATACCCTGCAGCATCAGGAGTGAAGAGCTAGGACCTTGAGCTCCATGATGTGGACTATGCTTAATACTAACAATATCAATTCGCAAGCGAAAGTTCCTAAATCTTCACAGTTTAGGTGGGCAGTACCCTGCAGCATCAGGATTGAAGAGCTAGGACCTTGAGCTCCACGATGTAGACTATGCTTAATACCAATAATATCAATTCGCAAGCGAAAGTTCCTAAAGTCTCATAGTTTAGGTGGGCAGTACCCTGCAGCATCAGGATTGAGGAGTAGGACCTGAAGCTCTAAGATCTAGTATATGCTTAGGTCAAGCATACCAATTCGTAAATAACAGTTCCTAAAACCCCATAATTTAGGGGGAAAGTATCTCTGCAGCATCAGGCTTGAAGAGTTGAAGGTAAAAATTTTTATGGGACCATTTCGCGAGCTTCCTCTGTCGATTAAAAAAAAATCGCGTGAATCGGCCCAGAAACCCCGGAGTGATCGGTGGGCATACATAGAAAAAAAAAAAAAAAAAAAAAAAAGATACCGGCCGAATTGATAACCTCCTCCTTTTTGGAAGTCGGTTAAAAATTAGACTTTCGACAATTCAAGTAGACTTCGCATACCTAGTAAGATAGCTAGAATAAGATAAACACATACGCATACATATAGATAGAACGAAACGCTTTAAGTTTAATTCAACGTTTCTGATAAGAACTGCTAAGGTGTGGAACACTCTTCCATTTCTAGGCAAGCGCGCTCCAACCTAGACCTCATCAGTGCTATCCAGTATTGATTGTCGTCAAGTGCAAGCCTATTTCGGATAAAAAAGAAAAACATTCATATAGCCTCAATTGGCTCAATTTTTATTATAATTGTGAGAATATGCTGTGCACAAGTTGTGACTCTCAGACAAATGCCACGTTACGATTCCCTCCAATCATAAAGATGTCAATCATAAACGGATGTCGAAACGCTGGGGCCGCGATCATTTATTACGAATTCAAATCGGTCGTTTCAAATCCGACCCGCGTTGAACAGTTGACACGCTTGAAGTGGCAAGAGATACAATATTAACCTTATCTATAGCGAAATCTTCTTCATCTTCTAAATATACAAAAAGAAAAGGTGACTGACTGACTGACAGACTGAATGACTGACTGATCTATCAATGCACAGCTCAAATCACTGGTCAAATTGGGCTGTAATTTGGCATACAGATAGCTAGTATGACATAGGCATCCGCTTAGAAAGGATTTAAAAATTTTAAGGGGGTAAAATAGAGGTTTGAAAAATCGAACTTAACATGAGCGCAGCCGCGAGCAAAAACTAGTTTTTCTCATAAAAAGGCTCAGCTATGCTCGGTGTATCCCTGCGAGATCACTCTAAACTGTGGGGATTTAGGAATTATCGATTGTGAATTGAAGAAGCAAACGAAGTTGCGCGCGTCCTCTAGTCGGTAATAAATTAACCCAACAGGCGATGGAAAGACTTAAACTTGCTATGAGATCAAATTAGGAATGAGCATGGCTCAACCAGTTGCAAAAATAAAGAGACTAGGCAGGGTACAAAGCTTGGAGGACCGTACAACATTGAGGTTCTAATGTGCTAGATTAGTGACCCCAAACCAAAAAAACTAGAATGAGTTATTTGTCAATTACTTGCCCCGGATAACGATGTCATTCGTGTACGTTAAAATCGAAATTTAACAACTAATTTGCTATCAATTTTAATGACATCATTTGTGGCGCAAATGGGCAAAGTTGGCGCCAATCCGATTATCTGCTGTCTACATTATACGAGTATTTCCTACCCGGAACGCCGATTTAGGGATAGGACAGTATTTAATACCATCATAGATAACAATATGACGGCGTACAACCAATAATATATCCACTCTGATAAATATGAAAGTTATTAAAAAGCCACAATGTTACAAATATGATAGGTCCCACATACCCGCCTGTTGTCATAGATGGGCGGGATGCGTAAAGGCATTTCCCAACGTTAAAAAAAAAAAAAGATACATATAGGTATATAGGTAACATAGGAAAACGTAGGTTTGTTCCTGCACTTAAGGATAAGTTTGGAGTTAAGTGTTCCGTTAGTATAAAATGATCAGTTACACACTGTTTTTAAACAAGATCGTGCTGTAGTGCTTATCTGCAACGTGCAATCACGTATCTGCAATACATCTGTAATATGTATGTATAGGGCAATAAAACAGTATATTTTATGAGTAGGTACAATCGTATTGCAGCCGGCAGTTCATTGCGGATCAGGTGTTGCAGTCACGTGTCATTGGCACGGCGCCAAATTGCGCCAAATTGCATTGCAGGCTGAATTCAGCCGGGCCTAGGGTTACCATATATTATGTAAAATTCAAATTATATTATTATTCTAAAAGAAACCTGACAAAAGGATGTAAGCTGGGTTTTTGCGGAAGTTCATGATAGCAAGGAATAACAAACTAATTTTGGTATCATCCGCCACACGAAAAAATGTATGGCTATGCCAACTAGCCTGTGCTATGCACAATATGCACAAACCGCCCTTCCGCTTCTGCACATGCAGGAAAAAATCTACACTCATCCTATCTCTCGGAAACATGCGTTCAGCGTATTTTATGGTTTCTGTGGTGTTGTGTAATCGTGATACGTACTTATTATTTGTTTTTCATGCCTAATAGTAGCTTATTTAGTAGTTTGTAGTACTTTGTACATAGGTACAAACAAATGCTATAAAGCATATTATTATATTTTAAAAGTATAATTTCACAAGGATTCAGTATTTTTTGAATAACAGAAGTCCTGAGAGATTGTCTAAAAATAATCGCTGCAATGTGACCATCACAATCAACTCTGATTGGTAGATGCTCTCTTTCTATTGGCTAAAATGTATTGGTGTAGTAAGAACGTCATTTTTCTACCCAACCGCCACAATTGAGACAGACAGACAGTAGCAATGATTGATACAACTTTTCGCAATCGACCAGCTGACTTTTAAAATGCTGACAGCGATTCTGTCAAATGGCTAAAATTGGCTGACATGTCAGCAGTAATCCTGATATCTGGTAGCCCTAGCCTGGTTACAGGCCCATGTGTGCTCATGTAATTGTTATAACGAATTGGTATAATACGATTGTTACATGTATTGTAAATACATAAAAAAAATAAAGGAATTGCAACAGCAAATACCTAGTTATTTTATTTTATTCGATGCAATGCAGTTTATAAATTAAGCGCGACTTCGCGTGGAATAAGGTTTAGGGAAAACACCGAAATAAATTATGTCTCTTGCATGAGGACCCCTTGTATTTTTTATTTTATTTTTAATTTTTGTTATTATTGTGGCAATAGATATATACATTCTGTCAAGAATCTACCTATTTCGGTTCATGAGATGTAGCTGACAGACTGACGGACGGACAGCAGGCACGGAACCCTAAAAATGGTTGCATTAGGTAGTGTAAGGATCGCAATGAGCTCTGATTAGCTTAATTTATGGCGTTCCCGCTATTTTAATTAATAGCCTCCCGCTATTGGGTAAAGTATCAATCAGAGGTCATTGCGATCGCTACACTGATGCAATCAATTTTAGAGAATACCACTGTAGATCTAAGTGATTAGGTACGCACGGTCGCGGCAGGCGGCAATGTGTGTAAACTTTGTGTAAATCATGTTAACAATCATATTATTAAAATATTATTATGATCAAGTTATGACCTAATAAAAACGATATCAAATAATCTAAAAGCCGTTCTAGCCCAGTCATTAAAGCCAAAACCCGAAAGTAATTAGTAACTTGATAAAATTTTAGGGGGTTTTTAAAGAAGGTAAAATAACTTACCGTGTGATTTTGCAGCGTTGTGGGGTGTACGGAACGGGTTGAAAAGGGGTGAAAAGGGTTTTTTGTTAATAACATTGCCAAAAAAATTAGTAACACGCTGCAAATTTATAATAAGGTTTTTCTTACCGTTTTGTAACGTTTATTAAATTTGCAGCGTTTTGCAACATACGGAACATTGTTTATTATTAAAAAACAATGAAATTTGTTATTAACAAGGGTAAAAAAATAGTAACACGCTGCAAATTTATAATTAGGTTGTTCTTACCGTTTTGTAACGTGTATTAAATTTGCAGCGTTTTGCAACATACGGAACATTGTTTATTATTAAAAAAACAATGAAATTTGTTAATAACAGGGGTAAAAAAAATTAGTAACTCGATGTAAATTTATAAGGACGTTGTTCTTAAAGTTTTCAAACGTTTATTAAATTTGCAGCGTTTTGCAACATACGGAACATTGTTAATTACTAAAACGCTGCAAATTTAATATACGTTACAAAAGAGTAAAAACAACTTAATTATAAATTTGCAGCGTGTTACTACTTTTTTTACCCCTGTTATTAACAAATTTCATTGTTTTTTAATAATAAACAATGTTCTGTATGTTGCAAAACGCTGCAAATTTAATACACGTTACAAAACGGTAAGAACAACCTAATTATAAATTTGCAGCGTGTTACTATTTTTTTTACCCTTGTTAATAACAAATTTCATTGATTTTTAATAATAAACAATGTTCCGTATGTTGCAAAACGCTGCAAATTTAATACACGTTACAAAACGGTAAGAACAACCTTATTATAAATTTGCAGCGTGTTACTAATTTTTTTGGCAATGTTATTAACAAAAAACCCTTTTCACCCCTTTTCAACCCTTTCCGTACACCCCACAACGCTGCAAAATCACACGGTAAGTTATTTTACCTTCTTTAAAAACCCCCTAAAATTTTATCAAGTTACTAATTACTTTCGGGTTTTGGCTTTAATGACTGGGCTATTCCTAATTTTGACTTGTATTTGAATTGTGGCTGACGTTAATTTAATTAGAATAGTTCAGTGCTAGCTCACTGCATAATTATACACGGTGCATTTCTAATTTATAATTAGGTTGTTCTTACCGTTTTGTAACGTGTATTAAATTTGCAGCGTTTTGCAACATACGGAACATTGTTTATTATTAAAAAAACAATGAAATTTGTTAATAACAGGGGTAAAAAAAATTAGTAACTCGATGTAAATTTATAAGGACGTTGTTCTTAAAGTTTTCAAACGTTTATTAAATTTGCAGCGTTTTGCAACATACGGAACATTGTTAATTACTAAAACGCTGCAAATTTAATATACGTTACAAAAGAGTAAAAACAACTTAATTATAAATTTGCAGCGTGTTACTACTTTTTTTACCCCTGTTATTAACAAATTTCATTGTTTTTTAATAATAAACAATGTTCCGTATGTTGCAAAACGCTGCAAATTTAATACACGTTACAAAACGGTAAGAACAACCTAATTATAAATTTGCAGCGTGTTACTATTTTTTTTACCCTTGTTAATAACAAATTTCATTGATTTTTAATAATAAACAATGTTCCGTATGTTGCAAAACGCTGCAAATTTAATACACGTTACAAAACGGTAAGAACAACCTTATTATAAATTTGCAGCGTGTTACTAATTTTTTTGGCAATGTTATTAACAAAAAACCCTTTTCACCCCTTTTCAACCCTTTCCGTACACCCCACAACGCTGCAAAATCACACGGTAAGTTATTTTACCTTCTTTAAAAACCCCCTAAAATTTTATCAAGTTACTAATTACTTTCGGGTTTTGGCTTTAATGACTGGGCTATTCCTAATTTTGACTTGTATTTGAATTGTGGCTGACGTTAATTTAATTAGAATAGTTCAGTGCTAGCTCACTGCATAATTATACACGGTGCATTTCCAAGTTATATTCGCAGTGAAGCGAATTACAGAGCCGGAGGCATCGAAGATTCAATCTAAAACTTCTACTTTAACTTAATCCTTTATTAAGTTTCACGAACAGCTGTTTTCAAGCATGACTCGTGCTAAGTAGCTGGGATTATGGAGTAAGGTTACGTTCAGAGTTGCGAAGTATGAAAATGAAAGTTTTCTCTTCAGTCGTGAGTTAGTTTGTAAATAGCGTTATTTCACTCGAGAGCCATAGCAGAAGTATAGCTGAATCCAGTAAGCGACGTAAGACGTGCGTTTCGCTCAGCTAGAGTTACATACACTTATTCTGTTCTTTCATTGGAGTAGATTGGAGGTACGGTCGCGGACAGAAAATGTTTACCACCTTAAGATTCATAATTACATACACACGTCTATGCCTGACAGTCGATATGCTTTCGATATTCTATGGCGTTATAGACCTTACTGCACGCAATGTGATATAGAATCTTCTTTGAAAACTGATAAACATTTTCTGTCCGCGACCATATGTAAGTCAAGGATGTATTATTAGTGCAAGAATCATAGATACCTCGTACCCTTTGACTTTATAACCAACCTCGTACCTACCTAATACAGTTTAGCCTTTAAAATATGAATATTGACTATTTAAATCCACACTTCTGAATTGATTTCTACGCAGCATCATATCGAAACGCTAAATCACTTTAACTAAGCTGAAACCTCCCACCATACATCTTAAATATTATGTAAAAGATAAAAAGTGACTGATTGACTGACTGATTCATCAACGCACATCTCAAATCATTGGACGGATTGTGCTGTTTGGTACACAGATAGCTATTATGACGCAGGCATCCGTTAAGAAAGGATTTTTGAAAATTTAACCCCTAAGGTAAAAAAGGGGTTTTAAAAAATCGAACTTAACGTGAGCGAAGCAGTAGGTAAAGCTAGTCTAAATATATAAAAGGCAAAGGTGACTGACTGACTGACTGACTGATCTATCAACGCACAGCTCTAACCACTGGACCGATCGAGCTGAAATTTGGCATACAGGTAGCTATGATGACGTAGTCATCCGCTAAAAAAGGATTTTTCAAAATTCAACACCAAAGGAGGTAAAATAGGAGTTTAAAAAAATTGAACCTAACGTGAGCGAAGCCGCGGGTTCAAGCTAGTTTTGATATAAATACAGTATAGCTTGATACATTTATGTTGAATCGCAAGTTCCAATTTCCTGTTCCCTCTTCACATCCGGGACTCTGTGTCCATGTACCTATTACTTACGCCACTTAAGGCAGATATCTACTTATAGAGTTTATCTACTTTGTTCTCAAAAACTACTGTCAAGTTAAGTAACTTCCAAACTAAAAAGTTGTGCGATTATAGTTGTAGTAAGAAGGCATCTGCTGCTTCTGCGCTACTGTCGCGATGCTGTCGCGCTACTATCGCGCTGCTAGCAACCTAATGTGAAAACGCGTAAAGCGAAACATACCTTATACATCAATCTGTTAAGAAAATAGCCTTAAGCGATAGCAAACATATCATGAAAGGTTTTTCTTTACACTTGTTCTAGATCTTAAAACTCTTTCTGTTTCGTATTCCTCATTGGTGAGGGTCGTGACCTCTTTCTAACTAGCATATAGGTAATGTTGCCGGCTCTGCCTCAACATGATTATGCCACCACCACCGGTTCGGAAAGCAGATTTGCTTTCCGAACCGGTGGTAGAGTCATGACGTGTGGTTTGAGATGATATGAAATGAATATATATTTTTTAAATATATAAACTAGCGCTTCATTGCAATCTCACCTGATGATAAGAGAAGATGCAGTCTATAATGGTGCACTTGCCTAGAAGATGCCTATTCACTCTTAATTTAAAAGTACCCAAAGTTGGTTGCAAAAACGGAAGCCGGAAGAATAATATTCAATTTCAATTTAATAGTGGATGTTTCCTTAATTAATAAATAAGGCGAGTTGGTTCAGAAATTCTCCACATACATAGAAAAAAAAAGATACCGGCCGAATTGATAACCTCCTCCTTTTTGGAAGTCGGTTAAAATTGTTCCTGAATTCTTCCGCGTATAACTCAACCAAGAGTATGGGCGATTTTGATTCTTAGGTTAAACGATAATTTTATTTACTATCAGATATTTTTTAGATCTTATAGCTAAAAAATACGCTCGTACAGTTTGCCAATGTCTGGCATGTAACATACTTAACATAACTTAAATTAATTACATTTCTTCAAACTAAATCCACGCGAGCGAAGCCGCGGGCATCGACTAATAAATAAATAAGTACTACATAGTTTATGGCCACTAAATTATATTTCACGCGTAACAAGGATAGAACACAACAATATTACCAACTTGGGCGCACTACGCTTGAGTTAATGGTCTCAAAACATTTTCTACAAAATAAACCGCGATGTTTTCCACAGTGCTAACAAATTGCCGCATGTAGGCCACTAGAAGGCGGGCTTAGGTCAACGTAACATTTAAGAGGCTGCTCTACATTTAACCCGAAGTTGCGAGCGCAAACTGGAAGTTAAGCGGAAACAACAACTGAGATGTTTACGGTGTTATAATTTTCTCTGACGCAGTCAGAGACGTGATGTTAAATTATCTGAATGTATAGAAGGAAAAGGTGACTGACTGACTGGTGGATCTGGCTGTTTGGCGAACAGATAACAGATTATGACACAATGAATGAGAATGAGATCCTTAGAGGTTGAATTTTCTTTTCTTCTAATGCATGAAGATGCTGTCTTAGATAGACTGCACCTTCATTTAGCATCAGTTGAGATTTCAATTGAACGAAAGTCAGTATCTATATGAAAAAAAAAACAGCGCAATAATACAATGATCGATACGAGATCGAGCATCGGGCATCAGCTAGTGTTACAAAATATTTCTACACAAACGTAGAAATGTTAAAATAAAAGACACATAAACGGAAACAATAATGTTACTTAACAAGTATTCTTTTTATTCATTTCATTTGGAACAAAAACGTTTCTACCTTTGTTCAAGGTCCAACAAGGCCTAGAATTTTACTCGTCGAGAGACGGCGGCGAGTCCCCGGGCGTATTCGCATTGTCTCGGAAACCACGTTTAATCTGTAGGAAGAATAGCTTGTAAGACACATAATTATTTAGCTTCTCGGTAAAACTTGATAAAATGAAGCGTATGAACTACGGGCTGAATAGTGCATGATTATTTAAAATGTTTTTATTATCAAGAATGTTTGATACTATGGTATAAAATATAAAATTAAAATAAATAAATGATAATAATTTTATTTCGACGAACTGGGATCTTGGCGTGTTATTTTTTATTTATTTATTTATTTAGTACTAGAAAACAAATTAATAAAATAAACATTTATAGGACGTGCATAAGCTTATTTTTAAGGAAGAGATGTTTCCCAGAAGCTCTCGAATGTGAGAACAGTGAGAACATCTAGACATAGGTAGGTACTTTAAAGTTAGATAATGATCTATAAAAAACTAAAAACATTATAAATAACTACAAATATACAATATACAAAAATATAAATAAATACATATTATAACAATTTATTGTTAGTAATACAAAAACTAAAACTTAAACCTATTAGTTAGTAAAACTATAACTTAAAATTTAACCAAAGATAGAGCTGATTTACCAGCTCATGAACCACAATATTACAGTGTTATCAAATATTATCGTTCATGGGCTGATTTTTGTAATCTATAACCGGCGAAAAATCTTTCACTATTGATTTTTAACGTTTAAACTTTTTTAATTTTAGAGGAGACCTTTGTCCAGCCGTGGGCTTGATTGAGATCGAGAATTTTCGAGAGAGATTCGATCGAGAGATTGATTTGAGAGTATGAGAACTTGCATACTGATTCCATTTCAAAAAGTTCGCCATTCCTGCAATTTTAAAGTAAATCTATAAAAGAATAATTTTCTGTCCATTTATATTCCCGTCGGATCTTTTTGTACATTGATCAACATTTCCTATCATTCGAGAAATCGTTCAGCGCTAACAAACGGCAACCTCGTCGAGGTTCCCATTTAAAAGGAATCCGCGCGCCCGAGCAATTTCCGATGTAGATTGTAGATCTTTTTACTTACTATCGTCGTTGGAATAAAATTAAATTATGTACTACTGCTCGACTTCCAGTTCTATATGTATAAGGCGAAGACATTTAAACGTTAAATTTATTCAATACAACCCCAGAGTTTATATTAGAACTTTTGTCATTTTGGGATACAACTAACTGGCTCTCCCCGAAGAGAGCTGAACTATATAATGTGAATGTATTGAAAATAATATTATGAACCTTACAACCCATTTAATTACGATGGGTGATTTACTTTAAGGGTTCGTGTTAATGCGGCCTTAAATTCTCCCTAAAGTCCAGGGTAATATCCCTAACGTAAGGTTATTCTGAGTTAATCTACCATCGAAATCGTGTTGCGATGTATGTGGCAAGATCTAGGGATGTACAGTTGATGCCTTTGTGAAATAAATAAATTATATCTTACTAATAAATAAATTATATCTTACTGATTATTAAAAAGAGGGTCTTCTAAAATATTTAAAACTAGCTTTTGTGCGCGACTTCGTCCGTGTGGAAGGTTTTAAGATCCCTCGAGAAACCCTTGTTTTTGCATGATGAAAAGTAGCCTATGATAATCTTCGTTTTCAACTATGCCTATGCAAAAAATTACGTCAATATGTTGCTCTGTTGCTGCTTGAGCGAAAAACAAACTAAAAAACCAACAAACCAATAAAAGAAAACAATAAACAAACTTACTTTCGGATTACGATTAAACGACAAAAATTGCGTCAGATGTTTATGCCGTCACAGTGGGTACACTTTTTCATACAATCTGCCCCAAGCTGTCGTACTATGAGCGCATATTTATTTTTGATAGAGTCGTTGGTTTGATTAGTTCTCAATATTCCTATTGCAGAGCTTTAGCTTAAAGTATAACAACTTCATAATTGAAATATAAAATTATGGAAATGACTCCATTCTTCATGTTATAGCGATGTTAGCTGCTTTTTCACGCAACTTAGTCCGCGTTTTAGAAAAATCCCGCTAGTACTCTATACTATGCGCGCGTTTTTGACATTTGATAGAGTTGCCGGTTTGATTAGTTGGCAACAATAATAATTAAGTACATTTAAAAAAAAATTGGATCAACCTGTATATAATTCTAGTAAACTGTGCAATGAACTCTGTATGACGCAAAACAATTATGTAGTTGCTGATGGCAACATAATAGTAATTACATAATAATAATATATAATATTTAGTAGCCATGAATTTAAGTAGCTTACTTTGTATTCCTAAATGTCCCTATAACGTACCCAAGTATAAATGTCAAAGTAGTGAAGACGAGTGGGAAAAATACGCAAAGCTGATAAAGCATATTATGAAAACGAGGGAAGACGATGAATGGGACAGGCAAAAAGGAGGAATATAGAGGAGAAAACAGCTGCCCTCCTGATGAAATGCCAAGTGCGGTACCAGGAGGTAGTGAGCGTAGTACGGAGGAGATTTTTTAGTCCGTATTCCGCAGCAGTGGAGTCGGGCATGCCATTATGGTATCCATGAGGATTTTTCCTCCTCCGGCATATAAAAAAAAAGTATAAGTGTCTATCTGTAAGCATACATGGATACCTAAGGTCACATAATGTATGATTCAGGGCGCTCACAAGAATACCTAAGAGTGAACGGATAAATCTAATTGGGTTTTTAATTCACCGCTATCTAATAAAATATAAAACGTATATTTGCTTTAAATAAATAAATAAATAACATCCCTATTATTATCTCAAGGAAATCTACACACTCAATTGAAGGGCCCACGATCTTTAGCAAGGAGGCATACGACGTAGATAGAGATCACTAATGGACACACACGTGAATCGGCCTTCGAAAACAGCTGCTGTTTACCTGCATTATTCACGAGCCGGCGCCTGCATAATGCATGTATGACCTTCTTCGCAGTCGGCCGCAATAAAAAGCCCTATTTCACTACCATTTACTGCCAATGACACTGAAATTAAACCTGAAAGACTTTCATAGTGGTTGTGTTTTGTATTGCTTGAGTAGGAAGGTATTGAATATTGACGGTCAAGGTAATCCTTAGGCGTGTCCTTAGTGCTGCCTCGTAAATCGTATATGACCAAAATGTACTCACTCTACCTGCACTTTTGAATTCTCACCAGCACTCAGTTGGACAGCTTACAAGTGACGGCATAGTGCTGAATCGTACTATTTTATGCTCTTATATCGTCCTATATAAGTCACCACCAGGTGACTTATATAGGTTCATATGACCCATCCATTTTTTTGACACGGGCCTGCAGTCTATTAGTGACACTGATAGAATCTTCTTTATCGACCGACTAGCTGATGCCCGTGACTTCATCTGTTCTGATTTCGTTTTAAAAAATCCCACGGGAAACAGGCAGACACACATATATAATCATCATCATCATTATTATCAACTTATAGATGCCCACTGCTGGACGTAGGTCTCTTGCATGGACCTCCACAGGTCTCGGTTTTGCGCCGCCTGAATCCAGCGGCTCCCTGCGACTCGTTTGATACACACAGATATACAGATACACAAATACAAGGGTCAAACCCCCTCTGTTCCACCATAAATACTTTTTTTTGTTGGGGGTTTAAAACTCCTAATTTTTTGCGTAAAAATGTGAGAGCTCCAAATAAAATGAAAGGAACGTTTGTTATTACGTTATCAGAAAGGCTCGTCTCACCTTCACACACTCACACAAATACAAATTACATATTATATTAAGTTTACATACAGCTCTACCATATAGGATTTTTTCGTGAGACAATGTTCACACCTTTGTTACGCGGATGACAAGTGATATTGATTTTACCACGCCCACGCTTCATATTAGGACCACTTCTTTTTAGATTTCATATTATAATATGATTTGCTTATACTTCCATATCGTGGTTGAAAAAATATCTTTTATGTGATAAAAGCATCTAAGGATCATTATTATAGAAAAACAATAAAATACTTTCTGAAAAAATTTAGTAACATTTAAAAAAATTAAAAATAAAAAGTACGCACAAGTCACTGAAATATAAAGATACACAAATAACCGTTAACCGTTTAATTGACCGTTATGCTTTTTGAATTTTAAATCTTGTTATTTTTACATAGTAATGCAAGGCACAGAATAGATCTGCACCCCTACGTAGTTGAAATCCCAAAGACGCGCACTAAGCGCTTTGCTTCTTCGTTCCTGATACGCACCGCTAAAATTTGGAATGCCCTTCCGGCTTCCGTATTTCCCTCTAACTATAATTTGGGTACCTTCAAATCAAGAGTGAATAGGCATCTTCTAGGCAAGCGCGTTCCATCTTAGGCCGCATCTTCACTTACCATCAGGTGTGATCGCAGCCAATCTCTGGTCTATATATTTAAAAAAAAAAAAAAGTAAATCTAACGTACATATTACAAAGGTGAAGGACTCCGCTGTTTTCGTATATCACCACGGTTATCAAGGACACCGCGCCCTTTGTTCGTATTATACGCTCTTGGTATTTGAGTCGGACTTATCTTCTTTACTTATCTTTTTAGTGGTAGTAAAATAAATTTTAGGGACGGTTTAATAGACGCAGTATACTGTATAATCTCATATACCAACAGAGATGAGGCACGCGACTCGTTTCATCGTGTAAAAGTGTACATAATCTAAGTAAAGGCATAGATGAGGCCCGTGACTTCTTCTGCGTGTATTTAAGTTTCGAAAAATCTCGAGAGATCTTTGATTTTTCGAGAATGCAATCTTCTTTACATATTTTGTCGAAATTAGTTCAGCAATTCAGACTTTACTTAAGGTTACTTTCACCTTTATTCATTTAACGGTTTATATTATTTTAGATACGGATGTAATATTATACGTATTCACAGTTAAAAAAAAAAAAGAACCTGTGTCATGACAAACTAAAAGAGAAAGGCTAAAAAAAAAAAAAGAAGGCCGTATTGAGCTATATAAAGTCTCCGATAACCATGTCGGAGGATTATCAGCGGAAAAAAAATATTATAGGTACCTACTAGGTAGATAAAAACAAATGAGTTCTTATTATTTACTATAAGTAAAATGGTAAGGGGCTACTAATCTTTGGAACAGAGTCTACAGACTCATATCGACTGCCGGAAGATGTTAGATGTCATTATAGTTTGATTAATTATTGCCAAAATATCAGTTTACTACTAAGGATGAGCTGTTCTCCTTGGGGGTGGTGATATGTAACCCCCCTACCTAATAATACTTAGTATACTATCAAAACAGCAAAATTCTTCACCTTCTAAGGTCCAAGGTCGCCACTTGAGCCGAAGCCTTATGTAATCGTCAATTTTATCTTCACTCACTTACAACGAGGCTTTTATCTAAAAACAGGAGATTAATCAAAGAAAGGAAAGTGGCTGTGGTGTAAGATCACCAAACCCAGGGAGCGGCTCCTGAGAAACGTGCGTTTACTAAAAAAAATTCTTATATAATATGTTTACCGAGAACACGATACCGATATTGTCGTATACCTTAGTTATTGATATTTTTAATTTGAACATTTCATACCGTTTAGATGAAGAGAACTTTGAAAGTTCTAAAACTAAAACAACTTCGCCTTACGCCTCTGAAAACTATACGAAAGTCAGCACAATATTCGGATTTTAGGTACTGAATGCGCAAATATAGACGGAAACACACGGCATGAAATTACTCACCGGAGAGCTGAATCTCGACTGCAGTATAATTCAAGCCTAATTACTCGTAATAATATAAATCCGAAACTGTGTTTATTTCAGGTTTGGTTTGTTGGTTCTTCAATTACGCAGCAACAGATAGACGTAATTTTATACACGATTATTTATTACGGAAAACAAAGGGTTTAAGCGAGACTTTTTAAAACCTAGTTCAATTCCCGGCGGGGCAATTTGGGAATTTATAATTTCTAAATTATCTCTGGTCTGGTCTGGAGCGAGGCTTTGGCCGTGGCGTTACCACTCTACTATCAATGACGTCCCGCCAAATGATTTAGCGTTCCGGCACGACGGTGTATAGAAACCGAATTATAAATTGTATATACACTACTATACTCCTTCCAAGTTAGCCCGCTACCATCTTAGACTGCATCGTCACTTACCATCAGGTGAGAGCACAGTTAAGGATTATCGTGCCGTCAAATAAAAATAAAAAAACTTTTTTCCCCAACAACATACCTGTCGGAGACGAGCGTCAGAAGTAAAACGGAAGAAAACTACTAAACTAAACAACGTTACGACATAACCGAGCATTATTCACTGTGATTATCTCATAAAAGTGAAGACACACCTCGCGGGGCGACTCATAAAGGGAATCAAACTATCTCCATAAAAACAACTACCCACAATAAGGTAACATTGTAATCATTACGTAAGTAACATGGGATCCAACATTTCCATGTCCTAGACCTCCGATATTCGTACTATTTAGTATTTTTATATTAATACTAGCTGTTGCCCGCGACTTCGCCCGCGTGGATTTAGTTTTTAATAATCCCGTGGGAACGCTTTGATCTTCCGGATTAATAAATAATTAGCCTTCAGTTCGGTTCTTGTTCGGTTCTCGTCGGGTGACCGCCCTCGACCACCGACTTACCGCATCGCATTGTTCGCCCGCGCTATTTTTTCTTTTTGTTCGGCTTCTAAGAGTCGTACCGAGATATTGAATACCCTATAACCTTCCTCAAGAATTGGGCTATCGGATACAAAAATAATTTTTCAAATCCGACTGATAGTTTCAGAGATTAGCGCGTTCAAACAAACAAACTCTTGCACTTTATTATACTAGTGGTTCGCCCCGAACTGAGACCTCGCGATATCCCATAATTCCCAAAAGTTTTAATTATATATTGTAATAATTAACTTTTAACATTAGACGCAATAAAAAAAATAATAGTTGACATAAAACTGTTTTACTGACACAGCGCCATCTATAGTGAAGCATTATAGTGAAGCATTATAGTGAAGCTATTAGCTTCACAATAATGCTAATAGATGGCGCATTAAAATTAAATAATTTCGTTTCTTTATAACATTTATCTAATTTTAGTATTTGTTGTTCAAGTACAGGATATAACTGAATTTTCAACCAAGTTTCACGTTCTAATATTCAGTAATTCTTGACATATGGCTCAAATTAAAATCTCCACTTTGAAACCCCCCCATTTGGTCAATTTTTAGGGAAAAATTAAAAAAAATATATTTTTGTACTCTGTTCAAAGTCGTCTTTAAAAAGATATATCGCAAGTCTATGTAGAGCAACAAACAAGATTTTACTTCAAATACGCTTCTATGAGAGCCCCCCTGAAATAAAGCTTTTTATATTTTTTTATACAATGTTCGGCTGAAGGCCATCAGTTTACATATTATATTTAAATTTGAAGAAATTACGTTCAGTAATTCAGAAGTTATAGGTCTCTGACAGACATTTCGCCCTATACGTAGAATAGAGTTATATATGATTATGACACAAAAATTTTTTATTGCATTTTTAAGCCTAAAAAGATCTCTAATATTTACTAGTGAAATCAAAATTTTAAAAAGTTATGTAGATCCAAAGATACCAGTCGAATAAAGGTACATGTAGTTTATTTTCCCCAAAGAAGAAGGGCCCGACAGCACAAGTGTCAGTATTCACTGTCCTGATCAGCGCGAACGGAGGGTCACATCTGCAGTTGTATTCATGTTCTCCGAAATGATAGTGTGCACACGCTCGCACTTTTATCTGCTATTTTCGTGTTAATTTTGTTATTATTTTTTACTATAAAAATCAAAATGTGCTCAAAATTAAAAATACACGCTCAAAACATATGATCTTCCCTTCGTTAAAGCCAAAAAAAATTGAATATAGTAATACGACAAATGCCGTGGAGATAAAAAAAAATGGAAAAATGGATGTTCCAGGTAAGTGAATGGAATTTTCTTTCTTCAGCTTTGTAATTATAATACATAGATTGCTCTTAGATAGTTGTATATAATAATTTTTACATATATATATTTTTAAAGCTAAATAATTAAGTTAAACGGTTCCACATTCATATAGAACATTATACCTCGGAATGTTAGATTTTACTACAAAAAACAATCAAAAAAACAAATATCAATTCATTACACCTATTAAACATTAATTCATACATTTTAATAAGTAATCAATAATATTAATTATTTTACCATGCTACTTTATTATTCGGAAATCATGTAAAATATATCGGGACAATGTGCACAAGTTACTTTGTTCGAGGGAAATTATTTTGAAATTATGAGGTATATGTGTAAATGTTCTTTTATTCTTGGTTTGACATTGAGATATATATCCTTTTTCAACTGAAAACTACCATAAAAGTCTAAAATTAATAATTTTTTTTATGTTAAGTATTTATAAAAAAACTACATAAAACTATTTAGACCTGTTTTCTGTAGTTAATTGCTTTAACGTTTTAATGATGTTAATTTTTGTTTTCAGAAAATGGCAGTGTCAATAGTGGAGCTTGTACAATAACAGCACTACCACAGGGAGCTGAAAAAATTAGGCAAGAGGTCCCTGATATATGGAAAGATTGATATATCAGATGGAACTGTAAGAGACAGTCGATTATCTATACTGCAGCCGGCATATAATGATAAATACCAGTTTTTGCTACTGACAAAACTAGCCATAAGGCTGCACCATGTTGCTGAAAATTCTATAAAAGATAATAAATAATGTCTAACACTTTTAACTCGGTCCAACTTTGAAAATTCCCCTGCTGTTAGCTTTGGGAATTTGTCTTGAATATCATCACCAAAATGTGTACCGACTCCCATGCCTTCTCCGTTAAATACGCATAAATTGTCGTGATGCCTTTTATTCTAACCACTATGATGATCACTGGACGCAATCACCATCTACAACTAACTCTTACAGTGCGCCTAACGACTCTAGAGATGATGATGTGCCGCATCTTCTTTACAAATTCATTATTTTGATTGATTTAAAATTTTCATTTTGCGCGATACCCAGTGGATCTCTGCCACCACAATATTATTTTCTTCGTGATTTAAAATATCTATTCAATTAAAATATTAATAATATGGACATAAATAACTTAGATATGTTACACGTTGCGATCGGCAACGCAACGATCACATCCGCGGCAGACTCAGTGTCCGTGACATCGGAGGTAAGCTGCAAGAATCCCGTCTAAGATGGTATGGTCATGTAGCACGGAAACTACAAAGCTACGTCGGTAATAGATGTCTTAACATCGCCGTCCCTGGAGCTAAATCTCGCGACCGTCCAAGAAAGCGCTGGCTGGACCTCGTAGGCGCCGATATGAGAGCCAATACATTAAGAAAATTGGATGCACAAGACCGGGCAAAGTGGGCAAAAGCATGCCGGAAAGCGGACCCCACCTAGTGGGATAACGCTCAGTCGAAGAAGAACTTAGATATGATTGATTTCTTATTGATTGCCAATAATAAATCGCACAGAAAAATTGTGGAAAATAGAGAAAATGTTTTTAAATCTTTTTGTTTGCCAATATTCGGTTGTACTATTTTTAAAACTCCTGAAAGAACTTATATTATATTATTGTCCTTGTAGCAATTTTATTTCGTTGGTTTTATTCGAGTTTTCTATAATAGGATTATTATTAATGCTAAATAATAGTTCCTAATACGTTACTTATGTTTATGTTTTATGTTAGTTATTTATTAGTTTCATTTTGAGGTTTCTATAGTAGGATTATTAATACATTCTACTTACATATTTACATAATAGTTCCTAAATTTAATTTCCTAAATATATAAAAGGATAAGGTGACTAATTGACTGACTGACTCATCATCATCACATTGCTCAAAACACTGGATGGATCGGGCTGAAAGACATACAGATAGCTATTATGACGTAGGCATCCGCTAAGAAAGAATTTTTGAAAATTCAACCCCTAAGGGGGTAAAATAGGGGATTGAAAAATCGAACTTAATGTGAGCAAAGTTGCAGGCAAAAGCTAGTATTACCTATATAAAATACAAAGTACTTTCAGTTATTTTATTATTAATTTTTACATTTTTTTGTAAGACAATTTTATAGTAAGTACATGTTTAGTAATTAAAAAAATTAGTCAAATTATGTTGAATTTTTTTTACTAATAAATGTGTTATTATGAAATAAGAAACACTGTTTATTTTGTATTTATATTTCATCCTTTACAGCAAATAAGACCGTTTGAAGATTAGTATTTCCATAAAAAAAAGTTATATACAGACATGGTACGAACACTTTTCCCAAGTATAAGGTTACATATACATATAGAA
Source organism: Hipparchia sbordonii (assembly GCA_038048805.1). Lineage (NCBI taxonomy): Eukaryota > Metazoa > Arthropoda > Insecta > Lepidoptera > Nymphalidae > Hipparchia > Hipparchia sbordonii. The sequence goes on along the minus strand of CM076099.1, from coordinate 13,699,939 downwards.
CATGGAGACATCCGCAAAAAATCGTCACATATGCATATAGAACCTCCTAAATTCCAAATTATGGGTTTTGCATTGAGTTTATTGATAGTAATCAATGCATAATAATGTTCCAAAAGTATACTATGAGAATCAATTCTCTAGAAAAATAACGAAAAAAGTTACAGGCAAGACAAACTTCAAATCGCTCTCCTGTAAAGTAGGGATTTTGCAGAAGTAACTCTATTCTGCGTATAGGTCGATTTAGACGAACACACTTCTCTGTCTAGTAGGCAAGCGCCCTAGTTGACTCAGAGAACTTCGCTTCGCTCGTTCAATTAAGTATAGATTTTAGTATTTTGCGCAACATCATCCCGTATGTTTCGCAGTCGCTGGAGTGCAATTCGTCCGAGCAACGCGCCGAGTGCCCTCGAAGGGGAACTAAGCTCGTAGTTTTGTTTGCATTTCCACTTTTTCCGCAAACTTCCTTTTTATGACGGAAGCAACTTTCGAGCACTCCCCCAAATAATTTGTGCTAAAAAGACTTTTTTTTTAATTTATATTTATTTCACTGTCAGAAATGGGTCCTGTTAGTTTGAGCTGTTTAAAAATAGAAACACTTGTTTTATGCTAGTTATCCGCCCCGGCTTCGCACGCGTGCAATGCTGATACTAAATACCGGCCGGTACCGCCGCAATTGCAATGTCCCTGCATTTTAAATCCTTAATATCTTCGAAAATATTCATTACCCATTATTTATCATAAGCCCATACCACATACATACAAAAACTAAGGACAGTTATGAGACTATAAATTAGATATATCTATAGGTACTAATATTATAAAGCTGAAGAGTTTTTTTGTTTGAACGCGCTAATCTCAGGAACTGCTGGTTCGAATTGAAAAATCTTTATGTGTTGGATAGTCCATTTATCGAGGAAGGCTTTAGGCTATATGACACCATGCTGCGACCAATAGGAGCGAAGCATCAGTGAAAAATGTTTCAAAAACGGGGAAAATTATCCATATTTAAAATATATTCTTTAAAAACTTCTTAATCGCGATCATAATAACAGAAATTGATGCGGACGAAGTAGCGGGCAACAGCTAGTTAATAATAAGTAGAAGTTTAAGTTAGAATAATATTACTTATTAGCCCACAGGCTAGATGGTAGTATAAAATAAAGCCACCATCACACAATGGTGCTTTATATTAGGAAAAAGAAAAACCCATACCATGTATGATTATGACCCTCAGCAATAGGGAATATGACGCAGAGAGAGTGAGAGACTGAGCCTCTACTTGCGTTGACTTAATTGCCTATTACACTCATTAGTCACAAGAGAGTTACACACAACAACAGAAAAATCTTAACACACTTTTTGCTGTAGTATTTACACTATGTTTCTATTCCCGAGTTGACTCTCGAGCCGCTTTGTGGCCGGTCTATGTTTAGCTTGACTTCACTCGAGAATTTCTTTTTATACATCTGAATAGGTGACCAGGGGCCGGGACTGAAACCGCAAATCGGGAGAGTTGCAGACTTTTAATCTTTGAAGAAACCACTAAAGCTTATTAGCGCCTAATGAAACACCGGGTCTGTTCCGTATCTCGGTGGCTACGCAATTAAGTACTTCACTACGGAAAGTTTTCAACAAATAACTTATTTAAGCATTACGGTGTCGATACCTACCTTCAGTGTCGATCCTACTTCTACTTCAGTGTCGATCGCCATGCTTATCCTGTTTGTTTTGTACATACATAGAAATGTCTTTGATGCTTATGATGTCTAATTCTTTTGGAGTTTTTACCAATCGGCATGTAATTGATACACAATTCTTAATAATATAAACGTAAAAGTTCTTTTTACAAAACCAACTTCAAACGCCACTATAAAGTATATCAATCTATATATTTAAAATTCAAAGTCCTGACTGACTGACTGACTGACTGAGATATCAACGCACAGCCTAAACTACTGAAGTGAGAAACTTGAAATTTTTACAGTTGGTTCCTTTTATGACGTAGGCGCACACTAAGAAAGGATTATTGGAAATTCCACCCCTAAGGGGTTTAAATAGGGGATGGAAGTTTATATGAAACTCCGTCATTTTTCAAGCTGTTTCCATCAAAGTTGGTATTAGAGCTTTCAGTTAAAAATAAAGAAGTACGTGTGTCACAGTTTTTGAAAATTCCACCCCAAAATCTAATTCCACGCGGACGAAGTCGCGGGGGCAAAAGCTAGTTGTGTCTATAAAATTTGAAGAGTTCCCTCGATTTTTCGAGAATCCCACCATCAGATCCTGACCTGATGACAATGGGACTACCTGGAAAGTAAACCCTTTCAAACACAAAAAGAATTTTCTAAATCGGTCCAAGCGTCTTCGAGTAATCGGAGAACATACATTAAAAAAAAAAAGATTCCGACGATTTGAGAACCTCCTCCTTTTTTGGAAGTCAGTTAAAAATAAGACTAATAATGAAAAAATCTAATCAATGATAATCTTACTTAAGTTAACTTGCCTAACTCAATACCAACTTAACGTTGATCTCCAAAGATGACTGTAATTTGTTAGAAACTTTGAATAGTTATTTTATTACACGTTATTTTAACCGTACCTTTAAAATACTCCAACTCCAATCTGGGTCACTTAGCTGATTGGATGCGGTGCGGGCAGCGGTAATCGCGAAATAAACTAAAGTGAACAAGCTCATTCAGAGTGTTAACGTTCTTACCACTTTATGAAACACAGAACTTTCATGTACTTCACACACACTACTATAATATTATACATTTTATGCTAGTGTGTCATTTCATATACTTCACTATGCTATGTATGCTAGTGTGTGTAACCCAAGTACACGTTGAATGTTTTTAAGATAAATGAACATAAATCTATGTATATGTATAGAAGGTAAAGTCCTGATTGATCCATCAATACACAGTTCAAACCATTAGACGGATCGGACTGAAAGCAAACATTTAGCTATTATGTCGTAGGTATCCGCTAAGAAAATTCCACCCTTAAGGGGATAAAATAGGTGTTTGAAAAATCGAACTTAACGTGAGCGAAGTCACGGGCAGAAACCAGTTTAATTTATATGAATCCAGCGGGACTTCATCCACGTGGAGTCAGGGTTTCAGAAATCCTGCGGGTACCCTATAATATATGTCTCTCTCAAGTTCCTCAACTCATGTTTAAACAAATGTAAAAAATCACGTCGATTCGTTGCTCTATTGTTGTGTGCAGTGTGATTTAAGGAAAAGTTTATTTTGTTGACTGATAGAGCGCGCTTGCGGTGACATTTACGAGTAGTTTAGGTGTGATCATGGTAAAGCCCTAGTCTATATTATAGTTATTAAAAAAAATCTTACTCACCGAAGCCCGCGACTTTGTGTGGATTTTTATGCCACGATTTTGTGCGACTTCAGAACGCACTAAAACAAGTAACAACATTGCTTGTCTGACGGTAGGGTGGCTTGTTACCACCTCCAAGTAAGCCCGCTAAAATCTTAGATTGCATCGTCACTTATCATCAGGTGAGATCGCAGTCAAGGACTATCTTGTCATTGATAAAAAAAAAAAAAACAGATAAACAGACAGAATTACTATCTGTATATCCGTCTGCCATACGTTACCGCAACGAATGGCGTCACTCTTACAGATACTGTGCCGATAACGTACAAGAAATCCAGGGAACGGTCTTAATTTAATGAAATTTTCGAGTTTCGTGTTTATTAGAAATCTTAAACGGTTGGCCCGTGCCACTCTTTGTTATATAAGTGGTTCCAATTTGATTGAATCACTTAGTTGATTGAAAGCGGAGCGGTCGCCGGTAAACACGGGAAAGCCTCGTATACCTTCGTAGTAAACTTCGTAACATGGACTAGGATACTATGTATTTACAAATAACGATTTCTCGTAGGTTTGAGCATTGTTTTTTTTTTTATTATTATGATCAATGATGGAAAGCATTGATGAGGTCTACGTTGGAGCGCGTTTGCCTAGAAATTGCCTATTCATTCTTGTCTTGAAGGTACTCAGATGTGGCTGGAAACATAGAAGCTGTAATGTAAGTTATTAGTAAATAACTTATATAACACATATACGTACTATATACAGTGTTTTCTTAAGTTTTCACTTACTGCATTTACACGTTACCACAAAAAATAAGTTTAAGTCGGGGCGAAATAAAAATAAGCAAAATGATAAGTATTAGAAAATAAACTGCTGACTAAAACAGATAGAGCTTTCAATGCTATTTTTTCAATTAGTATTTTCCCGTTTAAAGCTTTATTAGTTTGTTTCGTGAAATAAAATGTAAGTAAATGGAAATAAATAACAATAAGTGCATTATAACCACGATACATACGATAACGATATTATTTTGTGATACTGACGCAGTTCATGAATCTTTAAAACTTCTTACAACTTGTATGTTCGCACATCAAACACACTCAATAACTGTGTGAATACGAGTGATAGTTTACCCTTGCTCGCTATTTCAAACGCATTCACGTCGGATAGTCTAGCTAGAGTGGAGTCGTTTGAATCCATCCCATGGGTATTCCCTTGCTATAACGAATACGCAAGGTTTGTTGAACATTCTTTCTCGGAACCTTGGGTTCCATAGTAAAAGAGTAAGAGATGCACATAATAACATATTATTTTAAGGCTGGCACTTTTTCATTTTTGCAAATGTGCTTTGCTTTCTCGTTCCTTCGTACTGTTGAAGTTTTTATAAGATTTTATGTTGTTATCGACAGATAGTCAAATAGACAGACAGACAAGTACAAATTTATCTAAGACTCACTCACTTCGGTCAGTCAATAAGTCAGGATGTTTTATAACCTAACTAGCGGACCCGACAGACGTTGTCCTGTCTTAACTATGAATATTGAAACTCCCCTTTTTACCCCCTTGGGGAGAGAATTTTCAAAAAATGTAAAATACGTAATTCTTTATTTTTGATCAAGAGCCAAAATATCAAGTTTCATAAACATAACTTGAAAAATAACTTGAAGAACGAAGGACTATCATACAAACATTCAACCCCTATTTAATCCCTTACGGGGTAGAATTTTTAAAAACTGTGAAACACCTACTTTTTTGTTTTCAATTTAAAGCCTAAGTACCGAATTTTATGGGTATAGCTTGAAAAATAACGGAGTTTCATACAAACTTTAACCCCCCTTTTTACCCCCTTGGGGGGAGAATTTTCGAAATATGTAAAATACGTAATTCTTTATTTTTGATCAAGAGCCAAAATATCAAGTTTCATAAACATAACTTGAAAAATAACTTGAAGAACGAAGGACTATCATACAAACATTCAACCCCTATTTAACCCCTTAGGGGGTAGAATTTTTTAAAAGTGTGAAACACTTACTTTTTTGTTTTCAATTTAAAGCCTAAATACCGAATTTTATGGGTATAGCTTGAAAAATGACGGAGTTTCATACAAACTTTAACCCCCCTTTTTACCCCCTTGGGGGGAGAATTTAAAAAAAATGTAAAATACGTAATTCTTTATTTTTAATCAAGAGCCAAAATATCAAGTTTCATAAACGTAACTTGAAAAATAACTTGAAGAACGAAGGACTATTATACAAACATTCAACCCCTATTTAACCCCTTAGGGGGTAGAATTTTTAAAAACTGTGAAACACGTACTTTTTTGTTTTCAATTTAAAGCCTAAATACCGAATTTCATGAGTATAACTCGAAAAATGACGGAGTTTCATACAAACTTTAACCCCCCTTTTTACCCCCTTGGGGGGTGAATTTCGAAAAATCCTTTCTTAGTGCTCGCCTACGTCATAAAAGGAACCTACTGTCAAAATTTCAAGTTTCTAACTTCAGTGGTTTAGGCTGTGCGTTGATCGTCAGTCAGTCAGTCAGTCAGTCAGTCAGTCAGGACAAGCCTTTTTATATAATTATAGATTAAATTGTATTAGGTCTCAAAAAAGTCGTTTTCAAACCGGTATCTTTTTGTCAGACGCTCTTTTAAAACTGGAATAGCATTTGGCAAACGGTATTTACATTTCTGCGGGTAGATCCACAAGAGCTTTCAAGGTTTTGCTCTATTTTAATAAAACATTTTAACCAAAGATTATTTCCAAAGCATTTTTTAATTAAGCTAAAATTTAATATTCTAAGTAGTTTGTTCTTTTTTTTGTTTATTTTAAAATGAGGCTGCTCCATTATACCTACGTTGACCGTCGCCTCTAGTGGTTTGTTTTGCTCGTCGTCATCTTTTGTTCAAAGAATGTGCTTACTAAGAAAATTTTTCCTGCAATGTTCACAGTTAATGTTTACTTAAGTGTTTGAGAACATTACTCTGAACAATAATGCTTTTAATATTGTGTTTCATATTTTTTAATTTTGAATCTTGAAGTATATAGCCCAAAAAATTTGATTCCTCCATGTTTTGAATCAACGAAAAAAGGAAGTTCTCAAGTTTGCACCGCTACGTGGTCGAAATTCCACGATCCCGCACTAAGCGCTTCGCTTCCTCGTTCCTAATACGCACCGCAAAAATTTGGAATGCCCTTCCGGCTTGCGTTTTTCCAACTAATTATAATGTGGGTGTCTTTAAATCAAGATTGAATAGGCATCTTCTAGGCAAGCGCGTACCATCTTAGGCTGCATCTTCACTTACCATCAGGTGAGATCGCAGTCAAGCGCTAGTCTATATATTTAAAAAAAAAGTCGTCACATATATATTTTTTGTAATAAAATAATGTCCTAATACACTCGGTATTACTCATTGGATCGGGATATGGATAGTTTGAGGTGTTTGAACCATAACTGACAGTAATATTAAAAAAAAACTTAAATAAATGACTTAAATAATTTAAAACTCCTGGTTCAAACATATAAATAACTAATGAATAACATTAAATGTTTGAAGTGCAAGGTATATAAAATCGATTTTTTAAACACCTGAAAAAAAGGAGGTTCTCAATTTGACACATTTATTTTTTTTAATTTTTTGCCGATGTTACTCCTAACTCTGTCTTGGCTGATATTCTTTTTATTTGAAAGGACGTACCGTCAGGTTGGTTCCATTTTTTGGTGAATGTCTTCAGAAATGGAGGATAGAAAATAAGAGCACATTGCTCGCGGTCAGAGAATGTGTAGATTGATCCTACGCAGCTAGACTAAAAAGCTAAAAATAAATAAACATTCTTCAAAAAAAAAAAAACCGACTTCCTTTGTATCCCTATGTTGAAGTTTTCGCGGTTTCACAACAGCGGTTTCACACAGCGGTTCCACATATCTTTAACGTCGCTTAAATTCTCTAAGGGTTAAAACATGCCAAAGATGCCTCACTGCAATACCTCGCGGTCGCGGTTTAGCTCGCTACCTCGATGTCACCTCCATGTAAAACAAATGTTTGCAAACAGATGAGCACGAACATGTCGAAGATACCTCGCTGTACCGCGAGGTATCGCAGTGAGGCATCTTTGGCATGTCCTTACCCTAAGTGCCGATTTCACCAACGTCGAGCACATTTAACCGAAGAATAAACTTGGCATTCTGACAGTTTTTGCATTGAAAATCTGCCAAAATATCTTTACGCTCGAATAAGACTTATTTACGGTGGTGAAATTGGCCCTAAAAAAGATTTCATACCTACTACGTATAGTTTTTGCAATTCTCGACGGCGCGTGGCTAATGGTTGTGTGTGTCGTATCTGTACAAGTGTGACCGAGAGCTTGCTCGCGCCTGACCGCTCCTGAGAGGCACACACACTTATGCAATGTGCATGTACACGACGTAATCACAAGTAAAGCGCCCGTAACTTCGTGAGATAAACGTACTTGTGTTTTTTTTCAGGTGGTGAAGGGAAGCATGTGAAGTAGTGCAATCGCAAGTCGCTCATGCGCTGCGACCAGCGGACATGGCTTCCCATAGATAGTGCCAGGTACCACCCATATTACCACTATGTTATAAGCTTGCTTGCCACTTCGTCTGATTATCCTTAAACTAAATGATACCCGCGACTTCATTCGCGTGGATTGAGGTTTTTTTATTCCCGAGGGAACTCTTTAATTTTTCGGGATGAAAAGTAGCATATGTCCTATTCCCGACCATAATATTTGTGCCAAATTTCAGCCAAATCGGTTCAGTCGTTGCGACGTGATTGAGTAACAAACATACAAACTTTCGCATTTATTTATTATTGTAAAAAAAAAAAAACTTATAATCATAATATAATAATATAAAAATAAGTCGGGTTTTCCTTCCTGACGCTATAACTCCAGAACGCACGAACCGATTTCCACGGTTTTGCATTCGTTGGAAAGGTCTCGGGCTCCGTGAGGTTTATAGCAAAGAAAATTCAGGAAAAATTTCAACAATTTAAGAACGTGGACGAAGTCGCGGGCGTCCGCTAGTAGTTTCTAAAATCGTTTACCGGTTGTAGTAAACAAGATTCTTGATACCTAACGTTATATGATCACAATAATAATGTTCGCTGCAGAGAGCACGTTGCCGTTGCTCCGGATTGCGCAGCGAGTGAGGAGAAAAATATAATTACGTCGTTTGTATGTGCCGGCACGGAGTCGGGCGTGCAGCGACTTTATCGACGGGAATGAGGGACGTGACACAAAAATTTTATCGACTCGATGAATTGCAATTGTTAAGCAATTATTATTATGAATGAATTAACGAATATACTTTTATTGTACACCACATACATTAGAAAGAAAAGAAAGAAAGAAAAAGCATTTATTTGAGACACACACATGCACAGTTAAAGACAGAGACATAATATGAGGAGCTGGCGACCAAAAGGGGGTAATTGCAAGATATTAAATTTTACAGTAGAGGCAAAATACTAAAACACTAGGTTCACGTTTTGAACGGAATCGTCAACTTGAGTCCCTTTTTATACAACTTTTAGGCCGTTTTGACAGACTTTTTTGCACGTAATAGATGGAGATGTATGCTAAGAACACGATTTCACAAAAAAGGGCAATTGCAAGATATTAAATTTTACAGTAGAGGCAAAATACTAAAACACTAGGTTCACGTTTTGAACGGAATCGTCAACTTTGAGTCCCTTTTTATACAACTTTTAGGCCGTTTTGACAGACTTTTTTGAACGAATTAGATGGAGTGTTATGATAAGAACACGATTTCATGAAAAAAGTTGTTTAAGAAAATCACGTAATTACGCCCTTTTGTTCGCCAGCTCCTCATATGTTAGACAAAACAAAAAAAAAAAAAATATGTGTCTCCCAAAATGGACTCAGCATAATATGCTATCCCTGTGGTGAAAACACAGGCATAGCGCTAGTCTTCCGTAGATCCAGAGGTTTCGGATGACTGTTTCGTTTAATTTATGGTATTCTTGTTGAAATAGTACATTTTAATCAATAGTGAGAGTGCCAGCCAATCAAAAGTGAGCATCACACTGTGACTATGCGTCATTTTATGATTTTTCGTATGTAAACTATTTTGCTCTTAAAAAAGCAAAATATTATACAATTGCAGGTTGAGTAAATGATAAAAATAAGTGCTCTACTATAATGTTACTTGAATTTTTTTAAAGAGTCGGAATAACATTCTAAGTACAATTGAAAAAAAAAAAACTTTGTAAAGCTTTTGTTGTCTATATGTTTGAATGTGAACAAATATAACGCTATCCGTCTGAATTAAAAACTGTCGATGAAGTTTCTACGTTTTAATTTCTAATAAATAATAATTTCCTATTATTGTCTCGGGACTTATAAATCATTAATTACTAAATACATAATTGCTTTTTAAAACTGGCAGGCGAAGTATTAAGTTTGGTGTAGTTTATTAATGTTAACACACAAAATCATGGCTTTTTCGAGAAAATTGCTGCGCTGATTTTTTCACACAGTCACAAATGAAGCAGGTGCGAACTCAGTAGCGGGTGCAAAACTTTTTGCATTTCTTTATGCCTGCGATGTTTACATGAACATTGGGTTCCATTATCATATCGCGACCGCATCCTGTGGAACGTTTTACTGCAAAAATTCAAATATCTGACTATTGGCAAAAACTACCGCCATGAACAAACGGTTATTATTTCTCTTATTTCTATATACATTATATACATACTTGTCTATACTTACAATAATTCAGGAAATAAAAATATCCCATGTCTTTCCTTAACATGCAATCTATTTCCTTGCCAAAATCGAAATCGAAAATACGGTTTTTATGACATATATCATATTTGTTATATTTTATTCATCCTGGACAGAATATAGCTATGATAATATGTGGAGCAAACAAAATCTAATGATTAGGTTAGCAATTATGGCAGAATCAATCAACTGACAAACTCACATACTTAAGTAAAATGTTCACCTTTTTTAGGCAATTTCTAATTTATCTAATAAATTAGAACTCTACGGGTCTCTTATAATTAATATAAGAAAGAGACGAGTGGAATTATAGTTGATAATAATGATCATAATATGATATATTTTTATGAACTTCCAAACTGATCATTTTCTGAAGTATCGATGAAACCTTAGGTAGTTTATATTTACGCCACTAGTACTTAGAAGCTTTCCACTCAAGTTACGCCTCCACGTGATATTCTAGGGATATAAGTCATATTTTTTTAGATAAATTAACTGAAATAATTAAATTGACTATTTAGAATTTGGTAAGCTTTATATTGGTTGCTGCCAGTTAAAAAAACTTTATGTTTAGATCTTTGATCGAGAGTTACATATATATACGAGTATTTGTTTCGTTCACTATTGAGACCCTCGGGCCATGGAGTCTAACTGCAGGAATTTTTTTCGAGGCATTTTGCCGCGGTTAATTGCCTCATTTAGTGACAGAAGGGCTGGCTCATTTTTTGCGCAAAGGATCAGTCTGGCATCCAGCGCGGAAATTTTGCCAGTTGGCACCATTCCACGCGGGCATGATTTGTACCATAATTACCTAGGTTATTTTAGCTACAAGTTTTATTATAACTTTTTAATTATTTAACAATTTCTAAATAAATAATTTATTAAAAAAATAAGGATTTAATTACTTCTCTTGATCTTTTCTTGATAGAATGTGTATATTTTAACTAATTTAACGTCTTTTTTGAATCTTCAAAAAAGATTAGTAGAAATCATTGGCATTACGCTGATTTCAAGTTGCAACCCAAACAAATATAAAACATTCGGAGACAAAAAAATACTCAAGTTTAAAACGCGGAAAATCTCAGAGCTGGTTAAATACGAATAGAAAATTCAAGCGGAAAGAAAAGCTATTTTACTAACTTTCAAACCGTTTGGAAGAGTTTTGGTCGTGACCAATTACGGAGGATCTAGCAACTTCCGAAACGGTTAAATTCGGAGGTGAGTAGATATACCTAACTGATGTAGAACGGTTGGATTTTTTATGGGTTATATTTTTATAATTGTATAAAAATTCATAACCATATAAAATTAACCCCCGACAAAAAAAGAGTATCTGTGTGTTTGTGCGTTAACGAATTTATCAATTTTAATGTGGTTTTATTTTCCTGTTTGAAAGCTAACGTGATCGTAGTAGCTTTAATTTGTGAATCATTTCTGGGTCAATCCTCAATCACCTAGGTTCTTCTCAAGATGAATCAAACGAGAACAAAATCAATGGGGTTATACGTAGTTTTATTACAGTCCCCATAATCGTCTTCTGGCTCCGTCATCAGACACTAGACATCGTCTAGGACCAGAATATTTGTCAAGACAAATTAAACAAGCCCAAACTTGACGGGGTTACGTCGTTTCATCAGAGCGACTTTCTGCAAATCGTCTGAACCTAACGACCATCGGTTCTTCAAACACTTCAGCTTTGCGAGCTATGTCATAGATAGTTCATAAATTACGTCATAATATCATGTTAGAATTACAGAGAAATGTGAATTTTCTTTCTTAGAAGTAGGAAACTGTTCCTAATAAGTTCCCCGAGGATATAAAACGGTTATAAATTTCATTTTGAGTCCGTCCTCAGCCCGCGGTAGAGTTGATATGATTTGTAGACTTATCGAGACTTCTGAGATTTTCAACGTTTCTGACTCTTCTATTACAGGAAATTGCTTTCGGTTACTGTAAGTTAAAATAAGTATATCAGAAACTTTGAGCATTTAGCTCAAAGATCAGAAATGAGAAGATCCGTTATATTCTGGTCGAAGTGTTTGTATATTCTTATAAAATTCGAAAAAAAAATTCATTTAGGCCAACTTGTGACTCTTAATAGCTACAAGTTCAAGATTATCACCTGTTCGGAAAGCAGATAAAGAACGTTAGCCATGCTTAACTTGACCAATATTCTCCTCTCCCCTCCAAATAATCGTAAAGCTCGTGTTAAGAGTGGGTAAAATAATAGTGAGGATTGAACCATCAACTTTTAAGTTTTTAGTCGCACCTTTAACCGTTGGCTTATTTAGGTAATTGTCCAATGAGGAAGAGACAATAGGAAGGGTATTTATATTCTGAAGACCCGTTGGATGTTACAATCTGTTCTTCACCACTGTCCTCCTCCTTGGTGATTGGCTGTACCCGTGCAAATGACAGCTTAAATTATCGAACAACTAGCTGATGCCCGCGACTTCACCCCCGTGGAATAAGGTTTTTTTGATTCCCGCGGGAACTCTTTAATTTTCCGGGATGAATTTTAGCCTATGTGCTAATACTGGGTATGAGCTATCTCCATTTAAAATGTCAAATCAGTCCATTCCTTATGGCGCGAAGGAGTAACAAACATACACACACACACACGCATGCACGCACACATGCACGCACGCACGCACGCACGCACGCACGCGTAATATGTCAAATCTTGACGTTGCGTTGGCAGACAGTTCCCACTAGGTGAACATGCTAACCACTACACCTCTGAGGCAGATACGAATTCATTTTATTGCCCTTGACTTCGTGTAGGGTGGGGCGGGGTGAGGTAACTTATGTCACTTTCCAGGTTCCAAACTATATCCATGCAAAAAATCACGTCAATCCGTAGCTTTATTGCGGCGTGATTGAAGGACAAACCGACAAATAAATACTTTCGCCTCGTAATGGTATACGCTATCGCCCCACGCCACCCACGCCACTCACACCTAACCAAATAAAACCACAAACATTTAAATTTCAAGTAATGGCGCAGTCCGCGATATCGCGCGGTCACGTGGCGTAAGGTCAGGGCAGATACGGCTGCCATTTACAACTCCAGCGGAGTGGAGTGGCACTGCGCCACTTGTGAGAGTCAGCTGTTTTCAGCTGTTTGTCTTTGTAGTTACATTCTTATTGTAACTTCCTACTTCCTACTAATATTAAATCCTACTAGATGATGCCCGCGACTTCGTCCGCGTGGATTTAGGTTTTTTTTAATTCCCGCGGGAACTCTTTAATTTTCCGGACTAAAATGCAGCCTATGTGTTAATCCTGGGTATGAGCCACCTCCATTCCACAGCCAAATCGGTTCATTCGTTGTGGCGTGAAGCAGTAACAAACATACACACACACTTACATGCATACAAACTTTAAGCTTTATAATAATTATTAAGTGTGACTAATATTATAAATGCGAAAATTTGGATGTATGTATGGATGGATGGATAGAGGGATGGATGTTTGTTACTCAATCACGCAACGATTGAACTGATTTGGCTGAAAGGTACAGAGATATAGATTATTATAGTCTGGAATAATATACAGTCATCATCTAGTCTTCGATAAATCTACTGCTCCGATAGAAAAAACTTTTTTTGACTTCTTTTTTATTAACCATTTAGCTTTCGCCTGCGATTTCGTCCGCGTGGATTCCATGTGTTCGTTTCTTGGTTTGTCCTTCAATCACGTAGCAATCGACGTAATTTTTGGCATAGGCATATTAAGGATTTTACTTGGAGTGTGACATAGGCAGTAGAATAGGTATTTTATCCCGGAAAAACTAGCCTTTTATCCCGGAGAGGTAACCCGCGGGATCTTTGAAAGACCTTACCTACCACCTAGTACCTAGGTACTTCTAGTAGCATTATATATTATAGTTGTTGCGAAAAAAAATAATAATATTGAGGTCGATATTGTGGTTTAAGGTCAGGGCAGATACGGTAGCTATTTACAATTCCAGCGGGTGGAGTGGCTGAGACTCTGGCCTTGGCAGTTAATTGATCGTTAGGAAGATATCTCACCTGATAACAAATAGCGAGGCTTTCTTTACTGAATGATGCAATTGAGACTTTCGTGCCTTTTAAACTTTTACCATAATATTATAATGTGAAATTGTGTTGGTTTGTCCTTCAATCACGCAGCATTGGAGCAACGGGTCGTGGAGAGTGATACAGGGGCAACGGGTCCCCGAGGGATTTTCAAAACCTAACTCGACGCGGATGAAGTCGTGGGCAAAAGTTAGTGGAAAATACTCGTAAGCTTTAAGAAAAAGCGAGAGCGAATTAAATTATGCAAATATTCCAAAAAACGCCCATCTGGCGGTTTCACGGAAAATTACACTTCGCGAAGAAATGACAGGCGGGGATATAGCGTGCCCCTGGCATTTGCTACTTTCGCATGAACAATTTGTTGTGAGGATAATGTATAGCGTAAGGGCTCTATCACACTGGGACGCCATGGTGACGTCGCTGGCTACGTAGCCATGGCTAATTCTGGCTACCTACCGTAGCCAAATAAGTACTACTACTACTACTACTGACTCTCAGTTAATTCATTCATTGGATTTGGTTCCTGGCGATCAGTTGGCTCTTGTCGCACTGCACTGTACTGGAGTTAACTGTCGCACATTTCAATATGAATTGTTTGTGATAAAACTATACGAGTACGTACCACGGTAATTGTAGAATTTTTACAAAGTGAGATGATTTTCCGAACTGTCACCATAACGAGTTTTGAAATTTTAGGTTTTACAGGATATCTCAGGATTTACCATAGTTCGAACTTTTACAGTACCATATATATCAAACGAATATATTACAAGAATAAAAGTTTATATACGTAAACCTGACTACGGAAAGTTGGATGTAACATCCGTCATATTCATTTTGTTATATAAAATATAACATATGACGTCACCCCGACCATCGACCGAATCGATTGACACCTCATTCATCAAATTCCGCTCAGTAGTTAATTCGTTGCGGTGGAATATTTGTAAATAGTCACATACCTACATACATAAACTTAAGACAAGAGTGAATAGGCATTTTCAAGGCAAGCGTGCTCCAACCTAGACCTCATCAATGCTTTCCGTCATTGATTTTCGTCAAGCACAAGCCTAACTCATAATACAAAAAAAAAGACTGCTTAAATCCTTTCTTTTGAATTTGCCATAGTAGGGTATAAAACTTGTCCTCTTTCACTCCACTATATCTTAGGAGGGAATCTTCGCCCTTCTTATAGCGTCGCAAATTACATCGACGATAATGGGCTGACAGCGGTCTCATAATGAAATTTATAGCTGACTCATAACCTAAAGGGGCCATTACCAAGAAGCTTATATCGAATACTCTGTAAGGTATTATAGGAGCTCTGTAAAAACCTTATTATGGACTTAAAATTGGTTTTTAAAAGGACATGTTATTTCATTTGCTGGTTTGCAAATCTGTAAGCAGCCCAAAACTATAATAAATTGGGCGTTGTGACTGATTTTGTATAGAAAATCTGCCAAAATGTCAATTTAAAATTTTTTAACGTTAGGTACTCAATGTTGGTGAAATTGACACTTACCTATTGAGATTTATGAGATTTGTCCTGACTAACTGACTGATCTGTCAACACACAGCTTAAACCATTGGAGTTAGAAGCTTGAAATTTTGACAGTAGATTCCTTTTATGACATAGGCACCGACTAAGAAATAATTTTATGAAATTCCTTAACAAGTGCGTTAAATAGAGGGCAAAAGTTTGTATGAAAGGCCATCATTTTTCAAGTTATATCCATGAACATTTTCTTGGTGTTTGCGCTTTCGATTAAAATTGATAAGCTACTTGTTCCACAGTTCGAAAGTTCTACCCCAAAACGTAATCGCTAAGTCGTGGGGGCAAAAGCAATGAATCCAAATAAACAAAGTCGATTTCGGATATGAGAAATTTTCGTGTTTATCTACCGGCCGGAGAAGGCGATATCCGCGAGAGTTTATTTTACTCTGTCAATACAAATACTATCAAACGCGCCGCCACTGCCCGCCGCGCCGGCCTGCGCAAATATTTGAATCATGAAACATGGCTATCATATTGAGCATTTTCCTGTGGGTTCTTTTTTAACCCCCGACGAAAAAAGAGAGGTATCTGTGTATCTCGATACCTCCTATGTAAGTTGTTGTATCCCCAAAACGCTTACATGACGCGTTAATTGTTGTGAAGGTCAATAAAATGGTTTAGGCTGTCGTTTTATTTAATAACGATACGACTTTATGCGTCTTGAAAGTATGTTAAAAAATGCAGTTTAATTTTTTTTAAACGAACACAAAATGTTTATCTATTTTTCCGAACACAAAATAGATAAAACCAAATGAAAGCGCAAGAAACTTAAAATGCCAATTTTGTGGGATACCACAACTTACGTAGGAGGTATCGATCTGTATGTGAATGTATTTGTGTGACTCTTTATTCTCTCGTAGCTCCCTAACGAATGGACCGATTCTGATACGGTATTCTCTGTTTGTAAGCTGACGTGATTGAGGTGGATTTTAGCTATAATTTGTGAAGATCTGCTCTGTGCTGATGATGTTTAAGCGTCTGAGCATTTGCATCATCAGCTCATTTTCACTGGTGCGGTTACTTCAGATTATTTACAAGGCACAGTAACTTTGAGTTTACGCTGCAGCCTCAAGTAGTTTGTGGGTATCCAACTCCTCAGTAACCTATATGAAAAGTGGGTAACAGAATATCAGGTATATCGCACATAGTCCCGCTATAGGGGGTGTTTTAAATTTTCAATTTAGACTTGTTATATTTAGTCTTCATCTTGGTCAATATACTTTATTGCTGAAGGCTGTCTTCGGTAGCTGTAGCTTTTTTGACGACTTCCCTGGCACACTGGTGAGCCCTGTTCACTTATAATTGGGAGGTTTCGGGTTCGATTCCCGGCGGGGAATAATTTGTTGTCTTTGTTCTGGACTTGGGAGGCTTCGCTTTGTCCTTCAATCACGCAATAGATTTTATGCGATAGTTGAGGACTTGAACAGTGACATAGGCTATCCCAGAAAAATGGAGAGTTCCTGAGGCTGAAATCTACAGACCGCACTCACTCTGCTCAGACTCAAGAACGAGACAGATTTATGTCAGAGCATATTTTGTATCTCGTTTTAACTCTAACTTAAGTCTGAGCTAAGTCAGAGCACGCTCTATAGATCTGAGCATTAGAGTCATACGTGAAAGCTCAAAATAAATAGCTGACATACTTACACGTATTTCCAAACTGTAAATATAGCAATGTACCTACCTACTTACATTATTACGTAGGCACGACTGAACTTAAATAATACAAAAAAATGTTATCTTATTCAGCAAATAGTTCCAGTCTACGATCTCTAGAGTAGGCACATGGCTACGAGCCAAAGTTCGTAGCGTATTTTGCAACCATAATATTATCTTTTGGATTATAGATATACGAATACGTAATGTTGGATCAGGGGTTTCTTGTTATTTATTGTACGGTTAGCTCTGATAAAGGAATACGGACCTATTTCACCATAGTCAAGTAAACTATAACCAACGAAAAAAGTTGATGTTTTGACAGTTTATGTATTGTTAATCTGTCTAAGCGGGATACAAGTGGCGCAAGACCGAGTCAAATGGATGTTTATCGGTTGATAAAGAGAAGAAGACTTTCAAATGTCTTTATTCGTCGGTTAAACTTTACTTGGCGATGGTGCAATAGGCCTAAAGATTAAAATAAACTAATCCATCTTCAATATCTGAAAAGCTGAAAAATAAATAAATTTATTGTTGTCATAAGAGCCAACATTTGGCTTACATGAAATAAATGATAGATAGATAGATAGATAAAAACTTAATTGCACACAAGAAAGAAACAAAAATTAATAAAATTTGAAACTACGCATGCAAAGGCGGCCTTATTGCTACAGAGCAATCTCTACCAGGCAACCATTTGATTTTGAATTTGAATATACATCAAAAACTGATTTGAGAAATTATTCTTTGAGATCTCACGAATTGTCACCTTTTATGCAGTCGGAACTCCGTTCATGAGGTAACGTTTCATTCTGATGCAGAAATCATTCTCGTACAACGGAGTCCAATAAGCAATTTAGCAAAGCGATCGCTCGCCACGGGTTCACAATCGTGATCGGTGATCGATTTTGGACACATGGCTGTGGAAATGCCTTTCGATGTTGATCGGCTCAATTACAGCGAGAGAGCCGAGTGAACTGCTCGAATTTATACAGATTTTGTCGCAGAACCGTTTATTGATTTTTCCACCAACTTTTGAAACCGTGTTTGAACAATAAAAAGCACGAAGATCGTTTATTGCGCGTGTCACTACCAATCCTACGAGTACTTCACTTAGTATTTGTAATACTTTTCATTTGAATACCTTTGCTACTACTGGTAAGTTGTTAGAAGATAAATAAAAAAGTCCCGTTTCCGAATCAATCACAAACATTTGAAGTTTATTTTCAACCTAACAAGAGCAATCACGAAACTTAAAACATTACCGACTTACATCTTAGTTCTGTAAATTAATGTTTAATTACCTGAAAATCCTGAAATTACATTCGGGGAATCGGACCTTCCGGGAAAAGTATATTCGAGGAATTGGACCTATCGGATGATGGTTTAGGTTTTATTTATTTACTAGTTTTTGCCCGTGATTTCGTCCGCGTGTCCACGAGTTAAGTTTTTAAAAGGAAGTGGCGGTAAAAGGTTGTTATGAAATAAATCAGCATTACAACGTACCTAACAAATATTAAGGTGTCAGCTGTGGAATTGTCTATAAATAATGAAAATCGAATTTTGCATTGCGAAAGTATATGGAAAATTGAACATTTTGCGATTTGGACATTCGCGGATCGAACATCTTGCGTGTTTGACGGCCTTGACGCTTCCGAGTTACTTTTATTAGAATTTAAAAGACAAAATATCAATATTCCCATTTCCACGCTTTAGCGTAGAAATCGAGACGATGTAGAACAATAAAGTCGGTTTGAAGAAGCAATTAAGCAAAGCAGATTGTTCGCCGCGAGTCCGCACAAAGGCCTTCCTGCGAGCGGTAATGGCCGCGCCGTAGCGGGAAACGACATTGAACGTGACAAACTTGCTGCTGTGGACTACATTATTGTGCGAATAGCTCGATATCTGCTGTAGGATTGTCTAAAATTGAGTGCTTAGCAGTCGCCACTGATAGACTGGTACTCTCTAGCTATTGGACATTCCATAGTGCAGACGATAATTATTTTGCCGAATTGAGCATTCTACATGTGGAAGAAAAAATCGTCTACACCCAAAATGTCCAATCCCTGCTAATAAACTCAGGGGTACAATTCAAGGCTCAGCTCCAGTTATATTATATTACAGTATATTGAACTAAGAAATTAAAATTCTAAGAAAGTTTACAAATAACAAAGGAAAACTAATGAATAATAATACTATTAGGTACGCGCCAAAAATAACGACAAGAGCTGAATTGACATTGACATTTGACAACTCACTTGTCAGTGACGACTGCGTTCGGAAACACCCACTTGCTACAATCCTTTCAAGAGATCGGTGTTATGTGCGTTTAAGCAATTAAATATCACATGCTTCAACGGTGAAGGAAAACATCTCGAAGAAACCTCCACGCATGAGAGTTCTCCAAAAAGTTCTCAGAGTTGTGTGAAGTCTACCGATTCACATTGGGCCAGCGTTGTGCTCTATGACCCTTCTTGGAGAGGAGACCTGCGCTCAGTAGTGAGACGTTAATGGGTTGCTCATGATGATAATGATGTTGATGATATCCAGTGTACGTGGACGTCTATCGGTTGAGATGACGATGATGAATATTGTATATCTAATAATTATGTTACTACCTACTGCAGTTTATGTTTAGAGCTTCATTTAGGAAATCTATTTCTGTTTCAAGTTAAGATAAACATAGATAATCGATAGAGGAGGTATTTAGATGAAAAGTACGAATATAAACATTTAAATCTACGTATTTTTAAAATTAATTATTTAAATTATTTGTTGAAAACATTGTGGAATCTGCGGGATTTTAACGTGGGTTCAAATCTTGTAGATTCCACAAATCCCGCAGAACGTGTTTACCGCTATACTTTTTTCTTACTTTTCCCGTCATATAAGCGAAGCGCATATATGGTCGGAATTGAACTCTCGACAATATACATGCTTATCTCTAACAATAAAATATAATTATTATGTTTGAACTTGAACAAAGACTTTTAAATAGGTATTTAGAATCAGCATAGTAATAAGACCGTCAGTCTGTTTTTTAAATAATATTTATTGATAAAATTAATTTTCCATTCCTAAATCACCGATTATATGATTTTATTTTGGTTATGTGGCTAGCAACAACACATCTATGTAATGCATCGATCGATTGATAACATTATTACTAATACAGAACGCGTATTGATATCAATGTAGGTAGTTATCGCTGTTTGTGATACTGATAGGCCCTAGGGCATTTGTGATAGAGTAATTTAATGCAACTAAATTCGAGTTATTAATTTATACAAAGATTAAAACTGTTTTGTCAAAAAAAATTGTGCATACAATAGGGAAGGTGACTTATTTTATTTACTTTATTGTTTTTATCAAAAGATTAGGAACGTCTCCTTTGCAAATTCACTCCGACTGCGAAAAATTGGATTTACGATCCGTAATATTGATTTTATGCGAAAAAATTGTAGACTATTTCACTCAAACTGAAATAACGAGTCGTTTGACACCTCATTTATTACAATCGGCTCAGTAGTTTAGGAGCTACGGTGGAACATACGTAAATAGACACACACATGCATACAGATTACTCAAATCATAATCCTTCTTTTGGCTTTGGTGTTGCCGGATAAAAGTGTTTTAAGTCAAGTTTAAAAGCAATTTTGTGCACTTCCATTCCAGGTGGTGATAGTGGGAGCGCGTGTAGCGGCGGCATGCGCGTGCTGGTAGCGGCGCTCGCTGCGCTGCTGGCGCGTGCGCTGGCCAGCCCCCACGAGCACCGCGCGAGGCACCACGCTCCCGACCACGCGCCGCACTTCCCCGCCCCCGCGCCGCCCCAGCCCTACCGCGGCCACGGCGAGGCCGTGCGATACAACCCCGAGCTAGACACCATCCTCCCGCGCCAGGATGACCACGAGACCTCGTCCAGGCGTGCAAAATTCGAAGACGCCGAATCCTCCTCTAAACGAGCCAGCGAGGAACGCTTCTACTCGAACCATGAAAGGATCGAGGAGCTCATGGCGGATGAACCTCAACTCGGCCCCGAAGCGGACGACCCCTTAATAGTACGCACGAGAAAAGGACGAGTCAGAGGCATTACCCTCACAGCGGCGACCGGTAAACAAGTCGACGCATGGTTCGGTATCCCTTACGCTCAAAAACCCCTCGGAGATCTCAGATTCAGGCATCCACGACCGGTGGAAAACTGGGGAGAGGAAATCCTTAATACGACAACACTGCCACATTCATGCGTTCAAATTATAGACACCGTGTTTGGGGATTTTCCTGGTGCAATGATGTGGAATCCCAATACTGATATGCAGGAAGATTGCCTTTACATAAATATCGTAACACCAAAACCGCGTCCCAAAAATGCGGCAGTCATGCTGTGGGTGTTTGGTGGTGGTTTCTATTCTGGTACTGCTACTTTGGATGTTTATGACCCTAAAATCCTTGTATCCGAAGAAAATATAGTATATGTGTCAATGCAGTATAGAGTAGCGTCCCTTGGCTTTCTATTTTTCGATACGGCAGATGTTCCTGGGAATGCTGGATTGTTCGATCAACTTATGGCTTTACACTGGGTGAAGGATAATATTGGTTATTTTGGTGGCAACCCTCATAATATAACACTATTCGGAGAATCTGCAGGCGCTGTGTCAGTTTCCTTACATTTGTTATCACCTCTTTCTAGAAATTTATTTTCCCAGGCTATAATGCAATCCGGAGCTGCTACAGCTCCCTGGGCAATTATTTCAAGAGAGGAGAGTATATTGCGCGGAATACGTTTAGCCGAAGCAGTTCACTGTCCAAATTCTAGATCTGATATGGGACCTATGATAGAGTGCTTAAGAAAAAAGAGTGCTGACGAATTGGTAAATAACGAGTGGGGAACACTTGGCATTTGTGAATTTCCATTTGTACCTATTATTGATGGCTCTTTTTTGGATGAAATGCCTCGAAAATCTTTAGTACACCAAAACTTTAAAAAGACAAACATTCTTATGGGTTCAAACACAGAGGAGGGTTATTACTTTATCCTTTACTATCTCACTGAATTATTTCCAAAAGAAGAAAATGTCGGTATAACTCGAGAACAGTTCCTTCAGGCTGTAAGGGAGTTAAATCCCTACGTTAATGATGTAGGGAGGCAAGCTATCGTATTCGAATATACGGATTGGCTTAATACAGAGGATCCTATAAAGAATAGAAATGCTTTAGACAAAATGGTTGGTGATTATCACTTTACATGTGGAGTCAATGAATTTGCACATCGTTATGCTGAAACTGGAAATAATGTTTATACTTATTATTATAAGCATCGCAGCAAGAATAACCCTTGGCCATCCTGGACTGGAGTGATGCACGCGGATGAAATTAACTATGTATTTGGTGAGCCCCTTAATCCGGGGAAAAATTATTCGCCAGAAGAAGTCGAATTCAGCAAACGTTTAATGAGATACTGGGCCAATTTTGCAAGATCGGGGTATGTATAAATATTGTGATTTATAAAACATTTATTATTGATTCATCATAAGAAGATTATAAAAATTTTCAATTATTACACCTTTAATCCTCTGCTGATCACGAATCATCGTGAGGTAACTGATTTATACTGAGCATTTACCATAGCAATTTCCATCTTTCTCACTTTATGATAGTAGTATCTCACAAATTCGTAGTTTCATTATGATATTGTGTAAAATAAATTTTTCTTACATTTAAGTAGGTGATATGAAAAATAACATTACAGGAACCCATCTTTGAACGCTAATGGTGAAATGACGAAAGTCCATTGGCCTGTCCATACGGCATTTGGCCGAGAATATCTCTCACTTGCTGTCAATTCAAGTGCGGTGGGACACGGTCTTCGTGTTAAGCAATGCGCTTTCTGGCAGAAGTACTTGCCTCAATTAATGATGGCTACCAGTAAGTAAATTTTCCGTAAAATCCTTTACTTCTCACACAATTGCAGTTATACGGGTCATAAATTCATAACCCCGTCTGTAGTCCACATAACTTCTCAAGAAATTTTAGTTCCTTGTTTTTAGATATGAGTACATGTGAGTCTATCGCTATTATATTATATATTATAGCTAAAGATCAATTATGTTCTTTCTATGCATATAGTATAAAAATCGTTTTCCTCTGTTGCAGGTAAACCAGAGCCTCCAAAAAATTGTACGAACTATGCAATACCATCATATCGACCTTCGTACATACCGGTCAGCTTGGGACTTATTTCTCTAGCAACTGTGAGGGCAGCCTCGTTCAAATTAAATTGAATAATTAGTTAGGAATAATGATGATATTATTCGGCTTTTTGATGTTGGTTTATTCCGTTCGCTTTTCAATGCTCCACTGATATTAAGATTAGATAGAGTTGGTGGAGAGTTAAGTTGTGATTATTGTGGCCCACTGTTTATAAAAGTAATTGTTAAAATATAAATAAAGCATATAAGGAATTCAATTTAAAAAATCTAATTAACTTTGAGTTGAAATTATTTTTGATGTTATGTTGACGGGATTAACTTGTCTTAGATACAAGTACATACGAGTATGTAGTTAATTATCACTATCAAGATTGAGGATCTTAACAGTGGGCCTAGCGTTTACGCATTTTTGTCCAATGAATCTGTGGAATATTTTAAAAATTATTTTTGTATGTATAGTATTTAAATAATTATGTATACTTTAGTTGTAAGCCACCTTAAGTGTTATATTGCTCTATAAGTCCATTAAATATTTATCAAGCTTTGGTTAAGTTTCATAATTGATTGTAAGGAAGGTAATATTGTTCATGAAGTTAATGTTATATCTATTTAAAAAGGGAGTGATGTCTCCATCAACATATCACTTGTTAATAACAAATTATAGGAATAGTAGTGGTTATTTCGTCTTAGTTGATAAGACTTTACATATCTTACAAGAATAGGTTAGAAAAAGTTATGACAATGAAAAGATAAATTGAGGAAAAATAATTACCGCCGACAAACAAAAACTGGATATGAAAGAGAAAATGTAAACAAAGGTGAACTTAGAATTGATGGATTAAAAAATTAAGTAAATGAGATACAAATAAAATCTTAGCTTTAAAGCGCCTCTATTGCAATACATATCACGCAAGGCATAGAAATGTTTAAGTTCATTCTAGCCTTAGTGTAAGTTAAGAGTATAAGCTAGGTCACATCACAACTCTGTAGCGGACCAATATTAGAAAGTTGTACATGATAAACGGTGCGATTTATCAACCAATTCTGGGAAGCGAAAACAAATGTTTGAACAACTCCGTAACAAACAATATTATCTTTCGCAGATGATAGTCAAAATAATAAGGATTGGTTGGAAGATATTTAAAGTGTAAATGATTGTGTTTTAGAAATAAAGGATGAAAAGAAAAGCGTAACTTAGTATTAAAAATAAGTATAAGCCAATGATAGACCGCAAGAAAAGTTACGAAAGTACCTAACCAAATGTTATAATAATGCTGATATGGCGAACATCACTATCATAATAGAATATACTGAGGTAAAACTATTATTAGTTTACCAAGTATTAATAATTCTCTATTTCCTAAATAAAATTTTGATTGAAATACTTGAGGCGGATAATGACGGCAGCATAATTATGTATGCACGTTGTGTAGTATACTCAGTATGTTAGAAAATACAAATTAGTATCTTAATGTTTAGGATCGACACATCTAGCTTAGAGATTGTAGTAGTCCAGCGGTTCAGCTTTCGAATATTGGTATTTATGAGATAGTTGAATCTATACAATTTGTTCGAAATACAAAATACAACTTACTAGTACAATACAGTAATTCTAATGTCTTTACGAGAACTATTTTATAGTAATCGGATATTATTTCATTCTTGTAAATAACGTATGAATGTTAGTATTATAAAGTAGGACTCGTTGTTGTTTGGATCTTAGTTTTATGTCTTTTAATTCGAGGGCAAGACTCTTGGCGCCTATGTGTCAAAACTTATAACCTGTTGTGAAAGACGATACCTTATGAGATGTAGATGATAAAGTATTTCATTTTAATAGATTTACTAATTCGGGCATTAGTTGATTTCATTTTGTAATTAGACTAGGAGTAAAATATACAAATTTTAATTGTTTTTTGTTTAAATCGTCAATTGAGCCATGTCGTCTGTCTTATATACAAGGGTTTCGATGATAACTTTACATATATTCAGACAGAGAATATGGCTATTCGAATAGCTTATACAAACGGTTATAGGCTGATGTTAGATAATATAATCTAGTATCAGTATTCACGATATTTCACGTTCGATATTTCACGAAGTACGCTTATTTAAACCTGCGTATATAAACCTATAGAGTGCCTCTTGTTCACTTTTATATATATTGATATAACACTTAGGCGATACTTGTAGTTGTAGACGTTACTTACATATTTGCACTTTTCAACTTTGCGTTCGATTACTTTTGAATAAGAAGAGGATGAGGCCGGAAGACGTCAAGTAGTGCCAAAAGCCTTAAATTGTTATAATAACTAAGTTCAAATTCATGAGTTTATTTAATTTAAACTAAGCAGGAAAGCTATAATTATGCAAAATGCGAGTTGATTATAAAATAAAGTACAGTTTGGAACACCAAATTCAAAAATATCGCCTTCTAATGCGCGACCTAAGCTTGAGACTACTAACTAATACCTATATACTTATAAAATTTACTACACACTGCATAAATGTACATAATATTAGGTGTGCAGCTTTAAACTTATAGAAACAGCTTGAATGACAAAATAAAACTGAAATGGTACAAAAAGATGAGAAAAGAAGCATAGTGTGTTCCTTTTAAGGAAAAGTTAACTGGATTGTATGAAATATCAAACTTCTGCTTAATCGCTATTGATTGTAAAGTATAGCTTAATTATGTAAATAGCAAACGATCGCTAATGCCACTCTGATTATACTTTACTTAGTTTAAGCAATGCCTTTGCCAGTGTGTGCTGTTTATGTGCACATATCGAACACCGAGATCAAAAGTCAGACAACTCAAATAAAGTCTCTGTTCCCTATAAAAAATAATTCAGACAGCTCAACTCCCTAGACGAAAAAAAAGCCTTTCTGAATCTTTTGTTAGTAAAGTTATGAAACTCAATTTTATTTTAGGTCACATTTCATTTTATGACAAAATAAAATTGAGTTACATAACGTTACTAACAAAAGATTTAGAAATAATTTTTTTTGATCTAGGGAACAGGGTTGAGCTGTCTAACTTTTGATCTAAACGTGCGATACATGTTAAAAATCTGCTTGGCAGCAATGATATACAATATCATAGCTTGGCAGTATTACACATTGGCTATTTATACATGAGATTGTAAAAAAGAATTTCCAAGGTTTCCAATCAATAAATATTAAAATATTATAAGTTTAGTTAATAACTGCCAAAAACATGAAGCATATTTTGTCGAAACTTTAAAATTCCTCATTCTCGTTCTCTACATAGATTGGACGTTAGAATTTTAAAACAATATGCCTACAGACCTGGATTTGCTTATTATATTATTATATTTTGAAAATATTATAACATCTCATTCCATTGAGGTTCACAGACAATGTCACCGGATTATTATTATTTTTTGCAATAATAAGAACATATTATGACCTAATTGATAGCAAAGTAAAAAATCGGTAAAAATAAATTAATCAAGGAAGTACGATAAAAATTATTATCATGCCACATTTTTAATTATGATAACATGTATAAATTGCCATACCTTTTAATCACAAAAGGCCTAATATACCTACGAGTAGCAAAATGTTCAAAACACGAATTAAATTGGCCGGCCATACTTATAAAATGCCACCTGACTTATTATCACCGACTTATCGTCTGAAACGGTGTTGAATTAAATCAAATCGTTACAATCTTCTTTCTTCTTGTCTTGTTAAATTACAAGGATTCTTATGGATAATTTCCAGTGAGATTTCGGAAATTAATATGCTAATATTATGTGGGCTTCGGTTATGGATACGGATATGAAATTATTTTGGATAGTTTCAGTCACTGACGTTAGGTTTTGTAAACAAAGTCCATCGAAATATATCAAAGGATAAATCTGTTTACGCCTTGATTCCTTAATTCCCTGTTAACACTTGGCTACTATCTAAAATTATTTGATAAGTTAAGTTAACTATCATGTGCTGTCGTGAGCAACTGTCGTCGATCCATGCAATTGGATCGAAATAATTGGAATGAATTGGATCGAAGAGTTTCATCTAAAACTATTAAAAAGCCTCAATAGCCCAACGGTTAAAGGTGCGGACTGAAAACTGAAAGGTCGGAGGTTTGGACCCCACTCGTTGCACTATTGTCGTATCCCACTCCTAGCATAAGTTTATCGCTTATTTAGAGGGAAGAGGAGAATATAAGTCAAGTTCAGCTTGGCTAATAATAATAATTCTCAAAAAAAAAAAAAATCGTGGTACATACCTACTCGTATATTATTAAATTTTATTTATGTCATTAATTAAATCATGAAATAAGTCTAAAATCTTTAATTTGAAACGCTTTTGGTTACGGAGCAACATGATGTCCCTAACAGCAGCAAGCCTTCTTTATTTAGCCTTAGCCAAGTCGGGGGCAGGGGCCTTCTTAGCATATTATGTTAGCTAAGGCCAGTCTTCTCGGCTAAAGACCTCGTGGTTCTGGTCTGGTGTTAAATCCATGTCCCCTGTGAGCCGATAATGTCCATAGAATATATTTTTCTTCATCAATTGTTGGACATACGATTTCTCATGTTCTGTCCACATATATTCATGTCTTGCCCATATATATATTTAAATCCCTAGACAATACTACGACTTTGGAAAAATATAATCGATTTCACGCAGCGGCAAGTTAGGTGGCGTTTTACAAGTATGCTCCTGGTCTGAAGTAAGGCCTACGCTGTGTCGTCTATGAGTATGTTAATTTTCATTCCAGTTATCTTTTTAAATTCTAATAGTAAATTTTCTAGTAAGTTATTATATATAATATTAGTGCTATGATTGCATTATTGAATGTTTGCAACGTTTGTGTTTAATTATTAAAATAAATGCTTGTATATAAATAAAATGCCTCTGATTTTGTTCATCTATCTTCTAAATATATAAAAGGAAAAGGTGACTGTCTGATTGACTGATCTATCAACGCAAAGCTCCAAGCACTGGATGGATCTGATTGAAATTTGGCATATGTACAGATAGCTATTATGACGTAGGCATCTGCTAAGAAAGGATTTTTGAAAATTCAGCCCCTAAGGGGGTAATATAGGGGTTTGAAAAATCGAATACAACGTGAGCGAAGTCGCGGACAAAGGCTAGTTTTTATTTATTTACACTTAAGCTTACATTTTACTAGTTGATGCCCGCGACTTCGTTCGCGTGGATTGAGGTTTTAATTCCGGCGGGAATTCTCTTCTTTTCCGGAATAAAAAGTAGGCTATGTGTTACTCCAGACTAAATCTATTACTGTGCCAAAAATCGGTTAAACCGATTCAATAGTTTCGACGTGATTGAGTCATCTATCACGTCGAACATCTATCCATTCACTCAAACTTTCGACTACAAATACTACAAATTACTAGTTATCCATCCAGCCTTCCATCATTCCATCCATCCATCCATCCATCCAAACTTTCGCATTTATAATATTGATAGTATTATCAGGATTCTTCCGTTCGTAGCATTTAACTATACAAAAATACCACGCCAAGTGCGGAAAGACAGACTTCACACCTTCGAGAACAAACTGGAGAACTCTTAGGTATATATACTCTTATTACTCTTAGCCTTTCTTATCAAGATGTTTTCGTTGACCATTAAACAATATGTCTAATTGTTTAAGACGCACATAACTCCGAAACGTCCGCGTCCATTCGTCCATCCATACATCCAAACTATCGCATGTATAATATTAATAAGATAATCACTATGGATTGTCACTATGTTTGGTGAGTAAACAACAAGATTATAAGATAATATTAGTGATTAATCATAAATATTATCGTAATTACTTTCAAGATTTCAATCAGATTTGTGAATTTCACTATAAATAGGGGGTCCTCTCAATGACGGGTCGTCGTTCACTGCTGGAAAGGTAAGGAGTAAATTCTATTTATTGTGTTCACTGTAACATAAATATATTATAGATATTTATGTTACAGTGGCGGAAATCGTACCGTGGGCCTTCCACTTAGGGGAGGTCGTTAAACAGTTATCTTTTAATATTTCTGTAGGGCTAACATGCGCGCCACGAGAAAGTTTTGTCTACACGTTTACTCGTAGTCTCTATGTGAATCTCTACAGAGATTCACGAGTAAAGTGTAGACAAAATTTTCTCATGGCGCGCATGTTAGCCCTACTGGTCACCACTATAGTTAAAAGGAGCCTTTGAATTATTTTATTTAGTTACTCCTTTCAATATGAATTCATTTTGTGCTCATCAAGCGATAACAAAAAAGCAACGAGAATTATTCCAAGAAAATCACAAAAAAAAAAAACACCAGTAATGTGGGATGTGCTTTTTCATTATTATTATACATTATTTTGGTAGTACCTTTTTTAACTGAATTTTTTTTATTAACCGACTTTTTTATTTTTTTATTTTATTGAAGTGTTAACCTACACTTAAAGGAAATATCCAAATAGATTATATTTATAGTTATTGTAATGTATAGAGTGCGATTTCCTGCCTTTTCCAAAATAGGGAATAGTACTAAATAATACTGTGGTATACATATACCACATATATATAGTATATAACATGTTTTTAAAATAGTTATATTTTTATTACTATCACTGACTTTTGTTTTTCAGATATAACAATTCACAATGAAGTTTTTGTTCGTTGCTTTCTTGGCGTTGGCCGTCGGCACCAGTGCTTTGCCTCAAGAATATGAACTCGGTGAGTAGTATTTTATTATGATAACTTTGGAAAACCCTTCATTTTCGTCCTTACTTCATTTTTTTTTTCTTTTTTCGATGACAAGATAGCCCTTGATTGCGATCTTACCTGATGGTAAGTGACGATGCAGTCTAAGATGGTAGCGGGCTAACTTGGAAGGGGTATAGAGCAGTGTAAATTCAACCCATACCCCTAATCGGTTTCTACACGCCATCGTGCCGGAACGCTAAATTGCTTGGCGGCACGTCTTTGACGGTAGGGTGGGACGGTAGGGTAGCCACGGCCAAAGCCTCCCACCAGACCAGACCAGAGACAATTTAGAAATTATAAATTCCCAAATTGCCCCCGCCGGGAATCGAACCCGAGACCTCCCAGTTATAAGACACAGCGCTCACCATTGCGTCAGGGAGGTTGTCTGCGATTTCGTCCGCATGGAGTTATGTTTTTAAAAATCCCGCGGGAGTCCTCTGTTTTTTCGGGATAAAAAGGTAGCCTATGCCACCCACTGAGTCTTCAACTATACCCATGCAAGAAATCATGTTGACCCGTTGCTCTGTGGCTGAGTTAACGAAGGGCAAAGCGAACAACCAATAAAAAAATTGTTTTATTGTTATAAGTATCGTATCTATACTATTATTAATAACATAAAGCTGAAGAGTTTGTTAGTTTGAACGCGCCAATCTCAGGAATTACTGATTCGAATTGAAAAATTCTTTTTGTGTTTGATAGTCCATTTATCGAGGAAGGCTTTAGGCTATATAACATCACGCTGCGACCAATAGGAGCGAAGCATCAGTGAAAAATGATGCAAAAACGGGGAAAATTATCCATATTTAAAATATATTCTTTTAAAAACTTCTTAAACGCGATCATAATAACAGAAATTGACGCGGACGAAGTCGCAGGCAACAGCTAGTTTACTTATTTATATAAGTAAACTACTTATTTATATAAGTAAACTAGCTGTTGCATTTAGGAAAAAGCCGTTATTTTGATATTACAAACAGACACTTCAATTTTATTTATTTGTGTAGATATATTTGCAGAAAGCAGGGAACAGCGCAATCCAATAGAAAATCAAATAAGGGGACTAATTGAAGCGTTGAGCCAATGGATCAGAGATAACAACTTGGACCCCCTGCAGATCAACAGAGTGTACTTTGAAAACAAACCCCAACCAGGGTAAGTCAAATCACATAATTTATTTTTCATCATGAAAGACAAGTTCAAAATCACAAGACCTAATAAAAATAATAATTGCTTATAAAAACTTTTAAATATTTTAATTTTATTATTTTTTTTATTTATGGACATAATATAAACAATTCCAAGTAAATATAATTTGAAGAAGTGAAAACTATCTTTTGGGAATTAGGTATGGGATACCGCGAGGTCTCAGTTCGGGGCGAACTACTTATAAATAATAAATAAATAAATAATAATAATAATTAAATATTATTTGAAGAAGTGGATACAATTAATTAATTACTAGTTGATCCCCATGAATTTGTCCGCGTAGACTTAGTTTTCAAAAATCCCTCGGGAACTCTTTGATTTTTCGTCCGATTTGTCACTCTCAAGTTGCTCTATTGCTGCGAGATTGAAGGACAAACCAATTAACCAACAAGTATTAACATTTTTGCATTATAATATTAGCAAGGATTAGTAAGGATTAGTCAATATAGATAATAGTTATAATTTATGACTAAAATCTGATAATCTGATAATAATCCTTAGTATAATACATATTATAAATACGATAGTGTGTTTGTTTGTTGGTTTGTTGGTTTGTCCTTCAATAGCGCTGCAACAGAGCTAATGATCGACGGGACTTTTTGCATGGGTATAGTTGAGAGTCGGGAGAGTGACATAACCTACTTTTTATCCCGGAAAATCAAAGAGTTCCCGCGGCATTTTAAAAAATAAATCCACGCGGATGAAGTCGGGGGGGTATCAGCTAGTAATCAAAATTCAAAATTCAAAATTTATTTATTTCATATAGGCTAACTTGTAGCTCTTATGACACGTCATAAATCTACCACCGGTTCGGAATGCAGATTCTGCTGAGAAGAGCCGGCAAGAAACTCAGCTCTTTTCAAAAAAAAAATTTTTTTTACAAAGCTATGCTATGTTACAGTGCTTCCACAATAAAGCTTCAAAAATGCAAAAATGCATACGTAGGTACATCAATCCAACGCATGTCAAGACGGGCAGTCAAAGCAGACCCATTCCCGATGGTGGCACCCGTTCACGAGCATGACGCCCCAACTAACAAAATGGTCATAAGATTTTAAGCTTTTATGATTATTTCGTCACATAGGTGTCATATATTAGCAAGTTTTAAAATGTGACGTTGTACAGGCATCATGTATATTGCATTTAAGTTACAATGCAATTAGGTAATAAAAGTCGTTGTACAAACGTCTGTATGAAATAGCTATAAAGCAATTTAATCGTAGAAAATACACAGTCATACAAACGTTTTAGGCGGGACATTTTGGCTGGTATTACAACCTTAATAATGCTGCTATAAGACTATGCATGTGAATATGACATTTTAAATATATTCGCAGTAATGTAAACCAGCCAAGCCCAATAAACGCGACAGAGAGTGATGGTTCCGTACCTATTTTTTAACCGACTTCCAAAAAGGAGGAGGTTATCAATTCGGCCGGTATCTTTTTTTTTCTGTTGAAAATCGATGTCAACACGAATGAACCGATTTGGCTGAAATTTGGAATGGAGATAGCTCATACCCAGGATTAGCACATAGGCTACATTTTATCCCTGATAATTAAAGAAACCTTAATCATGTCAATCAAGTCATTATGGCCATACCTCCCATGGTTAACGACACAACACAACGGCCCCTAGTCCCCGGGTAAAGTTGGGAACCGACAATTATGTCATTTTTCCACGTTGACAAAATATGTTTTTTGCCGCATTCCCAAAAAACTTATGGTCTCTAAAATGTTCTGTTAATGTAAAAAACTATTTTTTGGAATGACAAATAATAACGGTTTACTAAAATGTTTTAGGGAACTCTGATAGGTTCGTAATGAAAGAACGCCATGTTCTTTAAGAGTTAACTCTTAACACAGCAGTATTCAACGTATGCAAGTATTTTGTAACTTATAATGGCACGATGAAGGGAGTTTTAACTCTTAACACAGCAGTATTCATGGTATATAAGTATTTCGTAAGTCATAATGGCATTATGACATATAATAATTTATTTTTTATTTAAAAAATAATAATTAAATACACAATAAATGAAGGGGGCATTTAAAATTTATTAATAAACCTAAAAAGTTGGTCCCTAAAGTAATATTCGCATTAAGTTTTCCAAACTTAAACATAAACACATCCCATTTCAAACTTGTAAATAATTTGATTACACTTATAGTATAAAAGTATAAAAATATAGTCTGCACACATGCAGAATTTATGAATAGTTAAATTCTATTACTTATAATTGAAAGCGCTTCAATACTGCATCAAATAGATTCATTGGTCCGGTAAACGTCTGCGCTATGAATGCTATGGTAACTATACGACTAAATACTCACACCAATGATAATATTACAACACTACTATGTTCTCGATTATGACTTTTGAATGACAGCTATACGACTTTATAGAAATAGTAACTGCGCCAAAATCGCGTTGTATAAGCGTTTGTAAGCCTTATTTTCATGCCATTCAGTTTTTCGAAAACGTTTACACAATTCTTATATGACTTATATTAAGACCATTTTGTTAGTTGGGGCATGATCCAGCCATTGCTTCGCTCAACCATATTTGAGGGAACGTAACAACCCGCACCACACGACACCATCACAGAAATGTTTAAAGAGAGCATGACTACTTAGGCTACTCAGGATCGATAAAGAGAATCGCATCTGGGAGTCCACAGGAAACCTATCCCCTAAAATTCTCACCCATTACCCAGGCTTACAACCGTAGCTAGCATTTAGGAATAAGGCGCAAAGAAAGCGAAATAAGGATTTTTTTTGTTTAAAATGAATATATTAGCCAAGCTAAACTTGACTTATGTTCTCCCCTACCCTCCAAATAAGCGGAAAGCTTGTGTTAGGATTGGATACGACAATAGTGCAACAGGGTGCAACCTGCGACTTTTCATGCTTCAGCCTACACCTTGAAACGTTGGACTATTGAGACTATTAAAATTATGTAAACCTTTATGTCAACAGCGTCAATATGGCGGTGTTGATTGAAGGGCTCAGTCTCGTCGGCGCCAGCAACATCGCGATGCACAGAATAGACTACAGTATCGTTGGTAACAGGTTGCGAATGGATCTCTCTCTCCCTCGAATCACCTTTTCACTCCGTAAGTATGAACCGACTCGTATGTTAACCTATTTACCCATCGAACTATAAAGCTTAGAAGCGCAGTAATCAACGCGGCGATAAGCCATCTTTAGTAAGCCTTTAAAGGCCAAAAAACGCAGTACCGTCGCGAAAATTTTATTAAAAAACTAGTTGACAGTCTCGCGGGAACTATCTTATTTTCCGGGATGGAATGAAGCCTATGCGCTATTCCAGTCTATAATCTAACTCTGTGCCAAATTTCAGCCAAGTCGGTTTAGTCGTTGCAGCGTGATTGAGTAACAAACATCCATACAGCCATCCAAACTTTCATATTTAAAATTATTAATAGGAAAAATAGGATAATAGGATGACGCACTGTGCTGTGAGAGGGTGCCATAGTTTATCACAATAACCATCAAAAACGGAATTAACAGTTTCAATACAGAAAATATGTAATTACATGGCACTCACACATTTATTGATTGTTTTGAACCTACGTTTGGAGCGGAACTTTGTTAAAAACGTCGAATAAATTAACTAAGTTTTAGTTTCTTTACAATAATTTTCATGTATTTCAGGTAATTCTCGCGTTGAAATCGACTTCCACGGAACTGAATACAGTGGTGAATTCAAGGGCGAGTAAGTGAATATCATAATTCATTCTTAAACTTTTCATACTTTTCATACTTGTCTTTAAAGTTCAGATTTTAATTCCTTAACATTGATGCTGAAAGAGTAATGTCCAGATAAACCGTGAGATGTACCTACGACAAAGCCGAAAGGGAGGGTTTCAGCAGTTTATGTATGTAGGTGGATATGTATGTTCGTGTGTTCCATCGTAGCGAAAAAACTACTTTTTTTTCATGACAAGATAGTTCTTACCTACGAGAGCTACACAGTCACTACAGTGACTCAGCTCTTTAAAAGAGAATTTAAAAAAAAAGATAGTTCTTGATTGCGATCTCACCTGATGGTAAGTGACGATGCAGTCTATGATGGCAGCGGGCTAACTTGGAAAGGGTATGGCAGTGTACATTCAAATTCCCCTTATCAGTTTCTACACGCCATCGTGCCGGAACGCTAAATCGCTTGGCGGCACGTCTTTGACGGTAGGGTGGTAACTAGCTATGGCCAAGCCTCCCACCAGAAAAACTGATCCGATTTCGGTTAACAAGGAGCTACAATTTGGAAGAAATCATTTTTTTTCCCAATATGACAGAAGTTACATCCAATTTTCTATAGTTGGGATACAGTTAAGCTTTTCTCTTGTAAACTATTCCCCTTTACAAACGTAATGCTTTGCTTTCAGTTTCGTCTTAACTTCGCCACGTTTGACGTTTGACATTCGCGTGAACGTTGGCATCATTTCTGGCATCAGCCTCCGCAGCGTGGCCGCTACCTTCAGGCTTCAAAACATATGGGTATTATATATATTTCAACTATTTTCTTTCAA
Organism: Hipparchia sbordonii; assembly: GCA_038048805.1. Taxonomy (NCBI): domain Eukaryota; kingdom Metazoa; phylum Arthropoda; class Insecta; order Lepidoptera; family Nymphalidae; genus Hipparchia; species Hipparchia sbordonii. The sequence goes on along the minus strand of CM076099.1, from coordinate 13,663,855 downwards.
CGTGGCTGCACTAGCACCATCTCGGAATACTTTTTTTTTCGATGACAAGATAGCCCTTGACTGCGATCTCACCTGATGGTGAGTGCAGTCTACGATGGTAGCGGGCTAACTTGGGAGAGGTATGGTAGTGTACATTCAACCTATGGGTTCTACAGGCCATCGTGCCGGAATGCTAAATCGACAGACACACACAGAAACGTCAAACTTATATCACCCCGTAGTTTTTGCGTTGGGGTTTAAAAATACACGTGGCTGAATTGACAAATAAAAAAAAAAACAAGTGAAGGAAAAGATTAACTTCTTGTATTTTTCTTCTACAGTCTGACTTCAACCTGGTCATAAATGAACAAGATTACTCTGAAGGTCTGAATGAATTAATCAACAGTCGCATTCCTCGTTGGCTTCGGGAAAACCAGGTAACCCTGTTTTTTTCATTTATTCCCTTCTTCTATTCATTCATTTCAACCCATAGAGATCCAGCCGAGAACCTCCTACAACACAGATGCACGCTCTACTTCGCTTTCATTGTCCGATGGAACCGAAATCCGATACGACCGGAGAGAGCCCAAGTAGCACAGATAGCTGCGTAAGTATTCACTTTTAGACCTATTTGAACCTCTAAGCGTATTAAGACTCTTTTAAGAGTACACTGGTGATCCTACAGCTGCATAATAGCTGTCAGTGATATTTAAACAGCTTAGGCTGATTAAGGGCTGTTTAGTGGATAAAATTACGCCAAATGCTGTATAAGAAGGTATTTGTGAACTCCTATTACACTGACTTATTAAGGGGGCACGTGTGAACTATTAGACAGCCTTTGGCAGAATATCAGAGTTTTAACTATTCACGTAGCTGTTTAATAGTTAGGGAGCTGGCGAGCAAAATTTCTATATGATCAGCACACATGGCAGACGTTATTAATAGTGATAATTATACCCTAAGAAACATCAAGAACCTCGTCTACCACCATGATAGATTACGAACTGTTATTGTATGTATCAAGCATAGACTACATCAAGGAGAACTAGGTCCTGGCTCCTCAATCCTGATGCTACTGGGTAGTGCCTACCTAAACTGTCAGTTTCGAATTGATATTGTATGTATCAAGCATAGACTACATCATGGAGCTCTAGGTTCAAGCTCCTGAACCCTGATATTGCTCACATAAATTGCGGGGATTTTGGAATTGTGGATTGTTAATAAGTAGGTACCACAGGTAGGTACCAAGTATAGACTACATTAGTAGCGTTTTGGAGGGAAGAGAGAAAGAGAGCAGGGACAAGTTAAGAAGTAGGTTTTTTCAAAAGATTTTTTATGAAGTTAAGTAAAATGATCATAAAAAGCCAAAAAGATACCTTTTTTTAATCTTTATTATCCAAACATAAAGGAGAAATTGTTACAAGGTTCTTGTGAAAGCCTCCACATAAACCACGCAGGGTTTTTGCGCAGACATAGTATACTTTTACATTTTAATTACATTAAAAAAACACAAATAAATTAATTCTAGCAAATAATATCTTTAAATATACTGGGTGACTTTTTCCTGCGTCTTGAAAAATTTAGATCATACTATGTAAGTGGAGTATAAGATATACATGGTATTATTAGATTAATATCTCTTGTTTTATTATAGTTCATCATATCCAACATACTACGTAAACGTAAGACATACTACTCAACCAGACGCGCGAAAAATGAATGAAAATAGGTAGGCGGCGTCGGCGGCGGCGCGTGCGATGGCAATATGCTCGTAGCCTGAGTGAGTGAGACGGAAGAGCGCTGTTTTCGCGCATTGTTTCCGTAACAGGACTTCGTAGGTATCTACTCAAAATTATTATTTTGATGATTTCGATTTTTCCTTCATACTTATACGGGCTTATGACCTTAGTAAAGAAGGTAAGGGGTTCAGCATACCTACAAGTTAAACTTTTGTTTTACAAAACTCGTAAATTGCAAAGAAAAAAGTTTTTAGGTATGAATTTTAGGTAGATTTGTTCTGCCAATCATAAACTAGAATCTACAGCATCCTAGGCGTATTTAAAAAATCGAAATCAACTTCTTTACATCCCTACTGATTAATAAAAGTATACTTACATAATAAAAAAATCCTTCCTAATGATATCGTAATAATTGTTCAAAATGTCCGGCGCATGTAAAGCTTGCACGCGGGTGAAGTGATATGGATGCATGCTAGACATGTTTAGCAACTTCCATACATGCATGGTCAAGCAACCTTTAATACTCGTATGTTCTCAAGATCAATGCCGTGCTTGGAACTCGCAATGCCTGTAAATTGTTTGGATCTGCGTACATTCTTCGCGCACCATCTAAACTTTCACCTGACTGAATGTAAAATCTCACCATCGCTAAATACTCGGTATTAGAATATTCGTATGCCATATTGTACACTTCTTTTATTTACAAAGTATTTACACTTCAACGCGACATCACACGTGACACGGCCGTAAATGATCGAAATTCGCATCCGACTAGTGTCCTTACTCCTAGGACCTTAAACAAAAACTGATCTGCGCGGGTTGCGGGGAGAGCGCATCGCGCAGAAATAGTGTAGCGCGGGTGCGCGGGGGCGGTAAAAGCAGGCTCGACGCCTAGAGCAGTGCGACTGTCGGCGGGCGCGCCGCGCCGACAAAGGGCGCCGACAGAGGTTGCCGACAGCCTTCCCGCCGACAGCCGGCTACGAAAACCACGCGGAAAATTGTTCGCGTATTTGTTAGGGTGACTATGATTTACAATTTTTGTAATTTAACTCTTTTTTTTTAATTCTTATTTTTTATGTTATAATATGAAAAAAATACTTTACATGATTAGTATTTATTGATAGAATAAAGATCACAATAAGTTAGTAAAACTAAAAAAAAAAATGTAACGATGCCATGAGCTTCTATTGCATTTACTTATCAACCCTTAATTTTTTCAAGACGCTGAAAAAAGTCACCCAGTATAATATTATGTTCTAATTATGTAATATAATATGTATATATAAATTATTTTCAAAATCACCCTTATTTAATCATAAAGTTTGTGATAGTTCTTTTTATTTTGTATCTTATTGTATAAATAAATAATAAATCAGCTGGCAGTTCATTGAGCAGTAAAGGAAGCATGTAGGGTGATTTCGCCGGTTGGCGACCGATTAGCGGGATATTCAACTTTACGTCAATATTTAAGTATGTTGCACCCATAGCACATGTATTAAAGTTATATGACGGGGTCCTAGGTATTGTCAAGTTATATTTAAAAGTAAAAAAATAAGAATTACAGTTGTGAAAACATTTTAAATTGAATAAATCTTAAAAACTATGTGAAATGCTAGTTGGCGACCACTTTTGCTAGTTGACGACTGCCCCCTTATCTAGTTGGCGACCTCTCGATTTGCTAGGGAAAACTAAATTTGATTAATTAAAAATAAAAAATATGAACGTGTTAATGTTTAAAAAATAATTATTATTCATGCTTTATTATTCATACATTTAATAAATTATTAAAACACATTTTTTCATGAGATCAAAGGTACACTTTAATATTCAAGCTTAAGCTTAAATGAATCTTAGCAAGTATAATACATTTTCCTACACAAGTACAAAATTAAAAATATCACTTTAAACAACAATTACAAAAGTTTAGAATCAAATCATCAGATCATCAGATCTCGGGATGTTATACATTTTACATTTTTTTCTAATACCGTGTCCTCCTTCTCTTATATTTTTAAAGCACATTCCAGATCTCTTTGGGAATAAGCCGGTGTTATTTTCTAATACGGTTTGTAGAGGACATCTGTAATGAAAATTTTATATATTAAACACCTACATTATGCAAAAAACAGATAATATTATAAGTAGTGATTGCAAATGGTCGTAAACCCACATATTAATTTGCTCATTTTTAGTTGGCGACCACTTGATACCCATACATTTTAAGATGTTTTATAATAATAATTTGGTGGTCGTAAACTAAAAGATACACGGATAAAAATAAACAAATTAAATTGAAAGTGATTAAATTCCGAATTAGATTTGTAGTCTATAAAAAATAAAAATAAATGTTTTTCTTTCTAAATGTCTATTGGCGGCCAGGTGGTCGCCAACTGAAGTTATTGGATAATTCCAATTTCAGTTGGCGACCATTCAATTTTTTTACCTGATTTTGTATATTACATGTAATAAATGTACAAATAACGTAAAACATATATATATCCACTTAATAGAACATTAAAAAATTGACTCAAATAAATACATCACGATCTACTTACCTCGAACGCTTCACTTACTCACTATTTTTTTCGTTGTTTTGGGAACGTGTACGCGCCGAAAGTATGAACGGCGGATTGAACTAAGATTTGTTTGCTTTCGGGTAAACACAAAGCTGCCAACTATTGTAGGTAAAACTAATAGGTCTATCCCCCTCTTTACTTAAGTGAATTTCATTTGGAAAAGAAGAATAGAATTCTTATTATTTTCGTTTTAATGCCGTAGGACCTGTTAGTGGTCGGCTAACTGACCCCGGTCGCGTAACCCCCGAAACCACCCTATTCCCAAGTCATTTTTCCAGAGGTACTGCTGTAATTGGCAAGTTTTTAAGTTGTCTTAAGTATTCCGATCTACTGTATTTTGTTAGTGAGCTCACATGCTCCCACTCTTCATACATGACTGACAGTTTAATTTTATTATCTACACTGGCTGAATCGCAACCAACTCATAATTAACTTAGACAAAACGAACTTAATGACTTTTAAGCTCAGAGAAAATGCATCATTTGCTTTAGATGTAAATTATGAATGGAAAACTATCAATGAAGTCAATGTAACAAAATTCTTAGGTCTGAATATTAATTCTACTCTAAATTGGAAAGAACACTTGAGTCATATTTGCACAAAGTTAAATCAATTCTCCTACACACTTTATATGTTGGGGAAAACAGTAAATGTGTCAGCGTTACTGACTGTTTCCCATGGCTATGTTGACTCGCTGTTGAGATATTGTATTTTATTCTGGGGTAATTCCACTTAAAAAGAGGCTGTATTAAAGGTACAAAAAAAATGCTTAAGGGCAATATTTAAATTAAAATCGACTGATAGTTGTAAACCCTATTTTAAACAATATAATATTCTTACAATGCCATGTCTGTATGTATATGAAACTGTCATATTTGTCAAAGGTAACTTGAATTTATTTCAAAATCGTCACAGCAAAAGGCATGTACCTAATTGAACTGCGTCCACCACCCAGTTGTTGTGCACATTTTTCTAAGAGTTTCTTCTGCACTGGGCCCCTTTTATATAACCATTTGCCTAGACATATTATAGAAACACAAGAAATACCACTTTTTAAAAAAAGGCTTAAATTTTTGACAGGACATACTATAAAACCAGTGATTACCTCATGGAAAAATTTTAATTATGAACTTTTGACATTTTAATAAGAAATTTTATATTAGACATTTAAATAATATTGCAATGTAAACACAAAGCTTCTAACTTAAATAAATTAATAATAATGTATTGTAATAAATTAATAGTAATGTAATGAAATAGATTTTAAGCTAATTTTTAATGTTGCATGCTGTATTTAAGCAGAGTTTGGTTGTCCATTTATTTTACTTGTAAACACCTGTATATTACCCAAATTCGCAATAAAGAAATTGATTGATTCCATATTTTAAATAGTTTATCTCTCCTAATACACATTTTAAAGGCTTTATTGTTTATCCATAAACATGCCTACCTTCTCCCTGTATTTATTTTAGCCACATATTGACATTTGCTTAGTAAATAATTATATTTATTGGAAATAAACTTCATGACATACATTACCTATATAATTCTTCTAGCAATTTTTTATGATTTATTTTAGTACAATACTTACTTATACAGGTTTGTAACAAGTTGTGGATAAACTGGTAAAATAGTGGTTTGCTATAGGATTGTTTATAACTGCTGTTTGTATACATAAGCTATGTTGGCTGGGATTGTCCACACATCGTATGAATATGTGATCAATACAACTTTTAGTTATCCTATCCCCTTTAGGTTCTATCCGTGTATACTGCCTTATACTACAGTCAATACCTATTTCACTCATAGAATTTAAGTATAAATTTACACTGGGATCGTTTAACATTATGTTTATATTCATATCACCACTAATTACAAGATTACTTTTACCTGAAAATTGAGAGATTATTTGTTTAAGTTCCTGTATGAAACATACTTGGTTAGTATTCAGAGGTCAGTACAATGCACAAACACTTAATTTATACTTAATTGAAACTTGTGACAATTTCACCAATAACTGATTCAGAGTAGCTTGTATTCACTGTTAACCTGTAGAACAATACACTTTTATGCACATAGAGGATTACAATGGGATTACACCATTACTTCATCGGTGATTCAGTAGCTGCGAAAACATCTTGTAGTTATCTTTGAAACAATTTTGAGTTTGTGACCCTTATGTTAGCTTCAGTAACAACGACAATATGAATTTGGTTCGAGCTGTTCTTTATTATGTATTCAGGCCCAAGTCTGCTATTGCAATTAAAGTTCTTGAGACTTATGTTTACATCCAGAGTACACAAGTTGTTTGTTACTTCTCCGAAGGGTTTGTTACTTCTCCGTTGTCCACGAAATCATTTCATTTAGTGCATTATGAGGGTTGTCGATTGTTAGTAAATATAACCTAACTTCATTTAGTGGTGGCTAGATTCACCAATCTCTCTATATCCTTGCTAGATCGTATATGATGTATTTTGTCGGTTTCATCTTTACGTACTAATATTACGCAGTTCTTACACCAGACAAACTTATAAAGATCCGTTTTTATTTACTTTTTTTCGGACGAACACTCTTTTTTTATATAGGCCTTTATTCTAAGCTATAGGCTTTTAAAATCATATCACCAGCTCTCTAACTATAACATGAATCCACCATTTTATTGTATAACCTCACATAAATATACTGATTCATTTTTCAACTTTTATGTTTTGTGTATGAATTAGGAATGGATTGCATTAGTTTTTACTTCCGTATATCATAATAATAACTTTTTATCTTATAATTCTTTTCAAAGCACTAAAAATTGTTTATTCAAGTTTTCATCACGGCTTATTTATATCACGAAACTAATTAAAAACCGAATATTTTCGTGGCGCACTTAAATTTTCTTAGGTAATATATATGTATAATGTCAGTAAAATTACATTCCCAACCATTTTTCTTACTAATCAGGGAACTTTGAATATATATAGCCACGTATTCTTTTCACTCCACGAAATTGTGTTTAAGCTACAAGGTTATAATTTGCTAGATTAAAGTTTGCTACTTCACTTTTACGTCATGTGTCACATGACGTAATTTTAACTGAATAAAGAGTAACTTGTTATCTTTTACTCAGTCGTTATTCAGCCCATAGTACTGTCGTTACCCTTTATAACACTGTTATTTTGCTGCTATACAGCTCTTAAGCAGCTATTTGAACTTAAGGCTGTATAATTTGTGCCCATTTAAGAGGTATAAGAGCTGTATACGGCCGTATACAGCCCTTATGCAGCTTTTTTATACAGCTTTAAGCGTGACGGGAATTCGTTATTCAGCTGCTAAGCAGCCTCCGTGTGCTACTTGGGAGAGGCAGGACGTGCGCTCTGAGGCACGGGAGTGACTTTTCCAAGACCCATGGGTCTTAGAAAAAGTAGATCGACGACTGTAATGTGTCGCTACAAGATGTCGCTAATTGTTGCTAGAAAACTGATTGAAAAAGTAGAAACATATCACTAATTCTGACGTGTGGTTCAATTTGGCCGTAGTGTAATGGTTAACACACTCAGGGCGCGATTCCCGAGAGATGTAGGTTCGGATCCCGGCGGCCTCGGAATTTTTGATATGTATTTATAAATCTATTAGGATATTTCCTTTAAGTGTAGGTTAACACTTTAGTAAAAAAATTAAAAAAATTAACCCAATACATTTTCGCTGGCCCGATCCGAGAATCGAACCCGTGACCTTGTCATCCGCAGTCAAATATGCTAACACATAGAGGTAGACCAACGTGGCGGTAAAAGTCTAAACTACTCTATAAGAGCAACCAATACCAATGAAGTTCAGTAATAATACAATTAACAATGTCCACATACTGGGTGTATGTGAGTCCACCCTTTACCATTCTTCTTTGGTTTCGCAAGCCATAATCGCTCACACAAATCGGCGCTACACTGTTCTACGAAAGATACGTCTTGTCACAAGAATCACAAGTCTTTCTTTTTATTAGCTTTTGATTTTGGCTAACATGCAAAACTTTTTCAGAATGCTATCGACGCTATCCTTTCGGAAATAATCCTGCGAGGCGGCAACGCGATTTTGAACCCCTCGTTCGTGCAGTTGAGTGGCGATGGCGTTAAATACGTTGACTTCACTGATGTGTAACTAGGATTTAATTAAGTTGCTTTTGTGTTGACAATACTTTATCCATCTTGAATTGATAATATAAATATATTTTTGTGAACTGTGTTTTTTATTTATTTTTTAATTGAATCCTTGACAAGATAGTCCTTGATTGCGATCTTAACTGATGGTAAGTTACGATACAGTCTAAGATGGTAGCGGGCTAACTTGGAACGGGTATGGCAGTGTAGCTTCAACCCATACCCCCTAATGGGTTTCTACAAGGAATTGGGGGGTATGGCTGGAATCTACGGTTGCCGGAACGCTAATGTCGCATTTTCACTAGGGGACATTTCTTGCGCGACTCTATCGCTCGACACGAAATTCACGTGTCCCGCGCGATGTCGCCCGATTTCATCCGACATCGCTTGTAGAGGTGGTTAATATAGCACTTAGCAACATATTACAGCAAGCTATCTTTCCATAGCACACAGCATTGTGCACACAGCAATACGTAGGCGCTGTGGTGCTACGATGCTATAAATATCACGCGCTGTAGGCACGCGGTGTAGCACACTGCGCGTAGCAGCAGCGCTGAGGCGGCCGGGCAGTCGGGCACTGTTGCCAGTCATTGCGTGCGCGCTATGCTTAGCAGATGGATTTATCGCAACTCGCAATAAACATGTATGTGATTTAGCGTGTTGCAAGACATAGCGCGCGCGCCGGCCACCCACAAGGTTCCTAATTACAGTTTGCTATAGCATAGCAATTTTTATAGCATGCTATTTTATAGTTTATAGTCAGTAGCCTGATATTGATTTATAGCATTTTTGAACAACTCTAATCGCTTGGGACATTTACGGGTCGCGCAACTTGTCGCAAGTCGACGGTCTGCGAGCGTCGACACGCGTGACTTTCGTGTCCCTCGACTCGAGAGTCGCCGGACAGGCTTTGAGTGGTGAGAACGTGTGTCGCTATGTGTTCCGAAAATGGCAGTATGGTACTGAACAACACTACTTCCTCGGGTGACACACTGATAATGTGAACGAGTCATATATCGTGGGACATTGTCCCACAACTTATGCAGAGACAACTAGGTGAATGTCGAGCGACAAGTATCTGCGACATGTCGCCTAGTGAAAATGTGGCTTAAATCGCTTGGCAGCACGTCTTTGACGGTAGGGTGGTAACTAGCTACGGCAAAAACCTCTCACCAGACCAGACCAGAGACAATTTTGAAATTATAGATTCCCAAATTGCCCCCGCCGGGAATCGAATTCGAGACCTCCCAGTTATAAGACCACAGCGCGCACCACTGCGCCAGGCAGGTCGTGTACTTATTGTTTGTTAGTTGAAACCCGCGACTTCATTTTAAGAGGCTGGCGGAGGATGAATTGCCCATACAAACGTAATACCAAAATAATTTGTAATTGGAGAATATTTCCATCATAATAGGTGATTATTTGGATTCAAATTGTATTTATTTATTTATATTTTGTTTTAATTATATCTGCAATCAAACAAAAAATAGGTGTTTTTGTGCCTTGTATAAACTTATGACATTTTGAGGTAAGATGTCCTGGCGGTTAACCGTCGATATACTCTCGAGGTCTTCAACTATAAAAAGATGCAAAACATCACGAGAATCCGTTGCTCTGTTACAGCGTGATTGAAGGACAAACAGACGTACAGATATTAGTAACATTATTAAGATAGAGACTCGTACCTAATTGCAGCGTCAGGGTGATTTGCACATAATATTACATAGTACATAGGTATATTTAAATAAACATATAATTAAAATTATTGGATAGATTTTTGCTTCTTTCTGGTTTCTTTTTTTCATTTTTCTCTCTTCTTTTATTTTGTTGTTATAGTATTATTATAGTATGGCAGATAAAATAATTAAAAAACGTATTTGTAATAGATCTTGATCAGTAAAAAAAAATATATATGATTCATTTTTAAAGATTGAAATTAAATACATATATAAATTAATTAAAATTTATACTTTTATCTGTAAGTTACTTATATATAGGTAATGTATAAATGTCATTGATATATACATTTTCAAGACCATATTATTTGAAAATATTATGTTACTCAACTAAAATTTAAATAAATACAAAATCATAAATTAATATGAAAAATTAAAAGAAAAAAACAACAATTTAATGAGAAAATGTGCCCAGAACGCTCAAGCAGCGTTACACACACTTTTTATTAGGGTTCCGTTCTCGAAGGTTAACCAACGGGAACCTATTACTAATCCGCCGTTCGTCCGTCCGTCTATCTGTCTGTCAGCGGGCTGTATCTCATGATCCATAATAGGTAAAGAGTTGCAATTTTCAGAGAATGTGTATTTCTGTTGCCGCTATAACAACGCATATCTATATATATAAAATTCAAAGTCCTGACTGACTGACTGAGATATCAACGCACAGCCTAAACTACTGAAGTTAGAAACTTGAAATTTTTACAGTTGGTTCCCCTTCCTAAGGGGTTTAAATAGGGGATGGAAGTTTATATGAAACTCCGTCATTTTTCAAGCTGTTTCCATCAAAGTTGGTATTTGAGCTTTCAGTTAAAAATAAAGAAGTACGTGTGTCACAGTGTTTGAAAATTCCACCCCAAAATCTAATTCCACGCGGACGAAGTCGCGGGGGCAAAAGCTAGTTAAAAATAAAAATAAATTAAAAATGAAAGGGGGCTCGTTTACTAAAAACGTATTTTTTCCGGCGTTTTTTGGTACGGAACCCTTCGTATGCGAGTCCGACTCGCATCTGACCGGTTATTTATTAATTCAATGCAATTTTAATTTTTATCTAAAGAAATAATAATAATAACACTGGTCAACAAAATTTCAACTTTTTTTTGTCACATGAAAACTTATATCAAATTTTGAATGTACTAGGGCCACCAAACAATAATATGTGAATGAAAAAAAATTGACACGTCAGGTTTCCTTGTGACATCAAAACATATATTTTCGTAAAAAATACTAACATCGGCTACATTTAGAGAAATTTTTGCTTAATATAGAGTAAATACTTATGATTTTCTTGAATATTTGGCTTCTGGAAGGTCTCTTTTAAGTTTCCAACATTAATCTGCTAGCATTCCTGGACTCCATTTCCCTTGATAGCGCTTTTCCATTATGGAAATGTCCTGATGGAACCTCTCGCCTTGTTCGTCACTCACATCACCCAAATTTGCCGGAAAGAAATCTAGATGAGAGTCTAGCATATGTATTTCTAAGGACATATTACACCCCAAAGCTTTATATGACATTATAAGTTCATTTATTAAGTCTTTGTAATTTTCCGATTTATGGTTTCCTAGAAAATTTTGGACAACGTTCACAAAACATTTGGAGGCTTTGGTAGAGGCAGTTTGGCACTGTAGGATGGACCTATTGGCCGAAGACAAGTTTGGATACTGGATAATGTGTTTGGACTTGGTTGTAATGCCTTTTGTCTGAGTCAAACAAAAATAACAATCACTTGATCCTTTGGTTCGGTCCAAATCATTGGGATAGCAAATGACTAATGTCTGGGTTCTTGTGTAGCCCAACCTGATAGCAGACTCACACGCGTTACACAATGTGGAACCCAGGATTTATTTTGATTCCTCACAGGAAATCCAAAATATTCTAAATAGCACAGTCCAATTAATGATGTCAAATTTCGACACTGACATGTAAAAGTTAATTCTCCACACCCATAACAAAAACTGTCGGGGTTGTTAGAACACTTTCTTGGCATGTTTACGATGTAAAAAACGTATATAAGATGTAAGTTAGTTGAATGCAATAGTTATACAGTCAAAAATTAAGTTATTCAAAAAAGACTCGTATATGAGGTCAGAAATGAATATGTAGCTGTCACAAAAAAACTGGACGTGATTGAAACAAAATTATTGTATATTGTTAATGAGGGTACATCAACATAAACAAAAATCATCACAAAGTTCGTGTGACAAAAACAGTGTTTACCAGTGTAATCAATATGTGCACGTTAACAACGTGATTATTAATCTAAGTATTTATCATTAATATCATAATTACTTTCTAGATTTCCTTAAAGTTCACTATAAATACTGGGTTCCTTCCAGAGCCGATTGTGATCAATTGCAGTAAAGGTAAGAGAATAATACGTCCCATTATTTTAATTTACCTACAATGTCTTACAACTATACCTAATAGAAATATAATACATCTATATTATAAATTCTTGGTATTTGTGTAGTTTATGGTGTCTCTAAACTATGTTATTATAGTTAGTGCATTCATCAACGTCAAGTGATGTTTAACCAAGGAATAAATTGATCATTCTGACAGTTTTTGTATTGAAAATCTGCCAAAATATCAAAGCTCGAATTACACTTATTTTACTTAGTTGGTGAAATCGACAAAATAATTAATGAACATTGGTTTTATGGTTTTGTTTCATAAATTCACAAAATACTAGCGGTTGTCAGCGAAAAACCGCGATCGCAATTTTTTACATGTATATTTAATTTTTGAAAATTTCGTCCTGTATTTTAACACCCTCAAGAGGTGATTGTCTTAATTAACGTATATAGGACTTGATTATTTGAATCTACTAACCTGAACGCCGAAAGTATTTGACTTCAAAAACAGGAATTTTATATAATCTTCCAAACCGCATTTCACCCCCTCAGGGGTGGCTTTTCTCAAAATCGTAAAATTGAAATCTTCCTTTCAAATTTCAAGTTAGAATAACAACAATTGAAATGTTCTCTTGTAAACTTCCATCCCTATTATACCACCCTCAAGACGTAAATTTCTAAAATGGCTTATACAGATATTTATGATTTAACACTAAACTAAGGCCGATTTTCATGTCCCTAACTTCAAAAACATAGATTAATTTTAGTTATCTAGGGATTTAAAGGAGTTTAGATTAAAAAAATATATTTTTGCACGCTAATTTAGGCAGAATATGTAGATATTAAACTTATACCTATTTAAATATGCAACATAACGGTTTGTACTATTTTCAAAAAAATAAAAAAATGAGTACCTAGTAATAATTTTATTTTTGATTATGATCGTGTCTTACATCTCTCTTTTTTCTCTTAACCCATGTTGCTTATATGTTTCTTTCTCTTAAGCAACTTTGGGGAATCAATTTATTTTTATAAACGTATGGTAAAGAAAAATAAATATTTTATTTACTTTCCAGATTTAAGCAATTCACAATGAAGGTGTTATTTGTCGTTTTCTTGGCATTGGCCTTAAGCGCCAACGCCTTGCCCCAAGAATATGAACTTGGTAAGTTGCAATTTTTAGAGTAATCCTTACTAATATCATACACGCGACAGTGTGTTTGTTTGTTTGTCCTCCAATCACGCAGCAATGGAGCAATGGAGAACGGAACGACGTGGCTTTTTGCATGGGCATAGTTAAGGACCTGGAGAGTGACATACGCTACTTTTTTAAAACAAAGCGATTCTAGAAACCGTACCGACGAAGTAGCGGGCAAAAGCTAATAAAGAGTACATAAACCGAGCTAGTACTGAGAATTTCTTGACGGAAAAACCCAAATCATTTTTTGGTCCATATCAGGAATTGAATCAGCAGGGCGATTCAGACCTGTTCGATAACATACCGTGTCGATACGGTTAGATGTCGATCTCTTTTTGTCGTGTGGATTCAGAGCGAGCGAAATATATGTTAACAAACCGAATCGATCGACAAATAAGTTATCGGAAGTGTCTGAATCGGGGGGCAGGTACCTCGACATCCACAGTCATTGTACATGCTTACTCTATTAGACCAAAGAGGCACTGTCTCTTTGAGTTTCCAGAACAAAATTAGCCTATCCAAGTTCTCAACTATACCTATAAAAACCCATAAAAATCACGTCGATCTGTAGCTCTATTGCCGCATGATTGAAGGACAAACAAACAAACTTCTGCATTTACGATGTTAGTAAGATTAGTAAGATAGTGACTCGTACCTAATTGCGTCAGGGAGATTGTTTGAAACATCAAACCGTAGTGGTTAGGATTGCGGGCTCCTGTTCGGAGGGTCGCAGGTTCGATTCCGGACTATTAAATATTATATGCTTCAACGGTGAAGGAAAATATATTGATGAAAGCTGCACGCCTGAGAGTTCTGTATAATGCCTTGAAACACAGGCTTTAAGGCCTAGTTTAAGCAGCAGTCTCCAAATTAACTGTCCTAAAAAAAATTTCATGAAAAAAAAAAGAATGAACGAAACGAAAAAAAAAGACGTGTGGCACTCGGGGACTGCCGCGGTTTTTTGCAATTTGCATTGGACCTGGGTGGTGGACTGCCTGTAACTTAGTAAGACGTTAGTGGGTTGTTCATGATGATGATGATGTGTATTTTCAGAAAAAAGCCAACAGGGTGGCATTGCCGGTTCTATTATAAGAGCAATCGAAGCAGTGGGTGAATGGTTGAGAGCGAACAACTTGGACCCCCTGCGGATCAACAGACTGCTCATCGATACCTCTCCTGTGCCAGGGTATGTCGCTGTCTTCTTATTCTTTACCAACGTAGATAGACTTTCACTGTTGAACAAAGGTCTCTTGCATGGACTTCCAAGACCTTGCGTCGTTTGCATCCAGCGGCTCCCTGCGATATCGTCGATCTGCCTAGTGGGGTTTGCCAACAATACACTTCCCACTGCGGGGTTCCCACTCCAACACCTTGGGACCCCAACGGCCATCAGCTCTTCCAACTCTGTCCCTGTCATTACCAGCTTTTTCCTTCATTTTCTCTGCGTTATTTTGGGCCCTTTCCTACATCGTACATATCACGGTAGAATATTTTTCTACCGTGATGTGTACGTGAAAAATACTGGAGTGGAAAGCAGCAAGAGGTTAGAACTACAGTCTTCTATTCGTGGGTCATGGATTCGATGCCAGGCACGGACCTCTGGCTTCTGGCTGGAGTCATGTGCGTTTAAAGCAATTAAATCCTATTTATCCTATTTTATAATATTATAAATGCGAAAGTGTGGATTTTTGTTATTCGATCACGTCGCAACTGACCGATTTGGCTGTTTGGCACAGAGATAGATTATAGTCTTGAATAGCATAAGCTACTTTTTATCCCGGAAAATTAAAGAGTTCCCGCGGGCATAAAAAACCCTCAATCCACGCGAACGAAGTCGCGGGCATCAGCTAGTATCAAATAAAACATCGCCAGGAAACCTGCGCATCTGAGAGTTCTCCATAATGTTCTACTCTACATGTGTGTGAAGTCTGTCGATTTGAACTGGACCAGCATGGTGGAATGTGACCCTTCTTTGAGACGAGGCCTGCGCTCAGCAGTGAGCCATTGATGAGTTTATGATGAAAATTAACTTTTTTGTCTACAGCGTCGACATATGGTTCATAGTTGAGAAACTAGAATTAGCTGGCATCAGCAACGTCGCGATTCATAGAGTGGAGTACAATCCCTTGACAAACAGGCTCATACTGGACGTTTCTCATCCTAAACTGAGTTTTTCGCTCGGTAAGTACGATTATTATAAGGTCTAGTTTCAACAACCTTTTTACATATACGGTGAGACCAGATGCAACAATAGGACAAGAAGAAATTTTGAAAATTATAACTGTAGCCTATTTAGTTTTAATGTAGATTTAGAAAGAATATAGATTCTACATGAATATATTTCCGTTTCAGTTAATTCTGCTCTTGAAGTCACTATCCGCGGAAACAGATACACTGGTGAATTCAGGGGCGAGTAAGTGAATTCAATCCTTACTAACTTTTTAAAATTATTTGCGGAAATGTTTTTGTATACTTATTGGTTTATGAGTTTAGTGCTAGTTGTTTTCCTGTTAATTAACCATGTTGCTGTTTCTAGATGTGTCATAACTGCGATGCGCTTCACGTTGGACATTCGTGTTAACATTAACATCATCACTGGCATCTCCATCCGTAGCGTGGACGCTACCGCGAGGGTGCGAGACGTTTGGGTAATTATAATATTCAATTATGTTCTTCTTCTTCTTCTTTATCAAGATATCTACTGCTGGACAAAGGTCTCTTGCATGGAATTCCACGGTCTTGCGCTGTCTTGGAATCCAGCGGCTCCCTTTACTCGTTTGATGCCGTCGGTCCACTTAGCACCGATCTGCCAGCACGGCGCTTCGCAGTGCGGGGTCGCCGCTCCAACACCTTGGGACCCCATCCACCATCAGCTCCTCGAACTATGTGCCCCACCCGTTTTCACTTCAGTTTCGCGACTCGCTGAGCTATGTCAGTGACTTCGGTGACATCAATTATTATTAATTATTTTACTTTTATAAAACTCCAGTAGCAATATAATGACACAGTAGTATAATAGGGTTATGTCCACTTCGCACCAAAACACTTTAGTTCGACATTTACGAACCGCTAAAGTGTGGGACGCCTACCGGCGTCCGTGTAGGTATTATGTACTTACCTTTACGGAAAGAGTGAATATGCATCTTCTAGGCAAGCGCTCTCCAACCTAGACATCATCAGTGCTTTCCATCATTTGTATACAATCGCTATCTCGTAAAAAATTAATATTTCCAACTAATCAAATTTTCGTCTTACACTGAATCGTCACTTACCATCAACTAGATTACAATCAAGAGCTATCTATTTTTATTTATTCGAATTTTTTTGTTACAGTCCGACTTTACCCTGATCATACTGGATAGAGATTTATCTCCTCGTCTGAATAGATTTGTTAATTATCGCATTGAAGAATTCCTTTTGAAATACCGGGTAAGCACATATTTGTTTGAATCAATTGTTATGAAATCAAAATTAAAAAATTATTTCAAAATACAAAATTTTAAAGTGTTTGCCTAAACTTGAAGGAAATTTTTGGAATGAAAATATCCAAAATTTATGGAACCAGTGGGATTTGAATCCATATTTCTCTCGTATACGTATTCTGTTCAACGCCTTGTGTGTGGGATTGTCCAAAATTGAAAGAAAGAAAGAATATAAAATACGTTTATTTGCATAATACACACACATAGGTACAAAAAGGAAGAAAAATAGACAAAACATAATTTAGAATTGGCTTTTGCACAATACATGGCTTAAGATAGATGTACGTACCTATAGTTCTTTCAACTCACGAAGGCGCGTGGTTCGTGGTTGTGTGTATGTCGTATCTGTTTAAGTGTGAGCGAGAGCTTGCACGCGCCTGACCGCTCCCACCTAGGCTCCTGACAGGCACGCACACTTACAATGTGCATGTACACGACGTAACCACAAGTAAAGCGCGCGTAACTTCGTGAGATAAACGTACCTTACAAATATATTATCTGTTTGAAGCTAAGCAGAAATTTTTACTAATATGCAATTTATTACTTTTATTTCAGTATCAAATTGACAGGATCATATCGACTCTTATCAAAGAAGTAGGGAACTGGATATTGCAACCAGTAATGGTATAAGAAGAAATAATTTTGGCATGAATAATAAGTAATTGAATCAAGAATTTAAAGTTGCTTTTGAAAATAAATATATTGTTTATAATTACTGTGTAAATTTTATTATTTTATCTTTACAAATAAAATTGAATGAATCATTCACTAGTTGACCCACCCTGGCTTCGCACGGGTAAGCTGCAAAACAAACCCAACGGTACAAACAGCTGGAGCCTGGAGTTCATGATATATTTGGCAATGGCAATATCAATTAATAAATAATCGATAGTCTCTAAATCCCATCAGTTTAGGTGGACAGTACCCAACAGCATCAGGATTGAGGAACTGGAGTTCAATGGTTTATTTGTAATTATTGGTTATGGCCAAGAACCTCATATATGTATGGTATGCATATATTAAAATCATTAACGCTTATGCGAATGAATTGCTGCTATCCGTGAGGAGTTCCGTCCTCTAGCTCCAATACTGTTTATCAAATCTCCACCAAAACTGGGCAAAATATATTTGACTGTAAACACTTTCAAATAAAAAAAAACATTGACATAATAATACTTGGACTTCGGGTCAGCGCTAAAAAGTGTCCGAACCGAAAGAGTATATGTATTAGTTTGTTTATAAAAATACTCATTTACACTCGTATATGTACGTTTTCTCGGGACACTTTTTTCGTGAATTTTGCATTATACCCGAGGCCCAAGTATTATTATGTTAATGTAAAAAAAGAATTATCAAATTCGGTTTAGATTTGACGAAGCTATGGAGCAAAATCAACAAAAACTTTCATCTCCTATCCCGGAACCTTATTCTTTGTTAGGACAAAAAGTATCGTATATATTGACCCAGAATATCAGCTACCACTATACCTACAAATCCGTTCAGTAGCTTTTGAGTGATGCGCGCACAGACAGACAGACAGAGGGACAGCCAAGAAAGCAAGAAAAGGTTAGGATTATTTTGCTATAATTCGCCAACAGAAAAAATCTGTATGGCCAAACATGCAGTTACAAGCTAAGCACCGCTTACCTTCCTAAGCAAGAAAGCAAAGTTCCCAAGCAAGCAATGCCACCACCACTCACATGCACCACCGTGGTATCAAGCCACGGTCAATGTCCCAGCCTCAATAGTCCAACGTTAAAGATGCGGACTGACGAACTGAAAACTGAAAAGTCGCAGGTTCGATCCCCGCCCGTTGCGCTATTATTTATTCTACTATTCTATTATAATATTATAAATGTGAAAGTGTGGATGTTTGGATGTTTGTTACTCAATCACGCAAAAACGGCTGAACGGATTTGGATGAAATTTGGCATGCATGTAGCCTTCGACATGGAAAAGAGCATAGGCTACGTTTTATCCCGATTCCTTAAGAAGTTCCTGAGGGAAAATTGAAAATTGCTTACGAGCTAAGCCGCAGGCAGACAGCTTTGAAATTTGGTATGCATGGCACCTATGCTATAGAAAAGGACATGTACTTTCTATACCGATCTCAAATAGTTCCCGTGGTAAGATTAAAAATTGTTAACGAGCGAAGCTTTAGACAGACAAAGTCGCAGACAGAAGCTACTACTACTACTAATTTTAATCCCGATCTCTCAAATTTTTTCCGTGGGAAAAGCATAAATAATTGCTACACACCAATAATCCTACTTATAATATTATAAATGTGAAAGTGTGGATGTTTGGATGTTTGGATGTTTAGATATTTGGATGTTTGGATGTTTGTTACTCAGTCACGCAAAAACGGCTGAACGATTAGATAGATTATGGTCTGGAATAGGACATAGGCTACTTTTTATCCCGGGAAATAAGAGTGTTCCCGCGGGAATAAAAAACCTTAATCCACGCGGACGAAGTCGCGGGTATCAGCTAGTCTATACTATTATAATAAAGAGAGAGCGCGAATTTTGTGAGTTTGTATGTATGTCCGGAGCAAACTTTGGAACCACCGCACCTATTACAATAATTCTTTTACCATTTCAAAGGTACATTATTCCAGATGGTTATAGGCTATATATTATGCCCATAAATGTATTATGGGTACATATTATGTGCTAAAGAAGTCGGAAAAATTTTTGACTCTCAAACGTTTTCAAGGCGTGCGCTGGGTCATATACTGTTATTGGATGAAAATGATGTATGGGTGAATTGTTCCTCTTAAAGAGTTCTAAAAAAAAGTCCGCGATAGCATATGTCTATATTCTAAGGATAACTTACAGTAACCATTTCTATCTTTAAATTTTGATTAAAAATAATGAATTATTTTCAAAGCTTCTTTAACCGATGTAATGTCAATCTATATCTAAATAAATATGTTTATTATCGTAAGTATTTAATTTAGAACATATTTGCCCTTTACACTTTACAATTTAAATAAATATCTTAGGAGTTATCGGAAAATTAATATGTCCGCGCGACAAAATAATAAAATGGTGCCGGCTGGCACGGCGGGGCACGGTGGCGGGTATCGGTGCGGGATATTCGTGTGGTTCCTGTGGTGATCTTATTGACAATCGTCTCCTATAAGAAGCTCACAGGAACAAATATTTAATTTTCAACCCGGACGAAGTCGGCGCGGGCTTCTAGTAATATTATAAATGCGAAAATTTTTATGTTTGTTACTCAATCACGTCGCAACGACTGAACCGATTTGGCTGAAATTTGGCACTGAGATAGATTATGGTCGGGAATAGGACATAGGCTACTTTTCATACCGGAAAATTTGAGAGTTCAATCGGGAATAAATAGCTAGTGGTGGAACCTTGGTTTTAAAAAAATATCACCCACTAGCCCAGACTAGACACAATTATACATTATTAAAAAATGGATGCCGCCGGGAATCGAACCCGACTACTCCCATATGTAGGACAACAGCGCTTATCATAGAGCCTGAGTCGTCGTCAGGTAGTCTGTAAATACTATTATTTAATGGTTATCATAATTTTTACTATTAAATAACTTATCGATGTTTACGATGTTTACTATCATTTTTTGGAATTTTAATATCTACTCATCTGTTTCAGTCATTGACATAATAGTTTTTATCTAATCTTATAGTAGTATTAATTTTTATTGTCTATTAGTTAATTACTTTCTGTTTAACCTTAACCTAATTTTTGAATATCCTCTGTTTTATCAAAAGTCGTGTAAGGTCAAATTGTTGTTTATAGTCTTTAATCTTGCATCCAAATGCTAAATAGATATATCTCCTGGTAACTTCACTCGCCGATGAATGGTTTTGGTAATATTGCAAAGTTTTGAGGCAAATAGAGTAAAATAAAAACTGGTTGACATAATATGAAATACACATTGACGAAAAAGCAGCATCAATGTATACCTGATAACAAAAAGAACTACAGTAAAATATAAAAATAAAGTTTTTAAATATCTTTACTAATCTCGGTGTGTAAAGTGTGTAGCGTCGGTGACACTATTTGGTTTGTTATTTTTAACCGACGAAAAAAGGAGGTTCTCAATTGGTTGCGAATAAACGCAATATAAGTTGATATATTTTATCAACTTTCTTTGTCTAATTAAACGATTATTTTGGATATGAACAATAAAATTCTGATATTGGATATATTTTGGCGTCACTGGCAAGACGCTTATTAAATGCGTGATATATACGAAGAGCTCGTAGCAGGATCTTTAAGAAACACTAATAGAAGAAGGGAATAAAAGCCGGATTTATTTCTTTCTTCCAACTAACAGTTTCTTTGATCGCACAAAACTGTATGAAAGAAGAGTGATATAGTTCTATTTTTCTACTCGCAGAGTAGGGCTATGTCTTAGGTACACAAAAATGGGCATAAGTCGATTTCGCAAAAAATGGCCTTTATTCCCTTCTTCCAATTGGTGGTTCAATTGATAAAATTGTTATGAAAACTTGACAAACAATTTTAATAATAACCCGTCAAATGCGAGTCGGAATCGCATACGAAAGGTTCCGTACCAAAAAACGTCGAAAAAAACACATTTCTAGTAGGGGAGCCTCCTTTAATTTATTACTAGCGGACCCGACAGACGTTGTCCTGTCTTAAGTTTTTTTACATCCTCTTTGACGAAATTGGCAGCACGCATTCTGTCAATGTTATGTCAAACGCCATAAGGTTACATCAAAAAAGTTTGAATTGTAAAAGCGGTTACATTAGAAATAATTTAATATGGTGGTTAATATTTCTTAAATTTTCTAATTTTCCGCGCAATTTTCTTAATTTTTTCTTTCATAAGAACCTTCTCCTAACAATAACAAACACAATAAAAAAAGAATTAGCGAAATCGGTCCAGCCGTTCACGCGTGATGCGCTTACCAACACATTAAGCGATTCATTTTTATATATTAGATTATTTTTATTATATTTTGTTATAGCAGCAACAGAATATATTTCTGTGAAATTCTGTGAAAATTTCAACTGTCTATCTATTACGGATCATGGGCCAGCTGACAGACAGACGGACGGACGGACAATGGAGGCTTAGTAATAAAGGCCGACTCGCATTTGACCGGTTATAATCTGCTAAAGGATATTATAGTATCTAATTGGGCAATGTTGACATTCGTGAGTATATAATCTATATATATAAAATTCAAGGTCCTGACTGACTGACTGAGATATCAACGCACAGCCTAAACTACTGAAGTTAGAAACTTGAAATTTTTACAGTTGGTTCCTTTTATGACGTAGGCGCACACTAAGAAAGGATTACTGGAAATTCCACCCCTAAGGGGTTTAAGTAGGGGATGGAAGTTTATATGAAACTCCGTCATTTTTCAAGTTGTTTCGATCAAAGATGGTATTAGAGCTTTCAGTTAAAAATAAAGAAGTACGTGTGTCACAGTTTTTGAAAATTCCACCCAAAAGCTAGTATACTATACTTTAAAATTAAGTTTTTAATTAAAATATAATAATTATAATATCTAGAATTTTCCACCACTTCTCGGTTGTCTGGTAATATGATAAAAATCAATTCCTATTTTTGGGTCTTTGTACTTTGCACTTTATCATATCAAAGACTTATTAACTAGTTCTTGATTTTAATCAGATTTTGTTTTAATATAAATAGATGGTTCGTAAATTCATTATATCAATTATACTTCTTCGGACTTCAAAGGTAAGAAGTTCTTATTTGTATAATATTTTTCATCATACCTATTCGAAAAACGAATATTGGCTTCAGAGGATAGCGGGAGCAAAATTTAATTTTTAGTCCCATGGGAGTTTTCATTTCTCTCTTCTGATTGGTCCGCGTTCGTGCTTTAGTATGTGTTTATTACTTCTGCGATTGTTGCAGAAATTCAAAAAACTCGAAATTCCAAAATGTTTGAGCAGCTGTTGTCTTCGATAAGTCACGTGATCATAGAAGGTTGATACTCCTAGCTTTTTCTCATGGGTAATGATGAAAAATAGCATGTGTCACTCGGGGCCAAATTTTTTGTTCTCGGGCGGCGTATATTGAATTCCTCGCTACGTTCAGGATTCTACTTTAGAATCCTTCACTTCGCTCTGAATTCAAAATAGCGCCCTCGGGGAACAAAAATTTTCTTTGACCCCATATAACACAAATAACTATTCCGTGGTCGAGTTATGGGTTTCAAAACTTTTTTCTTGTTTACCATTTTAAAATATGTTAATTTACTGGTTTTGCAGATAAATCTTAACTCAATCAATCAAAGATGAAAGTTCTCGTCTTCGCTTTCTTGTTAGCGGCGGTGGGCGCTCACGCCTTGCCCCAGCAATACTTAGATGATGAATACAGTAAGTAAAGCAAAACATCTTTTTTCTAAACTATAAGAACTTTTCTGGCGAATTATTAGGTTTACTGTCATCGTTATATACCACTAGGTGATTTACGCAACTTTGTTCGCGTGGATTGAGGTTTTTTTTGGATTCCCACAGGAACTCTCTTATTTTCCGGGATAAAAAGTAGCTTATGTGCTATTCCATCTATAATCTATCTATGTGCCAAATTTCAGCCAAATCAGTTCAGACTATTTGACTAGTTGAAGTGGATAGTAATAGGATTAAGAAAGACAATTTCTAACAAAATATATGCTCCAAAAATCGAAAAAATGGCTAGGGCAGCTGGTACTGATGATTACGTTTTTGATCGTTATTGTGGTGAATTATGACACCCTTTCACAGCA
This sequence comes from Hipparchia sbordonii, assembly GCA_038048805.1. Lineage (NCBI taxonomy): Eukaryota > Metazoa > Arthropoda > Insecta > Lepidoptera > Nymphalidae > Hipparchia > Hipparchia sbordonii. The sequence goes on along the minus strand of CM076099.1, from coordinate 13,639,883 downwards.
GAGTAGGTAGTTACATCATTTTTTTTTAAATCAGCGAGCTGTTCTACTAACGCGACGATACTGAGTAGTTAGCCTCAAAAGGCTTACTTAAAAATGGTTTATCACTGTCTATTAATCTTTGGACACCTAGAGAGTCGAACCTAAATCTGATTTCCAAAAGTAGTGCTGGAAGTGATCTTTGCTCATTGCTTTTAATTAAAAGGTTAATTTAGAACGTACAAAAATTATTTTTCAGGCATCAGGGAAGAGCGCATCGTGACAAATAATATCAAAAGAGCGATTGAACAATTGGCCAAATCGATTAGGGATGCGGGTCTGGACCCACTAGAGATCGACAGATTCGATTTTGAAGCTTCTCCCGTACCAATGTGAGTCCCTTCTTCCTCAGTCCTTTTTTTTATATGTAGACTAGCGCTTGACTGCGATCTCACCTGATGGTAAGTGAAGATGCAGCCTAAAATGGTGCGCACTTGCCTAGAAGATGCCTATTCACTCTTCATTTAAAGACACCCACATTATAGTTGGTTGGAAAAACGGAAGCCGGAAGGGCATTCCAAATTTTTTCAGTGCGTATTTGGAACGAGGAAGCAAAGCGTTTGGTGCGAGATCGTGGAATTTCGTGCACCTAGCGGTGCAGATCCGTACGATGCCTTGCGGTTCGGTGGTAGAAAGATTTTCTTTATCTACCGAGCGATGGTTGAGCGAAGCAATGGCTGAATGCTCGTGAAATATGAAAAAAAATGTTTACCTCCCATTGTAAATCAATCAGCTGATCGTCAATTTTGTATGGGAGGTCCACATTTTTTTTTTTCACTTTTCGACCTATGTTCTTTGGGGAAAGTTGTTTAGTTTTATGAACACATTCACCTCTTTCAGGGTTATTTCACAATTTTTTTACACGTTGTAAAACAAAAATTTGCGGATTTGTAGTAATCCTACCTAAACCGTGTTTCTAGCTTTAAATATAAATAAAATTTTGTTTGCAGCCTCGTGACAATTAATGCCTTCATCGACTCCCTGAGGTTCAGCGGCCTCAGCAACATTGCCATCAACAGGTTGGACTACGGCGCGCTCACCAATAGGTTGCGATTTGACCTCTCTCTCCCTAAAATCGCATTATCTGTAGGTGAGTCCTACCTTAAATCTATAAACATAGTAGAATAGAATAGAATATCGTTTATTCATTGATATTATACACGGAAATAAATACACTTACATACACACATACAAAGTTACTTAAAATCGAACTTACATCAAGCTTTACAGTGCTGAGTAGGTGTTACTCATTCTTGGGTACTTATTACTGTAAAGCTTAAATATTGTGAGTAAATTATTCGAGAATATTAATAATAATAATATCTTCCCGACTTCTAGCCAATCTGCACGGGAGATTTCATGGTGCATGAGTTTTTGCGCAAACACACTTAATTCCTTCACTCTCATAGTCTAATAGGACGGAAAATTCGACGTAACCGGAGAGCAATCAGACACAGGACCAATGGCTTGACATGCTCTCCGAGCCACGGGGGTAGCTCATCGCCAACTTCCTAACTTCGGGATAGTACTGAAAATTTCTTGACAGAAAAACTCAATACATTTGGCTCGAGCCGGAATCGAACCCGGGACCTCGTCATCCTGTTAACTACTAGACCAACGAGGCAGTTGTTCTCGACCTAGCAAAAATATCTAAATGAAATGAAATGAAATGAAATGAAATGAAATGAAATTCTTTCTTGTTCTTCAGGTGATTCTGGAATCAGGGCCAATGTTTTCGGAAATCGCATCACTGGTCAATTCAAAGGAAAGTAAGTGAACGCAATTCATTGTTTAAGCACTTTAGTAGGTTGTAAACATTACTGGCCGAGGCTGGCTGATGCGGCTGACTTCGCGTTGTTAGTGGAAGTGTAAACCTATTTTGTCTACACAGATTAGTCCGTCCCGCATAAAATTTTGCAGTGGCAACCCAATTTACCTAAATTCGGACGCAAATAATCCCGCTCAGAATCCACATCCGAACCAGCCGGCAACTGAGTTCGCCGCAGGCGTCGATTAGCCAAAATGTCTAGTGGAAGGCTTTGGCTGCGGCTAGTTACCACCCTACCGTCAAAGACGTGCCGCCAAGCGAGTTAGCGTTCCGACATGATGGCGTGTAGAAACCGATTAGGGGTATGGCTTGAATTTACACTGCTATACCCCTTACAAGTGACCATCTTAGACTGCATCGTCACTTACCATCAGGTGAGATAGCGCTTGCGGAAAACGCAGCAGTTACGACGCATGGCAAAACGACGCGCATACTCCTGCTTTGTCGCGTATTATACCTTCTGCCCTCCTCCAACTATAACGTCGTTAACCAACATTTGGCCAAATACGATTTTTAATGCTATCTTACTCAGAAAAAAATTCTCTATTGATCCATCTAATCGGTATTCTCCTTCCCGCTGTAGTTTTTATATAGCAATATGAAAAAAGTCGTTTCGTCGAAAAATGTGTCGTCAAATGGCGTCATTTCTTTGTAAATTGCAGCTTTTTGGATCATAGCTCGAAATATTATGGTTTTTGTAGTTAAAGACTCTAGCTTTAGGACGGCAGTCTCCTACTTCCAATCATGGCGGCTCCATCGATCCATCACAGAGACGGATGGAGGAAATTTCTGAAGGCTTCGTATTATTCGCGCTCGCCCTCCAACTCTTTACACCATTAAATTTTGCCGTTGCGGCTTGGTTAATCCCACCCAACCTATGAAGTTTCACGAAATTAATTTTTTTGGAGGGCGATGATCGTCCATGTCCATTGCGATCTTGCGATTTTAATATACTGAACTTAGTTTTGCTCATTAAAGATGTCATAAAGCTCAAAGTTGTATCTTCCGTTGCCGACATTTGCCCAAAGAACCTTCCTTATTTTTCTACAGTTTTTGAAAGTGCTAATAACAAATCTTTGTTACAGGTTGGAAATCACCCAGATCCGTTTGATTGGCGATATCCGCGTCAACATCGGCATCATCTCTGGCATCAGCCTCCGTAGCGTGGCTATCAACTTCAGAATTGAAAAAATTGAGGTACTCACTACTCATCTATTAGAAAGTTGACGACGCTATACTCGGTGTTTCCCTTCGTGATCAAAGAAGTCTGAGGATATCCGTACAGAATATTTATGCCTAGTTTGTCTGGAGCGAGACTTTGGCCGAAGCTAGTTACTACCCTACTGACAAAGACGTACCGTATCACTAAGCGATCTTGCGCTCCGGCACGATGGCGTGTAGAAACCTATTAAGGGTATTTAATTAAAAGTACTGTTACATCTTTAATTTGGCCCGATAACATCTTAAACTGTATTTCAATTACCAGTGTGATCGCAGTCCAGAACTATGTTGTCATGAATAAAATAAGTTTATGGATAAACTAGTTGTAAGGGTGGTTTACATTTAAGCGGTTTGTTTAGAAACGTTGGGCGTTTCGTGCGAGTAGGATTTCAACCACATAAGGATGCCAACGCTTACGACTTCTCACATTTTTATGGTAGAACGGTGGTATGTATAATGATAGAAATCACTGATTAGGTCTATGTTGGAGCGCGCTTTCTTATAAGATGCCTATTCATTCATGCCTTGAAGGTATTTAAATTATACGTGGCAGGAGATATGGACGCTGCTTGCAGCGTCAAGTTTATGGATAAACTAGTTGTAAGGGTGGTTTACATTTTAGCGGTTTGTTTAGAAACGTTGGGCTAAAGCGTTTCGTGCGAGAAGGATTTCAACCACATAAGGATGCCAACGCTCACGACTTCTCACATTTTTGTGGTGGAACGGTGAAGGAGGAACAAAGTTGTGAAGTTCCTGAGCGCACTCTCCAAAGTTTAAGAAATCAGAGTATTTCTTTTTGTTCACAGTCTGCCCTTGTGCTGGTCGCCCAAGGTGAAGATTACTCTGACGAGTTGAACACGGTCTTGAATAAAATTATTCCCGGACTCCTCGAAGAATACAGGGTGAGCATAATAATTCTTTTTTTCTCTTTTTTCTTTTTTTTAAAGAATATTACCCAAGCTGAAGTCGACTAATATTCTCCTATTCCCTCCAAATAAGCGGAAAGCTTGGGCTAGGAGTGGGTACGACAATAGTGCAAGCAACGGGTGGGATTCGAACATGCAACCTTTCATTTTTAGACCGCACCTTTAACCGTAGTGGTTACTTTACTTAACCATTGTTATATTTAAGATATTGAAAGCTTGATATTGAATTTTTATTTTTTCAGGACCAAATTGACAAGTTCCTTTCGGATTTAGTCTTGAGAGTCGGCAATGAAGCTTTGGGAAGGAATGAGATTACTGAAAATCAAGTTCTGATTGCGTAACTTTTTGCGATCGAATAACACTGCCTGATAATATTATGTACTCGACTTCATGTACTTATATTATGTTTTATATAATTTTACTGATATTGGACTTTGGGTAAAGCTAAGTTTTTATATTATAAAGGATCGCTTTTCGTAGCTATCTTTTCAGTAAAATGTTTTTTTTTTTAATCAGTTTAAGTACTTATATTTTTATATCTGCAGTAGGAACGAGTATCCGCGTAGGTTTTTATCTGTTCACTTAGGTGTTACCATTAAAGATTATGTTATGAATGTGATAAAAATTTAATAAATGTATCTTATCCTGAATAGATCTGGTTTGACTTTGTACCCTATATTACATAATTATATATTACTAGTTGATTCCCGTGGCTTCGCTCGCGTGGATTTAAGAGTTCTTAAAATCGAGTGGGAACTCTTTCATTTTTCAGGATAAAAAGTAGCCTATGTCACTCTCCCGGTCCTCAACTAGACCCATGCAAATAATCACATCGATCCGTTGCTTTGTTGCCGCGTGATTGAAGGACAATCCAACAAAACAACAAAAAAACATACTTTCGCATTATAATATTAGTAAGGACTTATAGTTAATACCCGCGGCTTCGCTTCCGCCATCTATTAAAAGTAATGCGAAATGTTGATTCCTATACAAAATTTGCAGTTTTGATTTTTTTCGATTTTTCAGCTCTTCTTTTGGGTTTCCACTATTTTTAACTTTCAGGGGTATGTTTTTTAGGGGGTCTCCTGTATAAGAGAGATTTTTTTTTTTAAATATTAGGCAACCTAAAGTTTTCTTTAGTCCAAAATAAGCGGAAAGCTTGTGTTAGGAGTGGGTACGACAATAGTGCAACGGGTGGGATTCGAACCTTCGCAGGTTCGAATCCCACCCAAATCTAAACCCAAATCTAAACTGTAAGGTCGCCCTTACAGTTTAGATTTGGGCTATTGAGGCTATAATAGATCAAAGAAATAATTCAAATCAGTCAAGCCGTTTTTGAGTTTTAGCCAGACTATCGAACAGCAATTCATTATTATACAACGTGTATTGAAACTCCGAAATAATACTGAAGGAGGTGAATGTGCTCATAAAACTGAACAACTTTCCCCAAGGAACATAGGTCGAAATGTGAAAAAAAATTTGGACCTCCCATACAAAATTGACGATCAACTGATTGATTTACTATGGGAGGTAAACATTTTTTTTTCATATTTCGACCTAGATTCCTCGTGGAAAGTTGTTCAGTTTTATGAGCACCTCCTTCAGTATTATTTCGGAGTTTCAATACACGTTGTATATCGCACACCTAGATTAAAAGTGAGACTATTCAAAAAGGTCTCTGAAGTCTCTGTTCCCTTGACGAGAGAAAAGTATTTTTGAATATTTTGCTAGTGCAGCTATGAAGCAGAATTTATTTTATAAGATACAGTGAATTGTTATGGCTGGGCTTTGGCTGGGCAATGTTGGACAATGGTCTGTAGCGTGGACTTCTGCTGAGCTCGGCCTTGCGCCGCTTGTATCTAGCGACTCCCTGCGACTCGTCGGGTTTTCCTAAATGCGCCTTCTGATGACTTTGCGTGAAATCGGTGGGTCTATGGGCTCTGAATGCGTTAATCGCATGTCATATAAAGGTGTAGGATAAAATAATTAACATTTAAAAAATATACCTACCAGTCACGCCGGTCACATTTAAGCCTCGATTTATTATTAGGAATCAAATAAATTAAGTGTCAAGGATGTTTTTGACAAATAAAAATCACAAATAATTCCTTTTATCTTGGTTTTATCATGCTATGACTAAGGTCATGGTAAAGTATCAAATCACGAAATTAATCGATTCGATTAGCATCTTTTTTTATTCGATAACAAGGTAGTTCTTGACTGCGATTTCACACGATGCAGCCTAAGATGGTAGCGGGCTAACTTGGAAGGGGTATGACAGTGTAAATTCAACCCATACCCCTAATCTGTTTCTAGACGCCATCGTGCCGGAACGCTAAATCGCTTGGCAGCACGTCTTTGACTACCGTCTTTGTATACCGGTGGTAACTATTAACGGCCAAAGCCTCCCACCAGACCTAATATGATTAATGAATTTATGAAAAAATTTCTTCAGGAGTTAAGCCTTCAGATTCAGAAAAATATTAAGACAAAAATATTAAGACAGAAACAGATTGTATGGACTTTTTTGTGATCTCATCTTCTTTTCTTCATTCTGGGATTTGTTTTCGCAAGGAGATGATATCCGCCGTTTTGCGTGAAGCCCCTGGTACGACTCCTCTCTCTTCACACCAGTCGATCTAACTCTAGAATCCAAGCAAACCACCTAGTAGGCGGGCCCTGCAGGGAATGTTGCTGGATAGCCAATGTATAATTTTCGTTGGTCGGCTATCTACACCAATTAAGCAGCACGTCTGCGATAATATTACTCGAAACATAAAGAAAAGTTGGGTTAGTGTTTAGGGTTTAGACTTATAACGTCTAAAACTAGTGGTTCGCCCCGAACTGAGACCTCGCGATATCCCATAATTCCCAAAAGTTTTAATTATATATTGTAATAATTAACTTTTAACATTAGACGCAATAAAAAAAAATAATAGTTGACATAAAACTGTTTTACTGACACAGCGCCATCTATAGTGAAGCATTATAGTGAAGCTATTAGCTTCACAATAATGCTAATAGATGGCGCATTAAAATTAAATAATTTCGTTTCTTTATAACATTTATCTAATTTTAGTATTTGTTGTTCAAGTACAGGATATAACTGAATTTTCAACCAAGTTTCACGTTCTAATATTCAGTAATTCTTGACATATGGCTCAAATTAAAATCTCCACTTTGAAACCCCCCCATTTGGTCAATTTTTAGGGAAAAATTAAAAAAAATATATTTTTGTACTCTGTTCAAAGTCGTCTTTAAAAAGATATATCGCAAGTCTATGTAGAGCAACAAACAAGATTTTACTTCAAATACACTTCTATGAGAGCCCCCCTGGGTTGAGTTCACACACCTTTTGGAACATTATGGAAAATTCTTAGGCATGCAGGATCTTTCACGATGTTTTCCTTCACCGTTATAACAAGTGATGTATTATAATACATATTTTTTTTATTCAATGACAAGATAGTCCTTGGCTGCGATCTCACCCGATGGTAAGTGACGATGCAGTTTAAGATGGTAGCAGACTAACTTGGAAGGGTTATGGCAGTGTTCAACCTAGGTGCCCAATACTATACTAGGTGCCCAAAATGTAGTATTTCCCCTTTTGATGGCCAAATTAATTCTTTGGCCAAAGCAGCTGCCCTCTTTTGGATCCTCGGTAGACTCGATTTTTGAAAGTTCTACAAATAGTGCCAGTCCTCACGGTTCCAGTATCTCCACACCGAAAGACACAAATATGGAACTATAATCGAGACTTTTGTATCTGTGCTGCAACCGCTTTGGAGGAGGGTCTGGATGTGAGATGCGGCTATAGTGCACAGGTAGCATCCCAAACCTTCAACCTGCAACCTTCCTGTCCTCTAAAGAAAAGGCGTCATAACATCAGTTCTTTTGCCATGACAACGTGGCAAACCAATAGGTTCTAATATACTTTTCGAAAAAGAAGGAGAAGGAGTCGTGTTTTTCTAACTCCGTATATCGATATCTCCGAGATTTCTTAACCAATTTGCGTGAATCTTTTTTTAATCGACACAAAAACTTTGCGAAATTTTCTCATAAAAATATCAAGGTTCCAACTCTTCAATCCTGATGTTGCAGGGGTACTGCCCCCCTTAACTGTATAGGGATTTAGGAACTGTCGTTTATGAATAGTTATTGTAGGTACCATGAGATGAGACTTCAGTCGTCGGCAGACGCGGATGCCTATCGGCAAATTAATAGGCAGATCTCTAAGGCTCAAACCCGCGACCTTCGTATCTTTAATACCGAGTGTATTAAAGATACCATCGAGCGGAACCGAGGCTCCAAAGTGTTCGCGAGAGATCTGTCTATCGGACAGAGCCAGCTGACGCGGCTGAAAACTGACGACGGTCGTCTCGTTTCTTCTCGTCCTGAGGTTTTGGGAGTGGTCGAGAAGTTCTATGGACAGTTATATACCACGACACAGAAACCTGTTGAAGATTTGGCCAAAGACCCTAGAGCCAAACTGACCCGACACTATACCGAAGATATCCCGGACGTCAGCCTATACGAGATTAGTATGGCTCTCAAACAACTCAAGAACAACAAGGCGCCAGGTGATGACGGAATCACGGCGGAACTCCTGAAAGCGGGTGGAAAACCGGTTTTAAAGATCTTTCAGCGATTGTTCAATTCCGTCATTCACGAGGGTACAACGCCGGAAGCATGGCACAGGAGCGTGGTGGTTCTGTTCTTCAAAAAAGGTGATAACACCTTGTTGAAGAATTATAGACCCATCTCGCTGCTGAGTCATGTTTATAAGTTGTTCTCGAGAGTCATTACGAATCGTCTCGCCCGTAGGTTCGACGACTTCCAGCCTCCCGAACAAGCCGGTTTCCGAAAAGGCTTTAGCACCATAGACCACATTCATACGCTGCGGCAGGTTATACAGAAGACGGAAGAGTATAACAGGCCACTTTGCTTAGCGTTTGTGGACTATGAGAAAGCCTTCGATTCGGTGGAAACCTGGGCTGTATTGAGGTCGCTGCAGAGATGCCGTATTGACTACCGGTACATTCAAGTGTTGAAGTGTTTGTACGAAAACGCCACTATGTCAGTACGTATACAGGACCAGACTACAAGGCCAATCCAATTGCAGCGTGGAGTGCGGCAGGGAGACGTAATCTCCCCGAAGCTCTTTACCGCTGCGTTGGAGGACGTCTTTAAGCTTCTGGATTGGAACGGACTTGGCATCAACATAAACGGCGAGTACATCACTCACCTTCGATTTGCCGATGACATAGTCATTATGGCAGAGACTCTGGGAGACCTCAATACAATGCTCAATGACCTCAGCAGGGTTTCTCAACAGGTGGGCCTTAAAATGAACATGAGCAAGACGAAAATCATGTCTAATGCTCATGCTCCGCTCCACCCAGTAATCGTGGAGAACTCTGCACTCGAAATTGTAGACGAGTATATATACCTGGGACACACAGTCCAGCTAGGTAGGTCCAATTTTGAGAAAGAGATCAACCGCCGAATCCAACTCGGCTGGGCAGCGTTCGGGAAGCTTAGAGATGTCTTTTCGTCCAAAATTCCTCAGTGCCTGAAGACTAAAGTCTTCGAACAGTGCGTGTTGCCAGTGATTACTTACGGATCCGAAACATGGTCGCTAACTATGGGCCTCATAAGAAGGCTCAGGATCACTCAGCGGGCGATGGAGAGAGCTATGCTCGGAGTATCCCTGCAAGATCAAATCAGAAATGAGGAGATCCGTAGGAGAACCAAAGTCACCGACATAGCTCTGCGGGTTGCGAAACTGAAGTGGAAATGGGCGGGGCACATAGTTCGAAGAGCTGATGGTCGATGGGGTCCCAAGGTGCTGGAGTGGCGACCTCGCACCGGGAAGCGCAGTGTTGGCAGACCCCCCACTAGGTGGACAGACGACATCAAGCGAGTCGCAGGGAGCCGCTGGATTCAGGCGGCGCAAGACCGAGGCTTGTGGAGGTCCATGCAGGAGACTTATGTCCAGCAGTGGACGTCCATTAGTTGAAGAAGAAGAAGAAGAAGAATTGTAGGTACCAAGTAAAGACTAAATCGTTGAATTCTAGGACCCAACTCCTCAATCCTGATGCTGCAGCGGTTCTGCCCACCTAAACTGAGGGGATTTAGAAACTGTCGTTTATGAATTGAAGAAGAGGATGAAGTCGCAGGCATCCGCTTGTATATTATATTTATCTTAGTAATCTGGTTTTGATACGGAACACTAATGCGTCATGGCTGTTTTCCTAATGACTTATTAACACCTATCTGTTGCCACCTGTGAATAATTAAGAAATTGTATCTTAATCTAAAACAATAATCCCTATGATTATGATATAATCTTTTTAGCACTGCATTTCATTGGCTTGCAACAGATTGATCGAACCTTCATTTCATATAAATGTGGGTTGAAATTGATGCATCACTACTTGAACGAGGCAAGGGTGAGTGTTCAAACCTATTTATTATAACATTTCACTCATTATAAATACTAAGGTCTGCTACTTAGGTATAAAAAAAATATGTACCTATTGTAGTTAGGGTGGGTTGATAAGGCGCAATATCCGCCCCTCATACACTCGAAAAAAAAAGTTCCAGATTCCGACAAATTGTAAATGTATTTATATACTTGAAGATTTAAACTTTATTTTAATATAAAGTTTAGGTGATAAAAAAAATAGTAAGATACAGAAAATATTACCCAAAAAGAGAGTGTATCGGCTTTTTCATACATTTGTCGTTTTTTAAGCTTTGATTTAATATTTTAGAATTAATTTAGCGACCATATAGCTATCAGCTAGCTATGCTTGTAGTATTTTTTTTACATCTAAATTGATATTAAATTACTTCTAAAAATACTTAAATTTAATTACTTCAAAAACTAAATCTAATGCTCATCGATGTCATTGCAGCGCGGCATAGAACCCAAAATACTAGCAACATTGCCCCTAGGTTGGCCAAACTAATTCTTAATTATTTAATTTTCAGATCAAGCAATATAAAAATGAGATTCGCCGCTTTCGCTCTTCTGCTAGTCATTGCTGGCGCTTACGCCACTCCCCTATCCGATGCCGGTAAGAAAGTATTAAATTCTTCAAAGTTTTCCTTTTCATATCATTATTCAAAAATTTAAAATTATATCATGTAGGCCAACTTGTGGCTCTTATAAGATAAGTCAATACTCTAGTCTAGTTTTTCAAAACCGGTGGTAGACCTCCGGTTCCGAGAGTTTCTCGGACGTTTTGTTTCGAGAAATTGTACGCAATTATCACAATCAATAATCGCCATAACATTATCGCATCAAAATTTTTACATACTTAATTCTCACCTACGATTATGTCATACGCAATTCGCAAGTAATTAACGCTAGGCGATAATTTTCTGCATCTAAACAGATTTCGCTTTGTGCTTATACAGCGAAATTATATCTAGTAAAAAGATTTTAGCTGACGAGAATTTCGACTTGTATAAACAATAATATGATCACGTATTTTTTCAAGTTCATACGAGTAAAGTACAAATCGGTTTGAACCGTTTTTTTGAGGGACAGATTTGCTTTGAAATTCTGTTTACACGGACACAATAAATATTCCATTGCGAGGAAATTGTCGCCAAAGTGGAAGGGCGATAGTTGTCAATGTTTTGACGATTTTTTTATGTTCTTTTGACAATGGTATCATCGTGACGATAAACTAATTTTTTTGTCTCTTGCAGAAGTAACCCAGGGACGCATATACGACATAATCGTTCGGGACAAGATTGAACGCGGCCGTGAATGGCTTCGTAAAAGGGACCCAGTGAATATTCGAGAACGCGATTTCAACATTGTTATTATTTCAAGGTAACATTAAGAATTTGTTCGTAAAAGAAATTGAAATGTTTTTGCATGGGTATATTTGAGGACCCGTTGCTCCATGATTGAAGGACAAACCAACAAACAAACACGCATTCGCATATATGATATTAGTAATAACGGATTTTTTATACAAGGAATACCGTAACGAAAACTGAAACCAGGGATTGGAACTTTTCATCGGTGTTTTCGTGATTTTGACAATTTTTCTTTTAATTTTTTAAATTAATTATAAAATTAAATCGTCTGTGTAAGGTATCTCAACTTGATTTAATTGAAAAAAAAAAAAAAACAAGAAATGGCAATATTTAATATTCTCGTTACGGTGTCCCTGACACCCTGTATAGTAAATAGTTTGTACATACTTATTTATTTAATTTGTTTTTTTTTTGTTATAGACTAGCTGAAGCCATAGGCGTTATTCAAGATTTACATGTCAGTGGTTTTAGCGGCATTGATATTGTAGAACTTAAGTACAATATCGTTTTGGGCAGACTCGATTTCTTAGTTATTCTTCGTGGTATAAAACTGTCACTCGGTAAGTATTTTTTATATATAGAATAGTGCTTAACTACGATCACATCTACAGTTAAATGAAAATGCAGCCTAAAATGGAGGCCGTAGGTCTGATATACGTATGATTGTGCATTTTTTCCTTAAATAGAACATCCACTAATAATACTTGGTCCGTGGGGTCCTAGCGCTTTAAGGCTTTTTAAAGAAATATCAAAAAGGTTAGTCGACATCACAGGTGACCGAAGAGCTGGCAGCTACCTCGGACAAAGAATTAGTCTAGCTATCCAAACTCTGCCAGTATCTTCGGAACCTTGCCTAAAAGGACTCCTTTTAATAATATATTTTAATTTATTATATTATATTTTTTAAGGTTTTTAGTTTTAGGTTCATATTTTGTTCTAGTATATATTTCATTTGTTTGAAATGTTATTGCAATAAATTTTTATTTTCTTTAAAAAAAAACAATACTTATGCCATTACAATGTCAATTTCGAGATTTTGCAATTACGTCTTTCTTCTATTCTATGAGCGAATTGTACACATAACGTGCGTGCTTCTAATATGAATACATACATCTAATTCTAATTTGTTTCATTTATATTACAGGATTCGCTGAAGTCAAACTTGTCTATGGTGATCGCCGAGGTGAAGGTGTAGCTAGTGGATGGCAAGTGTCCCATTTATATGTAGCTAGCTGACCCGTCAGATGCTGTCCTATCCAAAGGGATTTGAATAATTTTGTATGAAGCCTGGCTTATCTATGGTTTCACCGTTTTGGTTTTCTTTTAAAATTGCGGCCACTCGTACAACCTGTATAAAGCTGGCATCAATACAAACAAGTTTTATTATTAGACAGAATCTTCTAAAACGTCAGGTTTCGGAGATTCTTTGGATCTAACTAATCCTTTGGCCAAGGTCAGCTCTTGGATTGGTAGACTCGATTTTTAATTGAGTTTTAATTAGAAACTAGCTTTTGCCCGCGACTTAAACTCCGATATTTTAAAAGTTATTCTGCTATTCGGGATGGAGACAAATACAACTAACCAAAAACCATGAAAATCGGTCTAGCCGTTCTAGAGTTATAAGTGTTCGAATAAACCCGACTTTGTTTTATAGTATACGGGATAAAAAGTATCCTATGTCCATCTCCTGGTTCTAAGCTACCTCCCCATCAATTTTGAGCCAAATCGGTTCAGCCGTTCTTGAGTTATAAATAGTGTAACTAACACGACTTTCTTTTATATAAATATAGATTCAAAATACTTCAGTATTGACAACTGTCTTGTATTGCAGGCTTGACATCAAAGACATCTCTGTGAAGGGCAACGCTCTCCTCAAGCACGATTCAGATGGCAGACCCTGGATCTACAACATAAACGCCGAACTTGGAGTTGGGGGTATTGAGGTAATCATACCTAGTGTTTTATTTTCCACTAGGTGTAATAACGACATCAAGCGAGCCGCAGGGAGTGCTTAGATATTGGCGGCATAAGACCGAGATATTATGTGGAAGTCCATGCAATAGAAGAGACCTTTGTTCAATAGTGATCGTCTATCGATTGATAAAAAAGAAGAAGTTAATAAGAAGGGAAGATTTAGTTGCAACAGCGCATACGAGTATCCGATTGCTATGAGGTTGCGACCACAAGAGGGTCTAGTGTAACTTTCAAATCATCTATTTAAGTTTATGTTAACAGTGCTGTTTAAATCAGACATGTAGTATGGACAGTATTAAGCTATTTTATTAGTGCGGGGTTTTTGAAAATAAATAATCAAAGATTACAAATGAATAATTAATGATTAAACGAACTTACCTGTAAGTGAAGTTCGATCATAATAGGGATGTTAACACTAATCACAAATTAATGTTTAGTGTTAATTTTATGATAGTTTATAATATTGGAATATCGAAAATCACATTTTTGTAATTTAATATAACTTAATTTTATTAAAAATGATTTTAAATGCTATATTTATAATCTGATGTCACGTGACTGGAAACGCCAAGAAGAGCTTGTGTCGTCACTAATCGCGAAACAAGCTGACGACTATGTATGCCATGAATCGCGACCAATGTTTGTTTGACGATTGACGTCATGTCAGTCACGTGACAGTTGTGGACTGTTTTAGCGGGAACATTCAAAATTACTCTATCTTTGTATATTTTCTCATCGTAAATACTAATATTTTTAAATATTTTTTTTTTTAATGGTAAACAAGAGTCAATCTTCAAAATAAAAGCAATTCCGAAAAATTGTTAACATCCCTATTCTACAAGGATTCGTCCCAAGAGGAAAGTCGCTGTTTGAGATCTCACTCTCAAATCCCACTCTTTTCTATGGCGGATGCAACGGTTACCGAGATCTATAGAGTGTGCACTGACTCAAGATAGAGATAAAACGACACAGATTTATGTCGGAGCTTATTGTGTCTCATTTTAACTCTTATCTTGAGTCCGAGCTGTCTTATGTTGAGTCAAAGCACGCTCTGTAGATCTCAGCATAAGTGGCGCAAATATGAAAATCGCGATAGTAATTTCTTATTTGTGCCTTTTGATGTGGAGAAAAATCCTGTTGAAAATCCTGCGAGAACCCTTCTATCCTTTCCTTTAAATGGGGTGAAAAGCTTTTCTTTTATTTTCAGGCTGATTGGATCATTATTGGATCTCACAAGGACTACTCCGAGACTGTCAACCGGTTCCTGAACGTGAGACTTCCGGAATTGTTCTATAAATACAAGGTTAGAAATTTTTTGCTACATATTTATAACTAGCTGATGCCTGCGACTTAATAAAAGTTTTTAATTCCCATGATTTGATAATTCTGTAATTTTCTGGGATAACAAATAGCACATGTGCTATTTTGATGTAATGAGCTATTCCATTGTGAAGTTTTACTTTCAGTAGAAGCCTATGTCACTCTCCAGGTCCTCAACTATACCCATGCAAAAAATTACGTTGATCCGTATCTTTGTTGTAGCGTTATTGAAGGACAAACCAACAAACAAACACACTTTCGCATATTATGGTAAATTATTAGTTAAATATGACATTATTAATTTACAAAAAAATTTACAATAGGCAACAAAACTATGCTTTGTATACAGTGTTTCCAAAATGAAGTTTCAAAAATGCATACCTACACACAATCTAATACATGTTAAGACGGGCAGACAGAAAGACCCATTCCCGTTGGTGGCACCCGTTCACGAGCATGACGCATGATCCAGCCGTTGCTTCGCTCAACCATAAAAAAGTCACGTTTTCCTTTAATATATTTAGACCATTAAGATATAACTTAGACTAACCTTAGAAATTGTTTTTCAGGGTGAAATCGACACCGTCCTTGGAGAACTTATTAAACTTGTAGTGGAACGTCTCCGCGACAGGAACTAAAGTCATCTGCAACGACTTGTAAATTACTATCCTCTACGCAGGAGTTATGCAGTTTTGTAATTCTTATTTATAAAATAAATTGCTTATCTGAATTACTTAGTTCTTTTTATTCAACCATATTTATGTCTATAAGTATTATACAAAAAAAAAAAATATATTTTATTTCGACCAATCGGTTCATTCGTTGTGGCGTGAAGGTGTAGCAAACATATACAGTGTATGTGTATATTATACACAAACACATACAGATACAAACGTTCGTCTTTATATTAATGTGACTAGCTGATTGCCCCGACTTCGTCCGCGTGAAAAAAGTTTAGAGTAACTTGTTACTATCCGCGAGAAGTTCTGTCCTCTATCTCCGATAATATCTAGTAGGTCTTTACCAAAACTGAAGAAAATATTTATAATACTACGCAATTTATAACGAAAAAGAATTATCAAATTCGGTTTAGATTTGACGAAGTTATGGAGCAAAAACAACAAAAACTTTCATCCTCTATCTCGGATAAACCTTATTGTTTATCAGGATAAAAAGTATCTTATATATTGACCTGGAGTACCAGCTACCACTATATCAAATTTCATTTTAATCCGTTCAGTAGTTTTCGCGTGATGCGCGCACAGATAGAAAGACAGACAGACGTCTATCTGTCTGTCAGACAAAAAATATATAGATTTGTGACCATGGGTTCGAATTCCACTTCTAACACCATGTTATGGAAGATAATGAAAGAAGCTGCCGGGTCGGTGGCGTAGATAAGAAAATAAACTTTTATGATGACCATGTTGACAAGGTAGACACGTTTAATCATTTTACATACAGTGCGATAGGCATTTGAACTTTAACATATATTGCAACAAAGACTATAAGTTATTAACTAGCCTTTGTATGTGACTCCTTCCACGTGGAGTTAGGTATTTTTAAAATCCCGCGGAATCCCTCTGTTCTCCAGGATAAAACGTAGCCTATGCCATTCTCCAAGTCTTCATCTATATCCATGCAAAAAATTACATCGATCCGTTGCTTCATTGCTGCATGATTGAAGGATAAATCAAAAAACAAATTTTCATATTAGTAACGATTTGTCTGTAATATTTTATAAACATCACTTGCAGTAAAAAGACTAAGTAATGCAAATATTATTTTATTCACTTTTCACTTATTCACTATTACAACTGTTACTTATTCACTACTACACTTATTTTACTCGGCGCCTCTCTCGAGAGTGTCGCCCAAAATTCCCACACCCTCAAGCCAAACTTTCAACCGCCAAGGTGGGAGAAAACGAATCCCATTGGTTCCCGCCGTTTTGCGCCAACCGGCGGCAACCAATCACAAAAATGACAGTTGATATTCCATTTTAAAATAAAGTTACCAACGTGAACATAAAACATTTGGTTCCCGCCGTTTTGCGCGAACCGGCGGCAACCAATAGCAGAATAACAATTGAGATTCCATTTAAAAAATAAAGTTGCCAACATGTAAAAATAAACATAGTGAAATTATAAGGCTAGTTAAATTACAATCCTAACAATCGACCGTCCTGACAACGTGTGCGTCCCGCACATGTCGCCAGGAGGCATCCTAACAATCGGAACTTAGGCAATGGTTTTATTCTCATACTAACCTACATTCTTATTATACATTGTGATGGTATACAAATTATAGAGGTAATGTTTAATAATTAATATACATATTTTACCAATTGAAAACAATATCTTATATTATCATATTAAAACAGACTATTTCTCAATTTGTATTTATACATTGCAATCATCATAATTAACGCAACAATCACAAACATCGATATATTAGTTACACAAATAAATCATCTAGATACTGATTATCTTCTAAGACTATTAGTATAAATATTTCATATGTTATTATTATCGGATGAGCTCTTAAATAATTAATATATATGAATCTGTTTGATAAGAGAAGCAACGATCGATTAATGCTTTCTATCACTTATACGACAACTATTTTGTAGGGATTCGAACGATCGATTAATCGAATAACCCATTATCGAGGAAAAACCCTACAGACATGCCAACAAGACGATCGATTTACTTGTGGCAGTCAGTGGGCAACATACCAGGACACGATCCGATCGATTCCGTGCCTGGTTCGACTCTTTCTGCTGTATCAGGACACGATCCGATCGATTCTCGAGCCTGATTCCAGCTACATCGAGACACGATCCGATCGATTCTCGTGTCTGATCTGTAACAATGGAAAATGGTTCTCTGTAGTTTCAGTGCATCAAGGGCTACTAAAACCCACAAAAAGACCTGAAGATAATATAACATTATAAACTAAAATCATGCGAAGTGTAATCGACTATTTTTAACCATGGCTTAATCAATCCTCATTATCAGAGTTACTGCTGGTATCCGAACCGTTCACCTCCAAAGCAGCAATATGTATCCATGGCGTCATACGGTCTGCGGCGACTGTAGTGGGTCGTTTGTTTTGCATGCCGAATAAACCTGGCACCGGCGCTACCCGATATCTATCCTTGCCTAAGACCTTAGTAACGCGATAGGGCCCTATGTACGATGGCATGAGCTTTTTGCTCTGTCCATCATTATTAAAACACGTTTTAGTTATCTTAACAAGTTCACCTTCAGTATAAACTCGGGCTGGTCTTCTACCCTTGTCGAAGGTTTGTTTCTGCTTCACCTGCTCGCTTTCAATCCTATCTTTAACCTCTTGACGCAAGACACTTAAGTCACAATTTTCATCAGAGCTTTTGGAAGCAGCATTAAGAATGGGATTCATTTCGCTGTTCATGGGAGTTCCAAACAGTACCTCTGACGCTGCCCTACCAGTTGTTTTCTGAATAGTATTGTTTAGTCCCCACTGAATTTTTCCCAAATGACTATCCCAATCCTTTTCACCGTATTTCACCGTCATTGCCTTTAAGGAGTCAAGAATGGTACGATTGTACCTTTCTACTTGGCCATTCGACCTAGGGCTTGCTACTGCGTTAAGAATATGCTTAGTGCCCTTATCTAAGCAAAATCGAGTAAAAGCGTGAGAAGTGAAACAGCTACCGCGGTCACTTATAATACGGTCAGGAACTCTAAACGTGAAGAATATATCTTCTAGAGCTCTTATCGCGTTTGAACTGTTGGTATTCCTAACGGGCTTAATAAAACAAAATTTAGTGAAACCATCTACAATCACGAGCAAATGTGTATAGCCTCGTTTTGATTTGACGAAAGGTCCAAGGTGGTCAACATGTATGGTATGAAACGGCACATCTACTTTAGCGATAGGGTGGAGCAGACCTTCATTCGAATTTGAACGAGTTTTGGCATATGCACATTCAATACACGAATTTACATATTTTTTAACGAATTTTGACATTTTCCCAAACCAATAATTTTTCTTTATTCTTTCGAGTGTCTTCTCCGCCCCAAAGTGACCAATATCGTCATGGTTCATGCGACATATCTGCCACCTTGCACCCTTCGGCACTACCCAACGTAGGTTATCTTTATCTGACCCTAAATAACGGAACAATTTATTATCTTTTATTAAAAAGTTATCTTTTATGTATTTGAGCCCCTTCTCATCAAGATCACTACTTAAAATACTTTTCATCCTACAAAGCTCTGTATCACCCAGCTGAAGTGTATGCAGCCAATCCTCATTACTAATTGACCTAACGGCGGAACCATTTTCAACGGGAGATTCTTCCGAGCTCACAACGGGGTTACGGGACAAGGCGTCTACGTGACCCATTTTCACACCTGGCCTATATTCAACTGAACATTGAAATTCCTGCAGGAGAAGCCACCAGCGTGCTATTCTAGGGATCAAGTCTCGTTTTGAAAACGTGGAGCGGAGTGCACTGCAATCTGTGACAATTTTAAATGAATTGCCTAACAAATAGACCCTGAACTTACGCAGAGAACAAACGACTGCTAAAGTTTCCAGTTCATAAGAATGGAAATTCTTTTCTTCAGGGGATGTTTGCCTGCTATAATATGCCACTGGGCGAAAAGTGTCACTTCCGCTGGAGCGCTGTAACAATATCCCTCCAATACCTAATCTGCTCGCGTCAGTATGAAGCTCCGTTTCCGCCGCCGGATCATATATTGCAAGAATGGGCCTATCAACTAACCTAGCCTTTAGGTTTACAAAAGCTTCCTCCTGATCATTGTTCCATGTCCACACGGCATCTTTTTTCAGTAATTTGCTGAGTGGAAATGCAATACGGGCAAAGTCTTTAATGAATTTGCGAAAGTAACTCGCCAAGCCAAGGAATTGACGTACATTATGCACATTCTCAGGTCGTGGGAAGTTTGTGACGCTGCGGATCTTCTTCTCACCAGGCCTGACCCCTGCGGCACTGATCTCGTAGCCAAGATAATCGATTGTATCCCGTAAGAAATCGCACTTAGAAAAATTTAAAGTGAGGTTGGCCTTATCTATTAACTGTAATACTTCTTCCAGACGATCTAAACATTCCGTGGGGTCCCGCCCGTATATTAAAACATCATCAAGATACGCGGTTGCCTTACCGAAACGAGCGGACCCTAAGATTGAGTTCATCATGCGCTGAAAAACAGCCGGGGCGTTTGCCAAGCCAAACGGCATACGATTAAACTCGTATTGACCATCTGGCGTGACAAACGATGTGAGGTGTTTACTAGGCTCCGAAATAGGGACCTGATAGTACCCGGAAGTCAGATCGAGTGAAATGAAACAAGCTTGGCCTGCTAGTCGAGCTATCTCATCCTCCATAATGGGCATGGGATAGCGTTCCTTAACCGTGATCGAATTTAGCATCCGATAATCGACGCACATTCTGAGCGAGCCATCCTTTTTGCGCACTAGTATAATTGGACTGGCGTACTCGGAAGAAGACTCTCTAACTATTCCTGCATCCATCATCTCTTTAACCATCACACGTACCTTTTCTCGCTCATGGTGCGACAACCTGTAGGGTCGATAGACGACAGGGCGTTGGCTATTCAACTCTATATTCATCGTGGCTGTGTCCGTACAACCTAGATCTTTAAGTGAAGAAGCAAAACAATGTTTGTAACGTTTGAGCAACTCTAACAACCTCTGCTTCACGCCTTCCGGTACATTATCACCGACACGAACCTGCTTTTCATCGAAATTACCCTCAATCGTTACAGGTATCTCAGGTGGTTCGAAAATGACCCTACTCACAACGTCTACTCGTTTCGCCCTACACAAAAGTGAACTATCTGTAATCCAACAAGAACTCGAACAAGGGATTACCGTTATGTCGACATGACCACTTTCAGAGCGATAGAGACCTCCACAGATAAAATACTGTTTGGTTGGCTTGCCCGCAACACTATTTCTTACGAGAACGTTGCCCGAAAGGGAAGGTTCAACTCTTGCCCTTACCGATGCTGCACCATGGAGCTCCACTGCTCCTGCCGAACTAATCCCAATCAAAGACTCTTGTATACCCGGATCCGAAAGTGGCATTTCCTTGCCGATGTCCATGAACTGGAGCTTGGTTGCATCTTTATAAACTATGATATGAGGCTGTTCCGTGTATGACTGACCTATGAGGATAGACCTTTCTAGCAAATCATCACATACAACCTTGCAGATGACACTAGCGTTTACTCCATCAACACTAATACTAAGCAACAAGCCTCCCAGTGACTGAACTAAACCATTGCCGAATCCCCTTAATAACGATGGTATATTGTCATGAGCCAAACCTAACTCCCAACTAAGGATTCTTTTACCAGCGTAACCTCACTCCCGAAATCTACGAACGCTTGTTTTACCGCGCCATTTATTTGTACATCCTTCATAAATTTTGAATTTGGAAGAGAGGGAGGATTATGTTCCTGACTGGTTGTGTCAATGCACATAGTTTTTGGTACATTGTCATTTTTCGCAACCCCACTATCCTTTTTAGAGAAACACTTATCCGCGGTATGACCTACTTTATGACACTGTATGCATTTAACTAGCGGCTTAGGACAAAACAAGAAACTATGCCCCCTCTCCTTACAGTTGTAACAGCCTTGGAAGGTGCCGGTTCTGCTACTCAACTTTTGATTGGACTGGGTATGAGTACTAGAGGAATCGGTTTTGTTTTTAACTTGGTTTCGATCGAAAGTTTGGTACGAGTCCTTACTGCTCATCAAGAATTGCAATAACTGATCAGGGTTAGACGAACGTAACGCCAGAGCACCGGATTTTAAGGTTCTGTCACTGATCCCATGAATAATACAATCTACCGCACGTTTATCTACTATATCGCATTGATTAAGTAGCGCTAATTTTTCATAAAAATAAACTTCTATTGGTTCATTATACCTGCTCTTCCTTTTGAGCATCTCCTCCAAGGCCTGGCCATAATTTTGTTCGCAAGGAAAAGCTTTTGCTAATTTCTCCTGCCATTCCGGCCAGGTAAACAAAACTGAATTTAAACCTTCGTACCATGTCTTGGCGAGGCCTTGGAGTTTCTGCATGGCAAAATGAGTCACAGTTTTATCATCCCAACCGTATACACTAGCACATTCATTGACCTTTTTGAGCCAAACATCAATTCTTTGGTTTTTGTGGAGGGGTCGAAATTGGGAAGTATATTCATATGATCAACCTTTTGAAAAGGTCTTGTGTCATGGGTAGACGGTTGAGATGTCAAACTATCCTTTAAACATTTCAAAATATCAACAATATTTCTCTTAGAAACGGAACGACTACGTGACCTTTTAGCATGTCCCGCGACGCCACGACGCTCAGCAGGATGCGCTGCACGTGCCCCAGTCTCTGCCCGTCGGTGGTCCGGAGACGCGTTGCTGCTGCGATGACTGCGACTCGAGTGTCGCCGCGGAGTAGCCCGATGCGAAGTCGTACGTGGCGCGTCATAGCGACTACGACTCCGATTGTTGCTCTCGGCATGTAGAAGTCGCTCCCGCTCTAGCAGCAACTGCCTCTCCAGACTTTTCACCCGCTGACGGCTCGGCTCCAGGTCTCGTCCCAGGATCCGGGAGGGGCTGCGAGTACGTAGCCGGCTACGGCTGCGTTCCCTTCTCCGGCTCCGGCTTCGATGCTCCACCGGATCGGGTGTCTCGAGTCGTCGATCCATGTTATGTCAACTCAACATAAAAAAAAGAAAACAAATTAAGTTTCAATAAATAAAAATAATTTCTGATGCGGGGTATTGAAATCTAGACAGTTAGTTAGGCATAGCAAAAATATAGATAAAAAGAATATGCTTGATTTACAAGGTGTCACAAATTCCTAAATTTCCCGTGTGCAAATGTTATGATACCTAATATGTGCATTTGACTAAACATTCTACATAATATCTGACGGTAAATTAGCCAGGAAGTATCAAATCCAATGCTCACTAATTAATATTTTCCTAACTTGCGCCAGGTAACTACCTACATTATTTGTGGATACCAACTTTTCCAAGAAGTAGGTACTTTCACAAAAGATATTAACACTCACTTACAGAAGAAATAATCCGAATGCCCACCCTGTCTGTACGTACTTAATAACGTAAATTTAAGAAACATTACTTTGCACATAAATATAGGTTAAGATATTACCACGTTGTGATAATGATCACTTTGGTGGATTGACTTTAAGATTTGTCCACGAAATTTTTACGCAGTTGTATATTAATAAAACAGCGAGTAAAACGACTACTAAGAGCTTATAAAATGACTACTTAAGAGCTAAGAAAAATTATATAACTGGGCGTGCACTTACGCGTTGATACTTAACGCTGTCTTGTCACTTCTGAATTATAAACATCACTTGCAGTAAAAAGACTAAGTAATGCAAATATGATTTTATTCACTTTTCACTTATTCACTATTACAACTGTTACTTATTCACTACTACACTTATTTTACTCGGCGCCTCTCTCGAGAGTGTCGCCCAAAATTCCCACACCCTCAAGCCAAACTTTCAACCGCCAAGGTGGGAGAAAACGAATCCCATTGGTTCCCGCCGTTTTGCGCCAACCGGCGGCAACCAATCACAAAAATGACAGTTGATATTCCATTTTAAAATAAAGTTACCAACGTGAACATAAAACATTTGGTTCCCGCCGTTTTGCGCGAACCGGCGGCAACCAATAGCAGAATAACAATTGAGATTCCATTTAAAAAATAAAGTTGCCAACATGAAAATATAAACATAGTGAAATTATAAGGCTAGTTAAATTACAATCCTAACAATTTCAAGAGGTATTATTATTAAAATTATATTTTTTCATTTGTTCTAAAAATGCACTTTCAATGTTAATATTACTGCTCTAGTTGAGAAATTGCAAAAAAAGTTGTTTTTTGTTGCAAGTGTTATTTACATGGAACTTACAGCTAGTAGAAGTTGACAAATAAGTATAAAAATTATTTTCAAAAGACCGATTCAAACGCTAAAATAAAGTATAAAAATAATAATTTTAGTTTGTACAGGTTTGTTGAAGTCAGGTGGGTCTAAATAGAAACGATGAATGCGATGTGTGACGCCTGCCTTCTGATGACACCTGAGAGACACGTTTTTGAATTCGGACAGGCTTAAATAGAAACGATGAAACCGATGCACGAGGCATATATCGGTTCGTCTAACTTCAACAAACGTGTCCAAACTAAAATTATTTTTATACTTTGCAGTGGTGTTTGAAGTCGGTTTTTAGAAAATAATTTTAAGTATTTTAGTGTCAATTTCACAAACGTCGTCGAGTGTTATTTAACCGAGGAATAAATTGGACGTTGTGACAATTTTGTGTTGAATATCGTATTTAGGCTCAGGTAAAGCTTATTTTACGTTAGTGAAATTTAATCACAACACGTCAGACAAAACCACCATCTGAACGCGTGGGTAATTATCAAAAATATAACTTAATCGATTACACTAATCCTAACCTCCGACAATATTTATTCGATTAGAGCGCGATTGCTATGGCAATCCCTTAAACACAACGACCTAGACGCAGGAGCATCTAATAGCCGGATGAGTCTCTGGAAGAGACTGAATTCCTAGATTTTTTTTTTCGGATTGTGTAAGCTGCTGGCCCTACTAGCCGTTACAGCGTCACCGGACTGGAGGGCGAGCGCGAAGCGTCGCCGGGGGGGTGAGCCCTAGGGCTCGATGATATCGGGGGCGTAACGTCTTCCTAAGGGCGCCTCCTGTGAGGCTCGGACCTCGGCTTAGGATGACGTTGGGACGTATGGGGGGGAGTGGCTGGGCTAAGTTAGCCCGTACGCCCCCGTGATCGTGGTAAGGATCCACGCTCGGGAGACGTTAGAAAACGGGGACCTCGTCTTCGCCGGCGAAGACGCTGTGCAGAGGTTGACGATGTGTGTGGCCCTACCTGATAGGGTGCGTTGTCTGTCGTAATCTGGTCGTCAGGGTCGTTAAGGACGTGCTTAGGGCGCCTTTTATCTGGAGGGTCGTTACGATCGGTTAAGTAGTTTGAGGCCTCAACCACTAGTGGGTTGGGGTGTTTGGCAGCTTTCTCAAAATAGGATTTGGAAAGCTGCTTAAAATGTTGAGCTATTGTGGGGAGTTGGAGGTCCCTATGGAGGTCGACATTACGCATGAACCACGGAGCATCCGTGGCCATGCGCATAAACTTGTTTTGGACTACCTGGAGGCTGTTATAAGCGGAGGGGGGGAGGTGTGCAAAGACTACACACGCGTAAGACATGATTGGACGAATGCATGTCTTATATAATGTGACCTTGTGTCTGAGGGACAGCTTGCTCTTAGCGCAGATCATCGTGTAGAGACGACCGAGCACGTACCGAGCCTTGTTACCACTTGTTACGGACTCTGCGTATGTGTGCGGCGAAGCTCATCGTTCTATCAAAGGTACTGAATTCCTAGAGTTAAATCCGGCGTATTTATACTAATAGTTCGGCGTGGCGCCAGTCGGGTGCGCCAGACAGGCGCCTACGCCGTGCAGCAACAATGTGTGAAAATCAGACTCAGGTTATGTTTACAATCACGTTTAATAATTAACTTGTCCAGTTATTAATTCACATCACTTAGAATTACAACGCAACATCAGCTACATATTTAGGTTAGGTCACAATTTTACATTATTCCGCACAAACTACAGAACATTATTACTTCGCGTCAACCGCCGCCATTATTGTCCAGACTCTCATATATCCGCTCCCCGCGCCCGCGTGACGTCACACCGTACTCGTGGCGACATCTCTTTCCTTCACGTAATTTCGCGCGCGTAACAAATGTTTTTATCAAACTACCTTCAATTTCGTAATCAGTTTCAAACATGAAGCTAACAATAGAGTATATGGCATATAGAGTATATGGTATGTTTCTTGATTTTTTGCTATTAATTGGCTAGGTGCATTATTTAAAATGTAATAAAAACATTTTATGATGAAAATTATTATTACTTAAGCATACCTACTTACCCTTCTAAGTACGTATTATATTGTGAAATGCAACTACGGAACCCTACACTGTGTGTTGCTTGACAAGCGATTGGCCATTTATTTAATCGATACAGAAACTTTGCGAGATTATCCCATAAAAGCTTCGGGTTCTAACTCTTCAATCCTGATGCTGTAGGAGTACTGCCCATCTAAACTGTGGGGAAGAGGTATTCTAAGTACGAAGTAAAAGACTGCATCATTAAATTCCAGACCCAAATTCTCAATCCTGATGCTGCAGGGGTTCTGCTCACCTAATCTGTGAGGATTTTTAATAGATACTGTAGGTACCAGGTAAAGACTGTATAATTGAACTCCAGGATCTTACTCCTCAATCCCGATGGTGCAAGGAATTGCACTCCTACACCTCGGCAATAAGAGTAAAAATCCACGCGGACGAAGTCGCGGGCATCAGCTAGTGTATTAATAAAATTTTTTTTTAATTTTTTTTTTATTCGTTCACAAGATAGTCCTTGACTGTGATCTCACCTGATAGTAAGTGACGATGCAGTCTAAGATGGTAGCGGTATAACTTGGATAGGATATTATGGCAGTGTTCAACCCATACCCCTAATCTGTTTCTACACGCCATCGTGCCGGAACGCTAAATTGCTTGGCGGCACGTATTTGACGGTAGGGTGGTAACTAGCTACGGCCAAAGCCTCCCACCAGAAAAAGAAAGGTTTAAAAACTGATACAGCTCGAGTTACGATAAGCATACCCTGTCTACGAACCCTGTGCACGTCAATGACTTACCTACTTCAGTACAATAAATCATAATGCATCATGCTTTAAATTATGACATTTGTTAATCAAGTGATAATCCTTATTATGATAATATGGCACCGTGACATATCATAATCATTGATGATTTGGGAATGTCTCTCTATTGGCTTAGCGAATCTAATCGTGTCATCTTTTTTTTTTCTATAAATATGGATTGCAATTATTGCAACATCATTTCATTGGTAGGAAAGGTAAGCAAAACTTCTTAGTTAATTAATTTTGATTTGTCTAAATAAAATTCTCAGCACAGGATATTATATCTATAACTATACACCTATACATCTTCTATAAGTACATATAAATAAAATTGAAGTGCCTGTAACAGCTAAAAACCAATTTTCAAAATTTTTGTCTGTCTGTTTGTTTATTGCCGCTAATCTCGGGAACGGCTGGACCGATTTTGACGGGACGTTCACTGGTAGCTATTTTTTAACTTTTGAATGAAAAAGGAGAAGGAATTGTGATTTTTAACTATGTTTAATGTATATCGATATCTACGTTTCTAAAGCGATTTGCGTGAATATTTTTTTTGACGATACAAAAACTTTGCGAGATGCTCCCATAAGAACTTTGGATTCCATCTCCTCAATCCTGATGCTGCAGATGTACTGCCCCCCTAAACTGTGGGGATTTAGGAACTGTCGTTTATGAATAGTTATTGTAGGTACCATGTAAAAACTACATCGTTGAATTCCAGGATCCAACTCCTCAGTCCTGATGCTGCAGGGTTCTGCCCACCTAAACTGTGGGGTTTAGGAACTGTCGTTTGTGAATTGAAGAAGCGGACGAAGTGGCGGGCATCCGCTAGTATATTATATTTATCTTAGTAATCTGGTTTTGATACGGAAACTAAAACTAAAAAACTAGTGTTGGAAATGAGAATGTAGGAAAAAATCATTGTTTTTATTTCATTTTTGTTTTTTTTTAGTCGGAAGAATTTCACAATGAAATCTGCTATATTCGCTTGCCTACTGGTTATTGCTGGCGTTTCCGCCCTCCCTCAGGATGTCGGTAAGTAGCTTGCTGCAACTATTGAACTATAATAATTTAAACTTAAGAATTCTTTTTACAAAACACACATCAAACGCCACTACAAAGTACATCAATTGTGCCTTTGAAATTTGAAGAGTTCCCTCGATTGCTCCGGTATCCCATCATCCGATCCTGACCTGATGACTATGGGACCATCTGGAAAGTATAATCTTCCAAACACAAAAAGAATTTTCCAAATCGGTCCAAATTTACGTAGGGGTCGTCGAAATATGCCATTTAGTTTTTAGCCAGTTTGGACAGCTTGAAAAGTTATCTAGATCCCCTGAAACGGTAAGTTCTGCTGAGCTTCTGCTGCTGCTGCACCGACGGTGGTAGTCTTGCCGTTCTTCCGGCCTCCGTTTTTCCAACTAACTATAATGTGGGTGTCTTTAATCAATATTGAATAGGCATCTTCTAGACAAGCGCGCACCATCTTAGGCTGCATTTTCACTTATATCAGGTGATATCGCGGTCAAGCGCTAGTCTATACATTAAAAAAAGTGGTATAATATGGCTTTTGGGAAATGAATAATTTTACTTATTACATACATTAATATTGTTAATATTTTGGTATAAAAAGAGCAACTGCTCTTTTCAGCAGAATCTGCATTCCGAACCGGTGGCAGAGTCTCGACGTGTCATAAAAGTCAGAGGGTGACCTACATGAAATAAATAATTTTAAAGGACATCATCCATTTTGGTCCAAATCTGAAAGTGCCGGTCAAAAAAAGTTTTGCTGTATTTCGTTCTTATAGGTACACAACACACCGGGTACTCAAGCGTGATGGAGTACGGCTTTATTGGGTCCGGTCCATCATCACGAACAGGAAGATTCTGGCGAATAAGCCTGATATCGTGTTGTTGGATCGGGCACAGTCGAGGGTATTTTTAGTGGACATCACCACCGAACATGACGAAAACCTAGTGAGAGTGGAGACAGAAAAACGAAAGTATCTAGATCTGGCTCACGAGGTTTCCGTTGCATGTGGAGTCCATTGATACCATCCCGATCGTTATTTCTGCAAAAGGGGTTGATCCTAGTCAGCCTCGACCACCATCTGAGACAGCTGGCGTTCCGTGGTAGTTCCAGCCAAGATGCACAGCCAAGATGCAGTCTATTTCAACATTATTTCGCAGTAGGTTTGTGTGGAATTTTTTAGGTGTGGTTAGGATCGGAAAGGTAGCGCTTAAAAAATTCCAAAAAAAGTAAAAAATTGACTTAGAAACATTTCATATAGGTACCTATTTAAAAAAATACAGATTTTTAAACTTATTTATTTAAGTTTAAAAATCTGTAAACTAGTGGTTCGCCCCGAACTGAGACCTCGCGATATCCCATAATTCCCAAAAGTTTTAATTATATATTGTAATAATTAACTTTTAACATTAGACGCAATAAAAAAAATAATAGTTGACATAAAACTGTTTTACTGACACAGCGCCATCTATTAGCATTATTGTGAAGCTATTAGCATTTAAAATTAAATAATTTCGTTTCTTTATAACATTTATCTAATTTTAGTATTTGTTGTTCAAGTACAGGATATAACTGAATTTTCAACCAAGTTTCACGTTCTAATATTCAGTAATTCTTGACATATGGCTCAAATTAAAATATCCACTTTGAAAGCCCCCCATTTCGTCAATTTTAAGGGAAAAATTAAAAAAAAAAAAATATTTTTGTACTCTGATCAAAGTCGTCTTTAAAAAGATATATTGCAAGTCTATGTAACGCAACAAACAAAATTTTACTTCAAACACGCTTCTATGACAGCCCCCCTGAAATAAAGCTTTTTATATATTTTTATACAATGTTCGGCTGAAGGCCATCAGTTTACATATTATATTTAAATTTGAAGTAATTACGTTCAGTAATTCAGAAGTTATAGGGCTCTGACAGACATTTGGACGTACACACTTCTCTGTCCAGTACAGACAAGCGCCCTAGTTGACTCAGAGAACTCGCTTCGCTCGTTTTTTGGGCCAGCGCTTTCAGATTTGGACCAAAAATGTATGAATCGCGGAGGATCTCCTTTGAATTTGAATTTTGAATTTTAAATTCCATACTAATCTTTTTTCAGCCCCTTCACAAGAGCGTGTTGCTGACATATGGCTCAAGAATGCCGTTGAGGTGCTCAAACGCTGGATAGTAGCAAACGGATACGATCCTCTTATCATTGAGAAATATGATATCGACTACGTTATTATTGAAGGGTAAGATACGATAACTATTAAAATAATATGTTAAAATATGTTGATATTTACTTAATAATAAATTAGTAATTAATTTGACTTATTTATAATTTTATTAGTGAAGATTAATACTTTTTTCTGAATTTAATTAAAAAAAAAACTTTGATAATTTGTATTTACTTCGTGTTTACTTTCTAGGCTAGTTCAAGTCTTAGGTTATGTCAAAGACCTAAGATTGGATGGCGCTAGCCAAATCTTCCTTAACAGCGTCCACTTCAACCTCGTTTTAGGCAGACTAGACTTCGATATTGTCGTCCCCCGAGTGGGTTTAGTCGTTGGTAAGTATATTTGAATACTATTTAACTTCTACATTCACTTTTCATTGTCAAATGGACGTTTTTAATAGTCATCTTTTTAAAAAAAGATTTCCGCAAATCAGTTTAGAAATCATGGAGATATCCAAATACATACGTAGAAAAACACAATTGCTTCTCCTCCTTTTTGGTTAAAAAAACTTGGTTAAAAAGTAGTCTATGTTACTCCCGATAACATCAGCTATCTACCAGTGAAAGTTCCGTCAAAATCGGTCCAGTTGGAAAAAAGTAGATCGACAACTGTAACGTGTCGCTGCTAGATGTGCTACAAAACTGATTGGAAAAATAGATACATATCACAAATTTCGTGGCTGACGTATGATTCCGCCGTGGTGTAACGGTTAACACACTCAGGGCGCGATTCCCAGAGAGATGTGGGTTCGAATCCCGCCGGCCTTGGAATTTTCGATATCTATACTATCTATACTATTATAATAAAGAGAGAGCGCGAATTTTGTGAGTTTGTATGTATGTCCGGAGCAAACTTTGGAACCACCGCACCTATTTCAAAAATTCTTTCACCATTTTAAAGGCACATTATTCCAGATGGTTATAGGCTCTATATTTTTCACATAAATGTATTATGGCTAGATATTATGTGCAAATTTGTTAAAGAAGTCGGAAATTTTTTTGACTCTTAAACGTTTTCAAGGCGTGCGCTGGGTCATATACCTACTCATATATTGTTATTTGATGAAAATGATGTATGGGCGAACCTCTTAAAGAGTTCTAAAAAAAGGTCCGCGATAGCATATATCTATCTTCTAAGGATAACTTACAGTAACCATTTGTATCTTTCAAATTTTGATTAAAAATAATGAATTATTTTCGAAGCTTCTTTAACCGATGTGATGTCAATCTATATCTAAATAAATATATTTAATGTCGTAAGTATTTAATTTAGAACATATTTGCCCTTTACACTATACAATTAAAATTAATATCTTAGGAGTTATCGGAAAATGAATATTTTCGTGCGACAAAATAATAAAATGGTGCCAGCCGGCGCGGCGGGGCATGATGGCGGGTATGGGCGCAGAGAGATTCCTGTGGTTCCTGTGGTGATCTTATTTACAATCGTCTCCTCCCGTAAAACAAATATTTAATTTTTCAACCCGGACGAAGTCGGTGCGGGCTTCTAGTGTATTTATAAATCTATTAGGATATTTCCTGTAAGTGTAGGTTAACACTTCAATAAAAATAAAAAAAAGATACTTTTATATCATACTTGCTCAGTAACTAGGGATTACTATGGTGGAAAGTCTCTTGTAAGTTGGTGTTTGCAATTCAAGGCAACATTACGTCGCACTATGCTTTAATTGTAATGTTCACTTTACAGTTCAAGCTATGCAAAACTCCTTGGTAAACAATCTCTTTTCTTATAAAATGGTAAGAAAACTTTTTACTGAAAAAAAAAAAACACTGAACATGGCGGCATTTAATTTCCATACATTTCAAACTATGCAAAACTCCTTGAAACTCAGAGCCGTAAAAAAAATGGAAAACTATTTACGAAAAAAAAATGGAAATGGCGGCATTTCATTTGATCTGAAAGTTTGTGAAGTTTGTTCGTAAAGGGATTTACAATAATGTCAAGCACTTCATCAGATGATGATAAAGGAGGAGAGCCTGATTTTTGTTTGCTTGAAGCAGAACAAATGATGCAAAACCTTTTGCCGGATAAGTCCAAAGTTACCTCGCAAGAATGATATAAAGTAGAATGCTTACCTCGGTTGCAAGTAGCTATTACACCCTCGAACTATATTCACCCTCGCTCGCTGCGCTCGCTCGTGTGACTAAATATCTCGGGTGCACGCGATCCATTAGCGCCCTATGCGAGCTGCGCTCGCACTGGCGCCAAATTGGATCTTGTTCTGTAATAGCTTACTTACGTCCCTTGTGTAACAATCTACTATTACTTTTAACAGATGTAACTCTACCATTCGTAATGTCGCAAGTTAAAATAGATTGCCCTAGCCCCTAGCACGCGATGTTACGCGATTGACGTGCGTAGCATAAGACGCTGCTAAATGCTTTTCATTTCAGACACTTCAGTATTATTTATTTGTATAGAGACAGAGGTGTCAAACTGCGTTTTAAGTGGATGTTATTTTTGGAGATTTCTGTTTTCAGCCTTGCGTTCCATCGTCTTTCTAGTGTTTAAGTATTGACCTTTTATAATTTATTTAATAGTTAATTAATAATTAGTGTCTTCTTTAAGGTGAATATGTAGCTGAAGGTCGCTATGGAGCTAGTGGAGGAAAGGGTGAATTATCTGGCAGGTAACTAGTCCAATTACCTTCATTACGCTCATCTAATAATTGATATAAAGAGCAGCGGTAGGTTAGGACTGCGGTTGCGGTCTCCTATTCGGGGGGTCGCAGGTTCGATCCCGGGCAGGCAACTCTAACTTTTCGGAGTTATCTGCGTTAAAACAATTGAACATCACACATGCTTCACAAAACAACGTGAGTAAACCTGCACGCCAGAGTTCCCCATAATATTCTCAAGGGTGTGTGAAGTCTATCAAGTGTGAAGTTTATACTGAATTTGTGACTTCAAATCAATACAGTCAAGGTTCATTTTACTTTGACGCTAATGCCATCGAATACGAATATGATCAATCAGATTAAATCATATAGTAACCCTACTGAAGTATTTAACCGACGTAACAATATGTAACTATTTATATTACAGTGTATTAGTTTGGGATATTCGTCTTATCGGTGATGTGCTCCTGCGCTTGGACCCCGGCCCGCTCGTGACCATTGTTAACATCAACTTGGACTTTACCATTCGTAAAATTGAGGTAAAAATCCCGTCTGTATTTTCAGGGTATACAGGGTGTCCCACGGCATAGGGTGCCTTGGTTACCCTTCGTATCCGAAAAGTAACCAACGGCACCCTATTACTAAGCCTCCGCTCTGCATCCTTCCGTTGGTCTGTCTGTCAGCGGGCTATATCTCATGATAATAGGTAGAATCAGAGAATGTGTATTTCTGTTGCAGCTATAACAAACAATAATAAAATAAAAATCCTATTATCCTACTAATATTATAAAGTTTTTATGTGTATGAGTGTGTGTGTGTGTTTGTAACTCTCACTCAATCACGTCCCAACGACTGAACCGACTTGAATAACATATAGGCTACTTTTTAACCCGGGAAATAAGAGATTTTCTGCGGAGATAAAAAATCATCTAGTAAATTATAAATTAAAGATTTTGCGGACTGAATCTGCTGTACATGTATTCTGTGGCCACATTAAATAATTTTGTTCCTTAGAGGATAGGAAGACATTAATTACTTTTCAACACACTTGCTCATAAAGTGGCTCTAATTTCACCGCAATTAGGCACATAATGACACCTATATTCAAACTGTGACTTTTTCATTGCTATTATTCACAAGTGAGTTAATTCATAAGAAATTCTGCCAAGAATATATTCAGAGTTCAAACAGTTTTACGGTAGTACAATGTTTACATTTTTCAGGCTGACTTCGAAGCTAGTTGGCAGAGCCTGGGCAGCGCAGAAGCGGTTGACGTCTCTGAAACTGTCAACAATGTGTTGAACGTGAGAGTTTCTGAATGGCTTATTGTTTACAAGGTAATGTCTACCAAACTTTTTTTCCTGATACTAAAGTGATGTTGTGGTGGTGGTGGTGGTGCTTGTGGTGTGGTGGTGGTGTGGTGTGGTGTGGTGGTGGTGTGGTGTGGTGTGGTAGTGGTGGTGATCGTCCTTTCACCCGACTAAGGCAAAGCCAAAAGGAAAGGTTATGAGTCAGTCTATGTATGTACATAACTATTTACGAATGTTCCATCGTAGTGAAAAATTACTGAGCCGATTTTGATGAATGAGATGTCAGTCGATTAAAAAAAAAATTCAAAATTATTTATTTCATGTAGTCCAAACTTGTAGCTCTTATGATACATCGATACTCTACCACCGGTTTGGAATGCAGATTCTGCTGAGAAGAGCCGGCAAGAAACTCACCAGTTGGTCTTTTCATAACAAAGTAATAGAATATTAATGTGTAGCTACGTAATATTACAATGTAATAAGTTATTACACTACCTTGTGGACAGCTGGATGCCAAGCCGATTGATTCCATGCAACTTTGATATGACAGTTCGAGTGATATAGGTTGCATTTTACACAAACAAAATCAATATGATAGATTTCTTGCAATTCACGAGGGCGCGTGGCTCATGGTTGTGTGTGTGTCGTACCTATATAAGTGGGAGCGAGAGCTTGTTCGCGCCTGACCGCTCCCACTTAGGCTCCGCACAGGCACACACTTACGCAATGTAACCACAAGTAAAACTTACGCGCCCTCGTGCGTGGAAAGAACTTATACGTCCAAGTTTGTTTAGTAGGGTTACAGTTTTAACATTATTTTCTTGTGTTATAGAAAGAAATCGAAACTCTCATGGGTGAAGCAATCAGAAATGCCGTCAACAGATGGTGGTGAACAGACTCGAAGATTCAAAACATTGTTATCTGATTGTTTTTGACTTACCGTTAAAAATATATTGTTTATTTTATTTAAAAAAAACATTCAATTCAACCTTATCTTTTTCATTTGTACCACTTCCTAAACCAGTCTTGTGATCCTACTAATTACACTAAAGGCGAAAGTTTATATATGTGTGTGTTTGTTACTCCTTCACACTTTAATGAACGAACCTAAGCTCATACCCACGATTAACATATAGGCTACAATTTATCCCGGAAAATTAAGGAGTTCTCGCGGGAATTAAAATGCGGGCATCGTCTAGACTTTAGTCCTACTAATATTATATTTATAATATTATCATATTATAAATGCGTAAGGTTGGATGTATGAATGGATGTTTGTTACTCAATCACGCCGTGACGACTGAACCGATTTGGCTGTTTGCTACTTTTTATTCCGGAAAATAACAGAGTTCCCACGAGAATTAGAAAAGCTCAGTCCACTCGAACGAAGTAGCGGGCATCGAATAGTAAAAAGTAATTTGAAGCCAACGGCCATGGAACTAGAGTAATCTATCTGTGAAAATGTTTCTTCAAACATTCCCTCCGCGTGACAATCTTTCTGACGTAACCTCCGATTTACTTTAGCGCTCTTATTTAAATGCTCTTTCGTAAATCCAAGGAAAGAATAAACGGTCAAATGCGTGTCAGGCTAGGCGCAATGTAAGGTTTCGCAGATAATAAAAGTCATATACATACCTACTTTGCACGAAATAAACATAAACTGCACATGTCTAGAACAAAAACATATTATGGTGCGAAAACTGTACAATTTAAGGGAACACTACTATAATATAATAGTATGCCTCAAGAGATTGTTACTGAAAAGTCATTTATAACATTAAAAAAAAACTTAGAATGTATTTTCAGAACACCTGTGTCTAGGAATTCGTCTTTTTATTATAAGGAGTCACCATTTTTGTTTTCATATGATTGTACATTTTATATTAATTTTATAGCCTTAAGCTCTCTATAAGTGCGCAAATTGTTCTTTGAAAGTAAAATCTTTAAACTCTCTAAAAATAATTTCGTACAGTGTGACAATTGCAATTGCCTCTGATGGCCGAAACTCACTCGTTATTGGCTTAAATACATCGTTGCAGCGAGAAAGCCAAAAAATATAAATTCAGCCAATCACCACAACAGCTGTAGCAATGATTGACGCAGCTTTTACAGAATCTGGACGTTTTTTTTAAGAATATTTGCCAAGCTGAACTCGACTTATATTCTCCTCTCCCCTCCAAATAAGCGAAAAGCTGTGTTAAGAGTGGATACGACAATAGTGCAAGAGGTGGGGCTCGAACCTGCAACCTTTCAGTTTTTAGTCCGCACCTTTATCCTTTGGGATTTTGAGGACATTGGACATTAATGAGTAACCAAAATTTTCCATGCAATTTTGTAATCAAAGGATTAGAGCCCTTTGTTTTATTATTTGTGTTTATCATACTAATAATAAAGTAATCAGCACCCAGTTCGTTCACCAGATTTAATCGTAGATTTTGTGCACTATAAATACAAAATGCAACAACCACTTAATGCAATACTCCGAGAAACAAATAGGGTAAGTAAGTCTTATATATGAGTATTATGTTAAATATTTAAAAACCAATTGCTGTTCATTAGTCTCGCTAAATCTCAAAAACGGTTGATTTGAATATTTTTTAAAATATAAAAAGAACTCAAAGGAACAGCTGTAAAATGGAAAAATTCAAAATTGGTAATTTTGGATGTGTGGTGCGGTAGATAAAAGCTAGTCTATTATGAAATTTGTAGCGAGTAGTGATTCGAAAATCTGTAATAAGGGCTTAGAGACTCGACCACGTCTGCAGTCTGCACTGAAATAAAAGTTGAAAACATCTTTTTGTTTCAGTTTTAAGTCATTCAAAATGAGGGCTCTAATTTTAGCTTGTTTTTTGATCGTCGCTGGTGTATCCGCACTTCCGGAATTTGATATCGGTGAGTAAAGTTCATATTAATATTGATTAATGATTTTTTTTTATTCGATGACAAGATAGTCCTCGACTGGATCTGATGGTAAGTGATGATGCAGTCTAAGACTCATAAAAAAAATCAATTTGAGTTAGTTATTTTATGCAAACCTAATGTACTTTTTTCGTAGCTCCTACTCAAGAGCGCATTGTAGACTTATGGCTCATACGCCATATCGAGCGAATCAGGCACTGGACTAGAGAAAGAGGATTGGACCCTGTAGACATTAAGAAAAAAGAATGCGAACGTGAATGGATTCATGGGTATGTACATACAGAGTTATTTACCTACTGTTACTAATTTCGTATTAGAATTTTATGCCATATTTCCCATGCTCTAACATGCACAATTAATATTGTCGGTCTACCGGTAGGTATATATTATACAGTTCATATCTAATGTAGATATTTCTGAGAAGTCGGGACCAAATCATCTGCAGTTAAACATGTTGACCACTGGACCAACGAGGCAGTTAACATATCTAGTACATTATTTATCGAAACCTAGGATATATTTTTTTTATTCAATGACAAGATAGTCCTTGGTTATGACCGCACCTGATGATAAGTGACGATGCAGTCTAAGATTGTAGCGGACTAACTTGGAAGGGGTATGGTAGTGTAAATTCAACTCACACTCCTAATCTGTTTCTACACGCCATCGTGCCGGAGCGCTAAATCGCTTGGCGGCACGGCTTTGACGGTAGGGTGGTAACTAGCTACGGCCAAAGTCTCCCACCGGACGAAATAATTCCAATATAATTAATTCCTCCATTACTTTATTTGAAAATATTTGACGCGTGTTGTTTTTCTACAATACATCGTTGCTGCAATTTATTTGTAGATTGGTTAAAGTCAAAGCATTTATCGAATCACTGAAAATCGATGGTCTTAGCAATATTGTTATCAAGGACTGTCAATACAACATCATCTTTGGTAGACTCGTCTTTGAAATTGTGATGCCAGAAATCCGTCTCGAGGGTAAGCGATTTATTGATTAATACTTCATTTTCCAGGATAAAAAGTAGCTTATTCCAGTTTTTAATCTCTGTGCCAAATTTCAGCCAAATCGGTTTAGTCGTAGCGGCGTGATTGAGTAACAAACATCCATCCATCCATCCTTCCATACATATATTATATTAAATAGGATAAGTTTTAGTTAAGCTATGGACTTCATGAGAAGACATCACTCAGCGGGCGATGAAGGGATTCTAAAAAACCAACTCTACGCGAGCAGAAGCAAGTTTTTAAGATTCTTATTTGGCGGCGCATAAGCCGCCAAATCTTAATCATAAATTTATTTGAACTTCTGTGTTTGTTGTTTTATGTTTACTTAAGAAATATTGGTTATATTATACAAATATACCTATTATAAATTTAAACTATACTTATTTAAAACTTTTTTGCAGGTAATTATCGTATACGAGGAAACATTGGAGACAGAGGGGGTGAACTTTCGTCAGTAGGCAGGTAAACAATTCTTTTAATTCTTATTTCATCAAAGTATGCCATAGTCACATTGATATTCAGAAAAATGTAATAACAAGTGTAAATTGAAAATTTAAAACATGTGAAATTTAAAAAAAATATGTTATTCGCCATTTTGTAGTGGCGGCCATCTTGGATTTGAAATTTATCATAGTGTATAGTATTCTACTAGTCAAGCCCTTTCATTTGATACCCATATTGAGGGAGTTGTGAAAAATATGTAATCCGCCATTTTGTGGTTGCGGCGGCCATCTTGGGCGGATTTTCATCAAACATAGCTAAGAATACTTCCGACTAATCCACCTTTCAAACAAAAAAACAAAATCAAAATCTGTTCATCCGTTCAGACGCACGCGCACACACACACACAAACTTAGGCCAAATAATTAAGTTGGTCATTCAAAGGGGCAATGCGGCCATCACCTTGGATACCGTGTATTAGGGCGCGAACACTTCAAAGATGCCTCGCGGTCGCGGTCGCTGCTCGATACCTCGATGTCGATATCTGGATGTTTTACATAGATGTCGGTGCGAACATGCCGATTCAGTCGCACCTGGATGCTTAGTTCAAATGCTCACTAAACGCTAAAGTAATATTCTTCCATTCCTTGGCTAAAATATATATTTTTTTATTCGATGACATGATAGCCCATGACTGCCATCTCACCTGATGGTAAGTGACGATGCAGTCTAAGATGGTAGCGGGCTAACTTGGAAGGGGTATAGCAGTGTAAATTCAACCCTAATCGGTTTCTATACGCCATCGTGCCGGAACGCTAAATCGCTTGGCGGCACGTCTTTGACGTTAGGGTGGTAACTAGCCACGGCCAAAGCCTCCCACCAGGCTGGCCTGGTCTGGATCAGAAACAATTTAGAAATTATAAATTCCTAAATTGCCCCCGCCGGGAATCGAACCTGAGTCCTCCCAGTTATAAGACCACAGCGCTCACCAGTGCGCCAGGGAGGCCGTAAATCTGTTGTGGTGGTTTTTATGCCGCTTATCCCACAGGGCAGGAATATTAAAAATTAAATCTATTAGCGCCTCCTTTTCCATTATTTAAATAAAATAAAAAATGAACCATAATGAATAATAATATTATAATAATATGTACCAATTTTACGAGTAGTTTAGTTATAAAAGAGTTGTGCAAATATAATATAATATTTATTTTAATGAATAATTTTCTAAACAAGTACCTAAGTCTATTATAATAATTCTTATTCTAAGTTTATTGGCACAAATCTTATAGAGCTTTGAAAACCATAATTTATAAAAAAATCATAAAATAATACATCATATAATTAATATTTGAAACGCTATACCTACATTGTATTTATTTTATTAAATTAAAATGAATTCGAGGCCTAAAGTAAACGACGGCGGGAGTCCTTGAGAGGGCGAACCGATTCGACCAATCACAAGCCAGAGCACATCGATGCTTGCAGTCGACCGCGATGTAAAAACAAAATATTTTGTTTTCGCGTAGGCATCGAGGTAAACATCGATGTGAACCGCGATGTATCGCAGTGAGGTATCGTTCGGCATGTTCGCGCTCGTCTGTTTGCATACATTTGTTTTACATGGAGGTGGCATCGAGGTAGCGAGCTAAACCGCGACCGCGAGGTATCGCAGTGAGGCATCCTTGGCTTGTTCGCGCCCTTACTGCAGTGTGATCAAAAAGGTTTTGTTACGTTTATTGAATTTAAACTTTATTTACATTTTTATTAATATTTTATTTTTGTTTTACCACAGGCTAGTAGTCACCAAGATTCGAATTAGAGGTGACGCTATTCTCATCTTGGAATCAGGCGCTGTCACGGTTCTTAACATTAATGTGAACTTTAGCGTGGGGAGCATTGAAGTAAAAATCTTTTATTTTTATTTTATTAACTAAATAACTTTTGCCACAACTCATATTATTCTGTGTGTTGTAAGTTTTGAAAAAAAACCATAAATTATATTATATTGACCACAGAATATTGACGTGCAATATCGCGTTAGTTGTATTAGAAATAAGCTTCACGAGACAATTTCAAATATCTTTATATGCTGAAACCTGTGGCTGAACCGATCTTGGCGAAATGGAAGTGTTGGCACAAAGATAATCTTCATCCTGGAGATATTATTTGTATTCTTTTCATCACGGGAACTCTACAAAATTTTTAAAGACCTGAATCCAAGACTAATTAATAAATAATTAATTGGAGGGGATAGGATGATATTAGTTAACTTCAGGTTGGCTAATATTCTTTAAAAAAAAATGAAAACAAGCGCCTGTCTGTATAACAGTTCCGGCTCTGTTAGAAGGCCATTCAAATGCTGTAAACTACAGACCGCCTTCTAACTCTGCTCAGACTCAAGACAGAGTTAAAACGAGACAGATTCATGTCAAAATATATTTGTGTCTCGTTTAAATCTTAATAATAATATAATATAATAATTTTTATTTATTCGAGGTAAAAACCCATTGTATATATATACAAAATAAAGTTAAAAATTTTAAAAGTTAAGTTAAATTAACTTAAATAAAAATAAATTAAATAAAATTAAATATACAATCAATAATTCGCACTGCACACAAAAGGTGTGCAGAGTACCGTCACAATCATTTCTTGTTTGGATCTCGATGTGTCGAGATCCAATGCGCCATCATCGGACTGCGCAAGTCCTGCCCTACTACCCGTAGAATACTGTTATCAGACTTAAGCTCTATAGATCTCAGCATGGGCCTTATGATTCGAAAGCGCTTTGTAAAAGTTTAGTCAAATAAAAGCAATAAAAAAACTTTTCTTTTCTATAATATTCTATGTGAATTTCAGTCACACGAGAAAGTACTATGGAGATGCCGTGGATGTCTGGTACCCAAGGATATATCAGACCGCGTGAACCTCTGGTTTAACTTGAAGTTACCTCTTTACCTCGATACTTACCGGGTGAGTATGATCTGACGCCTTAAATGTATGGTAGGCTTTAGCAATCAGAAATACGTGCAGATAATTTTTTGTTTCAAGATATTAACATACATTTTTCTATTTTAGAATG
Organism: Hipparchia sbordonii; assembly: GCA_038048805.1. NCBI lineage: Eukaryota > Metazoa > Arthropoda > Insecta > Lepidoptera > Nymphalidae > Hipparchia > Hipparchia sbordonii. The sequence continues at coordinate 13,598,244 of CM076099.1, read as the reverse complement.
AAATTAACACCATTCTCGGAGAAGCAATCAGACATCTCGTTAATAACTGGCCGTGGTAAATGGAGTTACATATATTTTTCAGCAAATTCGAGCTGGATATACTTTACTCAAAGTGCATATATGATTTACTGTACGATGTTACATTATATAATACATAACCTATATTATTTTACTAGCTGATGCCTGAAAATTCGTATGGATTGAAGTTTTTGATTCCCGCGGGAACTCTCTTGTTTTCCGGGATAAAAAGTACTCTATGTGTTATTCCAGACTGTAAGCTATCCTTGGTGCCCAGCCAAATCGATCCATCCACTTAATAGGATTGGAATAATAAAATAAAACATATTAATATTTTTATAAATACCTCTTTCTTTCACCTTGCTAGTGTCAGCATTTTGGGCATGAAGGGTGACGTTGCATGATATATAAAAGTATATACAGGGCGTCCCACGGCTATGCCACATGGAGGGGAAGTACCTTAAATATTGTAGATGGAACATTTTACTGAAAGAAGACTTCATTTTAATTTAAAAAACAATTTAAACTGCATTCATAGATTTTTAAATAATTGCCTGGTTGAACCGGGACTCGAACCCGCTATATGAGAAAAAAAATTAACCTGTATCTTTATCATACCGATCGGAAGGCTTCATCGTAAGGATTTTTTTTTGTTAAATAACATAGCATGAGAAATAAAAGGAAGACCATGAATTTTAGCCTTTGATGTAAAATTTTGTTCAGAAAAATGAAAAGCTGACATTGGCGTATCGACATACAACTGACATGAACTATTACTAATGAGTACCCACTTGAGAAGTACGCATCATTTCCCGATCCTTACTATCCTTACTAATCCTTACTTATATTACCTATAAATGCGAAAGTGTGTGTGTGTTTGTTTGTTGATTTATTGGTTTGTCCTTCAATCCCGCTGCAACAGTTTGCAGCGGGATTGAAGGACATGTCGATACGCCAATGTCAGCTTTTCATTTTTCTGAACAAAATTTTCATCAAAGGCTAAAATTCATGGTCTTCCTTTTATTTCTCATGCTATGTTATTTAACAAAAAATAATCCTTATGATGAAGCCTTCCGATCGTTATGATAAAGATACAAGTTAATTTTTTTTCTCGTATAGCGGGTTCGAGTCCCGGTTCAACCAGGCAATTATTTAAAAATCTATGAATGCAGTTTAAATTGTTTTTTAAATTAAAATGAAGTCTTCTTTCAGTAAAATGTTCCATCTACAAAATTTAAGGTACTTCCCCTCCATGTGGCATAGCCGTGGGACACCCTGTATACCTTTTATGTTTTATTATGTAATAAATTAGCAAATATAATATTTTTGAGATTTAATACAATATTTTATGCTATACCTACTTTGTTTTATTTACATCTTCTTTATACTCTAGTACCATTTTACCATTTTACACATTTTAGTGAAGTAATGAGTAAAAACAATATGCACATTGGGGTTAGTATAAGATCTAATTCCATTGATCGTATTTGTATACTATGACATTAGCGTCAAAGTAAAAGTAGGAGTGGGTACGACAAAAGCGCAACGGGAGGGGTTCGAACCTGCGACCTTTCAGTTTTCAGTCCGCACCTTTAACCGTTGGGCTATTGAGGACTAAATACTACTAAAGACTAATAAACTTTTATGCATAGAAGTTGCCTATAGACGGTTGTCGGCATTTTACAATTAAACCTGTATAATCGTCTACCTGTCTGCGAAAATTCTAACAAAATGAGTTCAGCCGTTCCATAAATGAGCCTGGACAAACAGTCAATAGTTTTAAAATTGCGTGTTTGGCTTTTAATAATTGTCCGACCTATTAATAACTAAATATATAAAAGGCAAAGGTGACTGACTGACTGACTGACTGACTGACTGACTGACTGATCTATCAACGCACAGCTCTAACCACTGGACCGATCGAGCTGAAATTTGGCATACAGGTAGCTGTTAGGACGTAGACATCCGCTAAGAAAGGATTTTGGAAAATTTCAACCGCAAGAGGGTTAAATAGGGGGTTAAAAAATCGAACCTAACGTGAGCGAAGCCGCGGGTTAAAGCTAGTTATTTATAATCCGTTTCGGGGTAATTTTTATGGACATTCTGTATCATGTTCGATAAAAAGTAATAATTAATTGATTACGATTCGCGATTGTTTTCAATCAAATCAAATAACACTCTATTTTCAGAGTGTTAATACGTTTTGTTATTTTTGAACGTTAATTAATTATAATTCGCCTTGTTAACGGTAAGCCCCTTATCTCTTCACCTATTGATAAAGTAGTAAAAAAGGTATATTATTTACGTGTATGAAAAAATTAGTCAAAGTGTCGATTCTTCTTCTTTTTATCAACCGGAGAGGAGTCTATTCTATTGCTGGACATAGGTTTCTTGCATAGATTTCCACATGCCTAGGTCTTGCGTCGGCTGTATCCAACAGCTTCCCGCGACTCGTTTGATCGTGATGGTGACAGTCTGTTGGATTCTCATGATTCAGGATATATTTATTTTATAACAAATACTTTAACAGAAGGTTCTCGCTGAAATTATTATAAACTCCAAAACTAATAAATTAATTAATAAATATAATTTGTAGTAAGTAGTTTTACTTATTTTTTATATTTAATGGTTCATCATTATTCTAAAAAAAACTATATATATTTGCAATGAAAAAAAGAATTAAAATAGTTCTTTAAAATTTTTTTTTAGATATCAAAATGCGAACACTATTGCTGTTCGTTGCCGCCATAGGCTTTGTGACTGCGGGACCTTTAGCTTCCCAACAAAATGTAGATTGGGAGCCAATAGAAGCAGGTAAGTCAACGCAATATCAAAAGAAAACTTCTTCGTTAGTCTAGTTTAAAAAAAAAAAACAAATCTAAAGTTTATTTTATGAAGGCCAACCTGGGGGGTTCCTTTTCCAATAACAAAACGATGGTTAGAGTCTCCAAGGGACAGACCTAAATGGTAAAAACTTGGGGAGGCCTGATCCTTATAAAATAATCCTTACTAATCCTTACTAATATTATAAATGCGAAAGTGTGTTTGTTTGTTGGTTTGTCCTCCAATCACGCTACAAAAAAGCTACGAATCGACGTGATTTTTTTGTATGGCTATAGTTGAGGACTTGGAGAGTGACATAGGCTATTTTTTATACCGGAAAATCAAAGAGTTCCCGCGGGTTTCTATGAACTAAATCCATGCGGACGAAGACGCGAGCATCAGCTAGTTAGATTAATAAAATTTAACTGTAACTAGCAAGGAAATAAAGGCTTATAAATAAAGGCCAACCTGTGGCTCATATGACACGTCGAGACTCTACCAGTGTTTAACATGTTCTAATTTTTTATTTTTTATTGAAGTGTTAAAAAAAGTAGATACATATCACTAATTTCGTGGCTGACGTATGGTTCGGCCGTGGTGTAGCGGTAAACACACTCGGGCGCGATTCCCAGAGAGACGTGGGTTCGAATCCCGCCGGCCTCGGAATTTTTGATATGTATTTATAAATCTATTAGGTTTAACATGTTTGCCTGCCGATGACGAAGTGAACATAACTCATGTCATATCATTATTTATCACAATTTACCTATTAATCATTCAATACAAATGCATAATCTTTATACCATACCAAATGATCGATGAACATGATTTGCGATGTGATTTAGACGCAAAACTGATCAAATATTGTTTTGTTGGAAGCATAGCTGATGCTCGCGACTTCGTCCGCGTGGATTTAGTTTTTAAAATCCTGCGGGAACACTTTGATTTTCCGGTATAAAAAGTAGCTTATGTTAATCCTTAAATTTGGCGGGATATAAAGCCTATGTTCCTCCATGCAAAAAATCACGTCGATCAGTAGCTTTGTTGCAGCGTGATTGAGGGACAAGCCAACAAACACACTTTCGCATTTATAATATTAGTAAGAATAGTAAGGATATTAAATTGTTATTACTACTATCATACGTTATACTCTACGCACCTTTTTTTTTAATATATGTAATATAATTTATGTAATACATAAGTCACTACAGTCTCCGGTTCCTATCATCATAATATTATATCTGTAATCCGCAGGTGTTATTAACTTATCTTAACTTTGTAAATTGTCAAAAAATTATATGTTCTTTTTTTTTGACAACTAATGACGTTGCTACGTTACTTATCGAGATAGTCATAGTAACTTCTGTTAAGAGACTTATTCTTATATATTATGTAACTTTGAAACTTTATTTATCTCTTACTTTGAAATGATTGCCTTCCAATTTATAAATAAACATATTATTTTCATTGTTAATTATATCAGCTGCTGGCGAAAGAAATGGACCAATAGAGTCGGCCATTTTGAATTTATTGGAGAGTCTCAGGAAGTTGATGATCAGCGGCACTGACACGATTCCCCCGCTGGACCCCCTAGTGGTGGGAAGGATTCATTTGGATGATCAAACTCTGCCTTTACCGGGGTAAGCTGCTAATATGCTATGAAATGAACCCTAACTACCTACTAGGTACCCTACTCGCACGAAACGCTTTAGTTCAACGTTTCTGAAACAAACCGCTAAGATGTGGAAGGCCCGTCCGGCGTTCGTGTTTCCTACCAAGTATAATTATTTTACTATCTTCAAGGCAAGAGTGAATAGGCATTTTCTAGGCTAGCGCGCTCCGGACTAGACCTCATCAGTGTTTTTCATTATTGATTGTCGTTAGGCGTAATTCTATCGCAAATCGTACTAATATTATAAATGTGAAAATTTGGATGTATGAAGAGTGGATGGATGGATGTTTGTTACTTAATCACGCCGCAACGACTGAACAGATTTAGCTGTAATTTGGCATAGAGATACATTATGGTCTGGAACAACATATATAGGCTACTTTTTATCCCGAAAAATAGAAGAGCTCCCGCGGGAACAGAAAAACCTCAATCCACGCGAACGAAGTCGCGGGCATTAGCTAGTAAAAAAATAAAAAATAATATTATTAAGTCGAAGGTGTGTTTGTTTGTTGGTTTGAAACAACAGAGCAACAAATCGACGTAATATTTTCTAAGGGTATAGTTGAGGTCCTGGAGAGTGACGTAGGTTATCCCGGAAAACAAGGGGTCCCATGGGATTTTAAAAGCCAAACTCCATGCGGACGAGGTCGCAGGCAAAAACTAGTTTAAAAAAACCGCTGATTCATGTTGTGCTTTATGTTTTAGGGCATTCATTACAATGGAAGATATGATCGTGAGAGGAGTCAGTACATTCCGCGTGGACAACATCCGGCTATCAACTGCATCTATACTGCCTCTGCGCCAAAGACTAGACCTCGATGTGGTGGTGCCAGCAGTTAGAGTTGAAACAAGTAAGGTTTTTTCTTTTCTTTTTATAAAGAATATTATAAAAAGAATTCTCCTCTCCTTGGCAAATAAGCTAAAAGCTTGTGCTAAGTGTAGGTACAACAACAGTGCAGTGAAGCAATCAAATTGACTCTTTAAAGAAGGAAAGATATTCGACTTATCGAATATCTTTCTCTATTCTCGTTCCTTACGCTGGAGGGCCTGAAATAAAATTTACTTATGTTTTGCTGTTGTGCTGAAAACTAAAAGATTTTTTTTTTCAGGTGGCTATGACCTGTTCTTGAGAGTTTTTGGTGGTGATATTTATGGAAAAGGTGACATGAAGTAAGTTTAATTCATACTTGCCATAGTTGCCATGACCTAAGAATAATTTCCGTCTGTCAAAACTTCGCCCACGGTGGCCAACCTCAACGATGGCGAATTCTAAAATACACAGGAGATATTATAGTGAACAAGCATGTGCGCAAACGCAGGTGCACTAGCTCTTTTCCTTTACTCTTATACGCTGATAGAATGCCAGTTCGATATGAACGGAAGAAGATAGCCGGCTTTTCGTGTCCTCTAAGAAAGTTTTTCTCGATAAAACTTTGTAGGCACTAACTTTGTTTGGCCCAGCCCAGGACCTCATGATATGCTTAGGCATGTAATGAAGGCCATTGGTGTAAATAAGGCAAATAGGGGACCTAACCTAAATCATCCCTTAATTAATAGGATTCTCTTTACTTCGGTAGCCCCTAAATACAATCCCTTAGTGAATGTCATTTCCAACTTTAGGTGCTCCCTAAAAGTTCGTGAAAATGTAATTGGCAGAAAGTGTCACCTAACTTAGCTTTTTAATGACAAGATAGCAATGGTAGCAGGCTAACTTGGAAGGGCTAGCTTAGCCTTAGAAGATGGGGAACGTCGGTGAAATCGGGCATTTAGGGAGCGAATCTTATTTTAATTTTTTTCTTTGTTTTTAGGTTAACTATAACAAACACGAGAGTCAAGGGCCATGTCATAGTTGCCCTCCGTCGCGAAAATAATGGTATATTTCTCACCATCACCGGCTGCAGAATCAGCTTTAAACTTGATTCCTTTGAGGTAGTCCTGTTCACTTATTCTGCCGTCGAAAAAAATACTCTAAGGGTTTGGCCGGATATGTATGGCGAATCTGCCCCCAAATGGCAACCTATTTCGAAACTTCTGTTGTAATATCGACTTGATGTACCAACACAAGTTTCAAACCCTTTGAAACTGCGCAGTGGCTGATTTATTGATCTAAGTTTAGGTTTAAAGAATAAATTCTTTAAACCTAAGAATTTATTCTTTCCTATTCAAACAATAATTTGCTCACTTACAGAGACTTAAGAATATAAAATTAAAATAAAAAATACAAATTAAGATGAAAAAACAAAAATGGTGACTCATAGTATCTAATAATAAATACTAATTTCTTAGACACAAGTATTTTGAAAATTAATTCTAAGCTTAGATTAATATTGTAAGTTTTTTTTTAAAAGTTACAAATGACTAATTGGTGGTTAATTAGGGCCTGTGCGTTCTATTCTAAAATTACTTATCTCATTTCAGCCCGTAATTACTGGGATGTTTAACGATGAGGCCAGTAGTGAATTTGTATCCAGGTTCTTGAGTAATTTGATACCTGGACTGTTGGACTACTTTGAGGTGAGCCAATGAAATAGAATAGATGTATAGAAGTATAGATGGAATGGATAAGAAGGCTCAAGGTCATTCAGCGGGCGATGGATAAGCTAAGCTTGGAGTATTCCTGCGAGATCAAATCAGGAATGAGGAGATCCGTAAGAGAACCAAGTCACCGACATAGCTCAGCGAGTCGTGAAATTCAACTTGAAATAGGCGAGGCACATAGTTCAAAGAGCTGATGGTCGTTGGGGTCCCAAGATGCTGGAATGGCGACCCCGCACCTGGAACCCTAGAACCCCACTTGCTGCACCAACGACTTCAAACTAGTTTCAGGGAGTCGCTGGATGTGAGTGGCGCAAGTCCGGGACCTGTGGAATTTCAATATTAAATTAGGTACTTCTAAAATTAAAAAAACTTAATAATTAGTTAACGTCCGTTTTCGATAAACGGCTTTTAATACTTTTCGTTCTAGAACTATTTTTACAACAAATTTTTCAGGAAGAAATCACAAATATTTTGGGCTCAGGAGTACTGATCATCGGGAATCTAATTCTGTCAGAATTGGACATAGGAAGTTTGCTTCCAATATCATCGATGGCCCCTTAAGGAAGTTAACCAGAAGAAACTCGTAAGAGAATGAATAAGAAAATGCAGTTATTTCGTAATTAATTTCTAATCGTTCAAGACCTTTCATTACCATAATATAATTTTTTGAAACTCATATTTTTACAGGGGCGATCACCCAATCAATGAGTTTTGTTAAACATACAATTAGGAAATACCTATTATTTTGTACTTTTTCGACTTTGTACAGTTGGCAAATTGCGACTGTATTGCTGATGATATGTTATTTGTCGATAAGTTTTATAGCAATATATTTATTGTTATTTGCCAAAAGTCTTTTTTTAAGATAGTAATACCATTTATAACTTTAGCAATGATACTAGATTGCAGGTCTATTATACATAGGTACCTACCTAATCAAAAGTGATTTAACAATTTAATTCAATATTGTACTAATAATAACATATCTATAAATATAATAAAAATAAATCCCTATTTCCCTTGGTCACGGAATTTCACGCGTGAACGGATGGACCAATTTCGTTAATTCTTTTTTTGTTTTCATTGTAATTGTAAGGAGCCGGTTCTTACGGAAAGAAAAGTTAAGAAAATTGAATAATTTCAGAAAACTTAAACGACTGTTTTAACTTCACTTCACAGTTCGTCAGTGAAATCTGACAGCGAATCTGACATTTAAATCAAACACGAAACAATAACTGTTTCCGAGAACATGTACCTACCTTCAATCACGCAGCAAAGCATTTGATCAGCATGAGTATAATTGAAGACTTGGAAGAAACAAAAGATACCTCTAGAGTAAAAGTAGAGAGTTCCCGCAGGAGTGTTAAAAAACCTCCCCTCACGCGGACGAAGTCGCGGCCAGAAGTTAGTTATACAACTAGGTATTTGTATTTCGACAACGCGTCCTTGCAAAATGACATCTTTAGGAAACTTACCAAAACTAATTTGGCCGTAGTGGTTCAATAATTTGAACTTTGAAGGTTCCCAGTACGTTCAAAGTACTCTGTGGTTCCCATCTTGGAAATACCTGTTTGCGTGAGTTGCGGACAGATGGCGTTAGTTCAACGAAATACCTAATTCCTGCCACGTCATCCAAGGTGATAATTATAGGGTTTTAAAATTCTCAAAGGGGTCCCCATACACGAAACGTAAAGTTTTCGGTGATTTTTGCAAGATTTAATTCTCTGTCTTTCGTTTCGTAAGCAAGGATAATGTAGGTAGATAAGACCGGCAAACTTTCGTATTCATTAATTTTGGCAAGTAAGTATATATGTTGCGAAAATCTAGTCTGTAGTTGATGTCTCTTATAAAAACTGCTCAGTTCAGATTTTGAAGATACTTCGGTATATTCAAAAACAGAAGTGTGGCTTAATCAAAATTTTACTGCACAAAATGTTCATAAACACGTAATAGCCAGCTTTACGGCGCTGGCGAAATTTGATTTTATACACCGACCAATCTAACAAAGCATCTTTCGATTAACATTCCAAAGTTTAGTATCCCATTATTATCTGTTTATGTATTAATCGCACAAAAAATGTGATTCTCCTCTCTATATAGTTAGCTCAATCTACAAAGAAGCGTGGATTTGACGCGATCCAGCAATTCCTGAGATAGCAATATATAAGCTGTAAATGTAAACATAATAATATTATTGTCAATTATTAAAAAAAATATATATCTATCAAATGTGAGTCTGACTTGCATACGAAGGGTTCCGTATCAAAAAAACGCTGAAAAAACACGTTTCTAGTAAGGGAGTCTCCTTTACTTTTTAATTTAATTTTATTATGTGCTGTTATAGCGGCAACAGAAATACACATTCTCTGAAAATTTCAACTGTCTTCCTATTATGAATCATGAGATACAGCTCGTTGACAGACAAACGGACGAACGGACAGCGGAGGTTTATTAATAGGTTGGTTGCTAAGAAAGAGCTTCTCTTGCTAGTTTTTCTCGGTTGGACGACTATCTAGTAAGGAATACTATTTTTATGTTTGGAATGCATTAGTGACGATTCAGTTGACGATTCAAAAGCACTTTGTAAAGTTTAGTTGAATAAAAACTTTTCTATTCTCTTTTACTCTGTGGAGGAGGTGAAGGACCTGCAAGACACACCTAGCTCTCTCAACCTCCGGTCCACTGATCTTTATAGTTAATCTATAATTAAAACTGGATTTGCTAACCTACCTATGCAAATGACAGTATACCTACCTATTTATGGACCAATTTAAAGCGCCACATTTGACATACGAGTGTCTCTAGAATTAATAATATTGCAAATGGCGCACCAACCTCTATAATTAATCTATGAAATCATACAACAACAATGACATCATTGGTTAATTATATAGGTTGGTGCGCCTCTTGTGATATTATTTACAACCCTTTCGTAGCGCCAAAATGGCGTAAATCAAGTATGTCCTAAAAAGAAATCACAGTAGCAAGTCCAGTGTTAGTCATAGATAAAATATAGAGGTCAGTGCTCCGGTCTCACCATAGTCAAATTGTCTAATTTTTCTGACAGCAAAGGTCGTTGGAGTTTAACCGCATGACGTGCAATGACCCTTAAAAAGGCATTAATAAGCGTCAAAGTTGAAGATAACTTTCGCGTTAGGTTGGTACTCGCTCAGTAAGGTTAGTACAAGATTTAATTCGATTGATCGTATTCGTATTCGATGACTTTAGCGTCAAAGTAAAATGAACCTTAACATTATTGATTTAAAGTTACAAATTCAGTATAACCAGTTTTAGTTTGGAGCGTATCCGTAAACGTAAAAGTATAAAATGCATGCCGAAATTGAGCTCTAATTTAATGTGATTATGGTTCATTTTACTTTGACGCTAATGTCATCGAATACGAACACGATAAATCGAATTAAATCTTATGCTAACCCTACTGTTAATAACAAATGTGAAAGTTTAAACGCTGGCCCTGTGAAAAAGCCTTCGTAATCATGATAATGAGCCTTTTTATTTTGCTCAAAGGGTGGCTTTATAGTTAAGTTGTTGAGTTAGAATGAATAAGTGCTGCTGGGTGTAGGGTATTCAATTTAGCATTCACAAAACGTGGGGCCTCTAGATTTTTGGTGAGATAATAGAAATTGTATTTGCTTTCTTTAAACCGGGAAAGCATGTCCAAATCCTAACTAAAAATCCGTTAATATATAAATAAATTATGCAGATCCGTTACTCCGTTACTGTGTGATTTTTTTGACGACCTCCCTGGCGCAGTGGTGAGCGCTGTGGTCTTATAACTGGGAGGTCTCGGGTTCGATTCCCGGCGGGTTCAATTTGGGAATTTATAATTTCTGAATTGTCTCTAGTCTGGTCTGGTGGGCTTTGGCCGTGGCTAGTTACCACCCTACCGTCAAATACGTGCCACCAAGCAATTAAGCATAGCATTATAATATTTTTTTACAATTATTGGTACATTTGATTTCAGTAAGTTTATAAGTTCAATCGATGAATTATGATAACAGAAAAGTCTCGGTTAAAAGCTGAATAGTTTAAAATAAGTTGTTAAGCAGAAATTCCAATTTCAAATATTTAATAGTTGTTGTTGTCGACTTCGTCCGCGCGGATTTCGATTCCCGGGAGAATTGTTTAATTTTCCGAGATAAAATGTATCCTATGTGCTATTCTGATGTATAAGCTTTTGCATTGTGAAGTTTCATCAAAATCTGTCCAGTAATTTTTGAGTAAAAGAGAAGCAAATCCATCCATCCTCACAAACTTTCGCAGTCTAAGTGCCTCTTATAGTTATACGCTTAAGCGACGTCCGACCTTTACTCTTTGTACGTTTAAATTCATGTCACATAGTTTTAGTTAGGTTAGCTAAGTTTAAATGCTTTTCATTCTCTTGACATAATACTTTATTGTATAGACATTAAAAGACATTAAAAGAGAGCTTTTTCAGGTTCCGCACCCGTAGGGTGCAATCGGTACCCTCATTCTAACTCAATAACAGCCACCCTTTGAGCAAAATAAAAAGGCTCATTATCCTGATGTTTTTAAGCTATTGCATAGCTTCTATCGCGGGCCAGCGTGGAGACCGAATCCAGAAATTCCGTAACGAAAATAACCTGACACGGGACTCCTCTACGGTGAGCCGCTAGATGGCGCATTTTTTATCAACATAAAATGCTATGCAATAGCTTTACCGCGGCAGTCCCCGAGTGCCACACGTCTTTTTTTTTTATTCAATGACAAGATAGTCCTTGACTGCGATCTCACCTGATGGTAAGTGTGATGCAGTCTAAGATGGTAGCGGACTAACTTGGAAGGGGTCTGGCAGTATACTCATACCCCTACGACGACCAAAGCCTCCCATCAGACCAGACCAGAGACAATTTAGAAATTATAAATTCCCAAATTGCCCCCGCCGGGAATCGAACCCGGGACCTCCCAGTTATAAGAACACAGGGCTCACCATTGCGCCAGGGAGGTCATCAAAGGGAGCCGTTGATAGGTGGCTGATGTTGATGATATTAAAAAGCTGTATGAGAACTTTATTTAGGAACATAGCTGATATTGGCGAAGAAAGCTCATTCCTGCATAATCTATGTCGTATATTATCCCTTAGGACGGAGAACTTACAGGTAATCCATTCTTTAATGGCTTTTAGACTTTATTATCTCACAATACACTCAAGCAGCGTTCGTTTGCGTAATGGAGATCCATAAAACCTATTAAAGGACCCTGACGTCATAAATTCTGTAGATGACACCAAACCCGGACACCGTTTATTTATGTTCGTTTGGAAACGTCAGACCTTTGAACGTCGTTATACATTATACCATTCATAGACTCATAGTAGCCAATCTATTTGTATAGATACCTAATGCTACAGTCTGTTCAATAAGTCATGAGTTTTGAAAGTCAAGAGTTTTTCCCTTCATTCCAAATTCCACATTAATGTATGCATATTAATTTATATTTATATTAATTTTTAAATTTTATTATTTACTCAGTCAATACTTTGAGTAATAAAACGCCTGAATTCCACTAAACAAACTTTATTGGAGAATTCGTTTACATTTCATGTACATTCCGTATTTCGCGTTTCAGAAAATTCCCAACATAATCGAGACCTTAGTGCAAAATCATGTTAGCAACTTGTCGCTTGGCAAAAAGTCGCTGTACCTATCTAAAAACCGGCTAAGTGCGAGTTATACTACGCGGACTGAGGGTTTCGTGTAGGTTTCTTGTGAGGATTATTTAATTACTAGACGACCAGCTTAGTGGCAATATTACTGGAGAGGTTACATTACTGTAACTTTTGAATGAACATACGATTTGAAAAGCTACAACTTTTTATTGATTTGAACTAGAAACTTTTTTTGCAATATTTAGGGACATTAACATTTGTATCTAGTATGTTTCAACTGAGGACTTCAAGCTGTTTTGAGAAAACAGGTCTTGATACACGGACAGACAGACGGCAACGAAGTGATCCTATAAGGACCCCTGCTTTTCGGAATTCTAAAAAGTTTGTTACTTTCCTACCAACCTGAATATCACAAATTACTTTGTCTATGTTAGGAATGTTTACCTGTTGCAAATAAAAGCGTATGTTTATCGCCAAATGCACTGGGTTAATGCACCAAAGTCTGACCAACACTTACCACCAAATCACCACCGTAGAGTTATTCTTTATTTAAGTTGCTATGGCAAACAATGAAAAGTTGCTAACTAAGAAACTGTCAAACCCGTAGTCCATATAACTAATAATAGATATACAGTTATAGCAAGATTACTATGCACTTATAAAATCAAAATAAATACTATTATAGAATTTTGATCATAACTTTCGAGTTTTTGGTGGTATATGCTCTTCAGAAATACAGCAATCTAAAATAGTCAAACGGATGGACTCCTGCGTCAAGTTGTCCCTGTCACGTCGCAGGCGCAAGATGTTTTTAAAAGTCTTTAGTGTGGCCTAAGCCTTACTTTTGTTTTGTTTTCGACCTTTGTAAACATTTTTGCGCTAGTTTTATTCAACACTAATTGGTACCGCATATATTTCAGTTACGTATCGATTTATTATTGATTGAATTCTATTCAGTAGAACAAAATGGAATGTTCCAATATTTTTTCATTCTGCGGTTCTCTGTAATTTTTATTCATTATTTTTTATGTCAATTTTCTTTGTTTTGTTTAAAAAACCAAGGGCCTATTCAGACCAGCATTAAAACATTGGCTAAGAAAAATTTATTGAAATGTATTGGCTTCTTAATTATATTTTATGAAAAGGTTTCTAAGCATAAAATCATTACCATTCTTACTAATATCCTTACTAATATTATAAATGCGAAAGTGTGTTTGTTTGTTGGTTTGTCCTTCAATCTCGCGGCAACAAAGGAACGGACCGATCTGATTTTTTGCATGGGTATAGTTGAGGATCGGGAGAGCGACATACTTTTTATCCCGGAAAAACAAAGAGTTCTCGCGGGATTTTAAAAACTAAATCCACGCGAGCGAAGCCGCGGGCATCAACAAGTCATAAATAATATTTTATTCATCATAATGTAGGTCGTGTCTATGTAGTTTTTATTATATACTTATATTATATATATTATTTATATATATTATATTATAGTAGGTATTATAGTATATGTAGTGATGTACATTTTTGACCTATACCACTTTATAATTTCATCTTACTCACTTTCAAGGGAAGCTGGAAGAAATTTCTTTTTTTAGAGATAAGCTTCACCTATGTCTATTTCTTCTATGTGTTGTCTTGAAAATTTTTATATGTACATGAAAAATAAAAATAAATAAATAAAAACAATTTGTATAACAATAATTGAGTGCCATTTACAAGTAAGCTACTAAACTTTAGCTGCATTGGTAATAACAGACCGCACCGAGTTAAAGTGAGGAAATCAAATGAAAAAGCACTCAAAGCATTTCACGAGGGCTTTTCCTACCTACAGCCTTAGCATAATTGTATAAAGCCTCATAACCTAACGATGAACGTACGGACTGAAAACTGAAAAGTCCACGGTTCTATCCTTACCATAGCTCGTGAATGGGTGCCTCCAACGGGAATGGGTCTGCTTTCTTTGGCTCTTTATTAATTGAAAAAATTTTTATGAAAATAAGAATGGTCCCTATAATCCTTTGTAATATATCATTACAGGTAATTCACATTCATTAAAAAAGAGAGGAAATTGTGCAGATTCGTGCAAATATTGTATAATATTGCTGCAGCTGCATACATTAGATTCCAATGTGCTCGAAAGCTAAAGTGCACTAGTTTCAATAAAGTTGAGCTTCCGAGTGGAGTCGCTAACAGGTTTAGAGTTTGCTAAATTTGTTAGGTTGAGCAGTAAAATGTTGGTGCAAGCTCTACAAATTTGTAAATAACTTATGCTGGGCACACATTGGATTGTAAATAGACGCTATAGCGGCCATAACGCCTGAATGAAGCTTACGTTTCTTCACGAGAGTGTCTTTCGGAAAAGTTTCTTGCAAGGATCGCCGCAAAACAAGATCTTCTGCCGTTTGCATCTAGGAGTTGATTGACTTCGTCAGTCAATCCAGCTGGGGTCTTATTAACCCCCGACGTAAAAACGAGTGTTATAAGTTTGACGTGTGTGTCTGTCTGTCTGTGGCATCGTAGCTCCCGAACGGATGAACCGATTTTGTTTTTGTTTTTGTTTTGTTTGAAAGGTGAATTAGTCGGGAGTGTTCTTGGCTTATGTTTGATGAAAATCAGTCCAAGATGGCCGCCGCCACAAAATGGCGTATTACATATTTTTATTTTAACGATTACTGACTAGCGATTAGGATGTTTTAATATGTCGAGGGTGTTTTAAACTTTTAATTTACACTTGTAACGCTACGTTTATTAATGTGGCATACTAACAATCATAGAGTACTATGATTGTTATTTAAATGCTTAAATACTTTCTTTGGAATTTAATGACATCTTTAGCACTAAAATTTTTTTATAGATTTTACCCACTTTTAAGTTTAAGTTTCATGGATATAACTTGAAAATTGCCTAACTTTGATACAAACTTTCATTCCCTTTTTAACCCCCTTGGGTACGGGATTTCAGAAAGATCCTTTCTTAGTAAACGAATCAGAACAATTATTTATACTCTGTAAAGTAAATTTCATGTGGGTGTATTTTCATTAAGTACAAAAAGTAAATAAATGATTATGAAGCAAAAACAAATTTTATTGTTTGTTCCTAATGAAATTAAGTTACAATGAGATTCTTTTAGCGCAAAATTTTCATGTTTTTTTAGAAACACAAAAATAGATTAAGTTTAGCTTTGGCTGGCGACTTCGTCCGCTTGGAGTTAGCTTTATGAAAATCCAGTGTTTTAACTTATAAAATAAACTTTTTAATTATTTTCTATTCTTGGAGATAAAGGTCTTACAATAATGAATAATAATTGATAACCATTAAATTAAAAAGTACTGAAATTAAAACTAAAAAATCCAGCTTTTAACTTATAAAATACTATAACTTTGTATCTATTTTTCTATTATCTGGGAGATAAAGGTCTTACAATAATGAATAATAACTATTAAATTAAAAAGTACTGAAATTAAAACTAACATAAACCTAAAAACCTTATCGATGCCATTGTAGCGTGACATATTATGGCCAAACTCATTCTTCAGCCAAGGTAGCTCCATCTGCCAACTCCCCGGTAGACTCGATAACCTTTTTAACCAACTTCCAAAATACGAGGAAGTTGTCAATTCGTCGGAATCTTTTTTTTTATGTATGTTCCACGATTAATCGAAGACGCTTGGACCGATTTGCAAAATTCTTTTTTTTATTTTTGAAAGGGTACTTTCCAGATGGTCCCATTGTGATCAGGTCAGAGTCTGATGATGGGATCCTGGAGAAATCGTGGGAACTTCAAATTTTATAGGCACAATAGATATACTTTGTAGTGCTGTTTGAAGTTTTCTAAAAAGAATTTTTACGTTTATATTATAGAAACCCTCTTTAAAAGAAGCTCGAGCCTTAAAAGTAAACTTGAAAATAAACTAAAATCTAAGTAACAAAAATTACTTCTTAAATTAAAACTAAACTAATTCTAATGCCTCATCGATGTATGACATACAATAGGTATCGTTAAATTTTTCCAATAAACACCGTGTAGATATCCAGGTATAGGTATTTCAAGTCTTGTAAAACTCATTAAGAACTCGTCTAGTGAACTCAAGTTTGCGTGGCATGCTGCACGCAAACTTTGCACTCACTACAAGTTACTCTATAAACTTTATAGTGTAAAAACTTGTAACATCATGTACCTAATAAATACCCTGAACGTTTTAGGGCACATTGTCATTTTTTAATCGACCACGGCAAAGCCAAAAAGAAGAGATATGTCTGGTGGGAGGCTTTGGCCGTGACTAGTTACCATCCTACCGTCAAAGACGTACCGCCAAGCGATTTAGCGTTTCGGCACGATGACATGTAGAAATAGATTAGAGGTATGGGTTGAATTTATACTGCCGTACCCCTTCCAAGTTAGCCCGCTACCATCTTAGACTGCGTCGTCACTTACCATCAGGTGAGATCGCAGTCAAGTATCTTGTCATCCAATAAAAAAAAGACCTGGGCTCAGTAGTGAGCCGTTGATGGATTGTTGATGATGATGAATATCTTCAATGGATATTAAATATTAACCACGATAGTCTGAGGTATGTACCTACAAATTAATTGAATTACGCGACAATATTGTACGGCACTTCATTACTGCCAATGAATCTAATTAACCATATTCAATATAATTGTTCATTATAATTATTATGCAAGTAATTATCACTTTGCTGTCTACGTCTCCACATCACATAACTCACTATACCGTGAAATTGCTTCTGTTCACACAAATTCCAAGAAAATAATTACCTACTTACCACAAAAAATTATCGATGATAATATCAATTACCTATTTTATTGTTTGGCGAATACACACTCTACCACATAATCAGGATTGATATGCTTTTTTAGACGCTATACATTGGTGGTTTCAAAATAATCTAATATCTTAACATATAAAATAAAGTCGGGTTTGTTCGAATACTTATAACTGTAGAACGGCTGGACCGATTTTCATGGTTTTTGAATTGTTGTAGGTATTGTGCTCCATCCTGAATAGCAGAATAACTATTAAAAACATTGGAAAATTGACGAAAAAATAAAACAAAAGAAAAAACATATTCCCCTGATTTTCCTATACAAAATGTTCATGGGTTCCGAACACTCAAAAGTTGTTTGAAGGGTTTCATAGAAAGTTGTTTGTCTTTCAGTTACGCAGCACCGGAGCTACGGATCGACGTGATTTTTTTCATCCGTATATAGTTGGAGTTCAGGGACTGATATAGGCTTTTCATCTCTGAAAAGAGTTTCCTAGGGATATTAATAATTCCACGCGTCATAAAAGAATCATAAAAAGTGGCTGTACAAAATTCGACAAACTAGCTTAAAAGCAAGTTGGCCAAGTTTAGAGATTTTACGATCAACAAAGCACCAATGTAAAGCTTACTGCCGTTGTATCTCAAATTCTCATAATATGGAGGCATTATTTGGTATTGTGTTTACAATCGTAAATTGTATCGAGGCCTACTTAGACTTGCGCATAATTTGAGGGTTTGTTAACATAATTAGAATCATACATTATGTACACCTTCTGTAGTGATAATTCTGCTTTGAAGTGATATTTTTGCTAATCTTACTTATACATATTATAAATGCGAAAATGTGTTTGTTTGTTGGTTTGTTGGTGTGTCCTTTAATCAAACTGCAACAGAGCTACGTATCGACATTACTTCTTACATGGGTATAGTTGAAAACCTGGAAAGTGACATACCGTGACCGGCTCACATTTTTATCCCGGAAAATCAAAGAGTTCCTGCGGGATTTTATATTTTTTAGCATTTTAGTAAGAATAACTAAGTTTGTTTGTAGAGTAAAATTACTGTTAACACGTTTTCTTAAGTATGTATCTCATCCTATTTTATAAAAATCACTGATGTTGTAATCCTGCTATTGTCCTGTGTTTTGTATTTGGAAAATCAGGATGAAGTGAAGGTATAACTACGTGATATAAAAAAGAATGCAATAAAAAGTGTATAAATATTTTTGTTACCGATTTTAATTTAACTTTTGAACGGAATTTTCTTTACATAATTAAGGTAACGTTCAAAATCGGTTAATTAAACTTGTTCTGCAGCTTTTCAGAGTTCCTAAAGGGAAAAACGAAGCCACATTAATGTCGTTCTGTTGTCTATCTGTTAAATATTTTTCAGAAACTGAATTTCTTTTTCCTTAACCAGATAATATTGTACGGTCTTAGAGAAATGCGGTAAATTGCACCTATAAGTACATCATATTTTAAAAAGAGCACCCGACTAGTTTCTTGTTGATTCTTCTCGGTTGGAACGGCATTCCAAACACGTGGTAGATTCACTTGACGATCCAAAAGCACTTTGTAAAAGTTTATTTGAACAAAAAACTATTTTATTCTACTTAGAACATATCGCGTCTGTCGTTGGAAAGCGCTTTTTCGCAATGTTTGTTATAATTTTCATCTACTTTTATTTTACACTAGATGATGCCCGCGACTGCGTCTGCGTTTTTTGATTCCCGCGGAAACCCTTTAATTTTCCCGGATAAAATGTGTTAATCCAGGGTATAATCTATCTCTATTCCAAATTTCAGCCAAAACCGTCCAGTAGTTTTTGCGTGAAAGAGTAACAAACACACACACACACATACAAACTTTCGAAACTTTCGCCTTTATAATATTAGTGTGATCAGTAAAGTCTATCTGGAATAATGTAACCTGGAAGCAATTCTTCAAAGCCTGTACTGAGCGTAAATGCAAATCCAGTATTCTTCGATTTGAATACTAAGTAGAACACGGAATACAAATCCACTGGATTCTAAATTCGATCATGCGGCATTTCAAATGTTGGAACAACTTTGCTGCAGCTTTCAACAGGAATGCTATGTATTTATGGCCTTCGTAAATATTTTCCGATTTAAATATAGTAGATATAGTATTTACTATCTGATGCTCGCGACTTCGTATGCGTGGATTTAGGTTTTAAAATCGCGCAGGAACTCTTTGTTTTTCGATAGCGAAGTACCTATTGTGGGAGACTGTGTGATGGTTGGTGCTTCGATGATTCAGGAAACAATAAAAACGACTTCTGGCATAGCACTTGATTATATTGGTAACTTAACAAATGTAATACAAAAAGCGAATACGTCTTTACACCGTGGCAGCACCGTCGAAGCCAAGAGAGTGAACGTTCATTCGCACAGCTGCTGAATGAAACCACTGAACGACTGAACGATCTTATGTATCTTAATTTGTGTTCCCTTCGCCTATTACTATTGGTTCGTTGCTATTTCGAGTTTTGTTTTTCTCGATTGTAAAATTGTCATTCTTGATTCTAATCATTATTTAAATTTAAAAAGTGGTTGTAATACCATGATAAAATCATGTCGCTTTGGGAATACAACCATTAAAATTTCACCGTGTAGAGATAATCCGGAAATCTGATTCAAGCGTCGCAAGACCGAGACCTGTGGAAGTCCATGCAAGAGACCTATGGGTTGGTAAAGAAGAAGGAGAAGAATCTGAAAACATTTTGTTTGTATTTTGAAGAAGAAAACGAGTAGATAATAACGTACGTACCTATGCCAAGAAAAATGAATTGAGGAAGGAAGCAGGGTACGCCGCTACGTCTAGAGCGTCTAGAGGGAGGAAATTAAAAGACAAGCAAATGCCGCCTGGGAATATTGTGCAAGGACATTAATAATTTAAATTGTGATAAACGTTTTGTTTAACGAACGGTGTTAGTACGATACGCTTTTCTTACCGGCGCAGCGGAAGTTAATAATGTTCTAATGTACAGTACTTTTTTTTTTAAACAGGAAATGCCTATCATACCCATCCGTTAGGGGAAACGGAGGGGTTAGGTGGGACTTGCGCCCACTAAAACCTGTCTGTGTTCCTTGACGGCCCCTGGCAGTAGCGTGGGTTACACTTGGCGGAGTATTCACCACACCACTAATGTACATTACCTACCTACATAATGCCTCGTACTGAAACTTGAAAAGGAAGTAAATAACTCACTGATTAATTATACCTTTGTATATATAATTTATCGTAGAATTTATCTATGTAGTACTGAGATTTTTTTAAATATTTTTAGCGAGCAAACGAGCAAGCGGGTCACCTGATTTTATTTCTTGACAAAGTACCTACTTTACATCGATGTTGACAGACACTGAAAAAAGAAAAATTATTTAAATCGGTCAAACCGTTTTTGAGTTTTAGCCAGACTAACGAACAGCATTTGATTTTAATATATATTTATATTATACAGTAGGTACAAAATACACAAAGAATGGCATGAAATCTACGAATATAAATTATTATTTATTCGTAGGGCGAAATAGAATCCAGACATGAAAGGTTGTCAAAGGTTTTCAGGGACTTATTTACAATAATCCCACATTTTTTATTTATACTGGACGGCATAAATAGAAACAGATGTCCTTTTTCAGTGACAAGCGAAAAGTTTTCATTAAGACGTGACTCCACTACCAATGATACTTAATTTTGCCGAAAAGGAGAGGAGAGCTCATGAATTCTTAACGTATTTTGTTATTTTTGCTACACTGGATGACGTCTGAAGGAAACGATGTTAGTTAGAAACTTTGATGGCAATGTCTTATTACTAACGCTTGGAACTATTTTTACCTACCTTTATATATACCCATATGATATTTTAATAGAATGCGATGTGCAATAAAAGATGATAGGACTAATCCTTACTAATCATATCAAGGCAAAAGTGTGGTTGCGTATCTATCCTATTATAATGTTATAAATGCGAATAAATGCGAAAGTTTTTATGTTTGTTACTCAATAACGGCGCAACGACTGGTACATAGATAGATTATAGACTGAAATAGCAGATAGGCTACTTTTTATCCCGGAAAATAAAATCCTGTATCCACGCGTATGGAGTACGCGGGCATCATCTAGTTTTTAAATAATTCCCAAATAATTGTCCCCCCCGGGAATCGAACCCGAGACCTCTCAGTTATAAGACCACAGAGGTCATAAGAGGTCATCAAAACCTGAATAACCGTACACTAAAACGGTCTACATATCTGCAGAATTTCTTGCATGGAAAGTTTGCACGGAGTTAGCTGTTCCGAAACCGCAGGAATCAAGTTATCTTGATTATCGATACTTAGTTGAAAATTTAACAAGAAGTTGTTCATTAATGTACAAACACTTGCAAACTAAGTTCAAGAGCAAACTCGATGATCGATATCTGATTGTACCATTTAATTGTTGTGTGTTTGTTTGTTGGTTTGTCCATCAATCACACTTGAACAGAGCCACGGATCAACGTGATTTTTTGCATGGGTATAGTTGAGGACCTGGAGAGTGATATAGGGTTTTTTTATCGAAAATTCAAAGAGTTCCCGTGGAATTAGGAAACCTAAATCCAGGCGAACAAGGTCGCAGGCATCAGCTAGCAGTTAGTTATGAAAAAATTGAATGAGTAGAGTTTTTTTAAAAAGAATATTAGCCAAGCTGAAGTTAACTAATATCCTCCTGTCCCCTCCGAATATGCGGAAAGCTTGTGCTAGTACGACAGTAGTGCAATGAGTGGGGTTTGAACCTGCGACCTTTCAGTTTTCAGTTCGCATCTTTAACCATTGGACTATTGAGGCTTAAGTTAGTTGGTTTATCGCTTACAGAATCAAAAGATAATCAAAAACCATAACTTAGTATGAATAAGATCTTCATTTAGAAATAACTTTTTGGATTTATTTTATCAAAAAGTTACACAGACAACAAAATGTTACTTTTTTTTACGACAAAAAAGATAGGCTTATGGTTTTCGTGCTTATCTGGGTAGGTATATGGGATATTTTTATAGCTTCGAAGCCTTCCAACGCCTCAATGGATATAATCAATGAGGTGTCTATTGATTCTTCTAAGCCATGCACTGCCAGATTTTGTTGCCATAAAACAAAATGGAGGCTTTAAAATAAAAATGGCGCTAATATAATACAAACATATTGATAGAACAGACAAAATGTTCGAAAAATCGAACTTAACGTGAGCGAAGCCATAGGCAAAAGCTAGTAACATTATATTGTACATGTAGTTAGTACGTGCAGCACGTTTACGTTTAATACTTCCAGTATTTTTTAATAATAAACCCAAACGAAACATTCCGTAGTCTGCTGGCGCACAGTCACAATTTCATTTTACTTATCTCGCATGAATTGTCTTTCAGATACAAGCAAAATACACGCTTAAATTTTTCCACTTATCTCTGTGTCTATAAGTCCTTTGTACCAGTATAGAGATCTCGGAGCCTTCCAGTATGCAATGAGGCTGTCTGAGAGGGCTTTTGAAGGTAAAAATCCTACATAACCCGAATTCTTCGCTAAGATGTCGGGTATCTTAAGAAGATTAACCGTTAACAATAAAAGGTGTCCGGAGAAAATTATTATTATATAAGGCCCAGAGTTGGTTATATACTCAAAGCCCATACTTTATAGGGCCCATACTAGAACGACTTTTACTACATGTCGAAAACTACAGATTTATAGCAAGTGTGCGATCCATCTTTTTCCATTACAAAAAGCAATAAATTGTTGGAACAAGCTTCGGTCTCCCTTCTATGTTGTGATAGCGATCAAATGCATTTGTTACATACCGTGCATCGCCCCTACTCAGCACTACGTGCGTCACGTCTCAAATTCCATGTGCATCCAATAGACTGTACAATTAACGCCTTCGTTTACCTAACTTCGGTGCGAACGGACCTTTCTACATTTCATTTTATAATAATTTAGTCACCATCTTTGTAACTTTTATTAAATCTATACACCAAAAAGGACTTCATCATTTCACCAGCTTCGACAGCCCCACCTAAATATAACTCATTTTAAAATGTTTAAAGAGAAATTTGCGAGATAATAGAATATTTTAAATGATCATAATTAAGTACCATTATTTTGTTTACGTTGTTTTATACAAAAGTATTTATATAGTGCGGTGAGTCACTCCCGTGCCTCGGAGAGCACGTAAAGCTGTCGGTCCTGTGCCTGATCTCTCTTCGGTCGTGTCGGATTTCGTTCACATCGAACTGTGAGAGTAAGGGAATAGAGAGTTCACCTGTGTTTGCACACGCACCTGTGCACTATAATATCTCCCGTACAGATGACTAATCGGAGGAGGTTGGCCGCCGTGACCGAATTCGGTCGAGCAGAGATTATTATAATTACTTACATTTTCCATATTTTTAAACTACCGAATCAGTGGTAGATTCACTTAACAATTCGAAATCACCTTTTAAAAGTTTTTTTGAATAAAAAAAATATTCTTTATACAGAGACATTGTTCTTCGAAGGCGATGTTTAATTTTTACTGTCGAGTAGGTATACTGTGAATAAACAATGTTATCAAGAAATGAAAAATGGGCTTACAGCTTAACACTGTAGCTACGTGTCTTAACTTTGTGACCTTTTAAAAAGACGTAGGAGTGTATTTGTAGTATAAACGAGCGCACATACGACTGCGAGGCACGAGCCGCAAAAACCATCGGCGGAAAACTGAATGCAAGGGCGTTGCGGAACAACGTAAGGTCCACCTGAAATTCCAATTTTACTTCAGGAAATCCACTTTAACTTGTGCGGCCAGTTAGGTTTCTGGAGTTAGATGACTGGATTAAGAAATCTAAACTGTGTTGTGACCTGCTCAACTAGAAGAAATAAAAGACAGGAGAATTTTTTAGGGCGCGCACTCATATCAGCGGTAATCTCACCTGATAATATTAGCATTTCTCATTGCACATGATAAAGTCAGGTCTTACTTGGCGTAGAAGTTTAAGGTATGTTATTCCATAAGAATAGACTTTTTTTTATTTGAATAGAGAGCAAACCAGCAGGCGGGTCACCTGATGTTAAGTGATTACTGCTGCTCATAAACAACAAGTGTTTACTTGTAGGGCCAGAGGCACCACCAATGCATTGTCGGCTTTTCAGGAATTTGTTGTTCCGCTCCTTGAATAACATGGGTTATGTTGTAATTGAGTGGGAACACTTTTGATGGGAGTTGGTTTCACAGTTCACTAGATAGTGCACTGATTAATCAAAACTTAACTAAAGTTTCTCGTCTGTTTCTCTAAATTGTACCTTTGCCGTGCTTTCTTCCGAGCATGCAATGTTATTTTGTAAGTGTGAAGATGATGTCATATTTCATTTCATTATTTAAATATGCTTGCGCCCCTTGCAGCTTTGCGGCTCGGCTTGTCGTAGTATACGATTACGCTTATACTTTATTCTAAGCGTGGGTTGAATACATATACGATAGTAGTGAATGCAGCAGCTGCCAAACAAGAAAGCAAAATAGCAATAGAAGGTTGTATACCTACATTGGGATTCTGTTGTGCGATATCTACCTTTATGCTAAATTGACAGGTCAATGAATAATGCTATTATAACTATAAGTTTGTTTCTTTCACTTCTTTCTTTTTAAGTTTTCTTTAAATATGTAAAACTTATTTTACTCAGAGTAAGTGCAATGTGCATTTCTGTCTCTGTGAAGTGAACTCAGCGAGTGAACTTCACCACCACTGTCAATGTGACGTCACAGCTAGAGGTGGTCAATATAGCACTGAGCAACATATTACAAGTTGCTATCTGTCCATAGCACACAGCAAGTGCTACATACGTAGGCGCGGTGGTGCTACGATGCTATAAATATAACGCGCTGTAGGGGGTGTAGCACACTGAGCATAGCAGCGGCGCTGAGGCGGCCGGGCAGTTAGCAGATAGATTTATCGCAACTCGCAATAAACATGCTATATGATTTAGCGTGTTGCAAGACATAGCGCGCGCGCCCGCCGCCCACAAGCTTCCTAATTAAAGTTGCTATAGCATAGCATTTTTTATAGCATGCTAAAATTTTATAGTTTATAGTCAGTAGCATGATATTGATTTATAGCATTTTTGAACAACTCTAGTCACAACGTTATAAAAACGAAGTGATTATATTCTCTTGGGTTATAAAAACGTGTAGGTATCGAAAAAATAAGCTGAAAGATAATTTTATTTTCATGCCATAGTTTTAGTTACATAAGACTCGTATAGAAGTCATAAACTAAAACTAGTAACAATACTAAAGTTTTAGTTACAATAGGACCGTTCCGGGAAAGTTACGCGACAACCGAAATTTATAGCGTTACAACTAACTGAGAAGGTTTTACTTAATAATAGCCATATAGAGAGACTAGTTAAAGTATAGATTACTAACGTATAAACAGCTCGTGGAAATCTAATCATCTGCTAAAATCTTTGTTTTATGTCGGACAGTAGTTATTTTAACTAATCAAATAGAAAAAATCCCAATTTCGTCTTTTATGAAAACGAAATTAGTTGAAAAAGTAAAATCACTTTACTTTACTATGAAAAATTTTAAAAACTAAGTTTTGACTTAACTTGAAACCTTTAAACATTTTTGGAAATATTGATATTGAACAAAGAATAATATTTCATCAGTAAATAAATGATAATATGTCATTTATATACCTACGCCATCAAACTGAATTACGTTCTATGTGTTATTTTTAGATGAGTTTGTATCTAGCTTTTTATAGAAGAAGACATTGTATTTTTATGTTAGAAATAAATAAAATTATCTTTAGAAAATAAATAACGCCATCTAGAATAATAATTTTAACATAATTTGATTCATACAAAGATGAAGCAATCTATTTCTTCTTACTCTCTGGCATATCTTAGTAAATTCTATTTTCACTATACGACTGTTTCCCATTGTACAATTTAATATTAAAATATGTGCTCAAAGATTTAAATACAACTCTTTGATTCGGTGTTACTTTGAAAGTACTTATGTGTATAATATAAATGATAAGTAGACTTCTTTGTGGAAACATTGTGTGCATAGCCTAGTTTTGTTAACAATTGTAAAAAAAATTTTTTTGAAAAGAGCAACTGCTGAGTTTCTTGCCGACTCTTCTCAGCAGAATCTGCATTCCGAACCGGTGGTAGATTTATGACGTGTCATAAGAGCTACAAGTTGGCCTACATGAAAAAAAAAAATTTTGATTTTGATTTGACTTCTGTGTAACTTTGTTTTATATTAATTACTAGCTGATGCCCGCGATTTCGTCCGCGTAGATTTAGTTTTTAAAATCCCGCGGGAATTCTTTTAATTTTCCGGGATATAAAGTAGCCTATCCTTTAAGTACTGACGTGGTCATAAATGGTGACGTGACGTTTCTCAGACGGCTATAGAATAATTAGTAAATAGTATGATTATGTAATAATAAACACATTAATAATTTCAAATATATTCCATCTACTATATATTTGCTAAGAATGAAAAACAACAAAATATTCATGTTGTTACTCGGTTGATCCATCTGAAAAATAAAAATTTATTTACACGCCGTCTGTGAGACACCCACGTCATTACTTAAAGGCTATATCACTCTCCAGGTCCCCAACTATACCCATGCAAAAAATCACGTCGATCCGTAGCTCTGTTGCAGCGTGATTGAAGGACAAACCAACAAACAAACACACTTTCGCATTTATAATATTAGGAAGGATAAGGATAAACATAGGTAGGTTAGCAGGTACCTATGTTTATATCGAATCCTTGAAATGGTGATTAGCCATGTGAGTCAAGATAGAAAAAAGTCAAAGTTTTTTATTCCCCTCCTTCGAAAAGCGTGCTCAAAATCCACTAACTTTAAAGATAAATCAGGCGACGCTATTTAAGACAGATATTTATTTGACGGGAGCTTATTATGTTTATAAATCTTCGCTTTTGGACCATAATTTATGGAAATCTTTGCTCTTCAAGTAAATTGCGAATTCCGATTTAGTGTTGGGTGACAATTATTTTGACTATTTCTAAATGTAAGCTTGAAATATAAACAGCGATTTATTTAACAGTCGCTAGCAATATTATTAAAACCTTTGGAAACACTTTTGGCGCAAGTTATCTCGATGCCTTTTGACAAGATCGGTTCAGCGGTTGAATGCGGCGTGAAAATGTAACAAACAGACAAATACACTTTGGCGCTGGCATTTACCCTACTTACCTATCTAATTGGCTGAATTTATGGCGTTCTTGTTTCTCATTTCTTTGACACATCCGACTATTTTTAACCGACTTCCAAAAAAGGAGGAGGTTATCAATTCGTCAGAATTGATAACAAGCTCCCATACTATACGAGCGTTTTGATTTTTTTTGAAGAGCAACCCTGGTAGCATGGGCGGGAGAAATTTTATCCCCGGGAAAAGGATAAAACGTTTATCCCCTCGCTTAGCTTTATCCACCCGTCGAGCATGGGCACAGCGGTGGAAATAACACTCAGTGGATATACTTATAGAAATATACATCGCCTTCTCCTCTGTCGCCATGCTTTAGCATAGGGAAAAGATAATTTTATCTCCTGTCAGTGGATAAAATCGGGGGATAAAACTTTTATCTCCTGCCCGTGCTACCAGTACTGCTGGTTTCATTAGTTGGCAACATTCTCTTTATCTGTTCCTTTGTTATCGACTTCCAAAAAAGGAGGAGGTTCTCAATTCGTCGGAATCTTTTTATTTTTTATGTATGTTCCCCGATTACTCGAAGACGCCAGGACCGATTTGGAAAAGTCTTTTTTCGTTTGAAAGTGTATTGTCCAGGTGGTCCCACTGTCATCAGGCCAGGATGATGGGGCCCTGGAGAAACCGAGGTCAGGAGTCCTCCTGTCATTTTCATACATTGGCGTTAACTTTACCTTTACTATTCGAGAGTTAAAATGTTCAAGCTTAGGCTACTGGTCCTTTTCTTTTTTATTCAGTCAATTCTTTTGAAGAAAAAATGTAAGAGATGCAGGAATGTTCCAATTCTATCCTAGAAGTTCATCGTCACCCTGAATCGACTGGGGTAGCGTAATTGCTGCTAAGATTATTCCTTAACTCTCTGGTGACAAAAATTGAATTACCATATTAAAATATCCGATGAGCTTCGCATACTTAAGAAGCTCTGAAGGAATGTTTACTGAAATACTACGCGATATTTTTATCCAAATCTTTAGAATGAAAAAACGAAGCAAATTAACTACCCTAATTTGTATTATTATAGTGAATAATTTTAGTTACTAATCCTACTAATATTATAAATGCGAAAGATTGGAAGTATATAAATGGATAGATGAATGACTGAATCCTTTAAACAACCTTGCAAGATCTTACCTTATTTAATCCCTATCTAAAAGAAACTTCTTTAATTCTCAGCAAAAGAAAAGTAAAAGGGCTGAATATACGAATATACATTACAAATGGACAGAAACATGTTTGTCAAATCATAGAGAGCAACTCAAGTTGTAGAGCGGACGCTGTACACACTATTAGTACCTACATGATCTCAATCCATTAATGCTTTTTAGCCCTCATTATCTTGAGAATTGATATGTGATTTATGTTTTTGACCGTAGCATAAATATTAGTAACTAAATAGTTAAAATAGAGGATTGTGAAAAGAATGTCAATGTCATGTCAAGAAATATTATTTTAACACCAATCTCAGTTAACCGTCAGTTCAAATATAAACAGTTACAAAAAATTAACATTCATAAAAGAAAAAAAAAACCTTCATATTTAGACATAATCACGCAATAAATTACTTACAATGTTACACACATTAGTGCTAGTACCTAAAAGCTTAACTTAGAAAATTATTATGTTAGAGAGATTGTATGATATGTGTAAAAATTTAAATGTTGAGACTTATTATTTATTTTAAATATAGTTTTCTTATTTCTCTTTTTTATTATCTTTCTCTAATACTTAGAGGGCATACTCGTATGCAGGGTGTACAAATGGATTTTCTAATTTATCAGCTCACGTCTTCGAAACACCATCGAAGCCTCATCACTCATGCTATTCTTTTCTTAATGATGGTGATCATGAAGGTCTATCTGTCGCTAATATAAAGTTTTAATATCTTTGTTTCTCGAGTCAATTTATATTTATGACGCCCACAGAAAGACCCGATAGCGTTTTCATGATAACGCAAAACCTTCGAAATTTAAGCGTGAGCCGGCCCAAAATTGCTGACTTGACTTATGTGAAATCCTAATGTTGCCCTTACGGATTTCAGAAACCTCTTAATAAAATTTCCATGATGGCAAAGGTGGGAATATAAATAAATAAGTTGGAATGTTTTCGGATGTGGTGAATTATGTTGGGTGTATGGGATTCATTTTTATTGGCAGACTAGCTGACGCCCTCGTATTCGTTCGCATGGATTAAGATTGTTTGGTTTCTATAATATATACAATTACCATATCTTTTCCACCTCTTCTTTGGAGATGGAATTTCAGAAAATACCTCGAGTCCATATTGTCTAGGTACTCTATGGATGTTTTTTCTGAATTTCTACACAGCTATACCTCTAGGTTTGGTCCAGCAATTGAGGGGTAGGGGGGTAATTAGTTCAAAGAACTGATGGTCAATGGTGTCCCAAGTTGTTAGAGTGGCGACCTCCCACTGGAAAGAGCATAGGCAGACCTTACACTAGAAGTATGGACTAAGCTTAGGAGTACCTGCTATTATTACTGCCTGACTGAATAAAATATTTACTCCCTAGTTTAAGAACTATTCGAAACATTCCACTAATCGCTCAAACAATTTACTAACAAAACATCACGTGCTGAAATTGTGAATAGGGCACAGTCTCCATTCAGCGTTAGCCTTTGTGTTTCAAACAATGCTCATTATATAAACGCGTTTAACGACCTTAGGCTGGGCGTCCATCGGCTAAGGCGCTTAAGCTTCTAGCTCTTTGAGAATTAGATACTCTGAGTGAGTGAGGCTAGCTCACTGGCCTTCTTCAGTTTGACATCATAAGAAAGCTCAGAGTTAACTAAGCAGGAAGAGAGAGATTACACCTGAAAACTAGCGCTAAACTTGCTGTGGCTTCGTGCTGAGTTCTGTGCCGACTTTGTCAAGCAATGGATGAAAGCAACCAATAGATTTCCGGAAAGCAAAGGAACCATCATCAATAAGAGGATACATATTTGTTTAACATATTTGTTTATTTTATTAAATCAAAATTAATAATTAATTAATCTCGTCGCCTACCACTTCCAATGGTACTACCCTTCCATCTCAAGTTGGCCGCTACCTCGCCTCGCACTTCCCCGCCCCGTACTTCAAGTCAGACCCGCTTAGTACAGACACATCCATCCTTATACAAGAGGGAGAAGCAAATTACCATGTCAATTACGTATGTCGAATGAATATTTACAACTATTTTAAAACGTGAACGATAAACAATAGATATAATAATAAATATTTATTGCTTTCAACAACAAATAACCGGTCAAGTGCGAGTCATACTCGCGCACTGAGGGTTCCGAAACTCTTGACCAATGTATTAATTAGGTACCTACTAGATGACAGTATTATTGCAGTATTATTGCAGTTCCTATAGACGCCTTCCGGTCTCATCATCAGACCCTGCATATCATCTAGGACTAGAGTACTGTCAAAATGAATCAAACAAGCCCAAACTCAATGGGGTTGTGTATTTTCTCACAGTTCCCACTATCCATATTTCATCCCATTATTTGTCTCTTTGAGTTACTTCCATAAGACAATGTATAACTTGTAAAACTAACTCTAAGCTGTCTTTAAAGCATTCGAGGTAGTCAATCAAAAGGTTCTCTATGTTTGACAGAATTTTCTTTGTGACCCTTTTCATGTCTAAACAAGCAGTAATAGTATTGTATGTTCTAATAAATGTGGGAATAGCTCAAAGTAAAAACACTAAATATATATTAACTTCTTTTATTTAAACTACTTTTAGCACTCCTTAGCACGTCTTAACTCCATATGCCCTCTTGCCAATCTTTTTTATCTCCAATACTTCCCACTCTCTATTGCATATATCCATCTCTGTCATACACTTACATTCCGTTTCCCACATTCGGTCATCCTGCAACTATGTTTGTCCCCAGACATACCTTCTCCTTTCGTACATCTTTACCATATTCATATTTCCTCGCATACTTCATACCTTCTCAACAATAATACATCTTAAGTTAACCAATACAGAATGACATCTTATAAGGAATCTAAACACTAGTAAGTATTAACTATACATTGTCACACATTATTAAAATATTTCTTTTACAAAATAAAATAAAATTTGACTGATCTCGAATTTAAAAAACCATAGGTATACTTAAGTTGGTTTTTTTTTCCTACCATAAAGCACCATGTAACAGTGGCTTTATTTTATACTACCATCTAGCCTGTGGGCTAATAAGTAATATTACTTTAACTTAAACTTCTACTTATTATTAATTTCTATATCTAATTTAAATTTTTATCTCGAATAAATAAAAATTATTATTATTATTATAAATGTCCTTAGTATATTCTAACAAGTTCACTATGAGTTCACTATGTGTTCTTAAGTTGGTAATAACAAAATCATGTACAAACATATTATTATCAGTGTAACACATAACAATATACTTGGCGGTGCTGTTGACAAAGCTAACTACATACATCTACTTAACTATATTAATACATACACATTCATTCAACACAGTCACCTTCATTCTTTCCTCACAGTACTATTTACCTACTATTAATCTCTATCGACTATTGGACTTCGGCCATTTTTTCATATGGTCAGCTGAGCCACGCCTCTTATATTTCCAATTCTTCTTTCTCTTTGAAAAATGTCCTTAGTGTTTATTTCTTTTTCCAATTGCTTGAGTATGACCAACGATTGTCCTGGATCCTTGCAGAGTACGTCTCCATCCACTGAGTAATTATTCTTGTACGACTTTTCTTTTATCTCCTTACTTGCTCTAATGCTATCTTTCTTTTTAACGAATGTATTGCCTTGCTTCAATAATCTCAGCCGCTGTGCTATGGACACTTCATCTTTTAACTCTTGAGCTGCTGAGGTGCCGCTTTAACTTGGACTGGATGGTAGTTATCTATGCACTGGTCAACCTCCTGCTTAATTAATGTCTTTTCGGCATGTTCCACCAATGATTCAACTTCACCCTTGATGAAAGTTCCCTTAGCTAACCACCCCTTCGCACCTTTAAATATCCTCACGCATCCTCTCATTAACACTGTTACAATATCTTTCAAAAACTCATTTCCTATTTATATCTCTGATTTTCTTTAGAACTGAGAACATTCGAAATATTTTAACGTTACCTATTTAATAAGACAATGACATGGACAGCTTTTGACAACTGGGTTATAAGACTGCATTGACCTCTATTTTTAATCTATGATTAACTATGGATTGTACATGCCATAGCAGATTCTATTACATATCTACCTATTCTACAAAAAAATGGAGGGTATTAGGTAGGTATTGGTGCCGGCAAACTTTTTGAGCACAAGGTGACGTAGTGGGAGTAAGTTGGCGCATTTGTACACGGTGCGGGAAGCAACTAATACCTAATCTGTGGAAGCAAAGGTTGACTGATCTACCAATCACGCGCTCGATACCCCGCCACCCCGCTTATTTGCCTCAAATGAGACCTAAAATTCGCTTGTCAATAGTTAAGCTAATTTACCCAAGAAGTTTGCCGATAACTATACTAGACGATGCCCGCGATTTCGGCCGCGTGGATCAAGGTTTTTCAATTCCCATGGGAACTCTGTAATTTTCCGGGGTAAAATGTAGCGTATGTTTTAATCCTGGGTATGAGCTATCTCCATTCCAAATTTCAGCTAAATCGGTTAATTCGTTGTGGCGTGAAGGAGTAATAAACATACACACACAAACATACACATACAAACTTTTGGCTTTATAATATTAATTAGTGTGATATGTGATAGTGTGATGAGAATACAAAATATGACGGCATAAATTAATTAAAGAGATAGGTAATAGATAAAAAATATTTTTCTTATTGTATATGGCATTGCAGATTCTATTACATACCTAGTCTATTCTACAAATCATAGAGTAATTATAGAGGTCAGTCTACAAAAGTTGTGACAGTTCTGTGTTGTGACGCGTTAAAAAGTTAGGCTTAGAACAAACTATCCGACGCGTCAACCGCGGCTGGATAGCGAATGTACATTGAATTGTGCACACTATCGGACGTAGTAGCGGACGTAACCTTGGGCCATTCTTGAGTCTTCGGACGTCCGATAGAAATCTGGGCCTGCTGATCTCAAACGACTGTGAAACCTTATCTGTCGCGGCTCTCAGTCGCAGCTTACGGATGTATCTGATAGTGTGTTTTAACGTTAGGTATTTTGCTCTCGTTAAGTACTTTAAAAGTCATAGTAAGTGGTAGGTTTTTATTTGGTTTTTAGCTGTTTAAGTTACTCTTACTATGTTTAGAGATATCAATATGTTCGTCATTTGTAAGACTTTAAAGCTGGTGTTTGTAAAATATAACGGCACTTACTATGAAACTAAGAATTAGGTATGGAAAAACACGATTTTTGGAAGATGTCCCTTAATTTGTTTTAATAATGAGAAAGCCGTGGTTTTAAAGCTGTAACTTTTCACTGAGTTAAGCTATAAGCTTGATATTCTTAAAACACTACGAGACCATTGAACTTTATATTCAGTATAAATTTCGACTTAGTATCATAAGCCGTTTTCGAGAAAAACGGTGGTGACACACTGACAGACAGACGGACAACGAAGTGATCCTATAAGGGTTCCGAAGTTTTATTCGGAACCCTAAAAAACCCACCTATTTCTTGAAAGCGATCAAGAAAACTTTCGAGAGAGGTCTCGAGAAATATTTAGAAATATAAAACAAACAAGACACAGACAATGGCGAAATTCAACGTTAAAATAAACACTAGAGAAAACACTAACAGCTTTCTGAACGAAAACAGACGCTAGCTTGAAAATAGTTGCTTTAAGTGTTTTTAGCAGAAACTGACTGATAAAATCAACAACTACAAATAGCTCAAGATACATGGTCGCTAACAATTATTGGCCTCTAAGAAGGCTCAGGGTCGCTCAGCGGGCGATGGAGAGAGCCATGCTTGGAGCATCTCTATGAGATTAAATCAGTAATGAGGAGATCCGTAGGACTGTTTCTTCTATCTGATTACTACTAACATAACTTATCTAGTCACGAAACTGAAGTAGCAACGGACGGGGCATCAGTAGGTACAGCTACAGTTCGAAGATAGTTGGGACCCCAAGGTACTGAAGTAGTGACTTCTTACAACAGTGTTGGTAGATTCTCAATAAAGTGGACTGACGACATCAGGTGAGTAGCTGGGAGGCAAGGAGCCAATGAATTCAGGAGGTACAAGATCAATCCATGTGGAAGTCTATCCAAGACACCAATGCCCAGCAGTAAATCGGTTGTTAAAGAAGAAGAAGAAAATGCAGCTCATATTAGTGGTTCTAGAATACTTTTGGTTTTTTTGTTTAATCTCATTTAAAGGATGAGGAAAGGATGTTAAAAAATTCCAACCCATAAAGGGATTAAATAGGAAAGAAGGAAATCTTTTGTACGTGGATGACATTGGGGGCAACAAACATTCAATATGGTGTCGAGAATAGTGTAAACTAAAAATTGGTTACAGTAACCAACACAACTTAAAGGGGAAAGGGGGAAAAAGGGATATAATATATGAAAAGATTTCTAAACTACGTGAAAGCTAAAGGAGTAACAGTTAGCTTACTTCCGAGTGTGATTCCAAACTGAAACTACCCGCAATAAAAATAAAACAAACTATAAAGAAGAAACATAAAAACAAACTGCTTTTCAAAATATTGTGTCACGCACGGTAGCCATTAAAAGCTTTGAAAACTAAGTCCAAGAGATTTTCTTGTAAATAGGAGTAAGTAAAGGATTAAAGGAATACAAAGTTATGGCAATAAGGACGAAACTTTAGTCGTATATTTTCAAGCAGTGTCGACTTACTGATTCTCTACGGAGAAGTTTTTTCTTCTATCGATATGAGAAAGATGCGAATAAATGGATCTTGTATTGGGAATAACGGAAAGCTAGTACTTACTAGGAATATAATACTTGGATTGATTGATTTTAGCTGTTCACACACACTATATACTTTCGCCTTTATAATTTAGTGCGATTCTTTGTAGTGGAATTTAGAATTAGTTTTTAAATACTTTGTAAATAAATATTATTTATTTAAATTTCGTATGTATGGTATGTATGGTTTATTTAGATAAATAATTACAGTTTGAATAAATATTATAGTATCAATCGGGACTTTCACAGGCAAGTAGAGGATTTAAATTACAATTTAAATCCTCTACTTTAAAAATTTTTAAAACCTAAACCTCCACGGGCATCAACTAGTAGAAAATATAATTACTATCACTACATAGTATAAAACAAAGTCGCTTTCTCTGTCCCCATATCCCTATGTACGCTTAAATCTTTAAAACTAGGTTCGCAACGGATTTTAATGCGGTTTTTTTAATAGATAGAGTAATTGAAGAGGAAGGTTTATATGTATAATAATATCCATTAACAGTGAATGACATAGGCTATATATTATATACTCGTGCGAAGCCGGAGCGGGCCGCTAGTAAAGAATAAAAGATAGTAAGCTCATCGGCTGCAAATAATGTCGAAAATATTGAAGAAGTTCGTAAAGAAAATGTACAGATGTATTGTATAGAGGTTGCAATAAGCAGCCTCTTGGAACTCTCTAAATATACGAGTATTTGAAGGACACTCCACACCTCAAGATGGAGTGTTCATCAAAATAAAGACAAACTCCGTATCTCCGACACTTGTGAGAGTAAATTATTATCAATCGATGTTGAATGGAGTCAGCGAAAATATACAATCAAGAGGGATTATATATTTATTTACTTTGCTTGGTATAAAAATTTTAATAGTAGGTACTTAAATAAAATAGAAAAATTACGACGAATAATAATAATTCAACAAGTGTAAATTGAAAATTTAAAACACCCCCTACGTATTGAGGGACACCGGGGACACCCATATTGAGGAAATTGTGAAAAAGTATGTAATCCGCCATTTTGTGGCGGCAGCCATCTTGGATCGATTTTCATCAAACATACCTAAGAACACGACGAATGATACGATGCCACAGACACACACACACACACACACTCTCAGACACGTCAAATTTATAACGTCGTTTTTGCGTCGGGGGTTAAAAATATTTTTTAAAAGAAGTGTATTGACCTTTGCTTCGATCACAACTTATTGCAAGTATTGCGTTTCGCTATTTACAGTTTGAAGAGGAGAATAATGGTCTCTGATAAATCCATTAAAAAAGTACTTAATACACAAAAGACGATATCAATCGAGTTCCAGACAGCTGGGTACGCTTTCTGGAACTCGATTGATATCGTCTTTTCAACTGGACATCTGTCAACACTATCACCCAACGTCAATCAGTTCTTCGAACGATATACCTACCTATCACACTCATAAGGAACTATATTAAATTTACAAAACATGGTGTTAGCGATATATTGAGATAGTAAAGATTAATGTAGGTATTGAAGGTGGTTTGATAAAATTAGTAGTAGGTAGTTTGACTTTGTTGACGACGTAGGCGCCGGTCTGGTGCCGCGCCGTTAGTATAAATACAGCGCTTTAGACGTTATTAATTCAGTCTCTTCCAGAGACTCATACGGCTATTGGATGCTCCCGCGTCTAGGTCGTTGTACTTGACTGACGGGTGGTGATAGCAATCACGCCCTAATCGAATATATATTACCCGTAGGTTTAGATGAGTGTATTTGATTAAATACCTACTTAGATATGTTTGATAGTTACCCTCACGTTCAGATGGTGGTTTGTCTGACGTGTTGTGGTTAAGTAGATTAGATGTGAGGACAGGGGCCGTTATAAGGGGCGGTTGGAGACGGCTTTAGGTAGGGTTTTAGCGTTTTTTCTTTGTAGTTGATATCAGAAGTGGTATGAACACGTTCACAGTTCAATTATTATTGCCCACATTAAATTTTTGTCAGGTTAGACCGAGCAGTGATAAAAAAGGGTTGATCAGGAATATTGCATCATAGACGTTAACATCTAATGTTACACAGTTTAAGTAATGAATAAATCAATTTGAATTTGAATGAAGAACGTCACATTGGATTGCGAGCGCCCGAGCTTGAGAACGAACACTTAAGTGAGCTAAATGTTCTTTAAGTGCAAGTGGTTTTCAATATGACACATCTGTCTCCTAAGTTTGGCAAGTTCCCTTAGGTGGGATAGTCATGTTGAATGAGTTCCAGGGTCGCATGATGGACAGTTTTCACCAACTTTCAACGATGACACATCTGTCTCCTAAGTTTGGCTAGTTCCCTTAGGTGGGATGGTCATGTTGATTGAATTCTGGGGTCGCATGATGAAATATTCCGATGAGTGTAGAATGATTGATGAGACTCGTGGTGTGCCCGGGGCGGTCACCATGTAGGATGGCCGTGTTAGCGATATATTGAGATAGTAAAGATTAATGTAGGTATTGAAGGTGGTTTGATAAAATTAGTAGTAGGTAGTTTGACTTTGTTGACGACGTAGGCGCCGGTCTGGTGCCGCGCCGTTAGTATAAATACAGCGCTTTAGACGTTATTAATTCAGTCTCTTCCAGAGACTCATACGGCTATTGGATGCTCCCGCGTCTAGGTCGTTGTACTTGACTGACGGGTGGTGATAGCAATCACGCCCTAATCGAATATATATTACCCGTAGGTTTAGATGAGTGTATTTGATTAAATACCTACTTAGATATGTTTGATAGTTACCCTCACGTTCAGATGGTGGTTTGTCTGACGTGTTGTGGTTAAGTAGATTAGATGTGAGGACAGGGGCCGTTATAAGGGGCGGTTGGAGACGGCTTTAGGTAGGGTTTTAGCGTTTTTTCTTTGTAGTTGATAATGGTATATTTGAGATTGAGACGCTGGTGCTTCTACGGTTTTTCTTATTTCCATTCTCATAGGCGCAATAAAAGCATCCTTTCCATCATACGATGTGTTTAATAGGTACTGCGGAGTTTTTTAAATATCCCGCGGTAACCCTTTGTTTTCCCGTATAAAATGCGTGTTATTTGTTGAATAAACTGAAGAGATTTATATTCGCTAGAATGAAAATTGCAGGTATATGAATATTTACAGCGTTTGTAGGAATTATAGGTTTTAAAAATTCTGCGGGAACCCTTTGTTCAGGCATAAAAAATGTCACTATTGGTCCTCAATAATTATATCCATACAAAAACATTTCGATCCGTTGCTGTGACAACCTTCGTACTTTTATATTAGTAAAAAGACTTACGTTATCATGATTTGGCATACCTACCCACGTCCCATGGCGTCCCACGCGGTATCAACAAAAACATAATTTTCAAAGTGATTATCTCTTCCCCAACTCACAGACACCTACTCGTATCAAAATTAATTCAACTATTTGTTATTCAAAGAAAGTCTGTCAAAGTTTTTGACGACCTCCCTGGCGCAGTGGTGAGCGCTATGGTCTTATAATTGGGAGGTCTCGGATTCGATTCCCGGCGGGGTCAATTTGGGTATTTATAATTTCTGAATTGTCTCTGGTCTGGTGTGGTGGGAGGCTTAAGCCGTGGCTAGTTACCACCCTACCGTCAAAGACGTGCCGCCAAGCGATTTAGCGTTCCGGCACGGTGGCGTAGATGGCGTAGAACAGCAATTTTGTATTACGATAAGGAAAAAATGACGTGTACCTAGAAACAGGTGCCTACGCATAATTGGCTTCCAACCTACATAAGGGTGGGTGTACAGGAACGCCGAATTATTTATTCAATTATATCAGGATACGTTATCTGAGACGAAGATTTGGATAAGACATACGACGTAGTTCAAATTAATGCGATAGTTGATGATTTAATGAATTTATAATAATGTGACAATGCAAAATACAATTTCTTGATAGAGTATCAGGCTAAATAATTTTAATATGCAGCAATAAATTAATAAATTTATTAGATTAAAATCCAGGAAAAACATGGACAATCCAATAAGCAAACACACTTTCACATTTATAATATTAGTAAGGAAGTAAGGATTATTATTATTAGGACTAAAATTAGTCAAAATTCATATGAAAGGATCTGAAAGTTAACATTATTACAATATTTACTACAAATAATATCAATTTTCACCATAAAGTGATTAATGTAAAGAGTGTAGACTCCCAGCCACAAAGATGACGTCATATTTCCCTTCTCTCACAGCAAACTTTTCCAAGACCGTGTGACGTTGATATGACGTTATCTTCTTGAGTTCATTCAAAAATCCCACATAAAAGGGCATAGGTTTTCGAGATTTTGAAAAGTTTCCAGACAACTTTTCCAATTTTCCTTTCCGTCAACACATTAAAAAAAAAAAAGAATAATAGCCAAGCTGAACTTGACTAATATCCTGCTATCCCCTCCAAATAAGCGGAAAGCTTGTGCTAGGAGTGGGTACGACAATAGTGCAACGGGTGGGATTCGAACCTGCGACCATTGAATTTTCAGTCCGCACCTTTAACCGTTGGGCTATTGAGGCTTCAAATTCGAACTATCGGAAAATTGCTTGTCATTTGCTAGCACTCATCGAGGTGTGCTATTTATTGAATAATTTGAAGAGATTTATCGCTTATTTATGTATTAGAACAGAAATTTGCAGATGTCACCCAAATAGTTTAGGTTAAAGTTTTATAACATGTTACGTGATCTAGACAAACCTTTAGGTATAATCAATTTTAACTCGATTATCGATAGGAAAGCCCGCAATTTCCTCTTAAGCTTCTGTAAAGTGCATAATAGTTATAACAACATGGGAGGATTTTCCCGGGAGCATCGCATGAATATTCCACCACTGTTTTCTTGTTAAATGGTTTCATCTTAAACAATTTCAAGGAGCAAAATTATTATCGCTACTCACCGACCTAAAACAATTTGTTTTCCTATTTTTCAGCAACAATTATTTATCCAACACTAGTGGCCCGTCCCGGCTTCGCACGAGTGGACATAAGATTAAATATAGCCTATGTTACTGAGAGTGAATGTAGCTTTCTAATGGTGAAAGAATTTTTGAAATCAGCACAGTAGTTTTTGAGTTTTTTTTTTTTTTTTTTTTATACATTATAGGCACACGCTTGACCACTACCACACCTGATGGAAAGTGATGATGCGGTCTAAGGTGTAACGCGTTTGCCTAGAAGATGCCTATTCACCCTTGTTTTAAACTCTGGAGTTTACTTAAAAGTGGTGAGTCATTGCCAATGAGTCTCCTAGCCCGACGATCTACAGCATCTAGTGCTGCAAGTTGGTATTTAGCGGAGCCATCGAAAAGGTGACTGCAGTACTCCATGCACGACCTGACCTGAGCTTGATATAGAGTAAGCAATTGTTGTGGCGTGAAGTACCGCTTGACCTTGTTAAGGATGCCTAGTTTTTTGGCAGCAGTCTTGGCCTTAGCTTCGATGGCTCTTCCAAAGTTTATAGTTGCTGAGATGTCGAGGCCTAGAAGATCAATGTGGTCGGTGATTGGGACGGATACGTTTCGGAAAGTGGGAGCCAGGTTAAGTTTTGGTAGCGTTAAACTCTACCAAATTGGCTACACCCCAATTAGAAACATCTTGGAGGGTGGAGTTTACACGTTCTACCATCGCCTCTCTGAGTTCGTTGATCTCAGTACTGTTTGAGCGCGGACTGGATATATATCTCTCCGTTACAGTGCTGTCATCTGCATACCCCAGGATTCCGGGTATTAGCAGATCGTTGATGTGCAGCAAAAAGAGTGTAGCGGAGAGAACGGACCCTTGGGGAACTCCGGCATTAATAGCCATAAGATCCGAAGAGCAGCCATCAATGACTACCCGGAAAGATCGTTCCCTCAAGAAGTCAGATATCCAGTCGCATAAGCTGGATGGAAGACCGTAAGCCGGCAACTTACTAAGAAGGCCATCATGCCAGACCCGGTCGAAAGCTTTGGATATGTCGAGAGAGACAGCGAGGGCTTCTCCGTATTTCTCCACAGCTTCACCCCAAACATGAGTGGCATACGCGAGTAGATCTCCAGCGGACCGTTTTTGACGAAAACCGTATTGACGGTCTGAAAGGAGATCATTAGACTCCAGGT
Organism: Hipparchia sbordonii; assembly: GCA_038048805.1. NCBI lineage: Eukaryota > Metazoa > Arthropoda > Insecta > Lepidoptera > Nymphalidae > Hipparchia > Hipparchia sbordonii. The sequence continues at coordinate 13,556,463 of CM076099.1, read as the reverse complement.
GTGCCAAGAGCTTGGTATTTAGTATGCGCTCCATGGTCTTACAGAGTAAGGAGATGATAGCGATAGGTCTATAGTTCGCAGGGTCAGCACGAATACCCTTTTTAGGTACGGGTTGTACATTTGCCGACTTCCAGGATTTAGGTACCCGAGCTTCACTGAGAGAGAGACGATACAGGCGGGTCAGAACAGGGGATAATTCCGGAGCACAATTCCGCAAGACTATTGCTGGGATTCCATCGGGGCCGCTGGCTTTGTTTACATCAAGAGACCGGAGTGTTTTGAGAACCTCTTTTTGGTGGATTTGTGGCACAGGCATTACTGAGTCACAAATGGGGATAATAGGAGGGCGGGCATCTCCAGCGTCAAGGATAGAACTTTTAGCGAACTGAGAGGCAAGAAGATTCGCCTTCTCAGATGCTGTAAAAGCAAGCGATCCGTCAGGTTTGAGCAAAGGCGGCAGTGAAGGCCGACAGAAGTTGGACTCGACCGTTTTGGCAAGGGACCAAAAGGCTTTGCTACCGCTGGGGTAAGAAGCTACTTTATTTCCAATGCGTTTGATTCGGCCAAGTTGAGCTTTTCTTAAAACCCTCTTGTGTGACTTGGAAGCGATATTGAACTCCCTCTTCTTTAATTCCAAGTCCGGAGCTTTACGATTACGGGCATCAACCCAAGCCACAAATGCAGACCGTTTACGAGCCTCGGATTGGGCACATTCGGAGTTGTACCACCTTGGGGTTTTGCCTTCAAGAGACACATCAGCGAATGGTATGTAGTACTCCATCGCTTGATGTATGACCTCGGATATAGAAGCTTCGCAGCTCGACGGATCATCGGAGTTGAAGCAAGTTTGCTTCCACGGGTAAGATGCGAGGAAATGGCGCATCTCGTCCCAATCTGCTGACTTGTACCGCCACACTCGTCTTTTGCTACTAGGGCCGGGAACGGGGGGACAGTAACTAGAGACAGACCGAATAAGGCAATGATCGGAAGAGCCAAGGGGTGCAGTTACAGAGACTGAATAACGGTCTGGGTCTGAAGTCAGAATTAAGTCAAGACAATTGGGGGTGTGTCCATCGATATCAGGAATCCTAGTTGCTTCTTGGACCAGCTGGGAAAGGTTATATGACAGGGCAAATTTATATGCCTCCCTCCCAGCATGGTCAGTCTTCTGGAAAGGGACAAGCCAATTTTGGTGGTGGGCGTTGAAATCCCCTACGAAGACGAGGTGGGCCTGAGGATAACGTTGTTGGGCAACATCGGCCGTTTCACTGAGGTACTCAAAGAGTTGAGATGTCTCCCTGTCACCACTGTGCGAGCGATAGACGCAGGCGTAAAGCGATTGCTCAGTACCTGAGTCAAGAAGACACCACAAGACAGAAAAGTTGGGTACCTCTAGGTTCCGGAGACGCCGGCAGCAGACATCATTTCGGGCATAAAGACATACCCCGGCGTGAGGTCTAAAATTGCATTCAAGGGAGTACCCAGGATATTGCAGGTAAGAAACATCTGCTGGATTTCCGATCTGCGTCTCGGTGAGGAACAACAGGTGCGGCTTCTCAGTCTCCAGGTGGTGATGGACTGCATCGAGATTTGAGTGCAGACCTCGGATGTTTGCGAGGTGCATTTTAAGTGAGAGGAAGTGCAACCGCTGTTTAAACTTTCCTTTCTTATTGTTGTGTTTCATATTTTTTAAAAATAGGGGTGAATAGGAGGGGAATGGCAGTTATACGAGGCGCTACGCTCTTAGACTCCGCGAAACACAAACGGACCGCACCGTTGGAAGGCTCGACTGGAGACTGCGGGGACGCCCGAACCCCCCAGAGAATCGCCATCGGGTCCTCTCACCGGTCGCCAACCGGCGCGATGGATGCCATCCCTGGATTTTTCGCTAGTTGGCGGGGCAGCCTTTCATAGGTGGCGAACCTACTAATTGGGCCCCCTACTACCTGCGGTCGGCCAGCGGTGCACCGTGCTTCGGATCCCGCTACCCTCCAGATCGAGACGTCCGGCACAGCCTGCCCGTGAATCGGGTCCTGTCACTAAACGAAGCGCAACTGTATATACCCATTCCCCTAAGTTGGCTACTACGAGCATCGCACCGAAACACGACGCGCCCCACGACACGACGAATCATGACACAAGACGAATCGCTTGGCGGCGCGGCTTTGCTCGTAGGGTGGTCACTCTAGCCACGGCCGAAGCCTACCACCTGTGTTACTCTTTAGCACCACCCAGGGGTCACGTGTAGGGTAAAGAGGGTTAAAAACCTGACTTGGTACTGCCTACGGACGCGAGTAACTGCGACCCCCAAAAGAGTTTATTCATTACAAACATACACACAAAAATACAAATCTTTCCTCTTTATAATAGTAGTGCAGATTTATAATAGTAGTGTAGATAATTAGCGAGCTATTTATTTTGTTTTTTTTTGATTTGACGTTTTGACAGATTTTCAATACATAAATTGTCCGAACGTCATTCCTCGGTTAAACGTTACCGGGCAATGGTGAAATTCGCCCTTAACAATTTCGTTTTAACTTTCGGTGTATCTTCAAGAAATCGAAGGGGAGAGTGAATAAGCATTTTCTAGGCAAACGCGCTCCGACCTATATATACCTCAGCAGTGCTTTACATCATTGATTGTCGTCAAGCGTAAGCGTAACTCACAATAAAAATCACAATCTTTTTGTAGCAGTTGGTTTAAAACGACATTAATTCACGTTAGAAAAAAATGTCTAACCCAGATTGAACCATTTTGACTTTCAACCATTCTTCAGTGTGACGACTTGGGGTGACAATTTTCAACAAAGCTAATTTAATGTACATGTTAAGGTAAAGCCAAAGAAGGTAAATTATGTTAAAGGGAATAATGATCCTTATTTCATGTATGATAGAGTATTCATTTGGTTGAACCAATATCCCTTTGTTGGACGATTGTACAAGGATTTCAGACCCATGTCACAGCTGTGGAGCCCGCAAATAATTTACGATGGACCAAATTGAGAGGCTGAAACTAGCCAGGTGGACTCTTGATGATATCAGTCTTGTTAAAACGTTGAATAAAAATAAAGTGTGTTAATAATAAATAGGTAAACTTTGCTTTATTTAAAATCGCATTTGGCTTAGATCACAGAGTACACAGTGCGTCGATTCTCGAAAAATGATTGCATCAGTCTAACGATAGCAATGACCTCTGATTGGCTGGTACCCTCCCGCTATTGGTTAAAATGCATTAATGCAGCAAGAATGCCATTAATTCATCCAATTAGAGGCCATTACGATCGTTACACTGATGCAATCATTATTAGAGAATTGACACGCAGAGTCACCATTCGGCGCTAGACGTAAGTATGTGTGAAAAGTATTTGAGCCAAATTTTGAACCTTATTCGTCGGTATTCTGCCTGCCAGGATTGCATTGATGCTTGTGATTTGCTTCATTGATCGACCAATGAAAATAAGCAATTAATTAAACAGAGAAAAGACCTATGTACATATGTTGGAAGGAAATTTTGATTGAGTACACGCCAATCTCATTCGATGGACGGATCAATCTTGACGGTGAAATTCGTGGGCAAAAGCTGGTTTACAAAATTAAATATGAATTTGAAGTCTAGAATTCATACATAGATTTTAAGCCCGTCGCGTACCGAGGAATGTTGACTATTGTCTACCGGAATACCACATAAATCATCTCGAATATGTAAACAGCTATGCACTCCAAATTGTACAACAATAGATGAGATATGCTTCATATGTGAATACCTATCATTACATGATGTTTATTAGGTGTCACTTTACGTTAGAGACCAATCCTACAAAAAAGATTTTGCTGTTTATAGATTTTATAGGTCACCACCAAACCAACTCATCACCGTTCCACTATTGAGCATGGGTCTCCTCTCAGAATTAAAAGAGCTTAAGCTACCACTATGCTTGCTAAGTAGATAGCCAAGGAACCAACCGAGGAATAAGTTGGACATTCTGGTAGTCTTTATAGTGAAAACCTGACTATGTTATGGCTGGAAGGGACATAGTACGGTAGTTTTATTAAACTTACATAATCAGGTAACTGGCTTCTACGGAAAGGCGTCTTTTGCATCACGTCTGTACTATGAGTGGTATGCTAACTTGCCAAAGTCAAAGTCTTCTATCAGACCTGACAAAACATAGAAAATAAGGCCTTTTACAAAAATTAAAACTCAGAGCTTCTACTACTTTACAATCTATACATGGCATACGCTCAGAATTCAAATTAAACTTTACTACCCCATGTTCGTGTTCTTCGTGAACCTAAGTTCCATGTTGTTATGCGAACTAGGCCTTCGGGTGAACGTGGGTAAAATATAAAGCTCCATCAATTCACATTCACTTGTAAAATTTAATTGAGTGTTATTAATTCGCGATTCACATAGTTCGTCGAACCTATGGTGTATTACGTTTATCTCACGAAGTTACGGGCCCTTTACTTGTGGTTTCATCGCGTCGTGTACATACACATTGCGTAAGTGTGCGTGCCTCTCTGGAACCTAGGTGGGAGCGGTCATAGGTGCGAGCAACCTCTCGCTCACACTTATACAGATACAACATATACACAACCATGAGCCACGTGCCCTCGTGAATTGAAAGAAGTATAGTTGGAGTTCAGAGGTGCTGGAGTGGCAACCACCAGATAGCGCAGTTAGGAGACTCCCCATTATATGGTACATGAAATACATCAGTCGAGTCGCAAAGCGACTACAGGCGGTAAAAGACCTTTGTCCAGCAGGACGTCTATCGCTAAAGAACAAAACTTGATAAAAGTAAATTATTCGTTACAAATCATGACCCATTTTATGGATATCTCATTACTTTGTCTTCCTCATGAGGCCATCAGCCAGTTAATTTAAAATACAACTTTTAAACGGCGTGTATTTGGTGGATGCAGGTCCATTGTATTTATATTAAATTCAAACACAAAAATATAAAAGCAAAAGCAATGCAAAACCCATTTCAGTAAAATTAAACGTGTTTCCAATGAAATTCATATTGTATTGGTAATTCGAAACCAATAAAAGAGTTATCATATTGGAATATGGCTAATTAATTTGAAATCCAATATTATGCGAACCAATATTTTCTCTCTGTTTCTTTTCCACGATTCAACCGCTGAAGTTTTAATTTAAAGGGATAACAATTAAATATTTTTTGGATGGATTTTTGTTTTGCATATTGCCATTTTTTTTTTTGAAAATGGCGGCCACTCATAAAAACTGTAAAAATCATCTTCTGAATCGTCAAGTTTCCGAGATTAAGTTATAAAAGCTGGTGGCGCCAAATTGGATTCACTGTATTTATTTTAATTGATTAATTCTTAATTAAATTTATGTCGGTACTCCGTAGTGCATAACAGAAATAATAAAAATAAAATAATATGTTCTCGTCAGTGAAAAGTTACTTCATCTAACGACGAACTGTCAAAAACGCACTTTATTATCGACTGCACTTCATCAACCAACGATAAATGAAAAGAAGGAGGTTCTCAAATCTTGGCGTATATTTTTTTTTTCGTTCTTCATTTCAATTTCATTCTCTTCATTCAATAATGAAACATTCGTCAATACTGTGAAAGCATCATTGTTCCTACATTGGAAGCGAATTGTACTTTCTATGCTTTGCTTCTATGTAAAAGCGCCATCCTACAAGTCCATTATGGAAATGAAAAAGCAATATGTCAAGATGGAAGCTAGGCACATTACTGGCACTGCAACTTATTGTTTAATTTTTAAGTAGTGGCCCAGTTCCAATGCTTGTTACAAATTCGATAAAAATATTTAAGAACAAGTACACTCAAAATCCGTGATATCGTAGATAAGTTATAAGAAGAACTAGTAAGATAGCACGGTCAAGTAGTACCTACTGAAACCGCAAAGTACCTAACGTAGCAAAATGTCTTAACATCGCTGTTTCTGGAGCTAAAACTCGTGGTCGTCTAAGGAAGCGCTAGGCTAGATTTTGCACCAATATTAAACAACAACAAATTGAATAAATCGGATGTACAAGATCGGGCAAAGTGGGCAAAAGTATGCCGGAAAGCGGACCCCATAAGTGGGATAAGGTATAGTCGAAAGGGATAATCCCTTAGTTATTATTTGAATAAAAGAAAATGATTTGATTTAACTAGGTATATTATACGTAAAACGTAAATAAAAGGACTAACAATGACTCCAATTGAATGCGCAGACACAATAAGTTTTGGGATCACAAACACAACAATAAAAAATAAGCTTTCGCTTTTTGGAGCCCTTAATGGGGTCGAGTTTGCAAATACTTGAGACAAGGGTGTTCACAAAACATCGATAGTCCATTATTTGAATATGTATATTGTCCCTTTACTTTAATACTGAATAATTATGTCTATTTACATTAAGCCTAACTTACTTTTACCCTTAGCAACACTATATTATTCAGTCATGCATAACCACAGTTACCTATCTAATGGGGGCTTAGGTCCACCAATTTACTCAATATTATTTTAAGTAGCCTAATCGTATTAAATGTAACTAAACTAGTGGTTCGCCCCGAACTGAGACCTCGCGATATCCCATAATTCCCAAAAGTTTTAATTATATTATATTGTAATAATTAACTTTAATATTTTGGCTCCAAATATTAAAATAGTTAACAGTAATTCCCTTTACCTTTTAGGTTCTCCAATTTTTGATGAATCTATTTCTGAATATATTAATAATTCAATTACTAAATTTCAAAATTCTGCTGACCGTCTCATTGAAATTAGTCCACATTATGCACTTTGCATCTTAAAATTCTGTCTTTTCGTCCCAAAATTTACGTATGTGCTCCGTTGCTGCTCCTTTTGGAATCACCCAGATCTTTTGACACAAGTAGATGACTTAATCAAAATTAGCTTAGAATCGATTCTTAATATGCAGCTGAACGAGCAATCTTGGTCCCAAGGATCCCTACCCATCCGTTATGGTGGTTTAGGGATTCGCAAAATTTCCAGTGTCGCTTTACCAGCCTTCCTATCTTCCGTCCATAGTTCAGCAAATCTCATGAGTAAAATTTTAAGGGCATCCCCTTCAAACTTTGAGATTGCTGGCTTGGAAGAAGCTAGAAACGCTTTCTTAATTGCATGCCCAGGTCAAAATTTTCCAGTTTCTCCAAATTCACAGAGGAGCTGGGACGACATAAAATGTAAATTGACGTTTAACGATCTTTTGAGCCGTAGTACAGGTTCGGCGCGTGCTAGGCTTTTGGCCGTGGGTGCACATGAGGCCGGCTACTGGCTTCACGCGTACCCTTCGACCAATACAGGAACATTTCTTGTGCCTGACACGCTCCGAATCGCAACCTGTCTACGCCTTGGGGTTCCGGTCTGCGCTCCGCATAAATTTCCCTGTGGCAGTGATGTCGACAAGCTAGGACATCACGGACTGTCATGCCAAAAAAGTGCTGGCCGCTTCTCGAGACATGCCGCACTTAACGATATCATACGCCGGTCCCTTGCCACCGTCAACGTGCCAAGTCTACTTGAGCCGACTGGCATTGCAAGAGACGATGGCAAGAGACCGGACGGTATGAGTTTGATTCCATGGAAGATGGGTCGGGTGCTGGTATGGGATGCAACCTGTTCAGACACGCTGGCCCCTTCCCATCTACATGGAACCAACAACAGAGTTGGTGCGGCTTGTGAAGCGGCTGAAAAAACGAAAGCATGCAAATACAGGGGTCTCGGCACCGAATATGATTTTGTCCCATTCGGTGTCGAGACCCTTGGTCCGTGGGGTCCTAGCGCCATTAGACTTTTTAAAGAAATATCAAAAAGATTAGTCGACGTCACAGGTGACCGAAGAGCTGGCAGCTACCTCGGACAACGAATTAGTCTCGCTATCCAAAGGGGGAACGCTGCCAGTATCTTCGGAACGTTGCCTAAAGGGACACCTTTTAATAATTTATTTTAATTTATTATAGTATATATTTTTTAAGGTTTTTAGTTTTAGGTTAATATTTTGTCAAGTTAGGTTAGTTTTAATTTTAGAAGTAATTTAATATTAATTTAATTTAGATATAATTTTAAATATTATAGTATTGTAAATATTTTAAGTTAATTTTATATTTTATGTTTCTAATAAATTAACTTTTAACATTAGACGCAATAAAAAAAATAATAGTTGACACAAAACTGTTTTACTGAGACAGCGCCATGTATTAGCATTTTTTTTTTTTTTTTTTTTTAAAAGAATATAAGCCAAACTGAAGTTGACTAATATCCTCCTTTCCCCTCCAAATAATATTGTGAAGCTATTAGCATTTAAAATTAAATAATTTCGTTTCTTTATAACATTTATCTAATTTTAGTATTTGTTGTTCAAGTACAGGATATAACTGAATTTTCAACCAAGTTTCACGTTCTAATATTCAGTAATTCAGAAGTTATAGGGCTCTGACAGACATTTGGACGTACACACGTCTTCTCTGTCCAGTACAGACAAGCGCCCTAGTTGTCTCAGAGAACTCGCTTCGCTCGTTCAATAACTATGTTTAACTTGTCTAATTTTGAGTAGACAATTAAGGTGTAGGTATAATATACAGTGGCATCTGTGGTACATATAACAGTTACAAAAATAACTATATTTATGTAATAAATATGTATAGGCGCTGGACTTTCTTCATCATAATACATTTGGGCTGAGCGAGAGTATGTGGGCGATGAATGAAACTGAAGAACTAAATTCTTCTCTGACTACAAAATTATAATATTCCAATCAGTCAAATCATCGTCAATCACAACGTTATTAACTAGCATTTGCCCGCGGCTTCGCTCACGTGAAGTTCGATATTTCAAACCCCTATTTTACCCCTTTAGGGGTAGAATTTTGAAAAATCCTTAGTGAACGCCTGCGTCTTAATAGCTATCTGTATGCCAAATTTCAGCCTGATCCGTCCAGCTGTGCGTTGATAGATCAGTCAGTCAGTCAGTGAGTCAATCTTCATTCACCTTTTCAAGACTCCTCCAATAGTTAAATATTCCAATTTGAGCTGAAATTCCTATAATAATTCAGTAGGCCGATTCTGTCAATGCCTCATGAATTATTGCTACAGTATCAACTGTGGTGATTCGCTGAATTTATCGCGTTCTTTCTGCAACAATGCATTTAAGCTAATAGCGAGCGGGTAGGTATTGACCATTCATAAGCGATTGCGAGTGAAGCGATACTGTAGGGAATTGTAGGGGATTGATAGATACCCTGGTATCAATCAGCGATTCATCACAGTTGTTGTGCACTGGTTACCAATAAACTGTTCCAAGATGGCTCCCTCGCTGCCTTCCACACGACGCTTCGCTACAGGGACTGACAGTGCCACTTCTTCGCCCCACTTTCAGTGGTCGGGCACCCTGTGCGTAAGACTCAATTCATAAGATACGAAGATGCTGATAGAAATTCCTGACTCCCGTAAAACGAGCCCTAGTGTATAATAACACTCCCTAAATCTACACACGATCCGCGCGCGGAGGTCCATAAATAAATTCACCCGAGAAAATATTTCATCCCACTTTATTTTCACGCAAAACATTTGTTGCGAGAACGCAACGGTGAATAAACGGACAAAATATACGATCTTATGAATTTTGACGACCCAGGGGTGCAGTGGTGAGCGCTGTGATCTTATAAGTGGTAGGTTAAAGATTCGGCTCCCAGCTTGGTCATGCGGAACAAACGTTCTAGCAGATCCCTTAAGCAGAACACACTAGGTGGACCGACGACATCAGACGAGCTGCGAGGAGCCGCTGGATACAGGTTGCGTAAGACCTGTGGAAGCTAATGTAACAGACCTTTGTTCCGCAGTGGACACCTATCAGTTGATAAAGAAGAAAGAAGAGGAAGACTAGTAGCGGCTTAGTACTTCGCAAGCCGTGAAAGTACTTAACTCGGTGTCTGTGCTTAACTCTAAAAGCATCATTTTCTTAATAATTTATCAGGACGATACTCTATACTAAAACATCGTACATATGTAATAAACCTGTCGCTCTCTTATTTGATTGTAATGGTTTTTTTCTTACATATTTCTTATCTTATGTCCTACATATTAGATCGTAAAGTTCTTCATAAAAAATGGCGCGTCTTTCTGTGATCATTTTTTATACTTCTTTTTTAGTAACTTAAAGTTCCTTAAAAAATACAATAAAGCTAACAAATTAGCTTTATTATTTATCGGTGTAGCCCGACAAATAGGTAGTTCACCAGACTTTTTCTGGCTTTTCCTGGCTTTTTATGTACTACGCTAGCAAGAAAAGTTTGCAAAAAAGTGCTTTTAAATATCACCAGTCTATCAGAGATCAGGGGTCGAAAGGATGGAGATGTGAATACATAAATTATTCTAACTTTCCATCCCAAAACGATGAAAACTCGAAAAAATTCGGGCGCGACGTATATTTTGAATAATTGATTGATATTTCGTTGGATCCCTGGATGGATTTGTAAATACGTTATTTTTATCGGTATCTCGTTCAACTGCCTCGTTTGTTTAGTGGTTAGCTTATTTGACTTCAGTGCACGTTCGGTTCGATTCCCGGGTCGTCCCAAAAATGTGTTGGGTTTTCTGTCAAGAAATTCTCAGTATTAGTCCGGAGTTTGGCGGTGTGTTACCCCCGTGCCTCGGAGAGCACATAAAGCGGTTGGTCCTGCTCTTGATCTTTCTCCGGTCAATTCGGATTTCCATCCCATCGGATTATAAGAGTGAGGGAATGCACCTGTGTCCTAGGTGGACCGACCGGTTGATATATCTCCCGTGCAGATAGCTAATCTCTAAGGAGGTTGGCCGCCATGACCGGATTCGGTTGGGAACTTTACTACTAACATTATTTATGCATACATAGATACAAATAAATAAAATTGAAGAGTGATTTCGAAATCACGGACTCTTATATTAGGCTCATTTTAAAAGGTTCAGTTTTAGCTATCGTTAATTTGAGAGTAGTCACTCCTTTTTCAGTCATAAATACCTATACTGACTGTTGTACACAACCGCTAAACTAAATTGACGTTGAATTGAAGTTGTGTGTGGTTCGTATCTGTATAAGTGTGAGCGAGAGCTTGCTCGCGCCTATCCGCTCTCACCTAGGCTCCTGACCACATGAAAATGGTTCTCATGCTTTGAGTATATAGCCAACATTCAAAGTTCTCATGTGCTCCTGAGAGGCACGCACACTTACGCAATGTGCATGTACATGACGTAACCACAAGTAAAGCTCACGCGCCTTCGTGAATTGCAAGACATATACCTATATTTTGAACACGTAGCTGACGATCCAATATTTAGATCCGTAAATATAATTGAGTTAAGAGTTTGTGAAAAATTGTATTACATACCTATACATAGTCTAGTATTTTTATCTGGTTCTACCAAAAGTAGCGTAAGAAGAGTTATGTATTCCTGACACAGTTTCTCCCGTTACTTTTAATAGAAAATCCATTTATACGTAACTTTGCACATCGCATCGGGAAAGAAAAAAACTTTGAGAGAAATGGTAATGTTGACAGTTTTTGAAGTCATACAGTATTTTATCTTTATTGACAAAACTTCGATTTGATACGATCTTCAGATTCTTCTTTCATTTTCGAAACGTCCCTAGCGATGCGATCTATTCTTTTTTAACCGACTTCCAAAAAGGAGGAGGTTATCAATTCGGCCGGTATCTTTTTTTTTTTCTATGTATACCCACCGATTACTCCGGGGTTTCTGGACCGATTCACGAGATTTTTCTTTTAATCGACAGAAGAAGCTCGCGAAATGGTCTCATAATTTTTTTTGCCTTCAACTCCTCAAGCCTGATGCTGCAGGGGTATTTCTCCCCTAAATTATGGGACTTTAGGAACCGTCGTTTACGAATCGGTATGCTTGGCCTAAGCATATACTAGATCATAGAGCTCCAGGTCCTACTCCTCAATCCTGATGCTGCAAGGTACTGCCCACCTAAATTATAGGGATTTAGGAACTGCTAATTATGAATTGTTATTTTATGTAATAAGCATATACTACACCATCGAGGTCTAGGTTCTAGCTCCTCAATCCTGATGCTGCAGGGTACTGCCCACTTAAACTGTGAGGATTTTAAAACTTTCGCTTGCGAATTGATATTGTTAGTATCAAGCATATTCTACATAGTGGAACTCAAGGCCCTAGCTCTTCAATTCTAATGCTGCAGGGGTACTGCCTACCTAAACTGTGAGTATTTAGGAACTGTCGTTTACGAATTGATATTGTTGGTACCAAGCATTTACTACATCATAATGCTCAAGGTTCTAGCTCCTCAATCCTGATGCTGCAGAGTTGGAGGAATTACGAACTGAAGCTTTCAAATTGATATTGTTGGTACCAACCATGGAGCTCCATGATGAGGAACTCCATGATGTAGTCCATGTTGGACTAAGGTCCTAGCTCTTGTGTATTGTTAATAAGTACTGTAGGTACCAAGTATAGAACTACATTAGTACCGTAGCGTTGGAGGGAGGGGAGAAAGAGAGTAGGAACAAGCTACGCTAAAAAGCTTAAAATAAAAATTCTTTTCAAAAAACCGACTTCAAACGCCACTAAAAAGTATAAAAATAATTTTATTTTGTACACGTTTGTTGAAGTCGGGCGGGCTTAACTAGAAACGATGAAATCGATGCGCGACGCTTAACTTATGGTGACTTATAAGAGACACGCTTATTGAAATCGGGTGAGCATCGCGTATCGGTTTCATTGTTTCTATTTAAGCCCGCCCGACTTTAACACGTTAACAGTCCGTGCCCTACATATAGGGCACTGTGGAGTTAGCCATAGCGTCCGTGCACTATATTTAGGGCACCGCTCCGTTCGAAATTAATGTTATTTCTTGAGCTGGACGTACGAAAAAGACTATTGAATTTGAGGTGGACGTGTGGATTAGGAGTTGCGTAAATAAAACCGCGAGGGACATACGGAATAATCTTAATAATATAAGCGGTAGTTGAGGGTAATTTGGAAAGAGGGTAATGAGGAAAAATTATTAAATAAAACATTAATATTTTCAGTGGCATTCATTAAAATATGACAGGCAGAAGTCTTTTTTACAATAAATACATTTTGTAACCACCTTTGGCGTTTGTCTCCTTGCTTCATTTACCGTCTTACCACTTTCCGTTAAACTTTAAATTAATTAAGTAAATTTCCGAAATTACGTTATATTTTGACAGTAAAACTTTTAAACAGCTGTCTGATACTTTCTTGTCTATGCCTCACGCTCAGAAAATACAAAAAATAGAAATACCCACAAATAGTACACTAAAATATAGCTGCAGTTCCTGGTGATATGTCCGTGCACTACATATAGTGCATCGAAATTAAGTTGAGAAGTCCGTGCACTACATGTAGGGCATAGGGAAATTCAGCCTGTAATACAAATTCATGAAACCTGGAGATAGTCCCGTCATCTCGTGAAGCTCTATATATAATCTTTATTGAAATAATCTAAAAAAAAAGTTGGACGTAGAGTGTCACTTGACCAAATCAACTTGGACAGCTAACGTGTTAACAAACGTGTACAAAATAAAATTATTTTTATACTTTGTAGTGGCGTTTGAAGTCGGTTTTTTGAAAAGAATTTTTATCAAATTATTGAAATTGTCTGACGGGAGGCTTTGGCCGTGGCTAGTTCCATATCCACGTGTACGAAGTCGCGGGCATTAACTAGTGTAAGATATACTAGGTAAGGTAGTATAATAATATACAAGGTAAGTTGATAGGACTTCATTCTTTTCCTAAGCAGGGATCACCACAAAGCTAAGTAGGTACTTAGGGGGTCGCGACAACTAAAAAGATTTATGCTCATTACGGTTTTTTGCCGGCGTCCTTACAGACAAAGCTTAATTAAGGTTAACTTTTCGTCCACCAGACGACATTCCGTTATGAACTTAGACATATAATATACATTATTATGTCTGTAGATAGAAGAAATCCTGTTGCGTCCCTACATAATTATAAAGAATTGCCTTTAAAAGTTAATGAAACATCGTTGGTACGTTGGTACTTAATTAAATTTAAATACGTAGCTTCTTATAGCACTCATTCGCATTCAAGATTTACTTTGCAATTGTGCATTTCGGAGTCAACCTCTCCTGAGGATGCTATGGTGTATGCGTTATTCCTGTATTTATTTTACTACTGGAAGAGCGGCAGTTTAGAGGGCGAGTTGCATTTTATACTATACGGATTATTTTTGGTTTGACGGTTTAATAAACAGGAGATTTTTGCTTTTCCTTGAGTACCATGGAATTCCGAGAAGTAACGAATGCTTCTATCCAATACTTTCATTCGTATTACTTCATGAAATGCAAAACAGCCTTGAGGAACCATCTTCAGGACATATTCACAAACTACAACGTCAATGTATGTATCTAAATAAAATATAGGTAGTCTATTGTACTCTACGCACTTAATGTTCAAATTTAACAACGGAGTATAGTCAAGTATACTGGCAAAAATATGTAGTTTCTTATGCTGAGATGAGAGAGAACGTGCTCTGACTCAGCTCAGACTCAAGATAGAGGTTAAAACGAGACACAAATATGCTTTGACATAAATCTGTCTCGTTTTAACTCTGTCTTGAGTCTGAGCTACATCAGAGCACGCTCTATAGATTTCAGCAAATGTTACACGGTTCAAAAACATTGCTGGCCTATTCCTCATTACACAAAATCCTGTACCCTTCCAAAACTATCCGAAAGCGATTTATATGTAAATACTTTGTATACCTTAAAAACAAAAACATTTTAATTTCCAAGTTTCAATCTATGTTTCGAGAGTGTCAGGCCGCATTTTAGGTATAAAACTACAAGTACCCAGCGTCGTCCCGTCCCGACGGGCCAACTCGATGGGCTAACATAGTGCGAAGGGATAAGAGTTACGCGACAGAAAGAGATGTAACATTCAGGGAAATAAAGGTAAGTGTAGGTAAGTTAGCGCTCTACAACCTGAATTGCACTTTATTGTGTGGTAGCAAGAGTCGCTATTTATTCAAATTATTTTGCGGAGTGAATCTTCTGTACCTGTACTTATATTCTGTGATGGTGGTTCTAGAAGGATTCTACTGAAACCAAGCAATGGTAGATTCATTTGACGATTCGAAAGCATTTTGTAAAAATTAATTTGAATAAAATAGTTATTCTATTTTATTCTATACTGAGGGAAATCGTTCTGTCGCGTTAAAACAAACATTAAAAATTTATGCTGTATAGAAAAAAAAAGACGCTACGTTGTAGACAACTTAATGACGTAGATCGCTTATTTAATAAACGTGACCTCGTCCATCGTTTTAAATGAACAGCCTACAGCCGTAATTTGATCACTCCGTGGCAGATTTACTTAACTTCAGCATCACGTTTGTTGAAATTTGTGAAAAACGTGCCAAATTTTTAGTAAGTTTTATGTAATAGCTTTTGTCGGTGATTTTGTCAGTGCGGAGTTAAGTTTTAAGCGCGGGAACACTTTTTTTCTGGATAAAAGGTAAAGGCGAAAGATCACGTCAATCCGTTGCACCGTTGCAGCGTGATTGAAGGACTAAAAAACCAATTACAATTAATACACTATTAATTGTTGTATGTTAGTTTGTCAGTCCTTTATTTATATAGTTTGTGTCAGGAATTGG
Organism: Hipparchia sbordonii; assembly: GCA_038048805.1. NCBI lineage: Eukaryota > Metazoa > Arthropoda > Insecta > Lepidoptera > Nymphalidae > Hipparchia > Hipparchia sbordonii. The sequence goes on along the minus strand of CM076099.1, from coordinate 13,540,791 downwards.
TAGAACAATAATGTAATGAGTGGGGATCTTGCGACTTTTCAGTTTTCAGCCCGAACCTTTATCAATTCGGCTTTGCGGCAATGGTGGCGCGACTGAGGGACAAACCAACAAACAAATACACTTCCGCATTTAAATAATACTTGTAAGGATTTTCTAATCCCATTTCGTAGATGAAGAATCGGTGTCGCTTTGCGTTAAAGTTTTAATTGGTGCCCCATCCCTCCTTGTGCGCGGGTCACATGGAGTCAATTTACATGCAAATCCGGATCGAGGTTATATTTTGAAGGCATGTTTGATATCATTAAAACGCAAATGTCGTTTTATATTCAGTTACGACGAGTTGTTGTTAAGGTTTTCTGGTGAAACTCAATGCATGTGTGAATACATTGACCTTTCGAGTTCGGTGGATACTGAACTTTATTTGATAACTAGCGGACGCCCGCGACTTCGTCCGCTCCTTCAATTCGCAATCGACAGTTCCTTAATTTCCACAGTATAGGGAGGCAGTACCCCTGCAGCATGAGGATTGAGGAGTTAGAACCCAAAGTTTTTGTATCGATTAAAAAAGATTCACGCAAATTGGTTTAGAAATCATGGAGATATCGATAAACAAAGTAGGAAAACACATCTCCTAAAAACACACACAAAACCTAAGTTATTCTCCAGGCCTTCAACTAGTTATATCTATGCAAAATATAACATTGCTCTGCGAGATTAAAATTCAAGCCAACAAACTACTCCTACGCCCCAATAGTTGAAACTTCTCCTAAAACTAGCACGTAGCTTGAGCTGGCTTTGAAGCTATAAATAACATGATTTCAACTGATGCTCAGTTGAACAGAAATCATGTTATTTATGACGCTACTCGATATAGTACATAGTAGAGCTATAAAATATTCTTTTTTAAGAAAAAAGATGAAACCCAAATTATTTGTCAAAAATAAATTATAATGAATAAAAATAAATGTCGTAGGTGCCGCTACGCCCAGCAACAGTATAAGCGTCTTTTAATAATAAAACTCAAACTTTGTTTTATTTACTTTGGCATGTCAAGTTGAATGAGGCTGGAGTTTCAGTTGTTATTAAAAAAGATACGCAAGGGCAACACTCACTCGTGGGCGTTTGACCTTAATCGTTCATTCCTTTTTCACTTATATTAAAAGTATACGTCACCTAAGAATGTCCAGGCCGGGAACCAAAAATGTCCGCAGGCACTTAGTCTTATCGGAATAAGATCGAAATTATTTCCCCTATTTTTTCAAAAGGAATGTATCGAAACATAATTACTATCTGCAGGATTATTTTCATTTTCTGAGTGATTTTCCTAATGTCTGAATGTCAGATGGAGAAAGCTATGCTCGGAGTATCCCTGTGAGATCAAATCAAAAATGAGGAGACCCTTAGGACCAATAAAGTTACCAACTACGAGGAGGATAAATAAAGTTATCAGCGAGTTGATAGTACCGGTGTTTACTGGTATATTCAACTTTTTAACCGACTTCCAAAAAAGGGGAGGTTCTCATTTCTTCGGAATCGTTTTATTTTTTATGTATGTTCCTCGATTATTCGAAGACGCCTGAACCGATTCAAGAAATTCTTTTTTTGTTTGAAAGGGTATTCTTGCCAGGTGGTCCCATAGTCATCTGATGATGGTATCCTGTTGAAATCAAAGGAACTCTTCAAATTTTACAGGCACAATTGATATACTTTGTATTGGTGTTTGAAGTCGGTTTTGTAAGAAGAATTTTTACGTTTAAATTATATCGATATAAAATCAGTGCTTAACTTTTACCTAGCCCAAAATCAAATTATTCTTTAAACATTTAAGCGTAAAAGCTGCGGTTTCGAGTCGACAACGTATGGATTTTTATCTGGGCGGAGGAAAATATATGGCGAGGATACGTGCTAAGCTGAGGGCGGACCTCGCATTTTTCAATCTTACATTTCCCTGTGAATTCAGGGATTTTGTGGAAACTTTTAAAAAAACTTTGTAAAAGGAATTCTTTTATTGTTACTTCATAGGTTTTTAGATTCTATCCCCCTTCCAAATTAATCCATTTCGTTCTTAGACTGCATCATTATTTGATGGGTCTGCAGTCAAGAGACTAGGCTGTAACTCTGACTTTTTGGTGTCGTGCATTTCCAGCAATTAATTGACACGTTCATGGATGTTCATGACCTGTTTATAATTCTTGTTTATAACAATAGGTGCTATAGTAATCGAATGCTATAGCAATAGTCATTAGAAATAGAATTAAAAAAAGACGTGTGGCACTCGGGGACTGCCGCGGTAAAGCTATTGCATAGCATTTTTTATCAACGCCATCTAGCGGCTCACCGTAGAGGAGTCCCGTGTCAGGTTATTTTCGTTACGGAATTTCTGGATTCGGTCTCCACGCTGGCCCGCGATAGAAGCTATGCAATAGCTTAAAACCTTAACCCACGCGGACGAAGTCGCGGGCATCATCTATATGTATGTTATATAGAACTTCTATACAGGTTTCTTCTATATAACGTGTGTTATATAGAAGAAACCTGTATGCCTATGAGCTCTCCATAATATTCTCAAAGGTGTATATCTGATATCTGCCAGTCCGCATTGATTGTTAAGTATGGCCAAGATTCATAACAACCGGAGTTCGAAGTTGAAAACAACGATCTTAGATATTTTAATTAGTCAAAAGCTTCCCAGCGTAGTAGCTTGTGCAAGAGCCAGGATTAAAATTAATTCTTGGTAATTAAACAAGGAATTCTTGTTCTCTTTGTGAATGCAAGCCTTTTTGCCTGAATGCACTAATGGAATAATTGCCGTTACTGCTGCAATGGTGTAATCAAAAGTTTTGCACAAAATGAAAATTAAAAAGTCAAATTGTTGAAGTTTCCTACAAATAGAGGGTTTTTTATAGGTCGACAAAATTATAATACGTAAATGCTTGCAAGAAATCAGTTAGTATAATTATTACCCTGACTACTAATTCTATTTCCAAAGTGAAGAGACCAACGCAGACCTGCTATCACCCAACGTTGGCGAGAGTGTGGGGATCTGATACTTGATATTTTATCTATCCACATAGCCAGCGTGTACAGAGCCAGAGTAGATATAAAAGCCTCAATAGCCCAACGGTTAAAGGTGCGGACTGAAAATTGGAAGGTCGCAGGTTCAATCCCCACCCGTTGCACTATTGTCGTACCCACTCCTTGCATAAGCTTTCCGCTTATTTGGAGGGGAGAGGAGAATATCAGTCAAGGTCAGCTTGGCTAATATTTTTTAAAATTTGTCTGGTGGGATGCTTTGGTCCTGGCTAGTTACCACCCTACCTTCAAAGATATCCCGCCAAGCGATTTAGCGTTCCGGCACGATGGTACCCCCAATTAGGGGTATGGGTTGAATATACACTGCCAAGATAGCCCGCTACCATCTTAGACTGCATCGTCACATACCATCAGGTGAGATCGCAGTCTATATTGTCATCAAATAAAAAAAAACATCGTCCTCTCGCTAGTTGCCAGAATAGGACGTTTCAACGAAAAACATTTGAGCGAAATGTAATTTATCCAGATACTATTATGCGTTGGAAGATTTCAATGCCAAATTTTATCACTTTTAATCAAAATGTCCCGTAGGATTGCTTTCATGGCTCTTTCCCGTCGAAAATAATTTGAATCAATGCAAATAAATGGAAATTGAAGTGACTATCTGTGTTTCCGAAATAGCTGCCTCTGATATTAATATTGCATTTTATATTAATATCTACTAGCGTTTTCCCGTGATTCCGTCCGTGTGGATAATATGGTAAATTGGATTAACGTCTGTCATACTGATTTTGTTGTACGATGTCGTATCATACATACATACATTTTCTTTTTATTCGACGACAACATAGTCCATGACTGCGATCTCACCTGATGATAAGTGACGATGCAGTCTAAAATGGTAGCAGGCTAACTTGGATAGGATATGGCAGTGTAAATTCAACCCATACACGTAATCGGTTTCTACATGCTATCGTGCCGGATTGCTAAATCGCTTGCGGCATGACTTTGACGGCAGGTTGGTAGCTAGCCACGGCCAAAGCATTCCACCAGACATACTTATCTTATCTTTTATCTTTGCCCGTAATTAAGTGAAAAATACCAGAGATAACAAGATATGGTTTGGCAAAATAAATCTTCCAAAATAAAAATTTCAATTTAAGGTCTTGTTACTATAATAATGAATCATTAATGGAAAACGTTTTCGATTTCTAGCTTTGCTATTCGTTTTGATTTACTTAACATTTATATCTATGCCTAAAAATAAATAAAATATAAGTGTCCGTCTATGTTTTCGAAAAAAACTGCCCCTTATTACGATTAAGTTCAGAAATGATTTATTTGAACTATTGCATTACACAAGTAATCAGCTCTAATGCTGAGATCTATAGAGTGTGCTCTGACTTAACTCAAGACTCAAGATAGAGGTTAATACGAGACACAAATATGCTCTGACATAAATCTGTCTCGTTTTAACTCTTTCTTGAGCCTGAGCTGAGTCAGAGTGTGGTCTACAGATTTCAGACTAAGTGGATTTCAGACATTGCTCTTTCAAATAATAAATGTACCAGCGTTAAGTTTATTCATCTTACGGATTCCTAAAAATGGTGTTCCAATTCCGACAATCCCTAATCTACGAGCTCGTGGCTCATTTCAATGAAATTCCCTGGAGCTATATATAGATAAAGTACCTAGGTACAGTACTTAAAGTAAGCCATCTTACATTACTATGTAATGGTTTTTATTGTCTGTTAGAAGATCATATATCATATTTAAGTAGGTAACCTTACTCTATACAAATATTCTCCCTCTTTTAAAATAAGGCAAAATGGCCCAAGTTAAAAAGATTTTTTAAGCTATTGCATAGCTTCTATCGCGGGCCAGCGTGGAGACCGAATTCAGAAATTCCGTAACGAAAATAACCTGACACGGGACTCCTCTACGGTGAGCGGCTAGATAGCGCATTTTTTATCAACGCCTCCTAGCGGTGAGCCGCTAGATGGCGTTGATAAAAAATGCTATGCAATAGATTTACCGCGGCAGTCCCCGAGTGCCACACGTCTTTTTCTTACATCGTAGGCTCACACCTGATGGAAAGTCATGATGTGGTCTAAGGTGTAACGCGTTTGCCTAGAGGATGCCTATTTACTCTTGTTTTAAAGATACAAATTGTACTTGTTAGGAAACACAGATCTTGGAAGAGTGTTCCAGACCCTAGCCATGCGGATCAGGAATGAAGACTTAAAGCGCTTAGTGCGCGTAGAATGTAGATGGAATTTCAACGACGCAGGGATGGGAGCTCTCCCGACATACTGCAGTGCGGTGGTAAAAAGATGAAGGGGGTATAAGGTCAAATAGCTCCTGAGCACACTCACCGAAATAGATCCTATAAAACACCAACAAGCGGGCAACTTTTCGGCGGTGATCGAGACTCTGGAGTTTGCCTAAAAGTGGTAAGTCTTTTCCAATGAGTCTCCTAGCCCGACGATCTACAGCATCTTGTTAGCGATACCGGATGTTACGCGCGCGGGAATTGACGCCAGCAGCGCCACCTCGGCGGCTGTCAGAGGTCGAGACGTCAGCGCCGCGAGATCGAAAGGCGGGAAAGATGGCGGCGTTTGCCTCGGTGTGGGTTAGGCCGCGTCTCACTTTTGGCTGAGACTCCGGGATCGACACAACGGTTTTGCTAAAGTTGCACTATGGGTTTTGCTAAGGGTTTTGTTAAAATTGTGCTATCTAAGAAATAAATATGTAATTATTAGTATCTCGGCATGTTTATGTTTATAATCTAGTGCGTATAGTTGGTATTTAGCGGAGTCATCAATGCGGATGCGAAGATGCGGATTGAAAACTAAAGGTTGACGGTTTAATCCTATTAAAACACCTACTTACATTATATTTTAACACATACACCATAAGTACCTACCCTAATGTGGACGGGAGATGAGAATATTAGTCAAGTTCAGCATGGCTAATAAACTTTTGAAAAAAAAGAGGGATTGCCTTCCTATGAGAGAATAGAGAGTGCACCTGAGCTAGATTTGCATTAATGCATTTTATCTCCTGTTTAGTAGGCTAATTTCCATCGAAATCAGCGGCCGTGCCTGAGGGTTTGGGAGGATTTTAAAAAGGCTTTATATTAATTTACTAGCTGATGTCCCCGACTTCATACGCGTGGATGAGGTTCTCTAATTCCCGTGAGTACTTTCTTATTTTCCGGGATTAAAAGTAGCCTATGTGTTATTCCAGACTATAATCTATCTCTCTATGCCCAACCAAATCGGTTAAGTCGTTGCGGTCTGATTGAGTAACAAACATCCATCCATCCATCCGTTCATACATCCAAACTTTCGTATATTTTATAATACTAGAAGTATAATGGTACTGTTACACATGCTCTAAAATAGCATGCTAGTGAGCATGCTTATGAGTATGCTCAATACGAGCATGCTTATGAACAGTTTACATTTGCTAGCAATAGGCATGCTAGTTTTAAGTATGCTCTTCAATAAGCATGCTCAAAGCAAACATCTCAAATACACATGCTATTTTAAAGCGTGCTTTCTCGCTTTCTGTCAGTTCAAACAAAGTCAAACCACCTATTGCAAACGATTGATCGATACTAGCATGCTCAATAAGCAAACCTGTTTAGACGCGCTTAAAGCACGCCCCCTTCCACCCGCGCCGCAGGTAGCATGCTCAAAAATCGCACGACTGTTGATTTTTGAGCATGCTCGAAATAAGCATGCTCATTACTAGCAATGTTTCGACACACATGCTACTAAGTAGCAAATGCTCAATAGAAGCATGCTTTCATGCTTGAAATGAGCATGTGTAACAGTAGCTTTAAGATTGAAATAAATTCAATCAAGTCATTTAATCTGTGTGACATGTAATATACACAGGCAGCTGTATATAGGCAAGTTAAGCCCGTCTGCCACTGGAATTGAATTTATTTTGTACCATTTCGACGTTCGGAGCTTGTCGTGGTAAATAATATTAACGTGTTGCCGTTTAAACCACTGTACGGGAAATATAATCCATTGCTCATTAACAAAAGTTTTTTTAAGTACATACCTTTTAGTTTTTAATTTTGATTTTTTTAATCCAGGGAATTTGTCCGGGATAAAAAGTAGCCTACGCCACTTTCCAGGTCCTCAACTAAAAAAAATCACGTCGAGCCATATCTCTGCTGCCGTGTGATTGTAGAACAAACCAACAAACAAACACATTTTCACATTTATACTATTAGTATCGATATATCTATTTTTTGGTTCTCTTATTAGTAGCTGATGCCCGTGACTTTGCCCGCATGGATATAGATTTTTAAATCCTGTGGGAGCTCTATATCTTCCGGGATAAAAAAATGCCTATGCCACTCTCCAGCTCCTTAACTATACCATAAACATGCAAAAAATCACTTCGATCTATTGCTTCGTTGCTGGGTGATTGAAGGAAAAACCAACAAACCAACAGTAGTATTTACAATACCACTAAGAATCTTTACCGTTAACTTTATCGGCCATATTTCATCATGATAATAATTTCTACTTATCTTTTTTTTTATTCAATGACAAGATAGTCCTTGACTGCGATCTCACCTGATGGTAAGTGACGATGCAGTCTACGATGGTAGTGGGCTAACTTGGCAGGGGGATTCAACCCATATCCCTAATTGGTCTCTACACGCCATTGTGCCGGAACGCTGAATCGCTTGGCGGCACGTCTTTGACGGTATAGTGGTAACTAGCCACGACCAAAGCCTTACAGACCAGACCAGAGATCTACACATCATAAACGTTTTTCTCTCAAATACATTTCTGTGATAGAATATCCCCTGCCGTCATTCGATGCCCTTTTAATTTCCTCTCCGCACACGCTCGCTTGGTGTTTCCTTCCGTTCTCGTTCCTACGCTACGACAAGTTTTTAGGGTTCCGTCCGAAGGGAAACCAACGGGACCCGGACGAAAAAGGTCACTCAAGGATTCTTTTTTTATCCGAAATAGGCTTACGCTTGACGACAATCAGTACTGGATAGCGCTGATGAGGTCTAGGTTGGAGTGCGCTTGATTGAGATGCCTATTCACTTTTGCCTTGAAGTTTCCTACTCAAACTATAGGTGGTAGGAAACACAGATGCTGGAAAAAGCTCATTGTAAATGTTTATTTGAATAAAAAATAAAGACTTCTTCTTCTTCAACTTATGGACGTCCGCTGCTGGACATAAGTCTCTTGCATGGACCTCCACAGACCTCGTTCTTGCGCCGCCTGAATCCAGTGACTCCCTGCGACTCGTTTGATGTCGTCGGTCCACCTAGTGGGGGGTCTGCCAACAATGCGCTTCCCGGTGCGGGGTCGCCACTCCAGCACCTTGGGACCCCATCGACCATCGAACTATGTGCCCCGCCCATTTCCACTTCAGTTTCGCGACTCGCTGAGCTATGTCGGTGACTTTGGTTCTCCTACGGATCTCCTCATTCCTGATTTGATCTCGCAGGGATACTCCGAACATAGCTCTCTCCATCGCCCGCTGAAAAATAAAGACGTAATTTGATAAATTCAATTTTTATTGTTACACTCTGTGTTTTAACTATTTAAACAACTACTATTACGGTTCATGATAAAGAACCTACTCAGACAGACGGAGGAATGTACGGACAGCGGAGGCGTATTAATATGATCCCGTTGGCACCCTTTGGGTACAAAAGCCTAAAGACTATTCTATTTTATTCTATGCATAATAAATAATACTTGTAGTATCTTTATAGCATACTTAGCCAGTTCTGAGTAACTTACACTATAGTTCTGTTTCTGAAACAAAATTACGTTTATCACCATTTACGATGAAAGACAGTTTGAGTAATGTATTCGTTTATGACTCGTGTGTCACACTAATGTATATTATGCTCCATAATGTCGTTTATGAAAGAGAAAAGTGATGTGAGCGCAACATTATTACGTTAATAAAGGAATGTGAACTTATTCATATTAGTGGTTTGCTTGAAGGAAAACTTATCCTAAAAGTTCTTACTGTTCTTACTTTACAAAAGTATCCTATATGTTGACCCGGAGCATCAGCTACCACTATCTCAAATTTCATTCAAATCTGTTCAGTAGTTTTCGCGTGATGCGCGCATAGACAGACAGACAGATAAAAAATTCAAAAAAAAAATTGTTTTGGGCTCAGTATCGATAATATACGTAAAGAATCCTCCGATTAAAATTTTCAAAAATATTTAATGTACAGAATTCGTCCTGTTATAGTTTTATTATAAGTATAGATAATTTTTTTAAGAAACCAGATAAATATTAGGAAACCAGGCCTTGCTCTGCTGGTCTTGAAACCTTTTGCAACAATAAATCGCATTTTTACTCTTAGCTTTTCACTTGTCAACTTTAACACAGTCACTTGGAATATAAATTTAGAACAACTTTCCTCTTGATATGAATTTATTGCGAATGTTATTGCGCTCCCCGTGGACTTCTGCCGCTGCTTGCGAATTTCCCAGAGATTTGATATCACCCACGTCTTGACGGATGACAAATAGCATTTTTTATTCGAACTTACAGGGATATTTTCTCTACTCTTTTAAGGAGTTTTATTAAGACGAAACGCGGGCAGTGAGAAATTCAAAGAATGGGTTTTTAAAAATTATATTGCCATCGCGCTTCTCCTGAAGCAGACCGAATGACGCTGATCTCAAAGATGCTGATATACGTATACAACTAAAGCACTCTACTCACGACACTGCGGCAGGGCCGATTTAGGATGAGAAATAGGGGAGGATCCTAAATTGTCTCCTAAACATGTCGTGTGTAGGGTAAATGTAGGTCAGATCCTAGATAGCCTCCTAGATCAGCCGGCAGGAGCAGATAATGCATCCGATGTCACCTAGATTGTGGCGTGCACTGAGCGGCAAACCCATGCGAAGGGATCACCTCCCGGCTCCCATAGAGTGCTCCAATAGTTGTCTCCTAAATCGGCCCTGCCGCAGTGTCGTGCGTAGAATGCTTAATGACTAGGAATTATATTAAATGAATTTTTACTCTTGTTCTCCGGTTTTCTTTATCAAAACGGGACCGATTTTAAAAAAATTCATGAATACTCGTACTTTAAGAAGGCTGGCAATGTAGGTATTTTTTTAAATTACATTCGTCCTTCCATTCGTCAGAATTCGTGAAAAATTGAATTAGTTTAGAAAAATTTAATTATATTGAAGATTGTTAATGCAAAATGTTGAAGTACCAATAGATATTGAGCAGTTCTGAAAATACTGTTTTAAAGGAAACGTACAGATCCTCGCAGTGCGAGTTAGATGTTGTTATGCAAAGTTTCATGCAAATAGGCTTTTCCACCAAGAATACAAATAAGACGAGGCGTGCACGTCCTAAACAAGAATGCAGGTACATTCATGAACGGAATACATTATTTTTCACAAGTTATTCCGTATTGTGACTGTATTTGTAAAGGCACAATGCCATTATTGCTGCTATATATAATATAATATAATTTCCAACCGAAATAATATGATAGACCTGTTGGCGCAGGATGGCCTCATAGTTTCATTTTGGCTGAGCGAAAACTTGTGGCCGATTAATGAAACTTGAAAACTTAATTCCTCTATTCTAAAAGGACGCAGCGTTGGTATACCTATTTCTCGGACGGATGCGATGCGTGTGAAGCGTGTCTCTGGCTGGTGTTGGATTTTTGGGATACGGGTGGCTGAAGAGCCTTTTCTGTGACAATCATTTGATGATTTACTAGAAGCTTACTAGCTAGTTCTTTTTGCTCGGCTTATAACGGTCGTGCCGTGGTGCTGAATAGCTAAAAACGTTCCTCAACAATTGAGCTATCAAAAACAAAAATATTTTTTTAAATCCGACTGTAAGTTCCAGAGTTCGATCAAACAAACTCTTCCGCTTTACTATATTAGTAATAGATGCCCAGCTGTGGATATCTGTGGTGGTTGAAATGATATGTTTTCGTTGAATAAGTTTTGAAGGTAAACTGCCGATAGAAGCTCGTTCTGTTAAAGATGACTGAATATCACCTTTTTGGACTTTATACCTAATATTGTCTAATATTAGGTATTTGCTCGGCTCTTTGCGTAATAGCTTGACAAAAAGTAGTTTAATAGGTAATCTGGAATATACCAGGACAAAGAAGATGGCCATTTTCTCCTTTATGGACAAACAACTCATAAAAAATGGCATTATATTACTGTAACGCTATATTTCACAACTCAATTGTGATAAAGGCAGATGAGTAATGTCCTTGTTTACGATGTTATATCTACTCTAGTCCTGCTGATGTATATTTTCTTTCCATTGTACTCCTACATTGTAGTATTCGTTATGGATGTAACGAGGTATATAGGACTTTGTTAGTTTTATTAGCTAAAAAAATACCTACTGTATCTTTTAACTACTTTATTATATAACAGAGTTCCTCGGCCGCGTTTGTTTATCATGCATTAATCTGATAAACTGAAGTGCAGATTTTCATCCGGTTTTCACCAATAGTCACCGTCAAGGAATCCTATTATCCTTCCTAATGTCCTATTTATTTAATATTATAAATGGGAAAGTTTGGTTGGATGTATGGATGTTTGTTACTCAATCATGCTGCAACGACTAAACCGATTTGGCTGAAATTTGGCACAGAGGTAGATAGAGGTGATGATAATGATGATATAGCTCGCGAAGCTGAAATGGTAGTGGGTGACATATTCGTAGCTTGAACAAACGATACACGTTGGGTTCCCATGATGCTATCATGGCGACCTCGTAGCAGGAAATGTAACATCGGAAGACCCTTCACTAGGTGGACGGATGAACTCAAGCGAGTAACTAGGGCCCACTGGGCAATGGAAAGAAGCAGTATATAGACGTATGCTCCTATGATGACCCTTGGAAGAGACCTCTGTCCAATAGTGGACGTTTATCGATTGAAACAATGACGTTAATTAAATGAAATGAAACGGAAATGAAACAGAAATGAAACGGAAACGAAACGGAAACGGAACGAAAATGAAATGAAACAAAATGATATTTATTTCCTGAATGACTCATTAAATATTATAGTTCAAAGAATCCCAAACGTTGACATTTAGGTTCATGAACCCTTCGCACCAAAAAACGAAGCATTTGAAGACATCCCGCTAGGTCACTGGTAGCATCTGGAAACAAGCGGCACATGATCGTATTCCGTGGAAGTTCTTTGTCCAGCGATGGACTTTTATCGGTTAAAACAGCCACCAGTAATGACGACATGTAATTTATTTAAGGAAAACCCCAATTACCAATTCAAAGTATCTATTCATTGCAAATGCGGCCTCTTACAGGCTTTAAGAACTTTACGTTTTTTCCAGGCAATTACAAAATCGTACCTACATAAATTACTAAAACTTTTTTGTGGGTCGGAGCCAATTAGCGAAATTTATAATCGTCTTTACTTCTCTCTTTTTTCCTCTAAGGAAATAATCGTTTGAATTGTATTTACTCACTCCTAATGACCTAGTACAGTTCTTGCAATCCACGAGGGCGCGTGGCTCATGGTTGTGTGTGTCGTATCATCTGTATATGTGGGAGCGAGAGCTTGCTCCTGCCTGACCGCTCCCACCTAGGCTCCTGACAGGCACACACACTTACGCAATGTGCATGTACACGACGTAACTACAAGTAAAGCTCACGCGCCCTCGTGAATTGAAAGAACTAAAGTAACTACGATATTATGATAATACGAACTGAAAATCAAAATGTCCACGCTTTTCACTGTTGCTGTTCATCCTCCTAGCTTATTTTATTAGTATAGCTTGCGCATATACGCTTAGTTGGAGGGGAAAGGAGAATTATAGTTATTTTAAGCATAATATTATCTTTAATTTTATTTATCAATCAAGCTCATGACATCTCATAACAAAATTGAAATAATACTTTAAAAGTTGGTATGCAAATACTGATATTATTATACTTCATAATAAATAATTTATGCGCCGGATGCTACCAAAAATTAATATATTTAGGGTCGAGAAATGGAAAAGCTATCATAAATCCGGATATAACCGTAAACTACGAAATAAAAGAAGTTTTATTGCCCATTCTTGGAATTTAACGACTTGAAATTTACGAGTCAAAATGTTTTTTTTTTTTTCAAATTGTGATTAAAAATACTAACGATACGTTTTTGGATTTTTTTCTCAGCACTGAACATATAGTCGGTTTTGTGAAAAGAATTTTTACGTTTATATTATCTTAATTTAGGCAAACCCAATAAACGTGTTGAATGGAAACTTTAATTCAATTGAGCATACTAGAGCCTCTGAAACCAACCTTGCTGTCACGTTTTTCAACATGAAAAATCACAATGGGGTCTTGTTGAGCCGTCAGTTTTCAATCTCGCCGATTCGTATACCGCGCGGCCTATTGACAGAACCGCCTATCTGAGTGCATTTGCTTGAAAGCCTGGCAGTTCCAATATTATTCAATCCAGCGTAGATCCCGCTGCGTATTCTTTTCAACGTTGCAAAGCTATTTGTATTGGAAATATCATTACCGTGTTCCATTTTTTTTATATTGCAGTCTAAAATATCAGCTACGAGTACTTACCTACTTTCTATGAATAGTAAATACACTATACATTGACTTTCTTTCTGACATGTACTAGGGCTAAGATGCGCGCCACGAGAAAATTAAAAAAAAATACGTCGAGAGCGTCCTCCCTATTTCGAAGTCGGTTAAAAATAAAAGATGGCTAAGCCTCGCAATCTAACGAGGGAATAGCGCTAATGGGCACCATGCCCATAAACAACCACTTGGACGGCGTGTATTTTATGTAAATATAACTAGTAGTAGTTTTAATTTATTCATTTAAGTTTTATTTTGTTGTCTATAAATTACTATAATAATATAATATGTTCTAGTAAACGATCAATCCCAGAATAAAAAAAAAGATGTCTTCAAAATTCTTTGTTAGCTACGAGCCTCATCTCTTTGTGTAGACCTTTTTAATATTTAAATACAATCAATCACAGACTACGTAATATTACAAATGTAAAAGAAATGTCTATTTTGCCGGGCAAGGTTGAACCACTTTGAATAATCTATTATTATCAAGTCCAAGGGCGGAAAGCTACGAGTAGGTTCTGTTTCTATATTTAGTAGCTGTCGACTTGTAGCTTGTAGACAGCTAGTTGAAGCTGGAAAAGCCCTATCTATTTCTATACTTATAATAAAACTGTAACGGGACGAATTCTGTACATTAAATATATTTTGAAAATTTTAATCGGAGGGAACTTTATTATTATCGATACTGAGCCCAAAACAATTTTTTTTTAATTTTTCGTCTGTCTGTCTGTCTGTGCGCGCATCACGCAAAAATTACTTAACGGATTTGAATGAAATTTGGTATAGTGGTAGCTTATACTTCGGGTCAACATACAGAATACTTTTTATCCTGATAGACAATAAGGTTTATCCTGGATATAGGATGAAAGTTTTTGTTGATTTTGCTCTATAACTTCGTCAAATCTAAACCGAATTTAATAATTCTTTTTTTATTGTAAATTATTTACTATTAGAAATATTTTATCCGATTTGGGTGATTTATGATATTAGTGTGATGCGATGTGATGTGACAAGCGGATGCCCCTTCATCCGAGTGGATTTAGTTTTATAAATCCCGCGGGACTCCATTAATTTTCCGGGATAAAAAGTAGCCTATGTCACTCTCCAGGTCTTTAACTATACCCATGCAAAAACACGTTGGTCCGTTGCACTGTTGCTGCGTGAGTGAAGAACAAACCATTTTTTCATGCCATGCTTTGTTTTAGTTTTGAGAGTTTGAGTTGTACGATTACAGTGATCGAATCAAGAAATCCCGCGGGGAAAAACTAAATCCACGCGGACAAAGTCGCAGGCATCAGCTAGTTCTGAATAAACAAACTAAATCTGAAACGATGGTTTGAAACGTATTGGACTAGAATTCAAATGAAACGAAATTCTAAATAGGCTTATAGGTAAATCCGGTGGAAGCTTAGTCTCCATTGCTGTCGGACACAGACTAGAGGTAGTGAAATTAAACGAAACACGTGTTTGTGCGGTCAGCACCTATGGGTTTGCTCCAAAAATCTAGGACAAACGCTGTTAGGATTCCGTACCCAAAGGTTGCTAACGGGACCCTATTTAGTAATAGAGTCCCGTTGGCAACTTTCAGGGCAAGGTTATAATACCTTTACTTTTACCTTTACCTTTACCTTTACCTTTACCTTTACCTTTACCAAGGTTATAAGACCCGCTGGATCGCCTTTATAATATTAGTGTGATGTGATGTGACAAGCAGATGCCAGTGACCTCGTCCGAGTGGATTAAGTTTTTTAAATCCAGTGGTACTCCTTTAGTTTTCCGGGATAAAAAGTAGCCTATATCACTCTCCAGGTCCTTAACTACAACCATGCAAAAAACACGTTGGTCCGTTGCACTGTTGTTGTTGTTGATGCTGTTGTTGTTGGATCGATATCCATCATAATAAAGGGGGGCCCGCATACAAGAAACGTGATTTTTCGGCGTTTTTTGCTCAACCTTGACAAACGCTGTAACGATGGTACAGAATCCTTCTTTCCGGTCATGTCTGACTCGCACTTGGCCGGTTTTCTTGATTATCAAAAATCTGTTACTTAAAATATCACCTGTTTGATGGAAATCATCGTGAAGGAACTTGTTTTAATGGTGATGGAAATCATCGTGAAGAAACCTGCATGTCTTAGAGTTCTCCATTATTTTCAGCCAATGCGCACTTGGCTAGTGATGTGGACTGTGGCCTAAACCCTTCTCATTCAAGGGAAGACCCGTGCCCAGCTGTGGGCTGATGACCGGTTGAGGTGCGGGCTGAAAACTGAAAGGTCGCAAGTTCGATCCCCACTCGTTGCACTATTGTCCTACCCACTTCTAACACAAACTTTCCGCTTATTTGGAGGGGAGAGGAGAATATTAGTCAAGTTTACCTTAACTATTATTCTTTATTAAAAAAAACGGGTAGTCATTTTCCAACTTAAATCCTACTAGTAGTCCTACTATATGTGAAAGTGTGGATGTTTGGATGTTTGTTACTCAATCACGCCGTAACGACGGAACCGATTTGGCTGAAATTTGGCACAGAGATAGATTATAGTCTGGAATAACATATAGGCTACTTTTTGTCCCAAAAAATAAGAGAGTTCCCGCGGAAATTAAAAAACCTTAATCCACGCGAACGTAGTCGCGGGCATCAACTAGTCAAAAATATTTTTAAAATACCTGCTTTTCCTTTTGCGTCCATGATAGGTGTTTCAATTTGAATTTTTATTAGCAATGCATTTTAAAATCGATCATGTTTTATGTAAGCGTAACTTCGAGAAATAACTTCGTATAAGAGTTCGACAGAGATGAATCTAGCCACTTGGTATTGGAACGTAGTTGTCGATGTTTCTTACGATGTCTATCTAATAAATTATGTATCTACTCAATACCATTACTAAGAACATGACGCATCTGTCGGCAAAGATAATTTATACTAAACTTATCATTTTTTCTAAATACTTCTTTAATTAATTACTTACATAAGTCTCTTAGGTACCCTCCGGTGAGATAGCAGTCTACTTTAATCATCTGTCTAGTTATCAATTAAAAAAAATCGTTTTTCCCGGCAATAGAGCGTGATTTTTAACCGACTTCCAAAAAAGGAGGAGTTTCTCAATTCGTCGGAATCTTTTTTTTAAAATGTATATTCCCCGATTAGGTACTCGAAGACGCCTGTACCGATTTGGAAAATTCTTCTTTTGTTTCAAAGGGTTATACTTCCTAGGTGGCCCAATTGTCATCAGGTTAGGATCTAATGATGGGATCCTGGAGAAATCGAGGGAACTCTTCAAATTTTATAGGCACAATGATATACTTTGTAGTGGCGTTTGAAGTCGGTTTTGTAAAAAGAATTTTTACGTTTATATTATTTGCATGGGCATAGTTGAGATTTTTAAAACTTTATTTGAATCGGACGTAGTGCCAGTCGTCAGTTATTATTTACTAATTCTTTCAAGAAATATGAAAAAGCAATTTCAAAGAGCAATATTTTTAATCCAATAAGTCTCATCTACGAGAATTTCCGACAAATACAAGTTCATACAATTCTATCCCGCATTCAAGCCTTCCGGCATTAAACTACAATACAAGAACTCCAACTGAGAATTGCAACTAAATTGGTTTCTGCTATCCAGAACCCAGTAAGTAGAGGATCACTTCAATCTTTTTACAATTACTACCTCTCAGCTATATAACAGTAATATCGGTTATTCCCAGTAGTTTTGTTACTTTGTATATTTTTACTGAAAGCCTGAAAAAATTTTTTTTTTCATTTTATTACATAACATAATGTAGTACAAAAAGCGGATTTAAGGCTAAAGCATGTTATGCTGCAACTACATAGTTTTTTCGCACGAATGGCACGTTGAAGAAGAAAGCCGGACAACCTGGCACAGGTAACTTATTTAAAAGTATAACCCAACAACGGATTAATGTCTTGTATAACTTTTTTATTCATTGACATTTTTTTTGTTAGCGTAGTTTTTTACAGTGTATGTCGAATTATACTGTAAATAATGGGTATCTCCGAGATTTCTAAGCCGATTTGCATGAATCTTCTTTTGATTGATACCAAAACTTTGCGAAATGCTCCCATAATAACATCGGGTTCCAACTCCTCAATCCTGATGCTGCAGGGGTAATGCCCCCTAAACTGTGGGGATTTAGGAACTGTCGATTATGAATCGTTATTGTAGGTACCAAGTAAAGACTAAATCGTTGAATTCTAGGACCCAATACCTCAATCCTGCTGCTGCAGTGGTTTTGTCCACCTAAACTGTGGGGATTTAGGAAATGTCGAATGTTGTGAATTGAAGAAACGGATGAACTCGCGGGCGTCCGCTAGTAATCATTTAAAGACCGTAATTCAATTACCTCCTCGGTAAAACGGTCGTTTTGCATCGTTTCCATTAAAATGAACGGACAATTTTCAACTTGTGGTAGAGTCGAAAATTTTTACTTGTAATTCAAAGCTCGCAATTAAGCATCGTGTTAAAATAGTACTTTACCAAAAACTTTTGAGAGAAAAGCTTATTCATTATATCTAAATAGGTTTGTTTTGAGGCCAGATTTATTTTCTGCGAATATAATATTTTTCTCACCTCCCAAGGTCTAAAAGCTTTCTAAAATACATGTGAACTAAGCTTAAATTCAATTGTACGAAGTCAGATTTTTGATTTTTTAAATTTAATATTTTTATTTATTTGTATATATGTTACCGGCCAAACCCGATTTCAGGACAAACTAGTTTTGCCTAGGCTAAAGTAGTTCTTCCTATACGCGATAGGATGAACCATTTTTTAAATAGTAATTAACAAACCAAATGGGCTACGACAGAAGACTCGCTCCTGTCTATGCGCTTAAAAAAAACACCCTAGGGGCAGGGCAGACAGGACTGCTTGGAGTCGGGGAGTTTGCATTTCGTTTTTCGGTAATGTTCAACATATATCAGTTACCGCGTATAGGAAGAACTAGTTTAGCCTAGGCAAAACTAGTTTGTCCTGAAATCGGGTTTGGCCGGTAACATATACATTTCGAATAAATAATACATGTATGTATGTATGTTATGAACTATGGAAGATTACAAGCCTATACATAATCTGATCGCGAGCGATTTGCTCTTATCTATTGAGGAATTCCGTCCTCCATCTCCGAAGATGTTCATCAGACCTTCACCAAACTGATGAGACCAACCTTACGTTACGTCCATCCTTTCAAATAAAAAAATTGAAATCGGTCCACATTTGACGGATTTATGGAGTAACATTGACAAAAAAAATACACGTCAAATTGAGAACCTCGTCCTTATTTTAAAGTCGGTTAAAAAGCAGGCAACAGATATTGTGCGTTAGGTACACCGCAACCCACCATGTTGTATTTTCCTGTCATACTCGTATTTTAGTATACACAGCTCGAAGGCAGTGATAAACCTGTCTCGAGTTTATAATTGATATCTTTGTAGGGGCAGAGTTGATTAAAGCGAAGCTTACTTGGGATCGCGGTGAAGGATTATAATTTATAATACGTCATGTTCTTCTAAGACGTCTAAGACCTAAAAGGTAGGTATAATTTCTAGTAAATTCCTCGTTTTTTATTATTATCTAAATATATAAAAGGTGACTGACTGACAGTTTTGAGATTACGTTGAGAGCGGGACTTTGTTAGAAACTTCCGTTCTAGGCGTTATATTTCGACGCCCTATTCTAACCGATTTGTTTACTCAAAAATATAGGTATACAGTGAGTTTTTCGTCGCGCTATTAAATAGGAAATTTTGAAATCCTTAATGAAAGCTGGAAGTTAGTTCTTCTTTTGGCGTCTAAACTCGTCGTAATTCCTCACGTAGTTGAAAGGCTTGATTCAAAAGTATGTATGTACTTTCGTCGGAGTTTGCCCAACTAGTTTTGAAACTATCCAAAGTCATGATCATAATTACCTTCTCACGTCAAATGGCTCAGATCACATGTAGGCAGGCCGTACCATCGTCCGTGGGGCGTGGTGGAAGAATATTTGTTTCCGATTCATGAGTTTTAGCACTGCTTAGCCTAACGATTAAAAGTTGCGGACTGAAAACTGAAAGTTCGACGTTTCGATCCATATCCGTTGTACCAACGGATATGGATTCCAGCCCAAGCTTATTTGTCTTACTTCCGCTATAAGTGATTAGTTCATTTTTTCCCAGTACCTAGTTCAACTGTGTCTAAATCCTTTTAATAAGAGTTGGGACAAAATAGTCGAACTCAGATATATTTGGTGATCCGAAAGGAAGTAATTCGCCAAGGAACTAAGGTGACCGACGTAGCTTTCAAAACTAGCATGTTGATGTAGCAGTGGGCTGGTTACATTTATCGGAGGACTGATGACCGCTGGAGTCTTCAGGTCTTCGAGTGGAGACCGCGTCTCGGCAAACGGAGTGTAAATCTGCCTCTTGTATATAGGTACAAAGTCTTAAATTATATCCTATTCGTTAAAGCGAAAAAAAAAACTTAATTAGATATCTCTTCTAGTTTTAACCTTAATAAACTGAGATATCTAGAGACATTCTTTACAAATTGTATATCCACATAATTTGAAAAATGCCCGTTTGAAATTCCAGTTCTATAAAATATTTCATTTCAACTTTCTGTGGCCAAAGGAATCCTCTTGAAGAATATAGCTTTGTGAAATATTGTGTCACGGACGTGAAATCCTTAAGATGTTTTATTCAAAGATGGTATTTTAAATCTGGTAAAAGTTCTGTGTGGGCTGGCATTATGGTTTTCTAAGTGTACCTACTTAAGTAAAATTAAGTTTGGTCCAGACTTCCAGAGTCTGTTATGTAACTTTGTAACTTGTTTGAACCGAATATATTGTTATAGATATAAATTGATAAGTTTGCCTCAATACTTTAGACGAGATTGTTTTTTTAATACGTTTTAACCTGGGAAGAGTTTCCTGAGAAATTGAAATGGCTAGTTTAATCAATCATACTCGTATTAATTACCTACAAAAGTAACTGTTTAACCGAATTTGATATTTGGATCCTAGATAGCTTGCATGCTTCAGAATATATATATTCTATAAGATAAATATCCTGGAATATGCAGGAAAGGAAAATCCCTAAGGATTCTTAACTTTTAACTTCATGGATGTCACGGGCTTCTGCTGGTATTATTTTAATTGAAATAAAACAAAATAATTGCTACGATCAAATAACTTTATTCAATCGAATATAATAAGTATTCATGTCATGTTAATTGATGTTTATGATTTAATTATGTTTAACACATTCACAATATAACAAGTTATTGCATAAAATAAAAATAGATGGATCACTAAACTCGGTGTAGCGTAAGAGTTGCTAGAGCCGCAAGAAACTACAGCGCTGACGTCATCTCTGCTCATGTCATCAGTTTTTCTCCGAACGATGGAATTCGTAAAATCGGATACGACCAGTTTCATTAACCTACCTAATATAAAAGTTAAAAAATTGAAGGCATCTAATTTAATTTTTATTTATTTTTTTTATTTGAAGAAATAGATTCCAATATTTTATTTACATTTATACACATTTAAAGAAAAAAAATTTTTTTTCAGTTACGGCTTACCAAATATCTTTTTTTGACATCGTTTCTTACAGCTTTTGCACCTCTTGAGATTTATGACCACTCTGGTCGTTTTTTTCTATGCAATCACCTGATCATATTCCTTAGGTATTTTGTATTTACAACATATACAACTATTTAGTCAACGTACAAAAACTAGAAGAAAAAAATTTACTAGCATCATAATTATTTTTGTTTTTCACATATTTTTATTGAAAAAATAACTAATCATAATTTAAATTTAATTAATATTCAGTTTGATTTGTTGAACTATTTACATTTATTTAAAATAACTTTTCTTAACATTTAATTAAGTAAATATAGGTATTGTAAAATAACGAGAATTTTTTCATTGGCTCTGGGCCTATAGTGAACAATATGCACAAATAAATAATCAACTTGACATTTAGAAAAACAAAGATATACCTTTTGTCATTGAATTTTACACATAATTTTACACTCAATCTTTATACATAATATTATAATCTACTTAAATAATTTACACGTGTCTTGTAATAATTATGTAGGTATTCATAATTCATCGCGACTCATCTGTTTTGTACATGATTAGTTTACTTTAACCTATATAATACAACCCGACTTAATTATTACACATAACATTTATGCAAATTTAATTCAAGCCACTAATGAAGTTAAAATTAAGATTGTAACATTTTAATGCGAGGTACAAACATTAAAGTAATGTTATAATGTTAGCTTACCCTTGTAAGGTTGTAGAATCCGGTAAAATTACTTTCGAAAGTAACTTCACTCAGGTAGAAGTAAGTTTAAATTGCGGATTACCACAGCCTAAGAAAATCATTAATAGACATCATTTGCAAACCTCACTATAAATCACATTTCACTATAAATGAATATTTAAAAAAAAAAGTTTCAAAGAATTTAGATAAACCTATTCATAACTACTTTAAAAATTTTGCATAAACATAATCATTACAAATAAACAGATTAATAAAATTCATAGTAATCTTTTAAAATCAATTTTATTAAATAACTAGCTGTTGCCCGCGATTTCGTCCGCGTGGATTTAGTTTTTAATAATCCCGCGGGAAGGCTTTGATATTCCGGATTAATAAATAGCCTTCGGTTCGGTTCTTGTTCGGTTCTCGGGTGACCGCCCTCGACCACCGACTTACCGCATCGCATTGTTCGCCCGCGCTATTCTTTCTTTTTGCTCGGCTTTTAAGAGTCGTACCGAGATATTGAATAGCCTATAACCTTCCTCAAGAATTGGGCTATCAGATACAAAAATAATAATTTTCCGACTGATAGTTCCAGAGATTAGCGCGATCAAACACACTCTACCACTTTATTATATTAGTACAGATATCGGCCTTGTCCACTCAAAACGCGCTTAAGTGGTTTGCAGGGCGACCTCCCAAACAATATTCTTGTTCAGTGTGGACATAGTTTAAAGTTTTTCGCAAGTAGCATTGGTTCTTACAAGTTTTTGTTTTGTAGCAAGGTGCGTGTCAAGAGAACATAATTTATTATGTACTATTTACATTATGATTTCAGACTTTTCTTCAGGTTCAATTTACAAAAATAGATTTTCTGAAAAAGAATAATTTCATTTTTTAATTATGTGGATTTAACATGATGATCACCCACACCATGCTACCAAAAACTGTAAAGAAAAAATCTGTAGAGCCAACCGTAGAGCCTCGGTTATATCAGCACTGAACAAACTTTTTGCTGTGGCAAGAGACTGCACAATACCGTGCGGTTGGTGTGGATACATCCTACAAATGCCCGTATGAATTGACTAGATATGTTGACAGCAGAAGTGTTTAACACGAACTCCAACTATAATATGCGCTGAGTAAAAAAAAGCTTACGCTACCACGTTAAAAATAGACCTCATCTTATGAAGCCACAATCTACTTAAAGTACAATCGAATACTAACCTAAAAGCGTTTTATTTAAAGCTCTTTATTAAGTTCATACGAATTGAGATCGAATGTTTCTGTTCACTGAGAGCGCAAGGAGCCCCGGGTCAGAGGCGGGCCGGACGCGCTCCCAGGGTGCCGGCTATCTTGTCGGCTTAAAATACTGGCAAGATAACACCTTCTTGAAAGCTTGCCTGAATACCTTATTGAATATCGTATAGAATATAGGGTTTACCATCGAACTCGCATATCCTAACCACAACACAAAATCAAACACCCAACTGGAAATTCTCCTCTCACATTCAGGACACACGGCTGGTACCATGTTGAGGATGAAGAAAGGTGCCCAAAGAACGACGAACGTGAAGAACACTACACCAAGTACTTTAGTCGCCTTTTGTTCCAGGCGTAATATTCTCCCATGGCGTGAGGAGTTTCTAGAAATTACACTCGAGTTTCTCGAATGATGAGTTCTTGGTAATTGGCGTTGTGGAGGAGTATTCACCGTTGGCTGTGGTTGTGGTCTATTGTTGGACCTTTGGCTCCGAATAGTCCGCACCGGGGTTGACAGAGTCGTTCTCGCACCGAAGCTTGAACCTCTTCTAAATCTTCGTGCTTCCTCCCAAGTAACCATAGAAGACGCTCCTCGGCTGGATCTTCTAAAGAAAGGTGTAGAAGGTTCGTCTCCTTTCACACCGTTTCGAGGATACCCATTGCAGCCGTTAATATCTCCTCCCGGTACAATTATGACTTCTGTTGTTTGACGCTTAGGTGGAGTAGAGTCGGTTCCAAAGTATGGACAAGTGCAAGGTGGCGGTAATAGGAGCCCATCTTCTGAACTTCGTGATTTTGTTGTTAAAGTGACCGGTGCTAGTAAACCGTCATTGGTTTCATCGTCTGATGCACTTCTAGGTCTATTTAAGGACGTGTTCGGTTCACCTGCGGATGAAAGACGTCGTTTGTCTTGGAGCATTGATGATGGTGAGCTGGAGGAAACGCTCAGTGATCCAGGAGTGAGCATACCCGCGCGTTCGGATATGTTTGTCCTATAAGAAAGAAATATATTGAATGACCTAAATAAGGGTGTTTAACAAAGTTATAACCCGTGACCTGACCCGATTCAGCGTTCATATTGAGTCAATTATTATTATTAAATTGTAGATTTTTTATGACTAGAAGCATACTGAAAAGACGCAACTTTTCTCGTAACATCGGGTCGAGTTGCGATTTATAAATAATATATGTTTTTGTTATCATAAAATCAGTTGTTTATAATATTTATATTCCAAAACCAATTTCTAATTCTTAGGACCTATTTCACCATTTCCAAGTAAGTTATAATCGACGAAGAAAGTTGACGTTGTTACAGATTTTGTAAGTCTAAACTGTCAAAGACAATATATACGTAATATGTGAGACGTTTTTATTCATAGGTTAAAATCAACTTGGCGATGAAACAGGCCCTTACTCTAATTTTTATTAAATGCTGAGTGGAACTCATAAAACAAACAATTGTTTAGTTAAAAGCTTTTTGCTAAACAATTAATGTCCCTTAGAAAGCGTTATTAAAGCGACATTTAGGGTATTTGCTTGTACAGATTGAAAAGCTGTTAAGAGATAAAACATTCCCAATCTGTGTTATCTTTGACTTTTGCAAACATTGAAATGACCCTATTTAAAGGTTAACAGGCGTTTTTGGCGCCTTCCGCTAGAGTAGAGTAGCTTCATTTAGATATAAATTCGTGAAGTTAGCGACATATACAAGGGTTTGGCCGGATAAGTATGGCGAATTTGCCCCCAAATGGCAACCTATATCGAAACTTCTGTTGTAATATCTACTTGATGTACCAACACGATCTATGTAGGTTTCGCGGCTAAATTCCTTTTTGACCTTGAAATATGGAGGCTTGATACCGTTGGGCTATTAAGGCTTATAATATGTTGAGGCTTAGATGTTGGTAAGGCATGAAATATAATAAACTGTGTAAAACGAAGTCCGATTTTGCCCGCGTATATAGAAAATGTCAAATTTATACCCTCACACTACAAGGCCCCCATCACATTTTATTTTCTTCCGAAAGAATCACTTACTTTTTTTCATGTAATTCTTATGAGCAATAGTGGACATAAAGGAGCATATTATTTTCGTTATTGTAATTTAAAGATAACATGAATTGTCATTGACTAAAAAAATAATGGCCATTGAAGGCTTCTTTGAGGAACAGCAGGGTTAGTCTAAGTTTTAACACGATTGATCGCGTAAGAATTCGATGACATTAGCGTTAAAGTAAAATGAACCATAACTGAATTGAATTAGAGTTCAATTTCGTGTGTGCTAATCATAAGTTTACGCTCCAAATTAAAATCGGTTGTACTGAATTTGTGATTTTAAATTAGCGATTTTAAGCTTCATTTTACTTTGACGCTAATTCTAATACGATCAATCGAATTAAAAATTAAATTAACCCTACAGACATAGAAGCGGAACATTGAACACCGTAAGCTAAACAATCTGTATCAGCGTGTAATTTTGATGCGAACAAATAAATGCCAATTGTATATACCCTCTGTACGACGGCTTAGCCGCAGCGGAAGCTTCCAAGCCGCGGGACAGTCGCAACATCTCTGCTCCGAAATGATGCAGTGCACTCATTGCTGACGGGGCGGGCTCGCTGTGCACACACAACACGATATGAGCACACAGACACAGACGTACACATAAGCGACATTGAATGAAAACTCAGGCCTTGGTCAGGGAGACGACGAGCGCTGCGCGTCGCGTCATATAAAATAATTGACGACCGAAGACAACTTGAAATAATCTATAATTATATAAAAAGGCTTGTCCTGACTGACTGACTGACTGACTGACTGACTGACGATCAACGCACAGCCTAAACCACTGAAGTTAGAAACTTGAAATTTTGACAGTTCCTTTTATGACGTAGGCGAGCACTAAGAAAGGATTTTTCGAAATTCGCCCCCCAAGGGGGTAAAAAGGGGGGTTGAAGTTTGTATGAAACTCCGTCATTTTTCGAATTATACTCATGAAATTCGGTATTTAGGCTTTAAATTGAAAACAAAAAAGTACGTGTTTCACAGTTTTAAAAATTCTACCCCCTAAGGGGTTAAATAGGGGTTGAATGTTTGTATAATAGTCCTTCGTTCTTCAAGTTATTTTTCAAGTTACGTTTATGAAACTTGATATTTTGGCTCTTGATTAAAAATAAAGAATTACGTATTTTACATTTTTTTTAAATTCTCCCCCCAAGGGGGTAAAAAGGGGGGTTAAAGTTTGTATGAAACTCCGTCATTTTTCAAGCTATACCCATAAAATTCGGTATTTAGGCTTTAAATTGAAAACAAAAAAGTAAGTGTTTCACACTTTTAAAAAATTCTACCCCCTAAGGGGTTAAATAGGGGTTGAATGTTTGTATGATAGTCCTTCGTTCTTCAAGTTATTTTTCAAGTTATGTTTATGAAACTTGATATTTTGGCTCTTGATCAAAAATAAAGAATTACGTATTTTACATATTTCGAAAATTCTCCCCCCAAGGGGGTAAAAAGGGGGGTTAAAGTTTGTATGAAACTCCGTTATTTTTCAAGCTATACCCATAAAATTCGGTACTTAGGCTTTAAATTGAAAACAAAAAAGTAGGTGTTTCACAGTTTTTAAAAATTCTACCCCCTAAGGGATTAAATAGGGGTTGAATGTTTGTATGATAGTCCTTCGTTCTTCAAGTTATTTTTCAAGTTATGATTATGAAACTTGATATTTTGGCTCTTGATCAAAAATAAAGAATTACGTATTTTACATTTTTTGAAAATTCTCTCCCCAAGGGGGTAAAAAGGGGAGTTTCAATATTCATAGTTAAGACAGGACAACGTCTGTCGGGTCCGCTAGTTATGTATAAAGTGATACAAATTTTACAAAGAATTTATGATGATAAAATAAATATGTAAATTGTACAACCCTATCATATCTACATTCTATCTAGTTCCATCGCAGGTGTTATCTAGTTTCTAACAATGTTATGGCCTAATGAACATGCCGTTTAAATGTTTGAACGTAGAATAGTGTGTGAGTCTTAAGGTTCCATGTTATTAGCAAGATATTTTACATCACAGCTATGCCAAAAACCTACGATTTATAATTTACTGGCTCTGTAATATTATTACCTTATTAAATACCTATATAAAAGGAAATAGTGACTGACTGATCTACGAGTATCAACGCACAGCTCAAATCACTGGACAGATCATGCTGGCATGCAGATAGTTACTATGACGTACGCATCTGCTAAGAAAGGATTTTTGAAAGTTCAACCCCTAAGGGGATAAAATAGAGGTTTAAAAAATCGAACATAATGTGAGTGAAGTCGCGGGCAAAAGCTAGTACACAATAAAGTGTGTTTAAATGCGGGGAAGAAACTCTTTTTAAATTGGTAATATATATTTAAATCTTTTTAAACACATAATTTATTTTGTTTGAATTTTTAAATTAAAGCTATGTTGATTATTCACCATCATGATGTTGCAATTTAGAAGACAAGTATAAGTCAATATTTGTATCTGTTATTGTCAAGCGAGGAGTCATGATGTATCATATGAAGTCGGACAACACTGCGCGATAGACGGCTTGTCAGGCGATGCGTATCCTTGGAATTTATCTCCTAGTGAATAACACTGGAATATCGCTTGTTATAGCTGATTTACTGCGGAAAAGCTACATCAATTATTATTACTACAAACTGAAATGTGACAATTGACCGAATTTGTGGAACTCTTATTAATTGCAATGCATTGTTAATGACAAGAGAGTGTAGCCAATTATTTAGGACGATCTTATGTCCTTGTCTAAATATCCTGTCTTATCTGTGAATGCTGTGTTAATGAAACGTACCCTTTATGCTATTAATAAACTATTATACGCTATAAAATCTAGTCTACACTCTGTTTAAAGCTAGCAACCATTAATTAAGTTCTTAATTGTAGTATGAGATTGAGTTTATATTGAGTTTGTAGGAAGAGACTACAGAGCCGTATTATTAAATAATCGTAGATACTTTAAAAATAGATCGATATAGTTGAGTAAGAAAGTTAACAATGTTAAGATCCGCATCCGTATCCGTATCTGCGGATCTTGAGACCAATCATCCGTATTCGGATCCGTATACACGGATATACCTATATTCACAGAATGTCCTCAAAGATGTGTGAAGTGTGCTAATCCGCGCTTGACCAGTCTGGTGGACTATGACATAAACCCCTCTCATTCAAGAAAAAACCCGTGCCCAGAATTGTGCTGGGGATGGATCATGACTAAATAATAATAATGAAATGAATGAATGAAAATATCAAAGAGGACATACAAATACTTCCAAGGCAATGAATAACAACAAAGCACACGCAATGAGCGCCAAAAATATAACGTTTGCAGAGCCATAATAACATTTTGTAGCTTCGAAACCGAAACATTCATCATACTTTTCGGACTGTCTTTTGCATGCACGTATTGTTTCGAACATAAAATTAGTACGTTCAGTATAAAATACACAGATATAATACGAAATTTTTACAAAATTTAATAAATAACATCAGGCTGAAAAATTCCGTTATTGGTATGTTATGTTGATGCCACGTCGCGGTGCGTTATTTTGTTGTATCCATCCGCACGTGAAATCGTGTGGCATCAGCATTAGGCCACACGAAACTTATTGTTAGTACATAAGGCGGCACAAAATACTTTGTAATTCGTACATTAGGCAACACAAAATGCACAAAATGCTTACCTAGAGTCTTGAAGCCAAAGGTCTCTAGTATCTATCGGTGGAAGCTCCGTCTCTGTGGAGGCTGCTGAGTGCTGCGGTGTACCTCCTCGAGGACTCAGGAACCTCCTCCACGTGCAACGACGTTCTGTTTAAAAAAATAAAAATTTTATCTCTACGTGACTTAATCATTGGCGTCACTAGGAGTGGCGACTTCACACCGAAAAGCACAGTATTGGCAGACCCCCATAAACCATAAAAGATAAGAAGTATTAAAAATAGCATGAACATGTCATAATCAAAGTTGTCGATGGTTTGAAATACTTTTTTTGATAAAGAATATTCGCCATACTACACTTGACTAATATTCCTTGCTAGCCGATGCCTGCGACTTCGTACGCTTAAACGTACATAACTCCGAAAACCTCTGATTTTTGGGAGTGCGTGCCTGGGATTGAACCTGCGACCCCCCCCATTAGTAGACCGCAGTTCTATTCGCACACGCGCGATGCTATTTCTAGACGGTTTGAGCTGCTGCTATATTGGTACTGAAATCTTGCAACTCAATGTGGATGGATAATGTGAAAACGATGTAAGCATTTAAATTCAAATGTCGACAAAGCCACAAGTAAGTTGTTAATAGTTTTTCTCTCATACATGAGTGGACACGTAGACACTAAAACCCTTAACAACAATACGTGAAAGCTTTTATCGGATTAGTTTGAGTTAAATATAGTCCATTTAATTAGTAAACTTGTGAAGTACCTATTAGCAATATCATTAAATAGAACTAAACAAAGCTGTAAATTCAGTACAGGCAAACTCAAACTGCGGCTTTGTTTGTTATTAACTTCTGATTAGTAGTGTATTATGTAACGAATAATTGAAGGACAAACCAAACACACTTTCGCATTCATAATATTAGTAGGGATTTAATAAGAAGAGGCTATTACAAAGTTAATGAATTCCTTAATGACAAAGCTGCTTGGAAGCAATCTGCTATGCTTCAGTTGTCTGGAATCTTCAACATATTTGTTTTGAAAAGAGCAATTTACTGCTGAGTTTCTTGCTGGCTCTTATCAGCAGAATCAGCGTTCCGAACCGGTGCGGTGAAAGAGTCTCGACCGGTCATATTAAGTGCCACAAGTTGGCCTACATGAAATGAATGATTATGAATGTGAATTTAAGTAGAGACGTAAAATCCAATAATTATTTACTTTAATCTCATTCCCTTTTGTGATTCTGAAATAAAATTTATTCTGTCAGGTGAAAAGATTACGTGTGATGCAGGATCCGCGTAATGAAACGTTCAAACCAGACCGCAAATAACGTTTTCATGTATTGAAACGAACGTCAAGAGAGCTTCAACCTCCATAATCCGCTTGAACCTTTTAAATGTCAATTATAATCCCGCAGGTTTCGAATTACAGAAGGTATTTCGTTAATTATTGAGAAAATGAATGAATGAGAAATGTCCGTTAAATTTTTTTTTAAATAAAAATTTTATGCATAGAACAAAACGCTGTTGTGACATTTAATGACGGATGTCAATTTGATATCTCTTTTCTCTCTACGACTTCATCCTACTGGATGTAACTTATATTCTCTATCTGCGAAAACTTATAATTGGCTTTTTAATTTTCTTCTAAAAAGGTTTCGAATATAAATACCGAGAAAATAATGCCTGCGCACATTTGACTTTGCCATTTTGTTTACATTAACAGTTAAAACAAACTCTAGAGAAAGTGTTCTGTTTACTCTTTTGAGTGAACTATATTGAGTTTACCTAAAACTCTTAGGGCCCTATCCTAACCTAACAAGATGGTTAACAAGATACCTAACAAAGTCTGACACTGGATAAATAAAACCTAGACCTAATTTTCTTTAGACAATCTACTTTAAATTCTTACGATGCCAGTCTACTAGGGAGGGGAGAAAGCGGAGCGAAGTAAGGGAGCAGAGTGGAGCTACACCTGTAGCGGCGTCGCCCTGTCCAATGAAGCAGAGTAAGAAAGTGGAGTAAGTGTGCTTACTTACTCGCTACGTGGAGTGTACTTAACGAGCAACTTTAGCCACTTGGAACGGAATCTCTCATTGTCTGGCCATCACCCTGGTTCACGGCTTGGTCTAATTTTCCTATCCGCAATCCAATTCTACATACATTCTATGGTTGAAATAACAAGGTATAAAATCATCTATATATATAAAATTCAAAGTCCTGACTGACTGACTGAGATATCAACGCACAGCCTAAACTACTGAAGTTAGAAAATTGAAATTTTTACAGTTGGTTCCTTTTATGACGTAGGCGCACATTAAGAAAGGATTTTTGAAAATTCAACCCCTAAGGGGGTAAAATAGGGGTTTGAAAAATCGAACTCAACGTGAGCAAAGCCGCGAGCCAAAGCTAGTTTTATTATATAACGCTCCTAGGTATGTATCCTACGTATAAGCTATTGACACAGTAGGTATCATTTCTCCCCTAGAGAGGACATCAGAAATACATACTACTGAAACACAGTTTTGTTCACAAAAGCATTTGTGAACAAAACTTTGTACTTGTACAAACAATCTGTCAAGCGACGGATCGCGCTGTACGTGCGAAGTTGAAATAAGATGCTTGATGATGAATCATTAGTCAAACAAGATGTACTTATCCCGTGATCCCGTTAAGTTTATTAAATACCTTATCTGATGAAGTATTTCTCAATTTCTTTTGAACGTAAGACTAGTTTGAGCGATGAACAGCGAAGGAGCTTTATTAAATTCTTTTAATTAATGTTAAGGGTACCTATTCACTGAAGCGAAGCAAAGCAATTTCGAGTTGATTAAAGCTCTCACAGTATTTAAAATAAAAATCGTTTAAGAAACAAAGCTTGTTTTGATCGAATTTTTACTATGATTTTAAGTGGCGAGTGACGATTTTGTCTACGTGGATTAAGGTTTTTTAATTCCCGCGAGAATTCTTTAATTTTCCGGGATGAAATGTAGTGTAGTTGTTAATCCGGGGTAGTTCATACCCAATTCTTCATTCCCAATTTCAGTCAAATTGCATCATTGGTTGTGGCGTGAACAAACATCCATCCATCCATCCTCACAAACTTTCGCATCCTTACTAATATTATAAATGTGAAAGTGTGTTTGTTTGTTGGTTTGTCCTTCAATAACACTGATTAGAGCTATGGATCAACGCGATTTTTTCCGTGGATATAGTTGAGGACCTGGAGAGCGACAAAGGCTACTTTCTATCCCGGAAAATTAAAGAATCCCGCGGAATTTTAAAAACTTACTATACGCGGATGAAGTCGCGGGCGTCAGCATGTTTCTAATATACGAGTAGGTGGGTTAGGATTTCACCGGCCTACGTTTATATTACGCCCTGTGGTTATAATTACCAATATACCTAGAATTGAACGTAACCACAATCACACAATACAAACCCGAATATATATTTGGTTAATGTTTGGTAACGATAACATGCATCACCGCATCACTCGGTTTTCGCAAACTAAGTAAGTAACCACGAAACTGTAATTTCACAATTAGATACCTGTAATTGCGAAATTACAGTTTTGTGGTAAGCGCGGTTTTAATTCAATTTGTAACAAGTACGATAATATTACTGGGAATATTATCTATTCACATAATATTTCTTTAGAGTTTAGGGTGCAATCATCGGTTCAACCCATTACAGGGCACAGGTTTCCTCTGGAATAAAAAGTTTTCATTGTAGTTCACCTTTAATCACCCAACTAATTTTTTCAACGTTATTTGATTTAGCTTTGTCGCTTTGTAAGAACCGTAAAACATTCGAATTCCGAATTCGGTCCGAGAAATAATAAAAAAATAGGAGGAAATTAGGTATCGGTTTAATCGATTAAAGATTAGTTGATGCTCGCCCCTTCGTCCAAGTGGATTTAGTTATCAAAAAATCCTGTGACAACTCTTCGATTTTCCACGAAAAAAAGTAGCCCATGACACTTTCCAGGTCCTTTAATATACTCATGCCAAAAATCACCTCTTTCCGTTGCTACATTGTTTGATTGAAGGACAAACAAACAAATAAATCACATGACTTGCTGTCGAGAGAATACTTCATCGAAACCATGTCATAAATACCGGTCGGGATAGCTCTAAGCCAGCCGGCGGCCCAGCCTTGCCCCAGCCCTTTCCTCTGACGCGCCAACAGCTGTACAGTCAGTGAATACGTTAGCAGCATCACATCAAGGGGAATGTAGAAGGAAATGACGGATCCCACGGCCTTGCTGTTAAGAGAATAATTGAAATCACGCCATAAATACCGATCGAGATCGCACTGAGCCAGCCGGCGGCCCAGCCTTGCCCCAGCCCTTTCCTCTGCTGCGCCAATAGCTGCATAGTCAGCGGTACATAAGCAGCATAACGCCGAGGCGAATACAGAAGGAGATGACGTATCCTACGGCCTTGCTGTCGAGAGAATAATTGAAATCATGCCATAAATACCGATCGGGATCGCACCGAGCCAGCCGGCGGCCCAGCCTTGCCCCAGCCCTTTCCTCTGCCGCGCCAACAGCTGTACAGTCAGCGGTACGTGAGCAGCATCACGCCGAGAGGAATGTAGAAGGAGATGACGGATCCCACGGCCTTGCTGTCGAGAGAATAATTGAAATCATGCCATAAATACCGATCGGAATCGCACCGAGCCAGCCGGCGGCCCAGCCTTGCCCCAGCCCTTTCCTCTGCCGTGCCAACAGCTGTACAGTCAGCGCGTACGTGAGCAGCATCACGCCGAGGGGAATGTAGAAGGAGATGACGGATCCGATGGCCTTGTACAAGGGGTCTGGTATCTGGCAGTTTCCGTCGATGAGGACCGATTCTTCGTTCTGTGAACAAGGAAAAAGGTTTGAAAACTGTAACCCAACTATATAAAATTGGATATAACGTCCGAAATATTTATTTTGTTCATATAAAATGTAGCCTACATAGGCTGACATCGCCTAGACCGGGCTTTCCTCAATCTTTTCTCAGTAGAATCTGCTTTTCGAACTGGTGATAGAGTTTTTTGATATGTTATAAGAGCCACTATTTGGCCTACATGAAATAAATAATTTGGAATCTGACTTTGAATTTGACCATAATGACGAATCGCTTAACACCTCATTCATCAAAATCGGCTCCTTAGTTTAAGTGCTATAGAAAAACATACGTACCCGTATCCGTAGATGGGTAAAAAAGAATTCATTTTAATGACGCAGCTTTGCTAGTTTTAAAAACTTGACGATAATGTACACTTCAACGGTTCTATCATTATGCATCTGAAATAAATAATATTTTTATTCAGCTCGCTGCTGGTATCCGTAATACTATGGGAGGCCACATACCATCAAGTTTGCCGTCAAGTTTGTATAATGCTGAGGGATTCGAAAAAAGGATCGACACCAGTGTAGTATCGATACTTTTAGTTCGATACCTAGGAAAGCTCCCGAAAGCTGTACCTAACACTCCATCGAGAGAGATAACGCTGTACATCAGAAAGAATAGTATTATATTATAATCTGAGTACCTTGTACTATAGTATAGGTAGCAGGAAGAACAGACGCCGGATGTGCATTCCACACCTTCATAGTTCGTTTCAGAAACGTTGAACTAAAGCTTTTAGTGCGGTAGGTTGGATTTTAACCACGTAAGGATGCCAAATTTTAAAATTGATAGTTCCTTCTACCCTGGTGGCCAAAGCCACCTAATGTTTTAGAGTTGAACAGCCTATTCTATTCTTAACTAGCTTTTGCCCCCGATTTCGTCCGCGTGGAATTAGATTTTAGGGTGGAATTTTAAAAAACTGTGATACACGTACTTCTTTATTTTTAACTGAAAGCTCAAATACCAACTTTGATGGAAACAGCTTGAAAAATGACGGACTTTCATATAAACTTCCATCCCCTATTTAAACCCCTTAGGGGTGGAATTTCCAATAATCCTTTCTTAGTGTGCGCCTACGTCATAAAAGGAACCAACTGTAAAAATTTCAAGTTTCTAACTTCAGTAGTTTAGGCTGTGCGTTGATATCTCAGTCAGTCAGTCAGTCAGGACTTTGAATTTTATATAAACATATAGATAACTAACAGGATACTCACTAATGGGATAATTTTTGGAAAAGGATAATATTGCTCTGAAAATAATCTCTTCACACTTCTCACTACTAAACATCACGACTAAATGTTGATGAATAGGTAACAAGAAACTTTAAAGTTTACTAACCTTCACTATAAATTTATAAGAAAAATCATAAATAATATGGCTCACGGGTGAAAGCTCGGTCAATGGCTATACACAGCCTTTCGAGGGCCATTGCATCGCCTAACTATAAGTGGAGATACCGTTTAAGAATATGTACCTACACGCTGTTACGTTTTAAAAATAAATTAATCAATAACTCAACTTCTATTTTGACACAAACTAGGAAGGAATCAAAAATTTTCAACACTAAATTCATTGAAAGCTAGGTATACTTTAAGGAAAATTAAACCTACTTCAATATAATATGTACCAATATATGTAAGTAATAACTGAAAAGACAAAAGTATCCTGAAAATTAATGTACTGATTTTGATGAAATCTTTACTGTTCCCCAAGTTGAAGTAAATGTAAGCGAATAAAAAAGAATTATAATAATGCGATAAACAGTTTCTGAGAAATGCGTGGACATGCTGGTGGTGGCATTGCTTGCTTGGAAACTTGGCTTTTTTGCTTGGCCGGGAAGGTAAGCGGTGCTTAGTTTTTAACTGCACGTTTGACCATACAGATTTTTTCTGTTGGCGAATTATAGCAAAATAACTCTAACCTTTTCTTGCTAATCATGAACTTCCGCAAAGTAACGCCTGATTCTATCCAGTGTCTTTTTATTTTATTTTTTATTTTTCCTTAGCCTTAAGGTTGTCTGGAAGAGATCATTTTTTAGCGATGAGACCGCCTTTTTGTACTGACACAATATATTTTGTTAAGTGTATTTTTTGTCTGATTGTGATGCAATAAAGAATAAATAAATAAATATGTTATATCATAAAACCCTACACTTATTTCTTCGTTAGTAGGTAAATATTTTCAACCTAACACCATGACTCAACCAAATTGCTTCAGAAACAAACATGCATAAAGTATGCAGGAGCGTGCAATCGAAACGGCCTGCTGACGTCATTAAGGGCTTACTTCTTTATTTAGTATGCTAGACTTGATACAACGACACACACAAAAACACGTATCCTTTACATTCTTAACCTTGTTCACTTGAAACGTCATTGGATTTATTGATTTTTAGATATAATTGCAGTTTTATTGTTATTCTGTCACTTGGGGCTATAAATGGCAACAAGGGTAGCGTCAAGGACATTTGAATGATTAATTATAGATGGATGAACGTTACTCCAGGGGCCCAAGTCTGCTATTGCAATTGTAGTTCAATTGTCTATCAATGACATCCCAAATGCTAATTTTAGCAATTTTGTTAGTCTACTAATTCAATGGCGTCACAATTGTTTTCCGATGGTTTGCCTCTGACAAATCTAGCTTTGAATCTAGCTTAAATAAACGTTTTTAATATGTAGTTTTTTTTGAAACTCATTACGGCAAACGCTTTTTAAGCTAATGGCAATACCGAGGTATCATTGAATTACAATCCAATTATAAGAAATCGAACGACCATTGTGAATTTAGTAGATTACGAAATTTTGGACCAATGAATATTGAATTGTAATTGTATTGCGGATCAATGACAATGACATGTAAAATAGCAGACTTGGGGCCCTAGAGGAAGGGGTTTTAATGAAACTTCACAATGTAATAGCTGAGACACTTTTCTTAACATCCTTGTTTAAACTAACCCATAGGGGTAAGTTATTTGCATATATGGATATGCCAGAATTGCCAGAGATAACGGTATAAAAGAGATCTGTTAAGGGCGCGTAGTGCGTGCAAACTTATCTGTCTTTAACTAGGCTTAGTGACCGTTCCTGTCTTTAGTAGAATGTCGACCAACGATAGCTTTACTTCTCTCGATTTTTAAAGACATGCCCCGTGGCTCAGGTTTCAATACAATTTGATCCAAAGGCCACATCTCCCTCTTCTATTACTATCACTGGTACATATATGCAAATATAGAATAGAATTGAATAAAATATTTTGATTTTATAATCTTAAAGTAGGCAGGTACCTAAAAGAACTTGACGTTAAGAGCCATCAACATAATAATTCTAATTGCTAATAAAACGATTTAAATGACTCTCATAAAAGGGACAATTCAATGTACGTCGTAAATGATCTACTCGTGCGGATGCTAAAGCTATTTGAATGGTTTTGCTTATTAAAGAAATGGATATTGAAATCCAACTTTCTAAAGGTATTTTGGGATCTTAAAGATTCACGTTTAAGAATGCGATGTATTAAATTGATTCAAAATTGTCAACATTTTTTTTTAATAACAGCAAAAAAAAAAAGAGAGAGAGAGAAATAAGAATAGGTAATCTAAAACTAATAAACTATGAGCAGATCGAATCTTGATTTATTCCTTAAAAATTAAAATAAAATTATTCCAAAAATATCAATTCATGGATTGTAAAGGTGATAATTAGTCTAACCTTTCATTTGAAACGTAAATGGCTTAATTGCTATGTTAATTAATCAGAGCGCTATAGTCCCTGCTCCCTGGCTGTTAGGTGTCGAAGCGATGACAGAAGTTTAATCAACCTATTAATATTACTATTCATCGTGTTCCGCAGCCTACGCCTTTACGCTTAAATTGGCTAGTTGTACAGGCGGGTGTTGTTTAAATAAATTATACCTACTGTAAAGAGAGAAACTCATAGTATCTCTCTATCTAGTAGGTATAATTTATATTATGAGTTCTCTTCCAACATTACTAATATTAATATTATAAATACAAAAATGTATTGGTTTGTCCTTCAACCACGCAGCAACGGATCCGCGAGATTCTTTGCATCGGTGTAATTAAGGACTTTAGAGTGAATATCACTCTAAAGTCCTTAACTACACCTTTTTATTCCGGTAGAACAAAAGGTTTCACAAAGGGGGCTTTTTAAAAAACCTTAGTGGACCTTATTGAATTGTTTTTTTTTTTTTTTTTTTTTTTTCCAATAATATGAGTACACACTATTAACTAATATATACTCACTAAAATTACAATCTAGCCTATTAAACTGGCTAATGAGTAATTTTATTTTAACCTAAACTTATAAAATATCTTATATACTAAGAAGTAGTCCACTGACGTATCTTAGTCTTTCTTTATCAGTTTAAGACACTTTGTTCTTGTGTTCTTTGAGGCAGCTTTTACACTACACTATCACTATTCACTAATCACTATGCACTAGTCACTAATTCAAAACTAGTTCATGCGGTTTTGTCCTTTTGAGTCTCCTCACTAACTGCGTTACGTCGAGCAGCTGGATTGCCTCAACGTTAACGTGATGATGAAGCCGATGTTCGTGGGCTTCAGAAAATTTGACAATTACTCTGTCCACGTATTCAACTTTGAGGTCCCGGTGAATACATTCATTTCTTATGTACCAGGGTGCGTTAATAATGTTCCTTAATACTTTATTTTGGAACCTTTGGATAATTTTTGTGTTGCTCTTTTTGGTGCAGCCCCAGAGCTGGCATCCATAAGCCCAAATAGGCATTAAAACTTGCTTATAAAGCAGAACTTTATTTTGTATTGACAGCAAGGAATTTCTTCCTAGCAACCAATGCAGATTTCTATAGCGAAGTTCTAGCTCATCTCTTTTCTTTTTAACGTGCGCCTTCCAGCGTAATTTTGCATCCAGCGTCATTCCTAGATACTTTGCAGTGTCAGCATAAGGTATTTTTTGATTATTCAATAAAACAGGACAGTACTGTAATTTTTTGTTGGTGAAATCTACATGCGTTGATTTTGTTTCATTGAGTTTTATTTTCCACTTTTTAGTCCAACTGTAAACTTTATTTATTCCATTTTGCAGTCTCTCTACTGCTATCTTATGAGAATCACCCACAGCCATAATAGCAGTGTCATCAGCAAAGGTGGCAATAGTACTGTTGTCTAGCTCTGGTATATCGGATGTGTATAGTAGGTATAGGACCGGACCTAGAACACTTCCTTGAGGTACACCAGCTTTGATTTCTTTCAGATCAGAATAAGCTTCTTCTTGTCTGACTCTGAACATTCTGTCTGTTATATACGATTCAAGAATATCTACTAGTGCTTTAGGCAATATCAGCCTAAGTTTGTGAATTAGACCAATATGCCAAACTTTATCAAAAGCTTGCGCCACATCTAGAAAAACAGTGGAACAAACTTTTTTCTCCTCAAGCGTTTTCTCAATCACATTGACAATTCTGTGGACTTGATCAATGGTCGAGTGCTTTTCTCTAAAACCAAACTGATGATCTGGAATTAGCTTTTTATCTTCTATAATAGGTTTTAGCCTCTTAAGTAGAAGCTTTTCAAATAATTTGGACATTATGGGTAATAAGGAAATAGGCCTGTATGACGTTGTTTCATTGGGTGGCTTCCCAGGTTTTGCTATCATGATAACTTCTGCCACTTTCCACAAGTCGGGTACATATTTTAACCTAAATGCGGCATTAATAAGTGTGGTAAGTTTTACTAGCGCTTTGCGTGGTAAATTCATTAAAATTTCTGCTGTAATGAGATCAAATCCTAGTGATTTCTTTTTACTTAGTTCTAGCTTTATTGTTCGCACCACTTCTTTTGGAGTAGTAAGCTTTATTTCAAAATCCGTCTCTAAATCTTCAGTTGTATATATAGTGTCTGTATGCCCTTCGTTAGGCTGAAATATATTTTCTAAATGCTGAGCAAATCTTTTTGCTTTCTGAATATTGTTTATTGCCCACTTTCCGTTATCTTCCTTTATTGGTGGAATTTGCGTTATGGGTCTTTTTAAGTTTCTGGTGGCTTTCCAAAGAGAATAATTGGTTTTTCGATCACCCGTTAATTTTTGGAGATAATCATTCACTAAGTTATCATTGTGGGACCTGGTTGCTCTCTTGATTTGTTTAGTTAAATTATTCAGTAACCTTTTGTCAAATGGGGATCTAGTTTGATGCCATTTTTTCCTCTGTTTTCTTTTTTTATTAATAAGGGAAATGATATGTTTTGGGTAAATAGTTCCCTGGCACTGTTTTCTGAAGGTAGGAGTATTTTTCCAAGCAGATTGTTGTATATTTACTATAAATTTCTCTAGTTCCTCATTTAACTGTTCTGGTGTTTTTAGTGGAACTTTTAGGTTTATGACGTCTTCTAAATCTAGTTTAAAACTATTCCAGTCTGTGTTTTTGTTCACTAGAGACAAGTTATTTTCTTTGAATTTAATTTTTTCATTTAATGTTAACAGTATGGGTGAATGATCAGA
Organism: Hipparchia sbordonii; assembly: GCA_038048805.1. Lineage (NCBI taxonomy): Eukaryota > Metazoa > Arthropoda > Insecta > Lepidoptera > Nymphalidae > Hipparchia > Hipparchia sbordonii. The sequence goes on along the minus strand of CM076099.1, from coordinate 13,500,483 downwards.
GCTCATGTCACATTTTTGGTCTATACTTAAATATTTCAGCGAGATATTTTTACATATAAAGAAATCAATCAAGTCTGGGATTTTTGATGGATCAGTGGGCCAGTATGTCGGCAAACCAGTACTTACCACGTCACAATTCATTTCTTGAATAGCACCCAAGAGCTCCTTTCCTTTTGTATTTGTTAGCCTTGAGCCCCAGAAGGTATTTTTGGCGTTAAAATCACCTCCAATAATAAACCTATTTCCATATTGTCTTAAAAAGCTAAGATATTGGTATTTCTTCAAGTTATGTCTAGGTGGACAGTATAATGCAACTACTGATACAGAATACTTTTGAGTTGTAATGTTGACAGCTACTGCTTGAATTTCCTGTGTCTCATACCTACTTTCTTCGAAGTGGCTGACATGCTCTTTTATTAAAATAGCGCTGCCACCTCTTGCAGAATTGTTAGGATGTAGTGCTTGATATACCTTATATCCTTTAAATTTAATGTGTGATTCATTTGTAAAGTGAGTCTCAGATATCAAACACACGTCAATATTTTCTATATCTAGGACTACTTGAAGCTCTTGCTGATGTTTAAGCAGTCCGTTTGAGTTCCACGCCATGATCTTAAGTTGATTAGTCATTGTTTCTTTTTAGCAATGGCTTTATTATTGCCATTTTCTAGTTTATGCAGTCTTTCATCAAACGAAGACATGAGTTGTAAAATTCTATCCAATTTTGATTCAAGGGTGCCATCTTGATCGTTGTTTTTAGCTGACATTCTTTGGGATGCTATTTGTGCATAAGTAGCATTCTTAAGAGCAGCTCCTTTTTTTTCTGCCTGTTGCTCATGCTTTTTAATTGGTGGATCTTGAGCTGTTGATATTTTTTTCTGCGTTTTGTTCTTGATGTTTTGTATTTCTTTAGCTACAATGCATCCTCTGTAGTTCGCTGGATGGGGCTCACCACAATGCACACATTTCGGTTTCTGATCAGCTGGTTTAGTACAGTCTCTGGTTAGATGTTTGCCAGTACACTTAACGCACCTGGGTTCTCTTGAACAGTATTTTTGAGTATGCCCATATGTTTGGCATCTCTTGCATTGGGGGATAAGCTTCGGTGTCTTAAGTGGATGAATTTCCACCTTACATCCCAACACAGAAGTTATATCATATATTTTATTTATGTCCTCACCATTTTCGAAGGTGAGCATAAACATATTTAGTGGTTCTTTACTCTTCCACCGTAGTTTATTTGCCGCATCTAGTATTTTCAGACCCTTGTTTTTTAGGTCTTCCACGATTCTCTCAGGCTTGTACGTATAATGTAATTTTTTGGCCATGACTCTAATAGGCCGCTCTTGTTTATTTTCATAAGAGTGCCAGAGTAAGTTATTTGCTGTTAATAGTTTTATTATTGCTCTGTATGATTCTTCACACTTTGCGTTAATTTTAACATTTTCCCCATTCATCATTTTAATTCTGAACGAATCTTCTGTGTGGTTTTGAGACAGCATATCATAAAATGATTGATAGTCTGTTACTCCGCCAACTATTATAGGGGGTGGAGAGAATACCTTTTTAGTTTTAGAATTATTTCTCGCTTCATTATGTGACGTTTCAGATTCTCTGCTCTGAATGGGCGAGGTGCTCATTTTTCTCTTCTTCCTACTTTTTGCTCGTATCCATTCTGTCTCTCTTGCTAATTCTTCCTCGTCTGTGTGATAATCGACAGATGGACCAGAACTCTCTTTCTTTCCAGTAGATGTATCCATTGGTTTCTCATTAGATAAACGTTTTACCTGATTTTCTAGCTCCAATATTTTATCATTCATAGCTTTTATGCTAAGCTGAAGCTTTTCATTTTCTGCCTCCTTTTTGGCAAGAGCTTTGAAGAGCTTCTCATTTTCCAACTGCGCTTGGCAAAATTTATCATAGAGAAATCGCTCATTTTCTGTTTTGAGTTTAATATTTTGTTGCTCAGCCATAGCTGGAGAATATTAATAGTATTGCTGCTATACAATATTTTTATTTTAAAATGATGAGTTTGACAATTTACAATCCGAATCGCGGTAACTGGGTCATTATGACGCACGCGGGACGACCGCCGCAATCACGCGGCCCGACTCAGCGATTTTACGTTTTAGCACGGTACGCGTTTGGTTTCGACAGAGATCGAACACTGACTGATTGAATTGTTTTAATGAGTTTTTTTATTGAAGTGTTTAAATATCCTAATAGATTTATAAATACATATCAAAAATTATCAGTATTTATAAATCTATTAGGATATTTCCTTTAAGAAATAAAAAAAAACTGTAAGAAAAATTGTAAGAGAGATGTGGTTTCGAATCCCGCCGGCCTCGGAATTTTCGAAATGTATTTATAAGTCTATTGTTTTAATGACCCCTTAAACTAATTAATTAAAGGAGAGAGGCGGTAATGCGGTAAGCTTACAAAGCTTTCTGCATAAGACTCGACTAACAATCAGTTCAATTACGTGTATCTAAATCCCCAATCTATTGACACGCTTTGCCGAATATATGCTTAAATTCAATTGTCGATTTACGGCCTCCACCATAACAAAGGGAAGATTTTCCTCCGAATTTATGCGTATGACCACCTGAGATGATTATTTTGGTATCGCAATGTAGAATTCCCTGTTTTGTAGCGCAGACTTGTTGTGAATATTTGTATGATTCGAAAAGCGCCGTCTAGTTTAATTGTTTTGCTTGCTTGAATATGTATCAGACGTAATACGTGCGGTGGTACAAAAATTACAGCAAATATTCTTCATGCATTCATACCTCTAGCGTGCTTGATAACTCTATAATTTATTATCTATTTAAAGGTAAAACACACCCCAAATGACAAAGTGTAGAGCGGTTTAACAATTCCTCTCCCATCGGTATTGATCAGTCTTGTCGAGAACAATTTAATTATTGAAGAGAAAGCGCCTTGTGCATTGCTTATTACATGTCGCCTGCGTTAAATAAATTGCCTTACATTTAGCGTTAACGAATTCGAAACAAACTCAACAGAGTTATTTTAGTATTTGCATCGTTTTACACACTTTTTGATTTCGTAATCCCTTCTTTTAAATTACAAAATGGTAATTGGTATTAAGATAATAATGCAATGGATTATCTGATCATTCGGTATATGACTCAACTCGCAAGTCGTAGATAAGTTAAGTTTTTTTAAATACAATTTAGACTAGTTTTTGACTTTGCTCATACGTGAGAGTAGAGAAGATACCCCCAAAACTGGAGCGCACTTGCCTTTCATTTTCGTTTTAAATGTGTATAATATATATATATTTTTAAGTGAAGGTTCTTTACGCACCTTTGCAGTTGAACCAAAATAGAAAAGAAATTAAAAGTAACTTCATTCTTTTGATTCAGTATTTCTGCGGAACTATTACTGCATGTGTACTTAGTAATGTTTATTTAGTTTCTTTCTGTGAAAACCTATTATTAGCTATTAGTCATTTTATTTTAAGTTTATGTAGTATTATAAGTTGTTGGTTTTCCAAAATAAATAAAATAAAATAAAATCTGTGGCATAGGGTGGAATGCTACACACGTGATGTTCACTTTATTGATTTTTAATGAAGTTCGACCTTATTTGTTACGTTCTGGGTTATTATTAATTATTTTTAATGATGATTTAGACTCATTGTTAGATGCATACGTAGACAGTGCGTAGACGCTGCGTAGCAGACGTAGACCCGTTCAGCTGCTACGCACTCGTAACTGTATTTCCTCAGGCTACGTTTGTGGCGACTAGCCACTGTTAGTTTAGTTCTAAATCCATAAAGATAAGAAAATATGTATATTTTACTTAAAAATTAATTCAAAAGTACCCCTATGAATATTTATATTAAGTACTAGATTATACACGAGGCCTCACTCGCGTCAGGCTCTTCGATTTTCAAGAGTGTTTTCAAATACATATTTATTATTAAGAATGTATAAATACAGAACATACAACGAAATAAACCTTAAATCGATTTTCATACAAATTAGTAATGTTCAAAAATCCTTTCTTAACAATGCGCAGAATGCCAAAAAAAATCCCCACGATAGATGAAATAAAATATACCCGAAACTTCGTGTGAAACGCGACAGATACTAATAGTATGTAGGAGTGTAGTAAGCGCCAAATACGTCGTGTATTAATAACTCATAAGATATTCATTTTTATTTAAATGGCTGGTTCGTCTCTTGGTAATATGTATAGAAATTTTTATATATGCAACACATTGAAAATAAATGCAAATTGGTTAAAAATTAGAACTAACTTCGCGTTTTTTTTTTCAAACAAATTTCATTAATGCTTTCGATAAATCCCTAGAATGTACGATCCAAACAAAAGATTTACGATGCGAATAACATAAGACAAACAAATAAAATGAAAATGTCTTTTTTGTAATTTAAGTTGAGTGACGCTACTGTAAAAAAGTTCAATACAATTCGTTTAATTTTATTTCTATAATCATTTCATTCGAATTATTTCGTGAGTTTTTATCCTATTGTGTCTCGATTCAATTAATTGCTACAGTTTTTGTTGCACGTTTTTATTATTATGACAATGGATTTCATAAGTTCGTAATTTTTAACAGCAAATAATCAGTCTCCAAACACTAAAAAAGTTTGTGTGAGTAGAGCGAATTTAAATATTGAAATATCTATAATAATTTAATAAAGTTAGTAGGTATTACCTAATTTTACTCACTACATTATGAATATATAGAACGTTAAATTAGGTACTAGCACAATCTTCTTCTTCTTCTTTGTCAACTTATAGACGTCCACTGCTGGACATAAGTCTCCTGCTTGGACCTCTACAAGCCTCGGTCTTGCGCCGCTTGAATCCAGCGGCTCCCTGCGACTCGCTTGATGTCGTCGGTCCACCTGGTGGGGGGTCTGCCAACACAGCGCTTCCCGGTGCGGGGTCGCCACTCCAGCACCTTGGGACCCCATCAACCATCAGCTCTTGGGACCCCATCAACCATCAGCTCTTCGAACTATGTGCCCCGCCCATTTCCACTTCAGTTTCGCGACTAGTACAATAAAAAAGTTTTAAGTTTACCTTCGAATACATAAGACTCAAAGGAAGGCTCATGGCAGTCGACAGGATCCACACAAAGACGATCTTGATAGTCACCCGTTTCCTCGTCTTGTTCCTGCCAAACCGCATCGGATATCGCAGTGAAAGGTACCTGAAAATAATACTAAGATATAGTTTACGATTCGGCACAATTATTATATAATAGCTTTTACCCACGGCTTTGCTCCCGTCATCTATTAAAAGCAATCCGAACAGGTTCCTATATAAAATTTTGAAAATCAGAAATTTCCTGATTTATTATTATTAATTAATTTAAAATAAAAACCCTTTTAAAATAATTAAATGTTGCATTTCGACTACAATAAATAATCGCATCCACAAAATACAAACTATCACAAACTATGAATAGGAACCTACTTGTTAGATTTTGATTCGGCCATAATTTACACGTGAAATGCTACTGTCAATGATATTCCTCATTAATGTACATCTAATTAGTAGTTTGCGAGTGTATATTTTGTTCTGTTCATCCTCTCTAATTAAATTCCCTTATTATTATTATTATTTGCGAATTGAATGTATTCAGTACGATTTAATACAAGAGGTATCGATGTCGTTAAATTCGGTATTTGACTGTTGTCGAAATGTGGATATTCATTAATTAAAATCGAAAATGTAACATGTAAAAATAACATATGTTAAAACAGAAAATAAATCGGTAAGCTGTTTTTGCACCTAATGTTAAATTGAAAACCAACAATACTTATATTCCAGTAAGTAATAAAAATTATAGTTGACTAGCTTTTGCTCGCGGCTTCGCTCACGTTAAGTTCGATTATTCCAACCCTTAAGGGTTGAATTTTTAACCGACTTCAAAAAAAAGAGGAGGTTCTCAATTCGACGCGTATGTTTTTTTTTTTTTTTTAATTTTAATTTTTATTTTTATTATTATTTTTTGGCGATGTTACTCCATAACTCCGTCAAATCTGAACCGATTTTAATAATTTTTTTTATATTTGAAAGGACGTATCGTCAGGTTGGTCCCATTTAAATTTGGTGAAGATCTGATGAATATCTTCGGAGATGGAGGACGGAACTCCTCAATGATTAAGAGCAAATCGCTCGTGATCAGAGTGTGTGTCGGATTTTAACCATGCATTCTTCATAGCATACATACATAATGCTTTTCTATTCGGCATTTCAATATAATTTTTTTTTAACCGAATTTTTGACGACGTTACTCTATAACTCTGTCAAATCTGAACCGATTTCAATAATTTTTTTTTTATTTAAAAGGGCTTATCGTCTGGTTGATCCCATTTAAATTTGGTGAAGATCTGATGAATATCTTCGGAGATATAGGATGGAACTCCTCATTGAATAAGAGCAAATCGCTCGTGATCAGAGTGTGTGTAGGATTTTAACCATGCAAACTTCATAGCATACATACATATGCTAAATTTCTATTTGGAATAATATATTTCAATACTTTTTTTAAGGAGCAAAACAAATGGTGTAGTGAATTGGTCCCATGAAGCTACACTAAAAAGCTTAAAATAATAATATAAAAAAATATTTTAAAAAAACCGACTTCAAACGCCACTTAAAAGTATAAAATAATTTTAGTTTGTACACGTATGTTGAAGTCGGGCCAGCGTTACGCAGTGGTATCATCGTTTCCATATTTTAAGCCCGTCCGACTTCAATATACGTGTACAAACTAAAATTATTAAATCGTAAATACTATTAGGCCGGTATACTTGTTGAATTAGCCCGTGAGACGGACGGGCCTAAATAGAAACGATGAAACCGATGCGCGACGCTGGCCCGACTTCAACATACGTGTACAAACTAAAATTATTTTATACTTTTAAGTGGCGTTTGAAGTCGGTTTTTTTAAAATATTTTTTTATATTATTATCAAAAATCCTTTCTTAGCGGATGCATACGTCATAATAACTATCTGTATGCCAAATTTCAGCCCGATACGTCCAGTGGTTTGAGCTGTGCGTTGATCAGTCAGTCAGTCACCTTTGCCTTTTATATATTTAGATTTAGTGAATAATTAGATAACGGCATCGTAGCGTGATGAAATAGTTTTGAGTTCTGATGTTCTTATATATGTATCTATGACCATTGTCCAGGCTTAATACTGATTTCAAATATTATAGTTTGGAAAAACTAGCGTAATGTCAAAGGTTATCCGTCCGGCCGGCCAAATCCGTCACCTAAGTTAACGTTTTCACCTAGCCCAACTTAATGATAAGCACTATCGTGTCTAAGCGACAAGTTCCTTTACCTCTAATTTAGAGTTAATTAGTGATTTAACCTAAAACCTCATTTATGTAAAATGCTCCCATTACATTCTCTACTAAGATATATTAAAGAAGCCAGGATATCGGATTTCCACACTCGCTTATTAAATTGGCTTCAGATTTCAAGACGGCATTAGATTTCCCACGGGAGGGCTGCTCTTTGCACATAATTACTGCCATAATAATCCGGCTAGGGTGTTAAATGTAGGATTATGAAGTAATGTAAAATCAAAGCATTACAATCCCATTAAAAACGACACCTAAATTCTATTTTATTCTATCTTTGACAAATTCCCTGGCGCAGTGGTGAGCGCTGTGGTCTTATATTTTAGATTAGATTTAGTGTTCCGGCACGACGGCGTGTAGAAACAGATTATATTTTATTTACAGAAATTCCGAATTCAAATTATGGTATCTACCGTATGACATACCACTGATTGTTCCAGGACTCCACAGCAGTAACACGGAAGGAGATGTCTGGTTTCACTCTAATTTAATCATACCTATCAACGCTGATGGTGCAAAGGTGCATTATAGATGCTGTGCAGAGTAGAACGTCCAGGCAGATCCAAGTAAGGCAGTATACGGCCGGCAGCGGGAAGTAGCCTGGGGACAAAAATACATTCCCATTAGGAATTGATCTCTTAACTTTTTTTTATTCACTTTATTGCACAAAAAACTCCCAAAGGGGTAAAATAGAGGTGATTTTTCAAATCAAACATAACGTGAGCGAAGCCACGGGCAACTGCTGGTCAATAAATAACTGTACTGAGTCTAATAAATAAAAAATTGTTTGACATTGATTCAAATAATATCTTTATATCCTCTTTTAGAAAGGATGGTTTCTAATAATAAAATGATTACCGAATATTACGTATTGTTACATTGCACAATAAGGAGAAGAAAATATACGACAAATAAATCCTAATAAACCTATTCGACCGCGAAATCCCAATCGGACAGCAAAATAAATGAAGACCCTTCCAGATGTTTCATTACAGACTAGGCTTTTGTCTGCTGTTGGATGATTAAAGAGTTTTTTACTTTTAATTTTTCTTTTTCATTAAAATAATACAAATTTTTGAAGTTTACTTCAATTTGCAGCGGTTGAAGTCAATACACACTTGGCCAGCGTTGGTATAGTCTAAACCTTCCGTTATCTCTAGTCTGAGCCCCTCTCATCTTGGGAGGAAACCCTTACCTAGTATGAATGAATGAATCTATATACTTTTATTGTACACTATTGTACACAGCTTAACAAAGTAAGAATACAATTAGACCGTCGCGACGCAAAATGTTCAATACGCAGAATGTTCAAAACGCAAAATGTATACGGCCTTATCGCTACATAGCGATCTATTCCAGGTAACCAATGATGCAAAAGGACAGCTACAGATATTAGAAATACCTACTCTACCGTGCCATGAAAATAATTATGTACTGTATCTAAAAAACAAGCATTTTTCAGAAATCGCGATTTTCTGTTTTTTTTTTTTTACCATGAAGTTCTACGAGATACAGTGTATTTCCATTTGAAGATTCTTCAGTTTCCAGCGTTGAGTTAAGTGAAACGAATAGAAGGATAGAATTATTTCGCAATTTAATTATGCCTACATAATAAAACTAAATTAAATTACAAATTCCAAAGTTTGATACAGAACTGAGGTCATGTCATCACGAACAATCTCAGTAGCAATCGAAACATTTCGTGGTAATTGCATGTTTAACTTCAGATCTCTATGCTTAGGCCGCATTGGCGTCAGTCTTAGCGAAGATTTCTTCCGCGTGGAGCTAGATTTTTGAAATCCCGCGAGAACCCTTTGTTTTTCTGTAAACAATAGCCTATGTCACTTTCCAAATTTGTAACTATGCCCATGCACATCACGTGTGATCACAGCATTTAAAATAATAACTTATTAAGTGTCGATAAACACAAAGCTTTTTTGTTTATTATCTTATGTTTTAGGAGATTTTCGTCCACACGGACACGCCGGCCTCATCGTAACTTAACTTATAAATTTTTCTAGACGAATGAAACAGAAACAACTGAAACCAAATTCACCGCTTGTGCAGATATATCTCAACAATCGACTTAAAACCTTCTGTTGCAGGTAAACAGAGAAGACTCGTAAAAGCACCTACGTCATATTTATTGATCACAAAGCTTAAGAGGTTATACTTTGTTACTACAAACGCTAATGCGATTCAAGCTTTAAGAAATATTCATTAATGTAACGGTGAAACTTTGAGATCTTTTGACGGGGAGCTTATGAATTAATGGAGGTGCGAACCTCATACATTTTTATTACAAACTGTTACTCATGCTATAGATTTTATCAGTAGCTATAGCCGGTTTAGGATTTTCAAATTCCTGTGGGAAAGGCACAGACTGGCAGAGTTATCTACTTTCTCTTTAATAATATTACCTATTATTATGAATTCGTTAGCATGGAACGAATCAACAGTTAATCAATATTTATTGAATAACAAAAAATAAGATCGTACACCAGATAGGTTGAGTTTAATTTGCAGATCGACACTGCCTCTAATAACTTTCAACTCTCTGTATTTTACTCAAGTTTACTTTACATTAAGTTGAAGGTTCTTGTAAAAGTAACTTCATCCGCGAATATGATTTAAGTAGTTACTTAAGTATGAAATTAATTGGATAATTTTCAACAAGCTAGTTTTAGAGCTTGAAACAAATTATTAAACTCAAATAATTATAATGGAGTGTAATAATTTATTTTAGAGTTTAAGAGCTATACTTATTATATAAATAAATTAAATGTTGTATACCTTCTATAAAATTTGAATATATTTCAAGTAATGCTCGTCTTAAAAGTTTCTTTTTAAAAACTTTGTAAATCAAACCAAATGCGTCGACATTGCCGGCAAAAGCAAAATCAGTTTGTTATTCCTTGTATAGTAATACTAGCTTTTGCTCGCGGCTTCGCTCACCTTAACTTCGATATTTCAAACCCCAATTTTACCCCCTTAGGGGTTGAATTTTCAAAAATCCTTTCTTAGCGGATGCCTACATCATAATTACTATCGGTAAGTCAAATTTCTCAGTTATCCGATCTGTCCAGTAATTTAAGCTGTGCGTTGATGGATCAGTCAGTCAGTTAGTCACATTTTGTTTTAATAAATTTAGATTAGTTATAAGATTTATAAGTAATAAAAAGCCGAAGTAATGTAGGGATAACCATTATGTTGGTACATAGGCCTTTTATCCCAACCCATCGTCATTTAATTGTTGGGCACACAGATCTCTTCGCGAATGAGAGGAGCTTAGGCCATAGTTCACCACGCTGCTGTCCAAATGGCGGATTTGCACACGTTAAACACCTTTGAGAATATTTTGAGAACTCCCGATCAAGCTTTCCTCACGATATTTTATTTCGTCGTTATAGAGCAAGTGATATTTATTTATTTATCAGAAAAAAGACACTAAAACATAAACATATAAAAGATGTATACAAGTACAGTTTATCTTTTAGGAAGAGATTCCTTCCAGAAGCCCTCGGTATTTAATTTTTTTTAATGTACATAATTCCCAGAACCACAAGAAAAGGAGGAATTACTAAAATTAGGCGTAAATAGTAAATAGCAATGAATCAATTTAATTTATCTTTTGACCTTTTGTTATTTTTATAACTTTTCATTCATCAAATTATAAAGCTTAATTTTCTTTGATTTCTATCAAAAACCGCGTAATCTCTCTCCCTTCAGCTGTAGCCTTTCTTCTTTAAATAAAGCAAGTAATGAACAGGCGGGACTTTCCAATTCATTTCAATTTTGAATGGAGTCCATTTTCATTCAGAATCCGAGCCCATTTTAACGGCATGACAAATTACCGATTGGATTTACTTGGAAAATTTAACATATGCCTACCTGCTGCAATTACGACATCTCTGCTAATAATAAAATGCGTATAAAGTGTATTTTATTTGTATGGTATTTTGAGGACTTGGGTAGTGACATAAGCTACCTCTTATCCCGAAAAAACAGAGAGTTCCTGCGGGATTTTTAAGAACCTACCTCCTCTAACCTCTACTCGGACGAAGACGCGGGCTAATGCTAGTTATTAGAGTTTTTTTAGAAAGAATATCAGCCAAGCTGAAGTTGACTAATATCCTCCTATCCCCTCCCCTATAAACTTGTGCTAAGAGTGGGTACGACAATAGTGCAACGGGTTTAATTCGAACCTGCGACCTTTCGGTTTTGAGTCCGCTCCTTTAACCGTTGGGCTATTGAGGCTTAATAGTAACTAATAATATTTATATTTATGATTAATTAATTAATTTAGATAGATTTAAGATGATTTTTAAATTATGTTACATCTTCAATTATCGTATTCTATATTCTTGCGCAATTAAAAGTATGTACATAATATATTGCGCCAGTACCTACCCGTTTATCCTCAGTTATTCCAAATTCTAAAATACACCATCGCAAAATGAACGATCGTTAAAAAAAATGATTCTCACCTATTTTCGGCGTTCGTGTAAAATAACACGGTCATTAGTTTCAAATTCCCGTTTTCCATTAACCTGTGGTTAATAAGCAGCTGTAGGCGGTTTCCCAGAAGGTTATTTATGTATGTTAAAGTGCGACTATATCATTGCATGGTTAAGTGAGACGTGATGTAAACGCCTTATGTGCTAACGTTATTATGGGCAGACTACTTTGATCGTTAGGTGTCCTTGGTTCAATTCTTGTTGAACTACAAAATACTATTATTATCTAGGTATTACTGTTTTTTCGTTTTATTTTTCTAAACGTTTGTTATGTTTTATTGTTTATTCGTATTGCGTTCTCTTAATGAAGTTATATTTCTTGGTAGAAGTTGCTTTTGATAATAATAAAAATTGCTACAACTTATAAACATTCTAATATTACAAATCCCAAACTTAGAAGGTTTTTTCATTAGTTTGTCTTTTACTTCTTAAATTACAAAATGACGTTATAGTATATAGCAACTTATTTGTTAATCTCAGTGGGTTATACTCGTTTAAATAATACATAACTAATATGGTTGGCTTCTGAACCTTTATTTTATGTTACTTGATTACTTACGAGTATTTTGTGTAGCTAACATTCAATTTTATTCATTTGTAACGGTATTGTATAACAGGGTCAACAATATTTATTTAAACATGAATACGCGTGGAAGAAATTGCCAGCAAATATTCACTTCTCAGTGAAACTTAAAATATCCTCTAATATTAAGTTACCAGATTCAGTTAAAATTGCCATAATATTTTATTAAAATAACAAGAAAACCTATTTCGTAACATAAAATAATACACTTCGAAAGAATAACTAAGTTATTAACGTCACAACAGCCTCTATAAAGCTTCTTGTGTTTAATGAGTGCCATCTGGCAAGATAAATAAAATATTTGCCTGTATAAAATCTGATAGCATAATGACCGGTTCACATTACTCGAGCTTTTGGATCCAGTAACTCTTTCCGATGAGTGAAAAGACAGCATCGGTCACCATCTAGTACATTTATGGGCACTGTGTTCAAAAGACATGGTAAACAAGTTGTTAATAAATAGACTGTGCTTTTATTAAATGATACGATTCCATAGCATCAAGAGCATTTGTTTAAAAAAAAACTAATGAGTTTTTTGCTGGTCTTTTTCAACAGATTCGGTAAATGCGGTACAATCTTGACTTGTTATAGGAGCTAAAAGGTCATAATTAAAAATTAATAGTACTAATAAGGTTTACTTTTTGAATGTAACTTTTGCAAATACGAGTACATAGAAGTGAGTTGACGATGATTATTAATCACGTCAGCTTAAAACCAAAGTAAATGCGTGCTTCTGACAAGAATCCATAGTTAACACGGCTCAGTTCCTCAAATGATTAATGCATAACTGACAAAATGCTATTTACACTACTCCAGTAGCACCACAATGTCTGGTAAAGTTACTGTACTAGAAAACTGTAACTATGTAAACTGGCCATAAAGGTATTAACTCAGGCAGCTGTATGTTTTTTATTGGCACGATAAAAATCTTATGTAAAATTCATTCCAAGCTTCTAGTTATGGCCCTAAAAGTAATGGCGCCCACAGAACTTCGCAGTAGGCTATCAAAAAGTTTTTGAATACGGAATGGAAGTTGGCGAAACATTTTTATTACGTAAATATCTTGCGCACTAGCTTACATAATCCTAAATTAGATCCATGAATCTTAATTGGAAAATCAAAATTGAAACAAAGCCAATTTTGATTGTGATTGGATTATGTAAGTTAAGGTCTGGCAACTACCAGTGGCGCCGAGGCGTTGCAAATTGGAATAATGAAAACAAAACAATGGGCCTAGGTACGCCATATATATACGCTATATGTCCTTTTATATACGTCCTTTATATGTTTGTTTTTTATTTCTGGAACTAAATAAATTAATAATGTATAGCCTAACCTGAACTGACCTTAAAATCGGTTCTGTGGTTATAATATATATTTGCGGAATTGCTAACTGCTAGACCAACGAAGCAGTTAAATAGGTATTATATAAGTGATACAATAGATGGGAATAGTGTTTGTATAGCTTCATTCAGTTCAATGCCACGGTTGACAGGTTAGGGGGAGCTTAACAAATGATTCGGAACTTGGCAGCTGAAGACAGTATCAGTGATTAAGTAAACTTTTGAACAAACACAAGTATAACCTTGTCGTGATCCAAAGGTCAGAGAATAACGGCCACGTGGCCACCCGCGCTCGGTGGAGAGATGACCTGGAAGATGTGCGAGCGCCGCGTGGACGAAGCTCGCTAGAGAGAGGTCGCAGTGGAGCAGGATAGAGGAGGCCTTTACCCGAAAATGGGAACCCAAATAAAAGCAAACAAGTGAAAATTTAAAATTTAAAACACCCCCGACATGTGAAATAAAAAAATTATATGTAATTCACCGTTTTGTGGTGACGGCCATCTTGGATTTGAAATTAATCATAGTGTATAGTATTCTACTCCTGACCTGATGATAATGGAACCACCTAAGAATTATACCCTTTCAAACAAAAAAAGAATTTTCCAAATCGGTCCTGGCGTCTTCGAGTCATCGGGAAACATACATAGAAAATAAAAAAAAGATTCAGACGAATTGAGAACCTCCTCCTGTTTTGGAAGTCATTAAAAAGGGTATTACACATAAGTACCTAGTTACAAATAGCACTTCGTAGATAGTACATAATGATGATCATGATGATTTAATAGTATATTTGAAAGAAATTTCAGGTATGTAGTTTCTCGTTCCAAAAAAATAGTGTTATACTAATTTAATTCAACGCCAAACCCTGACAGGGTGAGCTTGATAAATTACTGAGGGATCTGTGACGTAAGACGACGACGTCACGTTCAAGGACAGTGCGCAATAAACCTCGGAAGCTCAACGCTGCTCAGGTTGGTAATTTGGATAAAGGCAATAAAGGAAGCAATCGCTTTTCATGATTGAAATAGTATTAGTTTATTTTTTAATTAATACGCTCAATATGTAAAAAAAAATATTTAACTTAGCTTTCACTTCAAACTTATTATATATCTTCAAACATTGATCAAAACGAGTGCACAAGAACTAATTGAATTTAAGAAAGTTAAGATACATTTTATGCACTTCATAATTATAAAAATGTTAAAAGTAAAATATTAACGATATATTTATTATGTGTAAACATTTAAACGAGCTTGGAAACTATGAATGTGTGTACGTAGTATATTCTACGAGGTGCTACAAGATGCTACGGATTGCTACGAATCTTTGATGAACTGTATAAAAATCATGTTAGGGGAAAACATTGAATTTAATATCAAGGCAACATGTCTTTTTTAGGATTTCATGCCCAAAGGATGACAAAAGAGTACTTTATTACTAAGCTTCTGCTGTCTGTCCGTCTCTCCGTTTGTCAAAAGGGTCTACACCTTTAACTGTAGTAGTTAGGCTGTTCATCCCAAATTACGTTTTACTATGGTTTCTTAAGATGAATAAAAAAAAAGAAACATAAAGGATACATATTCATATAGAAAAGTTGCATGAAAACAATCGGCTTGGCAACCAGCTGTCCACAAGGTTATATAAAATAAATTATTCCATTGTAATACGTAGCTATACATTGTTATTGTAACATTTTGATTTGAAAAGAGCAACTGCTGAGTTTCTTGCCGGCTCTTCTCAGCAGAATCGGCTTTCCAAACTGGTGCAGTGCTTGAATATATATTGACGTTAGCTACTAGAGCCACAGGTTAACCTACATAAAATAATTTTGAATTTTGATTTTTTTTACAAAAACCTCAAAAAAGGCATTTTGGTAACGTCAACATTGTTTCAAATTTGCAGCCTGGTGTAATATAACATTTTTTGCGGTTTTTTTAATTCTACGTCAACGAAAAAACCGCAAAAAAACTTTGTTGCACTGATTGTTTTTGAACTGATATTGCAAATGTATGCAAAAGTAAACAGTTTAAAAAAATTACCGTAGTAAATACTAAGAAGTCTATTAAGAAGTCTATAGACACATAGACATATATTTTCTATATATCTATGTGTCTACCGGTCATTCCACCATCGCTAAGTACCTTTAATCGACGAATAAAATTAAAGTTTTGACAGACTGGAATAGACCCATAGAGACCGATCCTGTATTACTCTTGGTCAAAAATAGAGTTGGCTATATTTCCTAGAAATAATCCGCAATAGAAATAAATAGAAATCAGCTTTTCGATATCATTATCGCGTCATTTCCATATCACTTGTAGAAAACCTTTGAAGCATAATGAGATACAAAGTAAATACCACAAAGTGCTATCGGTGTAGTCGTTCAAATGTTTAACTTTCAACTTTGAAAAGATATACAGGTTTATATATTCAGCTTTATACCCTTCAGCTTATGTATATAGGAGCAGAAAAGCTTGTACGGAGTGAACAGTTAACTTTTAAACTTTGGTAACGTGATCGTCACGTTAAATCTGTCATTTAGTATGGATGCTAGACGGGCAAACTTGATTTGCTTTTTATTTTGTTCTGTTGTTTTTTTATTTGGTGCCTTAATAGCCGTAGATTGTGATCTCACTTGATGGTTAGCAGTCTAACTTGGATGGGGTATGAGAGTGTGAGTTAAATTCCTTATCGGTTTCTACAAATCGTCATCAGGCGAATCGACGGCAGGCGTCAAGTAATTTAGCGTTCTGGTACGTTCCAATATTTGATCTCTAGGCGGCGGTGTAAGAAATAATGTGTACACATACGTGATCCCTAAGTTTTTTTACCTAAGTGGTGAGTAAAAGTTTGCTAAAAGGGAAATATAGCATTTTGAAATTCGAAGCGAATGTAAAAGTTGTAAAATTTCTAGAAAATTTTTGTTCAAAATTCATTGAAAATAGTCAATTTTTAAACTTTTGTAAATTATGTTTACCCGCAGTAGCAAGTAGCTCAGACTCCAACTTGATGATTTAATGTAACTTTTAAAATCGATATTTGCAAAACTAGTTAACATGGACAGACAAACCTCATGATTTGACATGTTCATAGTTTGACAGGTTTCCGTAACTCAGGTAATACGTTTTTAACCGACTTCCTGTACTTACGGACTGAAAACTGAAAGGAGAACGCTTTGATCACCAACCGTTTGTGTACTATTAGTGGGTACTGCTAACACAAGCTTTCTAGACCATTTAACACGGAGACTATTAGTTAAGTTTAGGGTTTCGTATTGATGATAGATTGTTACTTACCCGTTGTATTACCATTAGGATCACCAGTAGTACCACAGGTAAGTTCTGCTATTAATGAGGTTAAAAATAAGGTTTGTAATTTCAAAAAATTATTTAATCCATATAGGCCAACCTATGGATCTTATGACTTTACCACCGGTTCGGAAGGCAGATTCAGCAGAAAAAAGAAGGCAAGACCAAAGCTCCTTGAGAAAATGCAGCTATTTGTAGAATTCACCTCTGAAAAGTCACTGTAAACACTTACAGCTGGTCAAGTTTTGCAACGTTTTAATATGATAATGTGGTTACTCCTGGTTACTCTAAAAAAGTCATAGACTTTCTACTACTTTTTTCATTAACATTGTTTCTTTAAGATTTTAAAATTAAATCATTAACTCACCTCTCACTAGCGTCAATATTCCAACCGGCATCACAAGTATGGCGACGAGCAGATCAGTAATTGCCAGCGACATCAGGAAATAGTTGGTGACATTCTGCAGCCTTCTCTCCAAGTATATCGCGAGACATACAAGCACGTTCCCCGCAGCTGTACACACGACTAACACTATCGCTATAAGCGCCCACCAGTTATGAACTGTCTCTTTCTGTACTTCCCCAGTCCTATTGCCATCCGTCACATTAAACAGTTCATTAATATCTTTCGTATCATTGCCATCCCAGGTATAATTGATATCACTGAATAAAGCACTGAACTCCTGCTCATTCATTGTTACAAGTTTCAAAGTTCCCCTCT
The DNA here is from genome assembly GCA_038048805.1 of Hipparchia sbordonii. Classification (NCBI taxonomy): domain Eukaryota; kingdom Metazoa; phylum Arthropoda; class Insecta; order Lepidoptera; family Nymphalidae; genus Hipparchia; species Hipparchia sbordonii. Next base: position 13,482,632 of record CM076099.1, on the reverse strand, counting down.
GTTTTCATTTTTGTTTGTGTGCACTTCATCTTATTTCGTAAATGTGGTAAATTCTGTTAGGAGGGTCCATTTTGTTGTACATTTTCAGTTCTTCACTCCGCTTTCAGGCATCTGTAAAAGACAATGGGGTAATCGTGAGCTTTGTCCGATCCTTTTTTTAATTTTCTTCACTCATTAAGAGACAATTTGTCAAGATCTTAAGAAATTACTGGAAAGACTCTCAACGTCTCTCAGTGCTGGTCTTCTTTCATTAAAATTGCTTATCAAGATAGGTTCGCTAATTTAGTGTTAAATTCAATTAAGATTTTGGCTCGAGCTCCTGTCTCATACTACAAGTTAAATTAAAATTCTGTTAGCTTAAAATATTTTCAATCTTCAATTTATTATGGAACTACCTTTTGTTTTCGACTTTGTTCGCGTAGATTTTGTCGTAAAAATTTTAAAAGGTGGTGGAATCTCTTTGTTTTTAATGGATTCTTTGCACTTCTTCAGTTAATCTCTATTTCTTTGCTTAATACGATGACATAATGTGCATCATAAGACGACAGACTGACAATTAATCTTTTTAAGTCTTTTTCAAGAAGGTATTATAAAATAATACGTTTATTCTGAGCAAGTTACATTTAAGTGCGTATGCAATTAAATATAACTTGCTTTGACGGTGAAGGAAAACACCGTGAGGAAATCTCTCAAAAATGTCAGGAAGAGAGAATCTCAGAGTTCTCTGTAATGTTCTCAAAGGTGTGTGAAATCTGCCGTTCCGCACTTGGTTAGCGTGGTGTATTGTGGCCTAAACTCTTCTCATTATAGAGGAGACTTGTGCCCAGCCATAGGCCTATGAATGCACATAATTATAAGACTAGCACTGTGTGTGTTGCCACAACGTCTGGACCTTTATATTCTATTTAATTAACCAAATAAATTTTACGTAGGCCAATGTTAATCTCTGTTAAATTGCAAGGGATTTTTCTTTTACGATTACAGCGATAACAGACCGTCCCGGAAATGAGTGCCGTAAATTATCGGAGGTCCTCCGAAATGCGAGAGTCGGAAGAGCCGGGGACAAAGGGAATATACGGACCTAATTATCTGCTCACTTTACTACGATTTTTACGCAACTGTGACAAAGCAAAAGGGGGATTATTATTTTAGTCTTATCTATCTATAGTAGTAAAGTATAATTACATTATAGACGAAGTTCACAAGGTTCACCAACGTTTAAGAAAGCCCAGCTGTAGAATTGTATAAAAATTATTACTAGACTTCAGTGTTACGATAGCAATCATCTCTGATTGGCTGGCATGTTCCTGTCGCAGTTCCACAGCAAGAGACTAGTAGAAGTTTTTCAGTACAGGAACAGTGTCAACTTTGCATACCCGGATTTCGTTAAGTCAATTAATAATAATACGCATGTGTAGATAACATTAAATCATAAAACTTTCCAGGAAATGGCTATCATAAATCACAAGGAAGTTTGGCCTTAAACAATCGCAAGTTATAAGAAGATAGCTAGCGACGATTATGATCTGCTTTGATTTAGTAAGTAGACTTTTCGGAGTTATACGCGTTTAAACAATTAAATTATCATAAGCATTCAGCTGCTTCAACGGTGAAGGAAAAACAACAAAATCTAATCTGTCTTTACAGGTTAGACCTAATGCGACAGATAAGTTGACACATATATAACTTCAAGTTATCTATACTATTATCTATACTATTATAATAAAGAGAGAGCACGAATTTTGTGAGTTTGTATGTATGTCCGGAGCAAACTTTGGAACCACCGCACCTATTTCAAAAATTCTTTCACCATTTCAAATTTACATTATTCCAGATGGTTATAGGCTATATATTATGCACATAAATGTATTATGGCTAGATATTATGTGCAAATTTGTTAAAGAAGTCGGAAAATTTTTTGACTCTCAAACGTTTTCAAGGCGTGCGCTGGGTCATATACTGTTATTGGATGAAAATGATGTATGGGTGAATTGTTCCTCTTAAAAAGTTCTAAAAAAAAGTCCGCGATAGCATATGTCTTGCTTCTAAGGATAACTTACAGTAACCATTTCTATCTTTCAAATTTTGATTAAAAATAATGAATTATTTTCGACCTTCTTTAACCGATGTGATGTCAATCTATATCTAAATAAATATGTTTATTATCGTAAGTGTTTAATTTAGAACATATTTGCCCTTTACACTATACAATTTAAATAAATATCTTAGGAGTTATCGGAAAATTAATATTTCCGCGCGACAAAATAATAAAATGGTGCCGGCCGGCGCGGGCGGTGCGCGGTGGCGGGCTTCGACGCGGGAGATTCCTGTGATTCCTGTGGTGATCTTATTTACAATCGCCTCCTATTAGAAGCTCTGTGCGATCAGTCCCGTAAAAACAAATCTTTAAATTTTCAACCCGGACGAAGTCGGCGCGGGCTTCTAGTTACCTAATATATACAAACACAAAGTGTGTAGGTACATTAAGTCAAGCCTCAATAGCCCAACGGTTAAAGGGGCGGACTGAAAACTGAAAGATCTCAGGTTCGAGCCCCACACATTGCACTGTTGTCGTACCCACTCCTAGCACAAGCTTTTCGCTTATTTGGAGGGGAGAAGAGAACAGAAGTCAAGCTTAGCTTGGCTAATATTCTTCAAAAAGAAAACATAAGTGACCTTTGCAAATAAAAATAAACACGATCATATGCGAACTAGAGAAAATACACTTCGTATAAGTGCCCTAGTATAAAACAACTGTATTTACTCGAATTTGAATCAGATGCTGTTTGCTCAATCCATATTTCCTCGAATTCAGTTCAAACAAGAAAATAAGCACCTACAAGGAACTCTGATTGAACGCAAATAAATGTATGGAAAATCCAATTCTTAGATAAACCTTAATCTATTTCCGAAGGAAAGCAAACGTGTATTCGTAAACCTTTTAAACCGTAATAGCTTTTCCTTTCACGATTAGAGTCCGATAATAGGCCGTTCCGGAAATGACCACCGTAAATTATTTGGGAGTTTCCACCACTGACATGCGAACGTCGGAAGACGAGAGGGAACTGTGGAAAATAGACACGATACACTTGAGTATGTAAATGCAATTGTTTCTCTTACCTAAATATGTGAATGTATGTAAAAAATACTATATTTGGTAGCGCCGGTATTTTTGTGTAGTTTCAGTTTACAATTATATAAGTACTAACTTTCTAATAATCACAAACGTGATAGTGTGTTTATTTGTCTGTCCTTCAATTACGCTGCAACAGAGCTAGATATCAATGTGATATTTTGCATGGATAAAATGAAGAACTTGAAGAGTGACACAGGCTAGAATTTTTATCCCAAAAAAAAAAACAATAAGTTCTCTCGGGATTTTTAAAAAACCTAGCTCCAGTAGTTCAGGAAATGTTGAGTTGAAAAGAATAGAATAGAATAAAATAGAATAATTTTTTTACTCTAAGAAACTTTCACAAAGTGCTTTTGAATCGTCAAATGACTCTATCACTGGTTCGGAATGCTGTTTCAACCGAGAAGAACCAGCAAAAAAATTCGGCGCGGAAAGCTGTAGATCTAGATAATAAAATAAATACTTCAAAAGAATAGGTAGGCACTTAAATTACTAAGATAATAAAAATATGTTTTAGCACGTAGGTATAAAAATATGTTTTATCCCGTAGGTAGGTTTATGGACCAAAGACACTAGTTTTAGTAGAAACCAAAACATTGCTCTGCAATGAAGTACTACTCATATAATTTTCTTGCAGTGAAAACAATCGTATAAACTTTATGATTTCTCTGAATCATAAAAAAATCACACAAAAAATACTCGTTGAATTCAATCACTATGATGAACAAAATCAAAATTAATAAATAGATTCTCAGAAGTTTCCATTCCACTAAATAACATACCTATTGCAATTAGTGGAAACAATCAGAATTTTTTATTTCGATCACGCGACTTTTCGCACGGCTATCATTACGTCCACTTTATGACGTAACTCTTTCTGCGCAATCCGTATTTTTTTATTTTTGAATTATAATTCAAGAATAAGAGTTCTTTTGACCGGAAGACATTTGGAAATGAGAGCGACATTCTACAGTAAAATTCCACAGTCCAGTTTCGAAAGTTTAAGAAATTAAAAGTAGGTGAATGAAAAAGGATTTATATCTTGTGCAAAATGAATATTTTTTACGTGGTTAACGAAATAAAAACTGACATCACAGAATAAAATATAAAGTCAATGCTGAAAATTCTTCTATTCAAAATTTCCATAGTTAAAACAAGAAAGTTCAATTAGGTATTATACCTAAATATCAAAATATTATATCACTGGATCAGTGGAACTTACTTCGAAGTTCGTGTTTAATTTAGCTGGCGTAGCCTTCAATTAAGGCGGAGCCACACTTAACTGCTACGGAGAAACCGTATTATAGCCCCAGGGAAGGCTCGCTAAAATTCTGCTTTTATTGAATGCATATTTACCACTTTCTAGTGGACGGCTCTGACTTTGCGCGTTTTTTTCCATAAATTAAAATGATGAAGTATCGGTTCAGCATTTGAACGCATGACACAGGTAAAGAAACAATATTTTCACATATTTTATTTCCCGATTATGTAAAAGCCGAAGCATAGTGGAAGTGTAGCAGAACCGTAGGTATGTTCCACCGTAACGCCAAAACTATTGAGTCGATTTTGATAATGAGGAGTCAATCGAATTGTCATTATAGTCCGAATAATATAGGCTACATTTTACATGAACAAAATCAAATTTTCCTTAGTAACCCTACTATTTTTTATCTCTTTTCTCGTTGAATAATATTATGGGCTGAACGAAGTGAAGTCCCTGAGTCTTTTTGAATTGCTTTGCACTTATTTATCCGTCTTTATTCGAGGTGTAGTCCATAGAGGGAAGTAGAGGACTAAAAAAACGTGGACAATTCGAGGTATAGACGAGTAATTAACTTTTAATGCGAGATTTTAGTTCGGGGTAAACCATACCAATAATAATTTATATATAATTATCTACATATATAAAATTCAAAGTCCTGACTGACTGACTGACTGACTGAGATATCAACGCACAGCCTACTACTGAAGTTAGAAACTTGAAATTTTTACAGTTGGTTGCTTTTATGACGTAGGCGTACACTAAGGAAGGATTTTTGAAAATTCAACCCCTAAGGGGGTAAAATAGGGGTTTAAAAAATCAAACTTAACGTGAGCAAGGCCGCGAACAAAAGCTAGTATGAATATAAATTAATAAAAAATCATTTTAAGTACAAACAGACTGTTTTATTGTATTTTTAAGTGTCAACTTACTTGTGTAAGTGGGCATTTGAAAATTCATAAATTTAAACTGAGAATTCATTTCTCTGAACTTACCTAATCTATTCGAGGGGGGTTGGAGTACCTAACTCATAAAATTGTTTCACTGTGTCACGCGACGTTATTTTTGTAATCAAAAGTTTTTGACACTGAAGCTGATTATATTTGTATTTGCATAATAATAAGTTCGTAATCGTTTTATGAATGAAATGGCTTTTAAAGGCACACCATAAACCAATAGTCGGGCGACAGTTGCAAGAGGCGATAGAAGTCTTTTTGCAATAGTGAAAATTTGTGTAACGTCAGCAACTAGATTCAGCAACAATGCACGTAATTCTGCAGCTCGTGAATTTTTATGGCACTCCCGATGCTCATGACGTTACCGAAATCAAAACAGTAACTTTTACGATTTTTGTATGTTACAACGGACACGGACAAAAATCCTATATCTATAATCTACCCTTTTCATTATAAGTGCGATAGTCTGTTGGTTTGTCCTTCAGTCGCGAAGCAACGGATCAACATAATATCTTGCATAGGTATAACAGTTAAGGACCTGGAGAGTGAAATAGGCTACTTTTGATCCCGGAAAACTATATAAACGTGTTGCCGAAGAATTTTTGAAAAGCTTAACCAAGTTGGGTACAAAATCTAGTAAGCAGTAGAAGTTCTACAACAGTGTTTTGTAGAACAAAACAAAGCGATATAATTCTTTCAATTCACGAAGGTACGCGGCTGATGGTTGTGTTTGTGTCGTATCTATACTTCGATCACAGAAGACTTATTTTTCTATGATCGAAGTATCTATATAAGTGGGAGCTTGAGTTTGCTCGCGCCTGACCGGTCCCACCTAGGCATACACGCCCATTTGAATAATCATTATTCAGTAACTTAGCTTAATAATTATAATTAACGCTTAATTTGTAAACCTATTCCATACAATAAAGTAAAATTGTTCAGTAATGGATATTTATAAAATATGGAAAAACTCGTAACCACTTCGTGTTTGAAATACCTGAAGCGTTAAATAAATCCTTACCACGACGATAGTCGGTTTCATTTCGTGAAATTGTGCATGTGGTTAATTTTGTGCAAATTCGGCTAGCGATTTGTTTCGTGTGGATTTCGCTTTTGCTGTTTGTAGCTTATCCTATTAATATTATAAATGAGAAAGTTTGTATGTATGGATGGATAGATGTTTCTTACTCAATCACACCGCAACGACTGAACCTTTTTTGATTTCTGATTTGACTGAAATTTGGCACAGAGATTGATTATAGTCTGGAATAACACATAGGCTACTTTTTTCCCGAAAAATAAGAGAGCTCCCGCGGGAATTAAAAACCATAATCCACTTAGTTATGGTATACTTATATGTGCGTTTTTTTAAAATTCAATGACAAGATATTGATTGCGATCTCATCTGATGGGAAGTGATGATGTAGTCTAAGATGGTAGTGAACCAACTTGGATGGGGTATGGCAGTGTGCTAGTGTGAATTCAACCAATACCCCTAATCTGTTTATACAAGCCACCGTACTGGAACGCTAAATCGCTTGACGGCACGTCTTTGGGGGCCAAAGCCTCCCACCAGACAAATATCAAAAAATTTAAGCAATTATATTTCACCGCTACGTTGAAGGAAAACATCACAAGGAAACCTGCATCCCTGAGAGTTATAATGCTATCAAAGGTATGTGTGTTAAATTACAATTAATATTAAAATATCACAAGTAAAAGTGCGTTAGGCATTTCCTATCCATAAAAAAATAAAAGCGGCCAAGTGCGAGTCGGACTCGCCCATGAAGGGTTCCGTAGCAACAATTGCGGTTTACGATTTATGACGTATTAAAAAAAACTACTCACTAGATCTCGTTCAAACCAATTTTCGGTGGGAGTTTGCATGGTTATGTACATCATATATTTTTTTTAGTTTTATCATTCTCTTATTTTAGAAGTTACAGGGCGGGGGGACACACATTTTACCACTTTGGAAGTGTCTCTCACGCAAACTATTCAGTTTAGAAAAAATTATATTACAAACCTCAATATCATTTTTGAAGACCTATCCTAAGATACCCCACACGAATGGGTTTGATGAAAAAAAAAATTTTGATTTTCAGTTCTAAATATGGGGAACCCCAAAATTTATTGTTTTTTTTTTCTATTCTTGTGTGAAAATCTTAATGCGGTTAACAGAATACATCTACTTACCAAGTTTCAACAATATAGTTCTTATAGTTTTGGAAAAAAGTGGCTGTGACATACGGACGGACAGACAGACAGACATGACGAATCTATAAGGGTTCCGTTTTTTGCCATTTGGCTACGGAACCCTAAAAAAGGTTACATGAATGTAAAATAAATGAATCTGAAGTACTAATTACTCCTTGCCATCAAACCATCAAAGCAGTAAAGTCGATCAAGCACAGAACAACAAAACCACATCGTTCGTTAACTTCATAAAGAAACTTCCGCCCCATTGCCCGGCTGTCGGAAAACGTGAAGAAAATTTAACGAGAAAAGCACAATGAAAGGTAAAAAATGGAATATTCCGGCCTAAATTATGAGTAAATTATTGTTTAGCAAACACAAAAATGCTTTCATATGAGTACACTAGATGATGCCCGCGAATTCGTCTGCGTGAAATAAGGTTTTTTGATTCCCGCGGAAACCCTTTAATTTTACGGGATAAAATGTGGCCTATGTGTTAATTCAGGGTATAATCTATTCCCATTCCAAATTTAAGCCAAATCCGTCCAGTAGTTTTTGCGTGAAAGAGTAACAAACATCCACCCATCCTTCCACGCTTACAAACTTTCGCATTTATAAGTATGATTGCTGTTGCCCGCGGCTCCGCTTACGTTACGCTAAGCAAAAAATCACGTCGATCCGTAGTTCAGTTACAGTTTGATTGAAGGACAAACCAACAAACAAACAACACAATTTCGCATTTATAATATTAGTATAGTAAGACTAGCTTTTGCTCGCGGCTTTGCTCACGTTAAGTTCGATTTTTCAATCCCCTCTTTTACCCACATATAGGTTAAATTTTCAGAATTCCTTTCGTAGTGGATGCCTACGTCATAATAGCTATCTGTATGCCTTTCAGCCCGATCCGTCCAGTTGTGCGTTGTTGTTAATCTATTAGAACAATTAATTCAGGAATAACGCAATAACACAAACTCTCAGAAGTACACTCTACCTACGTTTCACTCCGACACCGAAGCATTCTCAGGAGTCGTTGACTCCTCAGAACAAAAAAACTGCTAAGCTTTTGCACAATTGCAAAGTGGTTACTTTTTAATTGTGCATAGTGCAATTTATCTTACTAATATTATAAATGCGAAATTGTGTTGTTTGTTTGTTGGTTTGTCCTTCAATCAAACTAGCTAAACGATGGATCGACGTGATTTTTTGCTTGGGTAGGTATAATCGAGGACCTGGAGAATGACATAGGCTACGTTTTATCCCGGAAAATCAAAAAGTTTTTGCAGGATTTTAAAAACTAAATCCACGCGCGCGAAGTCGCAGGTACCAGCTAGTAGCAAAATAATTTTGTTTTTCCTTGAGTAGGAATTCCTCAAAGTATGCCTGCTTTTAGAGAATGCCTAATTTTCTCTAACTTCATAAAGCAACTTATACTCCATTGCACGCCAATCCAAACGGTTTGCAATATTTCAAAGGAAACGTAATTACATAAATTAAATTTTCCAGGCTTTATTCGTTTAACATTTGAAGGAGTATAAAACTTAGTCCGCCATCTTTAGAAGTCCGCCATATTGGATTTTGAGCGACGTCACTTTATTTTTCAAGTTATTCTCAGCAAGCAATTTGATACCTACCCATATTGTAGGAATGCATTAAAAATAACTAGTCCGCCATCTTGGGTGTTCCGCTATGCTGGATTTAAAATAAAAGTAATTAAAAAATTGCAAGTTAAATAAAAGCTTGTAATAATAAAAAGGAGCTTGATCCTGCCTACACTACTTAATAACAAAAGATACCTACTAAAATAGATTTCAAGATTTCATTGAAACGTTTAATTTCAGGAAGTTATTGCATAAAATACGAATAGGTAGGTTAGGATCAATTTGTTTTTAAAGCCCGACGCGAAAAGAGTAATTTTTTTAAGTTCGATCGCTTTGTCTATCAATCAAATATCAAGTCTTCAACTTTATGCAGTATGTGAAAAATTATTTCTATCCGCTGCTTCATTTCTGCGTGATTGAAGGAAAAACGAACAAACAAACACACTTTCGCATTTAGAATATTACAATAGTAAGGATTTACGAGAAGAATGATTGGATTTTTTAATAAGTCTGTTAAAATGAGAATGCGGCCCTAAGTTGTTGGAATGGTAACCCCGCACCGGGAAGCACAGTGTCCACAGCGCATGGAAGTCGATGGATTGATGCGCCTGTGGAAGTCCAAGCAAGAGACATTTATCCAGCAGTGGACGTCTATCGGTTGACAATGAAGAAAAATCAAGTATGTTATCAGGTGGGTAATAAAATTATTGAACATGTTCAAAGTTCACATTACCTCTATGTAGGACAGGACTTAATCGCGGGCACTAGTTGAGTTTGCGGTCCGATAGCTAGGAGACCTTTTAGAGCTCAGAGCACATAAACTGCAGAGAAATCGAGTGCTTTTAATTCTTGAACATGCTATTTTTTTTTAGAACACAAAGCGAACATACATGCTGGAATTTCGAATTGTGGTTTCACATAATTGCGCTAGACTGTAATAGTTTGAACTTTTTGATCGATTCATTTTATTTAGTGACCCATTGTATTACGACTGTATTCACTTGGAAACGTGTGACTTGGAAAATCTTTTTTTTTATTCGATGACAAGATAGCTCTTGACTGCGATCTCACCTGATGGTAAGTGACGATGTAGTCTAAGATGGTAGCGGAGTATAGCAGTATAAATTCAACCCATACCCCTAATCGTTTCTACACGGCATCGTGCCGGCATCTGTCTATTTATTGCTTGGTATCGGAAATAAATTTATTTTCGTAACTAGCTGATGCCCGCGACTTCGTTCGTGTTTATTTAGGTTTTCAAATTCCGCGGGAACTCTTTGATTTTCCGGGGTAAAAAGTAGCCGATGTCACTCCAGGTCCTCAACTATACCCATGCAAAAAACACGTCAATCCGTAGTTCTGTTGAAGCGGAATTGACGAACAAACCAACAAACACACACGCTTTTGCATTTATAATAATAGTAAGAATTAGTCCTTATATTAGAAAAGGTCCCGTGCGTACCTATTGTGTGAGTATAGTTAGAAGTAAATAAATCATCATAATCTATACTTATAATAAATTTATAATAAGAAGCAAACACTTAAAATACTTTTCGAGCTCTAATCACTATAATATGTGTGTGTTGAGGTAGAGGTTTTTGCATGCAACACTTAATAATGTGATGTTTATAAAATGCGTTCTCTGTGTTAACAGTTATCTGTGTGTTAAAACCTTTTACCATAAAGGATGTGTTATTTAACGCGACGCAGGAAATATTAAGGCCTTACATAATTGACACACTCTGTGTTTACCTTGCGGTGAACCATAAATAGGTACCTGCAAAATATGGAAATCTATCGAGGGTTTTTTAAAATATTAGTACGAATACTGTATTTAATAATAGTACGAATAGCTTATGACCTACTCATAGACATATTCCAAGAATGTGAATGCAGATAGCTGGGCAGATGTCACAGGTAGACTAATTTTGCTTTTAACTTCTGAGCCAGGACTCAGAAGTCAGATTTGTACATATTGCACACTTATATAGTGATAAGGTCACCTTTTGTGTTACACTGTTTATTTACTTACGTATTTTGTTCTTGTTTTCATGCAATAAAGTTGTATAAATAAATAAATTGCAAACTACTCTTTTCTAACCATCTTTATTTTTACGATTGTGTTATTCCTTACCGCTGTGCCTAATGATATTTATTATTTAAGTTTATAATGTTACTGATAAAAGTTCCCATCAAGTGAAATTTGTAAATTTCTTTTTTTGAGAATAAATTCTTTAACCACAAAAAAAGTTTTCTTTATCTTTATCTTTATTTTACTCGTATCTTTAACTCTACTAATAACCATACCAGTATAATAAATGCGAAAGTGTAGTTGGGAGTTGGGCATTCTTACGATTCATTAGTTATAAATTATTAGTATGTTTTGAAATGCATCATGTTCAGAAAACATGACGTGTATTCTACACGTATAAAGCATGTTCATTAGTCCGCGATAGAAACTGTATAGCCATATTAGAGGCTTGTTAGAGCAAAGCAAACAGCTTGTTCCCTTAGGCTCGACATACTTAGTAGGCGGAAATCGAGGGGATTTCCACATGCTGCCACGTCGCTCGAAACTTCCAACAGGGTTACAAGGCTGAATAGCATGCAAAATCCCCTTTAATGGAGAACTACTCGCAGTAGGTGCTTGTAATTTATGATGCTAGTTTCGCATATTTAATGAGATGGCCAGACGGGGTTCATATATTTTTTTCATTTTCTCCCACATGTTTTAAAATAAAATTTGAAACGTAGGTTAAGATAAAGAGAATTTTTTTTGGTAAACACTCTAGTCGCTCATAAATATCCCAAGTATAGAAATTTTACTTAAGAATAAAGCATAAGGGTATTTGGAAACGCTTTAAAATTGAAACAAAAAAGGGTCTTCGAATTGCGTTAGAAGTGCAGGCAGTTTAATTTTAAAAACAAAGCATAGGGATTTTGGAAACACATTAAGATTAGAACAAAAAAAGGGTCTGGTCATAAAACTAGTTGTTTATTTCGTGAAGCATTTTGCCTTCACGAGAATATTGTAAACAGATGTGGATTGACATGGTGTCCAAACCGAGGCGAGGCGTTTTAGAAATGTAAACAAAAAATCAAGGCGTGGTCATAAGAAACCAACGCTATCAATAATTGGCCGAAACGGTTTTGGCGGGAATTTTAGGTGACGAATCAAGTTAAGGCAGATTACTTTGGTGGGGATTTTCTATTTTACAGTTTTGGAGAAGGGGGAGATGGACTCGAGAGGGGAGATGCACGGGAGTGCTGGTGGAGGAAGCCATTCGGGAATCGAGAGGAGAGCGAGGCGGTCGGTTCCATCTCCGATAAATTTAATCCTAAGATTGTGTAAATTTTAACCTATTTTAATAGAACTATACATAAAAGTAGAATCAGTGTAATAATTTACAATTAAGATTATAAGCAAGTGTGTGTGCGCAACGAGGCCTGAATATTTCTGGTAATGTACAAATATCTGAATAACTAAATTTTGATATAAATAGAATCACAGATAATTTGCTTCCTTAAGTTTGGGATTAGACGTACGTTTATTGCAGTAAATTAAGATGCATCCAGATATAATTCTCGAGGCTTTATATGCAGAAGAACAAAGGGATAGGAGACGTGCGAGAGAGATATCTCGAGACGATGGGTTCTCTATTATGATGTATATCTTATTTCTGACATTTGTTCTATATCTGCTCTTTTTATTAATCAGATTAATGTGGTCAAATCTGAGAGAGTGAAATGTAATAATTTGGCACACATACCACTTGCCTTGGAAGGGGAACATTTATATAAAATATAGTCAGGAAGTTGTGAAAACGAGAATAAAATATAACTTATTATCTGTGAATCTATTTAACGTAATGTATTATGTGTTGTAATTTCTACTAAAACTATAAAATGTCTTGTCTCCCTGATACCACTAGTAGAAAGTGTACATATTCTTTTAAGCATTTAACACCTTTTGTAGCATGTGTGTATATTTTAGTCTAAGATGTCTTAGGTTAGAATGCCACAAGGGTTTTTCATTTGGATATTTCCGTTTTCCCTTGTCTTAGAATGGCTGATAGGTAATGGAATATCCGGTTGGTTCTCAAATGACCCCATTTGGAACCAATCTAAATAATCAAACAGTTTCTTTTTTGAGTAGATTAATAAAATGGGAAATAAATCTATGAAGTTATAATTATCATCTTTTACTGAACAACCCTAATATTTCTCCTAAGGTATTCAATAATGGAATGTTCTCAAAGGTTCTGTCTACATAAATTGATTTAGTGTTTTATTAGTATTCAGTTGAACCCTAGACTTAACATCTGTAACGTGCGGCGGGCTGAACCGAACAATCCAATAGTGAAATACTATACCCAAAATTGAGTCACGACCTTCAGTAGGCAGTCAGTTTAGAAAGTTCAGTTACTAGTGCACTAATTTAGGTCAATAGGCGACATGCATTTATTAGGGTCAGTTTATTCTATCACTATAGAGAAGCCTGATTTCTTTCATAAATAAAGCAGATAGGTGAACGAGATGGAATAATATTGCAGTCTAAAGAAACTTTGACTTATTTTGTTTTACATAACCAATAGACTAGATTCTAGACTCACTTCGAGTTAAAAGTTAGGTATGAATGAAAACATTAGGAATCATTCACTATAAATTAAGTCTTCAAATGTACGAGACTCCGAGATACCAGAGCGGCCTTCGAGCTACGGGTGTGGGTCAACGGTACTCCCTACAAGCAGGTAGGAAGTTAGAATCCTTCGTTTATTGAATTTACAACCTTTAGGTGTAGGGTGACCACGATATTACTTCGGAATAGAGGACAAGATAGGGTAATAGGTAGGGTGACCATGATGAAATACTACAGGGATTGAGACACTGAGGCTGATTGAGTATTGGCTAAATTAATATGTTTGACTCAGATGAGTCAAAGTTATTACTAAGTGGTACACGGTTCGATGGCGTTCTTTGGCGGCGAATTTCCGGCACACCAAACACGCCATGTCTTGCAGCACGGCTCCCGAACTTAGATTTGGCCAAATCTATATCAAACTGAACAATGAATATAAATAAGTAAAACCATGGTATTGGGGCGAGCTATAAGCTCAATGAAAAGAATTGTACCAACCCTTCGGGGTGTATGGGAACACCAAAACGCTTCGCAGCGAAAGGGAGTCGGCTGTGCCCCCATAACAATGATTAAAGGCCGTGGAGCGGCGTAAGGTTTCCCCCGTGCTAGAGGGAATTCGGTCAGAACGACGGCCCAAAAAGAGGCAAATTCGTACACTGTACCAGCTAATCATTCATTCTACTCGTATTGTAAACTTAAATTGATAATTTAACTCTCTAGGATTTCCCTGTTTTTTCTGAAGGTTGGAGAATGCATAACATAATTCTTTTGAAGTTTGTTCATAATTAATCCGCGACAGCTAAAGTAGAATGATTTGGTAGCCTACTTTGTCCACCGAACGAAATGAACTAACCCGCAGGGTGCTTAGTACATAACAGTGTTCATGCCAGAAGCCAATATGTCTCTCGATCCTGAGGTGTTTTACCTATAATTAGAATATTCTTCTTTACTCAATCAATCCACTAGATATCACTAGACGATCCAGCTGCGTACCATCACAGAATTTTGGTGCCGTGACCAGGATGTAATCCTGAAAAATCTTGAAAGCCTGGGAATTTTGATGCCGGAGGTGACCAGGGGTCTATGTACGTATTCGAAATAACGATACGACTAGATCTATATTAATAATCCTTATTAGAGAAAAAAAAAATACACAACGTAGAAACTTGTGATTGGGTATAGGAGAAATATTTAGGTGAAACAATGAAAAGGGAGAAGGGAGACAAGACACACTGTGCATGTTATTATTATGTTGTACATTTAATTATATGTTGTGCACTTATTTTATTTAGTGTATAGGAGAAGCAGAAATAAGCAGTATGTTTTATAAATGTAAAATTTACAGGATTCTAGGAGGAGATTGCAGTGAACGGAGCATTACACTTGCTTATTTCTTAAACTTAATTGTTTATCCTTGCTTTATCTTGCAATTTATTTTGTTGAACCGAGAGATCCCACAATAGAACGGGCCAAACCCCATTGTCATTTCACATCTGGTTTTAAAATTGTGCCATTATTACGTGTTTCGTTAGACGGCTCGCAAAGGCGACTTAGTAAACAAGTAATATAACATCTGGCGGACTTGAGCGATTATTAGTTAGAAAGTAGTTAGGAACAGCGTTTTAAAGCGAATTGTTAAAAGATGCCGGCAGGTAAAAAGGAACGGAATACAAAGCGGGTAGCAACGGGTCGATTAGATAAAGGTGCGGTAGAAACAAACGAACAAACGGGAACTGTAGGTAACTCGACGTTAGAGTTGATTCTACAAAAAATCAACGGATTCGATGGAAAGTTGCAACAATTGAGTTCAAAGGTGAATTCATTGCCAAATGAAAGCGCGAGTGTTACGTCACACGAGTCGGTTGGAGTAAGCAATGAAAGTAGTAGTGATGGACCAGGGCCTAGAGTTGGGTCTGCGGGATCTAGTGTATCTCCTTCTGAGACTCGGAACGTTTATGTAGTACAGCCTTCGGTTACCAAGCCGAATTTCGATGGAAAACCATTTACAAACCCTATTGCATTTTTAAAGCGATTAAAAAAGTATATTAGAGCGGTAAATGGGTCGGATCGGGAGATCGATATAGCGTTAGGATGTATAACGGGACACGCACGTCAGGTCATGGAGTTATACTCGAAGGACTGGGCTACGTTTGCCGATTTTGAGACCGATTTTAGACGAACTTATTGGACCGAGCAGATCCAAGAATCTGTGAGATATAGGTTGATTAATGCGATATATTCGAGCGATTCTGGAATGACGATGTCTGAACATTTTGCTGTACAGGTAGAATCGATGCAATCATTAACTATTGCGTTTAGCGAGAGTGACTTAGTAAATTCTATTATGCGGCATTATGCGATAGATATTCAGCGGTTGTGGTTTACTAGGACTGGGGAAGTTAACATCATGAACGGGGCAAAGTTTCTAAGAAGTATAGAGCAAAATATTGTTGAAAAGCCGAGAGGAATTGCGAGAGAGGTAGTAGGTAATAATTTTAGGGGTAGGCGTTACGACAGGTCATCGTTAGCGCGGCCTATTGTCGCGGCCATTTCAGCGAATAAGTGGAATACTAGAGGTAACACGACCCGAGGACGAGGTTACCGCCAGAGTAGGTCAGGTTACAGGTCAAACGTTAATAGACCAGCGTTTTCTGGGGCTGAGCGAGATAGACCGGCTATTACTTTTGTAAAGGAGGGCGAAAACTCTGCTTTGTCGAAAGAAGGAGGGGGAGAGGGACCTTCAAAAAACTAGGTATCCCCACACAAGCGAGGTACGATAATCTAGAATTGTGTAGAACGGGGAAAGTAGAGACCTCGAAACGCGGAAGGCCGAACGTGGCTTATGATATTTTAATTAGCAAAGGATGGAGACCGGGTCAGAGCTTGGGCATTGGCGATAAAGGTCTTAAACGATTAATAAAGGGCGGAAAGGTTAGCGACGAAAGTAGCTGTCAGGTTGAAGTCAGAAGCATAGGAATCTTATTGGAAAATCAGTTTAACAACGTAATAGAATGTGGTGAGATAGGTATTGAGTGTGAGCTGTGTGTAAGGAGAGGAATAAACGTATACACGATGTACCATGAACTTGATGGGTCGATTGACGAAGGAATTGATTATTCCTTACCTAAGTTACCTGAAGTGAGTGTAAGTTTGTATGGGAGGAGTATAAATGCACTTATCGACACGGGAAGTCAGATTAGCGGAATAACTAAGGAATTATACGATTCTATTCTAATTGGAAATAATACCTTGTCAGAAATCGCCATCCCAGCGATTCAAATACAAGGGGCATTCGGTTCACGTAGCGAAAGTACAAATAGGATGTTATTAATAGAGTTCAAATTAGGGAGTACATTAGTTGAAGCACCTGTACTAATTATGCGACGGTTACCTAGGTCGTTGATACTCGGATATGATTGGTTAGAACGAGTAAAGGGAGTAGTAAATTGCGGCAGTGAACGGACACTGACCATCGAGCATTTAGGAGTCAAGTCTTGCGTAAGGCTGAACTCGGATTGTAAGGTCGAAAGGTTAGGGGGAGAGACGAATGCTGCCACAATTAATTCGATATTGAATCAAGGTACTAGGTCCGAGGAACGTAGCTTATCTATTAAGGATTCGAATGGCGAGGACAGAAAGGGGTATTGTTTGAATGATTCAAGTTTAAGTAGGGAACAAAAGGAAATGTTGTTACCTGTGTTGAATAAGCATTGTAAGGTGTTTACAGATAGATTAGGATTGACTAACAGGTACGAGCACGTCATCGAGTTAGTTGATGAGATTCCTTTTATAAAGCATAGTTATCCAGTGCCTTTAGCGTATAGAGATCAGGTTAAAGAAGAATTAGAGGAGTTAGAGAGGCTAGGTGTGATCAGGCAGGAAGCAACGCCGTACTGTAGCCCGCTCACATTTACTAAGAAACGAGATGGGTCAATAAGGCTCTTGTTAGACGCGCGCGAACTTAATAAGAAAATGGTGGGAGATGCGGGGTCACCGCCACTCACATCGGAAATTTTACAATCCTTTCATGGAGTGAATTACATTAGCTTAATTGATCTGAATAATGCTTACTTTCAAATACCTTTGAGTCAGGATTCTAGAAAATATACGGGTTTTTCTTTTATGGGGAGAACATATACTTATAATGGTTTACCTCAAGGACTAAAGACATCTGTCGCGGGATTTTCAAGGGCAATGGATTCTATATTAAAAGAAGTGCGTGGGTTCTGCGTTAACTATTTAGATGACATTGTCATATTTACCACAGGAGACATAAGATTACACTTGGAACATTTAGACCAAGTGCTAGACAGATTAGAATCAGCAGGCTTAACGGGCAGGCTAGGAAAGTGTCGTTTTCTGTGCGTAGAAGTAAAACTGTTAGGACACATAGTAAATACGAAAGGCGTACGGATGGATCCAGAACGAGTAAAGGCTATATTAGATTTTCCCGTCCCTCGAACAATAAAACAATTACGAGGATTTTTGGGATTAATAAATTATTTCAGAAGGTTTATCTCGAAGTATAGCGAAGAGGTTAGGCCACTCTGCGATCTATTAAAACAAAATACAAAATGGTCATGGACACATGAGGTAAATGAATGTTTTGAAAAGGTCAAGAGATTATTTTTAGACACAATACTTCTCATACATCCTAATCCGAAAGAGATTTATTATCTACAAACCGATAGCAGTAATTTAGGAGTCTCAGGGTATGTTTATCAATTGAACGAAGTAGGTGAAGAGCAGATAATAGGATTTTGTAGTAAAGCATTGACTGAGGCGGAACGTAAGTGGACAGTCACAGAACAAGAGTTGTGGGCTATCATATTTAGCTTGTCGAAGTTTGAAACGTATTTGAGGGGGGCACGGTTAGTGATTAGGACCGATCATAAAAGTTTGATATTCTTACAGACATGTAAATTGTTGAGCGCACGAATGATACGTTGGGTACATTACATAGGACAATTTGATTATACGGTCGAGCATGTAAAAGGGAAATTAAACACAGTAGCTGACGTATTATCCCGACATATAAAAGGGACAACTGACGTATTGAATAACAAGTCTGTGGGGCCTGAGATGAATTTATTCAAGACATCGCTAGGACAGGTAGTACAAGCGAGATGGAAAGAGATAGGTAGTCTACAAGAACGGGACAAGGTCGCTAGTGAAATAATTAAACGTATGAAAATATCAGGTACATCTGAATCAAAGTATTATGTGATTAAGGAGGGGGTCCTTTATAGGTCAGACATAAATAGGGATACTTTGAGACTATATGTTCCCGAGGTTTTACAAAGGAGTTTGATCGTTAGCATACATGAAGAGATAGGTCATTTCGGACGTTACAAGGTTTATGCGCTGATGAAACGTCGTTACTATTTCTCGAATATGTCTCGCGTGATAAGTCGTGTTGTAAGGGCTTGCGGAGAGTGTCAAATGTCAAAGCACGCGTTAGAAAAGCACACGGGGCCGGTCAAAACTGTGATAGCGACAGATATAGGAGAACGGGTCTTTTGCGATATTTATGGACCTTTACCGGCGGGACGCTTCGGATTCAAATACATATTTGTAATGCAGGACTCTTATAGTAAACTGATCAGGTTATATCCATTACGTCAGGCGAGCGGAAAGGCTACACTCACATGTGTGAAAAAGTTTCACAAACAAGTTGAGATTAAGACCTTATGTTCAGACAGAGGCGCGAATTTTACATCGAAGGTTTTCGAGTTAGGTGTACGTCAACTAGGTATCAAATTGACGCACACATCTGTTAGGAATCCGCGACCAAATTCGACAGAGAGGGTTAACAAGGAATTAGGTAGACTATTCAGAACATACTGCGAGAAATCTCATAGGTCTTGGGCAGATTTATTGCCGGACATAGAAGATTGTTACAACCAGGTGGTACATACCACAACAGGTTATACACCGAATGAGCTAGGTTGGGGAAAGCGGACCATACTATCAACTGATTTCGGCAAAGACATAGCGAAAGGAACCGATATACAAGGAGAAACGTTAGAACAGATTAGACGACAGGCGCGTCGGAACATAACTAAGGCGGCGGAGAATAGAGAGCTCTATTATAATAGGAATCATAAGTTAATACAGTTTGAGATAGGCGACTTAGTGAAGTTGAGGACTTTTGCGAGGTCGGACGCTGATAAAAAATTAACAAAGAAATTCATGCGACTTTATGAGGGACCTTACGTGATAGGGGCAATTCCATATAATAACGTATACACTTTGGTTGACGCTCGTACTAACGAGATAAGAGGGAATTACAATGCGATCCATTTGTTCCGCTATTATGCAAACTCGTAGAGGAATGAATTCCACTAAGGATTAGCGCGAACAATAGAGATTAGCGAGACCTATCGACATCAACATAGGTAGCAGCTTATGTTAGGTGAGGAAATAGATTTTCAAACAACTAGTAGAGAGTTAGGTATAAGAGATACTAGGTGTATTAAAAATCTATTTGGGGGAGTGTGAGATGGCCAGACGGGGTTCATATATTTTTTTCATTTTCTCCCACATGTTTTAAAATAAAATTTGAAACGTAGGTTAAGATAAAGAGAATTTTTTTTGGTAAACACTCTAGTCGCTCATAAATATCCCAAGTATAGAAATTTTACTTAAGAATAAAGCATAAGGGTATTTGGAAACGCTTTAAAATTGAAACAAAAAAGGGTCTTCGAATTGCGTTAGAAGTGCAGGCAGTTTAATTTTAAAAACAAAGCATAGGGATTTTGGAAACACATTAAGATTAGAACAAAAAAAGGGTCTGGTCATAAAACTAGTTGTTTATTTCGTGAAGCATTTTGCCTTCACGAGAATATTGTAAACAGATGTGGATTGACATGGTGTCCAAACCGAGGCGAGGCGTTTTAGAAATGTAAACAAAAAATCAAGGCGTGGTCATAAGAAACCAACGCTATCAATAATTGGCCGAAACGGTTTTGGCGGGAATTTTAGGTGACGAATCAAGTTAAGGCAGATTACTTTGGTGGGGATTTTCTATTTTACAGTTTTGGAGAAGGGGGAGATGGACTCGAGAGGGGAGATGCACGGGAGTGCTGGTGGAGGAAGCCATTCGGGAATCGAGAGGAGAGCGAGGCGGTCGGTTCCATCTCCGATAAATTTAATCCTAAGATTGTGTAAATTTTAACCTATTTTAATAGAACTATACATAAAAGTAGAATCAGTGTAATAATTTACAATTAAGATTATAAGCAAGTGTGTGTGCGCAACGAGGCCTGAATATTTCTGGTAATGTACAAATATCTGAATAACTAAATTTTGATATAAATAGAATCACAGATAATTTGCTTCCTTAAGTTTGGGATTAGACGTACGTTTATTGCAGTAAATTAAGATGCATCCAGATATAATTCTCGAGGCTTTATATGCAGAAGAACAAAGGGATAGGAGACGTGCGAGAGAGATATCTCGAGACGATGGGTTCTCTATTATGATGTATATCTTATTTCTGACATTTGTTCTATATCTGCTCTTTTTATTAATCAGATTAATGTGGTCAAATCTGAGAGAGTGAAATGTAATAATTTGGCACACATACCACTTGCCTTGGAAGGGGAACATTTATATAAAATATAGTCAGGAAGTTGTGAAAACGAGAATAAAATATAACTTATTATCTGTGAATCTATTTAACGTAATGTATTATGTGTTGTAATTTCTACTAAAACTATAAAATGTCTTGTCTCCCTGATACCACTAGTAGAAAGTGTACATATTCTTTTAAGCATTTAACACCTTTTGTAGCATGTGTGTATATTTTAGTCTAAGATGTCTTAGGTTAGAATGCCACAAGGGTTTTTCATTTGGATATTTCCGTTTTCCCTTGTCTTAGAATGGCTGATAGGTAATGGAATATCCGGTTGGTTCTCAAATGACCCCATTTGGAACCAATCTAAATAATCAAACAGTTTCTTTTTTGAGTAGATTAATAAAATGGGAAATAAATCTATGAAGTTATAATTATCATCTTTTACTGAACAACCCTAATATTTCTCCTAAGGTATTCAATAATGGAATGTTCTCAAAGGTTCTGTCTACATAAATTGATTTAGTGTTTTATTAGTATTCAGTTGAACCCTAGACTTAACATCTGTAACGTGCGGCGGGCTGAACCGAACAATCCAATAGTGAAATACTATACCCAAAATTGAGTCACGACCTTCAGTAGGCAGTCAGTTTAGAAAGTTCAGTTACTAGTGCACTAATTTAGGTCAATAGGCGACATGCATTTATTAGGGTCAGTTTATTCTATCACTATAGAGAAGCCTGATTTCTTTCATAAATAAAGCAGATAGGTGAACGAGATGGAATAATATTGCAGTCTAAAGAAACTTTGACTTATTTTGTTTTACATAACCAATAGACTAGATTCTAGACTCACTTCGAGTTAAAAGTTAGGTATGAATGAAAACATTAGGAATCATTCACTATAAATTAAGTCTTCAAATGTACGAGACTCCGAGATACCAGAGCGGCCTTCGAGCTACGGGTGTGGGTCAACGGTACTCCCTACAAGCAGGTAGGAAGTTAGAATCCTTCGTTTATTGAATTTACAACCTTTAGGTGTAGGGTGACCACGATATTACTTCGGAATAGAGGACAAGATAGGGTAATAGGTAGGGTGACCATGATGAAATACTACAGGGATTGAGACACTGAGGCTGATTGAGTATTGGCTAAATTAATATGTTTGACTCAGATGAGTCAAAGTTATTACTAAGTGGTACACGGTTCGATGGCGTTCTTTGGCGGCGAATTTCCGGCACACCAAACACGCCATGTCTTGCAGCACGGCTCCCGAACTTAGATTTGGCCAAATCTATATCAAACTGAACAATGAATATAAATAAGTAAAACCATGGTATTGGGGCGAGCTATAAGCTCAATGAAAAGAATTGTACCAACCCTTCGGGGTGTATGGGAACACCAAAACGCTTCGCAGCGAAAGGGAGTCGGCTGTGCCCCCATAACAATGATTAAAGGCCGTGGAGCGGCGTAGGGTTTCCCCCGTGCTAGAGGGAATTCGGTCAGAACGACGGCCCAAAAAGAGGCAAATTCGTACACTGTACCAGCTAATCATTCATTCTACTCGTATTGTAAACTTAAATTGATAATTTAACTCTCTAGGATTTCCCTGTTTTTTCTGAAGGTTGGAGAATGCATAACATAATTCTTTTGAAGTTTGTTCATAATTAATCCGCGACAGCTAAAGTAGAATGATTTGGTAGCCTACTTTGTCCACCGAACGAAATGAACTAACCCGCAGGGTGCTTAGTACATAACAGTGTTCATGCCAGAAGCCAATATGTCTCTCGATCCTGAGGTGTTTTACCTATAATTAGAATATTCTTCTTTACTCAATCAATCCACTAGATATCACTAGACGATCCAGCTGCGTACCATCACATTAACACTGGATGATACCCACATGGATGTAGTTATTAAAAGTAGCCTATGTCGTTCTCCAAGTCCTCAACTATACCAAGAAGAATAAAAATAACAATATATTAAATGAATTTCCTTAATTTACAGAAACAAGAATTTTATTAATATTTTCATTTCATTTCTTACAGGAAGGATTGTATTGAGGTGTATAGCCTATTTAACCAAACACCCATCCTTACAGTATATTGCGGAAATAATGTATGAAATTCTTTATTATTGTAGAGTTAGAATTTATATTTAAGAGAGTTTGTATAACTTAATGTAGATATCGTACTCTGTTTTTATTAATTCAGACATATTAGTAGACTTGAAGGTGGAATAATTGTCATTTTTTAGTTTTATTTTTATTGTGTAGTTTTACCCGACTTAGTTCCACGGTTTTTGAAACTATTAAAAAAAATCTATTGCGTTTACGAAGAACAGAAGTATATTTGACATTAGAAGCTTATAATAAACTAGCTGTTGCTCGCGACTTCGTCCGCGTTAATTTCTGTTATTATGATTGCGATTAAGAAGTTTTTAAAAGAATATATTTTAAATGTGGATAATTTTCCCTGTTTTGCAACATTTTTACTGATGCTTCGCTCCTATTGGTTGCAGCGTAATGTTATATAGCCTAAAGCCTTCCTCGATAAATGGACTCTCAACACAAAAAGAATTTTTCAGTTCGAACCAGTAGTTCCTGAGATTAGCGCGTTCAAACAAACAAACTCTTCAGCTTTATAGTATTAGTATAGATATGTGGCTTTTTGATTAGATATAATATGAACAACTTATTTTAAGGTCGGGCAATTTGTTTTCACATTTCTCTTCGTTCTGTATGACAGTGACCATCACGAATGATTTCCCGCTGAAAGAATCGATCGCGTAAACGAACCGTATTTTAAATTCTTTACATGAAATACTATGAAACCTCGCGCACCAATTGCGCTGATTGGGAAGAATCAGCAGGTTTCATGGGAAGTTACCCAAATCCCAAATAAATTTGGATTATGTTGCCATACAGCACGAGCGATGCAGATGATTTGTACGACGCGATGTGCCCATTTATTTTTTTTAAAGGATATCTTGACTGATATTCTCCTCTGTCCTCCAAATAAGTGAAAATTTGTGTTAGGAGTGGGTACGACATATTCTGCGAGATGCATTACTCGTTTTATCGATATGCGGTTGATTCTTGCAGCTAGGTCGAATCTTCGGCGTTGGCGATTCTTTCAAGCGAAGCAAAGCGAAATATGCGGGTAGTACAAAAAAAAATTCAAATTTCTCTTTGATGAAAATCACAAAGGGACATCCATTGTCCACGTCCACATTTCGAATCATCATTCAGAGCAATATTTCGAGCTCAACACAAAGGGGGTACCTAATCACACCATTCGAAACGAAAATACCAAATGCAAGAACAAAGAAGAAATATCAATGGCCTAATTACAGCAAAGCCAAAGCGAAATATCAACACCGTAATGATCGCATCGTTTCGCGACAAAATGTAGATACCAACCTTAAGATAGGTATCGCAGATAAATAATTAGGTATTCTTGAAACATAATGAACGCCTCGGGTGGCTATTCATTACCTTTGTCTCGGTGACCCACTTTGGGTGTTCGGCGCCTGGTATACACCCGGTAGAGTTTAAAGTTTAAACTACGATTTTATCTCTGGGAATCGCGCCCTGAGTGCCTTGACCATTATTCTACGGCATGACAGCACAGATTATTGCATGACAGTTCGCGTCCATCCGTGCCATTTGTTTCTTTTTTATATTTTTAGCGAGCAAACGAGCAAGCGGGTCACCTGATGTTATGTGATTACCGCCGCCCATGAACATTTGTAGCACCTGAGGCACCACCAATGCGTTGCCGGCTTTTTAGGAATTTGTTGGTCCGCCCCTTGAATAACACCATTGTAATTTAGTAGGAACACCGTCGCAGGAATTTGGTTCCACAGTTTCAAAAATTTTTACGAATTTACTGTTACTATATACTTGGAAGCCTTTTTATAGGACTTAAGCTTCAATAGCCAAACGGTTATAGGTGTGGACTGGAAGTTGAAAGGTCGCAGGTTCAATCCCCACCCGTTGCACTATTGTCGTACCCATTCCTAACACAATCTTGGCAAGTTCAGCTTGGCTAATATTCTTTAAAAAAAAGCATGAGAGGATTGTGTGATTATGCGATAAAATTAATTGAGTGATCTCTTTGTAAAATGCCCGCTTGCACCAACGTTCTCGAACTTTTACGGGCTACTTAAACTAAATGTTCATGAAAACGAAATTGACAGAACAATTTCGTTTTCATGAACCTTTATGGAACACTTAAAGGTGGAAGTTACATTGGGTAAGGGATTGTATTTAGGGGCTGGTCTATAAAAGAGATTCCTACTTAGGGGATGATTTAGGCATGATTGGTGAAAATGGGCATAAATGTCTCTTAAAGAAGACTCCTAGGTTCATGGATTTACTTCGGAGCAAAGGCCAATTGAAAGAATAAATAAAAGGTGCTTATTTTATGTATCATATTTTTAGTGTTTTCCACTTTGTGAACGACAAACAACTTTAGCCCTTTAGCCCAGACTGTTGTTTCGGTATTTCAAATTACACTTCAACCCTTTGCTCCTGAGATCAGTTGCTTGGAAACACTGCTCGATCTTAATTGGTTTCGTACGTGGCTTATTTGCACGTCCTCCTCGGCTCCTAATAAAGGGATAGATGGGTAATAAGGGACAGCTCAAGTGGGTGGGTAAATACCCTGCGTAGAAATTGGTCTTACTGTTATAACACAAGCATCTCTTATCCTATAGAATAAGTCATGGTTCAGGTCACCTCGCAAAAATAAAAGGTCTTTCTCAGTTTCGTGCACAGAAATGTAGCTAGTATTCTTGGCACCATGCTTGCTTGAAAGCACTGTACAGGCTTAATTGTTATCGTAATTCATACGTGGCTTTTCTGTATGTCCTCTGGGACATAACGTATGGGTAATAAGGGACAACTCGATTGGGTGGGTAAATACGGTGTGGAGAATATCTGGACATAACGGATGGGTAATTAGGGACGATTGGGTGGGTAAATACGGTGTGGAGAATATCTGGACATAACGGATGGGTAATTAGGGACAACTCGATTGGATGGCTAAGTACGCTGTGGAGAATATCTTTAAATTGTGGATATTTCTGTAACGGAGGAGAGCCTAGTAGGTCAGACTTCAGCACCTTGTCGCGAGGTCCGGAGTTTGAATCCCAGGTACACACATACCTCTAATATTGTTCGGAGTTTTGTGCGTTTTAAGTAATTAAATATCACTTGGTTAATGGTGTAGGGAAACATTGTGAAGAAACATGCACCTGCACGCCGAGAGTCCTCCATACGCGAAACTTGGTTTGTTTCTTGGTTTGTCCTCCAATCACACAGCAACGGTGCAGACGTAATTTTTTGCATGAATATGGAAAATTACGTGGGCTACTTTTCATTCCGGAAAGACGAAGTCGCGGGCAAAATCTAGTAGGTATAGGTATCGAATAAATGGTATAAATATTACACCATTTATTCGGGTCGCAGCGAATTATACTAGTAGAATATTATTTCTTCTTGTCTGAAATATCTCATTTCAATATGTACCATCTATTTCATATTCGTATCACGTCAAGGCCTTTATAATCCGATACTGAAGCAATATGACGTCCCTAGAAACCTGTTATCACAGATTTATAAAGAAAACATTTTGTTCGGTATTGTCTTTTCTTTACTTTTTATTTGGAAGGTATTTTTTTTATTATTATTTTTTTTTGCCATTCTGAACATGGCTATTTTTCTCCTCCTACGTAATTAAGCTGTAAGTAGGTACTAGTGTACGAAAATAGTGCAATGGGGGAATTAAACCACTGACCAT
This sequence comes from Hipparchia sbordonii, assembly GCA_038048805.1. NCBI lineage: Eukaryota > Metazoa > Arthropoda > Insecta > Lepidoptera > Nymphalidae > Hipparchia > Hipparchia sbordonii. The sequence goes on along the minus strand of CM076099.1, from coordinate 13,455,470 downwards.
TCGGTTTTCAGTCTATTCGTTGATATCTTGAGGCTTTATTTTGTTATATTCTTTTGATTAACAGTAGTGCACTGAGTAATTTTAAATAAGTTTTATAATTTAATTATTTTAACTCAAAAAAAAATTGTTCATAAAATACGATTTTCGATACTATTTGCATGTTTTAAGAGACCATTCGGCAAACCAAATAAATAAATATTTTAGTTTTATGCTCAGCGCGACATAGATCATATTCATTCACGATCAAACTCTTTTGAATTATTTATGTACGCCATTTGTTTATTTAGTTTTACATAACATATTTTAGTTTTTATTTGAAATTGTAGAAATTTTCAAAAAAGTTTTTATGTATTCCCAACTTTCGATTCAAATCCCAACCAAAAGTTATTAGTAAAATAACAAACTTTATTTTCAAAGCACATAATTTCAGACCAAACTCTCCGAAATATCTCCGAAGGTGCCAACTTTCTGAAATTATAATCTCAAAAGTGCCCCTTAATCTTCAAAACTTATTTCGAACAAGGAGATAGAAATTGAACTTTCCAACTTCGTAAAATAAAATTTCTCAACTTTTAATTAGTGAGGGGACATTCTCAAGTAATTAATTTTTTAAATGCGATATTGGAATTCTCACATTGATGATAAAAGACAAATTCCAATCGTGTTCATCCTGATACTATACTTCCTTACTAATATTATAAATGCGAAAGTGTATTTGTTTGTTGATTTGTTGGTTTATCCTTCAATAACGCTGCAACAGAGCTACGAATCGACGTGATTCTTGCATGGGTATAACTGAGGACCTGGAGAGAAAAATAGGCTAGGTACTTTTTATGCCGGAAAATCAAAGCGTTCCCATTTTTAAAAACTAAATCCACGCGGACGCAGTCGCGGGCATCAGCTAGTAATTAATACAATGATACATTACAAAACAGGCTCCTTAATGGAACCCAAATCATCTGTCTCACTAAGTTTCATCACGTAAAGGTCCATCCATTAAAAGCAAAGTTTGTTTTTAAATAGAATACCCGTGGAGTAATATAAAATTCAAAATAATTTATTTAAGGACTTCCAAAAAGGAGGAGGTTCTCCAATCGGCCGGTATTTTTTTTGTGTTTCAGATTTCACCGAGACTTCTGGACCGATTCGCATGATTTAACTATGAAGGACAAAATCGCGACGGAATCTGCATGCCTGAGAGTTTTTTTGTTTCTTTTTTTTGTAAAAAGAATTTCAGCTGATTTTGACTCATAGTTTCCTTTCCCCTTTAAATAAGCGGAAAGTACGACAAAGCGGTACGACAATAGTGCAACGGATGGGAATTGAACCTGCGACCGAATAATATTAAAGTATCTGATTCGCACGGCTAGGGTCTGGAATGCTCTTCTGAGATCTGTGTTTGCTAATACGTAAAGTTTAGATATCTTTAAAACAAGAATGAATAGGCATCTTCTAGGCAAACGCTTAATCGCATATCGGTCAAAGACGTGCCGTCAAGCGATTTAGCGTTCCGGCACAATCGCGGAAACAAGAAACAGATTAGGGGTGTGGGTGGGTGGGTGGATGCACTGCTATACCCCTTCCAAGTTAGCTCGCTATCATCTTAGACTTCATCGTCACTTACCATCAGGTGAGATCGCAGTCAAGGGCTATTTTGTCATCGAATTAAAAAAAAACTTTCCATCAGGTGCGATATTGGTGAAGCGTGTACCTATAACGTATACAAAAAGCTCTATTTATCAGCCTTTATTATTTATATACGAAATGGACTTCTCAATAGCCTATAAGCGTTTTTGCACGTACCGCACGCAATTCATTTTGAACATATTACGTAGGTAATAAATATAGTTAAGAACGTAATGGTCCATTTGGTGCAAAAGGTCGACGCGATCCAGAAATGGCTGAAAACGTGGAATGTTTCTGTAATGTAAAACTACAGGTGCTATTTGGAAAATGCCGTCTTTACATGTCTATTTTTGGCACTAGTCCCTGCGTAAGCTTTAAGTTACAGCCACATTTTATTTGTACCCTGTCAGTATCAGTAAGGAAATAAAAGACCAAAATAGTAAAATAATAATAATGTCCTCCCGACCGAATCCTGATATTCTTCTCTCCCCTCCAAATAAGCGGAAAGCTTGTGTGTACCACAATAATATGCAACGGGTGGGGATCAAACCTGTGACCTTTCAGTTCTCAGTCCGCACCGAAATCCCCTTAATTTTAATAGAATTTGGTATTAGTATGAACACATCTGTACATTCAATTACCTGGTAAGTACATGAATTTATTCTTAGCAGTCAAAGAATTCCATAGAAGTAGTATCGCAAACAAGCAGTGCGCGGTAAAACGGCCTCAACTATTTTCAATGTGTGCGTGACGCCGTGAGCGGGGCGTGTACGATACAACCTCAAACTCTCAAATGTGTGCGCCTAGGGATACCAGGAATATAAAAGTATTTGCACAATAAATATAATAACAATAATCCGAAATAAGGTGTACGATAAAATTGTTTTTATTAATATATTTAATCTATGTCTGTGTAAAACCGTTTCTTTAATGTAAATCGATAGTTTCCAAGGAAAATAGCTTCATTAGTAATTACTTGATTATAGAATATTCATTATCTATCTCATTATCTAAATATGGGCTGGACCTATTCTGATGGAATTTTTGTATGTTAGTGTGGATTACAAAATAAGTTTTTATCTACAATTGGACCCAGTAAGTGGCGCTGCAGTATATATATATTATAAACTAATTAGAAATTTATTTTTAATTTTTAGGTATATAATTTATTTATATAATTTATATTAATAATCATAATTATTTAGAATAATTATTATTTAAAAATATTTTATCGGTCAAAATTTAGTAAGTAAATTAATAATGCAATATTAATTATATTCTGGAACATCCCTATATTTGTGGCAAATTACCACACTACTGGCAACAAATTGATTTTATTAATTATTATTAATGTTCAAGCAAATGTATCATGCAAAAAATATTTTTTCACAATAATGTGCAAAATACCACAATACTCAGCTGGTATCACTGGCCACTTTTACGTACCTAAAAAACATCGAAATTAAAAATCGTGTTTTCTTAAAAAATCTTACGCAAATGTAAAAACTTATTGACGAAATAAGAGCTTCGACTTCCTATTTTGCTTTTTCGGATAATTGTGACATAATTAGACCGCACAAATCGGCATATTTATTTATTTTGCGGGAGCGGTTTACTGCGTAGTGAATCAAGTGACACTGAAGTAGGTGAGAGAGATTTTTTAGAGATTTATAAAAAACTTTTGAGGACGTTTTCGTGCGTTACATACTCAATCTTGTCATGTATATAATCAAAGTTAGCAGTATCTTTCCCAGGAGGACCGTTTTCTTGCACAGTTTTCCTTTTCTTTCCATTAGTGTATGTAATAAATAACAAATAAAGTGGGCACTTACCAGCGAAGATTTTAAAAGGACAATAATACCTAAAAAGTCACCGTGTTTTAATATTATCTCTACTTAAAATATAAAAGTGTAAAGGCAGACTGTAAATTGTGGTGTACTGTATTTCTTTACTTTGTATAGAAATGTATTGTATAGAAGTGTATTTGAGATAAGTGACCTCAACGTGAGGCATTCATAGGTATAGAGAATTCGTGTCACGAACCTATAAATGCGAAAGTGTGTTGGTTTGTCCTTCAATCACGCAGCATTGGAGCAAAAAATCGACGTGATTTTTGGATGGGTATAGTTGAGGACTTGAAAGTAACACAGGCTACATACTTGCCAGAATTAAAAGCCTCGATCGATCCTCTCCTCCCAAAAAAGAAATCCGCTATACATGTACGTAGGACGTAGGTAGGTACATCATTATTTTTAATCTATTGCATAGCTTCTATCGCAGGCCTTGAGCGTAGTAGAGACCGAATCCAGAAATTCCGTAACGAAAATAACCTGACACGGGACTCCTCTCACCGCTAGATGGCGTTGATAAAAAATGCTATGCAATAGCTTTACCGCGGCAGTCCCCGAGTTCCACACGTCTTTTTTTTTAAATAGGTAGGGTTATGATTGTAGCAGTCTATGTATGTATGTTTCCAGGCATGTTTTACTCGTTACGTATGTGACAGTCTACATTTTATGCGAAGAAAATCAATATGACAGATCCGATTTTCCGTAGTCGGATACAGTTTTTATTAGACTTTTTTCTTGTGTAAGTTCTACATATAAAAAGATAAGTTTTCTCAACTGCAAGCTTACTGCAATGCCGATGTAGATTCTAAGAATTTTTCCCAAGAGATTGCAAACTTAGAACTATGTTTATTTTATCACGAAACTCGCAACACATGATAAATAACATAGTATGCGACCACTATTACTTCAGAATGTTGCGCTCAGTTTTTTCGCTTACTTTACTGGGCAGATGGTGAAAACTTTACATTTTTATCTGAATAATCGCTGAGGTTACTGCATGAAAATAAAAATGTGAAAGCATCCGTTTTATCACTGCTTTATTATCTAATTACCTAAATATATTATGTAAAAAGAAAAGGTGACTGACTGACTGACTGATCTATCAACGCACAGCTCAAACCACTGGATGGATCGAGCTGAAAAGCATACAGATAGCTATTATGATGTACTCGTAGGCTCGATGTAGGCATCCGCTAAGAAAGGATTTTAAAAATTTCAACCCCAAGGACATTAAAAAGGGTTTTAAAAAATGTAACTTAATGGAACCGTAAAAATAGTCTCGATAGAAGAAATCGTTTTTCTTTTTCCTCTCTTTAAAATCCTTTGAAAACAGCTTACTGTTGAACAATCCAATATTGTCCAGCGATCGTCTTACTATTATAGACTCCATATTATTTTATGAAGCGGATAAAATCAATAAGAAGTCGAGTGGTGGTAATGGACCGGCAAATGAAATTCTTACGGTGACTGGTGTCTCGTAATTACCCATCCAAGATGCTGTGAAACATAAATTTAGCTATTTTTTAGGGTTCCATACCCAAAGAGACTTAGTAGAAAGTCTACCGAATCGCAAAGGGCCAGCGTGATGGACTAAGGTCTAAAACGAAAGTCCTACGACGCCTACGAAAAAGTGTCGGGCATCATATAACTTATTTTCTCAGTTCACGTAAGTTATAATACTAAAGAAATTATTGAAAGAAAGAAATAGTGGCACTCGCCACAGTAAGTGGTCAATTTAGTGACGACTGTAAAGCTCTACGTAATGCGAACGTGTGTTTGTTTGTTTGTCGGTTTGTTCATCAATCACGCCGCAACAAAGCTACGTATTGACGTAACTTTTTGCATGGGTATAGTTGAGGACTAGGAAAATGAAATAGGCTACTTTTTTTCGGGAAAATCAAGGAGATCCCGCAGCATTTTAAAAACTAAATCCATGCGGGCATCATTTAGTATTAAATATGCGAAACTTTGTCTTACTGTAAGAGATAAGAAACTTTTACAATAGTAAAACGCTGAACAGAATTTCTACAAAATGGCGACCTGAGGAAGAACAAAGGATTATCTACTTAAAGCATTTTAGTAAAACAAATATGAGGAAAATATCACAGTTGAAACGTAAAATAATAATATAAAATAATGATATGAAACATCCATAAAAGGTTAAGACAATCAACGTCCATTACTCTGATGCTAAGATCGATAGAGCGTGCTGTGACTTAGCTCAGACTTAAGATAGAGGTTAAAATGAGACACAAATATTTTCTGACATACATCTGTCTTATTTTAACTCTGTCTTGAGTCTGAGCTGAGTGAGAGTACGGTCAATAGATTTCAGCCTGAGACTGTGGCAAGGCATTCATGTGTCGATACTGGTATTCAATATTCAATATTATTTAATATACAGATGTTATCACCGAATAATGAAATTCCCAGCTCCGGGATAAACAACGATAAAACTGAAACTGAAAAGTCAAAACAGCAACGGGAAAGTTCCATAAAAATACGAGACACATTCCAGAACATTTGCTGCGTAAAAAGTAAAAATAAATCAGCGTCCATTACTTTGGATCACGTTGACCTTTCGGAATGACGGCCCATTAGGGTCTGGACGATCTCTATTACCGCACCTACATGAGCAATGAATTGCCTTGTTCGTAGGATCTTACGTGTTAACATTTTCGTAGCATATCGGATAGTCAATTGAGAACGTTCGAGTGGAATAGATTTTATGTTCGCCCACGTGAAATTTGAGCTATATTGTTTCTCTGAGGGTTTTAGTTTTATTAAAGTTGGAGCAGCATTCGTCTAGGAAAAAGTCTAGGAACAAATCTTGTAGAATTCAGCCAGCGAACTAAAGAATTTGGGTGGATTTTTTTTTAAATGCTTTGATCGCGCAGATTTGGTTTTCTCCATTTCAGAAATCATCGAGACATATTGAAGGGGAGTTAGGTAGCTTATAAAACCGATGCCACACGGCGCCTTTGAGGCATCCTAGGTTTTAAAATCTTACCCTTCGAGATCGCTGCAGTGTCTTAGAAGAAATTTCTGTGAAGTGCCAAGTCCACACGGTTAAGTACCGCAGTGCATATGCATTTTTTAGACAATATAATAAAGAGAAAAATATAAACAGCCTTGGGTTTATTCAATTCAATTGACGTTGAGGCGTTGAGGTTCCAAGGTGCTGGAGTGGCGACCCCGCACCGGGAAGCGTAGTGTTGGCAGACCCCCCATTAGGTGGATCGACGACATTAAACGAGCCGCAGAAAGAGAGCCGCTGGATGTAGGCGGCGCAAGACCGAGGCCTGTGAAAGTCCATCTAAGAGGTCTTTGTTCAACAATGGACGTCTGTCTGTTGATAAAGAAGAAAAAGAAGATTTGCATATGCACAGCATTGTTCTCTTTCCTAGAATTATTAATAGTATTTATTTTCTCGTGCTTAATTTTCCTCGGTATATTTCCAAGGCTCCTTTCGCATTGGTACATTTCAAAAAAATTACTTGAGAGAGCTACGAGTATATGAGGGCATTAAAACGGCTGGTTGTTTTGACAAGACAAGTAGACGGGATTACGTTTCTCAAAATAACTCCTGCGACACTTTATCTTGCTCCTGAAGCGTTTCTTCATTGCGACATGTTGAAAATACCGAAAGAAGATAACGTTATAAAATTACCGCCCTCACTCACTTGGGCGGTAAAAAATTAGCTAGACGAGCAGGCATTCTTAACGCGAATACGTGTCAGTATTTGTAATTCTATCATCGTTGTCTGTAGTTTGTTGTCAATTTATCTGTTCTTTTTTTAATGAGGTCGTTTTCAGTACAGGAATTAACAAAAAAACTGTTATGTATTGGCCGACATTGAATTAACCGGCGAGATGCGAGTCGGACACGCACACGACGGGTTCTGTATGATTGTTCAAGATTTAATACCATCTATTATTAAAACCGAGCTAAAATAAAAGTTCATTGTGTGTCACAGACCTCTTTACATTTTACCTTTTTTAATTATTCTTCTGTCAGTACATTCTTCTGTATGTACTGACAGAAGAATGGACAGACAGCGGAGGCTTAGTATTAGAGTTTCGTTGGCAATCTATGAGTATCCAACCCTAAAAACTCATAATAATACAGAAAAACTGCCTGTATGAATTTAACGTAAATTTATTGAGAAAACATGCTCTCTTTAAAATTTCTGTGGTGTTGTTGTGTGAAGCGGTTTGTTACGTTCCCTCAAATATGGTCGAGCGAAACAATGGCTGGATCATGCGTCATGCTCGTGAACGGGTGCCACCAACGGGAATGGGTCTGCTTTTGCCCGCCTGTCTTAACATGCATTGGATTGTTTTGCATTTTTGAAACTTTATTGTGGAAACACTGTATACATAGCATAGTTTTGTTATCCATTGTAAAAAAATTTTTTTTTTTTTCGAAAAGAGCAAGTTTATTGAGCCGAGTTTATTGATGGCTCTTCTCGGCAGGAACGGCATTCCGAACCAGTGGTAGATTCATTGACGATTCAAAAGTACTTGTAAAAGTTTATTTGAATAAAAAATATTTCTATTTCTGTTTCTATTTCAACAATGAAGGAAACACCACTTCTACGATCAGTTTCCAAACAAAGTACCACGAAAGACTTACAGCTTTTTTCCTATTAACAACGTTCCATTTAAGTTTCACTCGTTGGAATTGTGCTTCAAAGTGTAACTCAGCTTTGATATGAAACCGGACTGTAATTAATTGCACGTTACACTACGATTTTTTGTTCAATGCAATCGATGGGACTTTTTGCCCTTTTACTCACTTTCAAAGCTAGGTAACGAGAAAAGAGATCTACTTTCAATCAAAAATAACATGAAATGCATTTCCATATTACAAAATCTAATTCAAAGAGAAATTAAGCTGAACTTTTGATCGAATCTATTCTATGAAAAATGAGTTTAGATTTTATTCTACGAGTACTGTCACTTTCAATTTTAGTGAAGCACTCTTAAAAAAAATAACTTTAAGTACCTACTGCCTTAATTTCTGAATCTGGGACTGGGACAGACAGATTTCCTTGCTGTACTACGGAACCCTAAAAATCTGAAATGTGCAGAATCTTAGAAAAACAACGCTAAGTTTTAGTGTCTTAAAAGAGATCTGTCCTTTTAGATAATAATGCAATTTTAAAATCAGCGTGGTCATCTTGGAGCTTTTGTCTCCGCTAAAAACGCTCCATTAAAGTTTAAAACGGTGGCTTTAGAGGTAAGCTTGTTGGAAATGCTTTAAAGTGCAGCTAAGCTTCAAGCAGAAACCGGTCTGTTTCACTGTGATTTGTGTCCCATGCGGTAGAAAAAGCAGATAGGATTTTCCTTGTTCTAAGCCTAACAAAAATGATAAATATAATAATCAATAATTATTAATTATTTATCATTATCTAAACCTAATAATTCTCTAACATCTCAAATTACCTGACAAATCGGGGTGTTTAACATACAGAAGCTATTATGACGTAGGCATCCTCCAAGACAGGATTTTTGAAAATGCAACCTCTAAAGGGATAAAATAAAATATAATAATAATAGGGATAAAAGGGGTTTGAAACATCAAACTTAACGTGAGCAAAGCGGTGGATCAAAGCTAGTTAATTTATAACTTAATTTTTAAATTTTTTCAGCGGGATAATGCTGCCAGTGTTTTGGGCAGATTTGCTCGATTCAGTGGTTTGGATGATCTTAATATATTTTTGGTCAACTTTGGTTTAATTTTTTAAATAACAGTTTTTCATAGCCGTACATAAATAATATGGTAAATTATACGAGACGCTCCCATAAAAACTTGGGGTTCCAACTCTTCGACCCTGATTTTGCAGGGGTAGTGCCTCCCTAAACTATGGGGATTTAGGAACTGTCGATATTATAAATAGACCCATCGTTGAATTCCAAGACCTCCCTCAATCTCGATGCTGGAGGAGTTCTGCCCACTTAAACTGCAGGGATTTAGGTCGTTTGTGAATTGAAAAAGCGGACAAAGTGGTATGCATCCGCTAGTTTATAATATTAATAGGACAGTAGAATTTATTTCCAACTATGCCTGTGTCTTCGTCCACGTTCGAATTTTATTTTTAAATCGAGAAAGTTTACCCAATTTTTCTCCCTTCATATAGATTTCATCATAGATGATCATAAATCCAAATCCAATCCAACATACAAAAATATTTAGGGAGCCATGGACGTTATGACAGTTACCTAAGGAATTTTGATTCCGTAATCCGATGAATGTGTTTGTTGACCAAATAAATCGTAACTGTTACTTAATTTTAACCACCGATCATGCAACTGGCCCTTCATCAAGGCGTTTTGAATGGAGAAGGTAGTAAATGAACATAGCTCAATATTTTATACAGTCTGTAGCACCGAACTGAAATCATTTCGGCGTTCCGAATACGTGCCCCAGATATTTTCGTATACAAAGTAGCTTTAAAGTACTGGTGAATTCCAGTGGGCGGCCAGCCCATTTCGTTTTTATACCGACCCTTTTAGCATCCGAAACGTGTTTGATTTACAAAAAAACCGATAATGTAACCAAAACTTGGTGACCAGTGACGCAGCGGAAACCGTTTTTGTTGTGCAATGAACCTTTTCCACGACATTATTATACGATACTGGTTTCGAAAGTTAGAAAGTTAGTAGAATAGAATAGTTTTTATTTGAATAAACTTTAACAAAGTGCTTTTGAATTTACCATCTGGTTCGGAATACTGTGAGTTTGGTGATATAATATTTAAAACCTCACCCTCCTTGGAGTTTTTTTTTTTAATTCTATTAGAAGAAAGTATAGGTATAGTTTCTTGCTGGTTGTTCTCGGTTGGAATTCTTCTCGGTATTCCCAACCAGTGTTAGATTCGGATTAGTGACAATTCGGAAGCACTTTTTAAAAGTTTATTTGAATAAATAATTATTCTTTTCTATTCTATGAAAACTGAAAGATTGCAGCGTCGAACCCTATCCGTTGCAATATTGTCTGACCCACTCTTAGCACAAGCTTTCCGCTTATTTGTAGGGGATAGGAGGATATTAGTCAACTTCAGCTTGGCTAATGTTTAAAAAAAAATCATATCTAATAACCTGCTCTTCTTTTGTGGAATGTAAGAAACCACATCCAGATCGGTCCAGTAGTATATCGAGATAATGATATAAAAATCTTACAATAGTACAAGTCAACGCTCGTTATCCGTCGTACTTTGTTTCAAAACAAATAGAAAATGGTATAATATTACCCGTTTTTATAAAAGTAATTTTATATCCTTTACGTAAACGTAATATAAAACTTGGCATTGGCGTGGCATTTGATAAATAGATGAAAATATGGATTTCCTTTATCAGTCAGACATCAAGACAATTTAAATGTGAACGGGTACAAAGTCATTTTAGTAATGACATTAGGAAACCTTGACTTTCTTATTTATTGACTCAACTCTACCATTGACATAGATCAACACAATTGAGTTAGATCAGAAGAATCTGGTGGAAGGCTTTGGCCGTGGCTAGTTACCACCCTACCGTCAAAGATGTGCCGCCAAGCGATTTAGTGTTCCGGCACGATGGCGTGTAGAAACCGATTAGGGGTATGGGGTGAATGTACACTGCCATACCTCTTCCAAGTTAACCCGCTACCATTTTAGACAGCATCGTCACTTACCATCAGGTGAGATCGCAGCCAATAGCTGTCTTGTCATCGAATTAAAAAAAAGACTAAGTCTTTATTACGTCTTACCTCTTAAAGGCGTTTTTTTTGTGCTATCAATATTCCTCTTTCTCTTTGAACAAAGCGTGATGCTTATATGAAGAGGCTTGATGAGATCAGATAAGCCAATCTGAAATTGACTAATATTCTCCTATCCCCTCAAATAAGCGGAAAGCTTGTGCTAGGAGTGGGTACGACAATAGTGCAACGTGTTGAGTTCGATCCTGCGACCTTTCAGTTTTCAGTCCGCACCTTTAACCGTTGGGCTATTGAGGCTTTTGAGCGATGAATACACCAACCGGCCGGATTTCTTCCTTCAATACATCAATAAATTGTGTTAAACGATAATCCCCGGCAGGACTATTTTAAGGAATGGACGCTAAACTACCTAATTAGGCTATTGGGTGGGGTGCTATAGACGTGAAATCTAGGCTATGGGCTGAGATATGGCTGACGCTTGCCCATTACAATACCTCGCAAATTGAAATTACGGCAAGCGGTGACTATAGTCACTTACTAGATATGACACAACATAATAAATAAATCATATATATATGCATATATAAATAAAAATCTATTATAGTTCTTGCAATGCACGACGCGATGGCGCGTGGCTCACGTTTGTGTGTGTTTCATCTGTTAAGTGTGAGCGAGAGCTTGCTCACGCCTGACCGCTCCCACCTAGGCTCCTGACAGACCCGCACACTTACGCAATGTGCGTATACACGACGTAACCACAAGTAAAGCTCCCGTAACTTCGTGAGATAAACGGTACTGTTCGTTAGTCTGGCTAAAACTCAAAAATAGATAATGTAAATATATATATTTTTTTGTTTTGTTCGCTTTAATACAGGGGTGGTTAAAGCAAATCGGAAAAACAAGAACAGGTAAAAAATTTAAAAAATCAAAATTGGTAATTTTGTATAGGAATACCACTTCGAATAACTTAATAGGTGTCGGGAGCGGAGCTGCGGGTAAAAGCCAGTTATTTTTTTTTTATTACCATAAAAATAGTATTCCTTGCCGTAAGGTTATGAAAATTAATTCGTACACCTGCCTCATATAGGTTTAGGAGAATGTAGCTAGTGTCTAGTTTCATTGTATAGTTCTAGACAAGAGCTTTATACAAGAGCAAGAGCAACAAAACCTTCACCTTGCCTTCGGATACTTCATTTGTTATTCTTTTGAGAGCTCAATAGTAAAATACGGTAGAAAGAATTTTCAATGAGTTGTTTTAACGTGATGACAGCACTTGACATCATGCATTTTTTGGTACTAGCATATTTAATATGGCTCCTCAGTTATACAACAGACTACCAGCATCATTAGCTGACCGAAACCTTAATATTGCAACTTTTAAAAATAAAATTAAAGAATTTTTGATGTTAAAAAGGTACTATTCAATTAAAGAATACTTAACAGACACAAATCTATAATTACTAGGTACATACCGTTTATAATAGTTAGATGTTAATTAGAATAAAGTTGACATTAAGTATATATAAAAATTTTACATTTGACATTTTTAATTTAATTTAATAAAATAAAATAAATATAATGTATAGCGTTTCGAATATTAATTAATTATATTATGATGTATTATTTGATGAATTCTTTATAATGGTTTTCGAAACTCTATCAGATTTGTGTCAATAAATTTAGAATAAGATTTATTATAATATTAATTTTGCATGCCAATACCCGGCAGATTGCAGTGCCGTTTAAATATTATGTAACACCTATGTACCTTTACTCAATCTATGCAAATAAAGATTTTGATTTGATTTGATTTGATTTGCATTTACCTAGAATGTTCGTTTGGTGGGAGGTTGGCTATATCCTTCAAGGGTGGGAGGCTTTGGCCGTTGCCAGTTAGGTACCACCCTACCGTACAAGACGTGCCGCCAAGCGATTTAGCGTTCCGGCATGATGGCGTGTAGAAACCGATTAGGGGTTTGGGTTGAATGTACACTGCCATACCCCTTCCAAGTTAGCCCGCTACTATCTTAGACTGCATCTTCACTTACCTATATTTACTATAGCTAAAGGGAAAATCTCGTGAGGGAAAAGTAACAAAATCTATACCTATCCTTACTAAAATTATAAATGCGAAAGTGTATTTATTTGTTGGTTTGTCCTTCAATCTCGCGGCAACAAAGCAAGGGATCGACGTGAGTGACATAGGCTACTTTTTATCCCAGAAAATTAATGAGATCCCGCAGAATTTTTAAAAAACTAAATCCACGCGAGCAAAGCCACGGGCATCTACTAGTATTAAATAATTTTGAGGGATCTTGCCAATTGATACCTACAAAACATAAATTAATGAATATTGTAAGAAATAACTTGTTCCTAGGTGATATCTGAATCTGAATCACGAATCAAGTTTTAAAAAAAAAGAAAATATAACATTTTAATACTCAAAGGTTTCATAGTTTAAAAACATGATTCTACCCTTTGCGGTTTATAAATATAACGTATATCTACAAAGCTGCCAAGAAGTCGCCATCTTATCTGATACTTAGACGTCCACTGCATCTAATAGGTCTCTTGAAAGGATCTTCGCAGAATATGGTTTTGTGCTGCTTGTGTCAAACGACTAAAGATCGACTTAAGATCGGCTTAAGATCGTCTGTCCACCCAGTGAGGACTTAGCTTAAAGTAAACAGCGCCAACATTAAACTTCCACATTTTTAACCATACTTCTTCTTTATCAACCGATAGATGCCCACTTTTGAACTAAGGTTTCTTACATGAACTTCCACAGGTCTCGGTCCTGCGCTGAATGTATCCAGATTACTGCGACTGGTCTGATGTTGTCAGTCAGGTCTGCCAACACTGTGTACTTCGGTGCGGGGTCGCCACTCCAGCACCTTGGAATCCCAAACAACCATGCCCCGCCCATTTACACTTCAGCTTAGCGACTCTTAATTCATCCCATACTAATTTGGTATTTGACTTAATTATGCATATTCATTCACTAGCTTTAACCCACGGCTTCGCTCACGTTAGGTTCAATTTTTTAACCCCCTATTTAACCCTCTTGGGGTTGAAATTTTCCAAAATCCTTTCTTAGCGGATGTCTACGTCCTAACAGCTACCTGTATACTAAATTTCAGCTCGATTGGTCCAGTGGTTAGAGCTGTGTGTTGATAGATCAGTCAGTCAGTCAGTCAGTTACCTTTGCCTTTTATATATTTAGATTAAAATTGAAAACGTAACATGTAAGAGTAGTCAAAAAACAATTAAGTTATAAGCTGTTTTACTGCGACTGTATCCGCCTCTTTCTAAAATGAAATTTTGTATGGAGAGTGTATGGTTATGTGTCATGTTGCAATAGGGCTCTCTTTTTCTAACAGAAAACTTAAAAGCTCTTTATTTTCGAGAAAAGTTAAGATATTAAAAAAAAGACGTGTGGCACTCGGGGACTGCCGCGATAAAGTTATTGCATAGCATTTTTTATCGACGCCATCTAGCGGCTCACCGTAGAGGAGTTCCGTGTCAGGTTATTTTCGTTACGGAATTTCTGGATTCGGTCTCCACGCCGGCCCGCGATAGAAGCTATGCAATAGCTTAAAAAGAAATACCTAACCAATAACACAATTTCGTAAAAATGCAAGTCTGTAAATGTTACTCGTTACCCAAATTGAAGCTTATTGGCTATGTTGATCCGCATTAGCCGCTCGCCCGACCACAATTACGTGATGCCAGCCAGCTCGTCGAATTTAGGTTTGATTGGTCTTGATTGGAGATTTACTTTCCGTATTACTCTTACTTATTGTTCTGCTTAAAACCGCTTTTCATCGACTGCCGATCTTTTTTATAAATGTTAGAAACAAGTCCATAACGTAGCTTCAAAATTGCAAAATTTGCCATTACTCCAAGAATTAAAACATATAAATATGTTTTAAATAAAGCCTGTCAGTTTTATACGTAACATAAATTTATGTTATGTATAAAACTGACAGGCTTATGTATAAAATTAAGTAAAATTAAACCGTATAAATAGAACGATTAGACCTAGTTTTCTTATCAAAAATGCATCGGGCGAGCATAGTCGTCTTGTCTATAGTTTTATAAACTGTCTAACAAAAAGGAAGAGGTTCACAATTCGGCGCTTATCCTTTCTAATATTTTGAACGCGAAGGTGTATTTGTTTGTCCTTCAATCACGCAGGAACGGAGCAACGGATAGACTTTATTTTTAGCATGGGTATAGTTGAAGAAATAAAGGGTGGAATTAAATTACTGAGCCAGCTAGATTCTTAATTTCTTTCACCGAAATACCTATTGGGCTATAATATATCTGTACACCGAGTGGACGTCAAAGCCACTCGTATTTTAAATTCTAATCCACTGACAGCCGATTTTCTGCTTTCCCAGTAACAGAATTAATGCTCGAAACCTTTTTCCGGTCAGATTCCTTTGTTATCGAGACGCAGACCGCCAGCCATTTATCAACTCCTATTGTTTCCGAGTTCGGAGTAAGTCTGAGTGCACAATCCATCTTGATTTTGGACTAGCCTTTAAAACCATAGCTTTAACATATTCTTTACGTAATTTTCGTGCGACGACGTTTTTGGTCTAATGGCTAGTTTGGCAGTGAAATACAAGGATCCGAGTTAGAGTTGAGTAAAAAAAATGGAGAATTAGATTAGTAAAGTTAGTGTATTTTACTTTTGCTTATATTTTTGTAACTGTGAGAGTACACTTAACTAGCTAGCTAGAAACTTGAAATTTTGACAGTAGGTTCCTTTATTACGTTAGGCACCCTCTAAGAAAAGAGTTTTTGGAATTCCATTCCTTGGGAAGGGTGAGGGGGTTTAATAGGAGGCGAAAGTTTGTTTGAAAGTCCGTCATTGTTCAAGTTATATTCATTATAAAATTGGTATTTGGACTTTTGGTTAAAAATGTAGCAATACCGGTTTCAGAATTCTTGGTTTCACCCCCTTACCGAATTTCAGAAATTCCACTCGAGCGAAGCCGGGTGGATTATTTAGTAGGTATATAAAAGTTTAAATATCAAAATGACATCCAACGTATGCAGTATAAAATTGCACAAATACAAACGATTTAAATAGAACAAAACATTCCATGTACATGCTTTGAATGCAGTCATGCATTTATTTAGGAATTTGAATCCGGGCGAACAATGCAAAGATTTGTTCGTGATAAGGGAAGGAAAATATAAATAAAATTTTCTATATAACAAAGAAATCTGGGTTCAGTTTTGCGGAAATGTAGATATATATTATACTCGTTGATGCCCGCGGCTTCGCTCGCGTAGATTTAGTTTTTTTTTTTTAACTCCGCGAACTCTTTGATTTTCCGGGATAAAAAGTACCTAGCCTATTTTTCTCTCCAGGTCCTTAGTTATACCCATGCAAAAAATCACGTCGATCCGTAGATCTGTTGCAGCGCTTTTGAAGGACAAACCAACAAAGCAACAAACAAACACACTTTCGCATTTATAATATTAGTGGGGGTACTAGCTATGCCCACGACTTTATCTGCACGGAATTAATTTATTTGAAAATATACTAATGAAGCACCCCCTTTTAGCTTTCCCATGAATTTTGATGAAATAACGCCCACAAGCTACGCTCACGTAACCTGTAACATGTCGTCCAGGGGCCCAAGTCTGCTATTGCAATTGTAGTTCAATTATCCATCAATGACATCCCAATTGCTACTTTTAGCAATTTTGGTAGTCTACTAATTCAATGGCGTCACAATTGTTTTCCGATGGTTTGCCACTGACACTTTTAAGTCGGTTAAAAACATAAATTGTTAGCGTATAAAGTGATAACGATAAACTCGTTTCGGCGAACGCTTTTTTAGCTAATGGCAATACCGAGGACCATTGAATTACAATCCAATTACAAGAACATCGAACGACCATTGTGAATTTAGTAGACTACGAAATTTTGGACCAATGATAATTGAATTGTAATGGCATTGCGGTTCACTGACAATGACATGTAAAATAGCAGACTCGGGGCCCTGTTCAAGATTTGCGTGTTCAAACATTCCTTACAGCAGATTCATGTCACAAGTTCCGTACCCAACGGGTGACAATGGGACTCTATATGGAGTATATAGACAGCGGAGACTTAGTAATATTACTTAACCTGAGCTGTATCTGAATACTTGAACTTTTCACAAAATGTGTATTTCTATTGCCGCTATAACAATAAAAATAAATCCTTACTAATATTATAAGTACATGAGGAAGTGTGTTTGTTTGTTGGCTTGAAGGTTTGTCCTGTAATCATGCAGCAACGGAGCAACCGATTGACGTGATTTTTTGCATCACTCTCCAGATCCTCCAGTATACCTATACTTGAGGATCTGGAGAGTGACATAGGCTAATTTTTATCCCTTAAAATCAGAGAGATCCCGCGGGATTTTCAAAAACTAAATCCACGCGAGTGAAGCCGCGGGCTTCACTCGTGTGGATTTCCTTCCTTCCTTTCCTTATATTGGATTTCCTTAATAATAGCTGGTTTTAAATTTTGTACAATGGTACGGAACCCTTTGTGCGCGAGTCCGACTCGCACTTGGACGGTTCTATTTATGTCTTGTCATTTCCCGTACTGAAGTTATTGCTACAACTCACAAGATGTACCAAAACATAAGATTTCCTTTCAAGTAGTGGAATAACCTAGTTTCATAAGTTTACAAATCAAATTGACTCTTAAAGAGACTTGGAAAGATCACAAAGGGTCAAAGGTTTTATTCGATGCCCGAAAATATTGGCTATCATCCCAAAATCGGATAGAGAACCTATCTAAAAACTCGTATTATTTTGTTTTGATGCCAATTTTATTATATTTTATTTCTATTAGAAAAGGTTGGAACTGCGAAAATACTAGATGGTATAAAAATAAACGGCTGGATCGTTTTCTTTTAGTATTCTCTTTAGCTATTCAGTGGTATTCTCACATACTTACATAGTATACATATATATACAGGTGCGCTTTCCCAGCCGCTTTTTCCGCAAGAATATACAAATAGATTTAACTTATGGTAAAGCTGGATAGTTGCCCTATTGGTGGGAGGCTTTGGCCGTGGCTAGTTACCACTCTACCTTCAAAGACGTGCCGCCAAGCGATTTAGCGTTCCGGCACGATGGCGTGTAGAAACCGATTAGGGGTAGCCCGCTACCATCTTAGACTGCATCGTCACTTACCATCAGGTGAGATCGCAGTCAAGGACTATCTTGTCAACGAATAAAAAAAACTATGTCGTGGACAATAGAACGCCGCGATAAGCGAACGCGAAGCTGACAAAAGAAAACATCCACACTTGTATTTTTTGTAGGCGTTCACAGAGCGTCGCTACGCGAGTGTAAAATGGGCTGAAGACTTTATGGGACATAACGACGCAAAAGCTCTTTGCAGCAATAAAGACCAAGCTTAAAGTACATATTATGAAACTCGTCGTACCTCCCATTTTAACAATAGTAATAGTAGACAAATAAAATTAGAAAATACCTATATTTTCTAATTTTATTTGCCTTGAATGTTTTCGCGATTAATCTGTCTGAGTGACGATTTCACAAACGTCGATTGACGCTAATCCGACGAATAAATTGGGCGTTCTAACAGTTTTTGTATTGAAAATCTGCCGAGATATCTTTACGCTCGGATAAGACTTATTTTACATTGGTAAAACCGGCCCTTAATAGTTAATAATAGGTGTCAAATATGATCTAACTTCTACTAATTATAACTCATCGAATACCATCTATCATCACACATCATTTCACTCTTATCACCAATGGTTGCCTGGTAGAGATTGCTCTGTAGCAATAAGGCCGCCTTTGCATGCGTAGTTTTGAGTTGTATTAAATTTTGTTTCTTCCTTGTGTGTTTTTATCTATCTATCTATCTATCTATCTAGCTCATCAGAATTAAAAGCCTCAATTGCCCAACGGGTAAAGGTGCGGACTGAAAACTGTAAGGTCGTCGAATCCCACCCGTTGCACTATTGTCGTACCCGCTCCTAACGCAAGCTTTCCGCTTATTTGGAGGGGATAGAAGGATATAATTAGTCAACTTCAGGTTGGCTAATATTTAAAAAAAAAAGAGTGTTGCCTCCACATCGGATCACCTCAATAGATAAACATGAACAATAGACATCGATTTATAAGATCATAAGCACGTGCGAAAATAGATTTTATTAGCCCTAACCTTTTGTTTGTAACACAAAACCGATGTCAGGGGGTTGATAAATTGATCCGTTTCATAATCCTGTGAGGAGGCGGGTCTAAGGCTGTTTACATCATATTTTACCCCGCAAATTGATGATAGGCTATTTCATCTTTATCTCACGAACGTAAGAGTATATTGTATTGTTGTGTTATTTTTAAACCCATTTTTATTAGCACTTATATTGTGGCGCTAGTGCTGAAAGATGATGATCTTATTATTTATTTATTTAGCGTTGCCAGGCGTCCGGATAAAGCCGGACACAGTCAGGCTTTTTGGTTGAGTGTCCGGCCAAATTAGACGGTGTCCGGCCTATCCGACTTTTGCTAGGCTTTTTAAGTTTAACCATTTTTTTACATATTTGTCATGTGTTGGTTTCCGCTCCGCTCGCCTCATCTTGTATCGCTACGCTTGCGCAAACAAGCTTTGAAAAAAATTGCCATTTTGTGCTAGGTCTAAAAAATAAGGGTGTCCGGGCTTTGTACCCAAATGTCCGGCTAAACTGGCTGGCCTGTCCGACTTTTCGGTTTGAAGACCTGGCAACCCTATATTTATTTATTAACCCCCGACGCAAAAACGACGGGGTCTTATAAGTTTGACGTGGCTTTGTGTGTGTGTGTATGTGTGTGTGTGGGTGTGTGTGTATGTGTGTGTGTGTGTGCGCGTGAGTGTGTGTGCGTGGATGTTTGTGTTGTGTGTCTGTCTGTGGCATCGTAGCAGCCGAACGGATTCTAGCGTCAAACTACGGATAGTTTTTGATGGATTGTGATCTCATATTTAAATAAAATAATATTATAGAATTAATTATGCAAACAAAAAGAGAAAACTTACACTTATTATAATTTAATATGTTTTATAATAGTATCCTTTAGTTTTCTTTTGAATAATCTTTTACATACGATATTATTATTATTACCTACTGAATTTAAGGACACAAGCTGTATATGTTCCCCCACAATAAATTAGCGGAAGAAAGGGCCAGATATTATTAAACTTTTACGACACATACCATCGAACAAGTTTATGATGGTCCTCAAAATACTCGTACAAACATCAACATTCCCGGCATGTGCATAAAAATATTATTTAATGCGATTCCGCGATCCATTTCGGAGCTACCTGACAAAAAATTTAAAACTGCACTAAAAAGTGGCTCCGGCAAAATGATTTTTATTCGCTAAATGAATTTTCGACTGTTAATTTGCAGCAGGTAAATGTTAATCATAATTTCTTTCTTATTTTTCAATCGACAAAAAAAGGGACAGATTCTCAAGTCTTCGTATATAATTATTATTTATTTATTTATGTATTTAAATATTTCTTTATTCAGTAGCAAGCCTACGTTGTATACAATATGTTGCAATCAAAATTTATATATTATGCTACAAGGACTAACTCGACATGCAATTAATTAAATTCCAAGTAACTAATCATCAGAATTAAATAAAAAAGGCAATTTCCTTGTTTACTTAATGTATAAATTACATGTATTATAAACTACACAAAAATACAGACATATATAAAACTATAGAAAATATATATTTGTTTGTATGTATCATCTGACGAATATGCAGCACATTCATATTGTTACGTTAAACTTCAGATCTTACGTTATACTCATGTACTTGTAAAAAAGCCTTATTCTAAAAAAAATTTAATATTTTTGCACCCATTTACATATCCGGAATCGATTCACATCGATTAACAATGATTAACACAGAATTACAAGATCACAACACGACGTGTTGGAAGTAGCATTGTTAATTCGAACCTTTTGTTCGTAGCACAATGCCGATGTCAGGGGGTGATGAATCGACCCGTTTTCATAATCCTGCGAGGCGCGGCGACCTTATGCTGCATACAACATTTACTTAGCAAATTGAAGGTCATACAGATTTTATCTATACCTGCTGAGTATTTATTTATTGTTATTTAGATCATGTTAATTAAAACCTATGAATCCTTATCCTTACTAATATAATAAATTTGAAAGTGTGTTTGTTTGTTTGTTGGTTTGTCCTTCAATAACGCTGCAACAGAGCTACGGATCGACGTGATTTTGAGCATGGAAATAGTTGAGGACCTGGAGAGTGACATAGGCTGCTTTTTATCCCGGATAATCAAAGAGTTCCTGTGGGATTTTAAAAATCAAATCCACGCGGACGTAGTCGCGTGCATCAGCTAGTAAATAATAAGTCGGGAACTCTAATCAGAACCATACACAAAGTGGCCCTAATTCAAACCAAAACGTCGTATGATTCAAAATTCGAATCAGTAAAGAACGCAAAGATTTGACATACCTATGCTCGCTTTTCCGACTGATGTCGCGCTACACACCACACGATTTTTGTCGGGTTGTTTTTTAACGCATTTACATTTCCTGACTTATTATTTGTTCGTAGTTTAAAATGTTAAATCGTGTAACAAAACCGTTTTGCATGATAGGTATATCTAATATGTTACGGTCTACATCACTAATAGTATAAAACAAAGTCGCTTTCTCTGTCCCTATATCCCTATGTATGCTTAAATCTTTAAAACTACGCAACGGATTTTGATGCGGTTTTTTTTAATAGATAGAGTAATTGAAGAGGAAGGTTTATATGTATAAAAACATCCATTATATAGTGGAGAAATACTGTTATTTTTGAGGTTTCTAATGTGATGTCGTAAATAATTACATTTTTTCCGATGTTTTCATTGGAAAAGACTTATTTCCAATTTATATTTCAATAATTTGAATAATGGAACCATTCAGGTTCTGTGGAATGTCATCGAATAACAGAAAATCACTTTTGTGCTCAGCACAATTATTATCTTATTATATTACTGGTAAAGTTGGTTCTTTTTTAATCCGATTTCGTTAATTTAATTTGAATCGAACCAATTTTCATTATATTTTGCGATACTTCAAAGAATGAACATGATTTTCACGTACTTAAAACTTACCCACTGTTTACATTAAAAACGGGGTTTTAATCTTTAAAATACCGGCAGAGATAATTTAAGCCATATTTTCCCCGCTATTTACATACAATTAAGGCGCTTTTGTATTGTGCTGTAATGAATGTGCATATTTTCATGCTAAGTATATGTAATTTAGTGCGCGCCAGCAGCTTTGTCCATGCGGTTACGCTTGTCATGAATAATAATAGAATATAGTAAGAAGTAGTAAGAAGAATCAAAAAAGTGAATTAAGTTATTAGTGTGTTTCTTTTGATCATCACATCACATAATCACACTTATTATAAAGGCGAAAATTTGTATATGTGTGCGTGTGTGTGTAAGTGTATACGTTTGTTACTCTTTCACGCAAAAACAATCGGACTGATTTGGCTGTGGAATGGAGATAGTTCGTACCCCTGGGTATTAACAAATGCAAAAGTGTGATTGTTTGTTGGTTTGTCCTTCAATTACGCAACAACGGAGTTGTAGAGTGGAGGATTTATATATACATACAAACACACGTACATAAACCATACATACATCTAAAAACATAGGCTACCTTTTATCCAAATACAGAGGGAAGGATTTTTAAAACCTAACTCTACTGGGTCGTAATCGCGGGCAATAGCGGTTTTAATTTTAATGAAATATGATTTTCTAAAAACAGTAAAATTATTTGGTGTGAAACCTAACCTAATATAGTTCTCTTAAGTAGCCAGCAGCCAACCAAGCCAAGAATTTGGACAGAGGCTTTAGGTCTATAAAATAAAATGGAACTTATCTTTTCATTAATCCCAAACTTCATTACGTTAAACCAAGTTGTACCCGTATTGGCCTATATTGGCAGGCTAGGTGAGGTAGTAATTTTCTCAAAGGCGATACAAGCTAAGGCCTATGGACCTATACCTACTTGTAGATACATCCGTTAGCGCTAATTGCTCTGTTTCCGCCGTCAATATATTGGATCCGTCTGACGTGAAGTGAAATATTACTGTAAAACACTGAAATGTATGGAATACAACCAGTATATCACATCACATCACATCACATCGCTGTGTGTTTGTTACTCCTTCACGCCACAACGAATGAACCGATTTGACTGTTTGGAATGGAGATAGTTCATACTAGGATTAACAAATTTTATTCCAGAAAATTAAAGAATTAGAGAGATAAAATTCTTTTTACAAAACCGACTTCAAATGCCACTACAAAGTATGATCTATTGGGCCTCTAAAATTTGAAGAGTTCCCTCGATTTCTCCGGGATCCCATCATCAGATCTTGACCTGAAGACAATGAGGCCGCCTGGGAAGTATACCCTTCAAACAAAAAATAATCTTCCAAATTGGTCCAGGCGTCTTCGAGTAATCGGGGAACATACATAAAAACCAATTAAACAAAAGATCCCGATGAATTGAGAACCTCCACCTTTTTTAGAAGTCGGTTAAAAATTAGATCAATAAACTTCAAACAGCAGATCTTACTGTAATAGTTTTGAATTAAATAAATGTGTTCCATGCATGTTCCATGATTTATCGATCCGAAAAATAGCTGGGTTTCATAACAAGGGCAATCAAAGGGCGTAAATTGTACTGTATAATTATGAAGTTTGAATTAAACAATTAAAATACCCCGTCCCCTATCAGTGACCCTACTTGAATAATTAATTAAATTTAACACGCAGTAGTAAAATTGAAAAGCCAGCAGCCAATGAGTTTCTTGCTGGTTCTTCCCAATTGGGACCGTATTCTAAACTATTTCCTTGAGAATTGAAAAGCACTTTGTGATGTTGATCACGTTGTGTGTGAGCTTTTTGAAATGAAATTCTTCTATTCTATTTCTTTTGTGGCATTATTCATTAATAAGGAAGCTAAGATGGTGTCGGTACATCTGCAGCAGTCCAATAACTTTGAAAATTGCAAACGTTGTCACATTCACGTTTGGTTTGCCATCCCGCAGCCAGCATCAATTGTTACCGACAATCGAGATGGAAAGGGGTGGATCGATAAATGCTATTGTCGGCCCAGTTTGGCGGACTAAAGTTAATACAGGTCTACCACTAAAACTTTCAAGCGATAATAAGTTTTGGTTACGTCATAGAATTTAGCCTATAGAAATCTGAATGGCCGTGGTACTTCGATGCGGTGGTATCATACGTAACGAATGCCACAATATACTTACCTATATTCACGGAAGAAGATTCATGAAATTCATGTTAATATTGGAAATGACATTCTTTTTTTTCTAACTAATTTCAGTAAACTGTTTCAAATTCCTTAAACCGTGTTCTTATACAAAAATCGGCTTCACCACACGTCATCTTCAATCTTGAATTTTTACATAAAAGGATGTCTGATAGGTTTGAAAGAGGATCACCACAATTCAGACTGTAGCAATTCAGCGCGCGTGCATTTTCGCGATCGATCAACAATCACTTCTGATTGGCCGATACTCTCTCGCTATTGACTAAAATGAATTATTGAAGCAAGAACACCATAGATGTTCAACGCCACAATCGACCAGCAGATGTGCTTGCAATCAAAAGATTAACAACCTCCGACATGTTACAACATCTTAATTGTTAGTCAGTAATCGTTAAAATAAAAATTTGTAATCCGCCATTTTGTGTCGGTGGCCATCTTGGACTGATTTTCATCAAACATATCAAAAAATACTTCCGACTAATTCACCTTTCAAACAAAAAAAAAAGAAAATCAAACACACACACAAACAGACAGACACGTCAAAATTATACACCCCGTCGTTTTTGCGTCGGGTGTTAAGAAAAAGAAAAAAAATACCAACACATAGTATATCTTAAGCTGTCTTGTCACTCGCGGAAAATGCACCACGCATTTACACATAAAGAGTTACATACGATACTACGAAAATAGCTACTAAACTAAGTGCAGTATGCCAACCCGCTGCCAAGTAGCATCAATTGCATCGAAAGGGAAAATGTTAAATCAATGAATTCTATTTTCACCGCAGTTGGTTGGGTGATATTTTACTCGATACGATAATTCAAGGGCAAAATTACGTTTTTGGCGCATTTCGTCGTTTATGAATACAACTTTTTTATCATTTTTTTTAAATGCTTTTATATTTTTACGTTTGGTTGCCTGCATCTCCTTAAATTAAGTATAATATTAGGTATATACCACAACTGAAATTCTATAGTTTACACAGTATAGGTAATAGTCAATAGAGTTAGTAATTTAGCTTACTTAGGTAATATAGAATGTAACTGAATCTAGAGTGTTACATATACTCATTAGATATATCTGTAATACACACTGTTTAGCTTATTTTGGTCGGTATGTCTGTTAAGTTTTGCCACTTTCCAAAGTTACCCGTAAGTTTATGCATTTTTTATATCTATGTAATTATCTATGGTTTATTTTTTTATTTATGTTATCTTTGAGTTTTTTCCCTCCCTTTATATACTTTATATGTCATTCTACCTGTCTCTACCGTTTTTCCCAACAAAAAGGAACAATATAATATTGTGTGTGGACAAAGTGAAAATTCCTTCATCAAGCTTATTGCAATTTGGTGGTACAAAGAAAATCAAGTGTAGGCCGGCCGGCTGTGGGGGGTAAAAACCTTTTAAACAAAGTTCCATCGTGCATCGCCCGGACCACCGCTCCTGTCCCGGTAAGATACCTATTTATACGTATTCATATTCATTTCACACAGAAAACCGGTCTTGGACCAGACGGGATATCTTGGACGGTCCTTCGTACGTATTCTAAACATTGTTGGTTCTTCGAGCCGGATGCTGGGTCGAGGTTTCGATCAGTATTAGTTGCTATATTGCACGTGGCCCAGTCTGGTTTGAACCGGTTTTCAAACAAACTTACTGGTTTTTTGGGTGTGGTGGGATAAAGTACTTACAAAAATTACACTTCACAAGCCATATTTTATTACCTACACTTATTTATTATTTGGATTTAGTTTATTTGACCCCCCTTATTTATTCTGTGTAGTATATAATACGGTATACTTACATATCACACACCACGCGACGCTTTGTGGCAAAGCTAAGCATTTAGGGCTTCGGATAAGCTCATTTTGGAGGTGTGTTTTTACTTTAAACATGGGGGGGAAAAAGTTAGGTACCAAAGTGCGGTATGAGATGGTATGTATAAACATGGAGGCAATACACTCGCTCTCCCAGGTAGTATCAAACGGTGATGAAAATGCAAGCTTATTTAAAACCAGATGCTCGGATTTAGAGCACCTTTATCAAGAGTTTCAGGAATTGCAGGTGCAATTAGCTGCAGAGTCGGGGGCAGATTTTGACAGTGAAAAACACATGACAAAGTTTAAAGAAATTAGCAATTTTTATTACATATCTAAGGCTAAGTATGCCGAACTGTATGCTACTTCGGAGCTGCCAAAGGCTAATTCAAGTCATTGTTCAACGGGCCAGTCTCATAAACCTAATATGCTATTACCTAAGGTACAGATCCCAAATTTTAGTGGTAAATTAGAGGAATATGAATATTTTATGGATTTGTTCTTAGCGATGGTAGGGAATGATGATAACTTGTCCGACACTCAGAAAATTTATTATTTGTGTGGGTCTCTGAGTGGGGAGGCAAGGAGTTTGGTACAACATTTATCTATTACAGGGGAAAATTATGCTGTAGTTCTTGATATTCTAAAGTCAAGATATGGCAATCCTCGGTTGCAGGCAGATAAATTACTTCAAACATTGATGTCTGCATCTCCTGTAAATAAAAACTTGGGTTCACTTAAATCATTCCTAAATGTGTTATTGGAGACTACTAAGGGGTTACAAAAATTGAAGTTTCCTATTGCAGAATGGTCCTATTTGTTGTTATATATTAATTTAAATAAACTGGATAGCACACTAAAGAGACAGTTTGAAGATAAATTTGGCGGTGGGCAGGAGTTACCAACATTTGAAAATTTACTTACATTTTTAACTAAAGAGGTGCAAATTTTAGAATCAACTAATTCATCCAAGGGTATTAATGCAGCTAGCTCCAGTCAACATAAAGTACATGTTTCTTATTCTAATAACCAATCTCAAAAACAGTCTTTTCTATGTGTTTGTTGTAATGGGTCGCATTATTTAAATCAATGTGAAAAATTTATTAATCTTAGTGTAGCGTCCCGGAAAAAATTTATTATTGAAAAGAGACTGTGCTTTCGGTGTTTCCACCGGCATCATATTAATGATTGTAAGGTTAAACATTTAACCTGTCAAAAGTGTAATTCTAAAAGACATAATTCTCTTATTCATTTGGATGAGGGGCCAGGAGGGAACGGCCCTACTGGCTCTAGTGCGGTTCAAACTGAGACGGTAAATTCTCAGTTAACTTTACCAAATGAAGGGAAGTCGGAGGTGGTTAATTCTTTGCATTCAGCCTCGGTAGGCGCTAGGCGCACGGTTTTATTATCTACCGCAGTGGTGCATATTCTGGATAAATATGGGAATTCTCATGAAGCTCGGGCTTTGTTAGATGGTGGTAGTCAGAGTACTTTTATAACGGAAAAATGTATTTCTCGTGTGGGATTACAGATTCAAGGGTCAGGTTCTATTGATATACGAGGGGTAGGTGGAACTATTATGTCCGGATGTAAAGGCCATGTTACATTACGGATTACCCCACGTCACATTAATAAACCAATATTAGTTACTACGGGTTTGGTTTTAAATAAGGTAGCGGATGACCTACCTAGTTGGTCACTATCCTGTCACTTAGCGGATTATTATCAAGGGTTGCAATTAGCCGATGATCGGTTTTATAAAAGTGATAAAATTGATATGCTCATTGGGGCTGATCTTCTTGGAGATATTTTATTGGGTGGAGAAATTATCCGACCTGAGGGGTTACCATGGGCAATGAATACCATATTTGGTTATGTTTTGCAGGGTGCATGTCAAGATAATAGGAAACTTAAATTAAATGTGCATGCTTATTTTGTCAACACGGATGCAATATTGGAAAAATTTTGGGAAATTGAGGATGTACCCACAAATATGAAGGATCCACAGGCTGAGGAATGTGAAGCTCACTTTGAAAAGACTCATCAGCGGGATGAGACAGGACGATATGTACTGCGGTTACCTTTTTTAACAGATAGTCCTGAGTTAGGTGACTCTCAAAAACAGGCGCTGAGAAGATTTCATGCTATGGAGAAGCGTCTTCAGTCTGATCAGTTGTTGCGAGAAAAATATGTGGAGTTCATGCGGGAATACCAGAATTTGGGTCACATGGTTCCGTTCAGTGGAGATCTTGATGGCCAACATTATGTAATTCCGCACCATGGGATATTTAAAGCAGGATCAGAGAAAATCAGAGTGGTTTTTGATGCCAGTTGTTCTACTTCCACTGGGGTTTCTCTGAACGATTGCCTTCATGCAGGTCCTAAATTACAGCATGACGTTATGCAGGTGATTTGTCAGTTTCGGCTTCATAAAATTGCGTTTTCTACGGACATCCGGATGATGTACCGTATGATTAATATTCATCATGAGGATCAACGATACCAATTGATAGTTTGGCGAGAATCACCTGAGCTGCCTTTGCAATTATTTGCATTAACAACGGTTACTTACGGCATAAAGTGTAGTCCGTATCTCGCTATAAGGACCCTACGTCAACTCGCTGATGATGAGTCATGTGCACCTAAAGACAAGTCTAAGCCAGGCGAGGTTGACCCGTCAGGGTTAGTAGAGGCTTCTCAGGTGCTTCGAACTTCTGTGTATATGGACGATATTTTAAGTGGTGCCTCTAATTTAACAGAAGCTCAAAAATTAAAAACGGAACTAATTCGGTTGCTTTCATTAGGCGGATTTGAGTTGCGCAAATGGATGGCTAATGACAAGCGCTTGTTGGAAGACATTCCTTCGGAACATCAGGAGAAACCTCATGTGTTTAATGCTGATGGTCCTGGATATATTAAAATTTTAGGAATTCAATGGAACCCTGTGGCGGATAATTTTACTTATCATACTAAACTGGATCCAGACAAAGAATGGACAAAAAGAACCATTTTATCGGTGCTTGCTCGAATGTTTGACCCTATGGGTTGGATTACTCCTGTGATTTTAAAAGGAAAAATTTTATTGCAACAGATTTGGCTGTTAAAATTAGCTTGGGATGAGTGTCCACCTCCAGAGATTCTTATGGAGTGGAATCATATATTCAATAATTTACCAGCATTAGAAAACATTAAAATGGATCGGTTTGTGTTAGCAGATGAAGTAGTTCATTGTTCTTTACATGGGTTTGCTGACGCTTCGGAAAAAGCTTTTGGAGCGGCAGTTTATATTAGAACTGTGGATAAAGGTGGCAAGGTTAGGATAGCTTTAATGATGGCCAAATCTAAGGTTGCTCCTATAAAAAGTAAATTGACTATACCTAAACTTGAACTGTCGGCTGCCGCTTTAGTGGTCAAGTTATTGAAATATGTTTTGGATTCCATTAAAAACAAAATTGTGGTCCATGAAATTTTCGGCTGGTCTGATAGCACTATAGCTCTTTCGTGGCTTAAATACCCACCTCATCGGCTTCAAACTTTTGAAGGCAACCGAGTGTTGCAGATCAATAATAGTGGTTTGGCGATTAATTGGCGGCACGTGCCTTCCGAAATGAACCCGGCAGATGTTGCCAGCCGTGGTTGTAAAGGTCACGAGCTTGTTTCACATGATTTATGGTGGGGCCCAAATTGGTTATTTTCAGTTATGAGTGATTGGCCAGCTAACATTGTGACCAATGTAGATGCATTACCCGGTTTGCGGAAAGGAACTGATACCACGGTGTCAGCTGTGGCGGTATCGGACGTTTCTTTGATGACCAGATACAGTTCGTTATCTACTTTGATTGCAGTGACGGCTTATTGTTTACGGTTTGCTTCTAACTGTAGAAGTCCTACTAAACGGGTTTCTGGATCGTTAACGGTTCTAGAACGTAAGCAAGCATTAGAAAGACTTGTTAAATTGGTGCAAACAGACGCATTTTCAAAGGACATTGAATCAATATCGAATAACCGTCCTTGTTCAACCGGTTTACGACGGTTGAATCCTTTTCTTGATGATTCAGGTTTGCTTCGGGTTGGAGGTCGGCTTGAACGATCCAGTTTGCCTTATGATGCTAAGCATCCGTTACTTTTGCCTAAGTCTCATGCTTTGACCTCTTTAATTATTATTCATCATCATCAATTGTATTGTCATGTTGGAGCAACTGCCCTTCAGGCAATTTTACAAAAGCAGTTTTGGATTCTTTCTGCTCGTCAGGTTATTCGGAGTCATTTATTTAAGTGTGTTAAATGCTTTAGAACCAAAGCGAAACCTGATGAACCATTTATGTCCGACTTACCGGCAGATCGGATCAATGCTACTGGATTGTTTCATACGGTGCAAACTGATTTTGCTGGTCCGTTTACAATAAAAACTGCTCGGTTACGAAAAGCAAAGACTGTAAAAATGTATTTATGCGTGTTTGTCTGTTCTGCAACAAAAGCAGTACATTTAGAAGTTGTCGGAGATCTGTCAACTGAAGGTTTTTTATCGGCTTTTTCAAGATTCGTGGCTCGGCGCGGGTTGCCTCATCGGATACGGTCTGATTGCGGATCTAATTATGTTGGAAGCAGTCGACATTTAAACGAAGTACAACGGTTTTTACGCAATAAGGACGCTCAGGATACTTTAAGCCAGCAAGCTGGACAAGTAGGAGTTATTTGGCAATTTAATCCACCTGCGGCATCCCATTTTGGCGGGCTTTTTGAATCTGCGGTTAAATCGGCTAAGACTTTATTAAAACGAGTAGTGGGAGACCAAACTTTGACACATGAAGAATTTTTAACATTGGTTACACGGATTGAATCCATATTGAATTCCAGACCTTTGTGTCCCTTATCTCAGGACCCAGATAATTTAGATATCCTTACTCCGGCTCATTTTATTATTGGCAGATCGCTTTTGGCAGTTCCGGAGTATGATTGGCACCAAATCCCTAATTCTAGATTAAACCGATATCAATTAGTTACCGCAATGTCTCAGCGATTTTGGCTTAAGTGGAGCGAGCAATATCTCCACACTCTTCAGATGAGGAACAAATGGACTTCTGCACTTGACCCTCCTAAAATCGGGGAGCTGGTCCTAATAAAGGATGAAAATTTGTCTCCACTTAAGTGGAAACTTGGTAAAATTATTGAGTTATTACCTGGGAGAGACGGTGTAACTCGAGTTGTAAAATTGTTAACTACTACTGGATGCTTAGTACGACCAGTAGTGAAAATTTGCCGTTTGCCTTTGAATTAAACTATGTTGGATAAAGGCTGCTAGCCTTTCTCGGGGGGAGAATGTTAAGTTTTGCCACTTTCCAAAGTTACCCGTAAGTTTATGCATTTTTTATATCTATGTAATTATCTATGGTTTATTTTTTTATTTATGTTATCTTTGAGTTTTTTCCCTCCCTTTATATACTTTATATGTCATTCTACCTGTCTCTACCGTTTTTTCCCAACAAAAAGGAACAATATAATATTGTGTGTGGACAAAGTGAAAATTCCTTCATCAAGCTTATTGCAATTTGGTGGTACAAAGAAAATCAAGTGTAGGCCGGCCGGCTGTGGGGGGTAAAAACCTTTTAAACAAAGTTCCATCGTGCATCGCCCGGACCACCGCTCCTGTCCCGGTAAGATACCTATTTATACGTATTCATATTCATTTCACACAGAAAACCGGTCTTGGACCAGACGGGATATCTTGGACGGTCCTTCGTACGTATTCTAAACAATGTCCATGTACTGGTGTGACTACTTTTGGACTCATCTAGGGCCCATATTCTCAAGTTCAAGTAACTTCAATTTACCCATGATTACTATGACGATGAATGGTAGGGCCAAGTGTAAATAAGGCGGTCAAACTAAGTTTACGACTATCGTAGGATTATGTGATATTAAATTAAACATAATGCGTTTTATGAATCAGTCATATATGCGAAGCATATATGTAAAAATGTACTTTATCATAAATAATCTTATTAAATTATCATAAATTAAATAAACTTACTATTATAAACTACAGTGTGGCAACAATTTCACATTCTTCAGTCGGATTTATGGTTTTGTGAGGTTAGATTTAGAGTGAAACATATTATATTATAATTGTAATCACATCTCCTTGCCAAAGGAGCTATATTGTAAGAGTTTTCTTTGTAATTTGAATTCTGTAACAATTATTATTTAAGAAAATAAATTGTTTTAATTCACGTAATAACAATAGTTAAGGGTTTATCAACCCTCACCAAAGCAAAGTGCAAAGTAAATTTTTTGGTGTTTAACTATAACTTTATATTTATTTTAACTCTATCAACCTGACCTTCACCAACGAGGCGGTTAACTTTTATATTCTTTTAGTTTCAATTGATGTTTTTATTGTAAAGGACTCAAATTACGTCAGAATTATTTCGAAAGACGATAGCCATCGAATCTTTTGATTGTCAAACTCTCTACAAAAGCGTCTCTTTTTGTTAAGGGCCAGCAAGACGTCGCCATGTCCATTAAGGCCGCGCCGGATGCCTTTTGAAAGTTAGTGTCAATGAAGCGAAGGTTATATTCAAATGATCGAACTTCATTTTCGTCAATATGTAAATTTTCGTAAAAAGATATTGTAATATTGACTAGATTTTGGTAAAATCCTTACCAAGATTATAAATGCGAAAATATGTTTGTTTGTTATTTTGTTCAGTCAGTGCACGAATCTGCACCGTTACGTGGTCGAAATTCCACGATGCCGCACTAAGCGCTTCGCTTCCTCGTTCCTAATACGCAAAAATTTGGAATGCCCTTCCGGCTTCCGTTTTTCCAACTAACTATAATGTGGGTGTCTTTAAATCAAGAGTGAATAGGCATCTTCTAAGCAAGCGCGTGTCATCTTAGGCTGCATCTTCACTTACCATCAGGTGAGATCGCAGTCAAGCGCTAGTCTATATATTAAAAAAAAAAAAGTCACCATTTATATATTGAGACGATATATACCTACGCGGTAATCTGTTTTCGACTCAACCGCAACGTGCTTTGTGCGAACGATATAGTACATTGTATCGTTTAAGTAATTACAGAAAGCCGCAATAGCTCACCGGGCAAGGCAAGGAGCGGTCTGATCTGAAACGTCGACAATTTAAACCCGGGCGTAGCACTACTATAATTGTGGCTGGTGGAAAACAAGCTTTACGTCTAGTTAGGAAGAGAAAGGGGCATAATTAATTATTATTAATAGTTACTGGACGATGCCCGCGACTTCGTCCGCGTGTCTAAGGTTTTTTAATTCCCGCTGGAACTCTTTAATTTTCTAAAATAAAATGCCTATGTGTTACACACACACGCACACATTTATAATAGTAGAAAGTAGGATTACTGACAGTTGTGACCCCTTTCAATTTATAATATTATGGTTATGGTAAGGATTTTTCTTGGTAAGTATAATAGTTAAAAATAGATAGACATGCTTTCGAATATAAAAAGTTTGTAAGTATTGGAACGAAAGGAACATTGTACTGGCATTGGGTTACCTTGACTTTATATTTTATCAATATTTTTACCCTTCAACGCTATGACACCTGAACTTTATATTTTTTTAGTATGATATTTACAATATCTTAGAAGCCCTTTCACAACATTAAGCCTTTGTAAGAAAATATGAAAATTAGTTACAGGGAAAACAAGCAAAAATCGTTTGATTTAAGCTCTCAGAATTTCTTTGACGTTACTGAGAAACTTCCTTGAATTAAAAGTAAAGCTTATTATGTATACCTATTATAAAAAAAATCCTACATCAAATCAAGTAATCGATAAAAAATGGGTATATTGGCAAAATCAGTGCTCGTCGTTGGTGACTCAAGTCGTCATTTCAAGTGATGAAATGACGACCTCGCACAGAAAAGCTTGGGTTTGACAGATCCCAATGTAGGTGGACCGATGATCTCAGATGCAGGGAGTCGCTGAATACAGGCGGCGCAAGACTGAGACATGTGGAAGTCCATA
The DNA here is from genome assembly GCA_038048805.1 of Hipparchia sbordonii. NCBI lineage: Eukaryota > Metazoa > Arthropoda > Insecta > Lepidoptera > Nymphalidae > Hipparchia > Hipparchia sbordonii. Next base: position 13,421,087 of record CM076099.1, on the reverse strand, counting down.
CAAGAGGTCTATGTGCAGCTGCTGTGGTCATCTATCTCTTGATAAAGACAAAGAAAAATGAATGACGGGCGAGAGAGCGTTTAAGTTCCAAGTATATCCGATTTGTGATCCTCCTACATTCCGGCCATGAAGTCTGTCAGCTGTTACTCACGTCAAGAGTAAAATCGGGATAGATGCCCCTCTTTTTGAAAGGGTCTCTTAATTTTAAAACTATTAATTTACCTTGATAATTCCTATGAATATTTTAAAACGCTGTCAGAACACGAAATAAAGACACAAATCGAGAGTTTTAGTCTCCTCATACCCGCGCATACTCATTTTGTACATCGAGACAGAACGCGAAGTTAGACAAACTGTAAATTAGTACTAACTACTAACGTCTAAAACTTTGAAGTGTTCGTCGCCTTTGCCGCCGAGATAATCGCATTCAAAAGCGAAGCGCTTATCCCATTACGGTATCTGTCCCGCTTTTACCCTACTAGCTGTAGGATTGTTTAAATGTGGCAATCGCAATGAGGTTTAATTGGTTTTATGGCGGTCTTGCTGCATCAATGTATTTTAACTAATAGCAAGAGAGTATCAGTCCATAAGAGTTGATTGCGATCGTTACACTCAAGCAATCATTTTTAGGCAATCCACCGATGACCAACTAACACACTCCAGGAACGCATTCTCTCAGCGCCAAACTCTAACTCATTTTCAGTTCCATACATTGCAACGAAGTGGTACGTGCATGTGTTTTTTATTTATTTATTTAATCATTATAATATTATAATATTACGTGTACGTCCACGCGTACGCAGCCGGTGTGCTCAGGCCTTAATAGTTCGTGTTCTTTTTATAAACTGATTCATTATTTTGATTAAAGATGACAACGTTGTTAATAACTTCTGAAGTAAATCTAATTTATTAAATAAAATGACGAGTTTAAACAGCTGTGACACAACTCGGCCCAGTTTATAAACACCGCTATAGAAATAATATTAATATCAGGTACTTGGCTGATTAATTTTACCTAATGCTAGGGCCGTTAATGGTTGTCTGTTAATTAATAAGTAATAGAGGAAAATAGCTACGTAACTTAGCGGTCAGTTGCGGGATTTTCTAATGACAGCTAAAGTACTAGCCGTTCACTCCAAGATGACCGCTACCTCGCGTCGCGCTTCCCAGCACCGCACCTCAAGTCAGACCCGCGCTTACTACAGATAACAACGTATCGCACGTTACATTTTGAATGTTTTTGGTAAGTTTTTTTTAGTTTTTTATTTTTGTTTGGTTACGTTCGTTCACGTATCGTTTTCCACGCTGAGTTAAAAAAGCAAAAGTTTTGCATAGCGCAGAACATTTATTAATTAACGACTTTATTTGAAGAGGAGAAAAAACTAATTCCCTTATGGTACTTATGGCCCCAATTAGTGATTTATAAGTCAAAGCTCACCTTTATGTTCATGCCCTAATCAGCGTGCTCGTATATCGAAAGAAACTTTTCTTTACAAAACGAATACAAAATGGGAGTTCTTTAGAGTGGAGTAACAAGGTCAAGTACTGTGGCACAAAGCTTTTGCTTACACATTCCCGTTGAAGAAGACTCGTAAGCTAAAAATTGGAAATAAAATATCGCTGAAAGCGTGGAAAATTATTCCCTATTCTCAGCGGCATATTCCATAGAGGCGGAAAAAGCACTATTTACTCGGTTTGCATTCAAGTGTGTTGTATGAGAGACTGAAATTACCTATTCTACTAATATTCCTACTAATCCTACTAATATGATACACGCGGAAGTTCGGATGTATGGATGGATACATGGATGGATGGAAGTTTGTTACTCAATCACACCCCAACGACTGAACCGATTTGGCTGCTGCACAGAGATAAATTCAGGCTCCCCTCAGTAGAATCTGCTTTCCGAACAGGTGGATGAATCTTGACCTGGTTGGTCCACATGAAATAAAAAATTTTGAATTTGAAGGTTTCCTTTAAAGTCTTATTAAAAATACATACTGATCATCCAAGCCACTAACAGGACTGACTGGGAAGAAAGTCAAATAGAAGAGTTCTTACGCTACTTTAGGTCGGAAAACGAAACGCTCTTGAAAAACCACACAGACGCGGTAAAAGCTAACTAAATAGAATAGTAGTACCTAGTCTGATTTTAGTGTTTGAAATAGGTACACTTGATAAAGGTGCTATTTGCTGACACGTATATGCTGATAAGTAGGTATATTATGGTATACGTAACATATATGTGTGTAAGATAAACAAAGCTTAATAATAACAATATGGTATACGTAATATGGCCACAGTTTGGTGATGTATCTCTTGCGGTTACTGGCCACGACAAGCGAAGCGACTACCGTAATGTGTATAACTACTGCGTATGAAAGATCTAATCCATCTAAATATTACCTAATCCTACCAATATTATAAACTAGTTGATGCCCACCTCTCTTATTCCCCGGGATAAAAAGTAACCCATGTGTTATCCCAGACTATAATCTATCTCTGTGCCCAGCTAAATCGGTTCTGTCGTTGCGGCGTGATTGAGTAGGTAAAAACCATACATCCATACATCCACGCACTAATAATATATGTAGGTAGGATGCGAAAGTTTGTTAGGATGGATGGATGGATTTCTCTACAAATTTTGATGAAACTTAACAGCTTACACATCAGTATAGCACCTAGGCTACATTTTATTCTGGAAAATTAAAGAGTTCTTGCGGGAGTAAAAAAAATTATGCCACGCGGGGATCATGTCTATCCATGAGCGAAATAGAGAAAGAATCCCTACTAATTATACTTATGTGAAAACGTTTTTTTTTGTTGGTTTGTTCTGCAATTTCCCCGCAGCAGGGCTACGTATCAATTAGATTTTTTACATCGTTAGAGTTAACCTAACTCCTAACGCGGACGAAGTCACAGACAAAAACTACTTTTTAATAACCAAGCATTGCCTAGCAACCCATGATCAATATCTAACCCTTTTTGTCTGATAATGGGAAAATGTTTTTTTTTTTTTTTTTTTTTATTCTCATTTTTAATAAGGGACTTTTGAAGGTGACCTTCATGTCAGCCCCATCGGTACTCACAAAATATTCCAATTATAATAATACAATTAATATATACAAAATGAACTACCTATATAACTATATCAATTTGAGAGAATCACTAACAAATCTATATACTTTAACAGCCGAATTACTCAAAGGATTGCTAAAAATAGAATTAAAAATACCAGTATTCATAAAATTTAAATTTAGTTCATACATTAGTGTTTCTCTCAAATTGTGGTTCCGAACACATGCCAATAGCAGGTGTGAAATATCTTGGGAAAATGTTGCATACCTACTTATGCCGGACCCCTTTCAATCTTTCCGTACTCTGAAGATAAGTTGCCTAGCAACGTTGCTATTTGTCAAAAAAGTCCTTACAATTTATGACTATTAACAACATTGATCGGTAACTAAACGACAGATTACAGATAGATTCAATATAGGAACCGGTCGTAACATAATAATAATTGTAAACGTAAAAATTCTTTTTACAAAACTGACTTCAACGCCACTACACAGTATATCAATTGTGCCTATAAAATTTGAAGAGTTTCCTAGATTTCTCCAGGATCCCATCATCAGATTCTGACCAGATGACAATGGGACCACTCGGAAAGTACCTATATCCTTTCAAACAAAAAAAGAATTTTCCAAATCGGGGAACATACATAAAAAAAAGACGTGTGGCACTAGGGGACTGCCGCGGTAAAGCTATTGCATAGCATTTTTTATCAACGCCATCTAGCGGCTCACCGTAGAGGAGTCCCGTGTCAGGTTATTTTCGTTACGGAATTTCTGGATTCGGTCTCCACGCTGGCCCGCGATAGAAGCTATGCAAAAGCTTAAAAAGATTCCGACGAATTGAGAACCTCCTCCTTTTTTCGAAGTCCGTTAAAAATACAACAGCATAAGCTGTATGACAATAATTTGGCGGAATTTTCCATATGATTTATTTGTCTTCTTCCATCCTTTAACTGTTTAGTCAATTGAGATTTCTTTATTTATTTTTATTATAAAAATTTTTGACAGGATAAAAATAGAAGTTAGTATCAATTTATATACAGTAATAGGTATAATAAGTCAACGGTAAGTAGATACGTATACCTAACTAGGTATCTGCTATGGCGATCTACAAAACAATTTTCATCACAACAAATTGCTGAACAGTCTTCGTTGACGGTAAATAATGTATTGTGTGAAAATTTATTTTACACGCTAAAGCCTTCAGTTAGCGGGGATTCTGCGGAATTACTAGCTATTAATATAAGAGAGTTTTTACACCGTCCGACACGAAATCGGAATCGGACGCCGTCGAATATTCAATTCACGTTATGTTTTGAAATTGTGACATTTAGTCGTAGCTATGATAAATGGTCTATTCGATAAGATTTCGGCCGTTTGTTCAGGGGGACCCAGGGTTCCATCGAATAGGTATTCAATTCACGCTATGTTTTGATACTGTGACATATTATTTTAGTTATGATGAATGGCCTATTGGATAAGACTTCGGCCTTTTGTTTGGGAAGTCTGGGTTAGAACCCCAGACACCACTAAATTTTAGGATTATGTGCGTTTTAAACAATATCACTTTCTATACTTAATAGAGAAGGAAAACATCGTGAAGAAATCCTGCAAGCCCAAGAATTTTTCATAATGTTTTCAAAAGTATCAAAAAATAGCAAAATGTCATAGTCAATCTCTATGATTTAAAAAATAAATAAAAAAATATACGTACGTTCTTTGTACGTAAAGTCGGATGTAGATGTCGCATCGGATGCTGTTAGTAAATGAAATCCGCGTGAACCTTTCAAATAACCTTGGTAGGTATTCACTTAGGATGAAATTAATTGAAGCTTCAATATCCTAATGCGAAAAGGGTGGATTGAAAAGTGAAACATTGCAAAGATTCAAACTTTGTTTGGTTTGCGAATAAATACCTACTAGTAATAAGTACTTAAAAAAATTGCTAAAATTACTTTCGTCAGCTCCCTTTTTGAGGTTTTTGGTTTGGGGCTGGAGTTCTGTGAGAGGATATTTGCGCTCAATATCAATCGTGAGCCTTTTATGGATTGCTAATGATGATGTTTAAAGTTTCACTGTTGCCTCAGTAGGGTTAGTATTTTTTTTTTAATATGAATAGCGGGCAAACGAGCTGGCGGGTCACCTGATGTAAAGTGATTACCGCCGCCCATGAACACTTGTAGTACCAGAGGCACCACCGATGCGTTGCCGGCATTTCAGGAACTTATTGGTGCGCCCCTTGAATAACCCCATATTGTAATTAAGTGAGAACATTGTCGAAGGGAGAAGATTCCACAATTTGGTGCGGAGCCACGGATGGTCGAAGTGCTCCAGGCACCCAGGTGGTGAGGGTGAAATTGCGTTCGGTGACGTGCGGTGCGATTGTAGAAGTTAGAGGAGTATAAGATTTAATTCAGTTAATTGAAATGTTTCAAATTCAGTACAACCGATTTTAGTTTGGAGCGTATAAGAATGCATGCACCGTATAAGTAATCGTATAAGAATGCATGCACGAAATTGAGCTGTTCGCTGTTATGGTTCATTTTACTTTGACGTTAATGTCATCGAATACGAATACGATCAATCGAATTAAATCTTACACTAACCCCACTGATCTACAACTCCGAAAATAATCAAAACCCTTTTACCAAATTATAAAAGAAAATGCCTCCCAGTAAAACAAAGGTTCACTTTCCTCACAGGAATAAGCATCAAAGCCAATTCACACGCACATCGGCTTTGTGCCACAAACAAAGGTTGCGACTAATGTACCCACGTTCATTATATTTGAAGTTTGGATACATGTACCGTATTGATCTTGTTAACTTTATTAGATGAGTAACGATATATTCCCGGTTTTGAACGAGGATCAGCTTATTATTCTTAAATGACCAGCCAAATGTTATGCGCAAGTACAAGCTCCTAGCTCGTTTCTTCTTTATCAACCGATAGACATCCACAGCTGGGCGTCCACAGGCCTCGGTCTTACGCTGACTGGCTGGCGACTATAGCCAGTAGATATTCTACTGGCCGGCTTATTTCACGCTCTCCGTTACATGTATCCCTGGCCTTAAGTAAGTTTAATATTTTAATATTATTTATTATTCCAAAGTTTACTCTAACTTCCGTGAAATAGACCGCGCTGACAGTAAAAAATGAATTGTGCGAAAATCTATTACAGCTTTCAGTCAGTAAGGGTTCCGTAGTGAAACCAGAGCTATCAATAAACTGTGGGAACGTATAAAATAATATTTTTTTTATTAACCCCCGACGCAAATAGAGGGGTGTTTAACGTGCCTGTGATCTGTCTGTTCTATCGTAGACCAATTTTGATGCGGATTTTTCTTGAAGTAGGTATATGGATTTTTCTGTCTGAATGCTGTACCATTTTTGGGCTCATTAGAATGGTCTCAATGAGTAGATGTTGAATAGATGATGATCGAATTTTTCGAAGGACCTCATCAATGGGTCACAGAAACTTTGATAGATTCATTTGATTTGAAATGTACACTGTACAGCCAGGGATATTTTACATGTTTAATTCACACTTGGTTACATACCTACTAGTTCGACATTTTCTAGATAATCCATACCTAGACCACCAAGATACCAAGAAATGGATACCTAGGATTGAACCTCGGCCCTCTCACCGCTCCGAAATGCAAATCCTGCTGTATTATAAAGACGAAAGTGTGTGTGTGTGTGTGTGTCCACGCGGACGAAGTCGCGGGCATTATCTAGTATTACAGTAAATTAATAATAATTAATTAATTAATTAATATTGATGTAAAGCTAAATAATATTAATGTAAAAGTTATTTACTAACTATCTTTTGGGCAGCTCTAATAATGTGTGTGTGTGTGTGTGTGTGTGTGTGTGTCCACGCGGACGAAGTCGCGGGCATTATCTAGTATTACAGTAAATTAATAATAATTAATTAATTAATTAATATTGATGTAAAGCTAAATAATATTAATGTAAAAGTTATTTACTAACTATCTTTTGGGCAGCTCTAACTCTATGCCAAGCCGATAGATTCCATGCAACTTTGTCATTATGAGTCACTACTCACTCACTAACTTTGTAGTAATCTCGACTTAATAGTGTCTTTACGCACTGTAGTTGTTTGTATATTAGTCGATGTCAGCCAGCACGTCTTGAAATAATAATTTATTTTATAAAGTCATGGTTTAGGTACGATGTTCTGTTTGTAAATATTGTAATAAATAATCCTTGTAAAATTTCTAGACTGAGTACGTCATAAAAATCCTATCCAAGAGTTCTTCAGATCAAATGTCATTAGAAACTTCTTTTATTTCCACTTCGATCGAAATCTGATTACGTAGGAAGCCATAGCCTGAGGAATATTGGCTGTTTTTCAACGGAAAATATTTTTTTCCGATTGTTGCCTGACAAAATTGTCGTGTCGTTATATTTAGAGTTATATTTCGGGCCTGGTCCGTTTTGATTTATATTAGGGGACGTTCTACCCCGTCCCAGATTCACGCGGATGGAAAGTGGATTTCGCAGTAAATAAGTAATTTTTGTGATTCCCCAAGCCGTAGCGCCATGTTGGATTTCATCGTTTCAAAACGAATCCTTTTTAACCGGAAATAATCTTGAGACTTTATTGAGTGTCGTGATTATTATTACAATTCTTTTTTTAATAGAATGTAATCTAAATATTTAAAAGGCAAAGGTGACTGACTGACTGACTGACTGATCTATCAACGCACAGCTCGAAACGCTGGACGGATCGAGCTGAAATTTGGCATATAGATAGCTATTATGACGTAGGCATCCGCTAAAAAAGAATTTTGGAAAATAAGACCCCTAAGGGGTGAAATAGGTGTTTGAAAAATCAAACATAACGTGAGCGAAGCTACGGGAAAAAGCTAGTATAAACTAAAAGGTGATTCACACAATCGACTTACTAGAAGCCGTCATAAACAAGGAACACTGTCATATCAATTTTAATAAGTATAAGTTTTGTTTTTTTATATGTATATCATTGTATGCATGATGTGACTACCTGTAAACGAAGTTACATGTTTGTTCAGAATTTTAGCCAGTAGTTTAACTTAATTAGTAATATTTAATCTTGTGTGGTGTTACAAATGAATAAATAAATAAATAAAAAATTCTGAACCGGCGATAGAGTATAAGAGCCACAGGTTAGTCTTCATGAAATAAATAACTTTAAATTTTATATAGACCAGCGCTTGACTGTGATTAACCTGATGATAAGTTAAGATGTAGCCTAAGTTGGAGCACGCTTGCTTAGAAGATGCTTTATTTAAAGATATACTCAAGTTACATAATAACTATATTAGAATAAATATGAAAATACATTATTATCTAAACAAACAAATTATTATTTAAATCTTACCAATATTATAAATGTGAAAGTGTGGATGTTTGGATGTTTGTTATTCAATCACGCCGCAACGACTGAACCGCTTTGGCTGAAAGGCACAGAGATAGATTATAGTCTGAAATAACACATAGGCTACTTTTTATCCCGGAAAATAAGAGAGTTCCCGCGGAAATTAAGAAACCTCAATCCACGTGAACGAAGTCGCGGGCATCAGCTAGTACTTTATAATTATTTCATAGTTTAGATGGGACAAAATCTAGGCACAGGTATTGTTTATTTAGGTAATATACTTAAACACCATTAAAATAAAGTATTTATGAAAACAGATTTTACCCTCGGTAAGTGTCTCTCCAGTTTAACCTAATAGGAGCTTATTTTATTATATTATTATTTTGTCACCCAAAGTTTGAGATTAATAACGGCAGAAGCCTCGGAAGGAAAGGAATTCATGTCAGAATAATTACATTTTATTCTTGGGAATAATGAATCGCTATAGATTTTTACTAGATTAATTTTACTTGTACGGGGTGTAGAAGTTACCCTATAAATTAAACATAAACACTAATTGAATTATTTGCGATTAATATACTTCAAGTTCCAAATCCTCTATCCTGATGCTGCAGGAGTACTGCCCCCCTTAACTGTGAGGATTTAGGAACCATCGATTATGAATAACTATTCATAATACAATAACTATTGTAGGTACCAAGTAAAGACTAGATCGTTGAATTCCAGGACCCAACTCTGAAATCCTGATGCTGCAGGGGTTCTGCCCACCTAAACTGTGGGGATTTAGGAACTGTCGATTGTGAATTAAAGAAGCGGACGAAGTCGCAGGCGTCCGCTAGTACAATATGTACATAATATGGCACTTTGCCGATAGTATCAGTGAAGTACCATTTACATATTGGCTACACGTTGTGTAAACGGATGGAACTAAATCATATTATCTGAAGGCATGCCTAGACCGAAGAACACTTCGTCATTGTTAGCCTCGATATTCGGAACATGTTGGTTATGCGGATGCACGGTGTAGTCTGTTTGACATGCTCGCATATCGACGGTTAACCGTCAAGATCTCCTAACTCAAAAAGACAAAGTTTACACAAGGTGCCACAAAAAACATAATCTATTTTTTGTTTGAGTGCAGATATGATTAAAACAAAAATATAGTTCGTTTTAAAAATTATTTTTTTAATTTAAAACTAAATTCTAAATTATCTATAATTAATCTTCTTCTTCTTATTCAACTTATAGACGTCCACTGCTGGACATAAGTCTCTTGCATGGACCTCCACAGACCTCATTTCCACTTAAGTTTCGCAACTTGTTGAGCTATGTCGGTGCCTTTGGTTCTGGATGTCGCAGGGATACTCCGAGCATAGCTCCCTCCATTGCCCGCTGAGCAATGAGCTAGCTCGTTTATTATTGGTCTATCTAGCTGCGACGTTTAGAGCAATCAAAAAGATTGGCGAGGAGTAGCTATGTACCTGTACAGTACAGGACACATTATCTTGGCACCTGGCCAACCCTTGGGTACCTTGGGAACCCACCCACCATATTAAGTTCTTCGAACTATATACACCCACATCCAAATACCGAGAAATATAAAAGGTTAAGGGAAATAATAATTTTCATTTAGTAGCAAAGGTATTAAATAACACAACGTGGAAGGGCTAAGCGAAATCGGAAAGGTGAAAGGAAACCACACCTTCTGGGCTTTAGGGCCACACCTTCCTACTCGTTGGTACTCCTATTATAAGTGCTAAGCATTGTTACTAGAAAAGCTGACACGTAGGTGTATAATATTTTAATTTCGAGAAACAGCGTACTTACATATTTTTCTTTCAAAAATAATCCTGATCCGCATCCCGATTTCTGGTCTGGAACGCTCTTCCAAGATCCTAACTTAAAACAAGTAAGTATCCTAACTAAAAACAAGAGTGAATAGGCATCTTCTAGGCAAACGCATTAAACCTCAAACCACATTATCACTTTCCATCAAGGGTGATAGTGGTCAAACGTGTGCCTATAGTGTATAAAAAAAATGTATTTACGTATGACTTATGAGCTAGTTTTGATTACTCGCTGTCTACGTAACAAGATTTCACTGAGTGAGGTTCGAACCGTCGATCTTCAGGTTTTCAGCCAACGTCCAATGCGCTGCGCTATTAAGGCTTTTAGAATAAGTTAGTTATCGTGCTAAGAACAGTACCGGACGTGAAATATTGGTCGCGATATTTAGTGAAATTGTCTGATCTTTGCCTAAACAGCTCTTAATAAAAATGCTGGCCGCGCATTGAAAGCTTTTAAGCCAGCTTATGACGAGGAACTTTTACACCACTTTTTCAACATTTCCATGAAGTTTTGTAACTTTTTTTCTTATCTAAGCATTCATCTTAAGTACTATTTTAAATGGGTGAGTCAGCAAAATTTTTAAATCATGAACGCCTTGATTAGCTAGGATTATATGGCTAGACACTTTTCGATGACCTCCCAGGCGAAGTGGTGAGCACTGTGGTCTTATAACCGGGAGGTCTCGGGTTCGGGGGAAATTTGGGAATTTATAATTTCCAAATTTTCTTTGGTCTGGCCTGGTTGGAGGCTTTGGCCGTGGATTTTTCAGCGATTTAGCGTTCCGGCACGATGGCGTGTAGAAACCGATTAGGGGTATGAGTAATCTGCCGTACCCTCCCGAGTTAGTCCGCTACCATCTAAGTCTAGTCTAACTACATCGTCATTTACCCTCAGGTGAGATCGCAGTCAAGAACTATCTTGTCATCGAATGAAAAAAAGATATTATAAATGATGTGGAAACCGCTACAACCGCTACAATGGTAGCGTCTAGTACAACTTTAATTTTTCAAAAGAATATTGGACATGACTAATATTCCCCTTTCTCCTCAATGTTTCTACTACTCTTCTTTATCATCCGATTTAGGCGTCCAATGTTGAACAAAGGTCTTTTGTATGGATTTCCACAAAGCTCAGTCTCACGCCGCCTGTATCCAGCGGCTCCTTGCATCTGGTCTGATGTCGTGATTCCACTAAGTAGGGGTATTCCCCTCTATAAGAGGGCAAAACTTGTATTAGGAGTGGGATATAGAGATGCGAGATCTAACCACTGGTATTTGTCTCTGTTTGATCAAGAGACATTAATATTGACGATACATTAAGTAGCAAGTAATAAATTATTCATAATAACCTTCAGAAGCACTTCTAGTGCCAGGATAACGTTAGATCAAACGGTAAGTTAATGCAGGATTTCCGGTTTAGGTAATCCAATAGTTACGATGGATTGCTGCTTTGATCGAAGCGTAGAAAACAGAGACGGATAACATTTTATACAAACTTAAGACAACGCTGAACAAAGTTAAATCCTACTATTCGAAATACATACAATTTCAAAACAGAAAAAAAAATTAGGAAAATTCCCGCAAGGAAATTTTGAGATGCGTAAGTTACCTAGTTTCCTTTATCACGTAAGAAACTTAAAACTAAAAATATTTAATAACTATAAAATAACATAGATGATTTGAAATTTCTCGGCAGGATTCGACACCAAAAAATATTATAATATAAAGATATTGTAATTATACCTGATAAAGATGTTTAGATTTGGAAATCTTAGGCGCAATGGATCGATGTAATTTTTTGCGTAAGTACCTATAGTTAAGGACTTGGAAAGTGACATAGGATATCTGTTATCCTGAAAAACAGAGGATACCCGCGGTATTTTGAAAAATCTCCATGCTGAAGAAGTCGCGGGCAAAAACTAGTATTATAATAAATATGTAAATGTCATTTTGGAGCTTTTGTTAATGTTATCTACTAATATAATGCCAATTTTATATGTTAATATTTTTCACGAAGTTCAACATTAAAATTGGTTTCACATTAATAATAGATACTGTAACGCTGCCAAAACTACGAGTATTTATGTACACGTTCAATCCTGATTTACGACTTCCTTCTTGTTTAAAACAAAAATTATACCAGTACAAATAAGCAGGAACTAATCAAAGCTTTAATATCGCTCCATCCTATCTCATTCCGAGTCACTTTCCATCTGAATGTAATCCATTTAAAATACCGAAATCAATCTGAAAATTCAATTAACTTAATAGCACCATTCATGCTCATACCTTCCGATTATTTGTCGCTCGATCACGATAAGAACTCACTGATAACGTTTTGATATATTTTTTTTACCACAGACAATAAATAATGTGTCCGAAAAAAGTATTTAATTTTTTTTAAATAGCATGAATATTATTGGATATCACTGGCACTGCTCTATGTCTTTTTTCGCGGCACAAAACGGTCGAATTTATAAGAATGAAAGTTCGTATTTCGAACGCGTAGCATCAAACGCGTCCTCTCGTTACGAAGGTCGACGTTGAATGAAATGAAACACATCGCGCACCTGTTGGCCAGAGCTTCAGCCTTCAGTGGATACTGAAACGGTATAAAGCCTGAAACACACGAAACGCCAGAATCACCGCTTTCTTCACAGCCATGGGGAACATTTGTGGAGAACTCAGTAAGCACGACCATTTTAACTTTCGAAAAGTAAAGTTAACGCCAATGTATGAAAATGACAGGAACGCTCCTGTCATTTTCATAAAAAATTTCTTGGCGTTCACTTCACTTTTACTATTATTCGAAAGTTAAAATGTTCGCGCTCAAGCTACAGGACTTGTGAGGACAATGTCACTCACATGAATATGAAAAAAAAACCAAATGTTATTTAAAAAAAGAAAAAAGGTAGAAAACAAATTCCGTTTCGGAAAATTGGACATAAATCATCCGTCTTATTAAAATTGTAACTATTAAATGTAGCCAATGTCACCCGGACCCAAAAACAGAGTATTTCTTACTGCCGGGACCACAATAGAGTATCGATTGACACCTCTTTCATGAAAATCGTAGTGCTTTAGACGCTAGGGTGGTTAATATAGACATTCCTACATATACATAGACTGCTAAAATCTTAAGCCTTTCTTTTAGTCTTGTCGCAGTCTGGTTAAAAAACCACATACCATCCTCCTTTTCAGAATTCATAGAATCATATTTTCACGAATTTTTATATAGAGATAGATTGGACCTTGCATGGTGAAGGACAATAACTACCTTTTGTCACAAAAATTAAGCTTAAATTAAGGTGAAATAGGGGTGATAGTTTTGGCGATTTTGCTCCATAACTTCATCAAACCTGAAACAATTTTAATAATTATTTCTTTATTGAAAGTGCGTAATATCGGGTAAGCTTTGTCCAATTTTGGTAAAGATCTAATACATATTGCGAAGGACTGTCCGTGAGGATACAACTTCTCACATATTGTCACAAAAATTAAGCTTCAAGGGAGTGAAATAGGGGATCATAGTTTTGGCGATTTTACTCCATAACTTCATGAAACCTGAAACAATTTGAGTAATTATTTCTTTATTGAAAGTGCGTAATATCGGGTAAGCTATGTCCAATTATGGTAAAGATAGATCTTAAGGTATTAGAAATACATATTGCGAATGACTGTACGGTAGGATACAACTTCTCAAGGATCCCAGCAAGTCACTCGCATAAGATTTAATGATCTTAATACCTACTTATAAGGGTTTGTACATGAAAACTAAGTGAACACGGACGAAGTCGCGGGAATCGGTTAGTAATGTAACCTCATCCTCCAAATGCATAAACCATCTCTGTGCCGTACGAATTTGACGGCTTGCGAATATCTCCACGAAAGGGTCCTCGAGCGAAAATACTTTGATACTTTAGTTTAAAGGGCGACATCAAACAAATTGAGAGGGTCCTCGTCAGGAAGCGTGTTAAAATTAATGTCAAGGGGGTCAAAATCGTTTTATTTACTGCGCAGATACAAACTCATATTATATTTATATTTAATAATTATATTTAATAATAATTATTTTGCATATATTTTTTCTGACAGAAATCAGAATGTGGTTTAGGTTATACCACTAAATCTACCCGATATGCATAATATCATAATGCTCACTTTATATTAAACTAGCTTTTGCCCCAGCGACTTCGTCCGCGTGGAATTAGATTTTGGTGCGGAATTGTCAAAAACTGTGACACACGTACTTTTTTATTTTAAACTGAAAGCTCAAATACCAACTTTGATGGAAACAGCTTGAAAAATGACGGAGTTTCATATAAACTTCCATCCCCTATTTAAACCCCTTAGGGGTGGAATTTCCAATAATCCTTTCTTAGTGTGCGCCTACGTCATAAAAGGAACCAACTGTAAAAATTTCAAGTTTCTAACTTCAATAGTTTAGGCTGTGCGTTGATATCTCAGTCAGTCAGTCAGTCAGTCAGTCAGGACTTTGAATTTTATATATATAGATAATTATTATGCATATATTTTTTCTGACAGAAATCAGAATGTGCGTTAGGTTATACCACTAAATCTACCCGATATGCATAATATCATAATACTCACTTTATATTAAATAATTTTATTTATAATCTTTTTTTTTTATTGTGTCCAGTCTGCCGTTCAATTCCTAATAGACCTTAAAGTGGCAATTAGACAAAGAGTTATTTACGTAAGGTCTATTCTTCTCTATCGATCTGTCTAGGTTTCGTTATTTTATCACTATAGTTACTGTATTACAGAGGCTACATTCTTACATGGTTAACTTCGTAGTTTTTTTTTAAATTGTACAAAACTTAAATTTGATGAGCACTCTGGGGTAAAAGGTAGCTTATGTAATTCCCCAAGTCCTCAACTATTCAATGACGATGGGACCCGCCTCTAAGAGTGGCGGATCAAGACCTTGGCGGTGGCACGGTGAATACTTCGCCAAGTATAACCCACGCTACTCCCAGGGTCCGTGGAGAGACAAAGACGGGTTTTAGTGGGTGCAATCCCCACAAAACCCCTCCGTTTTCCCTGATGGAGGGGTATGCGTTAGGCATTTCCTGTCTATAAAAAAAAGTCCTAAATCATACCCATGCAAAAAATCACATTGCTGTGATTGCAGTCGAGCAATCCCAAGCAATGGATTGCTCCATTGCTGTATGACAAGCCATAAATAAATCAACAAAAAAAACACACTTTCGCTTTTATAGTACTTATTAGTAAGGATTTAACAGAGTCAACTTTATAATAGCTGATTCAATATTTTTAACAAAGGCGTAATAAACTTAATTATAATATTATTATTATGTTCTGGTTCTACAACATATTTATTTATTTTCATCACGAGCGGCAGAAGACGAGCCAAGTGTCACTATAAAATCCCTCGGAGGATTTAGAAATGATGAGGGTGTGATTTTTCCATCATAAATGTCACAAAAGAGATTGGGAGATGTACTCATAACTTGATATTCAAGTTAACAGGTATATTACGAAAGATGTCCTTAGGGTTTCTATGAGTTTTGCAAATATTTAGGTGAACAAGTATAAATTAAAAATTTAAAACACTGCTGATCTAATCGTTAAAATTAAAATTTGTAATCACACGGCCATCTTGGACCGATTTTCATCAAACATATACGCACACACGCACGCACACGCAGGAACAGCTGAAAATCGAAAAAAACAAAATTGGCAATATTGGTGATATAGGAACGACGTTGTTTTAACAATTGCATAGTTGAGGACCTGGAGAGTGGCACAGGTTATTTTTTCCCCGCGGGATTTTTCAAAACTAAATCCACGCAGATCAAGTCGCGGGCATCAACTAGTCTACCTATAATATACTTTTTGTGCCTTCTTGTAACAATTTGATTAAACATTGACACAAAACTTGAAAACCAGCTATTCACTTATACAAAAGAAGTTCGCATACGGAAATGAAACGTAAATCTTTTTGAGTACACAGGCCTGCCTAAATTAACATGTTCAAATGCAGACGTAGGCTTTCGACAAGACAGTTGCAATATTCTACTAATTTATTTCTCATTTATAAAATTAATAATCGCGTGTTGCTCAGCTAGTCACTTTTAAAAGTTTTAAAGTGTTTTACATGGTGGCAATTTTGTTTGACCACTCTTCACTAAATCTATCCATTAAATAAAAAACTATAATTAATATTAAAGGCTATAATTATTATTTCAACATTAAAACTTGTTTGTTAAAAATTATTTTCACAAGTAATAATCTCGTTGTTCGCTTAAGACACTTCAAGTCTTTAGAATTGTTAATTTAGGGCACCTTCACCAAGCAAATTTTAACCGTCGAATAAATTATTAGACCTTTTGATAGATTGCCAAAGTAAAAACTGTCAAAATGCCTTTATTCATCGGATAAAGACCATTCGGTGAAATTGAAAAAAAGGTCCTTGCTCTAACATGGGCAAGGCCCTTAAATTACACGACTCGGAAACTGCAGGAACAATTTTTTACTCATAACCAAATTGGAAAATTTGGTACCGTATTTTACCTACCTATTTTATACCTACTTATAATTACACATACAATTTTGTGACAAATTCGTTGTCTTTAGTCGTTCGTCTATATCCACAATTTAATCTCATATTTTATCATAATAAATGCAGTTGTACTGCTTACTAAATCTGGCCCCAGCGTTGTTTTGCATAAAATTAAGTGTGCATTTAATCTAGTTTCAGAATTAATTCACACAGGTTGTGTTGTTAATTCAGACTACATGGAGAGACAAACAATATATAAGGTTATAGCATGAAATGGATATAGCATGAGGTAACAACTCTGTTATCTCTGGGTATAGTACGTTTATCTCACGAAGTTACGCGCGCTTTACTTGTGGTTACATCGTGTATATGCACATTTCGTAAGTGTGCGTGCTTGTCAGGAGCCTAGGTGGGAGCGGTCAGGCGCAAGCAAGCTCACGCTCACATTTATACAGATACAACACACACATAACCATGAGCCACGAGCCCTCGTGAAAAAAACTATAACAATTTTTGCAAAACGTCCTTTTTCAAAGTGAACGTTACGTGATGGTAACTAAACGTCAAACTTATAACACCCCCCTTTTCCGTTGGGGGTTAAAAACATAAAACCGATAGTTTAGCGAAGCTTCCGGTAACGTGCACTGTGATTTATTTTGCTTTGTCGGGCGGGGAAGACTAACCTCGATAGAAACGAGGGGCTATTATTGCTTTTCAAAAGAAAGCCTTACATAGGTTTCAAACTTGTGTACCAGAATGGGAAGGAATTTCTGTATCCCTACTTAAAATAGATACTCACATCCTTACTAATTTATACCCTACGTACTGCTTAAATTCAGGGGTGTATCCGACCAACGGCATGAATACATTGGCTCTCCAGCTACACTTCCTGAAGTCCTTGCCGACCTGGGTGGCCTGCTCGGATTTTGGAGGGAGCTCGGCTGGCTGGAGTGATCCGGCGGGGAGCCGTACCAGCGGAACCACGCAAAAAGGGCGAATCGACGCCTACATGCGGAAAAGATCCCCAGGAAACGAAGACGAAGACGAAGACGAAGTAACTGGCATACGGAACACCATACCACGCGACGGGTAGGGAAGTAGGCAACGTTCGGATATTACCTGAACGGTGATGTATCACGCTGTGTCGAACCTCGGCGTAGCACACTAACCTCGATAGATAGCGATAATCGATTTCTAAAAGCGACCATTTGTTACCTATCTACTTAAGAACAGGGCTTATCAACGCTTATAGCAGTATTTTTTTTTTAAGAATATTAGCCAACCTGAACCTGACTTATATTCTCCTTTCCCCTCCAAATAAGCTTAACAACGTGCAACAACAACAATACAATGCAACCCGTTGAACAATAGTGCAACGGGTGGGGTTCGAACCTGCGACCTTTCAGTTTTCAGTCCGCACCTTTAACCGTTGGGCTATTGAGGCTTCAATATTATTCTGTATGTTGTTGAGTATTATTGCAATATTGTTCTGTATTTTTTTTACAAGCTTGCGCTTGACGACAATCAATGATGGAAAGCATTGATTTGGTCTAAGTTGTAGCGCGCTTGCCTAGAAAATGCCTGTTCGCTCTTGTCTTGAAGGTATACTCAAATTATACGTGGCCAGAAACACAGTTGCTGGAAGTGCGTTTCACAGCTTAGCGGTTCACAGTAGGTTGAATTTCAACATATTTTAATAGTTATCGCATCTTATCAATAGCTTGCTCGCGCTTGACCGCTCCCACTTAGGCTCCTAACAGGCACGCACACTTACGCAATGTGCATGTACACGACGTAACCACAAGTAAAGCGCCCGTAACTTCGTGAGATAAACGTACTATAACTGCTCACAGCTTGACCATAGCCTTAGTTAGCAGAACGCTTGAGTTGCTATTATCCATCTATTATCAGATCGCTTAGACTCTTCTGAACGTTCAATGTAGTCGCAAAATAGTTTTTCGATAATGAATACTGTTTGCAGTTCAATTTTATGGGAACGGCTTTTTTATTTTTCTCTTTAACGGAGACATTAAACCTACCTTAGGTAGTAAAGATCCTCATACCTCCAGGTAGACTAAGAATTAGAATTTATTTATTGACATATAAATAAATTCTTATTCTATTCTTATAAAATTAAATATTTTACAATTTCTATAAGTCCCTATCCTCTACGCTAGATCCTATGTTGCAGAGGATAGTGCCTTCCAGATACAAGATACAAAATTCCTTATTTATTAAGTAGATAAAGTTATCTTAAATGTTAAAATGCTTTGTAAGAATATTACTTAAGCTGTACTTTGACAAATATTTCCATCTAAATAAACGTAAAGCTTGTCTTAGGAGAGGGGAATATTATTCATCTTCAGCATGACTAATATCTTTTTTTTATAATAAAAAAGTAAAGGTACTTACTTAGTGTTTTTTTTTTGGCTGAAATTATGGTGGGAGTCTACCAGCCAATCAGAGGCCATTACACTGATGCAATCATTTATACGGAATCAACATGCAGGCTTAGGTTTAGAAAATAATTTTTCTAACTTGTATATAAAGTGCATGGAACTGTTAGGCCACATCCTGCAATTGATCCCTTCTTGTAAAAACGCAGTCGGGTCATAAAAGGTTAACTTAACTGTCTCATGTAAACAGCGACGTACATCTATGTGATTTTCTCCTTTAATGCGTAGGGAATAGAAATGAAAATAGCCTGCTCGGATTTGGTTCTATCGTATACCCAAAGGATTAATATCCAAATTGGATTTCGGAGTGCAGGTTTGTAGCTCACTAACCCGAGCGCATCAATTTTCAATTTACGGCTTGTTGGTATTATTCACCATTCACCAATAGTCAATAAGTTTCTTGATCCGACTAGCTATTTGAGATCCTATTATTGTATTTCCCGAGATTGAAATTTGCAGTCAATTGGTAATTGCTAAATGCATAATATGTAGATATGTAGATATCTATATCTATACAAATAAATAAAATTGAAGTGTTTGGAACGAAGAGCACTTTTGATAGCAGCCTCTTATGCAACGCCCGTCAATCACGTAACATCGCGAACCAAACTACAGCCAGCGCCATCTATTTTAATTCATAACATTTCTGTTTGTTACCGCTAATCTCGGGAACGGCTGGACCGATTTTCACAGGACTTTCACTGGTAGATAGCTGATATTATCGGGCGTCGTATAGGCTAATTTCTTAACCGACTTTCAAAAAAAAGAGGAGAAGGAGTTGTGTTTTTCTACCTCTGTATATCGATATCTCCGTGATTTCTTAACCGATTTGCGTGAATCTTTTTTTAATCGACACAAAAACTTTGCATGATGCTCCCATAAAAACTTCGGGTTCCAACCCTCAATCCTGATGCTACAGGGGTACTGTTCCCCTAAACTGTGGGGATTTAGGAACTGTTGATTATGAATAGTTATTGTAGGGAATAAAAAAAAAGAAAACATGAGCACAGTAATTTATTTCCGCATTTTGTAGCGTTTTCTCATGTTCTTTCGCTGTCCTTTTACCAGATGCACCTAACACATTCATGGGACGACTGTAGCGCTACAATAGCATAGTAGTAGTCTCTCTCCATTCCCTCAATCTCATAGTAAGACGGAACGGCAATCAGACTTGGTGCTGGACCAACAGCCGATGAATTCAGATTCAATTTTGACTCCACTGAATAACAAACACAGATGTCACAGTGAAAAAATGTATTGATCCGCCGTGCCTCTGTCAGGTCCTTAAAATTCAATTCGGTTTTGCCGTCAAGTACTGATTATATCAGAGAGCTGCTGGCATTCCATATCTCAAACTGAAATCTGTTGATAGCACTCTCACCCTCCTCAGACTCAAGACAGAGTAAAAACGAGATAGATATATAAATAAGGATATTTTTGTGTTTTGTTTTAACTCTTACAAGTCTGAGCTAAGACCAATCTGTATAAACCTCAGCTTCAGTGTATAATCTTAATACTCAAAGGTTTTGTTGTACTCCTTCACGACACAACGATTGAATATAAAAATACGTCTTTGATGGTAGGGTGGTAACTAGCCACGGCCAAAGCCTCCCACCAGACCAGAGACAATTCAGAACTTATAAATTCAAAAATTGTCTCCACCTGGAATCGAACCCGAGACCTGCCAGTTATACCTAAAACCACAGTGCTCAACCACTACGCCATCCAGGGAGGTCGTTAAAATTATTATTATAATTCAGCGCAACATATATACCACAATTGCTAAACATTAAACAATGCATAGTGGAATCTAAAGTAGCAAGCTCGAACTCGGTGAGGCATTTCCTTTGAGATTCAAAGTTGTGTCCCCGCCACGTCCCCGCCACGTCCCCGCCACGTCCCCGCCACTCGACCACTCCCTCCCGTGCACACAAACTGGCTTTGCGGCTGCGATCTCAGTGTCGGGAAGAAAAGCTGTATTATTATGAACTAACTTTTGCTCGAGACTTGGTTCGCATTGAGTTAAGTTTTTAAAAATCCCGCGGGAAAAAGTTTTTCAGCAGGCTTATTACGTATAGCCCAGTCATTAAAGCCAAAACCCGAAAGTAATTAGTAACTTGATAAAAATTTTAGGGGGTTTTTAAAGAAGGTAAAATAACTTACCGTGTGATTTTGCAGTGTTGTGGGGTGTACGGAAAGGGTTGAAAAGGGGTGAAAAGGGTTTTTTGTTAATAACATTGCCAAAAAAATTAGTAACACGCTGCAAATTTATAATAAGGTTGTTCTTACCGTTTTGTAACGTTTATTAAATTTGCAGCGTTTTGCAACATACGGAACATTGTTTATTATTAAAAAACAATGAAATTTGTTATTAACAAGGGTAAAAAAATAGTAACACGCTGCAAATTTATAATTAGATTGTTCTTACCGTTTTGTAACGTGTATTAAATTTGCAGCGTTTTGCAACATACGGAACATTGTTTATTATTAAAAAAACAATGAAATTTATTAATAACAGGGGTAAAAAAAATTAGTAACTCGGTGTAAATTTATAATGACATTGTTCTTACCGTTTTCAAACGTTTATTAAATTTGCAGCGTTTTGCAACATACGGAACATTGTTAATTACTAAAACGCTGCAAATTTAATATACGTTACAAAAGAGTAAAAACAGCTTAATTATAAATTTGCAGCGTGTTACTACTTTTTTTACCCCTGTTATTAACAAATTTCATTGTTTTTTAATAATAAACAATGTTCCGTATGTTGCAAAACGCTGCAAATTTAATACACGTTACAAAACGATAAGAACAACCTAATTATAAATTTGCAGCGTGTTACTATTTTTTTTACCCTTGTTAATAACAAATTTCATTGTTTTTTAATAATAAACAATGTTCCGTATGTTGCAAAACGCTGCAAATTTAATAAACGTTACAAAACGGTAAGAACAACCTTATTATAAATTTGCAGCGTGTTACTAATTTTTTTGGCAATGTTATTAACAAAAAACCCTTTTCACCCCTTTTCAACCCTTTCCGTACACCCCACAACACTGCAAAATCACACCGTAAGTTATTTTACCTTCTTTAAAAACCCCCTAAAATTTTTATCAAGTTACTAATTACTTTCGGGTTTTGGCTTTAATGACTGGGCTAGTATGTCACAACATGCTTGCGACAAGCCGTCGACGGGCGTAAATCTCGCGATCGTTGCTCTCAAACGTCACTTCTCACCCTGATTAAAAGCAGCAGTAGCAAAGCCACAGTAATCACTACTTGATCGATCGCAAGATGTCACTAAAAATTGTATTACAGGCGAGCAATAGACGTGTGATTGGCTTCCGTAATATGATTTTTAGTTATATTGCTGTCGCTAGTCGCTACTGCAAATTATGTAATCAGGGTGTCGATAGCATTAGAAGAACTCTTTTTTTGATATCTCGAGTCGAAGTCTTAGTTACTTTGAGCATCTTCTTTTTCTTCTTTAACAACAGACGTCCACTCTACAAACAAAGGTCTCTTGCATGGACTTCTACAGTCTGGAAGCAACGGCTGAATCATGCGTCGTGCTCGTTAACGGGTGCCACCAACGGGAATGGGTCTGCTTTGTCTTCCCATGTTGACATGTGTTGGATTATATGTATTGCATTTTTGAAGTTACACTGTGGAAGCACTGTATACTTAGCTTAGTTTGGTTACTTATTGCAAAATTATTTTATTTTTTGAAAAGAGCAACTGCTGAGTTTCTTGCCGGCTTTTCTCAGCAGAATCTGCATTCCGAACCGATGGTAGATTTATGACGTGTCATAAGTGCTACAAGGTAGCCTACATGGAATAAATAAATTTTGAATTTGAATTTGAATTTAAATCTGGTGCCACCTGCTTCCAGCGGCTCCCTGCGACTCTTTTGATGTCGTCAGTCCACCTCGTGCGAGGTCTGCCAACACTGCGCTTCCCGCTGCGGGGTGCCACTCCAGCCTTGGAATCCCAACGACCAATCAGCTCTTCGAACTATGTACTGCAAATTCCCACTTCAGTTTCGCGACTCGCTGAGCTATGTAGGTGGTGTTCGCCTACGGATCTCCTCATTTCTGATTCGATCTCGCAGGGATAATCTGAGCATATCCGACAATTTGGAGCGATCTCCACGATCGCTCATCTTACTTTTAACTACACGAAAATACTTAAAATAAAGCTTTTCGTATGCCTAATATATTACGTAAATGCTATGCGTAAGTGGATCAAATTAAACATTGCCGAGCGTTTTATGACCTTCAAAGATCTCGATCGCTTTGAAAAACGATTCAGAGGCATTATCGCTTCTTTGCATATTATCTTACTTAGGGCGTGGCTATAAAATAAGCCGTTAGTAGTTATATCTTTTATTTCTTGGTATAACCTTTATCCAATATTCCTCAGTACCTGAAGACTAAAGTCTTCGAACAGTGCCCGTTGCCAGTGATGACTTATGGATCCGAAACATGGTCGGTAACTATGGGCCTCATAAGAAATCTTGATCTATGCTCGGAGTATCCCTGCGTGATCAAATCAGAAATGAGGAGATCCATAGGCGAACCAAAGTCACCGACATAGCTCAGCGAGTCGCGAAACTGAAGTGAATTTGCACGATTATAAATAAAAAATGCACAGTGAATTTTTCCGCTAGTTTCACAGCTCTATACCCGAAAAGCCTTGCTAACGTAGAATCGCTTTTGATCTTATTACTACTAGATTCATTACAAATGTATGGAAAATGGATTTCTTTTGTAAGATATTTTTTTTTAGTTGACTTTTCGTTGTGTAAACACAACATTCCGTTTATATTCGAGTAGCTGTAGCCTCAGCATGAGCATTTTAACTTTGGAATAGTAAAGGTGAAGTTAACGCCAGCAAGAAATCTACTATATAAAAATAAGTCGGGTTTTCCTTCCTGACGCTATAACTCCAGAACGCACGAACCGATTTCCACGGTTTTGCATTCGTTGGAAAGGTCTCGGGCTCCGTGAGGTTTATAGCAAAGAAAATTCAGGAAAAATTTCAACTATTTAAGAACGCGGACGAAGTCACGGGCGTCCGCTAGTTTTGTATGAAAATGACAGGAGCGCTCCTGTCATTTCGAAAGATAAAATGTTCGTGCTTAGGTTACTGATGTGCAAAGTAGGTTTCAAACATTGGCTGCAATGTTGACCCCAACAATAGCCAGTACTGGGGCGTACTTGCTAAGAAATTTAGGTATATTCCCATTTCCCGTGGGCTATATCGCGACAGGCATACGACAGGCGCAAATCTCGCGATCGTTGCTGTCAAACGTCACTTCTCACCCTAAAATTTGCAATAGTGACAGCAGTAAAAAAGCGATAGTAATCACTTCGCGATCGGTCACAAAATGTCACTAAAAATCATGTTACAGGCGAGCAATAGACGTGCGATTGTTACGTAATATGATTTTTAGTGACATTTTGCGACCAATCGCATAGTGATTGCTGTCGCATTGCTATTGCTATCGCTACTGCAAATTACCAAGAGTAAGCGAAAGTCGTGCACTGAGGGTTCCGCACCTTGTGAGGATTACATTAATTACCAGATGACCAGCTGCAGCTTAGTGGTAAAATTTTGTAGGATATTGCTGGAGACGTGACGTCAACTTTTGTATCAAAATATACTTTGAAAAGCTGTAACTATAAACTTGAAATTTTTGCAGCATTGAGAGACTATTGATATATTCTGTATTCAGTATTTTCAGCTTAGTACCTCAAGCCGTATCTGAAAAAAAGGGCCCTGTCACACTGACAGACGGACAATAACGTGATCCTAAGAGTTCCGTTTTCAAGACTCCAACTGCTCAATATACATAACTAGACGATGCCCGCGATTTCGTCCGCGTGGATCAAGGTTTTTCAATTCCCATGGGAACTCTGTAATTTTCCGGGACAAAATGTAGCCTATGTTTTATTTCTGGATATGAGCTATCTCCATTCCAAATTTCAGCCAAATCGGTTCATTCGTTATGGCATGAAGGAGTAACAAACATACACACACATACACATACAAACTTTCGGCTTTATAATATTAGTGTGATGTGATCTATACGTCACGACTCCGCAAAAATGACGTGGATCGACGTCTAATACCCACATGTGAAGTCACTGCGATAAAAATGGGCCCGCCTGCTTTTAATTTCGTATCCATCTACCATTGCGATAAACATGATAATTCCTCGATACAAAGCTGAACCTCTTCGCAATATACGTATCTGCTGCCATTGATGAGCCCTTGTCACGCTAATATAGACAGAGATAGCTATCAAATGGCGTACGCTAGACAAGGATAGATGATGGCATGAAAAGGGAATATAATATTATAGCAACTGAAAATAATGTTCGGTTTAGTACGAGTTGGCAGACTAGAGTTATGGTTCCGTTACTGTACATTAAGTAGAATAGAAAAGTTTTTCTACAAAGTACTTATGACTCGAAAAGTTCACAATGTTATGTTCCCTGAACTCTGATATTCTTAATTATACGATCGTATTTGTTAGCATTGCGGTCTGATAAAGGAGTTCAATCGATCACCACATTTCTTCTTTGTCAACAGACCACTGCTGGACAAAGGTCTCTTGCATGGACTTCCACAGGCCTTAGTCTTGCGCCGCCTGAATCTAGCGGCTCCCTGGTACTCTTTTGATGTCGTCGGTCCACCTAGAAAAATGAGGAGATCCGAAGAAGAACCAAAGTTGCCGACATAGTTCAGCGAGTCGCGAAACTGAGGTGGAAATGGGCGGGGCAGTAGTTAGAAGAGCTGCTGGTCTATCAGCATACGGAACCATTTTAAAAATAAAAAGATGGCGAATGAAATGACCATTATTTTTTATCTACCCGATAGTAACGCTATTCGCTTCCAGAGCTTTGAAGTTTTACGGTTAGTAATAAAATAACAAGGTAATAGCAAAGTTATTGGCAATAAGCTGAAACTTATCAAGCCATTTTTCGCTCTATACAATTGTGATAAAGTTAATTTTTCTAAATCAAATAGTATTAATGTATGCATATTGCACAACGAGGAATAATGGGAATAAGTCTTTATATTGCAACTTTACTTAAATAATTAATGAGAGTCAGGATATTTCTAGTAAAAAGTATAGTATAGTTAAATGATTATATTATTTGATTTAGGTATATAATGACTTATGTAACGACATAGAGTAGATTAGCAAAGTAACGCAGAACACATTTGCACTTAGACACAAATGGATTCGCAAGAAATAATTATGTTGCCGGCCCACTACTGGTTTTCCTCTCGGAATGAGAAAGGATCTAGATTCGAAATGAACTAGATCTCGAAATTCTAGATCTCGAAATGAACTAGATTGGCCCTATACAAATGACAGCTTAATTAAGGATCGATTTGAAGCGCCACACTTGACATACGAGTGTCTCTGGAACTAATTTTAGCCTCAAAACGGTTACAGATGCGTTGCACCCGTTACACCCGTTGCACTATTGTCGTACCTACTCCTAATAAAAGTTTTCACTTATTTGGAGGGGAGAGGAGAACATCAGTCAAGTTCAGCTTGGCTGATTCTTTTCAAAAAAAAAAATGGCGCACCGATTATAAATAGATTAATTATAGAGGTCTGTCATAATTTCATAGTCATTAATTTTTATAGATCTCTAAATTTTATGATTTCATAGATTAATTATAAAAATCGGTGCGCCATTTGCAATATTATGATTTCCCGAGACACTGGCGACAAAATGACGTCAATCAAGTAGGTCAAAAAAAATATGAAAAGTAGCTATAAGTACGTCCTTAAACCATCCTAAAACTTTTCAGTAACCCAAAACTACTGACCTTTACGAGGATTTAATGTTGTAAATTCTTTCACTTATCTTCAACGTAAATATTTACCATGGCAAGGTTTGGTGCAAAACAAAACAAAACGGCGTCTTTCTTTCAAATCTATTTTGCTGGAAGCATTTTGGACCCGGATTACAGTCTGATATTTTTCAAGTATTCACGGCGTAATTTAGCCTTTACGTTCTAACCACAAAATAATGAGTATTCAACGCGTGTATATTATAAGTCACAACTTCAATAATTTGATAGATTTTCAATACAAAAATTTTCATATGTCATGTGTACACTGTATATTTGTGTTTTAATTTGTAGTCTCATATTTTCTAGTCATCTTCAATAATTAAATATAACATAGTTTATCACATGGATTAAATCTATTTACGGACAATTAAAATACAGGAAATATTTGGCAATTTAATTCAAAAGTTACATTCAAAAGTATGTAACTTTTAAATTAAAGTAACTAATATTTACATTAAAGTTAGTGAGAGAAATGTGTTTATTTTTTCTTTACTATCATTTGAAACTAAAACATAATGTAAAGAAACAAATAACCACACAAAATATAAAAGAGAGAGCACAATGAACATCTTATCGTAAAGGAAGATATTTTCTCTTGATTAATTCGCCGATAAATTGTTCGTAGATTAATCGCTTCTCTTATACCTTGCACCACACGCCCCAAAACGTAACTTATCTCCGATTATAATGTCGGCCGTGAGAGATATTTTTTATCGGCTGCAGTGAAACAGTGGACTTATACATAAGTGATCTGTTTTAATTAAACCGAAAAATCATTGCATTATTATCTATTTAATATAAAAATGAAGACACCTTGCATTATTCCCGGCTGTTATTGTATCGTAAGTATCTACTTAATGTAAGTACTGTATATTCATAACATTATAAATAACTCCCAGGACTGTATGTTTCCTCAAGATGTTTTCCTTTTTAACCGACTTCCAAAAAAGGAGGAGGTTCTCAATTCGTCGGAATCTTTTTTATTTTTTATGTAAGTTTACGATTACTCGAACACGCCTGGACCGATTTTGGAAAATTTTTTTTTAAAGGGTGGTCCAGGTCAGGATCTAATGATGGGATCCTGGAGAAAACGAGGGAACTCTTCAAATTGTATAGGAACAATATACTTTGTAGTGGCGTTTGAAGTCGGTTTTTTAAAAAGAATTTTTACGTGTATATTATTATTTTGCAAGTGATATTTAAATGCTTCGAATAGTTAGCGATGTATTAACCATTTATTCCATCACCACGTCTGCTCGAGGTGTATAATTTTATTGTTTGCATAATAAAAAAAAGACGTGTGGCACTCGGGGACTGCCGCGCTAAAGCTATTGCATAGCATTTTTTATCAACGCCATCTAGCGGCTCACCGTAGAGGAGTCCTGTGTCAGGTTATTTTCGTTACGGAATTTCTGGATTCGGTCTCCACGCTGGCCCGCGATAGAAGCTATGCAATAGCTTAAAAAAAACATAATAATGTATACAAAATCGAAGGTAATCTTTTCCAGTTACTGATAATTTGTTACATGAATCAATTATTTCGTGGTACAGGCCTTATAGATAAACAGTGGTGCTATATACCATATGTATCGAGGTTTTTCTAAATTCTATGAATTTGTGACAATGTGTTTTATAATCGCAATCTAGCGTATCAAACGCTTTATCGACATCCAAGATTGATAAGGATTAATCATAACAAAACAAACAGAGAAATACGTTGAGACGATCAATTTATTTAATCATAGTATCCTTCGAGTATTGAAGAGACATCAACAATACTCTAAAGCCTCAGATGAGACTTGGCTTGGGCCAGCGGAAGTAGCAGTAGTCTCCATAAGTTTCTTTCCAGTACCAAACCCTAAAAATCCGTTTCGTTCAGAACAAATTTTATTATTTTACTAGCTTTTGCCCCCGCGACTTCGTCCGCGTGGAATTAGGTATTGGGTTGGAATTTTCTAAAACTGTGACACATGTACTTCTTTATTTTTAACTGAAAGCTCTAATACCAACTTTGATGGAAACAGCTTGAAAAATGACGGAGTTTCATATAAACTTCCATCCCCTATTTAAACCCCTTAGGGGTGGAATTTCCTTTCTTTTTTAATCCTTTCTTAGTGTGCGCCTACGTCATAAAAGGAACCAACTGTAAAAATTTCAAGTTTCTCACTTCAGTACTTTAGGCTGTGCGTTGATATCTCAGTCAGTCAGTCAGTCAGGACTTTGAATTTTATATATATAGATGTATCATCCCTTGGTAGTATGATGTAATTTTTGCCTGGTTTTTTTTTTTCGGATAGTTAACACTTGATCTCCTGCTATATATTGTAAGTATACTTAAAAAATAAATAAATAAATTATACATTTTCCGTGACAGAATTTAGAACATAAGTGTAATATACTGATTGAAATCCTTGTATTTAATACGAGTAAATAAATAAATATGATCTCGAATAGAAACAATTAATATTATTGGTATGACATCAACACCCAGGCCAAAAGCTTTTGAAATTCCCACGAGATTGAAAATTTTTACAATTTTAATTGCATGATTTCCGTAACTACATATTTTTTTGGGGACTTCAGATTTGGAATGTAAATAGGTAATTATAATCTTACTAACCGTCTTCAAAACTTGAATTTTCTACTTAAAGCACTTACGATATTAATAACTTTGAAATTTATTAACTTTTATATTTACGGCGGACATTAATATTTAGCAGGAGCTCGTTTAACTTCAAATTCCTCAACATAATTTAGTGCCTAAGAATATGACATAGGTCGTTAGTAGCTCCTAATTATGCCGGCGTGCTATTTTGTACGATGTTCCAAAATTTTGCGCTTAATTTGCAAACGCTGAGCCGTATTCCCAGCAGTTTTGTGAATAGTCAATTACCTTATGTGGAACATCTCGTACTCGTACAGACATTGGGACCGAACACGATCATGAGTTCGGAGTAGAAAACGCTAAACTTTAACGAAAATAAAAAGTTTTCACGCTCGTCGTCTTATATGTAATACCTACTAGCTGATACCCGCGACTACATTCGCGTGGATTGAGGTTTTTCTCTTCCCGCTGAAACTTTTTAATGTTCCGGGATAAAAAGTAGCGTATGTCCTATTCCAAACCATAATCTATTTCTGTGCCAAACAGCCAAATCAGTTCAGTCGTTGCGGCGTGATTGAGTAACAAACATACAAACTTAACCCTATTAATAAATGTTTATTTATTTATTTATTACTAAGCGTCCGTTGTCCATCCGTCCGTCTGTCTGTAACTGTAATAGGTACATAGATTCTTGAAATTTTTATAAAATGTGTATATCTATTGCTGCTAGAACAACAAATAATTAAAAAAAAAAAAAGTGAACCATACAAGAAACGTGATTTTTTCGGCGTTTTTTGCACGACATTAACAATCGCTGTTACGATAGTACGGAACCCTTCGTGTGCGAATCCAACTCGCACTTGGCCTTGACACTTGACTTTGTGTTTTGTTGTTTTTTGGCACTTGACTTGGTATTCTGCTGCTTGCTGGTAATCACCTTGTACTACGTGTACTACACTTCATGTCGTCACTTGAATGGTTCGGGCACAGTCACGCCGTTTTTGCTACGTGTTGTATCAATTTTCGTGAGTCTCGTATTTTGGCGAGGTCTTTGTGTTCAGCGATGCATCATTTCCCGGGATTCCGTTAGGCTTGTTAACTTAATTACAATCGTGGTCATTGTGCTGTTGATTTGGATCAGTATTTTCTCATAATCGGGACGGACAACGCGTTTGTTCAAAACTAAGATACAACATATTAAAATATTAAACTACATATTAAACTTTTTCATAAACTATAGTGCCTAATAGGTACTTTAGATAATTGAGATAAAAGTGTTAATTTAGAAAATAATTTAATTAATTAAAAAAATCTTTAACGTTTCCAAATTTAAACTAGCTGATGCCCTATTAGGTTAAAAATCAAGTGAGAACTCTGAGTCTTTGGAAAAATTAATCTCCAGATGTAAATACGAGTATCTTTGTGTCATATTTTGCCAAGATATCAGTGGTTGACTAGTGAAAAGGTAACACAGATATCTGTCTGCATGAATGAAAAATGTCTCTGTATGTAGAGAGCAGGTAGAGAAGGCAGATAAATGCATTTTCATTACTCATACACGGAAAGTAGGTCTGAAGTTGCCTGAGAAGCGGGTTGAAAGTAATACTTTTCAGCCCTAGGGAGAATCGTTTTCAACTGACAGCTGTCAAATAATTAAAAAAAACTAGTTGTCACATTTTTATTGGAATTCAAATGAAACACGACATACCCGAGTGCATCCATAGACAAGAAGAAAGATAGACTTTATTCATAAAGTAAAGACAACTGATTCATAGACATTCATAGACAATCATAGACAATACTTGACTATTAAAAAGCTAAATGCATAGCCCGCCGGCTAGGCCAAAGAAAAAAAAAAGGCGGGAAAGTGGCAAGCGGCAATCCGATCTTCATTTGTTTTTCGAGTTGTAGAGTTTTGTTTAACAGTGATTTTTATTGACACAATGAGTTCATCTGATTCAGATATGGTTAGCTAATTTCTATTTTTATTTTGACTTTCCTTATATTCGTAATGAAAAGCACAGTGTTTACCTCGGGATAAAGACTTATTTAGTCCCTCGAACTATAGGCCCCCTCGCTACGCTCGGGCGCCAAACCCCGTCTCGGGACTAAATAAGTTACTTTCATCCCTAAGGTAACAATGTACTATTAAGGTTTTATAATATTAGGAGTATTGGATAGATGGATAGCAAGACATGACATATTATTATCAAAGAACTGTTTATTTTATCATGCATATTTCGCTCCAGCAAATAAACTTGCGCAATTTCTCATATAAGTTAAATGAAATTAGTAAAACTTGCCTAAGTTGACTTGCTGTGAGTATTTACACAGTGCAAGTGACTTGTCAAAGCTAATATCTACAAGTTTTATTGGTGTGTTCACTACACATCGCTTTTAATTAATTCACTTGCATGCACTGTAAATAATGACCTATCTACGTATGTCTGAAAGCGCAATTTTAATTTTTAAAGTACTTATTCATGTTTCCGAGTTTCATGGATTAATATACCTATCTACTTGGAAAACCATTCTCGCTAAGTAAAGGGGCTTCAGGTACTTTTATATAAATTATACCTACCTAATTTGTTATTTAATTTATTTTTAACTCCCGAGTTTTTTATTGAAGAACTACCTGATACTCGTGACTTCGTCCACGCGGATTATGCGTGTCGATTCCCGCGGGAATTCTTTAATTTTCCGGGCTTTTGTACTATTCTGATCAATAAACTATTACATTGTAAAGATTCATCAAAAACCTTGCAGTAGATTTAGCGTGCGTAACAAACAAGGGCACGATTACAGTTTGCATAAAAGAATTCACAATGCAACTCCATTCATTTCTAATCTCATATACTATGGCTAAACAATAAGTGAGTTAACGTTTATCGCGCAACGTCTCTCTCTGATGTATGAGTGAGGAGAGGGACGGGTGGTCATTGTGATAACAACAACTAAATTTCATAATGGTAGCATTCGCATACGGACGCAAGGATATAGAAGTAGGGCGCACAAATTGGTCGGGACCAGAAGTGAAAAGGACTGTGATATTTTTTTTTTTTTTTTTGGGATAACTTGGACTATTAAAATGGTAAATATTCTGTTACTTTACTAGGCTTATTTTATAAGTTTTCTATGAGCATGCCAACAATACTTAGATATCACTTAAGTAGAAACCTCAATAGCCCAACGGTTAAAGGTCAAAACTGAAACGTTGACGGTTCGATACCCACCTGTTGCACTATTGTCGTACAGTACCCACTCCTAACACAAGCTTTCCGTTTCTTTGGAGGAGAGTGGAGAATACAGAAAGGTTAATATTCTTTAAAAGTATATATTTTAAGGAATTATTTCAAAGGCTAATAAATAATTAGTAGGGCTAGTTCTCTGATGTATAAATAAAATAGCAAGCGTTAGGTATCTATAACAAAGCCTGTATACTTCCCGGAAGTGATAGAGACGACGCTCTCTGAATCTCTCTTCATCAACGTCAAGCTAATGTAATAATAGGTAATATTTACTGCCGGGTACTGAACCTGTTAGATATAAGCCGCATCGCTGCGCCTGAGAGGTTTTTTAAAATAAAATATAAGCAAAAAGGCACTCAAGTTAAACACATGCGTCTGTGTATGTTTTTTTGTGAGAAGTTTCTGCGAACTGTGCCCTTATTACAAGTATGTATCTCGACAACGTTCATGGATTTCGAGTATAGAAAGACGTTTAGTAAAATATAAATTTATGAATAGGTACACTTTATTGAACACCAAATAAAAACAAATCTCATAAATATATTTAAACCATAAATAAAAAAGGTACAACTGGCGGCTTTTAGTTGCAAAGGATATAATGATCTGAGAAGAAGGATAAAAAATATGAAGGACCTTATTTTAAATCGTCTCTTCAATACCATTCATTTTCATTCCGCAAATCCGCTTCTGGTTCTGAATGTAGATGAATAGATGAATTCAAGCACTGAGATGAGTTTAGTTAGGTTCAGGTTAATTTGTCATGAAAGAACTTTACTACCTGCCTACTCGAAATTTGCTAGTGATATCGAGATGTGCCAGCTCATACTAAGGATTTAGCTCATTAGTGTTTTGACTCTTTAAATACTTAAACTAAATGCATCAGACTTCCTGAAAGACAAAATAAGATGTATTGAGTCTGTGCTCGTGCATTTAGGATGTACGCCTATCTTGAAAATAATTTATTTCTCACCGATTTTTAGATACAGTGTCTTCCAAAATAAGTAAAATACACGTTAGTTCGCTTTTAGTTTAAAATATGTAAGTGATAACCTTTTTAAATTATTGATTAAACTACAAGAAGTGCGAAATATTTACGACGTTACAGTTCACAGTCTCATCCAAGCTCCCATATTAAGCGTTTTAACGTTTGACTTGATGGTTTGGTTAGTTCGCAACATCCTTATTATGGGTTTGATTCTCGAACAACAACGGATGTAGATTTTGGCCTTTAGATACATACAAGTAGAGCGGCAACAAGAAAAAAAATACGCTTCACTAGGATAATCTCACCCTTAACTAAACCTCCTGTAAAATAGTGTAGAAATTCAACCATTTACAAATTATCTTATGGTTGATCCAACTCGGCAATTATTAAAAAAAATGGGTAAAGTGGTGGAATGTCCAAAAATAAAAAACATTTTTTTTTTCATTTATAACCATAAGTCCAAATATCAACTCAAAATTTTTTTTCCTCCGAGAATATCAATCATTATTCACGAATATAACTTCAAATTTTGACGGATTTTTATAAAAACATTCAGCCCCTATTTAAACCCCTTGGTCTACGTTATAAAATAAACTACTAACAAAATTTTAAGTTTCTAACAATCACAGATTAGTCAGTCGGTCAGGACAAGTTTCTATTAGTATAGATTTTATTGCACTTATCCGCCCTATATTTAAGTGAATATTATAGGTCAAACTGCGAGAAATAACTAGTTATATGACCCAGTAACTGTGACCCGTTTCCTAATATAGCAGATTAGTGAACCGTTCCACTTGATCCTTAATTAATATTGCTGGGAACGACGGCGGTGTAGATCATAAACACTTAAATTATATTTCTCTGTTACTACTTTTGTAATAGTCGTGGGTTTTTTTTATTATTTACTAGCTGATGCCCGCGACTTCGTTCGCGTGGATTGAGATTTTCTGTTTCTCCCGAAACTCAATTTTCCGGGATATAAAGTAGCCTATGGGCGCCTTCAATTTATGCGTTTCTTGACGGCCTGCTGCGGTGCCGAAGCGGTGCGTTAGTCGTACTGCGCACGGACGTTCGTTTTTTTTCATACAAAGCGCTCGGTGCCGTTGCCGTCTTGTTGTCGAGCGATCGCGGTACCGGCACCGCGCTATAGCCGCACCGCGCGCTTGTGCTTGCGCCCTATGTGTTATTTCAGCCAAATCGGTTCAGTCGTTGCGGCGTAATTGAGTAACAAACATCCATACATCCAAACTTTCGCATTTATAATATTATTAAAGGTGTCCCCTATCGTCAATTTCGATTAGATTTCATCGATTTAGGGGCTTTGTTTCGCTTATTTTAAAGTTTTCAGTTTAATTAGATTTTTATCATTTTAAAATTTTTATTTTTATTTACAACTAGCTTTTAACCCGCGGCTTCACTCACGTTAGATTCGATTTTTTAACCCCCTATTTAACCCTCTTGGGGTTGAAATTTTCCAAAATCCTTTCTTAGCGGATGTCTACGTCCTAACAGCTACCTGTATACCAAATTTCAGCTCGATCGGTCCATTCGTTAGAGCTGTGCGTTGATAGATCAGTCAGTCAGTCAGTCAGTCACCTTTGCCTTTTATATATTTAGATTTTACAAATGGTCATTTCAATTATTACATTTAAATAAGTATTTGTTTATACAACTTCATTGCATAAAAAAAAGGGACAAAATATATGAGTAAATAAACAGTATAACACAAAAGGTGACCTTATCACTACTAGTGATCCCTTCCCGGCAACCTACCTATACGAGAGAACTAAACTACATTAAATATTCTTTTAACATTAAAACTTAGAAAGGTATGGTCATGTTCTTCCGGCACTTCTTCTGCTTGAAGCCTTTTGTCTTTAATGCTGAAGTAGTGAAGGCGGGTCAACCTAATCTAGGTATAAATCTAGGTAATCTATTGCGTGATGTGTGGTACTCGTACAGTTAATAAAATAAACGTCTTTTCTTTCTTGAAAGCTCGGAGCGTCAATGATATTATTTAAAGGCTGGTTTATATAATTCCTGTATTCTTTAAGTTCATTTTACCGCTGGGCTGTAAGGCTACTGGAATAAAGTGAACCAGCCCAACCAGCCATTATTTGTCTTACGTTTGACAGACACTCGTAGACGTGTAAGGGGTTCGTGTACACAACGCTTTGAGTCATATTGTAAGTTGGGATAGGTGACCTAAGGCCACCTGCAAACCATACGACAAGCTAAGCGATAAATAAATAAAATTAACCGTCACCTATGAAAAATCTCAAAACATCACGTCTTCAATATTTTTGAGAACATAGTCAATCGTTATCGTATGAAGAAACATTTGTGAGTAATAAATTTTTATGATACGTATTTTGCAGTCATAATAAAGTTAACAGTGTGATAAATAAATTTTTAATTCATGGCCTCAATTTTAATAACAAGAGGTCTTACGCCACCTGAGATGTTGGATTTCAAAGCTGAAGCATATTATTGAACGAGCGCAGCGAGTTCTCTGAGTCAACTAGGGCGCTTGCCTACTAGACAGAGAAGTGTGTCCGTCTAAATGTCTGTCAGAGCCCTATAACTTCTGAATTACTGAATATTAGAACGTGAAACTTGGTTGAAAATTCAGTTATATCCTGTACTTGAACAACAAATACTAAAATTAGATAAATGTTATAAAGAAACGAAATTATTTAATTTTAATGCGCCATCTATTAGCATTATTGTGAAGCTAATAGCTTCACTATAATGCTAATAGATGGCGCTATGTCAGTAAAACAGTTTTATGTCAACTATTATTTTTTTATTTGACATAAAATTATTACAATATATAATTAAAACTTTTGGGAATTATGGGATATCGCGAGGTGGCAGTTCGGGGCGAACCACTAGTAATGTTTTAGGTACATGATATCGTGAAATAGAAACTTATGTACAACATTCCATAATAATTTTGATTTGGGTGCTTTACCCAAACTACAAAACTTTGATAAAATATAACGACGACTTGTCGTAAATTCGCAATTGTATAGAAGGCCTTACATTGCGTAGGAAGAAAAAAGGCTGGCAAGTTTTGTTTACCCACTTTGGGGGTCCCGCAAATGGAAGAGGAAATGATAAGTACGCACTTTCCTAAGTGCTCAAGAAAATTGGTACTTTATCGCGATATTATAGGAAAAGTGAAATTACAGTTTGTACCACTTTCTTTGTGGAGTAAGATTGAAATCAAACTCTAATATTATATAGGCGAAAATTTGTGAGTCTGTGTGTGTGTGTGTGTGTGTGTGTGTGTGTGTTTCTTACTCCTTCACGCCATAAAGAATGAACTGATTTGGCTGTTTGGAATGGAGATAGCGCATACCCAAGATTAACACATAGGCTACATTTTATCCCGTAAAATGAAAGAGTTCCCGTAGGAATTTAGAACCTTAATTCATGCGGACGAAGTCAGAATACTAGACAAGTTAACCAGCTTACTCTGATTGTTATAGAACCAAATCATCTTTCCTTGGTTCTTCAGGCACATGAATGTTTTTAATCTGCCGAATTCGAGTCAAATATAATCCATCACATCATCACTTATAAATAGAACTTTGTAATCATTATAAAAAGCGGAAATAATTTTGATAATATTTTATGAGTAGAATAATGATAACGATGTTTGTTCCTTACTAAATGCCGATTAGGTTTAATCTTTTTTTATGATTTGTTATTGTAAGGTCATTGTACATATTTCATCATAAAACTGATAATTCTAAGCTTGGTACTGATTAGAAACATTAAAAGTAAATCAAATTGACAACGAAATTTTCATGAAACTGTTGATAACTTTTATCATTTCAATACCGGAACAGGCTTATTTGTCTAAAAATTTATTATTGTTTATTCATGCAATATTTTTTTTCTTTTCAGAGTAAACTCTTCCGATCAAAATCAAACGAATTCGAGAATGAAGCCTTGGAAGCCCATAACGAGTACAGAAGAGAACACGGGACTCCACCGCTAGTTTTAAATAAAGAAATCAGTAAAATAAGTCAAAAATGGGCTGAAGAATTAGCGAAAAATGACAAAATGGCCTACAGCGTTAACCAGACCTATGGAGAAAGCGTTTATTGTGGTTGGTCTCCAGATCCAAATGTAAAAATACGAGCCAAAGATTGTGTTGACAGGTGGTATAGTGAAATTAATGACTATTCTTTTGGAAAGGAACCTGAAGTACTAAATTGTGGACATTTCACACAAATTATTTGGAGAAACACTCGAGAACTTGGAATCGGAAATGCTAAAAGCAAATCTGGCAAACTCTATGTTGTCGCCAATTACTATCCTCCAGGCAACTTTAGCGGACAATTTGTTAAAAACGTTCCACCACCTGGTGCTAATCAATTTCGTTCTACCTCAAGTAATGGTTCTTCAAGTTCTCCGAGAGAATCCAATAACAATTTAGCACCGCCATCTCCTAATTACAGAAACAGCAAAAACCTTAGTGATTATGCATCAGACTTGGTCACTAAACTCAGGTCAGCTTCCATATCAGACAATAGCTTTGAAGAAGAATTTTTGCAAGCCCATAACGAATACAGAAGTAAGCATAAAGTCCCACCGCTTGAACTCAATAAGAAATTATGTAAGTATGCGGAAGAATGGGCCAAATCTATTGCTAAAAGGGGCAGAGTAGAGCATCGAGATCAAAATGAATATGGCGAAAACATTTTCTACGCGTGGTCGAGTGAACCTAACTTTGTGTTAACTGGAAGTGTACCTGTAGATAAGTGGTACAGCGAGATTAAATGTCACACGTTTGGAAAAGAACCGGACAGTTTGGGTTCCGGACATTTTTCCCAAGTTGTGTGGGAAGATAGCAAAGAGGTCGGCGTAGGTGTTGCGAGGACTAAGGAAGGTCAAGTTTACGTAGTGGCCAATTACTTCCCACCAGGCAACGTAATGGGAAGTTTTGCTAGCAAAGTTCATCCACCTGTGAATTAGATTTCAATTGTGCCAACTTTGACCAAAGACCTTTTACATTCCAAAGAATATTTTAAATTAGGTACCAAGTTAACAATTTAGTATTTTTCGTAAGATATTTTGCATTTAAATGTATATTACATTTTGTATTTCGATTTAATGAAAGAAAGAAAAAAGAAAGAATGATTTATTTGGTGATAAATACATAATTTTTTACAAATTAGAAACTAAGAAATAATAATAAGGAACTATAGGTAGTGTGTGATCCCCAAAATGGGCTTCACTCAGCTTATGCTGTGTCTGTTAGGATATAAGGCTAGAGTTAATTATAATATATTTTTCACAATACAAGTCAATAAGTAATAAGGTCCTTATTATCTTTATCTACTTTTATAATAATATTATATTCTGAAAGTTAAATTCGTGATTTTAACAGTGGAACATATATTTTTTATTTTCATTTACGTAATAGGTACCTTGATTTTTTTATATGAATATAGCGAACTTTGTTACAATGCTGCGTTTTATTGTAATTTTACAAACGCTTTTGCGTTTGTAATAATACAGATAGTATTTTTTATTTTATATACATTCCAGGATGTGGGCTTATATACTACCAGGAGTTTTATTTTTATTTAGTTTAATAATAATAAATATTTTTTATTGCTTTCAATAATTTTCAGGCTTAAAAAAATTATATTTTACGGACCTTTAATTCGTCATCTAGAATGTCTAGTAACAGTGATGTAGATAAAGCACGGCTGGCTCATCGCTCACAGTTTCCTCATAATGTTCATTTTATTGGAAAAATCTGCCAGAAAACTCTCAACCGTATTTCATTACAATAAGACCAGTTTTATAGACTGTAATATTAAAAATATTTTAAAATATCTAAGTAAAATCGTTTAGTAATGAAGTATGTCATCACGAATTTAAATTATTTTTTGAATATACATTAGGTATAATTCAGAAATATAATTTACCTTTAATACTTTTAAGGTGAAGAAGGTACTAAGTAGATATACGATAGCAGGTCGTGGCTACTGCCAAACTAGATGGTAAAGTGATAGTGCAGTCAATTTCATGTTGGCTCTTCTCAAAGTTCTCAGCAGAATATACTTTCCGAACCAGTGGAAGAATCATGATTTACCATGACTGCTGCCACAGGTTGCTGGTTGATCTATATATGTATTTGAATAAACAATTTCGTTTTCTACGTGGTAAAGGTATATCACAGCAGATCAGAACATGGTCGCATATATGCATATATGCATGGTTTCATAAGAATGCTCAGGGTTAGCAATATAGCATATCTAGCTAAGTGGAAATGGGCAACGTACATAACTCGAAAAACTGATGGACGTTGGGGTCACAAGGTGCTGAAATAATGATCCCTCTCCGGAAGGCGCAGCGTTGGTAGACCGCCCACTATAAGTAGCTGGACGATGCAATGGCCTCGTTGGTCTAGTGGTTAGCATGTTCGCCTATGGATGACGAAGTCCCGGGTTTGGTTCCCGGGTCGGGCCAAAAAAAAGTAAATTTAATTCTATTTTTCTGTCAAAGAAATTCTCAGTACCAGCCCGGAGTAAGAAAGTTGCCCCCGTGCCAGCCATTTTCACCATTAGCGAATAATTTTATTACCTTAAATGATATTTTTAATCAACATTTGCTTATGTACGAGACTTTTCGACTTTTCTTATCACACAGTAAAGTTTTGTACAAAATCCTTTTTGATACTTTCAATTTCACGGTTGGCTAACGTTACTTTTAACATTAAACGAACATTTAATCAATTTCAGTATGGTATCTAAAAGTATAAAAACAATTACTTACGAAACATTATAGTTTTATTTCGAGAATAGAACCTTTAACTCAATGTAGTAAGAGTCTAAATGGCGTAATTTAAAACTTTTGTATCAAATAAAGACATTATTTTTAGGTATAACGTTATAAGATTTGGCTTTCTAAGTAAAAGTTGAAATTATAAAACTGTTAGAATGAAACTTGCTGCTTTTATTTGGTTTACTTTATATTTTGTAAGTTATAAAAATATTTTCACTTCAAAAAATAGGTGCTCTCTCTAAAGGAACGATTCTTATTTCAAAATTTATTAATTCTGAAAGCTTTTAAAACTCTCTCTCTCCTCTCTTCTTTTGTTAGTAGGTACTAACAAAATTTGTTTTAAATTATTTAGTGTCATTTCTTATTATAAAACGCGCACAACAACAAATTAAACAGCTTCTTACCTCTAACTAACAGAAAAAAGAGATGAAACGGGCAAAAGAGGTGAATTAACGATAACATATGATTCCTAAAGTTCGTTGCTCGATTTTCTTCGATGTCTCCTAAAGAATAAATAAAATAAATCGTTGAATAGGACCTTTTATTGTACTTTCTATTTCGAAATGTGTTTGTTAATGTACCTACTCGTATTATTCTTGTTTTAGAACAATATTATACCTCCATTAGAATCGAAAAATATGAACAGAAGGGATGTTAGAAGGTTCATTGATATGATACAAGTAAGTACTTTGTTTAATATACTACTAGATCACGCCTACGACTTTGTCCGCGTGGATTATTTATTACCGCGGAAACTGTTTAATTTTCCGGGATAAAAAGTAGCCAATATATTAATCCAAGGTATAATCTATCTCTATTCCCATCCAAACTTGTCCAGTAGTTTTTGCGTGAAAAAGTAACAAACATACACACACACACACACTCACTTGCTTTCGCCTTTATAATATTAGTGTGATAAACAGTCGCAGCCAGGGTGCCTTCTCTATGATAAAAGAATTTACTTACGATTTGCAGATCCTTTTATCATAAAAGCACAGACCTTTTAGAGTAAAATTAGATACAATCAAATAAAAGTTATATTGAAATGGCTAACCTTTCGAGCTTGAGACTATAGACTTACGCCTGATTTCAAACTTTCAATAAACTATTTCAAGACCGGTCAAGAATGAATGTCGAATATAATCTAAATGTATCTCAATTATTTATTTTCCATCTAACTGCCCGATATTTAAGGTTATTTGGTCTAACTGTCACTCTGCATCCAGTTACACTCCTCTATCTATCTATATAGGTATATAGATAGATATCTATGTTGTTGTAGATAGGTATCTATGTTGTATCTAGAAGACAACTTTCTGTCGAGATAAGTCCAAAATCATTAGTCTGAAATTTCTGGTACAAGACCGTGTTCACAATTTTGTTAAAGTAAAGCGAATTATTGAGTTATGCTAACTTTGGCTAACTGTCGGTTAGCACTACGTGACTAGAAATTTTGGAATCCAAGTTGGCATTCGAGAGTCCGTGGACTTTGAGTGCATAAACATGTTAGACGACCAAATCCTATTGTAAAACATACAAATTAAATTAACACAGTGACAAAAGTGCTACAACGAACTGCATGCAAATTAGTGACTGCGGAACTAGCTGCCGCTTTAAAAGTCATTCACTAAACTATATTTAAGGATTCGTTAATTAATTTAAATACATAAAAGGAATAGGTGACTGATTGACTGACTGAGTGATCTATCAAAGCACAGCTCAAATCACTAGACGAATCAGGCTGTTTGGCATACAGATAGGTATTATGACGTAGACATCCGCTAAGAAAGGATTTTTGAAAATTCAACCTCTAAGGGCTAAAGTAGGGGTTAAAAGGGGGTAAACAAAGGGATAAAACAGGGGTTTGAAAAATCAACCTTAACGTGAGCAAAAGCAATTTATCATTAAATCAATCAGTAAGCTGCAATTTATACGATGTAACTAACGAAAAGTTTAGATGACTCTACTATGTGAAGTTTGCCCAATCTATACTATGTAGATATTTAAGTGACGATTATAGAGCGATTCGTGAGTCAGACAGTGAGACATTTTTGATGTAAAAAAACCGAAAAAATATTTTAACACTCGTTTCTTTAAGTTGTTTCTCCGACGGATAATAATTTTTCCATTACGATATTGTACAGTCTAATTAAATGATTACACAGAGACGTCAATATGACAGTGATGAAGGCATCCTAGACATACCGCAATCGGTAGAAGATCTCCCTGAAGCAGAACCCATACATCCAGGCCATACTTTGCTACAACCCTCAAGAGGAATGTTAAAATCTTCAGTGAAATTCCCTCAAAAAGACGCCGGGGACATGGCCGTGTATGGAAATCTCAAGAATCTAGGAATAACGTAAGTAACAACAGCACAACAGCAGATTTGCGTCTGAAAGTATTTTTTCGATATTTTTTACCCGACTACAGAACGCAAAGGAGGGTAAAGTGTTTATCAGTCTATGTATATGTGACGCTCTGGAGACCAAACGCACGGGCCGATTTTGATGATTCTTATATTATTCGATTCGTGTTAATCATGGTAGTGTCACTAAAGACAATATGACACTAGGTAATCAAAATTCAATGTGGCGACTACCAGATGCCATATTGTGAAAAATGCAAGTCGACAAACTACATTAATTGGGATATCATTGAATAGATATTTGAAAATCATTGTTAGGTTTGTTTGATCATTTTTAATTTTGAATGACCATTTACGATCTAAGATTGCTTGTTCTATGTTAATTAAACCAATATTATTTCGACATTATAATATAATTATAACAGAAGATAACATTTAAATGTAAACCTTTTTATAGATTTGGAAAAACAAAACAACGTTTGCTTTATACGAACTTTAGAAAAACGGACAATATCCTGGTAAGAAATTCCTCTTAGATAAAATTAAGTAAGTAGGTACCTCACGGGACTACGTGGGGTCTGGAGACACATCTACTTAAAGGTCTAGCTTAAAGAGAAAAAAAACTAAAATGTGAGATGGAAATAAGTGTATGAATTAGTGGGCATTATTCCTAGTTGACAATTTCAAAAGATTTCATGACAATTTGACATAAATGACATAATAGGATTATGAATTTCAGACATATCTCTTGAAGAGAGCGATACGAAATATTCAAAGGAAAAAACATTCAACTCTACTGGAAAGGTTGGTTTGACAAAAATGAACTCATTTTGCCTTGAAGTATCAAAATTTTTTTTCCTCCGAGCATTTTGCTGATGTAGCAAATTATTAAAAAAATAAAAGAAATAAATATTTAAAAAGTAATTATTTTTTTATGTATTTTGGCAGGAATCCTGTGGTACGTCTTTATAGATCACTCTTATTCATTAATATACAAGTTAAATAATATTGATTTTATGCAATTTTACCTAATAGTTATTGTAAAATTACTTTTGTAAATCATTTTTATTGCAGATTGTTATTGAAATTGATCCAGCTTTACAGCGAATGACTTATGGTTATCCGTAAGTACAAAGACAAACTACAGTACGAAATAACCTATAGTCGTAATGACATATTAATACAAACTGAGTCAGTTAATAGAAATTTCCATATTTTACTGTTACAACTACCATGTATATCGAAAAATTATTTAACGTAGTTGTCTTGTAAATAGGTACATCTTAGTCATGAATCAATAACCAAACATTACTCCTT
This sequence comes from Hipparchia sbordonii, assembly GCA_038048805.1. Taxonomy (NCBI): domain Eukaryota; kingdom Metazoa; phylum Arthropoda; class Insecta; order Lepidoptera; family Nymphalidae; genus Hipparchia; species Hipparchia sbordonii. The sequence continues at coordinate 13,376,563 of CM076099.1, read as the reverse complement.
ACTTTTCGACAGGTTTAAGGAAGATTCTAAAGAGGTAAAAATAACGCTTTTGCTCTGTAATGTATACCATACATATTATTAATTATTTACTATTAAAGATAAAGTTCCCTCCACCAAGTTTGACTGCTACCTATTAGTAGCCCCATTCTGCAATCATGTTTAATTTATATTTTATAAAAGTAAAACTATAACTATAGTTCTTTCATTTTACGATGACTCGTGGCTCATGGTTGTGTGTGTGTCGTATCTGTATAAGCTCCTGACAAGCACGCACACTTACGCAATGTGCATGTACACTACGTAACCGCAAGTAAAGCGCCCGTAACTTCGTGAGATAAACGCACTATACCCGAAATTATGTTTCCTACTGGTGCAGTCATGTAAAAAGCTACAGAAAAGCTCATTTGTGCAAGTGGGTTACGGGATAATAATAGTAGGTATATCATTTTATTTTCACTACCTTTGTTTTCATTTATTTCTTCATTTATTACAGCTGTATATCGAAAACACAGCTAGCGAAGCCTTAGGGTAAATATCAATTTGAGCATTTCATACGAATTCACATTCAACACGGAACGCTTACAAAGTTTTCCCAACTTTTACTGAAGCCAAATATAATGGTACCGCAACCGGATCGATGGAAATATTTTTACGTCTTCCAAAGATTTAAATCCAATTTTAGAAGCGTTTGTCAAAATATAAGTTTGCTCTTTACTTTCCCGATATATTTTATTGATTATCGACAAACACCAAGAATCTAGGATTTAAAATATCTATCTATGTCTAAATTGGCAATTACGTTATACGAGTGACATATTCTTACAATATGATTATGGGTATATAATAGTTCTTTCATTTCACGAGGGCTCGTGGCTGATGGTCGTGTGTGTGTCGTATCTGTATAAGTGTGAGCGAAAGCTTGCTCACACCTGACAGCTCCCACCTAAGCTCCTGACAGGAACTCACACTTACGCGATGTGCATGTACACGACGTAACCACAAGTAAAGCGCCCGTACCTTCGTGATATAAACGTACTATACATAATAATCATGCTTAGTAGCCAAACAGTCATATTTATTTTCAGATCGAACGAAGCAAACGAAGAAATTCTTTCTGTAGGTAATCTGTTACAATTACCTCGAGTTTTCTTCTGTATTGTTTAAATATAAAATATACAAGGTAGGTATTAGGTACATACGATATAAAAAATATGCAAATTAAGGCATGTTACAGCCCAGAAAAGTGCCTGTCTCCCAAGTTAGGATCCGTTGTGATATAGGAAACCAGACATTTGCTCGAATATAGAACGAACAGCAGATTTATGTACAAAAAAAACGACAATATTATTTTAATGATGCCGTAAATAAAATCATACAATTTTTTTTTCAAGTAAACAATTAATTCTAATCCAAAACCAAAAAATATAATGTCAAATAGATATTTAATGAAAATATTCAGCAGAGCTTCTGAATTCCGGATTTGAATCCGAATATTTCAGGCCAGCCTAAGGCTGCTTTTCCACCAGAGATATGCTATGCTACGTTGCTATGATGTGTTTGTTATCCACCAATCATATTCATTGGTGCACATAGCTCAGCACTGGTGGAAACGGATTCAACTAAGATACGAGCCCTCGTGAAATGATACACCAACGGGAATGGGTCTGCTTTGACTGTCCATCTTGACATGCGTTGGATTGGTGTACCTACGTATGCATTAAGCTTTATTGTGGAAGCACTGTATACATAGCATAGCTTTGTAAAAAAAAAATTTTTTTGAAAAGAGCAACTGCTGAGTTTCTTACCGGCTCTTCTCAGCAGAATCTGCATTCCGAACCGGTGGTAGATTTATGACGTGTCATAAGAGCTACAAGTTAGCCTACATGAAATAAATTAATTTTGAATTTGAATTTGAATTTATGTTTTTTATATGGAAGGATGCATGGTATGGATGCCTGCTATGGGCCGTAATGAGTGGTGTAGCTATGTGCAGAGCAGAGTACCTACAGTACGCCCGCGTTTGTCGTTGACAGCGGCGCATCTTCCTCGCACAGCTACATAGCTTAGTATTGGTGGAAACGGTCACATATTTTCGTAGCGTAGATTTCACATCTTCTCTGGTGGAAAAGCACCCTAAGAGTCTAAATAACAATTCAATGTTGCCAGCCGACCAGAAGGAAATTGTACAAGCCGACTTTAGGTAGCAAGTTTAGGGGCCGCGACTTTTCCTCGGACTCAGATACGTCTAACTCAGCGTCTGATGCTTCGGACTATGAGAGGAATCCTGGAAACCCGTACACCGTGCACAAGGATAAATACAGACAGAATTGGATGTGGAATCATTTTGTGAGTACCTATATCCTCCAGCAGTTCGTTTCGCAAGAAACGTTTTGCGTTAATTTTCATGCTCATTTTCAATCGTTAATCGAATCCATACGTATAGACTATGGAGTCTATACTCTATTTCGTAAAAAAAAAATATCGTCTATTTTATAGCTTGACGATAATACTCAATAGTGGTAAGCACTGGGGTCTAGATTGGAATGCACTTGCCTAGAACATGCTTATTCTCACACTCGTCTTGAAGGTACTGAAATAGTAGGTGGCGGGTAATACGTAATGCTTTGCGGGCGTTCCACAGACCTTATCGGTTCGTCTGTTAAAAATTGAATCTTAATTAAAATTATAAATGCGAAAGTGTATTTGTTTATTAGTTTAATTACGGAGCAACGGATTGACTTGATATTTGCACGGGTGAGGACCTGAGGACTTCGAGAGTCACATAGAATGGACATAGGTTAGTTTTTATTGCGGAAAAACAAAGGGTACAAGGTCGTAATTTTGATTAATTGAAAAATTTTGACAATTAAGCAGTGTGCTGTGCGTAACAAAATAAAGCTCGTAGTTATGCTTTTAAAAAAGTTTGTCGCCGACTCAAAATTAGTTACATCAGTTTAGGAGTTTGTAAGACTAATAAGATTCATTTTTAAGCTATGGCATAGCTTCTATCGCGGGCCAGCGTGGAGATCGAATCCAGAAATTCCGTAACGAAAATAACCTGACACGGGACTCCTCTACGGTGAGTCGCTAGATGGCGTTGTTAAAAAATGCTATGCAATAGCTTTACCGCGGCAGTCCCCGAGTGCCACACGTCTTTTTTATTTACTTCTATTGTCGGTTCACTTTTTTGTAAAACGTAATAATCTCAAAAAATTACAGACTGTCTTTCTAAGCGTTAATATTCTTAGGTTCGGAAAGTCGCAACATTTGCCGATAGCAAAGGTCGTCGTTATTTATTTGCAGTTTGTCAATAAACCATTTTAATTATACATTTTCATTGTTTGCACCGAAGTTTTGCGATAGCTACAAAGATTAATATTAAGAAACTTTGCTGCAAACTATTTGATATTTGCAAACTCTATTACCAATATTGGACAATGTAAATATTTGAGTCAATGCTCCATCTTACGTAGATTAAGTGGACGATTTCTTTGGTTAAGATCAAAGAAATCTTATTTATTATTATCAAATTCTAAATAATACTCGTAATAAAGGAAAAGTTGATTGATGACTAACTGATCTATCAACGCACAGTTCAAGTCACTGCACGAATTGAAAGGCATACAGATAACTATTGTGACATCCTCTAAGAAAGGATTTTTGAAAATTCAACCCCTAAGGAGGTAAAATAGGAGTTTAAAAATCGAACTTAACATGAGCGAAGCTGGGATAAAAGGTAACCCTTTTCACTTTTCAAGTCCTCAATTACACCCTTGCAAAAAATCACGTCAATCCGTTATTGATTAACTAACAAATAATCAAACAAACTTTTAAAACTTTACTTTTTTTTTTAATTCTAGATGGATGGAAACCATATGAATGTAAACCCCTACGCACCACAATTTAACAGCATGGGACCATCGGGTGCCGCCTTGTTTTTTGGAAGAAAATGGTGGTATTACAATCAGGTCAGCTATTTTAAATCGTATTTTTAATCTCAATGATAAAAAAAAAAGAAATCGTAAGTATTATCTTCCAAATATATAAAAGAAAAAGGTGACTGACGGACAGAGTAACCAACTGATTCATCTATCAGCGCATCGTTCCAATCAGTAGACGGATCGGCCTAGTAATTATTATGACATAGGTATCTGCTAAGGAAGGATTTTTCAAAATTCAACTTAGCCCTCAGGGCATAAAATAGAAGATTGAAAAGTCAAACTTAACGTGAATGAAGCGGCAGGCAAAAGCTAGTTCAAAATAACTAGCTACGAGTATACAGGACCTTGTAGATAAACAAATCAAAACAGATTATGGTTTCTGTTACAGTTATTTATGTTTAGGTTAAAATTTTCAATATAAACAGCTTTGTAAAGGGACGGAAGGGAAAGATAAATTTCAATGGCCGCCAGCGAATGCCAGAGGGCTGAAAACGTTGGAACCCTGACTTGTGATTTGTATAATTGCGAGATTCTCATTAGATAACTAATAATTTGGGGAGCTGGAAGAATTAATGTCCAATCGTGATAAGATGTTTCATGATTTCTTACCATTTAATAACCCTACGATCCCACTAATATTACAAATGCGAAAGTGCTTTTGTTTGTTAGTTTATTGGTTTGTCCTTCAATCACGTGGTAACAGAGCTACGGATGGACGTAATTGTTGCATGGGTATAGTTGAGAACGTGGATAGACTACTTTTATCCCGGAAAATTAAAGAGTTACCGCAGGATTTCAAAAAACAAATACACACGGATGGATTGTCGTGGCCATCAGTTTAATGATGTCTAATGAAAATGAAATCTAAGACCTTATCAATACCATCGCAGTGCAGCGTTAGACTCAAAAAATTTCTTCTAAAACATTCGTCGTCAAATAGTCCAGTAAACCACAGCTTCCTTTTTACAGTTTGCAGTTATATACGATTTGAGATGAAGATTAAGAAAAAGTATTAAATTTTGTTTTTTTATTTGTAGGATGACTTTCAACCACTAAGTTAGCGGAAACAAAGTGATATGAAAATTTGTAGTGAAAATATTGTGCTTTCATGCTTCAGTATACGCCGCTTTATGTAAATGTGTTTTTTGTATGAATCTAGTCCACATTTTAAAACTAAAAATTAAAAGAATGTATCACGTTATGTAGTTTAAAGAAATTATGGTTCAAATTACAAATAACTACAACATAGTATCTTCTATAGTCAATCGCGCTCAAACCTGGATCATTCCAACAGACTAGATTGTTGTGCAATAAAAAGCATAATACAATTTCTTTTTTTATTCAATGACAAGATAGCCCTTGACTGCAATCTCACCTGATGGTAAGTGACGATGCAGTCTAAGATGGTGGCGGGCTTGGAAGGGGTATAGCAGTGAAAATTCAACCCTAATCGGTTTCTACACGCCATCGTGCTGGAACGCTAAATCGCTTGGCGGCACGTCTTTGACGGTAGGGTGGTAACTAGCCACGGCCAAAGCCTCCGACCAGACCAGACCAGAGACAATTTAGAAATTATAAATTCCCAAATTGCCCCTGCCGGGAATCGCACCCGAGACCTCCCAGTTATAAGACCACAGCGCTCACCACTGCGCCAGGGAGGTCGTCGAATATATTATAATAGTAAAGCTGTGAGTAACAATGAACTCTATAATTTTTAAGAATCAGACCATACTCAGATTCAGAGGTATAATATCACCGAATCTCGATGTTACCTTTTTATATATTTTTATTAGCAATATAAAAATATCTACATTACAAAAAGATGAAAAAGAAAAAATCTGTCCGGAAGAAAACGCTCCTGTCGTCGTGAAAGATAAATCTAAACTGAACCGGAATAGATAGCAGTTTTGTAAATAAATTGAACATGTCACGGCGCTTTGCGAGAAATAACATCTATTTCCTAGGAATCCATTTATTGAACGACAAATGTGAGAAAAAAAAGAATATCTCACGACCGACGCGACACTTCTATATACCACACTAATAAAGAAAGTTTGTATGTGTGTATGTATGTTTGTTACTCCTTCACTCCACAACAAGTTAACCAATTTGGCTGAAATTTGGAATGGAGATAACTGATACCTAGGATTAGCACATAGGCTATTACTTTATCTCGAAAAATTAAAAAAGTTCCCGCGAGAATTAAAAAATCTTCCACTTGGACGAAGTCGCGCGGGCATCGTCTAGTCTTATCTAAGCGCGGCATAAGAGGAGAAAAAAAGGGTGCTATATTAAAATCTATTTTCGGAATATCTCGTTTTTTAAAATTGCAAAGCTATGAATATGAAATGCTCTATTCATTCTCCTATGATTGGGTTCTTTTATAACTTTATAGTATCTACAACACGTATAACATGATAAGCTCTAAATCCCAGACTCGAAAATACTTAGCTTAAGTAAAGGTCAACCAATCAATACGACAAATCCTCCGGATTGAGAAAAAGATGTCACATGCATGATCCATTAGGGACTAACTACACTTAATCAGCTCCAATCGCGTGTTGTTGAATTTTGGTCACACATATTCAGCTCCACTGACTCAGACCCAGTAAATCATCTAGGACCAGTAGGGTTAGCATGGGGAGGAGATAAAAGTTTTACCCCCCGATTTTATCCACTGATAAGGGATAAAATTATCTTCTACCTAGCATAGGTAAGCATGGCGACAGGGGAAAGGAAAAGTATACTTATTCCTATAAGAATATCCACTGTGGATATTATTTCCACCGTTTTGCTCATGCTCGACAGGTGGATAAAACTGAGCGAGGAGATAAACATTTTATCCTTTCCCCGGGGATAAAATTTCTCCCGCCCATGCAGGTAGCTGATTCTGTAACCCAGTGCCTATCATCGACGATAGGCATTTTGTATCCATTGAAGGTTTGAAGAGAAACGTCATTTACTATTTCATAGTAAACCTTCAGTGGATGAAAAATATATGTCAGTGGCTTTCATTTTGTGATAGGCACTGAATTACAGAATCTGCCCCCAGAGCACTTGCTAAGGCGAATAAAACTAGCCCGAATTCGATGTGATTACGACGTTTTATTACACAATAAATTTTATATTATGTCATATTTTCAGTACTAAAAAAACTCTCAGAAGATGAGTTTACTCCTCTGAAAGATGTCAAAGTTATCTTTAAACATGCTGCAGTTCAAAAGTACTTTTTTTTATAATGAACTCGTATAGCAAAGAGTCATACTTGTATAAAAGGCTGCAATTCAATTCAAAACTCTTTTTTTTTATATTATTCTACACGCTTATGCTCCAGCAAGAAACTTCTATAACACAATGGGTCTGCCAACCGTTTCGCTTTAATCATCGTGCCCACCTCGCGAGCTTTAGAAATGCCAGGAGAAAAAAATATAGTCCTATAATTATTCTTTTGTAAAAACAGAAAACTCTGCTTTCACCATGTTTCACTTTAAAAATATCCACAGTGTTTAATAAATCGACTCCGAACTCCGAGTAAAGTGGTTCTAGTGATTCTCTATCGAGTGGAAGAAGTGGGGGAGGACTTTTAATTAAATATTGATTATCATGGATTTGTTATACTTTTTTATCAACCGACAGGCGTCCTTACCGGACATAGGTTTCCTGCATATACTTCCACATGTCTCGGTCTTGCGACACCTGTATCCAGCGACTCCCCGCGATTCGCCTGATGTCGTCGGTCCGCCTAGTGTGTCTGTCAACACTGCGCTTTTCAGTGCGCGGTCGACACTCCAGCACCTTGGTACTATCGATGCTTGGGACCCCAAAGACCATTAGTGTTTCGTATTATAGGTTAGTATAATTGGTATATCCATTGCCCGTTTAGCGACCCTGAGCCTTATTATGAGGCCAATAGTTAGCGACCATGTTTCGGATCCATTAATTTATTAATAGCAACACGAACTGTTCGAAGACTTAGTCTTCGGGAACTGAAGTGTTTTGGATGAGAAGACATTTCAAAGCTTCCCGAACGCTGCCCAGCCGAGTTGGATTTCTTATTCATGTTTTCGTAAAAACATTATTCTCTAACAAAATATCAATTTCTTTAGCGCCGAAAAATTTTATTTCGTGAACCAAATTATTGGTACTTTCAAAGAAAAATGTGTCTACCGAGTGCCGATAAAAGAAATAAAATATAGATTCGTGAGTGCAATTGACAGTAAATGATACGAATAACATCTATTATGGTTCTAGACAGGAATGAAAAAATATGATGAATTGAAATCTATCGTCGTCTTATCGGGAGTTCGGGATCGAATGCTGGAGATTTCTATTATACCCACTTTTTTATTTTATTCGATGACAAGATAGTCCTTGACTGCGATCTCACCTGATGGTAAGTGACGCGATGTAGTCTAAGATGGTAGCGGGCTAACTTGAAAGGGATATGGGAGTGTAAATTCAAACCATACCCCTAATTGGTTTCTACGCGTCATCGTGCCGGAACGCTGAATCGCTTGGCGGCATGTCTTTGACAGTAGGGTGGTAACTAGCTACGGCCAAAGCCTCCCACCAGACAAACCTACTTATACCTACTTAGGACTAATATTATAAATCGATCGAGGTGATTTTTTGCATAGTTGATGATAAATATACTAATGTATACGAGTAGTTGGACAGTGAAAAAGTCCACATTTATTCCGAAAAAAAAAATATTCCCAAAAGAATTTTAAAAACCTAAATCCAAGCGGATGAAGTTGCGGACCAAAGTCAATAGTATAATTACTATTTACCTAGAAATATTTACGAGGTGTACCTACTGGGAAATCATACTGGGAAATTCAACCGAATTCATTCTAAAATCAAGTATTTTAGAACGAATTCGGTCGCAGTGTCAAAGTGTCAAGCTGTCAAGTGTCATATTTTCGAATCGATCCATTAACCGCGCCTCCGCAAGGTCTGCGCTCAGTTCCTGCCTTTTACACGTTTCACTTTATCTGAAATGTGCTACGTGTGTTCACATGACATTATACGTCGCTGCTACATAGAACGGTGCTTTTAGCAATATTCAGAGAAACCGCGTTGAAATTACCTAAGAACTTTAGCATACACGGACAAACTACGATTGCAACTTTCACGTGAGCTAAATTTTAAAATCCCTAGGAAACTCTTTTTTATTTTCCGAGATAAAAAGGCTAATGCCTATGTCATTCTTCAGATCCCCAACCAATCCATTCACGTTGATCGTAGCTCCATTACTGCTTCATTGATGGAAAAACCAACAAACCAATAAACAAACACACTTTTGAAATGATTTAAGTAAGAATAGTGCATATGGTAAAACAAAGGGTTCCAGTGGGTTCTTAAAACCTAACTCTATGTGAACGATGTCACAAAAGCTATGTCCTCGCAAACGGCGACTAATCTCACCGAAGGAAGAATAGCTACCTAGACTTGAAAACTGGAAAACGTAGAAGCATCGGACGCACTGAAAATAGCGTGAGCAGAGGTTACGTCAGCACGCACATCCGCAAACTTCATCAGCATTTCTTCAATGATGCTGTGGAATCTGCGCTGCGGATGGCATACACATTATCTTTTTGAAAAAAAAAGAAACAAATTACGTGCACCCTGTATGTATACGTTCTACTAGTGTCTTGATGGGCTAATATGACCAGGCTCTTAAAACACTAGCAAAATTACGGCCAACTTGCGAATTAGCCAATTATAATTGTTACCGCTTGCTTAAACCGCTAGTATAGTAATAATTATTATTACACTAGCGCGAGCGATAGACATTAATATTTTGTATGTAGGTACATATACAAGTTATTTCACGGTGTTTGATTTCCAATGGCATTCGGAACAATAGGTAAGTTTTAACTTCTACAGATTTTAGTTAGAATATTACATGTTCGTGAGCATTGCCAACAATGGCTTCAAATATCGAACTTTTCTTATTATTCGTCGTAAGTGATTTGTTGTCATTATTATTTTCTACGTAAAATGAGCGTGCGGGTACATTATTGCTAGTAGGTATACGTCTAGCTTGGTGCGAGTAGGCCTAATATTTATTGGGTTATTTTAAAGTGTTTGAAGACACGGTAATATGAAGATTTTACTTTGTTCTTTTACTTGAGGCTTTAATTGAAGGGTAACTCACAAAATAACTTCATTGCAACAAAGTGTGATAAAAATAAAATCTTATTATTGATAAAGTTATTAAAAACACGGACGCGATGGGTCTCGGACGTCTATCAAAATTGACAAAATCGTTAGACCGTGCCCGGGGGCGGGTACATTTCGGTGTACCGACTTCCATTATTAATAAATTTCCTTAAAGTAAGTAGATAAGAAACTCGGCTGAGAAGCACTATTGGGAAAGTTTCAAAATGTCGTCTCGTGACAAGATCAAAGTTCACAAATAGTACGTGATGCCCACTTGTTGCCCATGATGATTTTTGGATCCAAAATGATTCAAGCGATTTAGCTTTCCGGTACGATGGCCTGTAGAAACCGATTAGAATTTACACTCCTATACCCCTTCCAAGTTAGCCCACTACCATCTTAAACTACATCGTCTCTTACCATCAGGTGAGATCGCAGTTAAGGGCTATCTTGTCACCGAATAAAAAAAATATATAATCGCCAATGATAGGCAGTGAAATTTTTGTCACATCCTCCCACTACATCTAATGAGTTGCACGGAATAGCGTCACGGTTTTGTGTTGTCTGTCTGGATACCGATGTGACGTATAGAAGTTCCTACTAATAACCTCTACGATGGACATCTAATTGGTTGACGCCGAGAGTACAATAAATGCAAAAAATTCAAAACTTTTTATTTCAAATAGAGAAAGATTATTCGTACTGAGGAATTACTACTTCTTAGTTTAAAAGATATTTAAGTTTAGGTTTATGTAAAATTGCTCATTAGCCAAATCATTAGGCTAGATTTAAATTTTAGTGGGTGTTGTGTATACTCATACTAACGAAAAAAAAAAATGAAGGCCAATTTGTGTCTCTTTTGACAAGTCGAGAATCTACCACCGGTTCGGAATACTGATATTTTTTTAGTATCATCACTTACGTCTAATGATGAAAATCGTTAACCCAAATTATATATTACCTTTTGATTCATTTATTAACAGTGACGAACTCAATGACATAAGTAGGTAATAGAAATTGGGAATAGAATAAATAGATCAAAGAACATTTAAGTGATTGGTAATATACTGAACTACAGTCAACTGACTTATTTTTATTTTTTGCCTGGAGTGACATAGGCTTTTACTTTTTATAACGAAAAAACAACGGGTTTCCGCGGTATTTTTATTAAACTATTAAAAAATAGAAAAAAAACAATAAATGTTGATGGAAAAAAATTCAAATTCCACCCTCGCATTTTTTCATAAAGCAATAACCATTTGACTTCTGCATTGCAATTGAAATAGATAAACGAGTTACCTCAGTGGCGCCCTAAATTGAGCACATTAGAGTAAATTGGAATAATTTAATTGGAAGTGAATCGTTTCAGGGTATATTCCAGTGTAATGGCGTCAGCTGGCGGCGACAACTCGAACATATCGCTGTAAGATGTACTTCTACCTAACTTATTATTAAATCTTCACATTCAAATTGATTCTTAACCCCCGACGCAAAAACGATGGGGTTATGATGGATGTTACAAGTTTGTCGTGTCTGTGTGTGTGTGTGTTTGTGTCTTTCTGTCTTCGGCATCGTAACAGCCGAAGGGATGAACCGATTTTGATTTTTTCTTTTGTTTGAAATGCGAATTGGTCGGGAGTGTTCTTAGCTATTTTTGATAAAAAAATGGATCCAAGATGGCCGCCGCCACAAAATGGCGGATTACATATTTTTATTTCAACGACTGACTAGCGATCAGGATGTTGTAACCTGTCGGGGTTGTTTATTATTAATTTACACTTGTCATACTGTTAACTTTGACATCCTTACTAATGTTAAAAAAGCGAATGTGTGTTGTAGGTATAGTTGAGGACTTGAAGAGTGACCTAGATTACCTTTCATACCCTAAAACTATGACCTTCTTTTAAAACCTAACTCCATGCGGATGAAGTCCTCTATAATATAATAATATAATTTTTATTCACAGAATACAGGACTTGAGAATGAAGGCATATTCGATCCCTCACCTTCAGTAAGTATTTATGCAGATGATGGTCAAAAACATGCTTTTACATGCTAACCTTACGCTTAGAGGATACAAAATACCATTAATAAGGAAAAGTTTAAGAGTGTGAGAGAGATCTACGAAAATCAATGCAGTTTATGTCACCATTTTTGGTTTAGTCATTCATTTCCTCTTTTCTTCTCCTTTCATTCTAATTCTGATAATGATAACTTTATCACATCATTGCTTTAGAACTTTTCAATAAATATGTCTGTTTAGGTAATATAAATAGGTACAAAAAATATGTTTAGGTCCTTTCAAAAGTCGATAAATAAGCCAATATACCTTCCTTGACATGGAGTTAAATCTGATTAAATCCCGAGAGAGTAAACTTTGGGAAAAGTTTCGGCGTTTCATAATTTAGTAATTAAATTAAAGACTGCGAAGGAGTTTTATTAGGTTGTAATAAATAGCTAAATGTTTACAGCTATGTTCGGAGTATCCATGCGAGATTAAATTAGAAATATGGAGATATCTAGGAGAACCAAAGTCACCGACATAGCTCAACGAGTTGCGAAGTTGATGTGGAACTGAGCAGAGCACATAGTTCGAAGAACTGATGGGAGTCCAAAGGTGCTGGAGTGGTGACCTTGCACCGGAAAGCACAGTATTGGTAGAACTGTCGCTAGGTGGCTCGTCTACATCAGACGAGTTGCAGGAAGCCACTGTATGCAGACCGAAGCCTATGGAATTCCGTGCAAGAGATTTTTGTCTATCAATGATTGATTGAAGAAGAAGGAGAAATATTTTCACGTTTTTCAGAGAAGATTCTACCAATTCGATCCTCGAGAGTTATCCTCCATTATTGGCGTGCCATCGAGAGCCAGTCACTTGCCAGAAGCAGAATCAATTCAACCAGGTCACACGTTGCTACGACCATCGCTGGGCATGCTAAAATCTGCACTCAAATTTCCACACAGAGAGTTAGAAGACGGTTCTGGTGTTTACGGAAGTGTGGATAATTTAGGGTTAAAGTGAGTGAAACATCATTCATTCATTCACTTAATCATCTCAACTACAGCTCACTATTGGGTAAGAAACGTTTATGCTATAGTCCAGCAGAATGGCTAAGTGAGGATCAACAAACTTCACATACTTTTGAGAGCATTATAGTACTCGTACAACATGCAGGTTTCCTCACGATATTTTTCTTCACCGTTGAAAGCAAGTAATATTTAATTGCTTAAACCTACTTAACTCTGAGAAGTCAGAAGTGCGTGCCCAGGATCAAACCCATGACTCTACAAATAAGAGATCGCAATACTTACCACTAGTCTATCACCGCTTCGAGCTATGCGAATCGATAAACTAATGCTAACTCTGGTCCTCTCATGGATCTCTTCATTTACAAGGATCATCCCAGCAGATCACTCTTTATTGCTCTCTGAAAGTCCCTGGGTCTTTGTTACAACGCTATTTAGTTTATTTTTAACTTAAATTAAAAAGCTCTTAACTACCCATGGGACAGTATAATCAAGCACCAAACCCGGTTAGTCTGCTTTAGATTAACATCACTGATTGACGTCTATTTGAATGGTTACTAATTCATACAATTAACGGATATTATCATACCGTATTGCAGATATGACTCCCGTAATGAGCGACTAATGTATTCAGGCTTCAGAAGGTTCCCTTCGGATTACATTATGGTGAGGCGAATTAATATTACCATCGGGTATTACTTACTGCGTTCTTCCATTTTCTGACTTGAGAAAAGTGAATATATTATATGCAGGTGTCACAGTAAATAGTCAATATATAAAATAATAAAAACCTTCGTTTGTATGGCAACTGATAGGTACCTACAGACTCCTCTTAATAATTCAAATAAATCATTTTTATTTATTTATTTATTTATTTCTTTCCAAATTTACAATATTCACAATATAATTTTGAACAATGCATCATTTGAAAACCCCGTTAGGGCACAGCAACGCAACATGCAGTAGGTAACTACATTAATTATTATTAATAACATAAATTATAACATAAAATATAATAAGTAGTACATATATCAATTATTCTATTTGATGAGTACACTGCGGATGGCCACGCATGTTTTTTTTTTTTACATATTTTCATTTAAGTATTCTTTAGTAGTATAATAGCATTTATTTATTAAGTAGTTTTTTAATCTGCGATAAAAAATATTATTATTTTCAATTTTCTTAATATCTTCTGGTAGGTTCTAGAATGAGGGCTTTTTGAAAACACTAGACGATGCCCGCGACTTCGTCTGCGTGGATCAAGGCTTTTCAATTCCCATGGGAACTCTGTAATTTTCCGGGATAAAATGTAGCCTATGTTTTAATCCTGGGTATGAGCTATCTCCATTCCAAATTTCAGACAAATCGGTTCATTCGTTGTGGCGTGAAGGAGTAACAAACATACACACACACATACAAACTTTCGCCTTTATAATATTAGTGTGATTAGTGTGATGTGATGTGATGTGATGTGATAGTGTGATTACTAAGTTAGTTTTTGGTGCTATCAAACGGATTTTCTTCTCATTGCGAGGGTTATGATTTGAGTCACAAGGCTATTTCAATAACAACATTTTGGATTTCTACCAGTTAATTACCAAGAAACAACGGTAGTATTCAAAGTTTCTCGCAGTTTAATAGGTGCGGTATCGACAGTTGTTAAAGATAGAAATAGAAGGTAATTTCCTCGACCGTGAACTTGAGTAATAATAGAACACTCGGACTGTTTTAACCATAATTAGTTGTTTTTGTATATTTTTGTTTTCACGAACGTAGACGCTATAGAAAGCGTCTAATTAAGCTACATTAATCTTAAGTCAAATCCGGAAGCGGTCTTAATTAATTAAGGCCTTGATGATTAGAATTCAATCCACCGACATTTTTTTTTTTTTTTTTAATTAACTTTTAATTTTAGTCAAATATTATTGTAAGTTACGGGCGCTTTACTTGTGGTTACGTCGTGTACTCGCTCACACTACAGATACGACACGCACACAACCATGAACCACGCGCCCTCGTGAGTTGAAAGAACTTATACGTTGGTTATATACTCAAAAACTTATATTAATATCTATTAGTAATTTTGTTTGCTCAAATATGCAGTACCTATACAAGTCAAAAGACTTAGAGCTACACCTCTAAGTCAAAAGACTTAGAGGTGTAGAGAAGCCGTAACTTGTAAATTTTTTATGTGGATAGAAATAAATACTTAAAAATAGCGATTCTACATTCTTTTAAGTGCAGATTTCACCAAGCAACTTCGTGAGTCGCTTATGTTATAAAAAAATGAATGAATGAAAACCTAATAATTATCATTCCAGGTTATACCCTCATCATCGCCAGACAAATACGAAAAGCCTCGGTATTTCTTTTATTATTGGATTATCCAAATGGATTCATTAATTTCCTATAAGTAATGTTATAAAAATTTTAAGGTTCAAACTGGAGCCTGCAGTTCTGAATTTGGTGAGTATGTAGATAGAAGTGTTATTTTTTAATGTATGTATGTACTTATGTAACATTGCTAGATTTTACATGAACGAGAACAATAATGACAGTTGCTTATGTCGGTCATAACATAACATAATAACATAGTTATTACTTATAGTTCTTTCATTTCACGAGGGCTCGTGGTTGATGGTTGTGTGTGTGTCGTAAGTGTGAGCGAGAGCTTGCTCGTGCCTGACCGCTCCCACCTAGGCTCCTACAGGCACGAACAATTGCGCAACACACAACAAAGTAAAGCGCCCGTAACTTATTGAGATAAACGTACTATAGCTGTGTTGAAATTACCTTTTAAAAAATCGTAGAAAATGTTGTAACGACTTTCTTGTTTGTTGGTTTAATTGTTTTTCACATGTAAAAAAAACTTGATGAGATCGGTTCACATGGTTACTAACAGACACACAGACAAAAACATTCGCGTGTATCTCTTGTTTGTATCAGTATAAAATGCAGGTCGATAAGCATTCTACAGTAATTTTGTCACCCCCAGGACAGACAGGCGACGGCAAAAAATGAAATCCTAAAAATATTAAAGAAGTCGAACATCCCCACGCTCAAAGGGTAAAACTTAATTATGATTCACTTTGGACGCTATTTTCTTTTGAAATTCCTTCATTAGTCCGAGGAATAGCTGGTAAATAAGATAAGGGTCTTTATTTTCAGCGTCAAAGTGTTCCTTGCTCCCGAAAATGGAAATTATTTAGTAAGTTTTCATTTTAACTTGCTTTTTCCCGGGACTTAATCATCGAAGAGTTAAGTTTCTTAAGAATCCCGCGGGAGCTTGATCCCGTTGTTTTTTAAGAAATTAAAAGTTTAGTATGTTACTTTCTAGGTTACACGGTATCTATTTAGATCGATTATGCTATCCACGGTATACGTGAAAAGCAAAGAGCGGTCGATCCATAGTTAAGATTTCTTCTATCTCGTTAGTCTGCTCTAGACTGGGTGGCCAACTTGATTAGAGCTAAGATCTACTATTTACTAACAAAACCCTGTGAGATCTACCAATTTCATACTCTTTAATAAATCAAGAGTGAATAGGCATCTTCTAGGCAAGCGCGCACCATCTTAGGCTGCATCTTCACTTACCATCAGGTGAGATCGCAGTCAAGCGCTGGTCTACATATTTAAAAAAAAAAAGTTAGTTACTCATATAGTTCGTAAACCAAATTATACAAAATTACGCAGAAGCTCATCAACGTCGACTTCGTCATCATGTGTATCTGGAGGCTGCGAAGCTTCTCGATAACACGAACATTAAAAGGAGACTTAAAAGAACAAAACCGTTCTCCAGAACCGTTCTAGCTCCGACTCGACTAATAGCCGCGATCGACCGTGGCCACCCGTGGCATAATTTTATCACGCCGCAACGTCTGAACAGATTTGGCTGGATTTTGGCACAGAGGTAGATTGTAGCCTGGTTATAGCCTGGTTGGTATGCACAAGTAGTTAATAACTAGTTACTAGTTATTAACTACTTGTTCATAATATTAGTGTGAGCATTGCACCTGAGCATCTTTCGCTAGATTTGCAAAATCATGCCACGATCGACTCAACTCAAAAAAATAAAATATTAAAATACTTGTATACTAGTGTTTCCTAAAACAATGGCTTCTATTATTTATAATATTGCATTTTACAGGAAAATTTGGGCATATCTTCGGGAAAAGATTCTTCTTATTATTTGTAAGTTAACTGAAATAAAAATTAGCTTTTACCCACGCCGCGTGTATCTAATTGGAAAGTAACCTATGTCACTCTTTTTTTATATGACAAGATATTGGAAAGTGAAGTGACGATGCAGTCTAGGATCTTGTCATTGAATAAAAAAACAATTAAACGTTCTAAAGGAGTGAAGAGTGGTGAAAAGTTTTTTTTTTATATGAATAGCGGACAAACGAGGGTCACCTGATGTAAAGTGATTACCGCCGCCCATGAACACTGTTGAAGGAAGATGCTTCCACAATTTGGTAGTCCGTGGAAAAAATAATCTGGAGCAACGGATGGTCGAAGTGCTCCAGGCATCCAGGTGGTGAGGGTGAAATTGCGTTCGGTGGCGTGCGGTGCGGTTGTAGAACATAGAGGGCGGAATAAGATCAAATAGCTCTTCAGGACACCGTTATATAACCGATAGAGGACGCAAAGAGAGTTTACGTTTTCGCCTCTCCGTAACGTTAAATTATATATCCACTTTAACTTGTGGCAAAGCTCCGAGCAATGAAATAAATATTTACATACACCTAAACATTACAGCGCACTCAGCTAAATATTGAAGTCTTATTTGGTTTTATAACTTTTATTTTCACTTACAGAAATGAGAATATACCACATGTAAGTTTTTAAAGCTACTCTGAGTTCTTATATAATGTATTACACTATAACTGCAACTCTTCCTCCGAGAGGAGACCTGAGCTCAGAAGTAAGCCGTTGATGAGTTGCTGATGACAATTATGCTATAAACCAATTATACAACGTTTTATAAGAATTAAGACAACAGCGCCATCCATAACTTAGTTAAACTATATTAATATTCTTTAAAATATAGGGGTATATTTTTCTAAAGAATATTATTAGCCATGCTGAACTTGACCCCCTGCGCGCTTAATATTCCCTTGTACCCTTCAAATAAGCATACCTATGACTACCTCCCTGGCGCAGTGGTGAGCGCTGACTTATAGCTGGAAGGTCTCGGGTTCGATTCCTGGCGGGGCAATTTGGAATTTACAATTTCTAAATTGTCTCTGGCCTGGTGGGAGGCTTTGTCCGTGGCTATTTAACACCCTACCATCAAAGACGTGACGCCAAGCGATTTAGCGTTCCGGCACGATGGCGTGTAGAAACCGATTAGGGGTATTAATACACTGCCATACCCCTTCCAAGTTAGTCCGCTACCATAATCGACTACATCGTCACTTACCATCAGGTGAGATCGCAGTCAAGGACTATCTTGTCATCGAGTAAAAAAAACCTGTGAAAAGGAGTGGGAATTAAACCGCCGATCTTTCAGTCCGCACCTTTAACCATTGAGCTATTGAGGCTATTATTAGCCAAGGGGATTTTTTTGCGAAATCTCGCCCGAGATTGCCGAGATGGCAGAAAAGTTATTTAGATAAGCGTAATTTAGATTTGACTCAGACCAATTGGAAACGAGAAAAAGTCGGTAGTTAAGATGCCGTAAACTTCTCCCCTCCAATTTTATTTACAAAAAAATGTAATAGAATGATTTGGAGATAAGGTTCTTTCATTGATGACAATTTTTTATCAAGGTATAAAAATAATAGACGAAATAATGGAAAATTAACGAATATCAAATTTTGATTTGTTAAGGATTTATTTGCAATATAGGAATTATTTGGTTTTCCCCCTTATAATAAATAATAATCTGCCCAAATAATATCGTCTATAATAACACATGAATTTCATATTTTGAATCAGTCCTACATCTACTTGCTTTCGTGATAGAGGCTGGCTACATTCATAATAATAATATCATCATACAATAAATAATTTAGATTTTTTTAGTCTTACGTTTTTATGAAGTTAAAAAAATTGGCCTGCTGCAAAGGTTCTTTCAATTTCATAAGATTTCAATATCATGAAATTGTTCAAAGATTAAATTTTTGGTCAACCAGAATTATCCATTCCCCAAATTAAGAATAGTTTCATTTGTTGTAAAACGTACCTTTTTAAAGGTAGAGTAAGCAACCATGCCACATTCCCCAAATTAAGAATAGTTTCATTTGTTTGTAAAAAGTAGCCTTTTAAAGGCTACTTTTTACAAACAAATAAGCAAACATGCCAAAAACAAGTAACGTAAAGTACAACAAGTAAAGTAGCTAGTAGGAAAAATAGGCAGCTGAAATTAAAACAAACAAATGCATCGAACTAATACTTTGTTTACAAAACCAGTAGCGGACGGAAAGTAATGTTTACTTTTTTATCCACAGCAAGTTTCCTATAATGAAAACGAAGGGACGTTACGAAAAAACCAAAAAGTTCCGGCAAAACGAGACCAACAATCTGAAAAGACTATCGAATCAAAATCTGTGGAAGAAACTCACACAAATCCAGAAGACCACTCAGAGAAGAAGAAAAACAAAAAGGATTGGCTTAATTCTATGGTAGCTCTTCTTATCTGTATCGATAGAGATAATATTTTTTAATTCATAATTATTTTCATAATGTACGCAAAGATCTTTGCGTGCATTATGCAAAAGTAACTGAAGTTGGGACGAAACTTTTAAGGTTGTTTTATATTGTTTTTCTCGTTTTAATCATCTTAAGCCGTCACGAGTCTCCGCTGAAGTAAAAAGATTTAAAGCAACCATTTACTTATTATGTCGAAGAAACAAAGTAATATCCTCATCATACAGATGTCTGACATTCTCATCATCAATTTCATCATCTCTAATTATTATTTTAGACCATTTTTCCCAGTATGAAGCTACTCCTGAGAAGGTTTCAATCCATCGCCGATTGCAGAGGTCTTGTAGTGAACGCAGTCCGTTGTAGGTACTAGCTCGACTAATGAGTGCGTATTCAAGGCGTACATAATACTATAGTTCCACATAATAAAACATATGTTTTATTGGAACCCTACAGGTTTCCTTTCGAATCTGAAGGGCCATCGTCCACTACGCTGGCCAAATGTGAATTGGCAGACTTCACAACATTGTAAACACAGTCAGGCATGCAGATTTCCTTTCTAATTATTTTCCTTCACCGTTAATGCAAGTGATATTCAATATTAATATGAATGATGCCCATGTATGACCTAATATTAAAAGTTCAATTCCAGGACTTATTCGACCACATACGGATAATGCAAGACGCTCCAGAGATAAACGAACTTGTACCGTCGTTCGATGACGCGAACATAAGGAAGTGGTGGTTTTATAATGGGGTAAATGCGTCCTATCTACCTACTATTTTTGGGAAATCTCAGATCTTGAATCCACTGATGCCTTAATAGCACTAAGACTGAAATCTATAGCCTGCACTTTCACTCAACTCAGACTCAAGACAGAGTTAAAACGAGACAGATTTATGTCATAGTATTTTTGTCTCGTTTTAACCTCTATCTTGAGTCTGAGCTGAGTCAGAGCACACTCTATAGATTTTAGTATAAGCTTGCACGGCTGGAACCATGTATCGGAACGCAGTTGTATTGTTTAGTATATGCCAGGCGAAGCTAAGTAGGTATCCAGCAGCCACGTTGAATGAAGAACTCAATTCCACTGCTTTATTTTTAGAAATCTTTCTGTTTGTTATAGCTTTCGATATAGTTGGCAAGCTACTCGTATATCCAGATACCTAGCTGATTTAAAAATTTCATAATGTTTTAAAGCTCCCATTTTTTCCACAGGATGATTATCAACCATTTTCAAGAGAACGACGTAGATAAATCTCAGATAACAATGATAAATTCTGTAATTTATGGCCTAAATAAAGCATGTTTGCTGTAACTTGCCTTTTAATACCACAACAACCTGACCTCAAATATTTTACAAATAAAAAATAAAGCCCCAATAAAATTTTATAACATTTATTCTGAAACGATGAACGATGCTGAAAAACCCTTAGAAAAGGACATTTATTTTAATAGTGATTTTAGAACTATAGCGCCATCTATGTTGAGGTTAAAGAGTTACGGTAAAATTACTTATTCACGCCATCTGTTTTGTACCGACATAACTACGTAAGCAAATAATAGGTAACTATTAGATATAAAATACGATTGCCCTTGAACCAAAAGTTACAGCATGATATAAGCAATTTTTAATAGATGGTGCTGCTAGTTTCAAAAAATTGGATAAGAATAAAACTTTTAAGCAAAAATAGTACGCCGAGTAATAATTGTCGATATTACGATTCTACATGATGATAATCTGGTGAAGGCGGAAAAAGAAAAATTAACAAAATATTTAGACCTTGCCCACGTGTAAATAAAATAAATGAGAGATTAATATTATGATGAATGGGGAGTATCATTCTCAAACGTTGTGAATGGATAATTATCTCACCTTTATTTTGAAATATCTTTTGATGAGACATTATTTATTTTTAGAAAAGTCATGTCGACCGAAAATACCGGTAGGCTACAATTTTATCAAAGACTAGCTGTCACCCGCGTTTTTGTTTGCGTAGAATTGCTAATTTCCCGTGAGATTAAGAAGGAAAAATTCTTTCTTAACTAATGTTAAAATATAATTTAATTTTTTAATTAAAATTCTGTCTTAATCTTAACTTAATTTCAAGTTTGTAGACTTAATAGTAAAAAAATTCAGCAAAAACTGTTATTCCACCCTTAAAAGGTACCTAAAAAACTTTTGATATACTTACATGTTTTTTATTTATTATTATTAATCTAAATGCGAATTGTGTCTCAAACTCCAAAAACATGGAACTTTCATAATATAAACTTCCAACCTCTATTTTAGGGGTAGAATTTCCAAATATGCTTTCTTAGCTGACATCTCCTAACTATTAACTACCTTCTTACTAAATTATAGCTTTATACGTACAATAGTTTTTGAGACTTCGTGTTTAAATAAATAAATTGTCTCTGGTCTGGTCTGGTCTGGGAGGCTTTGGCCGTGGCTAGTTACCACCCTACCGTCAAAGACGTGCCGCCAAGCGATTTAGCGTTTCGACACGATGGCGTGTAGAAACCGATTAGGGTTATGGGTTGTATTTACACTGCTATACCCCTTCCAAGTTAGCCCGCTACCATCTTAGACTGCATCGTCACTTACCATCAGGTAAGATCGCAGTCAAGGGCTATCTTGTCATCGAATTAAAAAAAAAAATTTAATCAGTCAGTGACCTTTCGCTTTTCTAGATATTTTATTATCATAATGTTAAATCAAATTGATTTATTTTACTTAAAAAGTCATTAATCGCGCCATCATACTTGATAAGAAAACCTACTTACACACTTATAATAAAAGCTTCACTCATCCATTTCTCGAAAAACTGAAAAGAACAGCTGTTCGCATTATTTTTAACAAGTCAAGACTGAAATAAAGATAATAAGATAATAAACTACCTACTTAGATATTACTATGTGTTGTCTAGTTGTCAGTATTATAGTCGTAAACAAAAATAATACCTAAACTGTTCAAGTCTCTCTTGAACGGTTTTATTATTCTGTATTCTGTACATCGATGATTCTGAATCTTTAAAAAATTATATACTCAGCTGTTGCATTACATATTTGTAAAGCTAATAGCTTTACAAATATGTAAGTCTAACTGATCCAAAATTAACATTTTTACCTGTTTGGTACCTAAGGAAATAATTACAATCATTCCTATTTTTAACCCCCGACAAAAAAGAAGGGTGTTATGAATTTGACGTGTGTATTTGTGTATTTGTTTGTTCCCTCGTAGCTTCCTAACAAATGGACTAATTTTGATGCGGGTTTTTTTGTTTGAAACCTAACGTAATCGAGATGGATCTTAGGTATAATTTATGAAGATCTATTCAGGCGTTTGAAGATCACATTTCTTATTTGATTAAAGGGTCTTAATCCAATCTTAGTTCAATACATGGTACATTTGAGCTGATGCTACAGCACCATGTTGTCTCTGGGATCTCAACTCCTCATGAACTTACAGCGGATATAGCGTGTGTGGACTCATTAGAATCGACTCAATGAGTAGGTGTTAGATAGATGATGATCGAGGACGGAAGAGGAGGATCTAAGATGGACCAGCAAACTGGATAACAAGATGTTGGGTATATATCATAAATTGTCCAGCCAAAGATTCACGTCAGGGATGTTTTAAATTCTTAATTTTAAAATTCATAATATAAGTACGTAGGTATTGTATATGCAATTAAAACTATTTACTTCTTCTTTGTAAAACTCTTGGCAGAGAGTTGCCTATTCGCTCTTGAAGGCAAGAGTGAATAGGCATCTTCTAGGCAAGCGCGCTCTAACCTAGACCTCATCAGTGCTATCTAGCATTGATTGTCGTCAAGCGCAAGCCTATTTCGGATTTTAAAAAAAGATGTAATTTGCCTCACGAGCATTCGCCACTCCTCCCTACTGGTCGATATCCTGATAGCCTCGTGCAATGGACCACCCGCAGCAGACTTTATTTGGTCGGTCCATCGCTTGGGCGACCTTCCTCACCCTCTGGTGCCCTGGTATGTAACTTGCACGACAAGGCGCTCGATGGACTCATTCCCACGTCGGAAAACTATTTACTACTATAGTATAGCTACCCTAATTTACAGAGTACAAGTTAAATAGGTATTTGTACCTAATTTACTTATTTGTTTTTTTATTTCAATGTCAACCAAAATTAAGTAGGAAGACTTGAATAAATTGGCGTTTACTTATACCTACCAAAAATTAGCTAAGTATCTAATTTTAGAATGACTTTAAAAGGTCAAGCGTTCTTTATATCTACCTACAGAACGAAGCGGTTTCATGCTGAGTTTATAGAACGTGCTCTGACTCAGCTCAGACTCAAGATAGAGTTAAAATGATACAGATTTATGTCAGAGCATATTTGTGTCCCGTTTTAACCTCTATCTTGTCAGAGTCAGAACTCAGCTCAGACTCAGCACGCTCTATAGATCTCAGCATCAGAGTCTATTTGGGTAATTTACACTTGTTTGTTTGTCTATCTATCAGAGGCTCAAACTCCAGTTGGCACTCTTTGGGTACGGAACCCTATACATGAGTTGAATCTTCTATCGTCAGAAAGGACTTGCCTTTACGCAGATTTAGTACTGAATATAATATTCTGCCACTTTCTGCGGGAGGTGAGGTAATCACGTACAGCACACATTTACTCACTTCCGCACACTCTTGTAAATACTTAATGTCTCTATGAACGCATACTAACTCAAAAGCGTCACACTTACGTAGCTGAATGTAAAGCTGAACCGTACGTTTGTACATGTACTGCGGCAGAGGGGAATGCGTGCGCTTGCCAAGTCCTGGCTAAATGGTCGAAGTCTATCATAGTCAAAACATTCTTGCACTGTAAAGGCAAGTTGCCATTCAAGACTGCTTATGGTGTAAACAGCTCATACTGTTATTGCCTACTAGCTAATGCCCGCGGCTTCGCTGGTGTGGATTTAGGTTTTAAAATCCCGCGGGAACTCTTTGCTTTTCCGGGATAAAAGTAGCATGTCACTCTCCAGGTCCTCAACTATACCCATGCAAAAAATCACGGCGATCCGTAGCTCTGTTGCAGCTTGGTTGCAGCGTTATTGAAGAACAAACCAACAAACTAATAAACAAACAAACATACTTCCGCATTTATAATATTAGTAAGGATGCAAGACTTGTACGTCGCAAAAAGAGGTTTTCATAGAGTCTAACGGACCTTTGGTATGTTGGTTGGTGGATTGAGTTTGGTTGAGCTGAAAAACCAAAAGATCAATGTTTCAATCTTCAGGAACTTCAGCTATTGTATTATGTCGTGCCCATATTTCGTAACACAAGTTTTACGTTTATTTAGAGAAGGGTGAACGGGTGCCACCAACGGGAATGGGTCTGCTTTGTCTTCCCATGTGTTGGATTATATGTATTGCATTTTTGAAGCTTCACTGTGGAAGCACTGTATACATAGCTTAGTTTGGTTACTTATTGTAAAATTATTTTATTTTTTGAAAAGAGCAACTGCTGAGTTTATTGCCGGTTCTTCTCAGCAGAATCTGCATTCCGAACCGGTGGTCGATTTATGACGTGTCATAAGTGCTACAAGGTAGCCTACATGAAATAAATAAATTTTGAATTTGAATTTGAAAAAAACGGAATTTTAAGCGTCAGTACATAAGAAGAGTTTCTCGAATGCAAGCGGCAAGAAATAGTTTGCGATTATTATCCTTGAAAAATATTCCTATTCTTATGATAAGAAAGATACCGATTCAGATTGTTCTAATGGATTGCAAATGTAGTCAAGATAGCTATACAAGTGTTTACTACACTAGTGCCGACACGACTACATGATTCGTTTGTGATATTAAAATAATCTCACTTCTCAAAAAAGACTAAATAATGTCAATTCAGACGGACTACATCTGAAAGCTGACTACAAAATTGCAGTTTGGATGCAGTTGACAAAACTGCAATAAATAGTAATACTATAAATAGTAATAGTAATACTGCAATAAGTTATGAACCATACATGACTATTTTAAGCCTTTTTATTTTATTGTAACGTTGATTATTTTTTAAATATCATATCACCTTTAATTATTGTACTTACTTAAATATTTTAAATATTATGTGAGTGTTTATTTTAGTTATTGGACATTATCCGTTCTAATTAAATTAAAATAAATAAATGCTCAATCTGCGTCGTATCTGATGACTGACTCGACAATCCTATGTGGATTGTTGTACAGTGGACTGTAACGTGTCAACTGCAATGGAATTGCTGCATGTAAACAGCAATCTTGCAGTCAGCTTGAAAAAAAAAAAAACATGCGTGGCCATCCGCAGTGTACTCATCAAATAGAATAATTGATATATGTACTACTTATAATTTATTAATTTAATTTATAATAATTAATGTAGTTACCTACTGCATGTTGCGTTGCTGTGCCCTAACGGGGTTTTCAAATGATGCATTGTTCAAAATTATATTGTGAATATTGTGGAAAGCAATAAATAAATAAATACTAAATACTAAATGCAAACGCGGCCCGTCTATATAGACTCTTTATGTAAGAGACCACCACGATGAGTTTTTCCTCAAAAAAGTAGTATAAAAGGAAAATGATTAAACTGTTCATACCATCTTTGATTTTCATAATGGTGACAGTGACTCTTGTAGCTCTTGCTTTATATATTGTGATCGGAACGTAAGTAAACTTAATTATTAATTTAAATTGTTAAGTAACATTTTAAGTACTTAGGTAAGTGCGTAGCTTACTCACATTTCTGTCACAAAGACATGAACAAGGCCCTAATTACCAATGATTAAGAGTTTTTTTGAGTACTATCTGCGCTTAAAATGGTCTAGGTGTACTAGTTTTTGCCCGCGGTTGCGCTGACGATAAGTTCAATTTTTTCAAACCCCTATTTTCCCCCTTAGGGGTTGAATTTTGAAAAATCATTTCTTAGTGGTTAGTCATATTAGATACTTACATATTTGTATGGTTTTCAGTCCGTTCCGACCAGTTATTTGAGCTGTGTATTCATTGATCAGTCAATCAATCAAATAGGCACTTTTTCTTTTATATATGTATTTAAATATTTTCTGCGTTTTCTTTGTCAACCGATAGATGCCCACTGAATACATATCTCTTGCATGGGCTTCCACTGGACTCAATTTTGCGCCGCTGGTAACCAGTGACTCCCTACGACTCATTCGGTACGAGGTCACTACTCCAGCACCATCAGCTTTTCGAACTTTATCTCCTACAAATCTCCTCATTTGTAATTTTTTTTTTTTTTTTTTATTCTATGATAAGATAGCCCTTGACTGCGATCTCACCTGATGGTAAGTGACGATGCAGTCTAAGATGGTAGCGGGCTAACTTGGAAGGGGTATAGCAGTGTAAATTCAACCCATATACCCCCTAATCGGTTTCTACACGCCATCGTGCCGGAATGCTAAATCGCTTGGCGGCACGTTTTTGACGGTAGGGTGGTAACTAGCCGCGGCCAAAGCCTCCCACCAGACAAAATTTGAATTTGACAGAATTTGATCTTGCACAGATACTTTACATCGACGAAGAGATTAAAATGTTCAATTTACACCACTAGATATTTTCAGTTAATTGAAACATGCAAAAAAAATTCGTGTTCAGTACATAAAGTTAGAATTTTATGGATTGAATTTTATGTTCATTTAAGTTAACGATTCAGTCATTCATTTTATAAAGACAGCGATTGTAATGATATTCTGAATACAGTTTTCGCAAAATAGTATCATTGATAGTAGACGGCTTGGCAGATATTTTCTGCCATACGAACACAAATTGGAACATTCTTTTGCTAATGCAAACAATACAGTACCATCTGTACCAATATTGAAGTTCTTGAGTATGTGAACCAGTCTTAAAATCTACCAATTATATATAACCTTGAACATTTTATTAGTCAATTTAAAAATTATTCTCTAGGCAAGCGCGCTCTAACCTAGACTTTATTGCCTTCCTTCATTGATTGTCATCAAGCGCAGATCAATAAAAACACTTTTTTCCATAGATGTGCTAAATGTATAGGAAAAGTTTTTTTTATCCTCCACTCTACTGCGCTACTGACCAAGCCTAAATCTATGCTTTTTCCATTTACAGAGTTGTCCCATACAGTATAAATGCGAAGCCAAAATTAATCATAGATCACGATGGGGGTGCCGATGATGCCATGGCAATATTCATGGCTTTATTGTACGAACAATATTATAGCGGGTGAGTGTGTGTTTATGTTTGTTACTCCTTTAAGCCACAACGAATAAACCGATTTGGCTGGGCACGCACAGTGATGGATTACAGCCTGGAATAATACATAGGCTGCTTTTTATCCCGGAAAATAAGAGAGTTCACAAGGGAATCAAAAACCTCAATCCACGCGAACGAAGTCGCGGGCATCAGCAAGTCATTAATAAATATTTATCCTTTAGTAGATACATTGCGGAAAAAAAAACAAGCACCTTTCTAAATTTATCTAATAACCTAGTACTATTCAATGTCATTAGAAAATAAGGAAACATTTGATATGGCATCGTAAAGTACTTACTCAATTTTAATACTTTTGACAATGACTTTGTTTGTTGACGCTTACAGGCCTACAGTCATAGCACTGACAACAACTCACGGCAACGTTGGTGAAGAACAAACATTTAATAACACACAGAGGATACTCAGCATTGCTGATAGGCGGGATGTATGTACCGACTTCACATTATAAAGGCGAAAGTTTGTATGTATGTATGTATGTATGTATGTGTGTGTGTGTGTGTGTGTGTGTGTGTGTGTGTGTGTGTGTGTGTGTGTGTGTGTGTGTGTGTGTGTGTGTGTGTGTGTGTGTGTGTGTGTGTGTGTGTGTGTGTGTGTGTGTGTGTGTGTGTGTGTGTGTGTGTGTGTGTGTGTGTGTGTGTGTGTGTGTGTGTGATAACTCATACGTAGTATTAACACATAGATTACATTTTATCCCGGATAATTAAAGAGTTTCCGCGGAAATTGAAAAACCTTAATCCACGCGGACGTTGTCGCGGCCATCATCTAATATTTAATTTAATCTACTAGCTAAATAGTAATTTAAAACTCCTGTTAAAAACTCTAGTTCTATATTCACCTCTATTTATACCCAAAAGGTGTTAGATAGTGAGTTAGTTAACGCTTCATAACCATAAGTAAGTACATATAATTTGAATGAGTCTTTGAGATTCGCACTCAGATACATTTGGGAATTTGCATTTGGCCAGTGTGATGGACTGAAATCTACTACTACTTTTCTACTACTTATACTAACTACTACTAATCTTTGGAATCTTGTCGATTCGATTCGATCGAGAAATTAATATGACTGATGTCGTCAGTTGTTATTGTTTAATTTTTCTTTCTTTTCGAAAGGTTCCAATATTCAGAGGTAGTGCCGAATCTTTGGTCACCAGCATTCCCTTGGACTATTATTTCGGTAAAGACGGTCTTGGGGACAACGTCACAAAGACATATAAGGCTATTGCTGCCCAAAAAGAACATGCAGTGTTCAGTTTCATTCAACTCTCCAAGAAATATAAAGGTCAGTTACTACTCTGCTAGCTTTGATAACCTCGTTAAGACTTTCACATCATCTTTGGGTGCTTCCGGTTCGAGTCCCAGGCACTTCTAAGATTTCTAAATTATACGTTTTTAGCTTATATACCTACATCTGTTTTTTACTCGCACATTACTGGATATTCGTACGGCAAAAAGCATAGTGATGTATTACTAGACATCCGTACTGCATAAAGCACACTGATGTTTCACTATAGACATCCTTACAGCAAAAAGCATAGTGATGTATCACTAGACATCCATACTGCATAAAGCACACTGATGTTTCACTAGACACCCGTAAGGCGAAATGTACTGTAATGTAGATGTAGGTGTAAACGTAATGTAGATGTAGGTATCACTAGACAACCAAACGGTAAATAGTTATTTGTGTTATATGGGGCCAAAGAAAATTTTTGTTCCCCGAGGGCGCTATTTAGAATTCAGAACGAAGTGAAGGATTCTAAAGTAGAATCCTGAGCGTAGCGAGGAATTCAATATATGCCGCCCGAGAACAAAAAATTTGGCCCCGAGTGACACACGCTATTTTTCATCATTACCTATGAGAAAAAGCTAGAAGTATCAACCTTCTATGATCACGTGACTTATCGAAGACAACAGCTGCTCAAACATTTTTGAATTTCGAGTTTTTTTTAATTTCTGCAACGATCGCAGTAGTAATAAACACATACTAAAGCACGAACCAATCAGAAGAGAGAAATGAAAACTCCCATGGGACTAAAAATTAAATTTTGCTCCCGCCATCCTCTGAAGCCAATATTCGTTTTTCGAATAGGTATGATGAAAAAGCTATTTCACCACTTCTATGCATATTCTGTACTCTGTAGTATGTTTCTACTCGTATTTCTAACGTTCGATGAGTCCTGTTAACTAGTGACTGAGTGCTATTGATGATGAATTAATGAATAATGAAAATATCATAATATAGTTATTGTTTCTATCTCAGATAATCTGGCTGTGGTTGCACTGGGGTCCCTGACAAACATTGCCTTAGCAATTCGAATCGATCCCGATTTCGTGTCAAGACTGTCGCAGCTTTATGTCGCGGCTGGAAACATTTATGGTAATTTTTAGCATAAGTTAATCACTGAGACTCACTAATCGTTATATCGAGATGTCTAACTCTTATAGCCAAATTTTTGCCAAATCGGTTCAGTCGTTGCGGCGCGATCGAGTAACTAACATCCCTCCATCCATCCATCCATCCATATATCCAAACTTTCGCATTTAATATGAATGAGATTTCACTATTTTTTTCTGGTTTTTACAAAATTTATTTTTGATTTATACAAAATTTATTTTTTTACATTACAGATGAAAATTTCACTAAACCAGAGTTCAATGCAGCCATGGATGCAGAGGCTTATCACATAGTCGTCAACAGTGGAAGACCAGATAAATTGACTCTCATACCGTTCTCTACGATCTTGACGTATCAAAACATAAGTAATGTAAGTACGTTGGTGTTCTCTCTACCGATAGAAGTCTTTTGCTAGATATAATTATATCTGTTACCGGCCAAACCCGATTTTCAGGACAAACTAGTTTTGCCTAGGCTAAACTAGTTCTTCCTATACGCGATAACTGATATAGGTCGAACATTACCTAAAAACGAAATGCAAACGCCTCGACTCCAAGCAGTCCTGTCTGCCCTGCCCCTAGGGTGTTTTTTTAAGCGCGTAGACAGGAGCGAGTCTTCTGTCGTAGCCCATTTGGTTTGTTAATTACTATTTTTAAAAAATTGTTCATCCTATCGCGTATAGGAAGAACTAGTTTAGCCTAGGCAAAACTAGGGTTTGGCCGGTAACATATCTACCTACGCGAGGTATGGTAATGGTATGCAGTCTGTAATCGATAATTTTATTCTAATTTCAGGAATGGAGAACGGATGTACTCGGGTCCATAAAGACTAAAATAATGCAAGCCCAAAACTCGTTTGAGCGAATATCGTTAAAAAATTCTAGCTATTGGAGTCTCCTGGATCCGTCTGCTATGGCGGTGGCTTTAGAAGAAACCACAGTCGTGGAAGAAACAGTTTATTCTAACAACAGTATCATATTATGTGGTAAGTGGTAATTATCTTAAATCAGTCTTAAGTCTAAAATCTAAGTAATAAGTTATCAAACTTATACTTGGGCACTACTACTGTAGGAGGAAGGAGTCTATTATAGAAGGATAGTAAAAGGAAATAGATTGCTTGCTCTTCGATAAATCAAATTATTTATTTACGCGAAAATTGTCCTAGATGGCGTTATAATAAAAAATATAACTTGCAATACAAGTTATATCTTTATTTGTTTGACCGACTAATAAAATTAACGGTTCGACAGTTTCTGTAAAGGAAATCTGTCAAAACATCAAATTTGTCGACGGTGGTGAAATAGGTCCTTAATGAAATTATGTTGAATTTCAGGTGATTCAAGGGGTATAAACACAAATACGTTCACAACCAAGGAAGAAGCAAACTCACGCATAGTATTCAAAGTTAAGAAGGAACCATACAAAAAATTTCTATACAACTTATTCTCCTCAGATTTATAACAGTATAAATAAGTTTAAGTATATATTATAACATAAGTAATCTACTACTTATCAGTTTAAGGCTTAGTAATACATATATCATTCATTTAGTGTGTCGAAGTGTAAAATGGTCAACACACTGTTGGCACGATACCCGAGAATTGTAGGTGTGGAACTTATATGGAAGTCTTAGCTAGGGCACATTGATCGAAGGACCGATAGGCGTTGGGGAGCCAAGGTGCTGGATTGGCGACCCCGCACCGGATAATGCAGCCTTGGTAGACGGCCCAATAGGTGGATGGACGATCTCAAGCGAGGCGCTAGCAGAAGGCTAGCAGCCACTGGATGCAAGTTGCACAAGATCGTGTTCTGTGGCAATCATTTTAAGAGACCTACTATAGCAGTGGTCGTCTATCTTTTGAGTTGATGATGATGACGATACTCTTTGTGCCTAATTCAGACTAACAAGTTTGAAATAAAATGTTAATAGAGTTTAGTTTGGAATGATATGTTGAGATGCTATGATAATATAATACAACATGTTATCTCTAGTTTCTACTAAAATGTATAACTTACCGCTTATATATTCGTGCTCCGTTTGTTAATATTGTTTGACTTGAACAAGCTCATAAGATTATACAAATATTTACTTGACTGATGTGTAAGTAAGAAACTTAAAAGAAATGCTTTTACTTTTTTTATTATTATCATTGTCTTCTTTTTGATATAAGTAAGCATAATAAATGGATAACACAATGTTTGTTATTATTGATGTTGATTATTAAATTCAAACCCAAACACATTCCTTGAATATGAATTTGAAAAACTATTTTGATATAATTTTCAATATATTTTCACAACTAGAAATCTCCTTATTACGTTTTCTATAAACAAATAAACTCTTATATGATTGCACAATAAGATTACTCTCTGATATCTGCAACTTGATCAAACTCGAGGTTTTTTAAATCCCAAATATTGCCTTTGTTTTTCCAGAATAGCTTGTAAGTCCCCAAGCCTTCAATTTACTAATGCAAAAAATTACGCTAATCTTATGTTCCATGGTTACATGAATGAAAAACAAAATTCAAAATTCAAAATTTATTTATTTCATGTAGGCTACCTTGTAGCTCTTATGACACGTCATAAATCTAACAAAGCAAGTAACCAACAAACACACTTTCGCATTTATAATATAAGTAAAATCCTGAGTGAAGATCCTCAATCTTCCCTTCAAATGTCATATGGACATGTACTCTTATAACTATGTATTTATATTGATTGTCAGAACACTCACAAGTCGCTATCGGTAAGCGGCGTGACTCATTCGTTTATCTACCTAAAGTTTATTTATGTGCAGTCCGCGATTCAAGGCGCTTGTTTTGTTAAAAACTGTATTTAACCAAATATTTCAGTTTCCTTTGGGACTTAAAATATTGCAAAGAACATTTAACATGCAGTGTGAAAGGTATGTACCTATTCCCATTCATGTTGGCTTAGATTGTCAGGAAGTTGTCTACATGCTAGGTAGGAAGATTGTTATCAATGTATAAAAGCCATTAGCCATGCGTTATAGTTAGTTAGGTGTTATTAGATTATACCTATTATTGTAATAGGTATTAGCTAATACCCGCGAATTTGTGTTTTAAATATCTCGCGAGATTGCTGTTATTTCAGGATCTAAAGTAATAGGATAGATCTACGATGTTCAAAAAAATTTAACTGAGGATCCTATATCCATTTTAAGGATGCAAACTATCCCCGAAAACATTCCATGGCAAACCATGCAAAGTTAACAGATGAATATACATCTAGACGGGCTAGACACATACGTATTTGTACTTACCGAATATTGGTAAGTTCTGCATGTTGCAACATTGATGCAAGTAGTATTTATACTAATAGATGTGTCGTAGGTATTCCTCATTATTGACGGTCGTGTCCCTTCATTCAGTCATTCATTACATTATGGTCTGAGTTTTCGTGAAAATAAAACACGATGAGCTTCCAGATCCTTTCATATTTTTAAATCTATAATAAGTATGTAATATTTATAACCTAGGAGACATAGTTCATGGTAGTACAATCTACGATCCCATGTCTGCACGCAACCCTCTGTCTGCCAATCGATTGTATACCCAATTCTCCGGTTACCCGCATAATTTAACATAATGATGACGCTAAAAGAATTGGATGGATATAATTTGAGCAATTTAATTCTAAGTCCCCACACATCTAGCAAACTACTCATTATTTTTTGAAGAAATCAATATCGCTTAGTAATATTATTATATCATAATATAAATATAATCTTATAAAAAAGCCGCTATCTAAGGTAGGTTTATATTATTTGAATAATTAATTACTTTCAAGTTACATGCACAATGTAAACACTCCAGCGTTGATATTGAGAACAAAGTGATCTTAATTTATAGTTTCTCGTGTTGTATAACAAGTAACAACCAAACAACTAGGTATATTGTATCATATCTTTATCAAACCGCGGACAAAATGAATGTGTTGTGTGTGTGTTTTGTGCTTATGTGCTATATCTCTGTGTCTATGGATATGTGCTATTGTAAAACGTAAGTTTCAGTTTTTCTACTGATGAAAAAAAGAAAGAGTTTTCTAACTATTATTTACTATCACATGAGTGTGACTGTATTATTCAGTTTTTGTATTTAATAGTTAACGATACCTACTTACTGTTATTGTTAGACGTTTAGGTATTTAAATATTTTTTGGGAACATTAATTGAGTACTTACACGAATAAAGACTATTTTAAATTATATACTTTAGAATATTAAATTCAAGAAGAATAATTTTATTCTACTTAGAATAGAACTTGTTTTATAAGACTTTTATATCATTCGCATACTTCGTCGGCCAGAATTCATGTAGTATACGTTTTTATACGTATAAACATCATTTAGTATACACCGATAAATTGACGTATTTTCACCATACAAAATTCAAAAAATACAATTAGAAACTAGTATATTTTATTGGAATAAGGCTCTTATGACAAGTCGAAATAAAATACGAGTTTGGAAATCAGATTCTGCTGAGAAGAGCCGTCAAAAAACCAGCAGTTGGTATTTTCAAAACAAAATGTTCGAATAAAAATAATGTCCTTCCAATCGAATCCGGTCACGGCAGCCAATCTCCATACCTAGAGATTAAAGCCATTTGCGCTAGAGATTTTTATAGTGCACAAGTGTGTGCGCAAACATAAGTGCTTTTTCTATTCCCTCACTCTCTTAGTTCTATGGGACGGAAATCGAACTCGAAGGGAGAGAGATCAGGCGCAAGAGCGATGGATTGGCCCGACCCGAGAATGGAACCTGGGACCTCGTCATGCGAAGTCGAACTTACTAACTACTAGATCAACGACACAATATTTATTATAATAACACCTATGTACTTTGCCTATGTACCTATGATCAAGTTTTTCAAAACTCCAAAGTTCTTGTAAAAGTTTGTTTGAGAATGAAACTTCTTTTGTTTATGGCTATTGTCTACAGGGATACATCGCCCAAAATAGTCATAGACAACGACGCGGGTGGGGACGATGCGATGGCGATATTTTTAGCTTTGTTGTATGAAAAGCACTTCAATGGGTAAGTAAATGTCTTTTAAAGTATTTCTTTATTATATGTGAGTTTTGATAGCGGTCTAGGTATTTTTAAATTGACTTCGTTAGTAGACGACAAGATGTGCAACTGTGACGCGACTAATAATAAAAAAAAAATATTTTAATATCTATCATTAAAATGAGAGTTTTGGACTTTTAAGAGTTTTGGGCAAAAGCTATTTTTTTATCAGTTTAAATTAAAATAAAAGCTAAATCTTATACAATAGTGAAAGAATTACTTATTGTTTTTCTAAACCCGCTGTTCGGTTCACCATTCCGTGCTGAAATTGTCCTTATCTCCGTCTTTTCTTAACGGATTTTAAAGATGTTTGCTTATTTATAGGCTTTGGCCGTAGCTAGTTACCACCTTACCGTCAAAGACGTGCCGCCAAGCGATTTAGCGTTCCGGCATGATGGCGTGTAGAAATACATTACGGGTATGGGTTGAATTTTCACTGCCATACCCCTTCCAAGTTAGTCCGCTACCATCTTACACTGCATCGTTACTTACCATTGGTGAGATCGCAGTCAAGGACTACCTTGTCATTGAATAATAAAAAAAGTTTTTGTCTATGTTTTGTTTGTTATTGTAATATCAATACCATGAAAATCCCGCTATCGTCGCATCTTGCTTGGCCGAGCTTCCCGTCCGTCTCTTTCCTAAGGTCAATGCCTGTAACTACCGGGTAGACTGTCGTATCTAGATGAGTGAGAAAATTATTTTTATGTTATATTCTGCTTTTCAGATCAAAATTAATAGGTTTAACGACAGGCAACGGGAACACGAATGAAGACAACGTCTGCAGAAACAACCAGCGCATACTCAAGGTTGCTAAACGACAAGATGTAAGTTGTTAAACAAACAATTGATTACTTCATCAAGAACTATCTGTTTTTACTTCCACAAAAAAGAGGGTTGTTATAAAGTTGACGAGTGTATTTGCGTGTCTGTCTGTTTCCTCGTAGCTCCCAACCGATTTTCCCCGTTTTTGATGCGGTTTTTCTGTTTGAAAGCTAACGTTATCGAGATGGTAATCGTTTGCAATGCGACTGATTTGCGGTGTAATGCTACTTCGGATTATTTCCAAGATATGATAAACTTGAGTTGATGCTGCAACATTATCAGCTTGTTCTTGCTACATCAGAACACCCAGTCAGATGTCATTGCAATCTTTTCACTGATGCAATCATTTTCAGACAATACCATGGTACCTACCATCGATGACATGGTACCTACTTTATGTAATTGGGTATTTGACTATTTTTTTTTTATGTACTTACTTAAAGGTTTTTAATATTGTAATACATTATCATTTTTCTTTTTTTTAATATCTAACTAACTAACTACTAACTAACTAGTCTCGAAAATATAGAGCTTTTAAGTTTCCTGTTAGAAAAAAAGAGCGTTATTGCCACATGATGTCACGATTCAATAGCTCCATACACTCTAAATACAAAATTTCGTTTTACGTAAGCTTATAACTTATTTGTTTTTTGACCGATTTATTTTCTGTTTTTACAAATATTATGCTTACATGTTACATTTTCGATTGTAATTAATGAATATCAGTCAAATATAGTTATTGCAATTCACGAGGGCGCGTGGCTCACGCCTGACCGCTCCCACCTAGGCTCCTGACAGACACGCACACTTACGCAATGTGCATGTACACGACGTAACCACAAATAAAGCTCACGCGCCCTCGTGAATTATTGTAAGAACTATACCTACCTAATTGCGGTGCGCAGGTCTAAGTTCCCGTCAAAATGTAGCTTAGAATTCAGCTTCCGAAGAAAATAAATTTCAGGTCCCTATATATAGAGGAAGCAAAAAATCGATGGTAACAACTCCTGACGCCGGAGCGTATTATGGCAAAGATGGTTTGGGCGACGCTGACGAAGAGGTCACGGGACTCGTCGAACCGAAGGAACTCGGTGCTGTTTCTGCACTCATCGAACTATCCAAAACTTATGAAGGTACCCTAATACAAGTTTGAATGAATGAAAATAATATTATTTACTTAGGTAGGTACTCACTTTTTCCCACGGCTTTGCCCGCGTGGAGTTAATTTTTTTTTCTTTGGAAAAAAAAATCGTAAAAAAACGTCTATTTACTACTCGATTCAAACGAATTTTAAATGTAGGTTAAAGGCTTAATGAACTCAATATTTTGTGAAATAGTTTGGGTACCTAATTCATCAAAATCACAAAAGTTAAAAAGCAACAACAAAACTCTTCCTTACAAGAGTAAGACCAATGGACAATATCCCAAAATGTCGCTCAGTAATTGGATTAAAGTTTTATAGTTCCCGCGGGAGCTCTCTTATTTTCCGGGATAAAAAGTAGCCTATGTGTCCAGAGAGTAATCTATCTCTGCGGCGGGATTAAGTAACATCCACTCATCTATCTACCTATCCATCCATTCACCAAACTTTTGCATTTATATTAAGTATTAATAGGATATTTAATTAAATTAACTACCCTTGTTTCAGGTCAACTTACAGTTATAACACTGGGAGCCCTGACAAATGTGGCCATGGCTCTAGAAATAGATCCCAATTTTCTAAATCGATTATCTCAATTGTACATTGGCGCTGGGCACATCCATGGTGAGTATCTTGGTGGTGATTTAGGTTCTAGAAATATCCCGTGGGAACTATTTGATTTGCCGGGATAAAAAGTATTCTGTTCTCTCCAGAATGTAAACTGCCTAATGCGTCTTTCATCCAGATCGGGTCAGCAGTTAGATAGGTAACTATATCTAAAAAAAGGTAACAGACAGAAACATTCTTTCCCAGTTACACTTTATTTATTTATTTACTTACTACCTATTTATTTTATGACAATTATGGCCATACTTAACGACCTCATCTAATTGTAAGTGACGATACAGTCTAAGATGGTACTTGGCTTACTTGGAACAAGACGAGTTTAACTGATTAAACTTTTGAAAGTTAACTTTCATAAGTTTAATCAGTTAAACTCGTCTTGTCATGAATAAAAAACAGAACTATAGTGTAAGACTAAAATATTCTTCATATTCATATTCATTTATTGCATTCCAATGTTATTACAATGATTACTATAAATCATGAACTAGAGGTCATTTTTTCCATTGGAACCCCGTTGGGGCACAGCAAATATTGGCTTAGTAGAGAGACGGGTGCCAAGTTACTCAATAAGGAAGTCATTTATTTTATAGTAGGCTTTATCTATAAGAAATTCTACACGTATTTAGTTACCGATTGAAACAAATTAATAATTTAACAAATATTAGTAATATAACAAAAAAACAGTAATATTCTAAAAACTTTATTAGTGTTTTTTCCCCCTTCACTCGACAACGACGTACGAAACAAAAATTCGGTAGGACGAAAAAAAATTTTCAGTCCCGTGAGCTTCGTTATAAAGAGTTTACATTTCTTCTTTTGCAGACGAAGATATCCCTAATCCGGAGTTCAACGCTCAAATGGACGCGGAAGCTTATCACGTGGTCGCTGAGCACGCAACACCTGATAAAGTCACCATTTTTCCCTTTTCACAAACAATGCGATATCTGAACTTTAGTCGGGTGAGCTCGATCTTTACCTATCCGTCAGCATTATCATAAACCATTATTTAATAATAATTAATAGTCAGGTGGGTATAGTATATACAAATTATACCTAGTTGTCTCGTCTCTCTTATTTGCCTGCGGTTGACGAGGTCCCAGGTTCGTATCCCGGGTCGGACCAAAAAAATTATTATTCTGTCAAGAAATTCTCAGTACTAGCCCGAAGTTAGG
Source organism: Hipparchia sbordonii (assembly GCA_038048805.1). Lineage (NCBI taxonomy): Eukaryota > Metazoa > Arthropoda > Insecta > Lepidoptera > Nymphalidae > Hipparchia > Hipparchia sbordonii. The sequence goes on along the minus strand of CM076099.1, from coordinate 13,337,231 downwards.
AAGTTGGTGGTGAGTCACCCTCGTGCCTCGGAGAGCATGTAAAGCCGTCGGTCCTGCGTCAGATCTCTCTCCGGTCGTGACGGATTTTCCGTCCCATCGGAATATGAGCGTGAGGGAAGGGAATTTATGTAGAGCTTGGCCGCCGTGGCCGGATTCGGTCGGGAGGACATTTTATTTTTTAAGCTATTGCATAGCTTCTATCGCGGGCCAGCGTGGAGACCGAATCCAGAAATTCCATAACGAAAATAACCTGACACGGGACACCTCTACGGTGAGCCGCTAGATGGCGCATTTTTTATCAACGCCATCTAGCGGCTCACCACTAGATGGCGTTGATAAAAAATGCTATGCAATAGCTTTATCGCGGCAGTCCCCGAGTGCCACACGTCTTTTTATTTTTTATATTATACCAACCTACCTACTTATTATTTTGTTGACCAAGAACCGAAGCCCGAAATTTCCTTTTATACAGGCATGGAGAGAAGAAGTATTAGGTGCAATTAACACGGATATAATGAAAGCACAAAATCTATATGAAAAAGTTTCACTGCAACGCGGCGATCGGTGGCAGGCTCTAGACCCAGCAACCGTGGCGATTGCTCTGAAACCCGACCTGGTCGAAGAATACAAGTATTCTAAGAACGGTATTACACTATGCGGTACGTATTGTTACAGATTATTTTACCTAATAAAACTAAAGTCTAATAACCGTTTTCACCAACTTTGACTAACTTTTAATGGCTAACCATGTTAAGTAAGGTGACGTTTTCTGCGTGATTTGTTCTCACTAACCCTGTATTTAGGAGCTACCTACTTAAGGAGACTCCTATTAGGGGATGATTTAGGTATGGTTGGAGAAAACGGCCATTAGGAATTTACTTGACGTACTAAACTTAGTAGTTTCTGTGTTCATTGAGCTAACAATGATGGCAAGAATCTATAGGAACTAGGGTATCTGAGTGGCTAGGAAAACAATAAAAAATCGCTATCTAAGCTCTATCAACCCCGCATTTTTTTACCAACGTTGCCTAACTTTTATGGGCTACCTAAGCTAAGTTAGGAGACCTTTCTGTCAATTTCGTTTTCACGAACCTTTAGGGACTTAGGGATTGTACATAGGGGCTACCAATGTAAAGAGACTCCTACTTAAAGGATGCTTTAGGTATGGTTGGTGAAAACGGCATGACAACATACCTATTAGTTAGCTTTCGATACCACTGAGAATAGCTCCATAAAATACAAATAGTTGTTAATAGGTACAGTATTTGAACCCCTTGAACAAATCCCTCATTTTAGGCTAATCCAAACTCCCTGGAATTCCATACTATAATTACCTATATAAGTTTTTATTTACAGGTAGTAAAAGAGGCATCAACACTAACGAATTTGTGGCTAAAAAAGATGCTAATGTAAGAATTGCTTATTCTGTAAAGACAGAAAAATATAGACAATTCCTTTTAGATATTTTTTCTCTTGAATAGTAGATAATAAAAATTAAAAAAACTCCTGATTACTTACTGTGTTTTAATTTTTTGCCCACAATCTTGAAAGTTGAAGAACGTAGTAAAAGAAGTATAAACATTTTATTTATAAATATTCGATTGATTTTAAAATTATGTATTAATTTTATCAAAAAATAACATATTTTGGTAAATCAGCGGCATCTAGTTGAAATTACCAAAACTCTTTGCAAACATTACTAGTGACATCTAACAATAATATTTGGCACACTTATCAGCAATTAGTACTATTGGGTATTCTGTGGCAAAACACCTAGAAAACACCTACCTATTAATTAAGTAATTTAATAATTTCGCGTTAGATGGCGCTTTTAAAAATAGTTTAATAATTTCGCAAAAGATGGCGCTATTAAAAAAATATTCAACTTTTTTGGGTAAAAATAAAATATTCAATCTTGCCCGCGCCGCAAGGAGCAATCATTTGGCTTCTCTGTACTGACATAATATTGAAATTATAAAACCAAGAATATCATTGATTGGAAAACTAAACGCTGATTGAGGAAAAAAACAAAAAAGATGATTAAAGTTCCCGGTTGTAAATATTACACAATCCTGGGCAAGCATAGGCGGGAGAAATTTTATCCCCGGGAAAAGGATAAAATGTTTATGCCCTCGTTTAGTTTTATCCACCCGTCGAGCATGTGCACAGCGGTGGAAATAACACTCAGTGGATATACTTATAGGAATATACATCGCCTTCTCTTCTGTCGCCATGGAAAAGATAATTTTATCCCCTGTCAGTGGATAAATTTTTTATCTCCTGCCCATGCTGGCTACGCTGGATAAAGCAGTCGCATAAAAGCTAGTCTAAACCATAAATTGTTTCATTCGATTTTCCGAATAGCTCATTTTATTGACGCAATTATGGAAGTCGCGCATGTGGGACTATTAAACAGTCCATAAAAGAACTTCACCGATAGATCCATCGGATTCTTGATCACAGAATGTCCTCTTTCTAAGCGTTACCTACAAATAGGAAGATTTTATCGCGTCGTAAAAACAGATTACATATTTTTTATCACTTTTTGATAAAAGACACGCTATTTTTACGTCGGGAAAATTTTCACAACCATCTTTCAGGAACGATATGAGCGTTGTGTGCGACTCATATCGTTCCTGAAAAGGGCATAGGAAGCAAAATGAACTGAATAAAAGGCACTTACATTATAATATAATATATCTATTTTGTACCCACGTTCGAGCAAATAAAACTATCAGCTTTATTTTTCATGAAATCCACTGCAGTCTGCAAAAGGGTAGGTACATAATGAGCTGTGAGCGGGTAATTGCTAAGTGGAACCACGGACTTTGTGTAGACAAAGTAGGTTTGCACTTCCATCAACAAAGAGTGTCTGAACGCCACTTTTACTCCTCAGTGTCTGTGTCACTGAGGTATTGGTGAAGATGCTTGTAAGCAATTTCCTCTGCGAGTTAAACGGAGTACTTAGGTACGTCCATACGGATTCCGCTCCAACCGTAGTGGAAAACCCGCGTCTAGATGTTCCAAACTAGCCACATACTAATAGTAGGTATCTAATCTAAGGGCGATATCACACGGTGCGTTACGGTGTACCTAGAAATACCAGTTTTTCCTGGTGTCGTGTAAATGTTAGACGGCAAAAGGATAGGTGTTATAAAAATATACTAGGTAGTAGTATTAATAGTATTTTAAAAACCTAAATACGCCCAGATGAAGTCAATAACATAGCATAGTAACTGATACCTAAAGTAAGCCTTTGGACCCTAGTTTTGTTGGACCTTCACAATAGAGTTACGGAAGATAACACGTTGATAGCAGAGGCTTTGTCCCGGAAATAGCCCTTTGTGATAAATGAGCTATCGGACATGTGGTACGCTTTGTCTGATAGGTAAATAGATAAAAAAATTTGCTTTCTCCATTTATCAATCACAATAACTTATTGATTATTACCATTATGACCCGCATTCACGTGATAGTCCAGTCCAGTAGGCTGTGACTTCTCTTAGGTATCAGGATAAATGGTACGGGTATATGACACCCGGGCCAAAATCACGTGGATCCCTTGGTCCAGTGCTGCGTGATTGAAGGACAAATAGACACTCTGATCCGCAAACTACGCGAAGATAAGACCCCCATTATAGGCTAATTTCGAATCTGTTTCATTCTCGATAAAAAGATACTACAACACTGACATGCCTGATAGGTACTGCGAAAAGGTTTAGATGTATATAATCAATCAAATCTTTTTAATTACCTCTCTGTGACTTTTCCTGGCGCATATTACAATCAATTTACACAAAATCTTTATAAATTACACACTTAAGCCTTCTCGCAGATTCAGGCTATCCATTGGTGAAAACCTAATGAAAATCTCTTGAGTAGTTTTAGAGCCTCTTAGCTTCTCTTCAGTAGTTTTCGCCCCTACCCAAATTCATGACCCGAGACAATTAAATAATAAATAATAAGATAATGTTCTCCTCTCTTAAGGTCACAGCACACATATCAACTCGGAAAGGGATCATCACCGTACCAACTCGTTACTCGAGCCGTCCAGTAGATATTATTTATATGAAACTCCTTACTGCAACGCACATCAATCGGAATCGTATCGTAATTGCCTCGTGTCGGGACAAGTTCACGAACCGCATTGCGATGATTGGTCAACTTGCAGTTCTCGCGTCTACGGCTCTTCGTCCCCGAGCTTGTCTCTTCATACCCGAGCATGTCGCTTCGTCCACGCTCGCGGTCAGCAAGCTGTAAGCGTTGCGTCGCCTAGTCGAGTCGACGTACCGGATCTGCTGATCCGTGTTTATATTAGGTTGACGCCTGGTTGACGGCGAGGCGAAAGGCGATGACGATCCCTTTCCGAGTTGATATGTGTGCTATGACCCTTACCAACACCTTAAATGGTTTCGTGTATAATTTAAATGGAAGTGAAATTGGATGGAGCTTGAATATTAGTTAATGTAGAGACGTAGCTCGAGGACGGTCATCTCATCTCACTGAGGATAATCGCATTCACTCATTACTGCGTACCTGCGAGAAATAGGGTTGCTCTCGTCGGCCAAAATTGTGTTGTACACTAGCGAACGCCCACGACTTCGTCCGCTTCTTCAATTCACAATCGAGAGTTCGTGTTATTATAGTTACATTAATACATATCATTTATTAATGTAACTATAATGTTGAATTCTAATTCAGAAATAAATAAATTAAATATATTGCAGTTAACAGTAAAAAAAAGGTAGATAAATAAGGAGCAGAAGAATATCAAAATAATACAGGAGGCCTGTGGATGTCTATGCATACCTTTGTCCAGCAGTGGACGTTTATCGGTTGATAAAGAAGAAGAAGCGAAGAAGGCTTGCATCTAGAAGATGATCTGCGGATATTTTTCATCCCGGAAAAAAGCTCCCTGGGCACTAGGCTAACACCCGTATGTTTGGTTAGCTAGTGTCCATTTGAAATCATGTCACAACCAACATGATCGCAAAATCCATCCAATCCATTTGATTCGGATCACGTTGCTCATTAGGCACGTTACGGTTCAAAACTTTACTAATTACTCTCATTTCCAATTACTATCTCATGATAATGGGAATTAAATTTAGGGCATTTACTATTTAGGTAGAAATATGCCAAATACACATGACTTTTCACCGACGCATGTTAAATCAGAGGAAATGCTTGGAGTATTCCTACGACATCAAATCAGAAATGAGGATATCCGTAGGAGAAACAAGGTATCTAGGTACATAGCTCAGGAAGTTGTGAAGCTGAAGTGGAAATAAGCGGGACCTTTGAGCATTTAACCAACTAAATGCTCTAGGAGCGGGGCATATTAGGTGTAAAAATATAAATAAAAAATAAAAATAACTTTATTACCAATAAATTATTATTAAATGCAATTTTTGTGTGGGAAATAAATTTTCTTCTTCGTCTTGTTTATCAACCGATAGAAACTTACTGCTGGACATAGGTCTCTTGCAAAGACTTCCACATATTTCAGTCTTGCACGTATCCAGCTGCGCCTTGCGACTCCTTTAATGCTGTCGATCCACCTGTTAATGGGGGATTTGCTAACACTGCAGTTTCGCCACTCCAACACCTTGGAACCTCAACGATCAACAGTTCTTCGAACTTTGTTATGCCCCACGCACTGTTTGCCGCTTCAGCTTCACGACTTGATGAACTATATCGGTAACTCATTAAAAATAAATTTAACGAACTACTTGAAGCTTTGGAAAAGCGTCAAGTAGCGCGCGCTCAAAAATTTTGTTGTTTCATCAAAAGAGCCCAACTTTTTCGCAACTTTTTATCTACTTTTTATAATATTTCCGGCTTTAGTCATAGTTTTAAATATCTTTTGCCCGCGACTTCGCTCACGTTAGTTCGATTTTTCAAGCCCCTAGTTTACCTCCTTAAGGGTTGAATTTTTAAAAATCCTGTCTTAACGGAAGGCTACCGTCTAGAGAGGTTAAATCGAGACACAAATATGCTCTGACATAAGTCTGTCTCCTTTTTACTCCGTCTTGAGTCTGAGCTGAGTCAAAGCACGCTCTATAGATCTCAGCGTCAGACTTAGATGCAGAAAGATGAACAAGTGCTGTGCCCAGTATAAGGTACTTCGGCTGAAATCTATAGACCGCACGCACTCTCACTCCGCTCAGACTCAAGACTGAGAACAAAACGAGACACAAATATGGTCTGACATAAATCTGTCTCGTTTTAACACTGTCCTGAGTCTGATTTCAGCCTTAGACTCCGAGGCCTTACTTCGCAGAAGCCACTCAATTCTCAAGCTGCCGCTCAATTTTCATTTACTTACGAAACACCAGACAATGATTTTATTATTCGTCTATTTCAATATTGATCATTCATTTGTATTGAAATTATTCACCTCAAATCATCCGGATTGTTTAGCTCAAGGTTTAGCTCTATTGTATAACTTCGCATACTTCAAGTCGATTTCAAACATCTCAAAATATTTGACAATAGCTTTCATTTATATCTTGCTTTCAAATTAGTTTGTAAACAAATTCACTGAAGGCAAAATTAAAATTTATTGGTTTCACAATTTTTCTTTTTCGACATTATTGAAAAAACGGATAATTAAAAAGAAAGAACTTTGTTTAAGTATTTATGTTTGATGGTAGAGAAAATATCATAGGGGCCTCAGCTTGGGTGACATGAAAATACATTTTGAATTTGCAATAATCCCGCGACTTTCATTTTCCGGGATAAAATGTAGTCTATGTGTTAATCCTGGGAATGAGCTCTCTCCGCTCCAAATTTCAACAAACACATACTCTTACACATATGTGATATGAAATGTGATTATTCGTTGTCCACGAGAGTAGTTACGGTTGGGGTGACTCCAGTGAACTGCATCAGCACTAGCTCATACGTCACTATTGTTCCTGCAATCTGAAAAAAATTCTCTTTAAATATAAGGAACAAAAATCTTAAGATTTGGTTTGGAGCAATTAATATATTCTTACTGTTAAAACGATTCCTCGCTTCACATTAAAGAATTGTAGACCTGTCAGTGCCACTGTTTCACCGTGAATCTGTTCTATGAATCTCTGAACCTGAAAATAATAATATGAATCAAGAAACTGAAATCTCAAAGTTAGTTTATCTTAAAGTTTAAAAACATAAACATGTTAGTTCTAAATAATATAGATGGATACCATGTTTTTAAGTTGTAATATCCTATGAGTACACATAGCTCATCTCTTCAAAACAGCTCTAATATTGTTTTGTTTAAGAATCAATATAACCCTGTATCTGACTTGAATCTACTCAATGGGCAGGTTTAGTCAAAGCGGCGACCCAAACTACTGCGGTGGAGTGACCTACGATGGCACGTTATCTTAGCAGCCACGATCTCTTTGTCAAGAGTGACCGATCAAGAAGAAGAAAGACCAACGCAAGAAAATAGTAAGTTGGATGTATACAGTGCCATAGTAGACTACTAAGCCTACATACTAGTAGTAGTAGTAAAAGTTGAGTGAGTGAAAAATGGGAAGGGAGAAAAGGACTGGAAGAAATTACCTAGATTAGGCTGTTGAAGATGACAAGTACGTGCTTACCTCAATGCAGTACTCTGTAGATGGGACTTCATACAGAGTAAAGGCTGGTTCCCGACTAGCCGTGTGGATTCGGGACGCTATGAGGGAGACGGCCATTGACCTCAAAATCAGGAATATCAGGGAGTACATGAAATACACCGAGTATTCGTAGCCGTGGAACAATCTGTAAAATGACATTACATATTTCTTTAAATAGACAAGAAGAGTAACAACTGAAAAGAACAACTGCCGTATTTTGCTGGCTCTTTGCAGTAGAATTTGCTTTCCAAACCGATGGTATAGAAAATATCCTAAGTGTTACAGCTTGGGTGACGTGAAAAAATATTTTGGATTTGCAATATTATTAAAGGTGACTCAGCAGATGAGATCGCACCAGTGTAGTTAGAGCAATCGGATCAATGAATTACAATTTTGCTATCATAAAAATATTGCCAAAATGTCTACCTTTTGTCAAGTCCCTTACTGCAAGATTCTGTCGCTTTGATCCCCTCTCTGAAAAAAATGTTAACGTTGTAAGCGTAACACGAAGAACAGATTGTTACAGCAATGAAGATTAATACTACCCTCGTAATTGGAAACACAGTAAGTTAAATAGAAGTTACCTTTAAGTTACTGTGTTTTCAATTACGAGGGCAGAAAATGATAACGCTGAAACTAGAATTTAATTTAAACACCATTACATATTTAAACCAGGTTCAACACATTAAAACAAATTCTAAGGAAATGTTTACTTACGCAAGCATATGCAAGAGTTGTAAGCAAACGAAGAACAGATTGTTAGCAAAGGAGATGAATGTGATACTGCCGATTACTTCATCCACTCGCCTGACCAAATCGGTGGCCCTATTGTATTCTTCACGTACTGATCTCCAAAATGATGATGGCATACACTAAAATAAGATTAGAAAACAATGCCGGACAACAATTGTTACTGTGATCCATCTCCCACTTGATTTCGAAAGAATTGGTAGATTTACCATTACATAAAAAACAGTGTGTAAAAATACATTCAATAAGTAAAGGTTATTACACAGTTAATGAATTCCTTAATAACAAAGTTGCTTGGAACCAATCTGCTTTGCTTCAGCTGTCCACAAGATAGCTACGTATTGAAACATTTTTGTTTTGTTTTGAAAAAGAGCAACTGCTGAGTTTCTTGCCGGCTCTTCTCAGCAGAATCAGCATTCCGAACCGGTGGTAGATTCTCGACTTGTCATAAGAGCCACAAGTTGACTTACATGAAATAAATAAGTTTGAGTTTGGTGTAGTGATACCCGGTGAGATCTTAGTCGGTTAACTTGGAAGGGAATCTAGTCATCTACATAGCATACTGGTATGCACAATTGATTGGCAGTCTTCTGTGGCCAAAGAGTAGCCACGCCAAAACCTTCCCTTAGATCGGAGACAATTCAGAAATTTTAAATTTTCAATGGGTCAGTAATTCAAAAAGTCAATAAGCACTCTTAGAATCTGAGGCACAACAACGACAGATTGCGAAGCTAAAATAGTAATAGGCAAGGCACATAGTATAGGAAAGCGCAATGTTGAACCCCCCACTAGAAGACTGATTACATTAGACAAGTCGCGGGAAGCCACACATCAGGCGGTGCAAGACCAAATCCAGTGGAATTCCATGCAAGAAATTTTAAACGAAAACTTTACCTTTCCTCTTGTAGCCGCTAACTTTTTATTGATTTGTTCAAACCTCGAGGTGAGGTAAAAACTGATGCAAATTACAAACACGTCGCCAAAGTTCCAGTTGAAAGTGCATTGTATGTTCAGAAACTGAAAAATATATAATTTTTACACACACGCACATGCACACGCACAGACACACGCACACGCACATGCACACGCACACGCACACGCACACGCAAACGCAAACGCACACACCACACGCATCCACGCACGCACACACGCACGCACACACGCACGTACGCACCCACGCACGCACACACGCACACACACACACACACACACACACATACACACTCACAAATAAACAAACATACAAACTTCCGCCTTTAAAATGTTTGTGAGATTTTCAAAAATTGAAATATAAATCGAAACAATAATTCAAACTTATAAAAGACTTTGTTCGAGAAGCAAATTGGAGTCAATTTTTTCCCCACTTTACATAGGCTTTCGTTTCGGGGAATTGTTAAAAAATGACAAAAAAAACAACACTATGAAAACCTGTGTTAAAAATCCAAGAGCTTGGCTATAGGGGACAACTGTTTCAATCCATGGAAAGTTGGCAGTGATGAATTTGTAATAAATTTTCTCCGGTTCGCAGTCAGCTGCCATGACGAAACCGGATAATTCTATTAAGCCGTGCTCCACTGAAAAATACATATTTCGATACAAATAGAAATAGAAATAAAAATAGAAATATTTTTTATTCCAATAAACTTTTACAAGGATAAAAGCAGGGCGTTACTTTACGGAATTCCATGATATTCCTAAAAGAAAAAAACATTTTTTGCTGTTATCTGCCAAACCAGAAAAATCTGTATGGCAACACGCGCTGCCCGCGTCGTACACTGTCGTTTCTGCAGAATAGAAGAAACACAGGAACAACACAACATCAATACGTAGCGCCACACATATTCGTTTAAAACACACATTCCAGAATGCAAAATTGTACAATGTGGGTGTTCGGGACACTGCGTGCACCCGAACACTGCACCGTCAGCAGTTTACGCCATCGTCGGGCCGCGCGTTAGTTATTACCAGTCAGTGCACCGCGGGCTGCCCTACGACGCGCTCAACATATATCATTATCAATTATCAATATCAATATCATTAATTAACATCATTAAATTATACAGTCCACTAAAATCTATCAATTATATCATCTATCAATTAGTATCATTTATCAGTAGGGATAACACCCTACATTTTGGTCCTTCGAGCTAACCGTGTTTGGCGGGACCACCCTACATTTTGATCCTTCGTGCTAACCGTGTTTGGCGGGACCACGAACTTTGTGTAGTGGTGTGAATCAGTGACAGAACTATTGTGAAATTAGTCGGTGGCACTATCAGCATCCATCAGCACCAGCATCATCACCAGTAAGCAGCATATCAAGTAAGATCTGTCCAATTTTTATTATATCATATAAAAAACAAGCAGGATGGCGCAGGGATCAAACAGTAAGACAGACGAAATGCTGCACATGCAAAAAATAAATTTCAAAGCCTTTATGCGCACTGTCAATAGTATCAATTTAGAGAACATTGCAGAGAAGTGGGAATTCGAGGATTTATTATCTCAGTTACAAGACAGGTGGAAAGTTATCGACGCTCAGCACTGGAAAATCCAAGCAGAGCAAGATGACGAGAACGTAGAGTATGAAAAAGCTTTCACTTATCATGAAAATATTTATATCACTTTCAAGAAAAATATAAATTCAAAGCTCTGGTCTGTAAGTCACAGAGAAAAAGTAACACCAAAGGTAGATATACCTATATTTATGGGTAACTATCATCAATGGGTATCGTTTAAAGATTTATTTAAGGAAGCCGTTCACTTAAATCCAGCCTTATCAAAAGCACAAAAAATGCAATTTCTTAAAAGCAAAGTAAAAGGTGAGGCAGAGAGATTAATTCAACATCTACCTATAAGCACGGATAACTACGACACATGCTGGGAAATTCTGAATCACCGATATAACAACAAAAAATTGATTTTTTCATCCCATGTCAACATGATGATGAATCTACCAACAGCAAATCATCAGTCATTGGTCCATATCAGGAGGTTTCACATTAAGGAAGTGGTCATGTAATGAAAATCAACTATTGGAACCTATCATGGAAAATCAAAACAAAGACAACATCGTATTTTATTTTATATCAGACAGCACAGGCAAAACATTAGGCTTACGTTGGAATTCAAGGGAAGATAAATTCACCTTTGATTGTAACATGACACCTATGACGAAAACGAACCTAACAAAAAGAGTGTTACTGTCCGAGATTTCTAAATTATTTGACCCTATAGGATGGTTAGTGCCAGTTACAACCACACTAAAATTACTTTTTCAAACAGTTTGGATGGAATGTTCTAAATGGGATGACGTCATATCACAAAAAGAATTTACAGAATGGATCAAAATTAGAGCTGATTTAGAAAATATCAATCAAATTGAAATACCTCGTTGGATCGGGAGTACTCAACAAGATATCATCGAATTTCACGGCTTCTGCGATGCGTCCTTGAAAGCGTACGCAGCTGCTATTTATGTAAGGATCAAAAAGGAATCAGGATATCATGTTACGCTACTAACTGCAAAAAGTAAGTTGGTGCCTATCAAAAAGAAAGTATCATTACCTAGGTTGGAGCTATGCGGAGCTCAACTGTTGGCAAAATTAATGAACAAGGTAATCGAGTGCTATCAAGAAAGCTATAATATCAGGGTGTACGGTTGGAGTGACTCGATGGTGGTACTTGGCTGGCTGCAAGGCGAGGCTTCTCGTTGGAAACCATTTGTAGCTAATCGAGTTAAACAAATCAAGAACATCATTTCATCGGAAAAATGGAATTATGTAAAAACAAAGGAAAACCCGGCGGATATTGCTAGTCGTGGTTCAAACATAAATCAGTTAAAAGATCATAAAATTTGGTGGAATGGGCCAGAGTGGCTACAAACTTTATCATCGGAGAAAATTAACACAAAACAAAATCAATATACAACAAATCATGAACTTCAAATTAAACAAACAAATATCATTCAAAAGGACCCAAAGATGGATATCATTACTCAACTTTTAGAAAAACATAATTCATTTATAAAAATATGTCGTTTATTAGCATGGATACAGCGGGCATTGACTCGTAAACAGAAACCGAAACCTACTTATATCACGTTACAAGAAATTAAACAATCGAAGTTGAAAATAATAAAATATGTACAACACAGCGAATTTGCGAGCGAAGTAGAACATTTACAGAAATTCAATAAATTAAATAATAAAAGCAACTTATGGAACTTATCACCATTTATCGATCAAGATGGAATCTTAAGGGTAGGTGGACGTTTGAAAAATGCCAATTTATCCTATGGGATGAAGCATCCGATTGTCATACCACATAGGCATAGATTGACACAAATATTAATACATGAAGCACATCAGTTGACTTTTCATGGGGGTCCAAGATTAACACTTTCAAACTTAAGAAAAAATTATTGGGTAATTGGGGGAAATAGAGCAACCAAAAAAGAGTTACGAAACTGTATCATATGTAGGAAAAACAACCCAGAGATCAGGTATCAACTCATGGGAGATTTACCAGAATCACGCACGGACCCAGCCCCGCCGTTTTATCATACAGGCGTCGATTACACGGGGTTCGTTGACGTGAAAGCTAACAAGGGAAGAGGAATTAAAACAACAAAAGGATATATCGTTGTTTTCATCTGTATGGTTACGAAAGCGGTCCACCTGGAAATAGTGTCAGATTTAACCAGTGAAGCTTTTTTATCAGCCCTTCGTAGAATGGCAGCCAGAAAATCGGCTCCTCATCATATTTATAGCGATTGTGGTTCCAACTTTATAAAAGCCAATAGAATCATTCGGGAAGAATATCAGGAATTAGAGAAAGTCTTCAATGATCAGTTTTATCAGGAAATAACAAGCATGAATATCACCTGGCATTTTAATGCACCTTCTTGGCCATCGGCCGGCGGATTGTGGGAAAGAGCAGTACGTAGTCTAAAGTATCATTTGAAAAGAACTATCGGGGAGCAAAAGTTAACATTTGAAGAATATTCTACTCTATTAGCTCAAATTGAAGCTTGTCTCAATTCACGCCCCTTATGTTCAATATCAGAAGATGTCGAAGATCTTGATTTTCTGACACCGGCCCACTTTTTATCGGGCAGAGCAGACCTAACTATCATTGAAACAGATCATGATGCAAGAACAAGATGGCATCTTATAAACAAATTAAAACAAGATATTTGGAAGAGGTGGAAAACAGAATATTTAAGTCAGTTATCAGCTCGGAGTAAATGGTTCAAGCGACAGGAAAACATCAAAATAGGAGACGTGGTGCTAATTAAAGAGGATCAGTTACCAGCAGGAAAGTGGGCGATGGGTCGTGTTACGGAAGTGCATCCAGGACATGACGGAATTATCAGAGTAGTGACATTAAAGACTAAAAATGGATATTTCAAAAGACCAGTAGCCAAACTATCAATATTACCTTTGCAATCAACAAAAGAAGAATCATCAGTATATCAAGAAGAAAAAGAAAGTAAAGAAGATAAAGATTAATCACATAGAAAACAAAATTGCGACGTATCAAAAAGCTACTGACAAATATCAAGTTACATCGCAATTAATTTACAAAAAGATTATTATATCATTACGACGTACAATGAGCTTCAAGATTGGCTGAATACCTATATGTAAAATGAGAAACCCTGTCCGACATTTATCAGTACATGAAAAGTTCAAAAATCAGTTACGTGATGGTAGCAGCGGCAGCGGCTTTGGGAACATTCATCTGGTGGAGGCGGAGGCGCTTGCGAATCGTGTCTCCCTCCCCCGCCCCGCTCCGGCGACGCAGCAGAGTGTTTGTGTGTGAGAGTGTTAGTGATGAGTGCGCGAGTGACCATAGTGTTTATGTCAGTGAAAACAGTGATTAAAAATAGTGTTTAAAAGACAAGTATCAAGAAGATTCACGCTTCTTGTAAATTGCTTTATCTTCATCCCTATTGTTATCATATCACCCCTCATCTCGTTGGCGGAAGCATGTTCGGGACACTGCGTGCACCCGAACACTGCACCGTCAGCAGTTTACGCCATCGTCGGGCCGCGCGTTAATTATTGTGAGTCAGTGCACCGCGGGCTGCCCTACGACGCGCTCAATATATCATATCAATAATTATCATATTATCAATATCATTATCAACATCATTAATATCATTAAATAATACAGTCCACTAAAATATATCAATTATATCATTTATCAGTAGGGATAACACCCTACAGTGGGGTCAACATCTCCTGATGATGCTCCGGTGTCAGAGCAAAAAGTACGTCGAGTGTGTTTTGAAGGAGTTTGTATGGCGCTATGTGTTTATGTTGTGTTGTTCTTGTGTTTCTTCTATTTAATTTTTATTTTTTAATTCTGAAGAACCTATTTTTTTCTTTTAGAAATACCTATTTCGTGCAATAATATACATGTAGAATTAATTTAAAATATCAATAATAAATAATCTTCTAAATAAAATCAATAAGTGAGAGAAACTTACAACCAGCCAAAAAAATTATACATATGCACGACAAGTTGCATTTTTTTATGAGATTAGTATCATAAAGTGGATTCGCCGCTTCGGTTCTCGCAATATATTGGCATAGCTTTGGCCATTTCGAAGCTATGCGGAGAAACAGGACTGTGATTGTTGTAGTAGACGAGTAAAATACTAAAGCACCTGAAAATACAGAGAATACAATGTTTGTCATAAAACACACAATTTTTTTTTTCAATATTCAGAAAATTTATGTTACTACATCGTTGTCAAAACTTATTTGCAAAATTACCGTTCAAGCCTACTGAAGTATCCCAGGTATTAAACATAAATCTTATTATAATAAACATATTTAGGCAGATTGTTTGGCCCAAAATTGTAAAGATGGTGTAAATACAGAGACCAGAGAAATATGTGAACCTGCAAAAGATTTACAAGACTCTTATGATATCTTTAACACACTCGCGAAAAATCTAGTGAAACTATACAGGGTGTCCCACGGCTATGCCACATGGAGGGGAAGTACCTTAAATATTGTAGATGGAACATTTTACTGAAAGAAGACTTCATTTTAATTTAAAAAACAATTTAAACTGCATTCATAGATTTTTAAATAATTGCCTGGTTGAACCGGGACTCGAACCCGCTATACGAGAAAAAATATTAACCTGTATCTTTATCATACCGATCGGAAGGCTTCATCATAAGGATTATTTTTTGTTAAATAACATAGCATGAGAAATAAAAGGAAGACCATGAATTTTAGCCTTTGATGTAAAATTTTGTTCAGAAAAATGAAAAGCTGACATTGGCGTATCGACATGTCCTTCAATCCCGCTGCAAACTGCTGCAGCGGGATTGAAGGACAAACCAATAAATCAACAAACAATCACACTTTCGCATTTATAGGTAATATAAGTAAGGATTAGTAAGGATAGTAAGGATCGGGAAATGATGCGTACTTCTCAAGTGGGTACTCATTAGTAATAGTTCATGTCAGTTGTATGTCGATGCGATACGCCAATGTCAGCTTTTCATTTTTCTGAACAAAATTTTACATCAAAGGCTAAAATTCATGGTCTTCCTTTTATTTCTCATGCTATGTTATTTAACAAAAAATAATCCTTATGATGAAGCCTTCCGATCGGTATGATAAAGATACAGGTTAATATTTTTTCTCGTATAGCGGGTTCGAGTCCCGGTTCAACCAGGCAATTATTTAAAAATCTATGAATGCAGTTTAAATTGTTTTTTAAATTAAAATGAAGTCTTCTTTCAGTAAAATGTTCCATCTACAATATTTAAGGTACTTCCCCTCCATGTGGCATAGCCGTGGGACGCCCTGTATATTTAGTAGTTCACAAGTTCATTATCTTTCATTCGAAATAGAAATAATTTCCATAATCAGCACTTCAATGTATCTAGTATATAAAAAATACACGCATCTTCTAATAAAAATACAACTGATTAGGACTGTGTTCTGCCAGGAATATTCCAAAAGCGTATTTTACATTATACACAGTTGCCAACTCGCCAAGAAGAAAGGCTGTATCATAATTACTTCCGTTTCGCGATAAATATAATATCCTCTAGACAGCAGTTTAAAAACCACCTCTATGAGACGAGAGCATGTACAATGTAACTAAAAATGTTTTCACTTCAATGATACTAATTTAAATTTTCTTTGACTGTATGATACCACAGTAGAATGAAGGCGGCGACAGTTAACTGGGTTCTATAATTTTATCAAAAAAATATTCACACAACCTCACACAACACAGAATCATGGAAACCAGAGATTACAGCAATTGGTCTAGCAGTCTAAACTACGGAATCCCCTACTAACCTTAGCTTAGTTGGATCCATATTCCAGACTCCAGACACAGGGTTTAGAGAAAATATTTGACCTACAATGACCGTAAGCCTCATGGCAGCTTGGAAAGTTGTTTTATGCCCCTTGAATTTGCCTTAAAATAAACCAATTAAGTAGCTATAGTAATTAAAGAAAAATGGTTAGAGAAATAGATCTTCAATTTTCAATTAGCTTATATCATTGTTGCTTTTAATACACTTTTAAACCACTTAAAAGGTAAAGCATTAAATAAAGAATTAACGACTGAGCAACTGTCTTTTCGTTCTAAGCAATTATTAATATCACTTGCTTTAACGGTAGAGGGAATTATCGTGAGGAAGCTTTCAAATCTGAGCATTCTCCATAATGGTCTCAAAGGTTTGTAAAATCTACTAATTCACACTGCGCACTACCAGTGTGGTGGCCTAAACTTTCCTCATTAGCCGTGTTGGGTTGAAATGCAATTACAGAAAATTTTAGTATTGCCTTTTTTACCTTTTTTATTATAATATTACCTTTTGTCATGAAGCCATTTCTTTTAGGTTTCATTGGAACTGAAAGTAAAACAATATCTTTAGCTTCCACCTAAAATACAAGAATGACTGACAACTCGTGCTATCTCACAAATTAAATAATTTGTAAGCGAACTAAGCAGAAGATGTCAAGGTTAACCTAATAGCATTTGATCGAAACAATTAGTTGAACTTTAGATGTAAAGTTTGCAGAAATAGGAAGGTAGGACATTTATAAGTCCATGATATAGCAGAGGAACCCCTGACACTGCTGGTCACCATTACAGCATCTTAGAACTTCAACGTCTGACGAATCTTTAAATTTTGTGTCACGCCCATAGCCACTTCAGCTTTGCGGCTCGTATATTATTGTATACTAGAAACCCGCGCCGACTTCGTCCGGGTTGAAAATTAAATATTTGTTCTTGTGAGCTTCTTATAGGAGACGATTGTCAATAAGCTCACCACAGGAACCACACGAATGTCCCGCACCGATACCCGCCACCGTGCCCCGCCGCGCCAGCCGGCACCATTTTATTATTTTGTCGCGCGAAAATATTAATTTTCCGATAACTCCTAAGATATTTATTTAAATTGTATAGTGTAAAGGGCAAATATGTTCTAAATTAAATACTTACGATAATAAACAAATTTATTTAGATATAGATTGACATCACATCGGTTAAAGAAGCTTCGAAAATAATTCATTATTTTTAATCAAAATTTGAAAGATAGAAATGGTTACTGTAAGTTATACTTAGAATATAGACATATGCTATCGCGGACTTTTTTTTAGAACTCTTTAAGAGGAACAATTCACCCATACATCATTTTCATCCAATAACAATATATGACCCAGCGCACGCCTTGAAAACGTTTAAGAGTCAAAAAAAATTCCGACTTCTTTAACAAATTTGCACATAATATCTAGCCATAATACATTTATTAACATAATTATAGCCTATAACCATCTGGAATAATGTACCTTTGAAATGGTAAAAGAATTATTGTAATAGGTGCGGTGGTTCCAAAGTTTGCTCCGGACATACATACAAACTCACAGAATTCGCGCTCTCTCTTTATTATAATAGTATAGAGTATAGATGATTAATAATTGTGGTTCTTCTAAAACTATTTACTTACATGTAACTTGTTGCTGTTTCTCAGCTTTGTGGATGATGGGGAAATCCATTGTATGTGAAGTTTGAAACTTGTCAACTTTTCACACATTCATTATTACCGTCCGGAATTGAATCAATAACAGTTGTGTTTTTATTTACGTGTAAGTACTTATCACATTCGATGCTAATTGTTGATTCTATGAAGCGATTAAAGCAAATTACAAATAGCGCTGTTGTTTATACTGCAAGACATGTAATATTTATTTTATAACAAAATAATGAACAAATTAATGTTAAAGTCCTTTTGAAATTAGAATTAATACATTTTAATCTAAAACCACATCAATGTCACCATATATCTTGTATTGCTACGTGCCAAGCCATAAGTTATATTCTAATTCAGCTGGCGCGTGAGCGGTAACGAGAGATCTACGGAAGATGTCACCGTGAGAGTAAAAAAAAAATTAAATACTACTAATATATAGAGCCGTTCAAGCCAACTTATATTTTCTTAGCGCTTGTTTGCGATTAAATGCGTTTTGAGATGGAAGAGGGCTAATCTGAGGGGAGTAGTTTTCTTAAATTATAAGTAAGTACCCCATTTATTATAGTATCTTATCTGAACAGTGCAGGTTCACATCAACATCGTTTAGATCTTTGGCGTTGCAAGTCCTGAACAGACCATAACGATGTAATATGGACTGAAAACTAAAAGGTCGCAGGTTCGAACCCCACTCGCTGCACTAATGTCGTACCCACTCCTAGCACAAGCTTTCCGCTTATTTGGAGAGGAGAGGAGGATATTAGTCAACTTCAGCTTGGCTAATGTTCTTTTTTATAAAAAAAAAATGTTTTCGTTTTTAGCAATTTATTATGGAATCCTAAAAACTATTAAACATAAGAGAGATAGCTAGTACAACAGTAGGTACTTCTTTTTGATAAATGATGCTTTGAACCCCATATTAATTCTTTCGTAAATAAAGATCGTCCGGACTTTTTTATGATCGAGTGTCACGGATATTTAAAATTCATATCAGATAGGACTAATCGCAATAATCTGGAAAGAAGAATGAGTAGTCGTTGAACTCTACTGTAAATACCAATCTAAATGGTAGTTATTTTAGAATATTAGCCAAGCTGAAGTGACTAATACTCTCCTCTCCCCTCCAAATAAGCAAAGCGCTTGTGTTAGGAGTGGCTACGACAATAGTGCAACTTGTGGGAACCTTCGATCTTTCAGTTTTTAATATTTTTACCTCTAACCGTGAGCTGGCTTGTAAAACAGAATAGAGTCAAAGCTTCTAAGGATTACTTACACAATACACAGCTTTAAAACTATACATTTTACATATTACGTCTTTGAAAATATATAAATATTATACATATTACAGCATAGTTTCAGATGTCACAGTTCGATTCTTTCTTGATAATATTAGTATTTAGTTTGGAAAAAATCATATTTACATTAGCCACTCTACGTTTTAGGTAAGGAAATATCTTTGTCGAATGCTAATGGTTTTTAAATGTCCGACGAATATTGCCTTTGTTTTTTGTAATAAACCTTCTGCGTTTAGATTTTCAGAGGTTCGTGTTATTAATGAATATGCGGGGATTAAAGATTTATACATTTCTTTTTTCATCAAAGGAACTCAAAACGGACATAGGATACTTTTCATCCCGCAATAAAGACTTTCCAAGGAATTGTTATTCACTCGGATGAAGCCTCTGTTGACAGATTATTCACAAATATCTTTACTAATATTATAAATGCAAAAGTATGTGTTTGTTTACTGGGTTGTCGGTTTGTTCTTCAATTACACAGCAGTACAGCAACGGATGATCAAAGTATCTTTTTTGCACCGTGCAACGTTCTTGGGACAAGAGTGACATAAGCTAACTTTTATCCCGGAAAAACAGAGGGTTCCAGCGGGATCGTTAAAAACCTAACTCCACGCAGACGTAAAAGGTAGTAGGTACTTTACTAAACATTAATTACAAGGAAACCCTACACAAGATAATACATTTAAGCACAATTAATGAATATATTCTCAGGCACATTGTCGTTTCGAGACGAACCCATTTATCTTCTCGCACAATTAAATTAAAACCCAACACCCAAGTATTGCTCTAGGTGTAACTACGAGTACCTACAAAGTGCTTGCTTTGCTGCATAGTTTAATATAACTTTCACACAAAATGATGCACAGTCATAACCTTCCAAAGCATTTTGGTCTATAAACTTCATTACAGTGGATATAAATAAGGGTTAATTTCCGTTGCAAGTAATTTTAAGTTATAGTTAGGTTAAGGGTAGTGAGGTCGCTGTGACATGTTTTCATTAAAGTTGTTTTGGCAAGTCAGGAACATGTCGAATGATTCGGTGGTTCGTAAAGTGTTTAGGTAACTTTCAAACTAAGGCGATGCGCACAGATACCAACTTCAATGGTGTATTTGACTGTTATCAAAATGTGGATATTCATTAGTTACGATCGAATATGTAACATGTAAAAATAATATTTGTAAAAACCAATTGTTGGAGAGTGGAGACTGTGTGGAGCAACTTAATCGTGATGTCATGTTGCAATAGCGCTTTCTTTTTCTAACAGGAAATTTAAAAACTCTTTATTTTCGAGACTAGTTAAGATATTAAAAAAATAAAATGATACTGTTTTCTAACATAGTATCATTTTATATATAAAAAACTTTAGTCAAATACCCAATTGCCCAATTCTAACTAGACTTGCTACGTCTGCCTAATCAAAACCTTGCGCACTTGAATTTATTGGTAAGAAAAAGGGAAGACCACCAAAAAATACATCAAAATTATATTCAGAGAGTTTATTATGATCAAAGTTAGCGTAAATATTTTTATATTGGATTATTCGTCTGCATTGAGAGGAGTTACGGTCGGGGTGACTCCAGTAAACTGCATCAGCACGAGCTCATACGTTACTATTGTTGCTGCAATCTAGAAAATAAGAAGCGTTAACATCACCCCCTGTATTAAAGGAACAATATGTCTTTTTGGATTTGGAGCCGCCTTATGCCCGTTTTCACCTGAATCAAATTCAAATTCAAAATTAATTTATTTCATGTAGGCTAACTTGTAGCTCTTATGACACGTCATAAATCTATCACTTAAAACTTATGAGATAATTTAGGTGAAAGGAGTGAGACCTTAAGGTAAGTACCTTTAACTACAATCCCTAACCCAATGTCATTTCCACGTTTACGTGTTCCATAAAGCGGAATTTACATTACGAAATTAGTGCCATGAAAGTAGTGTCATGACATTAATTTCGTCACCAATTTCGCGTGTAAACCTCTAATTTCACGACGCATGCATTAATTTCACTAATTTCATCGTGTAAACGCGACGTGAAACTAGTGTCGCGAAAGTATTGAAAGTATTGTCATTGAAAAAATTAATTAATATACTTAAGTGAAAGTTACGACATGGTATTTTTCTCTTGCTAGAATAGCAGATACTTATTAATTTTTTTAGGATAAATGGCTAATTTTATTTTAACTTTATTTTGTTGCAATATAAATATTCTTACTGTTAAAACGATTCCACGCTTCACTTTGAAGAATTGTAGACCTGTCAGTGCTACTGTTTCACTGTGGATCTGCTCTATGAATCTCTGCACCTGAAGTGATATTATATCAAGTCTCAAAGTACAGCTTTCATATCAAAATTAGCACGAAAAGTGTGTGATGTAATCAGAGCTGCTTGCCGTCAGTGACTTTTGGACGTCTTTTTAGTTAAGTTGGTAATTAGTTAAGTTAGATTTATTTTTAAAGTGTATGGTATCGTTGGGGTTGAGGAGATGCCAGCTAGTAAAAAACTTCAAAAAAAATAACAAAAGTATTTTATATTAATTAATACTTTTACTTTTGTTATAATTTATAACAAAAGTAGTTTTAAAATAATTGTTAAAGATTTTGCATTTAAGTTCTGTCTAATGTATAAGCAACATGTATTTAAATCTAAAGATTTTTCAATAGAAAGCAAATGTCCAAAAAAAGAGGTTCACAAAATACCGTGCGACGTAAACAAATAATTTATTTGCTGTTGCGGCTGGTTCGTTGGAAGATTATCGATTTTATTATTGTAGAGGCTATTGATGCTGACAAAGTAAGTACTTACTTCAATACAATACTCTTCAGATGGGACTTCATACAGATTAAAGGCTGGTTTCCGACTAGCCGTGTGGACTCGGGCCGCTATCAGGGAGACGGCCGTTGACCTCAAAATCAGGAAGACCAGGGAGTATATTGCATACACTCCCTTTTCGTAACCGTGGAATAATCTGTAAGTTCGAAATGACGCTATGTTTTTTTAATATACAGGAACTATTACAACTAAAAAGCTTTCTCAACCATTGATAAAATTTTATTATAAACCACTTAATTAATGTCTTTTTTTATATTTAATATTTTCTATAAAATATTGAAATTTAAAAAATTTGGTTGTTTTCAATAATAATGAACATGCCAACCATAGGGCCATAGGGCCGCCTCACAGAGCTACTGCCTGCGTTTTATATAAACTTTCAAACTTTGTATATCTTTAGCCTCCTTTGATAACGGGCAGGCTAACACTCGCGCAAATCAAAGGCTAAATCTTTTTTTAAGTTTATAACCGTATATAATTCTGACAATATGTTCAGTATGTTTCAAATAACTTCATCTTAAGGTTTAATGTAATTTTGTATGATAACAATGTTGACAAAATGTATAGGTACCTTTTTTCTGGTCCCTTACTACAAGAGGGTGTTGCTTTGAAACCATCTCTGAAAAGGTTTTAAAGTTACCAAACATTATTACTACGTTCATAATCATAATATTACACGTTTTTCAAGTAAGGTTAAGTTCTTTTTAAACTGTTGTGAGATTATCTAAAATTGATCGCTACAATGTGACGATCGCTATTACCTCTGATTGGATAAAATAGCGTTCTAGCTGTCTCAATGCATTTTAACCAATAGTGAAGGAGTACCAGCCAATCAGAGGCAACTTTAATGGTCACTTGGAAGCAATCAATTTTAGACAATTCTTCATAATGCACACTTAGATCAAGAGGGAGACAACTTAAAAAAGGTCTCTGCTCCCTAAACGAAAAAAAAGTCGTTCTGAATCTTTTGTTAGCAAAGTCATGAAACTCAATTTTATTTTAGGTCGCATTTCACGACATCATTTCAGACCTAAAATAAAACTGAGTTTCATAACTTTGCTAAGAAAAGATTCAAAAAGAGTTTTTTTTCTAGAGTTCCTAGAATATGCTAGGATGAAGAACTAAATTAAAACAGGTAGGTAATATGTATATATACTTACTCAATAGTGTGTAAGAGTTGTATGCAAATGAAGAGCAGATTGTTGGCAAAGGAGATGAATATGATGCTGCCGATCACATCATCTACTCGTCTGACCAAATTGGTGGCCCTAATATAATCTGCACGTATTCTCCTCCAAAACGATGATGGTACATACTGGAATGTGATTACATAATAATTTAAACGTAAAAATTCTTTTTAAAAAACCGACTTCAAACGCCGCTACAAAGTATTAAAATTTAAAGACGATGGGACCATCTGGAAAGTATACCTACCCTTTCAAACAAAAAAAGAATTTTCCAAATCGCTCCAGGCGTCTTCGAGTAATCGGGGAGCATACATAAAAAAATTAAAAAAAAAAAAGATTCCAACAAATTGAGAACCACCTTTTTGGAACTTTTTTGGAATTCATTTAAAAAAGTAAATATAAAAAATAAAAAACTGGATTTGAAATAAAAACTGAAAAGGAAAAGCAAGTCCAGTAATTTACAATTCTGGTGAATATTTTTAAATAGTTTCATAAAATCGATACATACACAAAATAATAAATTATAATGCGAAACACAGCACCTTTCCTTTCATCGCCACTATTTTGTTATTGATTTGTTCAAGCCTCGAGGTGAGGTAACAACTGATGCAAATTATAAACACGTCGGCATAACTCCAGTTGAAAGTACATTGTATATTCAGAAACTGAAAATAGGTAAGTATGTATTCTACCTACATAGTACATTACTCTTAACAAAGCCTTTTATTGATTTGTTTAGGCCTCAATAGCCCAACGGTTAAAGGTGCGGACTGAAAACTGAAAGCTCGCAGGTTCGAACCCCACCCGTTGCACTATTGTCGTACCCACTCCTAGCTCAAGCTTATTTGGAGGGGAGAGGGAATATACGTCAAGTTGAGCTTGGCCCATATTCTTTTATAATAAAACAGAAACAGTTCAGGCAACTGTTAGGAGCTATCTGCTTTTCTCAAAAAATTATTTGTTAAATAAGATAATTTGTTTTGAAAAAGTTTAACTTTTTGATTCCCAACGGAAAAAGAGGGATATTATTGTTGGTTTCTGTTACCAATTGCGAAAACTAAATCATGCCTGAGGGTCGTTACCTCGATTTCTCCAGGATCCCATCATCAGATCCTGATCTGATGACAATGGGACCACCTGGGAAGTATACCCTTTCATACAAAAAAGAATTTTCCAAATCGGTCCTGGCGTCTTCGAATAATCGGGGAACATACATAAAAAAAAGGTTCCGACGAATTGAGAACCTCCTCATTTTGGTCAAGTCTAGTCGGTTAGAAATAAAAAAATGAATATAGTAAGAATTAAAACCTGCGTTAACATTCCAAAAGCTTGGCTGTAGGAAAAAAGTGCTTGAACCCATGGATAGCTGTCTGTGATGTATCTGTGGTAAACTGATTCCGGTTCACAGTCGAAGGCTATTACGAAACTGAATATATCGCTTAAAACGTGCTCCACTGCAAAGTTTAATGAAATAAATAAATCAATACGTGCAATGAAAATATGAAGTGCAGTTTTTTTTAATTTATGCAATGTCTGCGTCCTCACCTAATGAAAACTGACGATGGAATCTTAGAGGGTAGCGAGCAAACTTGGAAGGGGTATGTAAGGGGTGAATGGATATCTTAACCTATGCGAAGTCGTAGTTATCACCTACTACCTACCTACCTACTATCTACATCTATAATATTATGTAATGTATATTATAATGTACCATGTTCTGGACAATAAATAAATAAATACTACTAATAGCTGATACCTGCGACTTCGCGTAGATTAAGATTTCAAAATTCCCTTGATTTTCCGAAGAAAATGTAGCCAATGTCACTCTCCACGTCTTCAACTCAAAAAACTCCAACAAATAACAACCAAAAGAACCCATGCAAAAATCACGTCGATCCATTGCTCCATTGTGTGATTAAAGGACAAACCAACAAATAAACACTCGTTCTCTCTTTCGCACTTATAATATTAGTAAGGACTTCAAAATTATCTTTGGTGGTATTAAAAAACTTATAAAAGGAGAAAACTTACCAGCAGCAAAAAGAAGAATCAACGTGCAATATAAATTGCATGTTCTAACAAGAGTTGTATCATAAAGAGGGTCAAGCGCCTCTGTTCTCGCGATATAGTCGCAAAGCTTCGGCCATTTTCTTGCCATGCGGAGAAATAGGATCGTGATTAATGTAGTAGTTGTGTAGAATACTAAAGAAGCTGAAAACACAGGAGAACAAGTTTCATAATAAATGTTTTCAATCCAATGTTTTTAGGGTTCCGTTGTAAAACAAAAACATGGATAGAAATGGTTACACTATAAGTTTCGTCAAGTCTATTCGTCCGTCCATCTGTCCGGATTCACTCAGAGACTAATACATAAATTGTTACTAACGAGCTGTAATTTAGCCTTAATTTAGCACAGATACACTAATCAAGCCAGTCTGAAATAAAAAATTGAAATTTAACTAAACTCTAAATTTTAATAAATTTAGAGTTTAGTTTTATATTATTTTAAGTTTGTTGATTAGTATAAAAATTTTATCTAAAAATAAAAAACAAATTACATAACCCAAAAAAAAAATTGAAAAAAAATTTTTGTTTTGGATAAGTAAGTACATAAAGCCGGGATGATATTTTTTTTACTCGTCTATTTCATGGTATGGGAGATCGTTGCATTAAGTCTTTTAAGTGTGCATAATAGTAATATAAATAATATAATAAGCAGGCTTTACAATTTTTTTTAAGTTTTTAAAAGTCAACCAACTTATAACAGTAAAAATTTCGTAATACATAATTCCAAATGACGATGGCGTTTAGCCAATAAGTTAAAACTAAGCGGTTAAAAATAATACTGGGACGGGCAACTACAGAATCCTACACTGCACATGGCTTGATACCCACTTGACCGTTTATATAACAACTAGAACAACAATAAAATTCAACTTACAGTACAAACCTACTGAAGTGTTCCAGATCCTAAAATATCTTATTATAATTAATGTATTAAAGAAGATCACTTGGCCCACAATCGATAAGATCGTGTAAACACAGAGTCCAGAATAATACGTGAATCTGCAAAAGATTTTGTTTTTAAGTTATCTGCATTAAGATTTCTGCATCTAGCAGTTCGTTTATCTTATAAATCTTATAATCTATAATATAAAAATGAATCGCAAAATGTGTTGGTAAGCGCATAACTCAACAACGCCTGGACCAATTTGGCCAAATCTTTTTTTTAAATGTTCGTTGAAGTTCAAGGATGGTTTTTACGGCGAGAAAAATTAGAATTATTGCTTGAAAAACCCTAAAAATAGCCCTTTTCTTTTTCCCATACAAATGATTTGAAACTAAAACGTAGTCAATTTGAGCTTTATTGCTATGGTATAAAGTTCATATTAAATTACAAGCACTCACTGTTGTCTAAGCAATGTAGGTGTGTTCCTAACGTCAAAGATCATATCTATCAAAACAATGTGCGTGTGTGCGTTGGAGCACAGAATACATAGTTGGAGGAGTTTAATGTCGCGTTCCGAAACTCGCGTTTCTTTTGTATTAGTTTCGGCACGCGAGATAAAATGCATCAGTTTCCACGTCATTACATCAGTCAAACAAAAAGCGAAGCATCGGTGAAAAATGTCGCAAAAACGGGGAAAATTATCCATATTTAAAATCTTTTAAAAACTTCTTAATCGCGATCATAATAATAGAAATTGACGCGGACGAAGTCGCGGGCGTCCGCTAGTAAACATATATAACTAACTAACCTCAGTTTGGACAAATCCATATCCCAGACTCCAAGTACAGGGTTCAGGGCAAAAAATTGGCCTATAATAATTGTGAGCCTCATGGCAGCTAGAAATGTCGTTTTATGTCCCTTGTGTAGACCTTAAGAATAAAATAAAGTTTTACTCGCAGATCAGTTTGAAATCTGAATCTGTAGAAGCCAGACAAGGTAAATGAAATGACACAATTTTATCCTAATTTGTTTCATACACCACATCTACAACGAGCATTTCAGCTCGACCTTGCTTTCTTGCCATGAGTAAAATGGGAACCAGTTTTTTTCAAATTGTTGTTCTATGGAACAAATAAGGATAAAATTGTCTCATTTTGCCCGATGACATCAAGTTTTATAGAAAAAATGGGACTGACTGGGCAGACTGGCTACTTTTAGCGGCAGTGATCGGTGTTTTTTTTAAATATAGACTAGCGCTCGACTGCAATCTCACCTGATGGTAAGTGAAGATGCAGGCAAAGATGGTGCGCGCATGCCTAGAAGATACCTATTCACTCTTGATTTAAAGACACCCACATTACAGTTACTTGGAAAAACTGAAGCCGAAAGGGCATTGCAAATTTTTATTTATTCCTTTTTATGACTGTTTGCGTTTTTATCGTGCTTTCGCTTTGTTTTTGCAACTCAAATCGCTGACCTGCACTAGGTACTTTTAGACGCCAAGAGCCATAAAAACGCTGATCGCTGCCGCTATAAGTAGCCAGTCTGCCCTCTCCCTGACTCATTTAAATGTAGCAGTAAACACACAGTAAGCAGTCACAGTAGTAACACTCTAATATGTTCAGGGTATGTCAGATTTCCGTAATATGTAGTTCCAAAGTCGCACGGGTTACTGAATAACTCAATATTTTTATGGAAATCTGACAAACAACAGCTTCATATAAGTTTCTAGAGCGGCGTGTCTTCTAACTCAAACTGTCATTGAGTATTCAAATAAGATTCAAACTTTCTTTGCGTGGGGCAATCTAGTCATAACTTAGATTTTTTTTTTTTTATATTTTTAGCGAGCAAACGAGCAGGCGGGTCACCTGATGTTAAGTGATTACCGCCGCCTATGAACACTTGTAGCACCAGAGGCACCACCAGTGCGTTGCCGGCCTTTCAGGAATTTGTTGGTCCACCCCTTGAATAACCCCATGTTGTAATTCAGTGGAAACACCGTCGCAGGAAGTTGGTTCCACAGTTTCAAAGTGGAAAAAAAGATCTGGAACATCGGATGGTCGAAGTGCTCCAGGCACCCAGGTGGTGAGGGTGAAATTGTGTTCGGTGGCGAGCGGTGCGGTTGTAAAAGAGAGACGGTGGAATAAGGTCAAAAAGCTCTTCAGAACACTCCCCATTATATAGCCGATAGAAGACGCAAAGAGAGCTAACATCTCTGCGGTGCTCCAGGCTTTCCAGCGGGTTGGTTAATTTGGGATTGCCCACAAGCCGAACTGCCCGTTCATAACTTAGATGATCATAAAAATACCTTATACCTTGTATCGTGTAGCCATTTCTTTTTGGTTTTATTGGAACTGAAAGTAAAACAAAAAAAAGTAGTGTCAGTTCTGCCTCATTTTTTAATGAAAACACAAGTTTATTTTTAAACGGTTTTCATTTGGAAAATTTCTTTTAATCCCATCGTCAGATCCTGACCTGATGACAACGGGACCACTTGGGAATTATACCCTTTCAAACAAAAAAAGAATTTTCCAAATCGGTCAAGGCGTCTTCGAGTAATCGGGGAACATACATACATAAAAATATTCCCGTGAATTTAGAACCTCCTCCTTTTTTGGAAGTCGGTTAAAAAGTAGAGAAACGTCGATATTTTGTAGAAGCAAATCTTAATATAAATATATTTTCAGTACAGCGACACAGTACAGTAACAGGCGAGTCGCAGAGAACACAGGTGGTGCAAGACCGAGGCTTGTGGAAGGCCCTATGTCCAGAAGAAGGAGATATACTACTTACAATCAACCAGTTTCTGATTTTGTGCCTTATAGATAACGGAGTAATCCATTTTAGGTACGTGAAATCTGCAATGTCAACTTTTAGTACATTCTTGCAGGAATAATACCGCCTGGGTAGTGTTGTTGTTTACAAATCTTTTTCCATGTTGATTGTCGATCCTTTGAAGCGATTACAACTAATTACAAAGCGATGTCGTCAGTGCAGTAGGCTAATTTAAAATCGAACACTACTTTACCTAGAGCCAATCGTAACATATCGTTTTTTATTCAATGACAAGTTAACCCTTAACTGGGATCTCACCTGGTTTTTATGAAATACTAGATGATACCCGCGACTTCGTTCGCGTGGATTAAGGTTTTGTATTCCCGAGGGAACTCTTTTATTTCCTGGGTGCGAAATTTCAGCCAAATCGGTTCAGTCGTTGCAACGTGGTTGAATAACAAACATACAAACTTTCGCATTTTTAATATTAAATAATTTATTTAAATGATTAAATAAGATTTTGCCCGCGATTTCGTCCTCGTGAACTTTGAATTTTAAAAATACCATAGAAACCTCCCTTTGCAGGATAACAAGCAATTAAAATAGATTAAAAACCAAACTGCTTTAAATCAACTGAAAAACATCGACAACATGACATAGATCGTAAATGGTCATTCAAAATGAAAAATGATCGAAGAAAACTAACAATAATTTTCAAATACCCCACTAACATAATTCGTCGACTTTCATTTTTTCTTTTTCACAATATGGCGTCTGGTGGTCGCCATATTGAATTTTGGTTACTGTCATGTCTTTAGTGATACTCCCAAGATTAACACAAATCAATTGACTTAAGAATCATCAAAATCGGTCTACGTATTTGGTCGGAGCGCCATATACTGAAAATATACCTGACTGATAAACATTATACGCAGAAGGTTAAAAAGTAGCATTGCTTTAGTTAACGACTGGAAAAGTGAAGACTGAAGATGTATGAAAATTTTGGCATCATGCTATTTTCTTTAGCGACTCTACTGTTTAGTTAAGTTAATATCTTTGTCGCGCGCTAATGGTTTTTAAATGTCCAACTAATATTGCGTTTCTGTAATAAACCTTATACGTTTTGATTTTCAGAGGTTCGTGCTGTTAATAAAATTCTCAGGGATTGAAGATTTCAAATGTTTAGAATAGACTTATGCTGAGATCTATAGAGAATGCTCTGACTTAGCTCGGACTTAAGATAGAGCTAGAACAAGACATAAATATGCTGTGACATAAATCTGTCTCGTTTTAGCTCTATCTTGAGTCTGAGCAGAGTGAAAGTGGGTTCTATAGATTGCAGTCTTAGGATACTTTGTACCGGAAAACTCGAAAAGTAGTCGATAGATTGACTATAAATATGTACACAACATTGTATTTCTGTATATTATGTTTTTAAGCTATGCAATCATAGCTTCTATCGCGGGCCTTGAGCGTGGAGACCGAATCCAGAAATTCCGTAACGAAAATAACCTGAGACGGGACTCCTCTCACCGCTAGATGGCGTTGATAAAAAATGCTATGCAATAGCTTAACCGCGGCAGTCCCCGAGGGCCACACGTCTTTTTATAAAATTTTATACCTAAGTCCCCAGTAATGAAAATAAAAATCAATGTAACGAAATCACGGCCAGTGGCTTGTTAATAATAATAATTTGTCGTAAACCCACACTTAATCACTTAAGGCGCTAAAGGTCAGATAAAGTATTAGAAAAGCTCGAGTAAAGTGACAGGCTTCATATATTATTCATTCACCTTCAACACCAAACACTTTGACTTAGTGGTGGCAGTTGATATTAAGGGTGTAAATCTCTTTAAAAACATGTCCCTCCGATCCAAGAAAAATAAGGGAATAACCAATAAAAATAAAACAAGTATTTATATATTTTATTAAAATCTAATATATACACGTGGTATACTGAATAATTATTATCTTTTATTCAGTAAATATGTAAATATATTTAACATTATTTTATAGATATTAATCAAAAGCTCGAAGAAGTGGATAAAAACGTCGTTATTGATGTTAAACCTCGTTTACACGAAGGCGATGAGTCTATAGACCGGTTAGTTCAAACCCTGTTTTAGTAATAGTAACTAATGCTGAGATCTATAGAGCGTGCTCTGACTCAGCTCAGACTTAAGATAAAGGTCAAAACGAGTCACAAATATTTTCTGACATAAATTCGTCTCGTTTTAATTCTGTCTTGAGTCTGAGTTAAGTGAGAGTGCGGTCTTTAGATTTCAGCCTCAGAAAGAAACTTAAGAATCTAACTTATTTTTGCTATAATTTATAAATGGACTATCCAACACAAAAAGAATTTTTCAATTCGAACCAGTAGTTCCTGAGATTAGCGCGTTCAAACAAAAAAACTCTTCAGCTTTATATATTAGTATAGATATAACTTTCGCTTAATTTTTCAGCGATAAAAATAAGAAAGCACATTTTCCGGCGAACGTTATAAAATGTAAGTATTTAGCACAGTAAAGAGAAAGCATGTCTTAGTACAAAAATATTCACACTCGATACAAACTATAAAATACAAACCTATCGTCAATTCATACTAAGGTAATAAATGCGAAAGTTGCCTTTTCACGACTCAATTTATCCATGGATCTTTATGTTTGGTACAAAGCTACTTGCATGTTTTGTATTTTTATCGCGGAGTATTTTATATCAATGATGCTAAGCTGAAGAGGGGAGAATAGACGAGACGCGACGGGAGAGTTGCTGACAGCCGCTCGTGCTCGTGCTGTGTGGCAATCCATTCAACCTATATCCAGCAGTAGACGTCTATCATGCGTGAATAAAATACTAAAGCGTGGATAAAATACTAATCAAACTGTTTAACTCGAAAGTTTTAATTATTTAAATTAACTTGCTTTCAGTCAGTCTACTCTTACGAAGAATTTTGAACAAAAGAGGCAAATTTAAAACGCAAAATGAAGCTTTCGATGAAGCAATGAAATATTTGGTCATTATTGCTCAGATACTTGGGCTGTTTCCTTTATTCCTCAAAGGAAAAAATGTACCAAAAACAAGGTAGGTATATGAAATTACCGTTTTGTATGCAAGAAAGTTAGAGTAAATCCTTATTAATATATGCAAAAGTGTGTTTGTTTGTTTGTTGGTTTTTTGGTTTGTCCTTCAATAACGCTGCAACAGAGCTACGGATCCAAGTGAGTTTTTGTATGGATATAGTTGAGGACCTGGAGAGTGACATGGGCTAATTTTTATCCCGAAAAATCAAAGAGTTCCCGCGGTATTTTAAAAACTAAATCCACGCGTTTTGTGTGTAAAGTCACGGGCATCATATAGTTGTTTTATACTTTTTTTATTATTTCTGTTACTCGAAGTATTCAGCCATGCTATCGATGCATCTTTGCCAGCGCAGTGGCAATTTATCAATGCTCTTCTTCAAAGGCATTTTGCAATGCCTTTCGTTTATTGAATTTTTTCTTAAAAAAACCAAAGTTAGCTGGAAATTTGCGAACTTTTCCATTATTTTGTTCCGTTCTTTAAACCCCTAATATTATACTTGTTAATTTTTACTTTGCAATGCAGATGGGCAATATTTTCATGGAGATACGTGTATGCTACGTTCATGATCATTTCACAGCTGTCGGCGTCTATACTTTGTTTCCATAGTTTAGTGACATCTACTGCTACGATTAATAAATTTGGTAAGTACCGCTTCATTTCATAGACACAATAGATAATATATTCCTCAATATATTCCTCATCTAACTCCTATACTAGTACATTTTTTTTTGTTCTAGCGTAATGCAGGTGACCGGTCATTATTCGGTATTTTTTTAAAAAGAATATTAGCCAAACTGAAGTTGACTAATATCCTCCTATCCCCTCCAAATAAGCGGAAAGCTTGTGCTAGGAGTGAGTACGACAATAGTGCAACGGGTGAGGTTCAAACCTGCGACCTTTCTGCAATTCTGTACCATATTTGTGCAATCACAGCGTACAAATTCACACCCTTAAAATCTATCATAACTATTATTTGGTAATTTTAGTTACATTTCCTCTAACCACATGGACTTTAATGCAATATCTTTTCAGGATTATTTTCATTCTATCTCACAGCATTCGTATCGAGTATTTTTCTCGTGCGATTAACTACGAAATGGGATTATTTGATAAGTCAACTCAGTACTGCGCAACTCGACGAATACATAGACCCCTTTATTAAAAACAAGTGCAATTTTGCCATTATACTCTTACTTAGCCTTGGAGTTGGTAAGATTCCTTTAATTTAATAACTAATAATAATGTGTCTTTAAACGAGTACGTCACCGCCTTGTTGATTTATCTGGGCCTATGTTCTTGCAATTCACGAGGGCGCGTGGCTCATGGTTGTGTGTGTGTCGTATCTGTATAAGTGTGAACGAGAGCTTGCTCACGCCTGACCGCTTCCACCTAAGTTCATGACAGGCACGCACACTTACGCAATATACATTTACACGGCGTAACCACAAGTAAAGCTCACGCGCCCTCGTGAATTGCAAGAACTATACCAATGCTTAGTGGAATAGGCCAGTGCAAGACTTTACCGTTTTGTGACGTCATACAATGGCAACCTTAAGTTAATTACTTTAGGGTTGACAATGTATGACATGTCAAAACAATCTTGAAACCAATACTACTTTTAGCGCTGGTAGTATAGGTCCTGGTTTATAAATAAAAAAAATATTTTCCTTATTCCCGGATTTTTTTTGCAATTAATAAACGCACAAATCATGTCGTAATGATAATCAGTCCGGTTATTTATTCTATTTCAACAATAATTTGCTTGTCTTAGTTATAACTTGGACGAGAAAATTATTGTTAAAATAATTCATTGTCATTATAATGACGCAAAAAATATTTTAATCTTTATAAAAGAGTTTTTCCCTTTACAGTGGATCATGCACTTGCTATAGCAATGAAGTGGGCCGTTGCCCATGAGTGTATGTCGGACGGTACTAATGTTTTAAAGACGTTCATTACAACTAATTACTACTGGCTGTTCGATCACGGTGTGCCGTATTCTGACGTTTTTGCAATTTATTTAGCGGTGCGTACCTAGTTCGTTGTTTATTATTTCTCTTATTCATCCTTTCTGCCCCCCGATTCAGACCCTTCCGATAACTTATTTATCGATCGATTCGGTTTGTTACCGTACGATAACATATATTTTCAATTCGTAAATGGTCTTGTAATCGAATGTATTTTGTCAATGTCGATAACGTAGTCGATACCGAATCGTATCCTCAAACCAAACGCTCTGAATCACACGACATAATTTTTTTATACGAGATCGATATCTAACCGTATCGACACGGTATGTTATCGAACAGGTCTGAATCGCCCCCCCAGCTTGAGTGGCTAACCTTTTGCTAAAATAAACGGCCAAATGCGCTTCAATCCATGCGCAGTGTAGGGTTCCGTAGACTTATCCGTCACCATATTTTTGATTTAAAAGGGAGTTTATTATTTAATTTTTATCATAACTTTTTTTTACATTTCATATGAAAAAAACATTAAAAATTAATGACACTGGAAATTTTGTATGGAAATACGCTTTGAAAGGCTGTAATTTTCTTGAAATTTTCCCAGCATTAAGAGACCGTTGACATTTTGGCATTATTCGGTATTTTCAACTTAGTCCTCCAAGCTATTTTTTAGAAATAAGACCTTGAGACACAGTTGGACAATAAAGCGATCCTATAAAGGTAGTCTTCCGACCATTGCATCAAGCGTCAGTCGGCTGCGACAGTGACGGTGCGTCAGTGCCGCTCCGTCTTCACTTGAACGTCTATCTATTCTGCATTATGCACTATGTACTAGGGGAAGGCATTTGATACTAGCGCCTCTAAAACGCGCGCGTCACTGACGCAAAGACGCTTGTCGCGGGAAGTTTACTTTAAGGGTTCCGATTTTTGTTTTTTTTCGAAACTATAAAAAATTGAGTAGGTACCTATTAATTTTTAGAGTTATTATTATGAACATTAAGTAGGTATGTCATTTTGCTATGTTTTTATTGACAGGTCAAGAATATCCTAATAACAATGGTTTGGAATTACTTACATTTATTCGTTATATGTATAAGTTTGTATCTATCGTCAATTTTGATGCAGATCAACAAAGAAATTGTATCTCGAGAAGGACAAGTAAGTAGAGATTAATGAAAATAAAAATTAATAAAAGTACACTGAGGAGATAAAGAATTTTATTCATTGAGATATAGGTACAGGGTACATGTTTACTGAAAACATAAGAAATAACAGCACTATAGGGTTTATTATTATTATACTAGCTTCAGTCCGCAAATACTTTCTTGTGGAATTAAAATATATTTCAAAAACAAAAACACACTTTGGCATTTATGAATATTAGCAAGATTAGTCGTCTGTAGGTAATGTAGCTTAGCGAATCAAATCGGATTATGAGAGTGAGGTAATCGAGAGTGCGCGTTTTTGTGCACACTCTTATACACTACTAGCTTTAACCCGCGGCTTCGCTCACGTTAGGTTCGATTTTTTAACCCCCTATTTAACCCTCTTGGGGTTGAAATTTTCCAAAATCCTTTCTTAGCGGATGTCCACGTCCTAACAGCTGTATGCCAAATTTCAGCTCGATCGGTCCAGTGGTTAGAGCTGTGCGTTGATAGATCAGTCAGTCAGTCAGTCAGTCAGTCAGTCAGTCACCTTTGCCTTTTATATATTTAGATAATATACCGACGCAAAGCTTCTCTTTGTGGAGATTGACCGCCCAAGGCCAAGTTCGGGAGGATTTTGTCACAGTATTAGGAACCTATGTCTACTTCTTCTAATATATGTTTTTGTATTGTAATTTTACTGTATGTACTTACATAAAAAATAAAAATAAATAAATAAAACAAAACCTTCCTTACTCTGTCATAATTATTATGAAGCATGAAAAATGTTTCAGTATTTACCGCCAAGCTATTGGAGGAAAGTACGTGAAGACTACAACCGCGCCTCGCGATTGGTCCGTTGCTTCGATGACGTTGTCAACAATATTGTATTGATCTCTTTCTCAAGTAATATGTACTTTACGTGCTTGCAACTTTACTATATTCTATCGTAAGTTGGTATTCTTCTTCTTCTTCTTTATCAAAGAATAGACTGGATAAATGCCTCTTGCATGGATTCCCACAGGCTTCGGTCTTGCAGCGGCTCCCTGCGACTCCTCTGATATCGTCGGTACCACCTATTAGGTATTTCACTCATCTAATTTATTATAAACTAGTAGGGCGCGTGGGTGCGCGGCTCGCTAAAGCGAACCGCGTGTTTTCTGTTCCCCAAGTAGATCTTCGGATCTTGATCATCTTTTTCCAAAACCACTATTTCATCTTGTACATTCTCTAAGATAGACATCGACGAAATTTGTATGGCCACCATCTTGAATCCGCCATTTTGGTAGTTTTTTTCAGCTCATTGCCAATTGGATAAGGTTTCGAGTGATTTTTGTTTGGGCACCCTCAACCTATCTTCAATACCCTGACCGTGCTCCTCACCCGTCTGCGAAATCCTCAATCATCAGCTCCCTCCATATTTTTCATACAAATGAATTTTTATCTTCTATACGAAACCATCAGTTTGGAAAAGAAACCTTATCTTAGTCTTGCATATATTTTGTATGGAAAAAAATAAATTCCGCCATCTTGAATTTTTTTTCTATTCATCAAGTAGACCTTCGGGTCCTGATCATCCTTTTCCAAGAAACCACTCTTCCATCCTTTATAGTTTCCGAGATAGACACCGACGAAATTTGTATGGCCGCCATCTTGAATCCGCCATTTTGGAGTTTTTTTTCAGCTCTCTGCCAATTGGATGAGGTTTCGAGTGACATTTGGTTGAACACCCCCCACCTATCTTCGATACCCTGGCCGGTGCTCCTCACCCGTCTCCGAAATCCTCAATCATCAGCTCTCTCCATATTTTTGTTCCGAATGAATTTTTGTCCTCTATACGAAACCATGAGTGAAAAAAATTTTTTTCATACAAAATTTTACAGGAGAGGTGATCAATGAGTCAGTCAGTCAGTGAATCAGCACGAGTAGCTATATATATATTAATAAGCTTATTTTTTACTTTTGTTGCGTAAGTGTGTGTAGCATTTACCAATTAGGTATTATTTGAGTTTTTGTGCCAATTCGTCACTTCCCTTATTACTATGAAACTGCTACAATGAATACGATTTTGACTTCTAGGTTAGATGTTGCTGGCTTTGTTAGACGAATGATGCTCGCACACAGCAGTTATAAAATAATAAAAAGACGTGTGGCACTCGGGGACTGCCGCGGTAAAGCTATTGCATAGCATTTTTTATCAACGCCATCTATCGGCTCACCGCTAGATGGCGTTGATAAAAAATGCGCCATCTAGCGGCTCACCGTAGAGGAGTCCCGTGTCAGTTTATTTTCGTTACGGAATTTCTGGATTCGGTCTCCACGCTGGCCCGCGATAGAAGCTATGCAATAGCTTAATAATAAATAATTGTTGTACTTGTAACATAGGTATACTTGGTAACATTAAATAAAAAAAATATTGCAAAGTTATAAAATGTTAAGTTTATAAATTTTAATTATTATTTTCAGAAATGGCATTCAAGTTAAAACATGTTATGGTCCTATTTACAAGGAAACCCTAGGGTAAGTATTTAATAAGAAATAGAATGTAACGTTACGTGCAAGTACCTCTGCTCTCTTTGTTTAACAGCAAAGTGTAACGCTATTTCCGAGAATAGTTATGATATTTAAAACCTTCGTTTAACATCAGATATCATCGGTTTACATGGTGCGCGCTAGACATTAAGGCGTTAAGAGGTGTGAAATGCCTAAATTCATGGATATTTAAATCAAATTGTGAACAGAATGCTTGATTTGAGCCGTACAGAAAAAATACAAAATTAAAGATTTTGGTTCAAATAAATGTTTTTTTGGAACAAAATAGTATTTTTAAAAACCATCTCTTTTGAATAAAATCACCAAAGAGTAGCTATTTTTTTCATAATTTGCAAATGTTCTCCAAAACGACACAAGCTTTTGCACACAAAAAAAGATCGTATCAGTTATGCAATGCTCGAATACTCGTATGTGTGCCGAAAATTCTACTCGCATTTCGCACTCCTTGAGTAACTGAGCCATTATCTACCCGTATTTTCAGGATTCACGGCTACCTAACCATTATATACGCCATATATTCCATGTCATTTGTGATGCTGCGGTCCTTGGCGGTAGCGCTCATCGCCGCCAGGGTACACTCTGCTTCTTTGGAAGTCGCTCCGGTGCTGTACAGCGTGCCATCCCCGACATTTTGTAACGAAGTACGAAAAGACTGATGCCCGTTCTCACCAACCATACCTAAATCATTGCCTAAGTAAGGCTGAAATCTATAGACCGTCTCTCACTCTGTTCAGACTCAAGACAGAGATAAAACGAGACAGATTTATGTCGGAGCATATTTGTGTCTCGTTTTAACTCTTATCTTGAGTTCGAGCTAAGTCAGAGCAGGCTCTATAGATCTCAGCGTAAGCGTTTACGTAGGTAGCTTCTGAATACAATCGCTTAACCAAGTCATTTCCACCTTTAGGTGTTGACAGAAAGCGTCACTTAAATTAGCTCCGGTAGCCCGTAAAGTTAGGAAACGTTGGTGAAAACAGGCATCAATTATCCATTCGATAACATTGCGTGGTTTGGCTTACTTTCAACTATAACATTCTCAGCCGGCAATTGAGAGAGATATGCTCGAATTTCTGTGAGAAATGAGGAGATCCATAGGAGAACCAGAGTTACCAATAACAAGTTTATTCTCGCAGAAATGCATAAGCGACACGCTAAACACAATGCAATGAGACGTTCACACACAACGTACTACAAGACAAAAACCAAACTCTTTAATCGTCGTAAGCACCCGGCTAACGCAATTGGTAGG
This sequence comes from Hipparchia sbordonii, assembly GCA_038048805.1. Lineage (NCBI taxonomy): Eukaryota > Metazoa > Arthropoda > Insecta > Lepidoptera > Nymphalidae > Hipparchia > Hipparchia sbordonii. The sequence goes on along the minus strand of CM076099.1, from coordinate 13,297,809 downwards.
CGTTTCGCCGAAACGATTTCCCAAGAAAATGTAATCACATTTGAGGAAAAATAGAATAGGAACTAAAAAAAAAGATACCGATCGAATTAATCCTCCTCATTTTTAGAATTCAACTATAAAACTTCATTCTAGATTCATGGAACTTAGTTTTAAGTTATACTAGCTGATGCCCGCGGCTTCGCTCGCGTGGATTGAGATTTCTTATTCACGCAGGAACTCTCTTATTTCTCGGGATAAAAAGTAGCCTATGTCCTATTCCAGACTATAATCTATCTCAATGGCAAATTTCAGCCAAATCGGTTAAGTAGTTTTTACATGAAAGAGTAACAAACATCCATCCATTCATCCATCCATACTTACAAACTTGCGCGTTTATAATATTAGTAGGATTAATTCCAGTTGTAAATTTTTGCTTCGCTTTACAGATTCAAAGATTTATTGAACAAATACATGGGAACACGGTGGCACTGACTGGCCTCAATTTCTTCTATGTAACTAAAGAACTTATTTTGACAGTAAGTGTTAAGAGTCACACGAGCTAAACCCGAACTCATAAGTGAAAGTGGCATTAGAATAATAGCGGGTTAAAATTATATTCTAACGGCTCAGTTACATAAGGAGAGTTTGCGAGCGAAATTTTCGGCACTCGAGCACGAGCGTAGTTAATGTCATAATGTATAATAATGGAATGTATTGTATAATCGGAGGCGAAAATCGTATGGCAAGTTTTCACATAGGATAATCGCAAACTATTTTTTGCCGCACGCATTCATAAACTCTTCTTGTGCAACTGACCCCCCAACTCTTCTTGTGAAACCCCTTCCAAGTTAGCCCGTACCATCTTAGAATACATAGTCACTTACCATCAGGTGAGATAACAGTCATGGGCTATCTCGTAGTCGAATAAAAAAATGAATTTCCCAATATAAATTTATTTTCCTAAGTCATATTTTCAGGTTGTTGGAACTATCGTGACCTACGAACTTGTTTTACTGCAGTTTGTAAAGGCTTAAATCTTAGTGAAAATCGATTGATTGACATGAAAGAAATATTAAAACATAATTACTATTATAAACTGTATTTTTTTAATGTTATACTAGTGCATGTACCTAATTGTCAACATTGTGTTCATTCAATTATGTATATTAATTCCCTATATATTGGCAGACCTATTAGGTGGACTGACGACAACAGACTAGTAGGACGCAGCTGTATCGTTCATTTAGGTCTCTTCCAAATTTTACCTTAAGGATAAGCTATGAAACTATAGCTAAATAAGAATTTTGTAAACGATAGTAACGACTTAATGGTTCTTCTAGCACACGAAACAACTCGTCATCTAGATCACTGATCGTATTTAACTCAAAACGCGTCTAATGTACCTACTACGCGTTTCATAAGAAGTTTGTCTGAGTCATACACATTACAAACGGTCGTTGACCCTAGACAAATTATAATGGCAACAGTTAGGAGAAGGAGCCTTCCATTAGTTACTGATTAGTAAATTAATGGTCCAAGTAACACACACAGTAAGATAAGAGCAGACAAATTATTAGTTTGCACATCAATACGAAGTATATCTTGAGCTGTTTGAGCTTGAGCATTTGTATTTTAGGAGACGTTACATGCTCAATACTTTACGAAGTATGACATTGTGATAACGTGTTTTCATAATACTTTAGTTAAAAATCTATAAAGAAAGAAGAAAAGTAAAGAAGAAACAAGAAGAGTTTTTGTAAAGTTGTAATAATCGGTTTATTAAAAGCTCCAAAGAAAATATGTTACCTCTTACTACTGACTGAAACAATATTATAAAAGACAACTTTCATATTTTTTTTAAATGTATAACATGTTCTTTGTTGTGTACCGACACGAATGTTTTGTATGCATTTTTTTTTGTATAAAATACGTCGTAATTCCTAATTTACAACTGCTCTAGTCTTAGACCATTTAATCAAGGTAAGAGTAACACTTCATTTTTTTTAAAGACTATTAAGCTAGAAGATTAGCCAAGCTGAATTTGACTTATATTCTATCTCCCTTCCAAATAAGCGAAAAGCTTGTGCTAGGAGTGGTTACAGGTTTCAGTCCGCACCTTTAACCGTTTATTACCGTATTGAGGCTTTTATACCGTATTGAGGCTTCAAAACTGTCTAAGGCTCTAGTAAATATAACTTGGTAAGTAGGCACATAATAATTTATTTTATTCATAATTATTTTTGACGACAACCTCTACTTAAAATACCAAGTATTATTACACTTGTAATACGTCTAAAGTCTAAGCGAAAAGTTTGACGAACATAACTTTACAAATAACTTTGAAAGCGAATAATTAAAATTTTGGTAACACATGTAAATAGGATTTTACTTCGCAAGAAAAGTGATTTTCTACAGTTAAAGCAAAAGGGAAAGGATTTAATGCTTGTTTGGAAATTGTTATGATGTTAATAGCAAGTTAAACCCAAGCGGAGATAAAATTTCTCAATCAAGCAGATTGTTTTTCTGAAAGGGTACAAAATTTCCTATCGAATACACTGTAAATCCTATTAGTACCCTATTACCTTATTATCCTATTTCCTATTAATAATAATATAATTAAATAATCATACTATAATATTATAAACGCGAAAGTTTGTAAGTATGGATGAATGAATGGATGGATGTTTGTTACTCTTTCACGTATAAACTACTGAACCGATTTGGCTGAAATTTGGCATAGAGATAGATTATAGTGTGGAATAACACATAGGCTACTTTTTATCCCGGAAAATAAGAGAGTTCCCGCGGGAATCACAAAACCTTAAACCACGCGAACGAAGTTGCGAGCATCAACTAGTTAATAATATAAATGCGAAAGTTTGGACGGATGTATGGTTGTTTGTTACTCAATCACGCTGCAACGACTGAACCGATTTTGCTGAAATTTGGCACTGAGATAGACTATAGACTGTAATAGCACATAGGCCACTTTTTATCCCGGAAAATAAGAAAATCAAGAGATCCACGCGAAAGAAGTCGCGGGCATCAACCTAGTTCCTAATCAATATCCGTTATGACGGTAAAACATTTTGCATTAAAAAAAATTAATATTAACGCATACCAAGATTATTTTGTTGGTCCTATTATTAATATTAACTATCTATTAACATAAAAAAAGTTTCATAACACATGGGCTTTCAGTGTTACCGGCTCGCGGACCCTTCAACCCTTCCAACTTTTCGGTGGAATCTTACTAAATAGGGGTGCGGGAGGTACTTTTGCGCAACATTGCAACTCAATAAAACTCCACCTCTCTGTTTATTATAGTCTTTAACATGAAGACTATTTTCTTAGATAGCTCTGGAGAGGGCCTTTACGGTGACATTTAGTAAATTGCTACGTTTTACGATGAACGTGCTCAATTATTGTGGCGATCGTTCACACTTTACCGAAACGGACTTTTCCATTAAATTCAAAAAAAATATTCAAAATTCGAAACTATTTATTTCATGTACACCAACTTGTAGCTCTTATGACACGTCATGACTCTACCACCAGTTCGGAATGCAGATTCTGATGAGAAGAGAATGCATAAAACTTACTTACTCATACTTACTTACTTGCTCATAGCACGAGTAGGTACAGGAAAAAAAAAGGTGTGTGGCACTCGGGGACTGCCGCGGTAAAGCTATTGCATAGCATTTTTTATCAACGCCATCTAGCGGTGCGACGAGTCCCGTGTCAGGTTATTTTCGTTACGGAATTTCTGGATTCGATCTCCACGCTCAAGGCCCGCGATAGAAGCTATGTAATAGCTTAAAAAGTTTAAAAACTTAAGGAAAATTGAATGTGACGGCCATTATATTGATTTGGTTTATATAAAATGTAGCCTATGTCACCGGCACGATAATGACGAATCGATCGATGCCTCATTCATCAAAGTCAGCTCAGTAGTTTAGCCGCTACGATGGCACTTTCATAAATAGTCACATACATCCATACATAGACTGCTAAAATCATAATCTTTCCTTTTGACCTTGCCGCAGTCTGGTAGAGATTGATTAAAGATGGAATTAAACAAACCTAAATTGATGTTGATTGACGAACTTTGATCGATGTATTTTATTCATCGTTTCGACAGAATGTAAACGAAGTACGAGAGTCTCTTCTTGGACCTCGTTCCTGCATTTAACAGTTAATACAACTACAATCCCATTTTCTGGGCAAGATTCTATGTTTATTAGATTGCTGTTATAATTTTTATAGCACTGCTTGAACCAAAATCCGCTCTATTCGTTACTCTATTTTTATTATTCTAGATTCATGTATAACATTGATTTATCTCTCAATTTTATTTTTATTTATTCCTGACAAGATAACGATTGACAGCGATCTCAGCTGATGGTAAGTGACGATGCAGTCACTTACCATCAGCTGAGGTAGTGAGCTAATTTTTAAAGGAGTATTTTTTAATTTAACCCCATTTGGTCGGAAAACACTAACATAAAAAAATGCAATAAAATATTTATTTTACGATCACAACATATTATATTATTATAATTTTATGACCAGTAGCTGCAGAGAATGAATTTTTATGCTGTTTTGTGTAATCGTTTTTCTTACATGATAGGTTTTTTTATTTTATACATGTATACCTAAGTGATGTACTTTTTATACATTGTATAACCAATTTTTATACAGAGGAAATATAAATAGCAACTGCTGGAAGTGAAATTGAATAATGACGCCATTTGGAATTTTATCTTTATTGAGTATGAGTAGGTATAATTTTTTCATAAAGAATTATATTTTTATTGCGCTTGACTAAATTATTAAGTGGTAAGACAAAAAAAATTTTTTTTAACCCTGTAGGTCTATCACTCCTTTAAAACGGCCACGTCATCCATGCACCCACTGGCTTTACCCACCAGTGTACTGTGGTACGAAACAATGACTAATGCCCGTTTTTACCAACATTCCCTAACTTTCACGGGCAACCTAAGCTAATTTAGGTGAAATTTCTGGGAACTCCTAATGGTGGAAATGACATTGGATAGGGAATTGTATTTAGGAGCTACCGTAAAGACTCAGGTAATGATTTAGGTATAGTTGGTGAAAACGGTAAACTTTACCCTTTCTCCCGTAGTAACCGTAACTTCAGGATTGGACCGGGTTATGCGATCAGAAAAAAATAAATATGGAGATACCTGTAGCAAAGTATGCCGAGATCTTCCTGACGACGACATTCAGCCCGTCTGTATGATGTTCAGCAGATACAAACGAGGATACCAGTTCTTTGTCAACCTGTGTCACGCCAGAAGATCGATCTGTAGGGATAATCTAAGTAAGCTCTTTTATCTGCAGCACTATTCACAAACACAGATAAATAAAATGTACTCAGCAAAATCAGCATTTCGAACCGGTGGTAGATTTTCGACTTGTCATAAGAGCCACAAGTTGGCTGCATGAAATAAATAATTTTGAATATGAATTTGTATAAAAAGAGGTTCACAAATAAAACTCACTTCGAAGCGAAGTTAAAGGAAACCACTCAAAACTTAAATAGTTGCTGCTTTCAGTCTTACAAATGGTACATCCCATAAGATGCCTGAAAACCAAGCAGTTTTATATGCCCATAAACTAAATGGAAGAAAACACTACGTAAGGAAGGATGGTAAAATTTTTATTTGCATTGTAAAGTTAATTGCCTTCCATAAAACATTGTGTATGGATATTGGTAGAAAAGTAGACAATGTTGTCACAAGAAAATTGATTTCTCATATTTGATCGCTTATTTCACTATCATTACATATTATGAAACTTAGGAAGATTTCCCCCGTAAACAAAAAAAAGCAAGGCAAGCGCGCTCCAACGGAGACCTCAACAGCGCTTTCCATCATCGATTGTCGTCAAGCGCCTATCTTATATTTTACTACAATTTTTCTTTATCTATAGCGTAGTCCAGACTAAAATATCGTTTCAATAGTAGTGTTGTCTGAAAAAGTTGTCATAGTTGATACAGTGTCTAGTTCAGGTCCTTTGAACTGGAACATAACTAGCTCGTACGTCACTATAGTACCGGCAACCTAAAAACAACAAAATAATAATATACTAATTCAATATTAACATCCTTGTTATAGGCGTAGGCAGTGTAATTTTGCGAAATTTCGTGACGTTATCGAAATAAGGATATACCATTATTAATCCCACTGGATTGGGATTTATATATTTTTTGTTAGTTCAAGGATTCTAATATTATCAGAATAAATAAAATCAACTACATAAAGCTTACATAATAAATTAATTAAATAAATAATTTAGATCCATACTATGATAATATTTGTGGTCATTCATTTCAAATTGCACTGCCTAGGTCGATCACTGATTATTATAATTGCGCAATACATTTTTAGCTCAACCCGGGAATCGAGCCCAAAACCTCGTCATCTACAACTGAAAATGCTAACCATCAGACCTCTTGGTCTTTTTTGGCAAAAAAAAATTAGTGCTCAACATGATAAGAAAAATACATGTATTTTAATGACAGTGTGTCATTAAAATACATGTATTTTTCTTATTATTATTCTTATTATTTAAATAATTTTAAATAGAATATATTCATATACATTTTTGTTTACCATACACACACACAAACTTTCGCCTTTACAATATTAGTCTGAAGTGTGACTGTTCTATTGTTTTTGTACAAGCAATAAAAATCAAAACATTAACTTACAGTTAGAAGGAGACCGCGCGTTACGCTGAAAAACTGTAAGCCACTCAGCGCTACCAGGTCCCCGTTGACTTGATCCAGAAACCTTTGAACCTACAATAAAATTGACCCAATAGGAGCGCAATCTGATTTGATATATTTACTCGATAAACATACCTAATAATAATGTCCTCCCGACCGAGTCCGGCCACGGCGGCCAATCTCCACAGCTACCAACATGAACTGGTAAATGTAAAGATTTTTATAAAGTGAGATAATTTTCCGGACTTTGCCATCAGAATTTGGTACAAACTAGGTCTTTACATTTACCAGCTCATGTTGGTAAATCCTGAGACCTACGATTAAAACTTAGGATTTAACAATATACGGACTTTTAATTTATTGCATTTCACGTCGGCGCGTGGTTCATGGTTGTGTGTGTGTCGTATCTGTATAAGTGTGAGTGGGAGCTTGCTCGCGCCTGTCCGCTCCCACTTCGCTGGCTCCCACCTAGACTCCTGACAGGCACGCACACTTACGCAATGTGCATGTATACAACGAACCACAAGCAAACAAGTAAAGCGCCCGTAACATCGTGAGATAAACGTACTTATAACACTTATACAACATAATACATTTTTTTTTAAAGAATATCATCCAAGCTGAAGTTGAATGATATTCTGCTCTCCCCTGCAAATAAGTGAAAAGTTGTGTTAGGAGTGGGTACGACAATAGTGCAACGGGTGGGATTCGAACCTGCGACCTTTCAGTTATGAGTTACCTTTAACCGTTGTGCTATTGGGGCTAAATTGCTTCGACTATTTAGCCCGGGACGTGGCAAGCGCACGCATTCTCCTCTGCCGAAGTACATGTACAAACGTACGGTTCAGCTTGTAAGTGTGACAGCTTTTGAGTTAGTGTGTGTTCATAGAGACATTAAGTATTTACAAAAGTGTGCGGAAGTGAGTAAATGTGTGCGGTACGTGATTACCCCACCTCACCGCAGAAAGTGGCAGAATATATTCAGTACTAAATCTGCGTAAAGGCAAGGTCAAGGCAAGGTCCTTTCGTTCAACCTTACCTCAACACAATACACCGGTGATGGCACGTCATACAGCACAGGCGCAGGAACATTCGAAGCCGTGTTCACTTGCGATGCTATAAGAGACACAGCCACTGATCTGGTGATAAGATATATGAGGGAGAATATAAAGTATGTGGCCGCTTCGTAGCCATGAAGTAGACTGTTTTTTCTGTAAGAAATCAAGAAACTCAATTATTGTCTATTACATAACTTTATTAATAGACCTCAAATATAGTTGAGCGAAGCGAAGTTGGATCATGCGTCATGCTCGTGAACGGGTGCCACCAACGGGAATGGGTCTGCTTTCTGTCTTGGATTGTATTTATTTGTATTTGTATTGTATTGGACTCAGGAAACTTCATCGTGGAAGCACTGTATATATAGCATAGTTTCTTTACCTATTGTAAAAAAAATTTTTTTGGAAAAGAGCAACCGCCGAGTTTATTGCTGGCTCTTCTCGGCAGGAACGGCATTGCGAACCAGTGGTAGATTCATTGACGATTCAAAAGCGCTTGTAAAAGTTTATTTGAATAAAAAATATTTCTATTTCAGGAAAGTATTTCATCATCGTAAGATCTGAATCTAGAAATCTTATAGTGAGTAGTTAGTTTTAGTTTTACTTTACTTGTGTATTTTTTAAATAGATTTAAAAGTAAAGTATAATTTTATAGATATTTATTTTGTACCAAACAAATACGTGTAATAAAATGAAAACAAGAAAAACAGATTGTTTTTTCATTAAAACTTACTCTAAAGCTAGAGCTTTGCTTGGACATTGCTGAAGTCCGTCGATTCCATCCCTGAAAAAATCATTATCATTAGTACAAACCTATAATAATAGTCTAGAATCTGGATGAAGAAAATCATAAAAAAAATTCGCAATCTATTAAAAATAGTCCGTCAGTCTGTTAGTCACCTTTTTCTTTTTATGTAATGCTAGCTTTTGCCCGCGGCTTCGGTCACGTTAAGTTCAATTTTTCGAACCGCTATTTTACCCCTTTAGGGGTTTAATTTTCAAAAATTTTTTCTTAGAGGATGCCTATGTCATAATAACTATCTGAATGTCTTTCAATCCGATCCGTCTAGCGGTTAGAGCTGTGCTTTGATAGATCGGTCAGTCAGTCAGTAAATCATCTTTTCGTTTTATATATTTAGATTTAGATTAGATTACTAAGGCAGAAGATTTTTTCGCAAAGAAAACGTGATCAAAAAGATATATACTCCAAAGTGTTGAACAACTGGACGCAAATGAAGAACAGATTGTTGGCGAAGGATATGAATACGATTCCGCTGATGACGTCATCGGTCTTCCTCACCAGCTGCACGGCGCGACAGTAGTCTTCGCGAGTTGAGCGCCAGAAGGACTCCGGTAAATACTGGAACATAATGAGTCACTTCTAATCTATACTTTGGTATTTTAGTGGCACCAACGGGAATGGATCTGCTTTGTGTCTGCCCATCTTAACGTGTGTTAGGTTGTGGTAGGTGTGCATTTTTGAAACTTCTTTGTGGAAGCACTGTGTGCATGGCATGGTTTTGTTAACCATTGTAAAATTTTTTGAAAAGAGCAACTGCTGAGTTTCTTGCCGGCTCTTCTCAGCAGAATCTGCATTCTGAACCGGTGGTAGATTTATGACGTGTCACAAGAGCTACAAGTTGGCCTACATGAAATAAATAAATTTTGATTTTGATTTTGATTTTATACTTCTTCTTCTATATAAGAGGAAAACGTGACTGACTGACTGACTTTTTTTTAATTTTTTTATTGAAGTGTTAACGAGCATCGCGCATCGATTTCATCGTTTCTAGTTAAATCCGCCCGACTTCAACAAACGTGTACAAAATAAAATTATTTTTATACTTTTTAGTGGCGTTTGAAGTCGGTTTTTTGAAAAGAATTTTTATTTTAGGTAATTGGATAAAGAAACAAAAGATTTTATGTTATAGTTTCAATTTCAAAAACATTTTTATATTTACCTTTCCCTGAGCATTAAGTAATTTCTTATTGACATGATTTAATCGAGAAGTCAAGTAAAAGCTCATACAAATCACAAATAGGTCGGAGAAGTTCCAGATAAACGTCGACTGAAAATGGAGGAACTGAAAAAATAAATTAAAACATCAAATCAAATTCATTTATTTCAGGTGTTTTTTTTTTTGAACTCCATCATCTTCAAACGATCTTTTTAAACCTCTACCTTTCAAATAGAAAATACCGCAACAAAATCGGTCCATTTGTCAGGGAGATACGAGGAAACAGAGACACAGACAGGCACACACATACACAGATACACAGCCAAACACATGTGTGACACATGTCTGTGTATCTACACAGACACACACAGATGCACACGTCAAACTTTTAAAACCCTCTTTTTCCGTCGGGGGTTAATAAAGAATTAAGGAATAAAGTCCTAAAACCCTCCACAACCTTCTTCAGAAATGAAATAAATCCGGCTGAACCTGAACAAATGACATTTAAACTGATAAAACTGTTCCGTCCAGTAATAAATTTCGCTCAGTAGGTTAATCTATAAGAAGATTTATATTGAGAGGCGACGCTCAACCCCTTATACCACGATCGTATTCACTGTATGGTACCTACTCTTCTTCTTTTGACCTCTTTTCGACAATTCGTACGATGCTTGTACCACAACTATAAAATAGACTTATTATTGGACTTAAGGTTTTTTTGATGAAAACTTTCACAAAATGTGAAATTTTAACTATCTAAATGCATTTCAACTTACAAACCTAATCGTAAGCCTGTAACGACATAATACATTATCCAACTCAATAGGTAATGAAATTTCTAAATGTTAGAAAGTTTAGACCAATTCTAATTGGTTAACGTATAAACTTTTTACAAAAAATTGAACTAACGATAGAAGCAACAAAAAAAAAGACGTGTGGCACTCGGGGACTGCCGCGGTAAAGCTATTGCATAGCATTTTTTATCAACGCCATCTAGCGGTGAGAGGAGTCCCGTGACAGGTTATTTTCGTTACGGAATTTCTGGATTCGGTCTCCACGCTAAAGGTCCGCGATAGAAGCTATGCAATAGCTTAATAAAAAGGAAAAAATAAAAAAGACGTGTGGCACTCGGGGACTACCGCGGTAAAGCTATTGCAAGGCCCGCGATAGAAGCTATGCAATAGCTTAAAAATAAATCTTTGTAGTCTTAAGCTCGCTGCATACATAACGTGCAAGGGACGGGACGGGACGTGGACGGGACGGGACGTGGAGTTTTGGAAATATCGTTTCATAGAAAATGTAAACGACTGTGCATACGTCACGGAGCACGGACGGGACGGGAACGTGCCACGCGCGGAACGGGAAAAATATCGTCGGCGACGATGTTTACCACGTCCCGTCCCGCAAGTGCCCCGTCCCGTCCGTGATTCCGCTGCGTATGCACAGTCGCCCCGTTCGCTCCGGAGAGCTAAGTAGTGATGTTTGTGTATTTACCTACGAAGCAAAAATGGACGAATGGAAAAACTAATTGAGTGTGTACGATCATTGAAAGTATTTAGACACCAAAAATATAAAAATTATCTGTGGCGTAAAATTGCAGTCGAACTATCACTCACTGAAAACGGTCAGATTTATTTTATTAATTTATTGCATTCGTATCTCTACTTATATTTAAATATGTAATAATAATTACAGTTGAACTTTTTATGCTCAAATCAATAGGTATATAGTATCAACCTTTGACGACCTCCCTGGCGCAGTGGTGAGCGCTGTGGTCTTATAACTGAGAGGTCTCGGGTTCGATTCCCGGCGGGGGCAATTTAGGAATTTATAATTTCTAAATTGTCCCTGGTCTGGTCTGGTGGGAGGCTTTGGCTGTGGCTAGTTACCACCCTACCGTCAAAGACGTGCCGCCAAGCGATTTAGCGTTTCGACACGATGGCGTGTAGAAACCGATTAGGGGTACCTATGGGTTGTATTTACACTGCTATACCCCTTCCAAGTTAGCTCGCTACAATCTTAGAAAAATCCATCTTTCCTTGTTCACATCACTAGCACGTTAGTTCTGAGTTATTGCCACGTTGCGTATGCATTAAAAATTCCCGTCCGTGTTTACTAACCACGTTCGGGCCCCGTCCCGTCCACGTCCCGTCCCGTCCCGTGCACATTACTTATGCAGCGGCCTTTACTAATTAAGATCCTAAATTAATGTAACTAATATTAAGTCGGCTACAAACTTTTTTAAAGCATAACTACGAGATTTATCTAGATTTATCGAGATTTATATAGAGGTCTCGATCAGAGCATATTCGCCTACAAGCATCAACATTTTTCGTGAGAGCACAACATCATGAATAAGAAATTGACATAGAAATTAGAAAAGTAAAAATACCTGTGTGGTAACACCCAACAAGAAAGAATACGGTAAGTAATTGAACACCCACGGGTAGAAATGCTTCGCTAACCCTGCGTACGATGTTTCTTGTTCAAGACACGTAAATGCTTCTGCAACGGCTGCCGACCAAGACAGGATGTGTTCAACTGCAGGTAAGATAACTATGTTATGCAAGCTTTACCCGCGGCTTCATTCCTGCCATCTATTATAAAAAATCCGAAGTGGGGATTCCTACACAAAATTACCAATTTTGATTTTTTCGATTTTTCAGCTGTTGGTTTTAGTTAGTTTTTGTTTTTTTTCCTATTTTATTTTTTTTGGGTTCTTCACCCGATGGTTAACCATCGTCCGTCTGTCTATCTGTCTGTCAGTGGGCTGTATCTCATGAGTATTATATAAATTAGGTAGGCATTTAAGTATCGACTAAATGACAATTTTTTCTTGCTTTTTCTTTGTTGTATATGATATAATAATAATAACGGGACTTACTATAAAAATAAAAGTTATAGGAAAGACTGATTTTTGGAAAAACTGCCACTTACTGGGGTTTGAAAATGGGGCTGTAGTGCTTTAAAAGGTGTAACTTTTTACCGAGTTAAATTAGAAACTTGAAATTTTCAGAGCATTAAGAGACTTTTGTACTTTAGATTCAGTATAAATTTTAACTTATTATCTCAAGCCGTTACCGAGAAAAAGGGTCTTGACACACTGACAGAAAGATGGACAAACGAGTGAGGCTGTAAGGGTTCCGTTTTTTTCACAACCTAAAAAACCAGACGTACTTACCCAAAGCCAAAGTCAACACTATAATGCAAGTAGCATTGCACTTATAGGTGACTCTCTGATCGCTGCTCGGGTCCAGCTCCTCTACGCGGGCGATATGCTGGGCTAAATCTGGCCACATGATCGCCACACGAAGGAATAGTAGCATTGTAACACATCCAGTTCCGTAGAAGATTATTGCCGCTGAAAAATGGGTTAATTCTAAAACCCGAGTAAACACTAACAACTGGATATAAAATATGAAAATATGTACAGTCCTCGGCAATGTTTTCAATCAATTAACAGGGCGCAAACATACCCGAAACTATGTGCGTGTAGGAGTGTAGAAAGCGCCAAATACATCACTACTACTTACATCATGTATTCTAATAACTCGTGAGATATTTTTTTTTTTTTAATATAGTTGTATGGTCTCTTGGTAATATTATGTATAGGAATTTTATATAAAAATTTTGGCTCTGTAATATGCAACACATCGAAAATAAATGCAAATTGGTTAAAAATTAGATCTAAATTCGCGATTTTTTTTTTTTGTTGAAAATATTAGATTATTTAAGTTTCTACTCAGTATCGTCCCTTGAAAACATGATGTAATTTTTACTTGTTTTTTTTCGGGCAGTTAAAACTTGATCTAGTGCTGTAAAAATTAAATCTGCATCTGAACTTACACGCGCTCTTAAGTGAAAGCTCTAGTTTAGTATTGCTTGCAACGGTGCAGTTTAAGTTATGCAAGGGAATGAACAAGTTGAAGTTCACTATACAATTATACATGTATTGTCACATGCTATGCTTACTGGAAGTCCGAGTTTCTGTCCACTCCCACACTGAGACTTGTATCAAAAACTATTTTAACACTATTTAACTACATACTGTGAAACTTACAATATTATTTTCGACTAGCGGACGCCCGCAACGTCGTCCGTTTCTTCAATTCACAATCGACAGTTCCTAAATCCCCATAGTTTAGGTGAGCAGAACCCTTGTAGCATCAGAATTGATGAATTGGGTCCTGGAATTCAACGACGTCGTCTTTACTTGGTACCTACAATAACTATGTATTCATAATCAACAGTTCATAAATCCCCACAGTTTAGATGGGCAATAACCCTGCAGCATCAGGATGGAGAAGTCGGAACCCGAAGTTATTATGGAAGCATCTCGCAAAGTTTTTATATTCAGCCAGGAAAATCGATTGACTTTGACATGCATCTTTGAAAAGAGTCTCACGTGAGTATTTAAAAATCATAATTTCTCTACAAAAATATAATAAAAAAAAACGTGTGGCACTCGGGGACTGCCGCGGTAAAGCTATTGCATATCATTTTTTATCAACGCCATCTAGTGGTGAGAGGTGTCCCGTGTCAGGTTATTTTCGTTACGGAATTTCTGGATTCGGTCTCCACGCTGGCCCGTAATAGAAGCTATGCAATAGCTTAAAAGAAAGCGTGAATATAGAAAAAATAAGCACGTACTTGAGTTAGTTAACGACGCCGTACTATGTGTTGCTTTATATATGCACATAATCGTTACGAATATTTGTCCAAGCAAGGAGAGGAATGAGTAGAAGCATTTCCATGATGACCATGTGAATCTAAAAACAATATATATATTATTGTTACATATTATTATGTAATAATATACAGTACGTGTAGGGTAGATAATAATAATATATTGTTGCCACTTACTAGCCTCACACGTCATTCACTCCTCTCACTAAAGGATGCCTTCATGCGTAGTTTTTTGTATATTTTCGTTTCCCTTTCTTGTGTGCAACGAAGTCTTTTTCTATCTATCTATAGGTCCTATCTATTATATATCTTTATACACGGTGAAATTTCATTGGTTGTACTCCCTGAAAGAGGTGAATGTGCTCATGAAACTGAACAACTTTCCCCAAGGAACATAGGTCGAAATATGAAAAAAAAATTTGGACCTCCCATAGTAAATCAATCAGCTGATCTTCAAGTTTGTATGGAGGGTCCAATTTTTTTTTCATATTTTGACCTATGTTCCCTGGGGAAAGTTGTTCAGTTTCATGAGCACATTCACCTCTTTCAGGGAGTACAATCATTAAAATTTCAACCGGTATATCTATCTGTCTGTATGTCTATCTATCTGTCTGTCTATCTGTGTGTTTTCATATCTTGTATTCAGCTGTGGTATTGTCAAAAAGAACTGACTATGACTGCTACTCATTGACATAATAATACTATGTCAATGCTGCTACTAGTGATGATCGCAATCACCTTTGAATGGCTAAAAGGACGCTCTTGCTGCATCAATGCATTTTAACCAATAGCGAGAGGGAACGCATTCCCACTAGTACAACTGAATAGTTCAATAGTTGAACTGGAGTACCTGCCTAGCCTGTATTTTCTTTTTATTCCAAGGTAGTCCTCGACTGCGATCTCACTTGATGGTAAGTGACGAAGTAGTCTAAAATGATAGCGGGCTAACTTGGAAAGGGCATACCCCTATTCGGATTCTACACGTCATCATGCCGGAACGCTAAATCGCTTGGCGGCATGTCTTTGACAGTAGGGTGGTAACTAACCACGGCCAAAGCTTCCCACCAGACCAGACCAGAGACAATTCAGAAATTATAAATTCCCAAATTGCCCCCGTCGGGAATCGAACCCAAGACATCCCAGTTATAAGACCACAGCGCTTACCACTGCGTCAGGGAGATCCTCATAAAAGTGCCTTTCAGACAATCCTAAAAGCTTCCTCGTTCCTAATACGCACCGCTAAAATTTGGAATGCCTTTTTTCCGTTTTTCCCTATAACTACAATTTGGGTACCTTCAAATCAAGAGTGAATCGGCTTCCGTTTTTCCCTATAACTACAATTTGCGTACCTTCAAATCATTAGTGAATAGACATTTTCTAGGCAAGCGCGTTCTATTTTAGGCTGCATCTTCAATTACCATCAGGTGTGATCGATGCCAAGCGCTAGTCTATACATTAAAAAAAAAGACGTGTGGCACTCGGGGACTGTCGCGGTAAAGCTATTGCATAGCATTTTTTATCAACGCCATCTAGCGGTGAGAGTAGTCCCGTGTCAGGTTATTTTCGTTACGGAATTTCTGGATTCGGCCTCCACGCTCAAGGCCCGCGATAGAAGCTATGCAACAGCTTAAAAAGTTATTTACTTGAATAAATATTAAGTAACTACACTTACTTGAGATAAGAAGCCTTTTTACTGCACACTCCCTCTACCGGCAGAAGAGAGAACATTTGCCCGATTATCAACGTTAACCGCAAAGACTCTTGGAACGTGCCTCTGCTCTTTGACGGTTTCAACTCTGACGCGCCGACTTTATTTCCTTAAAATAGTAAATAAATAGGATGAAGTATGAAGACGTGAACGTTATGTTGTATTACATAGTTGAAATGCTTTTTTAATTAGAGCAGTTTGTTATGACTCCCAAGGATTTATATCATTTAAGTAATAATCATTTTACACCTTTTTTATACGACTGCCTGGAAAAAGGAGTTTTGTTTTCAGGGTTCAAGTATTTATATGTATGTATTTATGTGAGTTCCTATATTCCACCATAACTTCTATACGCCTGAACCGATTTTGATGATTGTGATATCGTTGGAATCCTTAGCTTATTCCGGGTGACATGGGCTAGTATTGTATAACTGTCTAGATCTAGTGGTTAGTATGTTCAACTGCGAATAATGAGGTCTTAGGTTCGATTCCCGGGTCGGGTTTTTCTGTCAAAATTGTCAATAAAGTTTGGAGTTAGGAAGTAGGCAATGTACCACCCCCGTGCTTGACTGGTAAGGACTTTTACGTGCTCTCCGAGGACGTAAATACAGATCTACGACCACATCATGAGAATGAACGAATTAAGAGCGTACCTATGTTTGGTGCACTATAATATCTCCCGCGCATATGGCTAATCTCTATGGAGATTGAGCCCAGTTAGGCTAGGAGGAAATTCTTTGTTTACTTTTCATAAGCAACAGGAAGAAGGCGATTGTTTACTTAGTACTTACTTGTCATATGCAACCAGAGTCTCAAATAACTCCTTTTTATTCGTTTCCCCATGTTTTGGCTATCGATGACGTGTATTACACTGAACTTGGTTTCCCTTACTACAGTCATTAACGGACCTTGACTCACTAATAACGTATGGCCATAAAGATGGTGTCATATTCGAAACATAAATGTAAAGTTATTATGACAGTAAATGCTCCATGTGTGTTTAAGGGCTGGGTTGTATTTTTTGCTTTATTAAACAACCAATAAGTACTCCATGTTATCCATACATAATAATTGTACTGTATCGTTGACTTCGTCCGTGTGTTGTCCGTGTGTAGCGTGTAACTTCTGACCCATAGGTTCTCAAGGTATAGAAGATAACGCCACGATCAGACGATGGCTTTAATTCCGACAACGTGCAAAGAGGCCATAGCGCGATGGAAGAAGGAGAATGGCCGCCGATAGAGAAGATGGACGGGACCCTCTCCACGATATATCAATTGTTGTTCGTTAGTCTGGCTAAAACTCAAAAGAACTCACTAAGAATTGCATTTAAATTCACTAAATTTTTTTATATACTTAAAATAAAGTTTTTTAATAATAAATAAAAAATCAAAATAATAAAGCCTTTTATTTCCTGTTTAACAACAAATTTTTGACATAATGTGTTAACTATTTTTTAATAAACTATATAATCTTACAATCTACTTAATTCATTTTTTTTTATATTAAAACATAATGGCATTTTTGTTCTTTTAATATCTTAACTAGTCTCGAAAATATAGAGCTTTAAAGTATCCTGTTAGACAGACAGAGCGCTACTGACATGTGGCGTCACTAATTCAGTAGCTCCATACACTGTTAAATACAAAATATCGTTTTAGAAAGAGACGAATACAGTCACAGTAAAACAGCTGATAACTTATTTGCTTTTTGACCGATTTATTTTCTGTTTTTACAAATGTTATTCTAACATGTAACATTTTCGGTTGTAATTAAAGAATATCCACATTTCGACAACAGTAAATTACCCAATCGAATAATAAGAACTGAAAGATGTAATGAGATCTTAGACTATCTTATGCCTCGATCAAAATAATTGAATTAAGCAGTCTAAAAGCAAGTAGGTACTACCTACTCCATAATTCATATCTGTTACCTTTATTAGACAATATCATAGTGCACTTCCATCCTTGGAGACATTACCCGTCAAGTGAGACTCATCTCTAATGGATTCTAAATAACTTTATTGTAGCAACTACGACATACTCGTATCACATATCTCAGAGCATGCAATATGTCGCGATATGTTATGCGGCAATATTAAAACGAAATCGGGGGAAAAATGTCGTTTGCCAGTAATTCGTAAACATTAAGGATAATTTTGATAAATGTACGTCACAACGCCCCTAAGTTATTATGTGTAACGACTACCCAGCGCTGACAAATAAATTGTTGTGAATAGTTTGCGTGATTCTGATACAGGGTTGGATTACGTTGTTATTATAGACTCAAATATTCTAAGACTTTGTTGAATTGAGCGCACCTAAGTAACTCATGTTCATGTTAATTTCGGGTCGATTTCAGCAACCTAAAATAAGTCTTATTCGAGCGTCCATTTTGGCATTTTTACCAACACTCTCTGACTTTTACGGACTACCTGAGTCAGATGACATTTTCTATCAGTTTTAGTTTTCAGGAAGACTTAAAGATAAAAACCACATTGAGTATGATGGTATTTAGGGGCTCCTACTCAGGGGATGATTAAGGTATGGTGAAAACGGGCATTTTGATATTTTTAGTTTTTGTATTGAAAATCTGCCAAAATATCTTTATGCTCAGATAAAACTTATTTCACGTTGGTGCAATCGGCCCTTAGTATATCTATCATATTATATTGTTTTATTCGATGGCAAGGCAGCCCATAACTGCGATCTCACCTGATGGTAAGTGACGATGCAGTCTAATCTATGTAGCGGGCTAACTTGAAAGAGGTATAGCAGAAAAAAAAATGACAAAAGAGGCTCTTTTAAATCTGTCAACCCTAACCTCACCTATATTGACCTTAAAACTGCCTGATATTTATCACTCATCGACTTTCCAATGTAAACAAATACAAATTTACCTGTTGATTATACCCTTCATACCAGTTCTTGATTAGCATTATATGTTTTTTTAACCTACTCTTAAGGATTATGTGTTTAGTTATGTATGATATCCGTGTGGTTTTTTTTTGTTTATAAATCTTTACACGTGTTTAACTTATTCAGCCTTCCGCATGTATTTTTTATTTTTAGCGAGCAAATAAGCAGGCGGGTCACCTGATGTTAAGTGATTACCACCGCCCATGAACATTTGTAGCACCTGAGGCACCATCAATGCGTTACCGGCTTTTCAGGAATTTATTGGTCAACCCCTCGAATAACTTCATGTTGTAATTTAGTGAGAACACCTTAGCTTTTTTCTTTTAAATTAGCTTTTTGCGTCAGGGGTAACCATCGCCCCAGTGGTGGTTAAAAAAAAGTTAAACCGGAAAGATCAACTGAAAAATCGAAAAATCAAAATTGGAATGTTTGGAGGAATCACCACTTCGGGCAACTTTTGATGGTGGGAGCGAAGCCGCGGGTAAAAGCTAGTATGAAATAAATAATTTGAATTTGAATATGCATACTGAATATAAACAACTATTAAGAAATTTCGTTTTAAGGCCCTATTGGATAGATATCAAATAATGCATAAAATATATTGTATCTACATTCTACATAAACAAAAAAATAAATTGTGGTTCTATAATCTACATAAATAAAAACCAACTTTAATTATTTTATCGGTATAAAAAAAACAACATTTTATTCCAGCGTTTGATCATATAATATCGTAAAACTGTAAACTATTCCAAATCAAAAACGCAATTCAATACATAGCACTACCTTCCAACCAATAAAAGTTTATTCGTTAGTAAAATGCTATGAAATTCAGACTAACAAGATAAAAAAATAAATGTAACACGAAAAACTATTTTCCAACTTCCCGTGAAAATGTTTTATGTTTGTCTACTATATATTTTTAACGTTTTCGGACACTGCTATAGTTCTGGTTCTTTTATTAATAATCTAAGAAGGAGAGAAGTTATACCTCTCCATGAGATAAGTAGAAGGAGTTTTCACAATAATGATGATAATTATTTTCGTCGAACCAAAGATATAAGAGACGCCGTTTTTGGTCGTCAATACGAGGTGAGGAGCTTTTTCATTTCATTTATTCCATTTTAGATAATTATGTAAGCAAAGGTATATATTGTTGTGTACCTAATACTAATCATAAACTCATACCAGTGTTATTATCATAAATATGTATTATATGCAACTTATTATTTAGTAATAATGAAAGTGACCTAACTTAAAAATTGCAATTTGTGGGAAATGAGCAAAAAAGACTTCCAAAATGTACAGTGTAATTAACTCAAGTTAATTTAAATATATCTCTGCCGTGTTTCACATATTACGCAATACAAACATACATGTTCTATATAAATATTATAAGGACTTCTAAAACATAACCTTTTGGCTTTTGTGTAGTCGAGTAAAAATGAACTTGTATGTCAAAGCAGCTCATTTAATTATTTATTTTTCTAAAGATTGCAGAGCTACAGAATGCAATGCTAAGAGATGTCGATTTGGCTGACGAAAGGATCAGGCAACGAGATCCGAGATGGTCCTTTGATGATGAAGAATGGCTTGCTATCGGAAACTAGCAAGAAAAAGCTCTACATTTCACGGGAAAAATTAAACTGCTCTCAGCAATTGTGTTTTAAGGGTCTGCTCCAAATAAGCGTAAAGAATGTGTTAAGAGTGCGTACACAATAGTGTAATGGGCTGAGATTATACCATTTACTTTTTATCCAAATTTTTCGGTCCAACCCTTTAACCGTTAGGCAATTTTAGTTTTGGATTGGATACTAACTGGTTTTAAGAGAACACTTATTTCTCCGTTATATTTGTAATTAATTTAAAATATTTATAATTTATACGTTTTCCAGTAAATTTTGTTATTTCTATTTGAGTAAAATGTACGTTTGATAATAATAAATGAATAAACAAAAATTAATAATAATAAAAGATAAATTTTGTTGCTGTAATATTA
This sequence comes from Hipparchia sbordonii, assembly GCA_038048805.1. Classification (NCBI taxonomy): domain Eukaryota; kingdom Metazoa; phylum Arthropoda; class Insecta; order Lepidoptera; family Nymphalidae; genus Hipparchia; species Hipparchia sbordonii. The sequence continues at coordinate 13,276,746 of CM076099.1, read as the reverse complement.
ATACTACATCTTTAATGTACTTTTTATTTTGATACTTATAAGTTGTCAAAAATTTGTGCGTTTAAAATATCGCGCATCTCCCTCTTGTGTCCTAACAGTAAAATGTTGATTGAAATAGCATTATCTTACACCCCAATTTACACCCAGTCACGTAATACTGAAGGGAGCACTCTTAACATGATTTGTACAGTGTACTAACAATAATTGAAATTGTGGTTACAAGCAAACATGTTGTATTGATTGTCATTAAAAATTCCTGCGAAGTTGCTAATGATAGTCTATCTACTGTTGATACACTGTGTTTCCTATCAAATACAAGTACCTATCTAGATTCTATTATGATAAAACGGTACTGTATTTTATTTCCAATAACAGTATAATTTCTACAACAAAGAGCAGCTGGAACAACACTTTTAAACAGAATTTTTATTCCTTAGCATTTACGACAAGACAAAATATATACCAAAGATATATAACAATATTACGTTAGGCGAAAATTCATTTAGATCGTTTTTAAACAGAATGGTTAGAGTGAAAATATAACTTTCCCATTTGCAGGCTTTTACTCGGTGTAACAAGTTTGAACAAATACTTAAATGAAAGTCTTTAGACAACAGCCATTGTAAATGTGTGATTTAATGCAACTGGAAATAGAGTCCCTTTATCTATTTCCTCTTTATCAACCGAAACACGTACACTGCTTAGTCTCGTCTCTTACTCCTTCTGTATTATAACGACTGTAGTAAAATACATAATAAGAACTATAATAAAGGAACTCTTAGTTTCTATTATTATAGTTGCCTAAACTTTTCGTAAAATCAATTCCGTAGGTACTTCCTTAAGCGAGATAAATGCCCAAGTAGCACAGATAGCTGTATAAATACTCACTTTTAGACCTATTTGAAACTCTATGCGTATTAAGACTCTTTTAAGAGTACACTGGTGATCCTACAGCTGCATAATAGCTGTCAGTGATATTTAAACAGCTTAGGCTGAATAAGAGCTGTTTAGTGGATAAAATTACGCCAAATGCTGTATAAGAAGGTATTTGTGAACTCTTATTACACTGACTTATTAAGGGGGCACATGTGAACTATTATGAAGCTTATTGCTGAATATCAGAGTTTTAACTATTCACGTCGCTGTTTAACATGAATCCACCATTTTATTGCATAACCTCATAACCTATATAAATATACTGATTCATTTTTCAACTTTTATGATGTTTTGTGTATGAATTAGGAATGGATTGCATTAGTTTTTACTTCTCGATATCATAATAACAACTTTTTATCTTATAATTCTTTTCAAAGCACTAAAAATTGTTTATTCAAGTTTTCATCACGGCTTATTTATATCACGAAACTAATTAAAAACCGAATATTTTCGTGGCGCACTAAAATTTTCTTAGGTAATATATATGTATAATGTCAGTAAAATTACATTCCCAATCATTTTTCTTTTATAAATATGAAAACAATGCACTTAACTTTGAATATATAACCACACGTATTCAATCAAATTCAATTCACTCCACGAAGTATATTAATTTGCTAGATTTGTATTATCTATGGTTTGCTACTTCACTTTTACGTCACGTGACATATTTGCTGAATAAAGAGTAACTTGTAATCTTTTACTCAACTTAAGGCTGTATAATTTGTGCCCATTTAAGAGGTATAAGAGCTGTATACGGCCGTATACAGCCCTTATGCAGCTTTTTTATACAGCTTTAAGCGTGACGGGAATTCGTTATTCAGCTGCTAAGCAGCCTTCGTGTGCTACTTGGGTGTGATTCCACATGGACGAAAGATTAGGAAAAATAGAGTAGAGAACAGATACCTACAGACATAACTTTATATACAGTGACGACTGTTTTCAGTAGTTCAGCAGAGGTTTCTTACAATTAAAAATCTCTACTGAACTACTGATAATTCCAATTAGGTCCCGACTGACTTTTACATTGAAATACACATACCTACTTCTGTTACTGGGACTTTTTAAACCTTTTTAATTGAGATTTGATGTCTTAGATTTTGTTATAGGAAGTAAACCTTATTTAGGACTTTATTTTATAGCTTAATAGCCTGTGTAATTAGACAATTTATCAAGTTTGGATAGTTTGCGACCCCTCTATAAATACTGTCATTTTAAAACTGCCTATTTGGGATAGTGGGTAGGTAAATGAAAATGATATTTAAGAAGTCATATAAAATCCTATGCCTAGGTCCTTTGAGATTCCAGTTAAACAGGTTACATTATATTTAACATCATAAGGTATTACATGTCTAAGCCGATCTCAGTTTCATCATGTAGGTAATATTGGCAAAAGAGAGCAAGGTCCTGAAATTGCGGCTTTGGGACTTCGTTCCATATATTGAAAATTCAGTAAGCTACGAAAGAAATGTAAATCCTTAGGTATTTATGAATACAATTGTTAGATAATTTATCTTATTACAATTGATATGAAATATTCTGTGCGAGATTGAATTTTATTCAATCATGGATTCGATTCGAGAAGCTTATATTATTTTTTTATGTGTCTCTCCTTTTATTGTAAATGAAATATCCGTCAATTTATTAAAACCTCCTCTTACTCCTAAGTAAATCCCTTACTTGGCCTCAATAGCCCAACAGTTAAAGGTGCGGACTGAAAACTAAAAGGTCGCAGGTTCGAACCCCAGCCGTTGCACTATTGTCGTACCCACTCCTAGCACAAGATTTCCGCTTATTTGGAGGGGAGAGGAGGATATTAGTCAACTTCAGCTTGGCTAATGTTCTTTTTAAAAAAAAAATCGGCTAGTTAGGGAGCTACGAAGGAACAGACAGACACACAGTTAAACAAATACGCACATCAAACTTATTCGTAATTAAAATCACTATTTCGAACTTCCAAGAGGAGTGCTTAAGGATCTTCAAGTAAGTAATTCAAAGTCTTCGCCAACTTCAAATACTTGGCGAACGCAAGTGCTCCGCATAATTAAGTGTATTCAAATTCTTGAAATAAACGGTATAAATAACAGGCTTCGATCACTAATAAAATGTACTTCTAATCTTCTACTATATAAAAATAAGTCGGGTTTTCCTTCCTGACGCTATAACTCCAGAACACACAAACCGATTTCCACGGTTATGCATTCGTTGGAAAGGTCTCGGACTCCGTGAGGTTTATAGCAAAGAAAATTCAGGAAAAATTTCATCAGAAAAGCGGGAAAATCTTTTCTAATTTCACGCGGACGAAGTCGCGGGGGCAAAAGCTAGTGAACTATGAAAATCAGCAGTGTAGCTTCCAAATACTGCAGCATTAGGCTTAGGATGATTTTAGCAGTCCATTTTTATATGTTATGACGAATGTTCCACCGTAGCGAATAAACTACTGAGCCGATTTTTGATGAATCGATTCCTTATGCTGGTCCGGATGATATAGGAAATAAAGAAAAACCGTTTATTTTATATATTATGTGTAACGTAACATGAAGTAGTACATAAGTAGGTATACTTAGATTAGGTTATCTAGATTAGGTTGTCCCGGCGCCTCCACCACTTGAGCATTAAACACAAAAAGCATCAAGCAGGCAGTAAGCATCAGCAATAATGCAACAAAATCCTCCATAGCCCAACGGTTAAAGTTATATGGACTGAAAACTGAAAGGTCGAAGGTTCGAACCCCACCTATTGCGCTATTTTCGAACCCACGCCTAGCATAAGCTTTACGCTTATTTGGAGGCGATCCAAGGATATTAGTCAACTTCAGCTTGACTGTGGTCTTATAACTGGGAGGTCTCGGGTTCGATTCCCGGCGGGGGCAATTTAGGAATTTATAATTTCTAAATTGTCTCTGGTCTGGTCTCGTGGGAGGCTTTGGCCGTGGCTAGTTACCACCCTACCGTCAAAGACGTGCCGCCAAGCGATTTAGCGTTCCGGCACGATGGCGTGTAAAAACCGATTAGGGGTATGGGTTGAATTTACACTGCTATACCCCTTCCAAGTTAGCCCGCTACCATCTTAGATTGCATCGTCACTTACCATCAGGTGAGATCGCAGTCAAGGGCTATCTTGTCATCGAATAAAAAATAAAAAAAAGTGGCATTGAAATAAGTTCAATCAGGAATGAGTTTCTGTTGCCTAGCCCTACATCATAATAACTATTACCTTATTCCACCTTCTTTCTTTTACAACCGCACCGCTCGCCACCGCATACAATGTCAGCCTCACCACCTTAGTTCCTGGAACACTTCGTGTATGTATGTTTCTCCTCTTTAAAGAAGGTCATTAATTAAGGTACCTAATAAATACTCTGCGCTATGCAAAGCTTTTCTTTTTTAACTCATCGTAGAAAACAACACGCAAACAATATTAAGCAAATAACAACAAATAACTAATTAAAACTTAACAAAAACATTTAAAATTAACAATAACAAAAGTTTGAAAAACTTAGATAGGTAACTTTTATCCCAGAAAAACAGACTTCCACAGGGATTTGTTAAAAACTTCAATCCTATATAACATAACCGCGAATAAACGCTATTAAAATATCAATTTATATTAAGTGCGTACTCGACGGATCGAATATCCAATGCACTTATTTCTAAAAAGGGAAAATAAAAATTCATTTTATCTTACAAACGGCCTAAAGATCTAGTTCATTTGTGTTATGATATCCGTGCTGACGTAAGCTTTTTATAACACAATTTTTTATAAATGCAAAAGTGTGTTGTTTTTGGTTTGTCCTTTAATCACGCAGCAACAGAGCAACGAAACGACGTGTGTTGAATATAAATCCGAACGTGTGTTTATTCTTAAGATGCTCCGGCTTCGCGTCGGTGTATTTGCATAAATTAAATTTCCTCGGCAGTTTGTTAACTGTGCCTTTTTAAGCCCGGGGGTCCCTTTGTTTTGTTTAATTTTGGGAGTTTGCAAGACACATTGTCTAATTTGGCTGGCATTCGCCGTGCGAGAGATTAAAGAGCATAATGCTGTCTCTAATTAAATGGGGTCCTAAATCTAAGTGCTAAATATTGTTAATTAGTTCTTGTTTAAAAAGTTATCATTGATTTACAGTTGTAAAACTTATTGCTAGTATATCGATTGTCCCTCATTAATTTTTTTATTTTACAAATTTTTTTTCGTGGATCTATATCGTAAATAGAACATATTATGTTTATCTCTATTAATAATTCTATAAGTACTTTTTCGAAATATTTTTTGTACCATATATAATATAAAATAAGCAAATCATGGATACAAATTGTCAGCTTAAAAGTTAAACACAAGGGGTGTAATTAAAAAGAGTCTAGTTCGAATCTTAGACGAAATTAGAATAAACGCTAAAGGGTCAATGGCAAGGTTTGAGCACGTGTAGTACTGTATTAAGAACTAATACATTTTTTTGTTGAGATATCTTTGGTAAACGATAATTTAGTATTCTTAAGATAAATAAAAAATTAAAAAAAAATCTTAATTAAATAAAAAAAAATTGCGCACAGATTAAAAATTAACCCTGCATAATATGTACATGTGTTTTTTTCAAGTAAGTATGTCTTCAAGTGATATATCGATTGTCCATAGAAATATATTCTATTTTTGTAATAATCATACCTACCTTTCAAACATTAGATTTTGGGATATATAAATGAGAAGACAAATTGTGATTTGAAACTTATTAATTGTCATATTGTATTAAAATAAGTTCATATTTGATGCTAGCCGCGGCGACCTGCAATAAACATTAGCTTAGATAGATAGGTGGTGTCTGAACTATTGTGAATGATATTGAAACGTGGGTACCTTGTCTTGTAACTAATATACCTGTATAATATGTGCGGAAGAAATGATCCCGGGTTCGATTCCCGGGTTGGGACAAAGAACGTAATTTTTCTATCAAAAAATTCTTAAAGCTAACCTGGAGTTAGGAAGTAGTTGATATGCCACTCCTGTGCCTCGTAGAGCACGTAAAGCCTACGGCTTTACAAGCTCTACGAGGTCTACGCTTCTACGAGCGGTCCTACGCTTGATCACGCTCCGGTCGTATTTCCGTCCTATTGGATTACGGAAGTAGTTGGTATGCCACCCCTGTGCCTCGTAGAGCACGTAAAGCCTACGGCTTTACAAGCTCTACGAGGTCTACGCTTCTACGAGCGGTCCTACGCTTGATCACGCTCCGGTCGGATTTCCGTCCTATTGGATTACGGAAGTAGTTGGTATGCCACCCCTGTGCCTCGTAGAGCACGTAAAGCCTACGGCTTTACAAGCTCTACGAGGTCTACGCTTCTACGAGCGGTCCTACGCTTGATCACGCTCCGGTCGGATTTCCGTCCTATTGGATTACGGAAGTAGTTGGTATGCCACCCCTGTGCCTCGTAGAGCACGTAAAGCCTACGGCTTTACAAGCTCTACGAGGTCTACGCTTCTACGAGCGGTCCTACGCTTGATCACGCTCCGGTCGGATTTCCGTCCTATTGGATTACGGAAGTAGTTGGTATGCCACCCCTGTGCCTCGTAGAGCACGTAAAGCCTACGGCTTTACAAGCTCTACGAGGTCTACGCTTCTACGAGCGGTCCTACGCTTGATCACGCTCCGGTCGGATTTCCGTCCTATTGGATTACGGAAGTAGTTGGTATGCCACCCCTGTGCCTCGTAGAGCACGTAAAGCCTACGGCTTTACAAGCTCTACGAGGTCTACGCTTCTACGAGCGGTCCTACGCTTGATCACGCTCCGGTCGGATTTCCGTCCTATTGGATTACCAGAGTGCCACCTGTGTTTACGCACACACGTATGCACTATAATATCTCCTGCGCAGATGACTAATCTCTGTGGAGATTCGCCACCGTGGTCGGATTCGTTAGAGACGACATTATACCTATATTATAGTAAAAAGGAAACTCCGGATTTAACGTTTTTAAAACAAACCTGTAAAAGATTCTGACGATCCAAATGAAAGAAGCCCATAGCGCTCAAAGCGATTTTGTCGTGGACTAATTGATTCTTTAGCCGACGGATCTGTAATTAGATGCAGAGGGATTTTAATTGAAGAATTTCATTTTAAGCATAAACTGAGTTGCAAATAGAACGAGGAGCTCTTGAGAATGTTTTCCTAGCGTTGGAAAAACATTTTCTTCATTAAAAAGGCTTCTTAGTGCCGTTTTCACCAACATCAATTAGTGATGTTACGCTAGCAATAAATTGGACGTTCTGACAGTTTTTGTATTAAAATCTGTCAAAATCTAACTATTATAGTTCATGAGATACAGTCCGCTGGCAGACGGACGGACGGACATACAGCGGAGGCTTAGTAATAGAGTCCTGTTGGCACCTTTTGGGTACGGAACCGTAAAAATTGCGGCTGCCATGGCACGACAGATGTGAAATATGCAGCAGTGGTGAAGAGGGTGCCATCACGTAATACTTGTCGGTCTTACCCTCAAGGCTTTAATATTTGTTTCACATCAAAAATCAATGTTAAGTATAGTTATTTCAATTCAGGAGGGCACGTGGCTCACGGTTGTGTGTATGTCGCATCTGTATAAGTGTGAGGAGCACTTGCTCGCGCCTGACCGCTCCCACCTAGACTCCTGACAAGCACGCACACTTACGCAATGTGCATGTACTCGACGTAACCACAAGTAAGCTCACGCGCCCTCGTGAATTACAAGAACTATACCAAATTATTAGAAACCTCAACATTATAAGCGGAGCTCGGACAAGCGTATATGTACGGTAGAGCTCTTTTTGAGTGTATATTAACATCAGCAGCCGCCAGTACCACGCTGCTGGCCCGCAGCAGCAACCATCCCAGTGAGAAGAAGTAGTATATGCGGTTGATCAACGGACCGCCTATTTTCCTGAAAGTTTTAAAGAACTGTTCTTTTTTTTGTTCATTTTATTGCACGACATAGTACAAAAGGCGGACTTAATGCTGAAGCATTTTCTACCAGTCGATCTTTACACGTGCCACAACACGTGTAGATTTGCAAGAAGAGAATATTCTATTTTTAAAAATTGAAAATAGAATCGACAGTGCATGTGAGTTGAATAAAGTTTGTGTTCGGAATACCACATCTAGTACGTAGTATATTTATATCGATGCATGCAATATATTACATAAAATGGTATATATAACACATAGAAAATCAAGTGAAGTTCGATCGATCTTATATGAGTTGCTGCATTTTAAGATAAATATTCGAGACAAATGTAACCAAATAACTATTCGAAAGATTTCTTCTAAGGTTATTAGTCTGATTTGAACTTGGGTGGTTTTATTCTATTAAAGGAGAATTTTACCTCAATCCCATGTAAAGTTGTAAACAGATAAAGTATAAATTGTTCAAATAGGAGAGTAGAAGCAATGCGCCGATATCCTTCTCAACATGTCGGACAAGCGCCGACTGATGTGCGTAGGCCTCTCTGATTGCTCGCCAGACGTTCAACTGGTAAGAAGTTTCTGTCCCGAGCTGTAAAACAATAGTTCTTTTAAACTTGAAGTATCGGTCCTCCCGACCGAATCCGGGCACGGCGGCCAACTTTCTCAGAGATTAGCCATCTGCGCGGGAGGTGTTGTAGTGCACAAGTGTGTGCGCAGACACAGGTGGGACACCTCTACTTACTCTCATAGTCCGATGGGATGGAAATTCGACACGGCCAGAGAGAGATCAGGCATAGGGCAACTTTACGTGCTCTTCGAGGCACGGGGGTGACTCACCGCTAACTGCCTAACTCCGGGGTAGTACTGAAAATTCCTTCGGATTCGATTCCCGGGTCGGGCCAAAAAAATATTGGATTTTTCTGTTAAAGTAACCAGGTACTCAGTCTATAGTAGGATAGAGTAGGTTAAATTTTATTATAGGTTCATATGATATAGATATAGACAAACTATTTGCCATGCTCTAGGCTATAGGTACTATCAGCAACCCCTACTTGCAATTAAATTTCCAAAAATTCCAATAGCGGATGCCTGTCTGTAAGCCAAACAGCCCCATTATTCCAGTGATTTAAGTTACCTACTCCTTTCTTTTTTTTATTTGAGATACCTTTTCCTCTTATATATTCAGAAGATATGCAATAAGGTTTATCCTTTCGCCATAACTCTAATAATAATAAACAAAATTTTTAAGTTTGTTCAGAAAGTCTCACAAGAAAAATATGATAGTGATAAAAAATGTTATACTGGCGGCATAAACAAGGGTAGGCACAGGATTTAGGAAAGCCCTGTTTACCCTACTTACAACAATGTACACCAAGGGCGAACCTTATTCACATTCCTGTCACGATTCTCATATCTGACAACATGTTTGACGAAAGAGTTCAGTCTGCAGTACCGCGATGCTAATCCCATACTTATCACGATGATGATCAAGTCTTGGAAGTTCCACAGTATAGTTGCTAATTTGCTCAGAATAAATATTGGTATCGCCAGCCAGAGGGTGTATTCCCCTGAGAATATAAACAAAGAGTAACATTATAAAAACACTAATATTAAGACAAAAGCTTGTATATGTGTGTACGGTGTGCGTGCGTGAGTGCGTGCGTGCGTGCGTGCGTGCGTGCGTGCGTGCCTGCGTGCGTGCGTGCGTGCATGCGTGTGTATGTTTGTTACTCTTTCACGCCATAACGAATGAACCGATTTGGCTGAGAATAGGGATAGCTCATACCTAGGATTAACACATTTACATTTTATTCTGAGAAATTAAAGAGTGAACGCGGGAATAAAAAACCTTTATCCACGCGCGCGAAGTCGTGGGTATCAACTAGTAAAATATAATACTGGTTAGGTATAATGGTTACCTAATAATACAGATAAGGTGTACACAAATTATTCTCCTCTTTTTTTGTCATCACAGAAAAGGCACATATCTGGTGAAAAGGCAGCTTTATTATCTGCTGTGTGACCTCGTTCAAAGGCATACTTGTAATACTTAGGTTATGGCTATGAGGAGAAGTTATAAACTCACAAGTATGTAATAAAAATCCATGCGAAGATAAAATGTAACGTTCGAAATATTCTTCAGGAGGGCAGTCTAGGCCGGTGGCCGAAATCATACTTAAAGTATGTTCCACTGAAATAAATAAGATTGAATTAACAAGAATTTGTTTTATTCCTAGACCTATTCAAAATTGGCTGGTCTAAAATTAAGGATTAGTCTGTACTTAGTAAAATTAAGGAAATCCGGTCACAACGGATCTCCTCACTCTCAGAGATTAACCACAGACAAGGCAATACATTTATCTCAACACGATTTTTTTTTACGTACCCACCGTATTGAATTTGTAATGACGTCACGTAGCCTACGTTACGAAGCCAATGGTACTTTATTTAGCAAAACAGTCGAATAGTCGGAAAAAAAATCCAACAAATTGAGAACATCCTCCTTTTTTGGAAGTCAGATAATAAAAGGGAATATATTTCGCTTAAGTAGTATAAAAAGCCTTACCAGTGGCACATAAAACGACAAAGCTAACAACAAAAGCGATCCTTCTTTGGATGCTGACGTCAGGTGACAGCAGCAGTTCTTTCGTTTCAACTCTTAACCAATTGACAGATAGCTTTTTCCACGTATTGACAGCCCGCCAGCAAAGCATTAGGGACAACAGCGCGTTGCCATAAAATATCGATCCCGAGAGCTGGCCTATCAGCGTACCTAGAATGACAACTTTACGGGTTAACTTGGACTGGTTAAATGAGAATGAGAGAGATGGAGAATGAGAATGTAAAACGTAATTGTTGGAAGAATGTAGATATGCCTTCGCCTAGTTAAGCTCAACACAGATGATAGAAGAATAAAAAGTAACTCCATCATTTTGATTTTATTCAAGTTCGATTATATCTATTTTAAAATACTAATACTTTTATAAAGAAACACTAGTCATTATTGTTTTCTCTCCACAGTAATGCTCGAAACAATACGTAAATATCATTTCAACAACAGAATTAAAAAGAAAGTCGGTTAAAAAAACATAGATAGGTTAAAATATAGATTTTGAAATTTTTTTTCTTTTTTTAATTAATTACATAATTAAATCGTATATGTAACATATCTCAACTTGATTTTAATTAAAAAAACAAGAAATGGCAAAATTTAACCCAAAACAGCAATGTAATGCGTGCACCCACAGATTACTGTGCGTGCACCTAATATAAGTAGGTACAAACCACCACTTTGTGACGCGTCGTATCAGCGAGTGTACGTATCAGCGTTCTTTGATCGCAATACATTGCGTGTTCAAAAATTACAATCTTGGTAACCCATCATTTCCGAGATGAGTGGCATTTGTGATTTCATTAAAGGTAATTAAATTACAAATGTAGTGTAACCTATTCACAAAATTTTCGGTATGGTATCCGTTACAGCCTGTATATACGCGAACGTGGGTATGAAAAAAAAAAGAAATCTATCAAAAATGTATACGTACCGTGAGCATTAAGGGCTAGTCCAGTCAGAGCTCGGATCAGTTTCCAAATAGCAGCTACCTCGAGGACAATTAACATCATCAACAAGATTAGTGCCCAACATAAAGCAACGCCGCCACCATACGTTGGAATGCCAAACCATCTAGCAGTTGTCAAAAGTCTTAAAATAGTTTTGAGAAACTTCTGAAAAACAAAAATGAATAAAATATTAAATTTAAAAAACCAAAAACCCGACTGGGTAAATAACAATGGAAAAGGAAAAAAACATGTCTAGTAATCTAGAATTCTATTAAATAATATTGACTTAACAATCGGGACCCATTATTGGGAAGATTTAGATTTATCTAAATTTTTAATAGTTATATAAAATAAACATAGGTAATAAGTATAAATAAAGTACCATAAGATCAAAACATTTTTAATTGTTTTTAAAAATTAAATAAATAAAAATTTTACTTACATCACGTTTATGTTGAGTTTTCTTTAGAATGTATTTGCTTTTCATTATAAACTCATAATATCATTTTCATTTTACTTTCCTTAGATTTCCCAAAGAGCTGTAAAATAGGTTTATTAAAATTCAGAAATAGACGTGTCGAAACATTTAAAATCCGAGCTAAAAGTAGTATTGTTTGTGTTTAGTTAATTTAGTTTTACTATTTTACATAAATGTACAAGCTGTTGGTAAATCAAATAAATTTAAAAAAAAAACGCTTGGCAAGCAGAAAATGTCTGGGTACAAATACAGCGTGAATTACACCAACTTGTAAGCTGTCTATTTACTTATGAAATTATGCGTGGAAATTACACTTTTACGATGTACTTTTGAAAAACCACTTAGATTCTAAGTGGCTCTAAGTAAAATAACTATGTTCTAAGTCTTACAATACTAGTTAGTAGGATACTAGATTGTGCCTGCAACTTTGTGCGCGTGGATTCCTTAATCCACGCGCACAAAGTTTGCACACCACGTTTTTTAAACGCGTTTGTATCGCTAAAAACGCGCGTCAACGGCGCGTTTAAAAAACGTGGTGTGCAAAGGCCCTAAGGTTTTTCCAATTCCCGCGCGAACTCTTTAATTTTCCGGGATAAAATATAACCTATGTGTTAAACCGCTATCTCCATTCTAGGACATCATCCATTTTGGGCTAAATCTGAAAGTGCCGGCCAAAAAAAAATTTTGCTGTATTTCGTTAGAACTTGTCCACCTAAACATTTTTTATTATGACACCGAAGCTGTAGAACCATTAACCTTGGTTTTATTTAAGTTTAAAAATCTGTATTTTCTCGAGTATATGAAGTGTTTCTAATAATAATAATAAAAAACTGGAGTGCCCAGCAGTCTGTTCTACATCTCAGCAGCCGAGCCCGGCTGACCTCATCGCCTTTTGGCGAAGTGTGTGGTCAAGAGAGATGGATGGCTGGATGGTTGAGGAGGGCTCTTGAATTGCGGCGGTAGAGAAAGCATGTGCCTCAATAGAGCTAATGAGCCCAGTCGCCATCTCTCCGGAGGATGCACCTGGTGCGGTGCGCCGGGCCGCGAACTGGAAAATTCCGGTATCCGATGGATTGCATCATTACTGGCTGAAGGGTTTTTCGTTCTGCTATGCTATCTGGCCCAATAAGTCCAAGAAGCTCTCGAGTAAAGGGCACTCCGAGTCTTTTGTCTTTCACTCATTTAGCTCCAAAGTCCACCGATGCCGCTGACCCGACTAAGTACCGCCCCATCACATATCTTACTACCATCTATAAGACATTGACATCCGATGAGCCTGGGCGAACTGGTTAAACTAAGTCGCCGGAATTTTTCCACAGTCTGGATTGACAATAAGAAGGCATTCGACTCGGTGCCCCATTCATGGACTCTTGAGGGTCTTTTAGCTGTACAAAGTCGATAGGACAGTTCGAGGCTTTCTCGGAGAATGTATGGGGCAATGGAACACGATCCTTGGTCTTCATGATGAGCGGTTGGCAGCTTCCGATGATCGGATAAGGATAAGGCGGGGTATCTTCCAGGGCGATTGTCTGAGTCCACTATGGTTTTGTGTCTCTGAACCCGCTCAGCTCATTGCTGAAGAGATTAGGGACGGGCTTACAGTTTCGGAGAGTAGGGGCAAAAGTGCCTCACATGGATGACCTCAAGCTGCTAGCACCTAATTACACCCGCCTGAGGGAGTTGCTGAACATCACCACCGACTTCAGTAATTCCATCAAGATGGAACTTGGACTAGATAAGTGTGCGGTCCTACATGTGGAGAGGGGACAGGTTACTCATTGGGGCGAGATCAATCTCAAGCTGACAAGCATCAGAACCCTCTCTGAAGCTGAGTCATACCGGTATCTGGGTATGTCATAGTCCGTAGGGGTAAAGAAGACGGACATGAAACAATCAGTTTGCAACGTCTTTGTTGGACGCCTGGTAAAAGTCTGTAAAAGTTATTTGTCAGGTGTCAATTAGGTCCGGGCTTATAACTGTTGGGTCATGCCTGTTCTCATGTACACCTTTGGCGTACTCGGATGGACTCAGACTGAATTAGGTGTCCTGGACAGAGAAATCCACATGACTATGACTCTCTATATACGCATGCACCATCCGAAATCATCTGTTATGAGACGGGCTGTCAATCCAGGCTGCAAAGAAATCGTCTGTTCGACCCTGAAAAGGTCAAGGCGTATTAAGCGTCAAAACCATGCATAATTGGGAGATGTACAACCTCAGTACCTACTTTGAGACGAAGAGAGAGAGCCCAATGCATAGAGACGTCATACAATGTGGTAAAGGACTTACTCCCTTATCTTTGGCTGAAACCGAATGGCAGATATCAGTGGTACTAAGCACCTCTGACTGGGAGAGCATGCGCTCTCCATACGGAAGGAGAGGAAGTTGCACGGACGCTTTTTGCTAACACTGAGTATCTCCACAGGTACAACCAAGCGGCCAAAATCCTTCACCGAGAGCCGGCTCTGAAGTACGGTCTCCTGAATGAGAGAGTGCCGTAGTACGATTCTAGCAAATAAGCCTGATATCGTGCTGATGGATCGAGCACAATCGAGGGTGTTTTAGTGGATATCACCATCGAACATGACGAAAACCTCGTGAGAGTGGAGACAGAGAAAAACGGAAGTATCTAGATCTGGCTCACGAGGTTTCTGGCATGTGGCATGTTCCTCTGAAACCAACCCGATCGTGCAAATTCTGACTGGAATTTGCACGACCGGGATGGTTTCAGCCTCGATCACCATCTGAGACGGCTGGGGTACCAGCCAAGATGCAGTCTATTTCACAATTATTATGCAATAGATATTGCTTGTGTGGTATTTTTTGGGTGTGTGGTTAGGATAGAATAGGTAGCACTTAACAAAACTCCAAAAAAAGCAAAAAAATTGGCTTAGAAACACTTCATATACTCGAGAAAATACAGATTTTTAAACTTAAATAAAACCAAGGTTAATGGTTCTACAGCTTCGGTGTCATAATAAAAAATGTTTAGGTGGACAAGTTCTAACGAAATACAGCAAAATTTTTTTTTGGCCGGCACTTTCAGATTTAGCCCAAAAATGTATGAACCGCGGAGGATCTCCTTTCAGCCAAATCGGTTCATTCGTTGTAGCGTGAAGGAGTAGGAAACATACACGCATACGCACACACATACGAACATTCGCCTTTATTATTTATTAGTGTGATTAGTGTAATTTCGTATCACAATAGATACGAGTATATTATCCTAAATAATGATGTATGGCTTAACAACAATAATAAACATCAATATTCATAAAATTAACATCTATTAGAGCCATTAATATTTTACTGACCAAGTGTCGTAAATGTATGCTTATAGTGTCCAATAATAGTATGAAAATTATAGCTTCACAACGTAAATCAACGATCGCTCACCAAGTAGTTGTTTATGTCTAAACTAATGCATCAGTTTTATTTTTATTAGCTTACAAAGTATTTTATATATTTTTTGCCTTACTATGAATTAACTAACCATCAGGATGAAGAATCTGGTAAAAATTTTAGTATGGATTTCTATATAATTATAAAAAAAGACGTGTGGCACTCGGGGACTGCCGCGGTAAAGCTATTGCATAGCATTTTTTATCAACGCCATCTAGCGGTGAGAGGAGTCCCGTGTCAGGTTATTTTCGTTACGGAATTTCTGGATTCGGTCTCCACGCTCAAGGCTCGCGATAGAAGCTATACAATAGCTTAAAAATTAGTTCCTGTCCGTTAGTCTGGCTAAAACTGTTTTGTTCGTCGTAATACATTTATTGGGGCATTTCAAAAATAGGGAAAACCAAAAAGGACAGCTGAAAAATGGAAAAAATCAGAATTATTAATTCCACATCTTATTAGTTCCAGGGACAATTTTATCTACTTAGTTCTTACAGCGCCAAAATGGCGTCAACCAAATAGGTCCAAAACCAGGTAGGAAAGCAGCCTTTTCAGTGTCAATTATAGATTATTTTTAGAGCTTAGTGTCCCTTACTAATGTTTTGTACAAAAAAATAGTGGGTTCCATCATAAAGCCACATACAAAAGACTGTGTGCCTATCTAAAAGTAGAGCTGTAGTAATTAAAGTTAGTAAACATACAGAGCGAGGCTTTCGTTTTGTAGAGCAACGCAAACACTACAATGTTAAATGAAAAGTTAGAATTTTCAACATTGAAATTATAAATTCAAATTCAAAATTTATTTATTTCATGTAGGCTACCTTGTAGCACTTATGACACGTCATAAATCTACCACCCGGTTCGGAATGCAGATTCTGCTGAGAAGAACCGGCAAGAAACTCAGCAGTTGCTCTTTTCAAAAAATAAAATAATTTTACAATAAGTAACCAAAGTAAGCTAAGTATACAGTGCTTCCACAGCGAAGCTTCAAAAATGCAATACATATAATCCAACACAATTGTCAACATGGGAAGACAAAGCAGACCCATTCCCGTTGGTGGCACCCGTTCACGAGCTAGAAGCATGATCCAGCCATTGCTTCTCTCAACCATATTTGAGGGAACGTAACACCTGATGCCCGCGACTTCGTTCGTTAAGTTCCCGCGGGAACTCTCTTATTTTCCGGAATAGAAAGTAGCCTATGTCATATGTGTTATTCCAGACTATAATCTATCTCTATGCCAAAATCATTACTATTTGAACGAAGTACCTCGTTATGTTTAACAATATACCGCTCTATGTTTTAAACATAGACTTAATTAACATCGAAGCATAAATTACTTTACCTATTATAATATTCTCTCAGATCTAATTTACACTAATTAATTAGTAATTACGCTCAGCTAAGCCTGAATATTTAAACATTTGATTAGGGGCGATGGTATCGTAACCCCTCAATAATCAAATTGAACTTGGAAAAAAAATTACCGGCTTTATTGTGCACATATATAATGCATAGCTATTATTGTGAATAGTGTGTGGCGGAAAAAAACTTTGTTTACCAATTTATTTCTGCTGTCGTGTTGCTTTTGCAATCTATGGTCGACGCGTTTTTCGACGCAAACAAAGTTAATGATTTTTTCACGTCCATACAATACTAACTTTTACCCGCGGCTTCGCTCACGTTAAATTAAATTTTTTAAACCACTATTTTACCCCTTGCTCTGCACTGTGCTGCGCGGCCTGCGCGCCTGCGTCGCTTCAATACGCGTACATTTACAGGGCCTACCTTGCCACAAAATATACCTGCTGCCCTACTCATATTACAAACGCTAAAGCAGGAGTTCCAACACGCTTCTCTTTTGAAAGGATAGGACGTGCGATAAAAAAACTTTGGGAGCCTCTGATTTAGCGTAAGCGATCGTAGAAAGAGACGACACGTTTGTAATATGGCTAGGGCGGCTGTGCTTACAAATATTGTAATTCTTGCATTTCACGAGGGCATTACGTCGTGTACATGCACATTGCGTAAGTGTCTGTCAGGAGCCTAGGTGAGAGCGGTCAGGCGGTCACTTATACAGATACGACACACTCAAACCATCAGCTACGCGCCTTCTTGAGTTGAAAGAATTATATATTAGAATCGTAAACCATTTTGATTGATTGAGTAAACGAAGATTTCGAAAATGATTAATACTGGTAATATTTCTACGTGGACTGAATTATTTATATCTATCTGTATGATGGAGAAAATAAATTATAACTATTGAAAATACCTTAGTAAGATACCAAACACCAATGTTGAATTCTCGTACCTATCCTACTAAATGCATGAAACAGTTGCATGTGAACAATCGGTTTTACATTCAGCTTCTTCTCTATTGAAATTTTTAATTGTCTTCAATGCATTTTTCACTAATTAGGTACGTACACTTCCTGGGAGTATTAAACGCCTGTGTTTAGCAGCTATTTATTTAAGTCGCTCAGTAAAATATCAAGAACACGTTTACTACTCTGCTATTTATTGGTTTTTATTGTTTACCCATGATGATTTAATAAGTAGATACCTACCACTAAACGTTGTATCGCGTGCGAGTTCTATTAAAACTGCAGTGACATGCAATAATATCAATAATAATCTTCATGTTATTAGTAGATCGGGTGTTAACTGATTATTATTTTCACAAAAAGCTATTTTTTCATTATAACGTTCATTGAAATCTTTGTAATCAAAAGCCCTTAGAACGTCCAGCAATTTACATAATTATCAATAGTTATCGGGGTCAAAATTGGGTACAATACATTTCATAGAACCAATTAATACAGTCAACAGTGGATTGCATTCGTGTTTTACTTTAAATGTCAACTCACTAGCTAGTTCTATGGCTACAGAGAACTTTGAGACATTGTAATAGTACATTTGCATTTGAGTTTTAACACACACGACTAGATTATGCAAATGATTTCGCAAATAAAACGGAAAATTTTGCACATAATTAAACCAGAAGAGTTAAAACAAACTACATTCAAAAATGATCTAATACTACCCCATCAACCATACCATGATGTAAGTTTAACATATTATATAATATTACTAGCTTTTGCCCGCGGCTTCGCTTACGTTAAGTTTGATTTTTCAAACTCCTCTTTTTCCCTTTGTTTTTTTTTTGAAAGGTGAGTTAGTCGGGAGTGTTCTTTGCTATATTTGATGAAAATTGGTCCAAGATGGCCGCCGCCACAAAATGGCGGATTAAGTACATATTTTTTCACAACTCCCTTATAATGGGTATCAAATGAAAGGGCTTGACTGGTTTCTACTAGTCATAGTGTATTCTCACTATGATAAATTTTAAATCCAAGATAGCCGCCACCACTAAATGGCGAATTACATATTTTTTTTTAACTTCACATGTCGGCGATGTTTTAAATTTTCAATTTACACTTGTAACTTAAACTACCATAGCCATGACTAGTAAAAACGCGTGAGCAAAGGTTACGTTAGTTCTGGTATCTGTCATTATTAGCATTTCGCAATACGTTTAATAGGGCATAATCTTGCTGCTGATGTTACTCGAATTTTACATATTAAAACAATGTAAACACGCCTCTACCCTTAGTCTAGTAGATAGAAGTCTTTTAACAAATGTTTCTTAGGACGTATAGAAACCGCCTGTAAAATGTTGTCGGTCTCTTAAAATTTACGCTGTATATAAAAAAGAGCTAAACCACACTTCTGATCAAAACCGCAAAGAGTTTTTATTAGGGTCATCATTTTCTAATAAAAAACCATTATATTTCACGGATAACCAGGATAATGGTGTAATCTTCCCTGTACCAAAACTCATCGAAATCGCTAACGTTAAGACGAAATTGAGTAATAAATGTCTGGAAACTTTTGCATTTGTAAAATATTAAGTACGCAAATTTATCATTTTTGGTGGAAGAAATTTGTAATCGCCCCCCACAACGAGGTTTATTGCAGAGGATTGCTTACAGCAAATTCGATTGGGGTAAGAAGTTTTACACTTAATCACAATAACTTACAGGTCAACTAGATGATGCCCGCTGTACACACACGCACACGCTCGCACACACACGCAACACACGCACGCACACGCACACCCATGTGCACACGAACGGACACACACACACACACACATACAAACTTTCGCCTTAAAAATATTACTGTGATGTGATTAGTGTGATAGGCTTGCGCTCGACATCAATCAATACTGGAAAGCACTGATGAAGTTTAGGTTGGAGCCTCTTAGGCTCTTTCTTCATAATAAAGCAATAATCATTTATAGGCAATTTCTATACGTCTTTCATATCATCATTTTGTTAAAAGACTAGAAGTCTTTTAGACTAGAAATAATGCATGGAATTAGGTGTGAGGTGACCCTGCAACAAAAACTCGATGAAGACTATTTCATTCATCGCAATAGCGATGACTGCATGACTAGTCTGTTGAAATTAAGTTGAGGAGAACAAGAGTAGTAAAACAAAAGAAATCAAAAGATATTTTCACTTTACAGGATTTTCTACTGACCATGACGCAAGTGTTTCAGTGGTCAAAATGGATTGGGATCGTGGGCTTAGAGTCTTTTGTGTGGAAATTATGGGGGTTTTTTATACTGGCCCTCTATTTAACTATGGAGTCTAGAGCTATCTGGAAATTTGTAAAGGCGGTGGCGGGTTGGGCTATTGATATTGTCGGCCATAGTAAGTTGATATTAACTTATTGTATAAAATCAGGCGTTACTATGCGGAATCCTATGATAATATTAAAAGAAAAAGTAATACATTTTGCTCTAATATATAGCCTGAATAGCCCAATGGTTAAAGATGCGGACTGAAAACTGCAAGGTCGCAGGTTCGAGCCCCAAACATTGCACTACTGTCGTACCCAGTCCTTACACAAGCTCTTCGCTTATTTGGAGGGGAGAGGAGAATATCAGTCAAGTTCGCTTGGCGGGGCGTCTTGACGGTAGGTTGGTAACTAGCCACGGCCAAAGCCTTCGACCAGACCAGACCAGAGACAATTCAGCAATTATAAATTCTCAAATTATCTCCGCCGGGAATCGAACCCGAGACATTCCAGTTATAAGACCACAGCGCTCACCACTACGCCAAAAAGATCAGATGATCACGATTTTGCATGGTAGCCTTGAAATTTAGATGCTAGGCCTGCTAAAGACTCAATATATTTGTCTGTTGAAGGAAGTGTGTCTGCGAGAATGTCTGGAGCCATGTTTTACACTGCTTCTTTGGTAGCAGTGTGCCAATGTTGGAAATTGTCTAACTCTTGGAAAGAACTACGCAAATATTGGGCCTCAATAGAATGGGTTTTAAGCAATAAATACGTTCAACCAGATGCTACATTGAAAAAACGAATGTATATCACTATTGGAACAGTAGCTATTTGTACTGCGTGTAAGTTTTTAGGCCGTTTTATAGTTTGATTTTCGTATATTTACCTAATTAAGTTATTTTTTTTAATTTTGTTCTTCTGAATCAATGATTATTATGGAGCTTGAGCTTCGCTAAAGGATTTTGATGTCATGAGTAAATACATGGTAGGTCTGTTATGTTTTATTGCTTGCGTCTCAAAGAACTCCAAATATTCAATCGTTATTTGTGATAATAGCTATAGAGGTAAAGTTCACATAAATCATGTTTTACCAATTTATTTTACCAATTATGTTAACTTGTTGTGTTGAATAATTGTTTTCTTCTTACAGCTGAACACATTTTGTCTATATTATCGAATTTGGATTTTCATTGCCAACCGTCGTTATGTTTACAAAGATATATACTTAACTCGCATGCCTTTTTGGTTCTTGACTGTAAGTAATTAATTTTTGAACTATATATTACACTATAATATTATAAAATTATAGAAACAGTAAAAGTATTATATTCTTCTTTGTAGTAGCCTTTTATTTTTATATACTAGCTGATGCCCACGACTTAGTTCGCGTGGATTTACTTTTTGAAATTTGAAAAGTAGCCACTCTCCAAGTCCTCAACTATACCGATGCAAAAAATCACGTCGATCCATAACTTTTTTGCAGCGTGATTGAAGGACAAACCAACGAACCAGTAAACCGACTGATCAGCAAACAAATACACTTTCGCATTTACATATTTAATATTAGTAAGTTTGGTCTTAATATTATTTTATTTCAGTTGAATACTTTGATTTGTTCGGAGTTCTTATTTTATTTATGAGTATAATGGCAACTGTGGTATGGAATCTGCAAGATTTGCTTATAATTTTGACAAGTATGGGCTTAACTTCGAGATATCGACGGCTAAATGATTGTGTTGCAAGAGTTACTGCAAAGAATAACCAAGAAAAGGAATGGTCTGAAGTATGTTATTCAAGTTTTTTTTTTATTTAATGACAAGATCTCACGTGATGACAAGTGACGATGGTAGTGGGCTAACTTGAAAGGGGTATGGCAGTGTACTTATACCCTTAATCAGTTTCTACACGCCATCGTGCTGAAACGCTAAATCGCTTGGTGGCACGCCTTTGACGGTAGAGTGGTTACTAGCCATGGCCAATACCAGACCAGACCAGAATATTCATCATTTTAAACCTCTCCTTATATTTTTAAATATTTCTTGTTCTAGAAATAATTGTTTGTAACCCCAAGCTCTATAATCCCAATACTATTGTTGATTGTGTATTTTAATTCCATTTCTTTTCACTGTGCGAAAATGATTGTCTATGGAATATAAATCACTATTGATAAAAGATCTAGATTTACTACATTATTCTTGAATAAAAATCTTCTTATAGTTTTGTGCTAATTATATTAACTGTCGGATACCTGGATTTCACAATTTCTTATTAAATTTCTATAAATCGCCTTGTTTTTGTTGATAATTTTTTTTATTTTTTTAGGATACGGAATTCTTAAAAGTGTACTTATGGAGGAAGATAAGGGAAGCATACGTGAAGCAATCTATGTTGGTGCGAAGAGTTGATAAATCCTTAGGCGGTCTCATCCTTTTCTCGGCATTCTTTAATTTCTATTTTATTTGCTTACAGCTATTCTTAGGAATCATGTAAGTTTAATTATAGCTATAAAGAAAGAAAAATTTCTATTTGCAATATGCATAATGACCGATTTTGAAAAACTGTTAGATAACGTTCGAAAGCATCTACTATTTCGATAAAAATATCTTATTACAGCAAAAAAAAAAATGGTTTGGTAGATAAAATTGACATTTCAATTTAAAGTTTTAAAATTCACGCTCGACGGTGTCATGGCGTCGTTCGTGACGTCACTTCTATGTTTTTTCATAGTAGTTTGATAAAGTTAGAAAATAGATGTGACATATCTCTCTGATTGGTGTTCAATCCAATATGGTAGATTGCTGCATACTAGTTTTATTTTATCAAAATAAATACCAATATCGCTCAAAATAGACAAATAAATACGTTTTTTATAATCTATGAATCCTATTTAATGAGAAAAATTCATAATTTCCTTGATTCTTGGTTACTGTCATCGTGCCTATTCTTGGCTGATTTGTATTTAAGCTGTAATTAAATTAAGCTGTCATTAATATAGGGTTTATTAATCATAGATTAATTTATAGAGGTCATTGTGCTAGACTATAGTGACCAGTAGGGTTAACATGCGCGCCACGAGAAAATTTTGTCTACACTTTACTCGTGAATCTCTGTACAGATTCACATAGAGACTACGAGTAAACGTGTAGACAAAACTTTCTCGTGGCGCGCATGTTAGCCCTACAGGTAAGACCACAGTTAAAGGCTAACACGCCAATGAATAAACTATACTTTTCCATTTTATTCTTAGGAGGGAACAGAGAGAATCTCCACTGAAAGAAGCGTATTATATTATTTCCATGATCTGGCTATCCCTCAGAACTGGCTATACAGTGGTAGCAGCAGCTGATGTTTGCAAGCACTCTACTCTGGCTTTGCCTTATTTGTATGAGTGTAATGCCAAGTGTTACAACGTCGAGGTACATAGTACGAGTATATAGTAAAATGAATTTAGGGCCGATTTTACCAACGCAAATTTGGACAGATTTTGTATTGAAAATCTGTCAAAATATCTGTACATTTGCGTACGACTTATTTAGCATTGGTGAAATCGGCCCTTTAAAATCCCGGTAAATCAACTCTCTAATGCCAAATACTATGTATATTAGTCTGCCTATTTCTGAATAGTGCAAGAAGAAAACCTACAAGTAACCATCACGTAACCGAATGTGTTCATATTTTACTTTATTGATATATTATTATGTCGTGCTTATGTCACATGAGATATTTAGATTCACAGAAGAAGGTCTTCAGTGATGGAAGGCAGAAATCCTCAATGAATGAGAGTAAACCACTCGCGATCAGAGATTGTATACGTATAGATTGATCCTAGAAAGTTACACTAATAATAAGCCTGAAATAAAATAGCTTTTTAAAAACCCGACTTTAAACGCCACTACAAAGTATAAACTAATTTTAGTTTGTACACGTATATTAAAGTCGGGCAAACATCGCACATTGGCTTAATCTGGGGTTAATCGTTCGTGCCACCGACTTTTTTTGAAGTCGATGAAAAACATTTTTTTGTGTAAGAATAACTAGCCCGTTTTTTTTTTCTTTTTATTGGAATACATACAGCATATACATATAAAAACATAACATGGCTACTTAAATCTAGATATTACACTAGCCTATGAAGTATTCACTGTTAAACGTTTAATTTAATAGTTAATGGTGCTGGAGTTATTTTGTGAAATACATACACATAAAATAAATTTAGAAAAGAAACAATAATAAATAATTGTTACAATTAATAGCTTATAATATAATTTCCGAATTATTTTAGGTGGAAAGGTTGCAGAAACAGCTTGCTAATGACTTTGTAGCGTTAAGTGGAAAGGGATTTTTCTATTTAAACAGGACTGTTGTCTTGCAGGTAACAACTATTTACTATATATATCTTTACATGGACCTAAGATTCAATAGATTCAAAATAATTCTTTTGTATTTTCAGATGTCTGGAGCTGTTGTCACATACGTGCTGGTACTCGTTCAGTACGATAACTCCGATGAAGATGAATAAACTAACACTAATTGATTTAATGCGATAAATATATTATAATAAATATCATTAAAAAGATTAAAAAAAATTGTTATTCCTGTAATTTCTAGTGAATTTATAAGGTCACCGTATGTATTTTTTCTGAATTGTGTTTCAAAAGCTATTTTCTTACAGAAAAAACTATTGTTATGTTTTTCGCAAGATCTTTACTAAAATTATTATTATTATTTAGTAGCTTTTTGTATTTGTAGTGTAGTTGTAATGTAGTTTTTTCTCTGGAGAATACTTTGTTTTGCTAGATAAAAAACTTATTTTAATTATCATTTTTCAAGTTTAAAAGGTTAAGTTTTACCAAATTCATTACGGACTTTTCAAAAACTTTTGTAACTTTGCAGATGACTAAATTTGATGTTTGAAAATTGTGTATTGTAAATCTATCAACTTTAAATAAATGACCGTTATTATTAATTTTACGTTAATAAACTACTTACTATTTAACGCTTTAGTTTTTTATTGTAGTAAGTAATTTAAAGTCCTCATGTTTAATGTCTGAAGTCTCTGTGTAGCTGTTTAATCACAGCAGTATACATTTATAGTAATAGCCTTGGACTTTAGTCTCCTTGTTAAAGGGTCCGGGGTTCAAATCCTCACGCGCCTCTAATTTTCGGAATTGAAATAGTGACATTAAAATTATATTCATCAACGGTAAACGTGTTATAAACGTCCAATGACAGTTTGATAAATATTTTTCGATATTTGTGGTGAAGGACCAAATAAATAATTAATTTATTGAGATATGATTTGATGTGGCGACATTTAAAAATGGACCTTTTACTCAAATCTGTTAGATCGAAAATTGCGAAAGAGGGAAAACTCTCCAAATATTGATAATAATGAATGAAAAGTAAATAATATTAACTGTGAAATGTACTGTCAAGCGATTGGAGCTCAGGCTGAAGGTTTATTTATTACGTTAACGAGTTGAAAGCAGCATGCCACTGCTTTTCTTTTGAAGGTACGTTAAAATTCTTTACTAATAGCTGAAAAATCTAAATCGGATATCCGCGCTAAGCTATGGCAGATTGTGGTTTAGAACTGTAATAATTTTAGAAGAATTGCCTCGTTATTCCATTGGTCAGCAAGTTCGACTGCTGCATAGCAAGCATGGGCAGGAGATAAAAATTTTATCCCCCGATTTTATCCACTGACAGGGGATAAAATAATCTTTTCCCTATGCTAAAGTATGGCGACAGAGGAGAAGGCGATGTATATTCCTATAAGTATATCCACTGAGTGTTATTTCCACCGCTGTGCCCATGTTCGACGGTGGATAAAACTAAGCGAGGGGATAAACATTTTATCCTTTTCCCGGGGATAAAATTTCTCCCGCCTATGCTAGCTCTGCTGATGAGGACGACGAGGTCCCGGGTTTGATTCCCGCGTCGGGTCAAAAAATGTATTGGGTTTTTCTATCAAGAAATTCTCAATACTAGCCCGGAGTTAGCAGGTTGGCGGTGAGCTATCCTCGTACCTCGGAGAGCACGTAAAGCCGTCGGTCCTGCGCCTGACCTCGCGGCATAGTACCCAAGATGTTGGCAGTATTGCCCCTTTTTAAGGTAGCTGCCAGCTCTTGGATCCCCGGTAGATCAGATATTATTTTCATGTATTTTTTTTCTACTGCTTGAAATAAAGATTAATATTTAAAAATAAAACAATAACATGCATATACCCTATTGTGAACTAGCTAAGTGTAACTACCTAAGTGTAAGTGTATCTAAGGGTACTGTCCGTACTTCATTAATGCTGAGATCTATAGAGCGTGCTTTGACTTAGCTCAGACTCAAGATAAGAGTTAAAACGAGACACAAATATGCTCCGACATAAATCTGTCTCTTTTATCTCCGTCTTGAGTCTGAGCTGAGTGAGAGTGCGGTCTACAGATTTCAGCTTAACATTCTTTATATTTCTAAAGAACCTTAGGCTGAGGTGATGAGAGAACGAGAAAATCACGATTGTCCGTGCAAGATGCACGACTGCCTTCGACAACCAATGAGGCTGTGTCGCTGGGCCGGCGTGTTTCCCGTCGAAGGGCTGAACAAGAAAACTTGTTCTGAACTTAGGTAAGTTCAAGTATGGTAAGATGTAACGTATCTAATTTTTTTTTTAAGAATATTGCCTAAGCTGATATTCTCCTATCCCCTCCAAGAAAGTTTATGTTAGGAATAGAATAGAAATATTTTTTATTCAAATAAACTTTTAGAAGTGCTTTTGAATCGTCGCTGAATCTACCACTGGTTCGGAATGCCCTTCCTGCCGTGAAGAGCCAGCAATAAACTCGGCGGTTGCTTTTTGAAGCCAAACTGAAGTTGACTAATATCCTCCTATCCCCTCCAAATAAGCAGAAAGCTTGTGCTAGGAGTGGATACGACAATAGTGCAACGGGTGGGATTCGAACCTGCGACCTTTCAGTTTTCAGTCCGCACCTTTAACCGTTGGGCTATTGAGGCTTGATTCAATTTGTGTATTGTTTAAACAAGTTACATAATGTTATTTATTGCTATTTGTTTCATAAAGTTTATTATATTTCAGGTTCAATTTAAACTCCACATACACCATTTACCACTGCATGACACTATTGGGACAATTTTTGATGACTTGTGGGACCGGTTATCATTTCTTTAACTACGACTTAAGCCTTAATCATCTGAGTAAATATTAACAATAATTAATTATTTTTTCGACCTCTTCTTTCCTCACTCTTCTCTCTTGACGATTGAAAAGCATTTTCTGTGTTTATTTGTATGTAAAACTTTTCTATTATTATTTTTATTATTCTATTCAATACTTTAAAAAAAAATAGATTACCAATTAGAAGGTTTCTATTTCCACTCTGAAACATCTGCATCTAGAAACATAAATTATGACAGAGAAACTATTAGCTAATTTAAAAATAGCTAATTTAATAATAATATGTATGCACTTAATCTTAAACTTAAACTTAACTTTAAAAACTTATTTTATTTCAGCAAACCTGGTATTTTACACTACTAATATGACTACCGCGTTTTTTATAACTAAACTGGCAAGGAATTGGCCCAGGCTTGTACAGAAAGCATATTCTATTGAAAAACGCGTTGTTCACATTCACTCGGTCAGTAATAATACACGAAGCTACACCAAAATAGCCTATATGGTGTTGATTTTTTCGTTGTGTAAGTTGAAAATTTGCCTAAAGAATGCCTGCAGATTTATAATTTTAAGTTGGACAACCAAATCGCAAAGTACTACCCTTCCATCTCAAGTTGCCACCTCGCCTCGCGCTTCCCCGCACCGCACCTCAAGTCAGACCCGCTTAGTACAGATAGCAACGTACCGCTCGCAATTGCCACTACCAAATTTTTGTTATTGTTACGTTTTGAATGTTTTTATTAACTTTAAATTAGTTATTTATTTTTGTTTGGTTACTATTGTTAGCGTACCGACTTCTACGATGAGTAAAAAAGGAAAAGTTTTGCATAGCGCAGACTATTAATTACTTTAATTAATGACTTTTTCAAGCGGAAAAAAATAAGAAATTAAAAATTACGCCTTTAGACTTTCAAGGTGTCATTGCCATGAAAAGAATTGCCAGAGCAGAAAACTTCCGTCATAGTTGTGGTTACAGTAAAAAATACAACTATTATTTTCTTGTCAACGGTAGGTACGGTATGACGTCATTTTGTAACGGTCGACAATGGCCAACTGGAGGTGGAAGAGTAATAAACTATAGGCATACTTGGATAAGATGTGCGGGCTGCAATAAGTTACTATGCCTATATTAGTACCACCTTTTTTTCAGTGGAACATATTTTATCTTTGAATTTCAAATTGAAGTTTATAATAAACTGTGGAGAAGATAATACGGGTAGTGAAGACAAGTTAAAGCATTTCTTTGAACTCAACGCCTCGTTTATATTCGATCACACATCGTTCAGCTACTGGAAAGCTATACTGTATGAGGTGAAAATATTTTGATTTAAAACTTTCTATTCTACTTCTTTTTAACCGACTCCCAAAATAGGAGAAAATTCTCAATTCGTCAGAATCTTTTCTTTTTGTTTTTAAGCTATTGCATAGCTTCTATCGCGGGCCTTGAACGTGGAGACCGAATCCCGGAATTCCGTAACGAAAATAACCTGACACGAGACTCCTCTCACCGCTAGATGGCGTTGATAAAAAATGCTATGCAATAGCTTTACCGCGGCAGTCCACACGTCTCACGTCTTTTTTTTAAATAAACTTTTTGTATGTTAAGGTGGCGAACATACAATCTACATTTCTATGGAACTTCACAGATGCTATGACGATGTGCGTCAGTTTGTACTTGACTTCGTACTTCAAAGCCCTAAACAAACTTATCGAACACCAACAGAATCTGGTAAAATGTTTATTTATCATCCAAAACAAAGTCTGGTATGTAATTTATTTGTTTTAAGTTGAAAAGTAGAATTTATTTTAACTTGTATTGTTGTTCTGAATATCAACGAAGCCTGATAAAATATTAATTTACTATCCTAAGCTTAGTAGGTATGTTATTTGTTTGTCTAAAATTGAAAACAGGAAAAATCAGCAAAAATTGCATTTCATTTTATTTTATTATTTCTATGTTTGTAATAGTGTTTCGAACTTTATCAGAGTCATTTATAATTCTAAACTAATTCTGGTTTGTAAATAACAAAATAATATATGCATAATTTTTTTCAAACATTTGATGATGCCCGCGACTTCGTACGCGTGGGTTAAGATTTTTCAATTCCTGCGGGAACTCTTTAATTTTAAGGGATAAAGTGTAGCCTATGGGTTAATCCTATGTGTGAGCTATCTCCATTCCAAATTTCAGGTAAATCGGTTCATTCGTTTTGACGACCTCCCTGGCGCAGTGGTGAGCGCTGCGGTCTTATAACTGGGAGATCTCGGGTTCAATTCCCGGCGGGGGCAGTTTAGGAATTTATAATTTCTTAATTGTCTCTGGTCTGGTCTGATGGGAGGCTTTGGCCGTGGCTAATTACCACCCTACCGTCAAAGACGTGCCGCCAAGCGATTTAGCGTTCCGGCACGATGGCGTGTAGAAACCGGTAAGGGGTATGGGTTGAATTTACACTGCTGTACCCCTTCCAAGTTAGCCCGCTACCATCTTAGACTGCATCGTCACTTACCATCAGGTGAGATCGCAGTCAAGGGCTATCTTGTCATTGAATAAAAATAAAAAAAAAATTCGTTGTGGCGTGAAGGAGTGACAAACATACATACAAACTTTCGCCTTTATAATATTAGTGTGATTCTAAACAAGTACATTTTTCTTTTCTTCAATTCTTACGTTTACAGAGAATCATTCGATGGGAAGAAATGCGACTGCATTATTCAGACTTGGTTCAACTCGTTCAGATTGTTGATTCCAAGATGTGTTATTTAATACTTCTGTCGTTTTTCACTAACGTTTTCTTTATCTGTGTTCAAGCATTTTCTCTTCTAAAGTAAGTACGCGTTACTTATATCTATAGTTTTTTTTTAAATGCTTGTTAGTTTAAAACTCAAAGGTGTGCAATGATAATAATTAACATTATTTGGATCTACGAATTAATAATTCTTAGATTTGGATAATAACTTTTCTTTGTAATAATTGCAACTTTAAACTTCCCTAACTTTTATCTGTTCTTTTTAATAAATTTAGTGATTTAAATTATTTTTTGTAACCAATTGGTTTCCTACATCTATATACATATGTATATAGATGTAGGAAACCTTTGTTTGGTTCCTACATCTATATACATATGTATATAGATGTAGGAAACCAATAATAATATATTATATAATAAAAAATAAATTACTTAATAATTGTACGTTAGTCTGGCTAAAAATCAAAAATGGCTCGACTGATTTGAATTTTTTTTATTTAATGCAGACGTAGTTTAAAAAAAATTAAGGAAAACCTAAAAAAAACTGCTGAAAGATCGAAAAACCCAAAATAGGTAATTTTTTATAGGAATCTCCACACCGGATTATTTAAATGGATAGCGGGAACAAAGCCGCCCTTAAAAGTTAGTAAATAAATAAAAATAAATAAATACTTTTGGAAAACGTTTCAATAAAATAAGCTGTACCTCCAGTAATTTACAGAATACTTTATTAAAAGTAAAGGGTTCAAATCATCCCTCGTTTAACATATTCGCCAACCCCCAGTAGAAAAGCATCCTAAATCTGATCTACAATGTATTTTCAGTAGCAACTATCCCGGTGCTGTAGATTGTCATAAGGAATATGAGTAAGTACAAAGCAATTAAATGTAGCATATACGTAAGGTATAACGTATTAAATGTAGCATATACGTAAGGTATAACGTATTAAATGTAGCATATACGTAAGGTATAACGTATTAAATGTAGCATATAAGTAAGGTATAACGTATTAAATGTAGCATATACGTAAGGTATAACGTATTAAATGTAGCATATACGTAAGGTATAACGTATTAAATGTAGCATATACGTAAGGTATAACGTATTAAATGTAGCATATACGTAAGGTATAACGTATTAAATGTAGCATATACGTAAGGTGTTCAATAAGTCTTGTCGTGTAGTCTTGTAAAATAATTATATTTTGTCAAAGTAACGTCCTTGACTTTAAATTTGGTGAATATCTGATGAATATCTTCGGAGATGGAGAATGGAACTCCTCAATGAATAAGAGCAAATTGCTCGCGATCTAAGAATGTGTTGATTGATCCTATGAAGTAGTGGCATTTGAAGTCGTTTTTTAAAAACACTTTTTATTTCGGATCCAAAATCTAGGTATAGATAAGAATCAGAATTTATTTATCGGCTTTGACGACCTCTCTGGCACAGTGGTGACCGCAGTGTTCTTATAACTGGGAGGTCCCGGATTCGATTCCCGACGGGGGCAATTTGGGAATTTATAATTTCTAAATTGTCTCTGGTCTGATCTGGTGGGAGGCTTTAGCCGGACTAGTTATCACCCTACCGTCAAAAACGTGCGGCCAAGCGATTTAGCGTTCCGGCACGATGGCATGTAGAAGCCAATTAGGGGGTATGGGTTGAATCCGCTAAGAAAGGATTACCCGTTCCAAGTTAGCCCGCTACCATCTTAGACTGCATCGTCACTTACCATCAGGTGAGATCGCAGTCAAGGACTACCTTTTCAACGAATAAAAAAAAAGACTTATAATATCTTACAATTTCTATTAGTCACTAACCTTGCGCTAGGAGAACCTGTGTTGCAGGGATATTTCCTTCCAGATACAAGATACAAAATTCCTTATTTATTAAGTAGCTAAAGTAATCTTAAATTAATAGTTATAACATAAAATTTTACTAACACTGGGTGCATGAGTGTGTGTGTCTATGAGTGAGTGTGTGAGTGTGATATTTGTCATTAACTATTCTTGTTTCTTTAAGAAAGACTTATAATATCTTACAATTTCTATTAGTCACTAACCTTGCGCTAGGAGAACCTGTGTTGCAGGGATATTTCCTTCCAGATACAAGATACAAAATTCCTTATTTATTAAGTAGCTAAAGTAATCTTAAATTAATAGTTATAACATAAAATTTTACTAACACTGGGTGCATGAGTGTGTGTGTCTATGAGTGAGTGTGTGAGTGTGATATTTGTCAATAACTATTCTTGTTTCTTTAAGATCATTCAAAAGTGTGGAGTACTACGTTTACTATTGTTACTCGTCTATATTCCTGTTCGTGAGGGCAACATCAACCTCTTTGCTGGCTGCGAACCTCAATACTGTTGCGCAGGAACCATTTTTTGTCTTACAACACGTACCAACTTCGGACTATACAATGGAGGTGAGTTTCATTAAGCCCTAACGCTTACAGAGGTGTGTATTAGGGATGATTCACGTTACAACGTGGCAGGGCCGCCCAAAGAGTTTTGCATACCTTCGAAGCAGTGCCGTAAATAAGGTGGTGCCACCTGTACCCAGGCCCAGGCCCAGGCCGCAGACTCTGGGGGGCGCAAGAATGGCAAGACCATGCAGGACTATTATTATTTTTTCGGTTTGCTCCTGATAAGTTTCCGCTGCGCCCCTAGTGCACATCAATTCTAGTTCTTTAAAAAAATAGATTTTTCTACCAAAATATTAGCTGATTGGTCCACCAACACCAAGGTCCTTGTGCTTTATTTTATCACCCTGAATGAAATAAAGTAGGCATAAGTAGGATAGCATTGCTCTAGCTAGGGTACCTATAACATCTAAAAAAAAACAAGGGCGCAGTTATAGAAGCTCGCACAGGACGCAAAAAAACCTATTTACGGCACTGCGTCGAAATCTCCCCATTCAAGTGGGTATTTCACTAATTTTTTTTTATATACTGAAAATATAATAATTTTTTAATTAATAATACAAAACACATTTCATTTTCTTGTTTTAATATCTTAACTTGTCTTTTAAGTTTACTGTTAGAAAAAGAGAGCGCTAATACAGCATGACGTCAGGATTTAGTAGCTCCATACTCTCTCCATACAAAATTTCCAAAATTTCGTTTTAAAAAAGAGACGGATACAGTCGCAGTAAAACAGCTTATAACTTATTCGTTTTTTGAGCGACTTATTTTCTGTTTTTACAAATGTTATTCTTACATGTTAAATTTTCGCTTATAAAACAATTATATTTTATCAA
The DNA here is from genome assembly GCA_038048805.1 of Hipparchia sbordonii. Lineage (NCBI taxonomy): Eukaryota > Metazoa > Arthropoda > Insecta > Lepidoptera > Nymphalidae > Hipparchia > Hipparchia sbordonii. The sequence goes on along the minus strand of CM076099.1, from coordinate 13,243,658 downwards.
AACTTAGCTTTTCTGTCTGAGCAAAATTTTGTCGATCTGTATTTGTGACAGAGAATTCTAACTCATCTAGTAGGTACCTAATTTTTATTTTCTTTTTAAGGTACAAAGATTTATCCTTCAAACCAAGTACACAACAACAGCTCTAAGCGGATTATTTTTTGATGTAACCAGAGGAATGATTTTAACGGTAGATTATACTAAAAATTTAAAACAAAATTTTTCAATATTTTGTCTGGTGGGAGGCTTTGGCCATGGCTAGTTACCATTCTACCGTCAAAGACGTGCCGCCAAGCGATTTAGCGTTCCGGCAGGATGGCGTGTAGAAACCGGTGCAATAGGTGAGGATTGAACCGTAGACCTTTCAGTTTTCAGTCCGCACCTAAAACCGTTGGGTTATTGAGGCTCAGTTATGTCTCACAACATTAGCCTACTATCATGTGATTGATGAGACCACAACCCTCAGAAATGATGATAATGACGCATGAAACTTTTTTTATGCAGTTAAACTTGTTGTTTAACTTTTCTATTTTCCTTTAATTCAATCTGCTAGTTATCAAGCATCTCTCTGATAAAAACTTTGAGTACAGGATAAAAAGGTCTTAACAAGCTTTTTCCCGATTGCATTTGTAAATGTATTTTTAGATTCTTTTATCAATGAACTCAAGAGATATTGAGACTCCAGCGAAATCTTTATTTACATTTTCTTATAACTATACGAGTAAAGTTCTTAGTAATATTATAAATGCGAAAGTGTGTTTGTTGGTTTGTCCTTCAATAACACTGCAACAGAGCTACGGATTGACGTGATTTTTTGCATGGTTTTACTTGATGACCTGGAGAGTGACTACTTTTTATCCCGGAAAATCAATGAGTTTCTACGGGATTTTAAAAAATAATCCACGCGAATGAAGTCGCGGGCATCAGCTAGTTGGTGTAAAATATTAGAACCCCCGTTTGATTGTGTTCGCTTATAGTTTCTTCTAAACTACTAAATCAGTATACCTCTGACGACCTCCCTGGATGGCGCAGTGGTGAGCGCTGTGATCTTATAACTGGGAGGTCTCGGGTTCGATTCCCGGCGGGGGCAATTAAGAAATTTATAATTTCTAAATTGCCTCTGGTCTGGTCTGGTGGGAGGCTGTGGCCGTGGCTAGTTACCACCCTACCGTCAAAGACGTGCCGCCAAGCGATTTAGCGTTCCGGCACGATGGCGTGTAGAAACCGATTAGGGGCATGGGTTGAATTTATACTGCTATACCCCTTCCAAGTTAGCCCGCTACCATCTTAGACTGCATCGTCACTTACCATCAGGTATGATCGCAGTCAAGGGCTATCTTGTCATTGAATAAAAAAAACCTACTTTATTGTGAATTCTGTAATTTAAGAAAATTTTACAATTAACGTCATTACACGTTATCATATTATCATGAAACACAATATTACTATGCAGTTTCATTTTGATCACCTCGTTTGATATTACAGGTCATCGGCACTATAGTGAAGTATGAACTCGTTTTGCTGCAATTTAGCGTGAAAAAATATGAATCTATTCATTAAGTATTCAACTTACAACTTTTAAGTTAGAAGCACACATTTGCAGATATATTTATCTATGTATAGACATATTTATATTAATTTATATATTTAGTTATAATATTGACATAGGTCAATAAAATTTATTAGTATGACTCACGCTCTGTGTTTTGATATTGTCATTGCTGTTGTGATCTTAAAAGTAAACTTTAAAATTTTGTCTTTGCCTTTACTTTCGTTCAGCGTCTCAACTCTCAATCCATCGCCAGCTCTTCTGGTTCTGAACTTCCTATCAAAATAATAAGAGTTTAGGTCATTGACCATCACGCTGGCCAAGAAAAATATAGTGTTAGCTTCATGTTTAAAATTGATTATTTACGAATTTTTGAAATATTAAAGATAGTAGAACTTTCATTTATTGAAGGTAGTAACAGTAATTTAATTAAATAGAAACTACCTGTGAGAGCCCGCTACATTGTTATATATCTGAGTTGAGCAAGTATGAAGGCAAGCATGAAGGTACAAAAAATAAAATAATAAAAAGCTCTGGTGTTTTATTTTATTTATATTCTAATGTTCTAATACCACAAATTAATTATATTAAGGTTGTACAGATCCACATAACTTTATATACAGGTTTCAATACATATTAGAGGCTATTATAGGCTTCGATCACAGAAGCCTAAAGGTAAATATATATTGTAAAATTAGTAAATAAGTGGGAACTGCAGTAAAACTAGCTCGTAAGTGATTATCGTAGACACCATCTGTAAATAAACAAATAAATATAATATTAATATAGATTACGAGTTTTCATAGAGTTTGCTCTATGCACTCAAAGTTATCCCATGTTTAGTCAAAGAACTACTCAATACTATGTACCATCTACCAACGCAATAGATGCGGCCGTTACCAATACGTTTTTTCTTGCGAAAAATTTGACTAGCGAATGCCCGCGACTTCGTCCGCTTCTTCAATTCAAAATCGACAGTTCCTAAATCCCCACAGTTTAGGTGGACAGAACCCTTGCAGCGATCAACGATGTTACACTTGACGATATTCAATACAGGATATCACTGATGAGGTCTAGGTTGGAGCGCGCTTGCCTAGAAGATTGATTTGGAGTTATCACCTCGTACGAAGCAAACTAATAGCAAAACGTGTAAAACTGCCTTGACCACAGAATACATAATACATAGTAGGTACTAATGCCTTCACTTACAGAAAGTATAGTTCCTCGAGTGACGTAGAAGAACTGCAGACCACTCAGACAGACTCTCGTATGGTACACCTGATACATGAGCCGCTGAAACTGTGTAACCCATGAAAAGAATCCATAATTATATACTAGATGATGCCCGCGACTTCTTCCGCGTGGATTAAGGTTTTTTAAATCCCGTGGGAACTCTTTAGTTTTTTAGTTCCGGATTAAATGTAGCCTATGTGTTAATCCAAGGTATGAGCTATCTCCATTCCTTTCAGCCAAATTCGTCCAGTAGTTTTTGCGTGAAGGAGTAACGCCTAAACACGAGCACACACGCGCGCGCGCGCGCACACACACACACACACACACACACACACACACACACACACACACACACACACACACACACACACACACACACACACACACACACACACACACACAATTGATGAATAATATTTATCAACTAAAAATAATATTTATCTACTAAATCCTCGTCGAGTACCTATTATAATTACTGTCCAAAACCAAACTACTGACCAAAACTGTCTTTAAATAATTATACATTGTAAAATTTATAAAATAAACTCTAAATAATTGAGTCCATTAATTACCTCATTGGTCTGGCGTTGATGTGGATCTTACTCTTGAAAATATTTATAAACCGAGCCTCCCTCATTTAAAGAGGCAAGGGGTTTCGCAGTTTGACAGCTTGAACTGTAAACCACGATGACGATAATACTGACCTGGAAATTATATGCTGAAGCAGGCAAAGTGTGAAGAGCTTCCAATGGTTCACGACTTAATGAGTGGAGATGCGTGGTCAGTATTGAAACTGCCAGCGCTCTGACCAATCCATAAGTAACCACACACATGTTATACATGATCACAACGAAGTCTGTACTGAAATAAAATACAATGTATTACACATTTTTATTTGCGCTCTTCTTCTTTTTCTTTATCAGATGTCTACAACTGGACAATGGTATTATAGTAACTACCTAAGGATGAAGCGTTTCGATTCTCAGAGTGAAGTATTAATAATTAGGTAAGTATATAATTTATTAATTAAATTAGTGACTCTGAGTGCGGTACATAAAATTCTAAAAGTTTGATACTTTTTGCGTATAAACTTGCACTGGGTCTAGGTAGATCGCACAGGAACTTTAATTTATAAATGTACCAACATTTTTTTTTAATTCCTTTATTTCCCTGGGGGTTTGATCAATATTGACAATGTCACCCCCGTAAGTTCAACAATAAATAATATCTACATTAGAAAAAGAAATCTAAACTATCCTTAAGTAAGTTTGCTGATTCAAAAACTTTATATTTGGGCATTTCCCACCATGGTCGTACTCCGTTTTCACAAGTATATTATTTGTATGCGTCTACTGGTTAAAAAATATATCTATTGTTCTAGGATCCAAACTAGCTACCTACACGGAGTGATTGCATTCTCTTGGCTACCTACTAAGTACCAGTGCTTGAACTATGGTTTGAACATTTAAATAAAAAATCGTCAAAAATAATAAAATAAACAAACCTGACAGCGATGGCACAATTTGGGTTTTTTGAGTTTATAGAATAGTTTTTATGTTCTCTGAAAAAGAAACAAAATATTACATTCATTTTAAAATAAAAACAAGCAAATGATTAAAAATAAAAAACTTCTCTTTTCTCCTTAAATTCTCATAATTAAGATAAAAAATCTAATTAGTTAAGATTCGTTAAACTGCAGGTTCTTAACAAGGGTAGGCATCCTTCGGCATTTGGGTAAAAATAATAATTAATAATATAATTTAATTTTTCGCAAACATATTTTTAGTTTGACTGCACATATTAATGAGCATAAAACTATTGAATGTGAGAACTTACTGTATAAAGTCGTATATCATCTTACAACTGAACACCAGACTTGAGAGGAAGGACAGGAAAATGAAGGGGTTGATGACATCGTCAACAACTTTTACCAACCGCGTCAAACGAGTATAGTGGGCCTGCACATCGCACCAATTCGTGTTTTGATTGCACTGGATCATAGAAATAGAGTCAGACGTTTACAATCTCCAATATTATTTATACTTATTATAAAACTGTAACGGGACGATTTCTGTACATTAAATATATATTGAAAATTTTAATTGGAGGATGCTTTATTATCGCTACTGAGCCCAAAACAAATTTTTTTGAATTTTTTGTCTGACTCTGTGCGCATCACGCGAAAACTACTAACGGATTTGAATGAATATTTGATATAGTGCTAGCTGATACTCCGGATCAATATATAGAATACTTTTTATCGTGATAAACAATAAAGTTTATCCCGGAAACCTTATCTATTAGGGATAGAAAGGTTTTGTTGATTTTGCTGCATAACTTCGAAAAATCCAAACCGAATATGGTAATTCTTTTTTTTATGATAAATTGTGCACTATTAGAAATATTTTGTCAAATTTTGGTGAAGATCTACTATATATTATCGGAGATAGAGGACATTTGCAGTAGCAACTTCTCGCAGTATGACTTGCTACTGCGAGAAATTATGTCTTCTAAACTTTTTCCACGCGGACGAAGTCGCGGGAATCAGCTAGTTATAAATAAAAATGGACTAACCTTGTTCACTTTTATTCTCATTAGCCGATTAAAATTCCTAAATCGGAATATTAAATACAAAGTTACTGCGACGATGAGGACATCAATGTAGCAAAACAAAAACATTATTTGAAACTTCACGATCTAGAAACAAAATGCAAAAACTAAATTGTTTGCTTAGTAGGTCTTAGATGGATGGATTTACCTTCTACAATATCATCTACTAACTTTCATAAGTTAGAGTTTTTAAGTAACTCTTTTATTATTTTTGTATGTCAGTAATTAAAACTTCTTTCTTCTTAAATATTTATTTTTTATTATTTATCTAAATTATTTAGAAGTATTTTTATATGAATTGTTCACTGTTTTAAGATTTTGAAATACCGAAAATATTATTAACTCTATTCTTTTTCTACTTCACAATTGAATAATTTCAATAAAGTCAATTTTAGATACACTGTATGAATGATGAAATTCCACAGTCAATTTTAGACTTCCCCTAATACAATTTTAAGAAACCTATTAAAAGTATGCACCAGATAAAAGATATAATTTCTATTAGTTATTGAGGGTTTTAGATACGAACTCTTCAGCGCAATTTGAGCTGTGAAGTAGAAAAATAATAGAGATAAATATTTTTAGTAGAAATATTTTTGGAAGAACTTTATAAGGCCAGTTTTTTTTTATAAGGCCGGTGGCCTTTCCTTTTACAACAAAAGAAATATGCTTATATACCTGTAACCAAATAAACGCAGCATGACTGTAAGGAAAAATATCGAAGTACCATCCGAAGTATAATCTGGAGTATTTCTCAAAGCTTAACTCTTCGTTCCTCTTTTTAATGCACAGGTATTGTGCACGAACGGTGACAATCAAATAAATGGCATAAACCACTGAAAATACAAAGTTTTGGATAGAATCAAGCGTTACTTTGCGGAAGTTCATGATTAGCAAGAAAAGGTTAGAGTTATTTTGCAATTGATATGCTATTTTCTTGCTAATTCAAAGTTTGTTAGATAGTCGGTACATAATTCAATATAATAAGGTAAGTCAAGTTCAGCTTGGCTAATATTCTTTGAAAAAAATATTCTATGAATCTGGTCAAATAATAATACCTTTATACCTATTTCTTGTTCATCGATTATAACCCAAAGTTATAATCGATGAACAAGAAATTAATTAAAGTTTGTAAAAATCTACGACGAATTGAATTTCTACCTGTATATTATGATGATATTTATGCAATGCAAGCAACCACATCAAAAACTGCCCAGTAGTTTCATTGAAAAATTAGACACGCACGCGCGCACACCTCCAACTTCGTAACTCCGAGCTAGTACTGAGAATTTCTTGACATAAAACCCTTCGTTTTATGTCAAGAAATTCTCCGAAAAACGTCCGACTCGGGAATTGAACCCAGGACCTCGTCATCGGGAGTCGAATATGGCTAGACCGACGACAGATCCGAAAGAATAATACTCAATATTCATTAGAAGATTATCGTGTCCATGTCGTGGATGAAGAACAAAGGCAGATTTGTATAGATGCCTACTTACCCAAACCAAATAGAGTTTTGAAGATTATTACATGGTTGATGGTCTTAACGACTTGATGGCCATTTTTGAAGGGAGGCAACAGCCGTTCTACTTCATCGATTTTGTTCATCCGATTTTTCCAATTGAAACTTAACCTCGCGATAAATATTAAAGCCAAAATTGTAATGCAGTGTGACATGAAGCTTGCTAACAAAAACAAAATTAAATATTAATCTTGATTTCCTATATGGTTTCTGTTTCTTTTTTATCTTTATCTTATATAATAATATAAAAAAATATTTTAAAAAAACCGACTTCAAACGCCACTTAAAAGTATAAAATAATTTTAGTTTGTACATGTATGTTGAAGTCGGGCCAGCGTCGCGCATCGGTTTCATCGTTTCTATTTAGGCCCCTCCGTCTCACGGGCTAATTCAACAAGTATACCGGCCTAATAGTATTTACGATTTAATAATTTTAGTTTGTACACGTATATTGAAGTCGGACGGGCTTAAAATATAGAAACGATGATACCATTGCCCAACGCTGGCCCGACTTCAACATACGTGTGCAAACTAAAATTATTTTATACTTTTAAGTGGCGTTTGAAGTCGGTTTTTTTAAAATATTTTTTTATATTATTATTTTAAGCTTTTTAGTGTAGCTTCATGGGACCAATTCACTAGACCATTTGTTTTGCTCCTTAAAAAAAGTATTGAAATATATTATTCCAAATAGAAATTTAGCATATGTATTTGTGCTATGAAGTTTGCATGGTTAAAATCCTACACACACTCTGATCACGAGCGATTTGCTCTTATTCAATGAGGAGTTCCATCCTATATCTCCGAAGATATTCATCAGATCTTCACCAAACTTAAATGGGACTAAACCTGACGATATGCCCTTTTAAATAAAAAAAAAAATAATTGAAATCGGTTCAGATTTGACAGAGTTATAGAGTAACATCGTCAAAAATTCGGTTAAAAAAAAATTATATTGAAATGCCGAATAGAAAAGCATTATGTATGTATGCTATGAAGAATGCATGGTTAAAATCCAACACACACTCTGATCACAAGCGATTTGCTCTTATTCATTGAGGAGTTCCGTCCTCCATCTCCGAAGATATTCATCAGATCTTCACCAAATTTAAATGGGACCAACCTGACGATACGTCCTTTCAAATAAAAAAAAAATTATTAAAATCGGTTCAGATTTGACGGAGTTATGGAGTAACATCGCCAAAAAATAAAAATAAAAATAAAAATAAAAAAAAAAAACATACGCGTCGAATTGAGAACCTCCTCTTTTTTTTGAAGTCGGTTAAAAAGACTTAGCCATAGAGCATACCTAGTTAATATAGAAATATCTAATACATTTTCCACCACGCTGGTCAAGTGTGGATTGACACCCTTCACACATCTTTTTATAACATTATGGAGAACTCTCAGTGAAGATTCCTCAGGATATTTTCCTTCACCCTTATAGTCAGTTCAATAAGTCAGTTAACATGGGTAGATAACTTGAATAATATAAACATAAAAACTCGTTTTAACCGACTTTCTCCATAAACATAACATATAAAACTAACCGTACTGTTTAAATACACGAGTAGAAGTTATGACATCATACAAATGTACTAAAAAGAATCCAGTTATTGATGTTATAGTTATAATGTAGTACACAGTGTACGGTGTTATCCAAGAGCATCTAAAAAAGAAAAAAAAAATTACTCTGATTAGTAGTACCTACTACAAGTTTTTTAATAACTAGGCAGACAGAAGACTAGAAGTTCTGTAATAAAATCCATACTTCAGGAACATCTTCTATTTTATACAGCATATAATAAAGCAATCTACCACCGGATCTAGAGTCAACGTTGAACGTCGCAGTTGAGGGTATTTATTCTTAATTATTTAGATGTTTTCGGCATTATTAATTGTTTATTATTTAACTGAGTAAGTACTATATTATATACTCATTGCCATTATGCAAGAGAGAGTGATTCACAAGAAAAAACGTAAAATTAAAGCAGCTACATGTCTTCCAAACGCACTTCGTCTGAAAAAAAGTTAGTAACACACACAATTACATTAAATCTGCTGGGTATTCCTTTCATTATATCATTTAATAGATACAATAAGTATATCTATTTAAAGGATGCTTTCAAAGATTAACGTCTTTCTACAACCTACAGATTAATTCTGTGCTACAACCCTATCATATTATTATCTGGGCATATTGGGCTTGATGACTTCGTGTTGATCCTCTTATATGATGTAAAAACAATAATACACGGTCGCGATAGCAATAATATACAAGTAGATAAAGTGGCTGGGTTTTACGAGTCTAACTTCATAGTTCATAAATATACTCACCTAGAAAGCTTGCTATTTCTATTCAACAATCCAGTAATAGGAAAAACACCAACCAGTTTCAGGATAAAGAAAGCTTTCCTCAAGCTGTCGTAAAATCCATGGACTATTTTCCCACTCATTTTGACATTGACTGAAAATAATACTCTAAGCGCGTGATAAATATTGAAATTCTGAAAAGGTATTTCGAAGCCATGCTTAAAAATGCAGCTCGTAGTTATGCTTTTAAAATAGTTTGTCGCCGACTCAAAATTAGTTACTTACATTAATTTAGGAGCTTAGTTAGTAAGACTAAAAAGATTTATATTTTATTTTTCCCTTTTAAGTTGCTTCTATCGTCGTCGGTTCAATTTTTTGTAGTTAATAGGTATACTTTATTTTTATCGTTTCTTTTTTTTCTTAACTTTTTGTTATGGTACATAAATAAAGTAAGTATCAAAATAATACAACCGGATAAGCGACAATTTGTTAAAACTTTACAGAAAGTGAATTACCTATAAATAAAGTTCATTAAAAATTAAGTTTTTTCATAAAATAAAAATGTAATGATAAATATAATAAGTTAAATATACCTTGCCCAAGACGGAATGGATTTAAGAAATCCAATTTCGTGGTAAAACTTAAACAATCAAAATACAGCAATTTCCCAATTTTATTTGAGAAATGAGGGCTTCCCAAAATATAGAATTACTTCTACCTGTTCAGACATCAGTCAACACCGATGAAAAATGAGGAGTGATAAATTACGTCTGACCCCAGAGCTCGTAGAAAAATTTTAATGGTCGTTTGGTACAAGTTAAAAGTTAGTAAGGTTTTTACGATCTCCCTGAGCAATACTGGTCTTAAAATGGCTGTACTGGTCTCAGGTTAGATTCCCGGCGCGGATGTTTCGATGTTTATAATTTCTGAAACGTTTCTGTTCTGGTCTGGTGGGAGGTTTTGGCTGTGGCTAGTTACCACCCTACCGTCAAAGACGTGCTGCCAAGCAATTTAGCGTTCAGACACGATGCCGTGCAAAACCTATTAGGGGTATAGGTTGAATCAAAACTGCTATACCCCCTCTCAAGTTTGCCCACTACCATCTTAGACTACAGTCTACACCATCATTTGAAATCAGCTAAGATTGCTATCAAGGGCTAAGATAAGCTCAGCTATTACTATTGTTTTAAACTTGTCCTCAAAAAAATTTGTATTTTTTACCATTTTTACTATGTATTTTTTTTTTTACCTTTAAGTAGTAGACCTGTCACCGGCCTGATAGGTCCATTTACTTTTTTTCATACAAATCTACTTAACGGAATGAAAGTGAAACGTTGCAAACTCTCAGCTGACTAAAAACCTCCTTAAAATTTCCGCCGTCTCTCGGCTCATTTGCTTATCGACAGACAAGAAAGTCAATATTTGGTTTACCTTATTAAATAAACACAAACAAATTGACTTTAACAACATTATAATTTAATGTTGATGAAATCGTACGATTCGAAGATTATTTTAAGGTCTCCGCTCACTATACCGGTCCATAAATTAAGTGTAAATAACTTATATTATTGTTATCTAAATTAAGTATATTAATATTGTAATCCAGTACGCCTTGAAATTGTAAATTCCTATTTAATGAAGAAATTTATTTAAGTATGTATAAGTATATATTCTTCTTTTGGCAATTGTTGTGTATAACCTATAGGAAAGAAAAAAAATCGGTCAAAAATCAAAAAGTTATAAACTGTTTTACTGCGAATGTATCCGTCTTTTTCTGTCTTTTTCTAAAACGAAATTTTGTATGGAAAGTGTATAGGGTATATATACAGTGGAAAGGGCTACTTTAGTAGTTTAGTTTAGTTAGAGTTTAGAGAGCGCTATAACGCTCTCTTTTTCTAACAGAAAAATAAAAAGCTCTATAATTTTCGAGACTACTTAAGATATTAACCTTTTTTTATATTACGCTTATATAAAAAAAGGTTATTCAAATCCCCAATTTTTTCATAAAAATTGTACCTATACGTCGACAGATCCCGTAATCGAAATATGAGATTCAGATCGTCCATTTTTCTATAAATCCCGGGGCTTAAGTGAGTCCTCACTTAAAGCGCTGGATTTCAGTATCTTTGACCCCGGACAGCGGCTATCTTGATACAGTTTTTGTAAGCTTTAAAAATTCAATTAAGGTGTCTCAAAAGTATTTAGAGCGTAATTGATTTATCTCACTCATATTCACACTTAAATTCCTGATCCAGTTAATATTCGACTGTATCTATTAATTTGTTATTAACACTTTGCTTGTTTACCATAACAAAAAGTTATGAATAAATTAATTGATTTCCTGAAAAAACCAACCAACCAAATTTATTGGTCTACTTTCAAAAAGTTTTGAAAGTAGACCAATAAATACCTAATTATGAATATTATTTATGACGACAGAACTGGCACCAAGTTGTTTTTAAAACTGATGACGTCAGCTGTGTTGACGTCATCCTTAATTTCCATTCCATTTTAATAAAATCCTTAATTTTCCTCCTTTTCCATCATAAAAAAAAGATATATTGAAAAGTTGTTATAGTTTTGGAAATTCACGAGGGCGCGTGAGCTTACTTGTGGTTACGTCGCGTACATGCACATTGCGTAAGTGTGCGTGCCTGTCAGGGGCCTAGGTGGGAGCGGTCAGGCGCGAGCAAGCTCTCGCCCATACTTATACAAATACGACACGCACACAACCATGAGCCATGCGCCCTCGTGAGTTGAAACTATACCAAGCATACGGGTAATATATCAGAACTATCGTGAACATATTTACGTTATATCTAATCGCCCGTAAGTTCACCGTGACGACACATATAGTTACGATACTATTACGAAAAGTGATTTCATTTCATATAAATTATGCTTTGCTCGTGTAATAAAACTACAATAAAAGACTAGTTTATATGGAACATTTCGCAATAAAGGACAATGGGCACTTTTGTATGAGTTGCGTCCCCAGACTGTATCAAGTTGTGATATATGTCATTTTAAAGGTCATGATAATAGCTTCATTTTATTGTATGACACCAACTATGAGACACGTGCAGGGAAAGAACTATGATTTTTTTAATTTTTTTATAATAGAACGTATTTATTTTTGTTTTTTTGTTTTTTTTTTTTTAATACAGAATGTATGCGTTATTTTAAGGGTTTCATTTATTTAGTATAAACTCAAAAAAACGCTTAAACCCTACCTAAAGCCGTCTCCAACCGCCCCTATAACGGCCCCTGACCTCACATCTAATCTATTATACGCGCGTCCTTTGTACAGGCCGTAGTTGGTAGCTATTAACTACGCGGCGCGCACATATCTTTTGCTCTTTAGGATCGGTGCTATTTTGAGTTTTTGACCTCTGTCCTTTGCACGTTTAACGGACTTGATTTTTCTGTTTTTGCTTTGATTGTGGCTAGTTCGTACGACGGTAATTAGTTTTATTTTATATAGTGCGGTGTGGCTGCTTGTCTGTGTTGCACCTTCACCTCCGTGCTTGCATATCTACGCAGTACCCCTGCCTGCCTGGGAGAAACGACGCTGTACCACCTGTGCAAGAAACTCACCGGAACCGACTCACTCGTCTACGCTGTACTAGACAGCCAGGGTAGGCAAAAATACTCCGTCCAGGATCGTGCTGAGATCATGGCGGAGTATATGGAGATACAATTTACTCCAAACCCACCGGCCAGTGACAATGCGTACAGGCACCACGAAGAGATCGACCAACAAGTGCGGGAATTCCTGTCGGCCCCGACTCCCCAGCTCCGGGGAGGCGAGTTCATCTCCCCGTCTGAGCTGAGTAAGGCCGTATTCCGACTCCCCAAACGGAAGGCGCCAGGTTACGTCGGAATTCCGATCGCCACACTTCAGCAGTTGCCCAGAAGAGATCTCGTTGCCCTAACGAGACTCTTCAATGAGGTACTCCACACCGCACACTTCCCGGAGATCTGGAAAAGGGGGAAGGTCATCACCATTCCCAAACCGGGCAAGGATCGCCACCATCCAGGGAGCTACCGCCCCATCACCCTACTGCCGCACATCACCAAGCTGTTTGAGCGTTTATTGCTGCGAAGGCTTGCCCCGTACATCCAACTACAGGACGAGCAGTTCGGCTTTCGCAGCAACCACTCGACGACGCTCCAGCTGGCGTGAGAACTTCACCACATCGCCAGTGAGAAGAACAGGGGGTACTGCACCGTCGGGGTCTTTCTCTATATCGAGAAGGCCTTCGATCGCGTGTGGCATACCGGCGACCTCTCGACCGACCTACCACCAATGATCGTGCGGCTGGTGGCTTCTTTCCTGGAAGGCAGATCCTTCCACGTCTCCGTGGAGGGCGCGGACTCCCAGCCGCGCCGCATACGTGCAGGAGTACCCCAGGGCCGCTGCCTATCGCCGTGCCTGTACGCATTGTACACTAACAACATCCCTACCCTCGCCGGACATCTACGCGAGGGGGAGGAAGGCGTGCTGTTGTCGCTCTGTCGCGCTGTTGACGATCTGGTGGTACGACGACAGCGCGTATCTCGCTTCGTCGTACCACCAGATCGTCGTCTGCAACAAGATGCAGCGCCTGCTGGACCTGCTTCCGGAATGGATGGTCAAATGGAGGATGACCGTCAACGTGGGAAAGACGGCCGCTATCCTGTTCGACATCCGGAGACCGAAAGCCTATGCATCAACTCCGCTTCCGAGGGCAGGACATAGTTTGACGAACTTCGGTGTGCTACTTGGGGTGCCGCATCGACCTCAGCCTTAACCTGATTCCGTTGGTCAACCAAGTTGTAAACCAGGCCAAAGCGACAGGGTCGATGCTTCACCAAGTCTTCAATTCAAGCCTATCACCGAAGACCAAGCTCCTCATCTACGGAGCCTATATCCACTCCAGACTGACTTACGTGGCACCTGCCTGGTATGCCGTCTACTCGGCAAGTCAGAGGAGCCGCCTACAGGTCCTCCTGAATAAGTGCCTCCGTCTGATCGTTGGAGCTCCAAGGTACGTGAGGAACGACGTCATCCATCGAGACCTCAAGATGCCCACCGTGGAAGAGTACGTCCGCTCAGTTGCGCGGCGCATGTTAGCGCGCCGATTGCGGATCGTACCAGCACCTCAACGGCATCGCACCGCTAACCAGCCGACCCACGACCGGACGTCCCGTACCTCGAGAGCTCCTGCGATCGCCAACACCGAGGAGGCACGCAAGTGACTCCAGCGACGACGAAAACGATGCGAAATCCACTGGACGATTCACTCGCCCATAGCGCGGAGCCACCCACCGGATTTGACATCGCTCCGCACACGGCGGCGGAATACCCGCCCGCGGTGCGGAGCCCCACGGATACGACGGACCACAGGCTCCTAACCAACGCCAGTGAGCCTCGGCCATAAGGCCGAAACTCAACACCGGCAAAATGCTCTTTCCCGTGCCCCGCCCGGGCCATGAGGCCATGCCTCGAAGCGCGTACCCCCTCAGGCCTCACGGACAGAGGAGACGACCCTGCTGTATGTTGTAACTAGACAATAGATTAAGCAGGTATTAAGGACCTTAATACAGCCGCTTGCTAGTCAAGGGGTAAAAGATCCCCCCACAAACTACACGCACGAACTAGCCACAATCAAAGCAAAACAGAAAAATCAAGTCCGTTAAAGGTGCAGAGGACAGAGGTCAAAAACTCAAAATAGTACCGATCCTAAAGAGCAAAAGATATGTGCGCGCCGCGTAGTTAATAGCTACCAACTACGGCCTGTACAAAGGACGCGCGTATAATAGATTAGATGTGAGGTCAGGGGCCGTTATAGGGGCGGTTGGAGACGGCTTTAGGTAGGGTTTAAGCGTTTTTTTGAGTTTATACTAAATAAATGAAACCCCTAAAATAACGCATACATTCTGTATTAAAAAAAAAACAAAAAAACAAAAATAAATACGTTCTATTATAAAAAAATTAAAAAAATCATAGTTCTTTCCCTGCACGTGTCTCATAGTTGGTGTCATACAATAAAATGAAGCTATTATCATGACCTTTAAAATGACATATATCACAACTTGATACACTCTGGGGACGAAACCGCCCATTCTCCTTTGTATAGCGAAATTTATTTGAGTTGTTAAACTTTGTTACACTTCACACCCGCTTCGCCATACACACGTATTATCATCGAATTATAAGGCTTAGAACAGAATTTTCAAAAAATAAATTCCTTCAATCTTAGGCTCAAAACAACAAATGAATGTGTGAGTGCCATGTAATTATTTTCTGTACTGGTACTGATAATTACGTTTTGTGATGAAATATTCACCCTTTCACAACAAAGTACGTAATTTTTTTTATAATTTTCTGCGAACTCGTACTATCTTACGTATAGTCGGCCTTTAAAGGCTTACTACTGGACACAGGCCGCAGTCGAAAATTACCCAAGAAAATTTTATAGGGCCTGATTTAAACAGTCTATACAACGTGTAAGCAAAGTCAGAGATAATACTGAACCGTTACCTTACCTTTGTACCGTTCATACAAAACTCTGGACTCAAAGCCCTTACAGTTTTTGAGTAAACCACACTAAAAGTTTTCTTCTTAGCACAACCCTAGAAACATAAAAAATAATAAGAGCAGCTGATACTTAGGGTGGAATCACATCTGTCCGCATCAATTCGAGCGACTGACATAATGGCTGTTCTATCAACGCACAGTTCAAATCACTGGACTAATCGAGCTGTTTGGCATACAGATAGCTACCTATTATAAAGTAACCAGCCGCTAAGAAAGGATTTTTGAAAATTCAACCCCCAAGGGGGTAAGATCGTGGTTTGTAAAACCGAACTTAACATGAGCGAAGCCGCGGACGAAATCTAGTAATATATTATATTCTTTATTCATTCGTGTCAGGGTGAAAAATGTTTACAGTTTAGGCACAGAACAAGTCGTCCGGCAATATTTCATGTCACAGGGTAATATTTGTTCGTAAATCATTTCATTGAACATATATTATGAAGAAAAAGGTTGAGGACTTTAACCTTTCCCTCGCGTGATAATATTATTTAAGTTGTTGTCCCGTGATACAATAGGGGTTGAGAATGATCTATCTATTTATCTATCTTTTTCTTTATCCGGGAATTGGGTATTTTACTGTTGTACAAAATGCAGATATTCATTAATTACCCCTTCCAAGTAAGCCCGCTACCATGTTAGACTGCATCGTCACTTACCATCAGATGAAATCGCAGTCAAGGGCAATCTTGTCATCGAAAAAAAAAATTACAATCGAAAATGTATGTAAGAACGACATTTGTAAAAACAGAAAATAAATCGGTCAAAAAAACAATTAACTTGTAAGCCGTTTTAATGCGACTATATGCGTCACTTTCTAAAACGAAATTTTTTATGGAGAGTGCATAGAGCTACTGAATCGTGACGTCATTTTGCAATAGCGCTCTGTTTTTCTAACAATAAACTAAAAAGCTCTATATTTTTGAGACTAGTTAAGATATTTATTTTATAATTTTATAAGAATTTATAAGAACACTCACAGGAATCATTTATAAGACTAAATGCTAAGAATAAGCCACCAGCACCAATTCATCCTTTTGAATCCTGTGGCTCAGTGAATACATAAAACATAATATAGTCTTCTCCGGTCGTGTCGGAATGTCGTTTCATCAAATTATGATATAAAGTAAAGCTAGAGACTGCATTTTTCTGAGTACACGTGCGATGCTTTGTAGAAACTGAATAAGGTACCTCCAAATGTAATAAAACTTAAAGGGGACCGTGCTTTCATTTCCAACTATATAATGTAACAGTGATGAAACCTTTTGTTATCTGTGAAGCAGGATGATCCGCGCTTCAAACACCCTCGTCGCAACATTGTTAATCCTTTATCAAGTTATGAGCATACTTAGGTTACTTTGTAGGTATACTATTACACTTACAATGTAGTCCAGTAACGTTATCTGCTTTCAGAGAAGTTGGTATCTTTACCTGGTGAATTTTATAGGTGAAATAAATTACGTTGGTTGAACTACAGTTGAGTTCTTAAATAGCGCTTTTTTCCTAGCGTTTTTCAAAGTGAGTAAAGTTTAAGTAAAGATGCAGTGTAAGAGACTCTTTTCAAGTTAATACTAACCTGTCAAATGAAGAAATTACCATCTTAAACTACTGGTCATTTCGCAATAAGCACTTTGCTTCCTCGTTCCTTACGCATTGCAAAAATTTGGAATGCCCTTCCGCCTTCCGTTTTTCCAACTAACTGTACCTAAATCAAGAGTGAATAGGCATCTTCTAAGCAAGCGTGCACCGTCAGGCTACATCTTCACTTACTATCAGGTGAGATAGCAGTCAAGCGCTTGTCTATATATTAAAAGAAAAGCACAAGCTAACAAAATATTATCCTGAAAAATTTCAAAAAATGTTAATTATTTTTGATAAAATGTTTGATATCACTAAAAATACTAAAGAAACGCGAACAATGGAGGAATACGAATGTAAAATTACATCGCAAATTATTATCTTTTTCAAATGATTACACTCTTGCCTCTAACATAAAACGACTGGAATCGTCATAATATCCTCAGGTATAGTTCTTTCATTTCACAAGGGCTCGTGGTTCATGGTTGTGTGTGTGTCATATCTGTATAAGTGTGAGCAAGAGCTTGCACGCGACTGATCGCTCCCACCTAGGCTCCTGACAGGCACGCACACTTACCCAATGTGCATGTACACGACGTAACCACAAGTAAAGCGCCCGTAACTTCGTGAGATAAACGTACTATACCTACTTACTACAATTTTTGCCTTCGATATATTCCACATATATTCTTTCCTGAAGTCATTCTTAACCTTAACCTGTAGGGGTTATTCTATGAATAGTCCCGTAGACCTCCAGATCCAATGCCTCAAATAATTTATAGATAGATTGATCCGACAATATACCCAGGCAGGTTTAAGCAGGCAGGCAGGTTTAAGAATACTCGTACCTTCTTCAAATATTTACTGCTCCAAAGGAAGGAACGACCCATACCTACTCAATTACTCATATGCATGCCTAAATAAGAATATGGTTTACCAGAATGCCTAATGTACCTACTGAATTTTCCTAATAAACATTTCTAATCTCCGTTTCCTTTTTATGACATATTTGCTTCTTCTTCTTAATGCTAAGAAGAAGCCACCAACTATTTATCAATAAAACTATCAATCACATCAGATCACAGTTCACACTAATATTATAAAGATGAAAGTTTGTTTGTAGGTGTGTGTGTGTGTGTGTGTGTGTGTGTGTGTGTGTGTGTGTGTGTGTGTGTGTGTGTGTGTGTGTGTGTGTGTGTGTGTGTTTGTGTGTGTGTGTTTGTGTGGATTTTTCTTACTCTTTCACACCACAACGAATGAATTTGGCTGAAATTAACAAATAGGCTACATTTTATCCTGAAAAATTAAAGAGTTTCCGCGGGAAATTAAGAAACGTACCCAAACCACCGTAACCTTATCTAGCGTACGAAGTCGCGGGCATCATCTAGTATCAAATGAACCGTGTACCACTGAAAATTACAAAGAAAATGTCTACATACATTTACCTATTAGTAGCAAAATATATTTTTATCTTCAAGTATTTTGTACCGCTTCACATTTCCTTATGTCTTTGTATGAGATGCCTCAAAAGCGACGTCGACAGGGTCGCCCTTCATAAAATAAAATTCTTCACAAAGGACAGGTGTTTTATCACTGAAAAAGTTTTGAAAAAACAACCGTGTGCTTTTTCTCCTTTGTCTGAATAAATTTAAAATATTTCGCTTTACATTTTCGTAATAAGAAAACAATACAAGTGTATGAAAATTGAAAATGAGCGTTCACCCGTGGTCCCAGTGGAGCGACCCATCAATGGATTTTTTTAACCCCCAACGCAAAAAGAGGGATGGCTTAAGTTTAACGTGTGTATCTAGTTATCTATGTATCTGTTTGCCTGCCTGTTCCTTCATAGCTTCCTAACAAATGGACCGATTTTGATCAGGCTTCATTTGAAAGCTGACGTGATCGAGATTGATTTTTGCGTATGCGTCTGATGGTGTTTAAAATCCAACGGGAACCCTGTAGGTATATTTCCAGGTAAAAGGTAGCCTATGTCACTTTACAAGTGTCAACTACATATAACTATGCAAAAAATCTCGTCAATCCCTCACTCCTTCCCTGTGTGATTGAAGGACATGTCAACAAACAAACACACTTGCGCATTTATAATATTGGTGAGGAGAGTAAGGAGAAATCACTTTCCAATGATATCTGTTTTATGAAAACGGAAACATAAGCAGTAAATAAAGTTTCTTCTTTTCTTTCCAAGCATAAAGCGCCCGCATATTCCAACTCAAACAAAAGCTTTAGAAAACTCCAGAGCATTGAGAGCTGAATTCCAAGTTCATTGAATTTTAATGTTTAAAAAGCTCCTTTGTACTTTGCTTCTCGATCTGTAAATACGTATACTATAGGTAGTCAATAAATTCTGAAATACTTATTGTATTGTGAAGAGTTTTTACTTAAGTATCAATTTTTTATTTACCTAAGTATCAAAAGGTTCGAATCAAGTTCGAATCCCACCCGTTGCTCTATTGTCGTATCCACTCCTAGCACAAACTTTCCGCTTATTTGGAGGGGATAGGAGAACATTAGTCAACTTCTTACTATTATTAAATCGTTATTAATATTACAAATGCGAAAATATTTTTGTTTGTTAGTTTGTTGGTTTGTCCTTCAATCACGCCGCAATAGAGCTACGGATCGACGTAAATTTTTGCATGGTTGTAGTTGAGTGCCTAGAAAGTAGCGAAAGCTAATTTTTACCATGTAAAATCAAAGAGTTCCTTCGGAAATTTTTAAAAACTTAATCCAAGCAGACGTAGTCACGGACATTAACTAGTTTTTAATAAGGGTATCTGTACTCTATGAGCTCAGTAAGCCCATCAGAGGCTCGAATGGAACTTTTCAAGCTTACAATCTTGATTGTGCGTCAGTACCTGTCAGTATGGACCAGAGATTTGTTAAAAATTAGGGAGTAAAAAGTATAGATTCCAGAACAGAGCTCGCATGAACCTAGTTATTGTATGTCTTTCAGTAGTACCTAACGCCATCTACCTAGTTTCAACACAAAGAGCTTTTAAACAACTATTAAAATTTTCTATGATGTAGTCAGAGATTAGTTAACAGAAGCATAAATTGCTTACGTAAATTATAACAAACCTCGCCTAATCCTAGTTATTATCTTCTTCTTCTTCTTCAACTAATGGACGTCCACTGCTGGACATAAGTCTCCTGCATGGACCTCCACAAGCCTCCCGCCTGAATCCAGCGGCTCCCTGCGACTCGCTTGAGCCCTAGTTATTATAATATGTATTAATATTTGTTGCAACATAGATTGCTAATCTATACATCTTTAGCTAATTCTGAATTAAAGTAAGTAAACATCCCAGTAACTAATTCTACTTTCCCCAAGACATTTTTGTGGTGATTCCATAACATAACAAAATATTACAAAGTAACCTCGATCGTAAGAAAGTCGATAACATTAACCCTACAGGCTCGCACCGGAAAAGTTTGATAACAACTTTATCCTAACCTTATTCAACAATCAAAACATTCTATCCAAAAAGTTCTATCATTCGAAATTAACTAAGTTACTGACCCAACCTTGCGCATTTTTGCCTATTGCGAAACTTTGACTTATTAATATTATAAATACGAAAGTGTGTTTGTTGGTTTGTCCTTCAATCACGCTGCAATAGAGCTACGGATCTACGTGATTTTTTATATGGGTATAGTTGAGGACCAGGAGAGTGACAAAGGCTACAATTTTATCTCGAAAAATCAAAGAGTGAGTACGTACCACGGTAATTGTTTTAGTTGGAATTGTCAACATTTCGATCCGCCGTGGAGCGTGGTCACGACGGGACTGTGGTGTTGCGACTTGCGAGACGTCAAGTTGAAGCTTTTATGGGTAGAATCTATCTACCCGTATCTTCTGAGACAAGTCTCAGACCGTTTAGTCCTAACATGCCTGATCTTAGCTGGTATTTAAGTAAATTGTAACCATTACCAAAATAAGATCTACCTAGTAGATATTTCATAAGTTTTTACGGTAATTTTCTGTAGCACAGCCAAACTTTTATAGCCGCTTTTTCCACAGAAAATTAACTTAGTAATTCACTTTATTCCAAGAATTTTTATTTTTATATTATAAGGTCTATTTGAATTGCTTAGCATAAATAATTTCATTTCTAGAAGTAAAATTTTGCTTTTTTTTTATTTATAACGAGCTAGCGAACGCCCGTGACTTCGTTCTCTTCTTCAATTCACAATCGACAGTTCCCACTGTTTAGACGGGCAGATACCCTGCAACATCAGGATTGAGGAATTGGGTCCTGAAATTCAACGATGTACCTAGTATTTACTTGGTACTTACAATAACTATTCATAATAACTCCAAAATTCCCACAGTTTTGGGGGGCAGTACCCCTGCAGCATCAAGATTGAGCAGTTAGAACCCGAAGTTTTAATGCGCAAAGATTTTGAATCGATTAAAAAAAGATTCACGCAAATAAGTTTAGAACAGAAATATCGATATACACAAGAAAAACACAATTCCTTATCCTCCTTTTTCAAAAGTCGGTCAAAAAGTAGCCTATGTTACTCCCGATAACATTAGCAATATACCAGTGAAAGTCCCGTCAAAATCGGTTCAGCCGTTCCCGAGATTAGCGGCAAACAAACAGACACTTCAATTTTAATAGATGTAACAATACCATGCGTAATGTCGCAAGTTAAAATAAATGGCGCTAGCTGTAAGTTGGCACGCGACGTTACGTGATTGATGTGCGTTGCATAAGACGCTTCTATAGTAAATTGCTTTTCATTCCAGAGTCCAGACACTTCCATTTATTTATTGTATAAATGTAGATAGATAGAAAATGAACGAGACGAGACATTTGTGTTACGACAAAAATTCAATTTTTTTTCCTTAATTTTTAATTGAATCATGAATTAAAGAAACAATTTATGTCGGCACGTAGCAAAAGGTCGTTGACAGGCTTTATTTATCATTGCGTGAGATAAGTTTTTCCTTCTCAGAAAATATTTCATTTGTAATAAAATGAGACTTACCTACTTATATATTTTTATAAGCTCATTGTCCTCGTTAAGTAGATCTCTGGCGAGCTTTATTCAATCATCAAAATTTATTTTATATTTTCTTCTGAGTAAATATGATTTTCCTAATTATTATTAATTCGCGAACCATTTCTGAGGAGCGGTGTTATCCTAGTGGTTAAGAGTTCTTTGACACGGGGGGGGGGGGGGGGGGGGAATGTGCACTTTAAGCAATTAACTATCACTTAACGGTGAAGGGGGTTTTGTAATTTTTCGGGATTAAATAAAAGCCTATGTGCTATTCTTATGTAATAGCTGATACTTACATTAAAATTCGTCCAGTAGTTTTTGCATGAAAAAGTAACAAACATCCATCCATTCATATATCCATCCTTACAAACTTTCGCAATTCTACTAATCCAAATTTTCGCATTTAAAATTATTAATGCGAAAATTTGGATAGATGGACATATTTTTGCTACTCAATCACGCTGCAAGGATTGAACCGATTTGGCTGTTTGGCACAGAGATAGATTATAGTCTGGAATAACTTTTTATCCCGGAAAATTAAAAAGTTCCCACAGGGATCAAAAACTTTAATCCACGCGGACAAAGTCGGGGGCATCAGCTAGTGTATAATATTAGTAGGATAGACTACAACCCTTTTCTGAGAGGAGACGTGCTTTCAGTAGTAAGCCGTTGACTTGCTGATGATGAGATCAAATTTTTAAAAGATAAACGAAAAATTAAGAGTATCTATTTTACAACATGAAGCGTTCTAACCGCACTGATCCCGCACTGATCATGTCATCGATGGCTTATATTCATTCGCTGGATCATGTTTATTCCCTAGCTACCTGCTACCTACCTACGTGCCCTGCCAAAAACATTTTCTATAACCAATTGTAATAAATCCAGACCTTCCGTAACTCACGTAGGAATTATTCAATTTGTCTTCCCCATCGTTGCTACTCGGAGGGTCCAATTTATATAAAATTAAATCAAGCTCATTAGGGAGGGAAATAATTGAGGTATTATTTGGTTCCTTATTTTCAGAATTTCACTTCAAAAAATGAATAGGCACTTTCTTGAGTTTTAAGTTATGTCATATTATTATTTACGTTTATCTACAGTACAGGACTGAAATTATAAGTTAGCTTTATAAATTTATCATACATAGCTTTTGGTGTTAAACCGTTTATGAGATAGACTCCGAGACAATAGCGTCTTTGCTTAGGACTATATATATATACATATTTACATACTTATTAAAATTTCGTGAATAAGAAGTAATGATTATTATTGTAATGATATTGTTATTATGAAAAAAGGAGGATCTATCTCTAGGATCATTTTATTAAGTAAAAACAACACAAATTTATTTTGAAAATAACTTTTATTCTATATATCAATTGAAAGTCTTCCATCAAATATCTACCTATACATTTAATACTTGTCGTCATATTATTTACTAACAATACAAAGATTTTCTACAATATATTTACATTTAACATTCTACATAGTATTATATTATATTCATATTCGTATAATATATTTTATTCATATTCATTTAGTTTCTAAACGAGCGAGTTTCATTTCAAACTTATGTACATCTCTTTTATTGTGCAGACACCATTATTATTCAATTTAGTACAATATTATAACTTTTTTTAATTCGATGACAAAATAGCCCTTGATTCACCTGATGGTAAGTGATGATGCAGTCTAAGATGGTAGCGGGCTAACTTGTAAGGGATATAGCAGTGTAAATTCAACCCATACCCCTAATCGGTTTCTACACGCTATCGTTCCTGAAAGCTAAATCGCTTGGCGGCACGTCTTTGACGGGTGGTAACTAGCCACGGCGAAACCCTCCCACCAGACCAGACCAGAGACAATTTAGAAATTATAAATTCCTAAATTGTCCCCGCCGGGAATCGAACCCGAGATCTCCCAGTTACAAGACCACAGCGCTTACAACTGCGCCAGGGAGGTCGTCAAATATAAATACAGTATGTTAGAATCTTAATATACAAAAAGAATTGTCTCAATTTTGGGTAATCAGGTATACTTAGTTCGTTTACGTTGCGTTTTAACTAATATAATCGAAAGAAGATTTTATCTTCTCGAAAGGAAAACTATAAACTCGCAATCAAATAATATCAGAGAGATTTATTGAAATAAATACTAAACTGTGTTTGTGAATGACCTTGATCTTTGGCTAGCGAATATTATATAATTATTATTCAACATAGACGTTTACAGACCTTAACTATATTATTATTGCTGAACCATTTAGGAGTCTACGATTAAAATTTCTAAAGCTGGATATTCACTATTTTCGAGAACCTGTAGAGCTCTACAGGAGAGCAATGCTCTACGCCGTAGCCGCTACGGGTTCTGAACATACTTGAAGGCAGATTTAGATTGAGTCAGTGACTGACGTCAATACACTATTGACATAAAGTTAACAGCTAGAATATTCAAGTCAACACTGATGCGATAGCCCTGTTCTTTCATTTTAATCCATTATGGCTGGCCCACTGGTCTGTGGAGCCTGTGCTACAGGCGTCCTCTCAAATGAGAAAGCTTACGGCCTTACCACGATGGCCAAGTGAGGATTGGCAAACAACACTGCATCAGCAAAAAATTTACCTACTCGGTAGCAATATGAAAACAGCACGGATTTGACAACGAACTTACTCCAGTTACTGACCCAATATAAATTTACCTTAACTCTGTCTCGGAAGATTTTATCTTCTTCGCTTTTAATAGGTACTCTTATTAAATCTAAATATTTTAGTAAATAATAATTCGTCTGGTATTTTTATTGCACTAACAATTTAGACATTAGGTAAAATTGGTACATAATTATGAATAAGCTTATTTTCTCTATTTACAAAACATGTACTTCCAAGATAATTAAATTACTTACATTTTTTCACAAAGCAGTTTCTGTCTCTGACTGAGGTAGCCCTGTAATGACTGACTGGGTGACGGTGTCTTTTTTCAGAAAGCAAACAGTACATATACTGTTTGCTTTCTGAAAAAAGACACCGTGCCTTTTTTATAATAGTAATTTATATTCGTCTATTTGCGAGATATCTAATAATAGCGGCAACGTGGACCATTTGTGCAATTTTTGAAGATTCTCTTCCTTGTTCTTATAAAATTATTTATTTATTAACCATCGAATTATAACGCATAGAAAGTACTCTAATAGCGCAGCTTGAAGTCACTTAACTGTGGTTCCATAGTCAAACACAGTCCCCGCGGTTGCACTATTGTTGTACCCACTCCTAACACAAGTTTTCACTTATTTTGAGGCGAGACAGTAAAATACTTAAATGATTATTCAGCCAAGCTGAACAGTCAAGTTTAGCTTGGCTGAATAATCATTTAAGTCTGCGGGTACTCTAATAGCGCAGCTTGAAGTCACTTAACTGTGGTTCCATAAGCACAGTCTCGGCGGTTTCTTGCGCCAGCGACGTGGTGGTGGGCATGGCCGAGGGGCGCAGCGATATGGCGAGGGGCAGGGCGGAGCGCGCGCACAGCTGCGACGCGCCGCGCGTCGAGCCGACAGATCTGTAGCGAGTGCAACGACCCCTTCTGTAAGATAAATTAAATCTATAACATCTACTTATACAAATAAATAAATCGCGGATGAAGTCGCGGGCGTTCGCTAGTACTAATAATGTAGTAGAGTGCAAACCTTTGTTTCATTTTATTTACTAGGTGATGCCCGCAACTTCGTCCGCGTGGATTAAGATTTTTTGATTTCCGCGGGAATTCTTTCATTTTCCGCGATAAAAAATAGTACCGAACGATCCGTAGCTCTGTTGCAGCGTGATTGAAGGATATACCAACAAACAAACACACTTTCGCAATTATAATATTAGTAAGGACTTAAAATTAGTAAGGAAAGTTAATTGTACGTAAATGTTACGTTTTTAATAATAATTGGTGTACAATAAAGTGTAGTCACTTTCATTCAATCTTTCCGATCATCGCGTTACAAATTACATTTCCGGTCATTAGGACGTTGGGTTAGATAATTTGACGAACTCTCTGGCGCAGTAGTGAGCGCTGTAGTCTTTTAATTGGGAGGTCTCGGATTTGATTCCCGGCAGGAGCGCTGACTTATAGCTGGAAGGTCTCGGGTTCGATTCCTGGCGGGGCAATTTGGAATTTACAATTTCTAAATTGTCTCTGGCCTGGTGGGAGGCTTTGACCGTGGCTAGTAACCGCCCTACCGTCAAAGTCGTGCCGCCAAGCGATTTAGCGTTCCGGCATGAAGGCGTGTAGAAACCGATTAGGGGTATGAGTACACTGCCATATCCCTTCCTAGATGGCCCGCTACAATCCTATACTGTATGTCACTTGCCATCAGGTGAAATTGCAGTCAAGGTCTATCTTGTCATCGAATAAAAAAAATATGGTTGCAAACAGCTCGTTCTCCAAAATCTTGCTTGAATAGGCACTACTTACATAACGAACACCCGTGCTATTCGTTACACGGGAAAGTTCTCGTCACTTAGAAGTTAGAATTACCAAGTTTAGAATACGTTATAACTTGGCTCCTCGCCACAGCCAAACACAATATAAGCTTGACTTAGCTTTACGTTGATAGCCAATAGCCATACAAAGTACGCAATCTCTAAACTAGATTGACAGAACTTTTAGTGATACCTTTTATTAGCAGGTTTACCAGATTGTTTCTGAAGCCGAATTTACACTGCGAAATTAATGGCATGAAATTAGTTTCATGACTTTTTTTTTTAAATTTTTGATGAAATTAATGCTTGGTTAACATCATGAAATTACTTTCATGCCACTAATTTCTCAGTGTAAATTCGGCTTAAAGGCATGGAACGTACTTCATCATCTGTATTTTCGGCAACGTATAATTTATTTATACACTTAAATCTACCTTTACAGGTTTCTCAACGTTTCTCGGTTTGTCGTTACAGCGTGATTGAGTAACAAACATCCGTCCATCCATCCATTTATAATATTAGTAGGATACAAGTATATAAGATATACTAGTCCTACATATATAACATGACTACCTCTCAAAGTTATTGGAGTCACGAAGTACTTATTTTCCAATATCGAAATACTCGTACAGGTTTAAAAATTCTATTTCAATTGGCACTTGGCAGTGGCACTTTCGAAAGAAGTTATATTGAATTTTACAACAGATAATTCGATAAGCGAAGATATTCACTTAGAACTACTTGCTATCCTTACTAATATTATAAATGCGAAAGTGTCTTTGTTTGTTTGTTGGTTCGTCCTTCAACCACGCATCAAGGGAGGAACGGATCGACTTGATTTTTGCATGGATTACTAAATCCATGCGAATGATCTGCATGGATTTGGTAATCACACTAATATTATAAAAGCGAAAGTTTGTGTGAGTGTGTGTGTGTGTTTGTTAGTTTGATACTCCTTAACGCCACAACGATTGAACCGATTTAGCTGAAATTTGTAATGGAGATAGCTCATACCCAGCATTAACACTTAGGCTATATTTTATCACGGAAAATTAAAGAGATCCCGCGAGAATTAATAACCCTTAATCCACGAAGACGAAGTCGCGGGTATCATCTAGTAAGTCATAAACATCAGCAAGTAAGCGATAAAGCCCTGAATAGAAAATATGTGTGACGGTAGCTGTACTTCTGGTTGAGTGTGCACGTGAAAACTGTAATTGTATTCTCTAAGATCAGCGATTGCAATCGGCTATGATCGGCCGTTTCTCAATTAAAAAAGTTAATAACATATTATTAGCTTTTATTGCATACAATAAGAATAAAATCCAATAAAAAAAGATGATAAAAAATCCCTGTAATTCTGAGAGTTACCTCTCTGGATTCAGCCTTTGTAATACTTTGTTGATTATTTATGATTTTTCCACTCCTAAGCCTGAAACCTAATATTTTTCGCCCATGATTGCGGTGGACTGAATTTAAATTGACGAATTCATGAATAATATTCATCTCCGATGGAAGCAAAAACTACGTCGCCAGAAGCTTTTATTAACATGAATGTTTAGTTCAAAAATGCAGGTCTGTCTATGAATAACAAGTAATAACATCGACTTTGATAAACGGTGAATTGCTAATTAGGACTTGGACAAAAGGAATTAAAATTGAGTGAAAATGTCCAATTTATTCCTTGGTTAAACTTCAATCGATCGTTAGTGAAATTAGCATTAAGACCGGTAAAGAAAAAAAAAACCTACTTATACCACCAACGGGAATGGGTCTTCTTTATGTGTGCCCGTGTTAACATATTGTATTGGATTTTATGTAGGTATACATTTTTGAAACTTCATTGTGGCAACACTGTATACATAGCATAGTTTTGTTACCTATTGTAAAACAATTTTTTGAAAAGAGCAACCGCCGAGTTTATTGCTGGCTCTTCTCGACAGGGCATTCTGAACCAGTGGTAGATTCATCGACGATTCAAAAGCACTTTTAATAGTTTATTTGAATAAAAAATATTTCTATTCTATATATTTTATGAGTTGGTTACGTTGGTAACAATTTGAAGTAAATAAACTCCTTTAAAATTTGAACAATGGCATGGTTAAAAGCATTTAAAGTCAGTATTTGTAGAGTGGCTTCACGGTATTTACCCTTTTAAAGTAAGCATTAAAGTATTTAATCCCAGTTGCAAATAGACAACCGTCTGGCTAGCAACTGTGCCTTGCCCCCTGAGGTAATACGGTGTGTGGTCAACGATCGGACAAAGTTTTAACCGACAGTAAAGCCAAAGTCGAAGTCAAAATTATTTCATCAAAAAGCTAAATCTACGGAGATCCCAAACGTGCCTCTAAGCATACGCGCACGAGAAAATTAAAGTTTGTTTAAACATTTACTCGAGAATTTCTAAGAGAGTTCACGAGTAGATTATTTAGAGAGACGAGAGAGTTTAGTTTTATTTAGTTAGAGTAGACAAAACTTGTCTCGTGCGCGTATGCTAGCGCTACTGGTCTGACAATATTAATGTAGTCGGGTATTAATTTTGATATCACCATCCCACAAAATTGGGACTTCAAAACTATTACTCGTAACTATTAGAGAAAATCATTCTCAAGACTTTTAGTCTTTAAGAAATTCTTTTACATTGGATTTAAACTTTACTTTTTAGTTTCGTGGAAAATAATGAATATGAAGCTTAAATAGCCCAACGCGGTTAAGACGTGGACTGAAAACTAAGGTCGCAGGTTCGAGCCCAACCCGTTGCACTATATCGGTATAGTCGGGAGTTTCTTGCTGGTTCTTCTCGGTTGAAACGGCATTCCATACCAGTGGTAGATTCACTTGATGATTCAAAATTACTTAAAAAAGTTTATTTGAGTAAAAGCTATTTTATTCTATCACCTAGTAACCAAAAGGTAAAAGGAACTAAGGTGTTACCTGCTGCAATGACATCTCAGCAGTCTGAGGAACGCTGCTCTGAAGGTTCGGTTGAAGATCGTGTAGATGATGGGGTTGATCGTGGAAGAGACGTAGCCCAGCCAGAGGCAGATGTCCACCACGTGCTCTGGAATAAATGTGTTCTTTAGCAAATGAGAAACATTGCGTCCGTAGGATTTATAGAAAAAAGGAACAGACAAAGAGAATGTTGCCAACTTATCACTTCAAAAAAAAATCAAAACACTCGTATGGTATGGGCAGGGTATGGGAGCTTGTATGAAATTGAGAACTGTGAGACTGTGACGTCATAAAATATGCTACAATTCTTGCAATTCACGAGGGCGCGTGAACTTTACTTGTGATTACGTCGTGTACATGCACATTGAGTAAGTGTGCGTGCCTGTCAGGCGCATGGTTTACAGACCTTAAGCACGCTTTTGAATGAACCAATTCATGTTGGTCGCGCCCATGCCCCGGCGATGTAAGATCAGCATAACTATAGAGATCATCATTAGAATCGGGCATCCAATTCAGATCGTGTTTTTATACAGCTTTAATTGGTTTGGAAAGAGTCCAAAGTCGTTAACAGAATGATCGTTAAGCTCAACAAGATGGCGCCCATTAAGCTTTTGACAGTTGGTATTTAGAACACAAGGATAATGAGGTCAAGGTTAGGAGAGGTTGCAGGATTTTTTTTATACGCTGTGGAATCTCTTGAAGGAATCGCCACAGAACACGATCTTGTGCCGTCTGTAACCAGCGGCTGGCAGCCACTCGCTTCAAATGGCATAGACATCCTCCGCCAAAGGCGTGAAGGAGTCACGGCCCTCAATAAACGAGAGTACGTCACAAAGATTGTAAAAAACTGGTTTCACAATCAACCGGTTGAAAGGAACAACCATCATATTGTTTAAAAACCTAAATTAACCGATTTATACCTTACAGCCGCGGCACATATCGTCAGTTCTTTTGATTGATATATTTCACACTGGACCCTAATTGGCCCTTTCTACAACCATTCGCAGCCTGAATGGAAAAAAATTGTAGTTCGATAAACCGGTTACTTGCATCATGTGAGAAGTAGAAACGGTTTATCCTTCAATCGGTTAAGCGAAATGATTCCGATTCCAAAGTGAATGACCGAAACTAGTGTGAATATTTTTTTCGCTTTCCGAGCCCTGATAGCGCGTGCTTAAGGTATATTACCCAAAATATTATGATTATATTATGCTTATTGCCGCACCCATTGTCTAATAAACCTAAAGGTTATATATTTTATGTTCCTGTGGTCGCACCTACATATGTATGTACCTAGGAACAATGAATTCCTAGCTCCATCCTACATACTTAATAATAACAATAATTAATTATTGTAATTCTTATGCGTATGCCTTTTTTCACTAACGTTTCCTAACTTTTACGAGTTACCTATGCTAAGTTAGGTACAGGCTCTGGCAATGTCAATTTCATTTTCATGAATTTTTAGGGATCACCTAAAGGTGGAAATGACATTGGGTAACAAATTGTATTTAGGAACTACCTACGTAAAGAAACTCCTACTTAGGGGATAATTCAAAATGGTTGGTAAAAAAAGATATTACAATCTCTTCATATACCAATTTACTCGTTTAGAGAGAGACTCACTTGAGAAATTTTAAACGTTGGATAGAAGCAAATTTTACCTTGGTAAATTTCATTATACTCAAGGAAAAACAAAATCAATTGCAAAAGTAAATGCTTTAACGAAAACATCGTCAAAATAGTAACAAAATAACTGAAAATTATTTGTAAAACCACTATTAAATTTTTGTAAAATAAATAATCAATTTACAAAAGCGTACACAGTCAACACATCACGAAAACATTGTAAAATAATATCAAATTCATCGCTTCGCAAAATAAATTCCGAAGTTTGCCGACTTGGAGTTTGCAAAGGCATTAAAACTTGTAATACAGCAGTTAAATTATCATTTCGGGCGGGCGGAGAAATCCAAAAGATTCCGTTGAAACGCAATTAATCAACTTTGATTCGTATTTCGGAAACAGATATCAGATTATGGCTTGTTCTACTCGAATTACAATTTTTCTTTTGTAATATTTCGGTTTTACAAATTGGATTCAGTTGATATGATTTCGTTGCTTCTGATTGCCCTGAAAAGAGCCGTTTCGTAACTTTAATAAAAGTTTTTCAAGTTTATTGATTTTTCCTTCAGTCAACGGACGGATCAACGGATCAACGGCGCAACGAAGCGATGTAATTTATTGTATGGGTACAGTTTGAAGACTTGGAGAGTGACATAGGCTTCCTTTTATGCCAAAAAAACGCGGGCCAAAGCTAGTATTGCCACAATTGCAAGATACTTTCAAAGAATATAATAACACAATTTACAACACAATTAACACAATTTAATTAACACAATTTTTTTAAGTAAGAACCGTAAACTTAGAAGAAAACTAATAAATGAGCGGCATTTTGTTTTACGTCGAGTACAAGACGTGGACAGAGCCGTGCAAGGTTTGGGCAATCTTTACTACATAATTATTATAATAATTGCGAAAATTTTTTTGGTTTGTCCTTTAATCACGCCCTAAGAGTACGTATGAAAGTGATTTTTCGCATGGATATAGTATTTAAGGACCTGGAAATCGACATAAGCTAATTTTCAGAAATCCAAACAATATACAGCAAATAATTCTCAGCAGAATCTGTTTTCCGAAACAACATTAGAGCCTCGACTTGTCATAATTTTCCTGTACCTAAATATTAAATTAAATAAATAATTTTTATATTAACGAAATCGCGGGCAAAAAAGTTGTGGGTAGTTGTATATTATACATGTGGCGATGCTACATCGCGCTTATTAGTGGTCAGCGTGGTAATAAAATACCTGGTACTATACATGCAGGGCACGAAGCGAAGAGTATATTGAGGAGGAAGAAGGGCGCCCAGCACAATACGAATGTGAAAAACACCAGACCGAGGACTTTGGTAGCTTTCTGTTCATTCGCCACCGCGTTGGCTGACAAAGACCTGTCTTTCTTGCGGTTGGCTAGAAATCTGTAACAAAGGAATATAATATTCTCTTAAAAGAATGTATGACTGGTGTTCCCACTTAATTACAACATGGGGTTATTCGAGGGCGGGCCATGAAATTCCTGAAAAGCCGGAAACGCATTGGTGGTG
Source organism: Hipparchia sbordonii (assembly GCA_038048805.1). Lineage (NCBI taxonomy): Eukaryota > Metazoa > Arthropoda > Insecta > Lepidoptera > Nymphalidae > Hipparchia > Hipparchia sbordonii. The sequence continues at coordinate 13,210,661 of CM076099.1, read as the reverse complement.
CCTCTATGGTAAAACGTTCATGGATGGCGCTATTCACTTAATATCAGGTGACTTGCCTGCTCGTTTGCTTGCTATGCATATAAAAAAAGTAACTTAGAGTTCTACTATAAAGTTCACAAAAATATGTGAAGTATGCCAATCTGGCGGACTATGGCCAAAAATCTTTTGATTCTAGAGGAAATCAGTGCTTAGTAGCAGGCCGAAAATGACGTTGTATTGTACTTTCACCGATTGAATTATCATCTGATATCGCAGTCAGTTTATCTTATCATAAATATTTTTTTATATGATGACCTAATTATCTATCATTTATTTTTAAACACATTTATCTTATTATTTTTAAAAATGATTACAAATATACATTATACAAATATAAATATAAAAACATCATTAAAAACAATAAAATAAATGGGTCCCACTTGCTGCGGGATAGGGACCCAAGCAGCCAGTGGTCAGGGCTCCAGAGTGAGGAACCTCCTCACAATGCGTGCCGTCTCAAGGAGTACCGCCTTCTGTATCCTGCTCTTGATCCAAGTATTAAGCGAAAGTTTCTTAAGATGCTGATCGAAACTTTTCGCTATGAGACCATTGACCGAAACGACCATCGGCACTACAATCGTTGAATCAACATTCCACATGGCGGTAATCTCGTGGGCAAGGTCTAAATATTTTGATAATTTTTCTTTTTCCGCCTTCACCAGATTATCATCATGTGGAATTGTGATATCGACAATTATATCGCTCGACGCGCTGATCGGTCAACTAGCACTATATCAGGTCTATTGGCTACAATATACCTATCAGTGATAATTGACCGATCCCAGTAGAGCAGGGCACTACTATTCTCGAGAACTGACACTGGGTCATACCTATAGTATGGCATTTCATCTTCTACAAGACCGTATTGAAGAGCAAGTTGTTGATGGATTATCCTGGCTACTTGGTTATGTCTGTGCAAGTACTCGCCGTTAGCAAGATAAGAACAACCGGAGACGATATGCCTGAGGGACTCCCCAGGACGATGGCACGCTCGACATATGTCAAGAGTACCATCTTTCATAATGTGTCTCCGGTAGTTATTAGTCTTGATAACTTCATCCATAATTGCACATACAAAACCCTCAGTTTCCCCAAATAATGACCTAATTATTATTAATTGTTAATTTTAATAGTTATTTTCACCATATCTAATGAAGCGAAATGCTCTGTTTAGGAAAAGCTATTTTAGATATGTAGGACGTATAGGTACTGTAATCTCGGCCAGTCATGTTTTTGCTTATTCTTGTCACGCCTTGTGACAAGAAAAAAAATGTCTTTTTTGCTATGTTCTATTAAAACTGACCTTCTACGTACGTCCCTTCTCGCAAGCCTTGTGCCTTTCTTGATATAATCAGAACTATTTGGTGTTGACGACATCAAGAATACTGATTTTATTTACTTTATTAACTTACGTCCGTAAATTCGTCCGCGTGGAGCGGTGTTTAAAAATATTCCTACGAGAACATTTTTATTAAAATTTAATAAATGCTCTCGCAGGAATTTTAAATTTTTATTCAATAAAAACTGTAGGTAAAGCTACATATCACTAAATATTAATCCATGTTTTTGTTTGTTGGTAAAGAAGCTACGTTTGAAGTAATTTCGGCAAGGGTATACTGAGGAATTTTCAAAAAAGTCGCGAGCATAAGTTTCTTCTTTTTTATCAAACAATAGACGTCCACTATTGACCAAAGATCTCTTACATGGACTTCCACCAATTTCGGTTATGCGCTACCTGAATCCAGCGGCTGCCTGTGATCTAGTTAGCTAGTCTACTGTAAACTGTGCTAACCTCAATGACAAAGCATTAGGAGCTGCCAGGGTAAGTTTCAACGGCTTGAGCCTCGCTCTCCGAGTCTCAGCGGCGATGCTGAGTGGGGTTTGGGTGGCCACGTCATGACCGCGTCTGGAGCAGCCCGAACCTGTGCCGTTGCCGCATCCGTTCATGTAGCTCAGTTGGGGATGGGAACCGCTCATACCGACTTTGTTGCGCTGTGGCCTGGGGAAAAAGAAATCTTTTTAATTATTGGATAGAAACTGGGTGTTACTTTGCGAATAGCCATATTATAGTAAATCTCTGATTTTTGCGATTATTTCCAGACTGAAACCTTTGTCACATCTCTACTTCTCGGTTCTAACAGCATTCCGAACCAGCAGTGGCGTGCACAGGGTTTGGGCTTAGGGTAGGCATATATTATTAGGACACACACGTATATGTATAGGTACGTCATTATAGGTAAAATGAAAATTTAAGTCAAGTCACATATCTACATAGGTCCAAGATGTGAGCTGGGTTCCCTGTAAAGTAGAGGGTTAGCGCAGGCGTTTTAAAAACCCCCCTCACGCAGACGAAGTCGCGGGCAGAAGCTAGTTAAAATAAAGACACATACCTGTTCAGAATATCCTATCATTCCATACCGTACGGCTAATTACAAAATAAGATGCAAGGAAAACAAAACAAACTATTTGTGTGTACACAACCACTAAAGCCGGTAAAAAGAATCAATAATTATTAACGTTAAATACTCGTGTTAAGTACTTTCTCCTTTTTTCTATGATAAAATAAGTTCCATTTTCAAGAAAGTCACAAATCCTATAAGTTTTTATTTACTTATGCCCGCAAAACTTTACACAAATTACAAAATAAACAAAAACACTATGCACTCATACGAAAGTAAACAATTATAAGAAAACAAAATGGCCCTGGCCTTGGCCCTTGTTCGCAACAAGCCTTGTTGCGTAGAATAAGCCTGGAAATACACGTCAGGTTTTTTCATCCGATTGTCTGATCCGGTAGCCTGATCAGGCTACCGGAAGGCATTGAAGCCATTACTTTGTATGAACAGTCAATACACGTCCGATCCGGTGGCCGGATCGGACGTCCGAGTCGGAAACGGGCGCGAGGCGTTTCCGATTTTACTGCCGGTCCGATTGTCTGAAGGCGCGGTCTACATACTTTTAGTATGAGACAAAATAGACATCCGGTTACTCCTTCCGATTTTGCCAGTCAGGGTTCCCAACTTAGGGCTTTTAGACCCAAATTTAGGGCGGAATTTTGCTTATTGGGATTTATTAGGGCCCAAAAAATCTAGCGCTGACACTGTGTGGACGCATCGTTGTGGTTCGAATAATGGGCGAAAATTATGAAAAAAAATAAAAAAAAAATAATAAAATAAAATAATTCATAATAATAAATTAATTATTTTTATTATGAATTATTTTGGATGTTTTAAATAGAAATGACTCTTAGTAAGTCTTGTCAAATTGATTGGATGAATCCAATAGCGACGTTTTTTCTTCTTTCTCTTTCCTCTCTGTATAATTTCTGTGGTGGTGTCGTGTGGTGCGGGTTGTTACGTTCCCTCAAATATGGTTGAGCGAAGCAATGGCTGGATCCTGCGTCATGCTCGTGAACGGGTGCCACCAACGGGAATGGGTCTGCTTTTGCCTGCCTGTCTTAACATGCATTGGATTGTTTTGCATTTTTGAAACTTTATTGTGGAAACACTGTATACATAGCATAGTTTTGTTACCTATTGTAAAAAAAATTTTTTTTGAAAAGAGCGACCGCCGAGTTTATTGCTGGCTCTTCTTGGCAGGAACGGCATTCCGAACCAGTGGTAGATTCATTGACGATTCAAAAGTACTTGTTAAAGTTTATTTGAATAAAAAATATTTCTATTTCTATTAACTCGTCATCCATCTTCTTTTCTTCTGCTTTGCTCCAAACGCAAGCACTCGGGATGATAGCTCGGGAACGACTGAGTTCAGAAAAAGCCTGACGGAAAAATCGGATGTGTATCGAGTAAATACGATCCGGTTGCCTGATCAGACAATCGGAAACAAAATCGGACGTCTATTGCCAGGCTTAGAAAAGATAATCTAAAAACTGGAGTCAAAAACAACTTTTAAATTTTAAGTTAGCAAAACCTTTCATTTTCTTTGTGAGTTACTATTTAAATAAAAAATTCTCTTTTTTAATGTATTAAAAATTAGGGCTCAGGGCTATTAAATGTTTTATTTTTTTAAATTAGACTCCATTTGGCTTATCTGTTTTTATTCGCCTACGAAAACATTACGTCTTTTCGATGTTAATATTTTCTAAAACCGTCTTTAAATTTACGGAAAGAATCTGAATAAATAAATTTAATTAATAATAAGTTTATAATTATAATAGATTAGCTACTTATTTGGATTAAAGAAAATAAAAAGTTCGTTTGTTTTCACCTTCGAACACGCGCGATTATGACCCTTATTAATTACCCTTTGCGATTGACCAATCACAAGCCATAGGCACTGCCTTTGTATCGCGTCATAATTTACGTTATTGGACAAAATCTTCCATGTAATCACAACACATCTAAACCAATCTACACGATTTACTTGTGTTGAGTTGTATAATATACTATCTGTGTGAGCAAGGTTGTGTGAGTTTATAGGCATTCGAAGCTGCTGCTTTTCGGTTGCACGACTAACCTATACAGTTGCTAGTCTGTAGCGATAGATGGCGTAGATAGCCAATTGTTTTTGTTTATGCCGAGCGCTAAATAAGTAAATATGTATTTGAATTGGCCTATTGCAAGTCTATTGTTAAAGGTAGGCACTGCTTTTATGCCTCTTCGTAATGCACGCCACTGCGAACCAGTGATAGAGTCGCTTTAAGCAGTTTATATATTATTCTGTTCTATTCTATTCTACCGCGTAACCGTAACAGCGAAACCGTTGAAGTTTCGGCATAAGATGATGTCTGTTTGACATGTGAATCAGAAAAGATATGTCCGTTTCATAACGGTCACATTTGGTTATCTAGTTTGGTACGCAATATAGACGAAGTACTCAGACGCCAATCTTTGTCTTCAGCTTTGCTATATTTGTTTCACTGCTGAGGTGTGACAATCGCAGAAATTGCATCAGAAATAGATTCATAGTCCTGCAATAGAACAGGCAGTTTTGTTTCTGTCAAACAAAGACTTACACCTGAACGCTGCCCTTTTAATATTGTTATGCATTTTGTCTGATGTTTTCGATCCACCTAGAACGGCATCTGCCATGCAGGGTCGTCACTTCAGCACCTTGAAACCCCAAATAATTGGACCGACGACATCAAACGAGTCGCAGGGAACCGCTGGTTTTAGGTGGCGCAAGACCGAGACTTGTGGAAGTCCATGCAAAAGGCTTTTGTTCAACAGTGGACTTCTATAGGTATATAAAAAAAAGAAGAAGATGCAGAGATCTACTGTTATCAAATTTTCAGATTTCCAAAAAATTAGGATTGATAATTATGTAACTTTACTTAATTACGTCTTGTATCCCGCTGGCACCGAAATCGCGCAATTAAGAACACGACATTTTAGAGTGTCATTTAATTAAACTATAATAATGAAAATATTGTTTAACTAGGAGTGTACGAGCTTAGAGTGACAGCTTAATTTAGGGCTTTATATTATTAATATTATTCACTGGTGAAAGCGATGATAGGCTAGTGGTTACGCCTTCCGTAATGCCTATAATATCTTGTATAGGTATCAGTCATATCAGCTGCGGGTACATAGATGGCGCTGTATATTTTTAAATCGTGTGTTCTTTATATTATTATATCCTGCGTTCAGTGATATAGAGGAAATAGCATAGTAGTTTTTTATTTGAGAAATGCCTGCTAATGTTATGGTCAAAGCATTCTTTCAGAGTTAGTGTAATGAAATTTTTTTCAAAATTGAAAAGCAAATTGAACATATTTTCAGCATCCTGCGTGTAGATGGAATTTGCTTTGTTCGTGTGCCGCTATAGGCAATGTTATAGATACCTCTCGCTACCGTTACCACCCATCGATGTAAAATAATACCGCCACCCTTGTCCATGAGCGAATAACCGCAAGATGCGGCGCGCTACGGCTCTAATCTCCCTCAACGAAACCTTACGATAAGGTCTCATCTCAGATGCTCACCTGGCTGTGGAGGTGACTCGCCAGGTCAGTTGTCTGGACACATTGGAGTTGGGCGACAGGTCGGGCGAACTGCGGGCTCCCAGCCTCCGCGCGCACTGCTGAGAACCGTTGTCGTAGCCGCCGCATTGTCTGAGTAAAGGATGTAACATTTTATATATAAATATTGAATAGTCCAAAATATAAAAAACTAATAATATCTGTAATCTTTTTATTATATTTCTGAAGGCCTCAATGGCCCAACGATTAAAAGTGCGGAATGAAAACTGAAAGATCGCAGGTTGGACTATTCTCGTGCCCACTCCTAGCACAAGGTTTTTGCTTATTTGGAGTGGTTAGAAGGGCATTAGTCATCTTAAGCTTCACTTATATTTTTAAGCTATTGCATAGCTTCTATCGCGGGCCAGCGTGGAGACCGAATCCAGAAATTCCGTAACGAAAATAACCTGACACGGGACTCCTCTACGGTAAGCCGCTAGATGGCGCATTTTTTATCAACGCCATCTAGCGGCTCACCGCTAGACGTCTTTTTTTTTAAAGAGTTGATTAATCGGTCTTACGCCGCCTACATCCAGCGCTTCACCGATTTTAAGAAAACAATATAGTTTGTTAATCCTTGTGTAGGTACATTTTACGCTCACTGAGACCCAACGAAATTCAATATAGGGTCCAGCTCAAAATAATACACCTTATAATATAACTATAGCCTATTAAACCCTATACAGACAAACTTTGTTCACAGTTATTGGAGTTGGTAACAACGTCGCACGCTTTTGTGTCGTCATTAGATCTACTTGTCTCACGAATGTTTAAAGCTAACTTTTCATTAAAACACGGACAAAGGCCTCTGTTTTAAACAGCCCGTATTGTTGTAATATCACAGACTAAATTACTAATTTCATCTTTTACAACAACTGTCTAACAGAATTATTAGATTGTTTAATAAATAATTTGCTTATAAGAATATTATATTAATTATTAACTTTTGTATAAGCGTTGCTAAGAAAATAGAATATTAAAAAATACTAATTAGGTATTTCTTAGAAGAAATGAAAAAAATAAGATGTACCACCTTTTACGATTCTACCATCGTTAGTACCTCTTATTTATCTCTAAAATCTAGGTATATCGACATAACAAGCAAGTGGTATAAATTCATGAACTTTGTCAAATTCATGAATTTATACCACAAGTTACATGTTTTGATATTTACCGATGTTTCTAAAACTTAAAGAGTTATCTACTGCAAAGAGGTAAAAACCAAAAAGTTGCAGCAATCCTGTACCTACTGAGATCAACAAATTTATCAAAACTTGTTATTTATTGAACGATTCTTTACACGTGTCAGAATACGTGCCAAGTGCCAACAGATTTGTAATAAAGGGCAGTGATGCCCTATGTTCAGGGGTAGATGTAAAAGCGTGTCTGTGTATGTGTGTGTGTGTGTGTGTGTGTGTGTGTGTGTGTGCATGCGTGCGTGCGTGCGTGCCTGCGTGCGTGCGTGCCTGCGTGCGTGCGTGCGTACATGCGTGCGTGCTTACGTATGTGTGAAGTTTGGGAATAGTGTATGTGGGTGCGTGTGTGTGTCTGTGTTAGTACAGCGTTATTTCTTTCAAATTGGTCAGATAAATGAAAGTAATTCAGATATCCGATACGCATATCACCGATAGTAGATACGCAACATTAACAGTTACTGCCTTCCTTGACAATAAATGAAAAACAACTATCGTTTTCTCTCGAGCAAATGTCGCGATATAATTTGATCTATGAATAATAAAGCCACAACTGATACAATTTTATTTTATAAAAAAAATATATATTATTTTATGGAGTTTGAATTTATAAGAAAACATATAAATATTCTCAAATATAAAGAAGGAGGTATGATAAAATTCAGTAGAATCGAGAAACAGTGTTCTTTTTATTATTTATTATTAAACTTCAATAGGGTAGGTTTATTATTATTTTAAAAAGGTAAATAAATACTTATTATCATTTTTTTTAATGTTTACTAAAAATATGCCAGGGCTGAAAAAAATAAAGGCAGGAAGCATAAGCAATTTACATATTGTTTGTGATTGTTTTTATGTGTTACCCACACAATAGTATTAAGTAAATGTATACATATGAAGTTCCATCACGTGTCGTCATAATTTCATATTGCCGTCCCTGTCTAGTGAGCAATTGAAAAACTTAAATAACTTCATAATATTTTGAAATTCCTCCCCTTGCCACACAATTTTACAGAATTTTGGCCTCAATAGCCCAACGGTTAAAGGTGCGGAGTGAAAACTGAAAGGTTGCAGGTTCGAACCCCACCCGTACACTATTGTCGTACCCAACTAGCACAAGTTTTTCGCTTATTTAGAGGGGAGAGGAGAATATAAGTCAAGTTCAGCTTGGCTAATCTAAATATATAAAAGGCAAAGATGACTGACTGACTGACTGACTGACTGACTGATCTATCAACGCACAGCTCTAACCACTGGACCGATCGAGCTGAAATTTGGTATACAGGTAGCTGTTAGGACGTAGACATCCGCTAAGAAAGGATTTTGGAAAATTTCAACCCCAAGAGGGTTAAATAGGGGGTTAAAAAATCGAACCTAACGTGAGCGAAGCCGCGGGTTAAAGCTAGTATTCTTTAAAAATAAAAAATTATGGGCGGCGCGTCGGCGGTAATCACTTTACATTAGGTGTACCAACCGCTTTTTTTCTCGCTATTAATAAATACACCTAAACGCTAAGACAATGGCGTCCCAATGGCCACACTATCGCCTGATCTTGACATGTGGCAAGCTTGCATGCCAAAAGTTGTTTCAAAGATATTCTTAAGCTGGGTGTTCACGGTCAATCCATCTCATCAAATGGCATGATGTACAGTCAAAAGATAAGTTTCAAGTTACAGTCAAACTTTGGCGTAACGACAACTAGTTGATTCAATCAATCAAGAGAGTCAGAATTAATTTTCATTCAACTTGACGTCATGTCATTTGCCCGTGAATTCGAAAGCTTTGTACCGTGACATCAAGTTGATTGACCAGTTTGTGGTTGAACTATATGAATTTTCGGTTGAAGCCACTAGTGACCTAAATTATTGTTGTCCATTCAATATTGTTTGTTCAATATTGTTGACTTCATAGTCGATCGGTGTCATTCCAAATGGCTTGACCGTGAATGCCCCACTTTATCAAATAATATGTAAAAGAATCTCTTACACGATTTGTTAGTTGTTACATAATTTTGTGGTATCTGCTCCAGCCACGAGATTCCAGCTGATCACGGGTAAGTATCCAATATATTCTGGCAGATACCCAAATGCCGAATAAACTGAAGAATCCCCCACACCAATTGCCAACGAAGTTGCCCTACAGATTATGGTTTATTTGTTGAAACCCGATCATGAATACAATATTCGGGTTCAAGGTCCTCACATTTCACGGTCTACCAAATGTTATTTGCTCGATATTTCGTACGGGCTATTAATAACATAGAAATATATATTTTACATACTATAAAATCATCACTATTATCTTATAATACAAGCTTTTGCCCGCGGCTTCGCTCCCGCAGTCTATTAAAATTAATCCGAAGTGGTAATCCCGTACAAAATTATCAATTAAGATTTTTTTTGTTTTTGCAGCTATTATTTTGAGGTTTCCCATCATCAGATCCTGACTTGATGACAATGGGATCACCTGCCCTGGTAGCATGGGCGGGAGAAATTTCATCCCCGGGAAAAGGATAAAACGTGTATTCCCTCGCTTAGCTATATCCACCCGTCGAGTGAGGGCACAGCGCACAGTGAATCGCCTAGAACAAGCTAGGTGGACAAAAACATTTTTTCGTGCATTCTAATTTTTATAGCTAAGAACTATGATATTTTGTTGTAAAACTGTATAAATTATCAATAATTAATTATTTAAAGCCTTCAGGGATTTTTTTAAATAAAAAGTCAAATTGGAAATAAAAAATATGTATATATAAATGAAAAAAATATGTTAAAATCAGTAATATCGTTACAAAAGTTCAAGAAGAAAATACAAGACAACATAAAATACCAGTTAAAAACACTTAAACCTAATTTATATTAAACAAAACTTAAATATAATGTCAACAACTTAAAAAGAATATCAATTCTATAATAATTAATAACTATGTTAATATTAATAAATACTTTACTTAAATAACCCTCACCAGAAGACTCATCACTTGACGATCAGACAAATCACAAATACAGCAGGTAATACCTGGCCAGGTAACCATTTTAATCTGTTACCTGGTGTATTGGTATTGAAGGAGGGACAATCAAATTCAGGAGTTCTACCGGTAATTGCTCAGTCTTCTTTCTCGGCCATTCTCTGAGTGAGTTTATTGCAGGATCGAACGTTATCAAGAGCATATTCAACAAGTCTGTATTCGTAGAAATACCTACGTGACTGTTTTCTAGCGTGGTGCTCACGAAATCTACGGCAGTCTTTGTTTCGAGCCTCTTGAGACTCTTCCGAGAACTGCTCAATTGGAACTATGGAAGTTTTGATAATCTCTGTACTATGTACAAGGATTCTGTGTACAGTAACAGGCAAGCATAATATCAGCGTGCGTTTCAGTCACAGAAATGTCTTCCTCAGAAGGATAGCATGATTTTTTAGACTTACGGACACTATGAAAAGATGCAAAAACTTGATGTCCCGCCTTCAATGACCACTTTCGCGTCTGTTTATAGGAGTGACTGGTGCACTTAGCAACTACATAATAAGCTAATGCCAAGGCATTAGCCTATTATGATTAGTGACAAGTCACTAAATAGTATATAGATAGTAGCCTACCAATACAAACATCAGCACCAGACTTAATTTTTTCCAAAGATTCAGAACTTCTTATTAAAAAAGCAATGTTTCTGTGCAACAAACGATGTGCAACTTCTGCAGCTGTGGTTAAATCACTAGCACTGCACGATTACACTAAATCGTCAACCCTGCGTTTTTTTGTTTTGAAGGATGAGTCTTCGAAATTTTTTTAAGGTCACCCTTGAGGGTTATTTCTTTTTGATGATGAGGAAGAACAAGGCTGATGTATGCAAACTTTAAACTTTATGTATGCCCCCTCGCATCAGCTTTTATTTTTGAGAAAAAAACGATCCACTACCATTTTTGATGAAGCCCACTTTTCAGCTAATTTTGCTGAAATACTTGCTATTTGTAACTGAATACTCTTCTGTGAGTCAAGAGTCATATTAGCAATAGAAAATTTTTGCGTAATAAAACTCATTAGACAAGCATTTGGCATGTTTTCGCCACTCTTCGAAAAATTTCATTTTCGAAACAGAATGCACGTGTTCTGTAAAAAATTAATTAAAAGGAAATGGATTCGTTGTAGTAATCAAATATTTGTTATATTAAAGTTAAGAGTAATAGCTATATAATATAAAAAAAGTAGACTGGATATCTCTGGATAAAAAAAGTTACATTCCTTGAAAGTAAAGATATTTGAAAAAAGTCGTCATTTTTTGGACTGTATGTTCAAAAGTTCTTAGACCACACATTATCTATTATTACCATCTATTTGAAATAAAATAAGAAAAGACATACCCTCTAAAGTAAAATACATCACAGTAAATACTTGTAATATTGAGCACAAATTTTTTATGGGTTGTCGAAAGCAGTGCACAATTGCAACTAAATTGTTTACGTAAATGTAATTACCTTATCACCTGACTTTAACTACATATAACTCATCGTTATGGAATGTGTGCTTTAATTCTTACCTGGATTAGTGGTTCCTGGGTTGTCATTAGTGATATGTAACCATCAATTAACTCATTCTTTGAGTTGAGTTTTGTCCACCTAGCTTGTTCTAGGCGATTCACTGTGCAGCGGTGGAAATAACACTCAGTGGATATACTTATAGAAATATACATCGCCTTCTCCTCTGTCGCCATGCTTTAGTATAGGGAAAATACAATTTTATCCCCTGTCAGTGGATAAAATCGGGGGATAAAACTTTTATCTCCTGCCCATGCTACCAGTGCTGGGAAGTATACCCTTTTAAACAAAAAACAGAATTTTCCAAATCGGTCCAGGCGTACTCTCGCCCAAATCGGGGAACATACTTACATAAAAAATAAAAAGATTCCGACGAATTGAGAACCTCCACCCATTTTGGAAGTCGGTTAATATACCGTTTGTCGTGAACTCATGCAGTTACGAGTACCACAGTCGTCAGCAAAAAGCAGTGACACGGAAAACGCATTGAGATTTGCATTTCTAAACCATGAACCGCGCTATTTCAACTGGAGAAGCTGTTACTCTAAAAGCTAGTGAAATGTTTTCGCGGCATTGTTTTGTCCTATCGCGACACGGTGCTCGAATAAAAATGCATGCTCTGATAAACATTACAGAGGTTTTTTTTTTTCAGCCTTTTTGTGTTTACACAAACGTGTAGCACACACGTTAACCCAGTTTTCGATTAGGAGGCTGTTTCACTCAAACATCATACAAAAGTAGATGCCCGAGTAAGTAATTTTTGAAAATTATTAATTTACAAGTAAATCTACCACTGTCTGAATGTCATAGCAATCGAGAAGAACCAGCAAGAAGTAGCAAAGAACCAGCAAGTATTAATTACTTATCCTTTTATATATTTACTCGTAGTTAGTAATTAAATAATTAATAACTACGAGTAAATATATATAAGGATAAGGTGACTGATTGAGTGACTGATCTATCAAAGCACAGCTCAAACCACTGGACGGATCGGGCTGAAAAACACACAGATAGCTATTAGAATGTAAGCATCCGCTAAGAAATTATTTTTGAAAATTTACTTTCTAACATTATTGTTATTAGACTATCTACTCCTAAGTCACGTCCCAGTTCTCCCGTAACCCTCCTTCTTGCTTCCTCAAAATGCGGACAGTGAAAAAGGGTGTGCTCGGCATCGTCTCTGTGATCTGGGCAATACATGCAATGACTGTTGGGGCGTTTTTTGATGCGTTCAACGTATTCCATAAATGCTCCGTGCCCAGTGAAACACTGAGTCATTCTAAACGTTATCACTCCATGTTTTCTATTTACCCAGTTCCTTAGGTTCCCAATCAACCTGTGCGTCCATCGTCCCTTCGTCGATTGGTCCCACTCCTCTTGCCATCTCACAAAGGTCCGTTCCCTAGCAGCGCATCTTTCTTCCGGCTCTTTCAGCCCATAGCTTTCTAACCTTTCCTTTGCTAAGAGGTGAGCCGGTATTAGATTTGCTAGTACAAGAGCTGCATCAGTAGATGTTGTTTTGTATGCACAACATGTTCTTAGTGCCATCATACGCTATGTACTCAAAACTGTCTTCCTGTGTACTTCCTTATCCATAGCCGTTACCCATATAGATGCCGCATACTTTGTATTTGGGCTATTAGGACGTAGGTCATGGGCATCTGCTAAGAATGTGTTTTTGAAAATTGAACCCCTAATAAGGTAAAATAGGGGTTTGAATAATCTAACTCAACGTGAGCGAAGCAGCAAGCAAAAGCTAGTTCATTAATTTTAGATAAGTAGTTCTTTATTTACGGAATTACCTGGAAAAATAAGTTTTGTAGGAAACCGACTAGGGGTATGGGTTGAACACTACGATACCCCTTCCAAGTTAGTCCGCTACCATCTTAGACTGTATCGTCACTTACCATCAGGTAAGGTCGCAGTCAAGGACTACCTTGTCATTGAATTTAAAAAAAAGCTACTATGTCGATAAAGTTTAAGAATCATAAATACTTAAATTTTATATGAAAGAAAACGTTTAGATAAAAAATACATGCCTAAGTTCTCACCTCCTATGCGACCCTCCCGGCACTGGAGTGGCAGCCAGCCGCGCCTGGCTCTTGAGCAGCTGCACAGTCAAAGCGAAGGACACCACCATCATTAGCATGGGAATGTAGAAAGCGACCAGCGAGCCGAACACCCAGAACAGGCGATTGTTGATCACGCACAGGTCTGGTGTCGGCATTATGTTCTTCCGGTTGATGAGACCTAGGAAATAAATAAATAATCATTTATTGCAAAATTCAAAATTTAAAATTTATTTATTTCATATAGGCTACCTTGTAGCTCTTATGACACGTCATAAATCTACCACCGGTTCGGAATGCAGATTCTACTGAGAAGAACCGGCAAGAAACTCAGCAGTTGCTCTTTTCAAAAAATAAAATAATTTTACAATAATTAACCAAACTAAGCTATATATAGGTACAGTGCTTCCACAGTGAAGCTTCAAAAATGCAATACATATAATCCAACACATGTCAACATGGGAAGACAAAGCAGACCCATTCCCATTGGTGGCACCCGTTCACGAGTACGACGCATGATCCAGCCATTGCTTCGCTCAACCATATTTGAGGAAACGTAACAAGACAAGGATTATATTCATACTAGTTGATGCCCGCGGCTTCGCTCGCTTGATTTGTCGTTCGGAACTCTTTGATTTTCCGGGATAATAAGTAGCCTATGTCACTTGCCCGGTCCTCAACTAGGTACCCATGCAAAACAACAAGTCGATCCATTGCTTTGTTGCTGCGTGATTGAAGGATAAACCAACAAACAAACACACTTTCGCGATTATAATATTGGTAAGGATTAAAGTTTCATTATTATCATCTACTAGTTGATGCCCGCGGCTTCGTCTGCGTGGATTATGGTTCTTCGATTCCCGCGGGAACTCTCTAATTTTCTGGGATAAATTGCAGCCTATTTGTTAATACTGGGGTCTGGGTATGAGCTGTCTCCATTCCAAACTCGTTGAACATGTACATAATATTTTGAAATGATAGATAGACATTTAAAATTTAATTTATTTGTAAAATATTATATAGATACTTTCTAAAAAGGATTCAAAAATGAAATATTTAGTTACTCCCTCGTTTTTCACTTTTGAAACCTTATGATATCTTCTACACATGGATATCTTCATCACGCTAACTGTATACTTACCTAATTTTATATTTCGACGCAAAATGGTCTTTTGAAATTCCACTTTGTACGTATAAAGTTAAAGTCTAGAATTGAGCATTAACTTCACTCAAAATTCTACTCAAATATTTTATACGTTTCAATGCTTACTTCAAAATGCTTCGCCAATTTTCATCTTCTACGTCTACATCACATAGATTATTATTAAAACTTTTAATTTTGGACTTTATAGCTGTACAGAGTTAAATTTTGTGATGCTTTTATTTTAAGAAGGATTACAAATTCAACTATTTAATAGTAATGTGCCTCAAAATAAGTCCTCCCTTTATAGAAGTTCGGAGGTGCCTAGAATAATGTACTTATGTATTTATTAAAGTTTTGGCATAGATAGAAATTACAAGAAATTGAAAATAATAATTTAATTTTCTTTATACAGAATATTAGCCAAGCTGAACTTGACTTATATTCTTCTCTCCCCTCCAAATAAGAGAAAAGCTTGTGCTAGGAGTGGGTACGACAATAGTTAAACGGGTGGGGTTCGAACCAGTGACCTTTCAGTTTTCAGTCCTTACATTTAACCGCTGGGCTATTGAGGATTGATATGATTAGTATTTATTATATTACAGGATATGACAGAAACTTCTCCTCTGTGTTTTCCCAATTTTCACACAACAAATACTTTATTAGATTAAGAATCAAACTTCGTCTGTGTGGGGCGCGCTCGAGAACTCCCCAAAGAACACTCTTAATACTGTTAAAAGCTTTTACGTTTTTAATCAACTTCTCAAAGGTACAAGATTGGGAGCGGTCACGTATGCATAATGTCTACAGAAGGGAGATTAGGCCCAATTTACTGTCTTTGACTCGCCCCTTATTTTTGTCACGTCTACTTTATCCTTACAATTTCTCTTGTAATATGTAAAAGGCCTTAAAAGCTGGTTTTTTTTAGTAGGATTCGAATAGGAAGGAAGGAAAAAACGCCGAAAAGAAAACATTTATACTGGGGAGCCCCCTTTTATTTTTAATTTCTTTAAATTTATTATTTGTTCATATAGAATTAAATAGCAACAGAAATACACATTCTCTGAAAATTTCAACTCTCTACCTATTGCGGACTTCAACATTAAGGGTCGTGAGGTGCTACAGCCCGCTGATAGACAGACGGACGGACGAACGGTCGGACGGACACCGGATTAATAGGGAAACGGATACCCTTGGATACCCTTCAGGTGGGGAACGTTAAAAATTTTCTAAGACTCAAGTATCTGATGAAAGTGTTGAAAATATCCAATATTCTACCATCTCATTAAAGCCTCACCAAAGCTTGTTTGTTCAAGGTTCACGTTTTATATTCATAAATATACGCAGGTACATGACATAGATTGAATGAGCTCAGGTGTCGCCGACCTAGACAGGTTCTGGATCCCATTTGGGAAAATGAACGAGATAATATATCTGCAGTTTTTCCACGAGGAAAATGAGCAATTTATGCTACGAGAGGTTATTACTTAGCGGTTACTCGGTTTAATGCAATATGTGTGATATTTTTTGGGGTCTCATATTCCCAAATGAAATCCATCTGGATTTCATTGAAATCCCGTAGGGGTCCTTTTGTTTTTCCACTTAAGACGTTTCCTTATATGCCATTTATATAATACTAATTTTTGTCCGCGGGCGGCGCTCGCTCACGTTAAGTTCGCTTTTTTAAACTTCTATTTTACCCCCTTAGGGGTTGAGTTTTGAAACATCCTTTCTTACCGGATCAGTCCAATGGTTTCAGCTGTGCGTTGATAAGGTCAGCCAGTCAGTCACCTTTTCCTTTTATATATTTAAGACTCAGAGCAATTTCGTCATCGGCGAATAATGTTAAACCGATGAATAATAAAAACGATTTAACAGAATTTCAATCAAAAACTGTCAGACCGTCTACGTCATAGGTACATTTTTACTAAACGTTACTCGATAAAATTGGTCCTCGGACAAAAAATTGTGAGTTATTCGATACTTGAGCATGATATGAATAACTAACTGATGCCCGCGACTTCGTTCGCGTTCATTGACGTTTTTTAATTCCTGCGTGAAATCTCTTATTTTCCGGGATAAAAAGTATCATATCTGATATTTCCGTTATACCGTTCAGCCTTTGCGGCGTGATTGAGTAACAAACATCCATCCATCCATCCACCCATATATCCAAACTTTCGCATTTATATTAAGTAAGATAATACTCATAATTTTTTAAGCCAGAATTGCGCATTTGAGCCTATTGGCAAAGACGTATTGTCAAGTTATTTAGCGTTCAAATGGGATTTCGTGCGAATACTGATTAGGAGAACCTATTATTATGGTATGATATTAGGTACTAACGAAGTAACTAATATCTAATCTGTGTTATACAAATGCTTCCGTCGACCAAAGAGGAAATCTCGAATGTTCCAAGGAGTATATAAGAATCACAGGTACACGAGATACGAACTACGTCAATCAGCCTCAGCAGAGATTAGTAAGAAGAAATAAATAACTAAGTAAAATTTTGTAAAATCAAATTACGCTAAAAAATATTCTAAGTAGATGGTGAAATATCGTATTTTATTGTTTTAACTTCGTCATAGTTACGTTATTTCTAAGATCAAAATATGAAATTTTCATGAAATGTTCAAAAAATGCACAAAAGATACGCTGATTTCATTGTGTTTCATTAAAAATACACTTTAGTTAAACTTCAACCATTTAAATCGAATCATTTCAATCTGTAAATCAAAAAGCACAAAGAAAAGCGATTTACGCGTAAAATCGCTGTTAAAAAGGGTCTCGAACATCCAATTACAGAGTGAAAGAGGAATGTGGAAAAATATTTGAGGCAGTAGAGACTCTTTATCTATATTTTCTGGTATATTCTGAGAAATGGATATATCTATATAAGCCAATTTGGGAAAGAGGTATTAGGCGATACTCCGTACACCCCTTTTTGTATCGGAGACTTAAGATGAGGCTGTTTTTTGCTTGTTAAAGCTCTAGCGATAAGCTAAATTACAAAAGTACTACAGTTTTTTCATGAAAAATTTATATGCTCTAGTTTTAGTGACTTTATTCAAGTATCACAAAAAGAAAAGTATTTTCTAAACGTTTCAAGACAAAAAGTAGAGTACAAAGTCCCGTTGGTCCCAGCTAGCCAGAAAATCGGTCCTGTCATTTTTCTAGAAAATTGGTTTAGCCGTTTTAGGAAAGTACTACAGCAGCGAGCAATATCTATCTAGTCGCCTATAACCATGAAATAATAATACCAGCCCCAAGATACGGAGTCATCTCGGGGCTGGTTCTTAGATCTTGTACCTATGTGTAACGTAAAAAGTAGCACTAAAATCGGTCCAGTAATTTTTAAGAAAAATTCTACCAGTAAAGCAGAGCAGAGAAGTAGATTTAATCCACTGCTGTATTCTCTATTTTTGACCAACTCCAAATAAAGGAGGTTATTAATTCAGAAGATTCAAGTTATAACGAAACGAAGTAAGTATAATATCATCTTCGTTCAAAGTCAAAGTGGTCTAAAGCGTAACAATTATTTTCGCAGTAGAATAAAAAGTCTTTGATCTAACACGAGATCTCAAGCGGCCTGATGATATATTAATTGTTTATATTATCATACATTCTTTCATCTCAAGTCTTAATGCACATGATAACGTAATTTTGACATCACTGAGAATTCGGAATCTAATTTTGGACCTAATTATTAGGTTGTTGATGCGATCTCAAAACGTGTTATGTTGTATTCGTTCCTCTTCAGGACAGGCAATGATCCACAACCATACAGCCTGTTCAAACGTAAGATTTCTTGAGTTTTGGAAAAAATGGGAAAAATTGCATAAAGACAACTGGGCCATTCGGACGAGATTTTTTCGGTCGAGATGTCCCCTAAGCCTGAGGCTGGCTGTATGTAATCACGGCGTTTAACGGTACATACCTAAAACTGTGATGGAACTTGACACGAACATGCTGAGTAACCACACCAGAGCTATCTTGATCACGACCACCCGCTTTGTGGAGTGATGGCGGCTCTTCAAGGGGTTTCGGATTCCCAGATACCTGTGAAAAAATATACATTAATCTAGGGGTTGGTTCAACCTTTGGTTCAACACAATGAAGTCGAAAAGACCGTAAATAGAGCCTGTGCAATAAGTCAGTCGACATGGGTGAATGTAAAAATAAATTGTAGCAACATTGTGAAAGAGTCATCGATGAATCAAACAGTTTGATATAATTTACTACAAGTGTAAAAGTAACGAACCCGTATGTATTCGTTACTTTAACAGTCAGTACTCGTTACTTTCGTATCGTTACGTTACTCGTTACTTTTGATACCTCATAGAGCATCGCATCGAGTCGTATTGCGTACGGTATGATGTTGACTTCGCATCGTTCGTACTTTGTAGAAATTATGTTTATACGTTACCTACATATCCGCCTGCCTTTTTGCGTTTTGCATTTTTAACTTTACTGTATTTTGAACCAGACTTGTGTGTATGTAAATCTATCTAATCTAATCTGTCTCATTTGTCATGTGTGTGTCATTTATTTTATCATTTGAATATCCTACAAATATGTCGTTTTAAGCTATAGGTAGGTAATCTCAAAACAGTAATTTCTCTGTTAGCGTTTGCAGACATTGTTTGAAAGTTCTGGCCGTATTAGTTATCGATCCGTCGTTTAATGGATGTTCCTTTGCCGAAATCAGAGATTGTGCTGATTAAAAAGCAGGCTTCATCAACGACCGATAATGAGAAAAAATATTGGAATTCGGGTCTGTTAGGAGTAAAAATAAATTATTTACCAAACCTAACCCTTAGCGCATATTTCGTAAATAGTTTTGATCGTGAAAACGGACATAGACAAACAAAACAACAAAGTGCTTTTTTTTCGAGAACAAGTTTTTTTTTTTCGATGACAAAATAGTCCTTGACTGCGATCTCACAGGATGGTAAGCGATGATGCAGTCTAAGTTGGTAGTGGCTAACTTGGAAGGAATATGGCAGTGTACATTCAACCCATACATCCCTAATCGGTTTCTACATGCCATTGTGCCGGAACGCTAAATCGTGTGGCGACACGTTTTCGACGGTAGTAGATAGCCCTTGGCTGCGATCTCACAGTCCTATAGTGTAAGCCAGTGTGATGGTATTGGGCTATCTTGAAAGGAATGGATATGAAACACATACACCTAATCGGTCTCTACATGCCATCGTAGGGCGGTAGGTACCTAACTAAAAGTTAAAAGTTATGATAAGTGTCCCACTAGATAATTTGATGACGATTCAAGATGCAGGAATGGCGACCTCGCACCAGAAAGCCACACATCCCCCCAGTGCACTATGTCGACCGACGACATCAAACGAGACAGGCAACTGTCGGATACAGGCGGCGTGAGACCGAGATATTATATGGAAATCGACGCAATAGATCAACAGTGCTCACTACTGACACTTAGACAACAAGATAAAACTAGATACAATTCAAAAATTATAATTCCCAAATGATCCCTGCCGGAAATCAAAGCCTTAAAATAACTACATAGTTACTTGAAAAACCAGAAAATGCTCATACTTACTTGTAAATGAGAAATCGAAAAAGTTGTAAAATATATTTTACATGCAATTTCATCGCCGTGAATTTCAGTTTTTTTTTAATCTCGTAGGTAATTACACTTTCATATCTTTTCTTCGCTATTCCAAGATTTATCCTTGAATGCAAGCTATTTCTTTGCCAAACTTCGCACTAGTCTATTAAGTTTGCGGTAAATTGTGCTGCTTTGTTAAAAAATTAAATTCTTAATTAAATGTTCTTGTTTTCCTCTTCACTTAATTTTTTTATTATTTTAAAGTACAGCTACAAACGTAGGATATATTTTACTAACGTAGCAAACATCTAATTCTTTTACCTCGCATTATCTCGTAACGAACAATGCTCTGGTAGCTTTATGGTTCTCTGTAGAATAATTCAGCGAGCATAAACTTGCATAGCCATTTCCTGGTTATAGTTTTTTTGTTATGAGATTGTCTGCACTCTGCATCGGCTATTTTAACATTCCGAAATGTTTAATAAACTTCCAAAGAGAAAGAAAGAAAAACAGATAAAAAGAAAGAAACAGAGAAAATTTATCTAAGTTATTCAATTAGAAATGAGAAGGTCTATCCATCCAAGATTAAAGTATAATAGCTCTACGAGCTGTGAAGCTGAAAACCTCTAAAAACAGCATTGGACGAAATTCCTAAATTACAACTTCAGGGATTCGAACCCCGGGATCTCCCACTAATAAGACTATAGCGTGAACCACAGATGCACCAAGGAGCTTATCAAAAGTCTTTCCATATTCTAGGGAACTGTAAAAAAAATTAATATCGTATCAGTTTATTAAATAAATTAAAAATTAACTCAATTTAAAAGCGTTAATGAATTTCAAAGTGAATGTAACTTAAAACCTTAAAAAAATTACGTTAAAAATTAAGTAATATGATGTAAATAATATGATTTTTTTCATTTTCTCGATCAAAAATAAGCTTCAGCCTCTCATTTAGGGATTATTAGACGATGAGTAATGCATCATTTAAATCCATCACTCATGGTTATAAATTATATGTTGATGGAACAAAAAAAGGTTCCAGATAAGTATCCGGCAATTAGAGGAAGTACTGTGATATAACTGACTGACTGCCTGACTTCAGATTTGGCCAAAATAGTAACGCCCGTATTAACAAAGATTAACTAACGCATAAGCATATAGTCTAGAATTAAGATTTTTTGTGCGTTTTAGCGCTCAGTGAGACCTAAAAGTATTATTAATTGTGAATTTATATAGGGAAGCTCCGACAGTTAAAACATTCGTAGGTATAAAATAATTTCACACACACTACGTATTCATTGGAGACAGCGAATCTCATTACATTACAAATCTCGGTACAATAAACTCGCATGGTGTATAGAAGGTCTTATAACCTTTATTGGTTAAAATCATTCCTTAATAATGCGATTTCCATTTTGTTCCCAATTTGACTGCGATGAGAAGTCGATTTTTTGGAGGTTAAGTGGAAAAGCGGGTTACCTTAATACGCCCCTTTTGAATTGAACGGTGAAGCGCCCTCAGGGTAAGAACAGTGCCAAAAGCTTTGAATTAATTTTTATGAAGGAACGTTTTTGCTCCCGCAACGTCCGGTGGAAGGTGTCACTTGAAACTCAAAGCCTTCGAGAAAAGTATTCAGGGAGGATTTTAGCTAAAGGTTGGATGCAAAGATAGCTAATTTTCTTACACTTAATATCTTTATTTTATTTTTCGTGAAGAAAGTCGTAGTTTAGGAAAGCCGTGATGGGACAAATATTTATAAAAAAGAAGAAGAAAAAGAAGTGGCCAAAGAATTAGTTTGGCCATTCAAAGGGTCAATGCTGCCAGCATCTTGGTACTATGCCGCGCTGCGGTGATATCGATCGTGGTTTTAGGTTCATATTAGTTTTAATTTTAGAAATAATTATTATTATTAATAGTTTTAATTTTAGAAATAGTTATAGATATAATATTATTATAATTTAGAATTTAGTTTTATAAGTATTATTTTAAGTTTATATTTACCTAAAAGAAGTTCTCTCTTATTTCTCCTCCTCAAAAAAAAAACTTTAAAGAATACTAACTGCGACTAATAAAACCTACTGGAAATATCTTTTCGACTGAAATATAGCAAGAAGCTCTCTAATACCTATTCCGCAGACGAGCGTCTTTGTACATTTTACGGCTAAACGAAGACTAAATCCGTAATAATACGGAACATGATGCTCTATCATGTCAGTGTATATTTTATGGGCGGGGGATTTACCTTAGCATTTATTAAAGCTTCAATTTTGCATGTGTTTTACAACTATACTAGCTGTTGCCCGCGACTTCGTCAGCGTCAATTTCTGTTATTATGATCGCGATTAAGTTATGTTGGTAAAACTCTTTGGCAAATAATTGGCAATAATGCATTAATTTCGACCAAATTTGATTACAATAAAAAAGGTTATAATGAGTCAATCTTAAAAAATAGACATATACTGTCGCGGACATTTTTTAGATAATTTAAAGAGTAATAATTCTTTCATACATATTTTTTAGATAACTTGAACCGTTTACGCAGCGCAGGCAACGGAAGCCCTCAAATATGGAAAAAATTTCCCGTTTTTGCAACATTTTTCACTGATGATTCGCTCCTATTGGTTGCAGCGTGATGTTATATAGCCTAAAGCCTTCCTCGATAAATGGACTATCCAACACAAAAAGAATTTTTCAATTCGAACTAGTAGTTCCTGAGATTAGCGCGTTCAAACAAACAAACTTCAGCTTAATAATATTAGAATAGATTATTTATGAAAGCTAGGATATAGGATTTAAACATTTAGATTTTGGTTTGAACGGCATTCCAAACCAGTGGTTCAGAATGTCTTTCGGATTGACGGACGATTCGAAAGCACTTTGTAAAAGTTTATTTGAATAAAAAATTATTCTACTCTATTTCACATAATCTAAAATGAACTATGTTAGAAAATGATAATTCAAATCATCAATTTCTAACTGAGTCAATGAATCGTTGCTAAAGAAAAAGAATAATTTATTTATGCCGCAATACATAACGCTCGTGAGCTTTACATCAACTGCAGAACTAAATGAGTAGGTATCTAATAGAATCCGTCGTGAAAGACTGAACTCAATTCAAAGATTCATAGTACCTAGACATGTCTATAGTATATATTACACTTCGCGAGTCGTAACCTCAGCTTTGCATTTGAGCGATTGCCAAGGGTATTCCAATAAATCTCAATCAAGCAGTAGGTCCAATCTAGTCACTCTACACTATTGCTGTAAATCTCTAAAGCTGACACCGGATGATCATGCAGTTTGACGTGTCATGCTGCATAGATGCTGCATGGTGGACTCTGATGCTTGCTATCAATCATTTTATCGCACTGAAATGCGGCACTATTCAAGCAAATTATCCAGGTTGAAGTCTGGCATGGCATATCACATTATCGTCCATGGTCCGCTTAAGATGCTAGAGTTCTCAAATGGGTATGGTTATAAAGGTAGTTGATTGTATAGTTAATTGTAATATTGTGTGTGTACCGATGGGGCTAACATAAAGGTCACCTTTATAAGTCCCATATAAAATGATGAGAATAAAAAAAAAGATGCTGAACTGGCTGTCTCTTTTAAAATTAGAGTTGATGTTTGTGCCATACCAAGCGCTGCAACGAATGTCCTGGGACCTAAATCTGACCAGTCTCAAACCCAACTCTTCTACGTTAGCATCGAATGCCAAAATGGCGATATTCGAGTTGCTACATTTTGACCTCACCTAAAACTCGCCCAGCGTATTAGCTAAGTTCAGTGAGGTATAATACTTAGTAATAAAGGTTGGTCTTACTCCTGCCGTCATCCCCATCATTATCATCATCATCACCATCATCAAAGCCATCACCCGGCCACTATGAGCACGGCTCTCCTCTCATAGTCCATCCAAACGTAGTATTATTTACCCTCGCCAAATGTGGATTGAGAGGTGCGTAACCTTTGAAAGCATTATGGAGAACTCTCAAGCACGCAGGTTTCCTCATGATATTTTCCTTCGCCGTTAAAGCAAATGATATTCAGTTGTTTAAAACGCATGTACGGTAGCGGACAGAAAATGTTTACCACCTTAAGATTCATAATTACATGCACACGTCTATGCCTGACAGTCGATATGCTTTCGATATTCTATGGCGTTATAGACCTTACTGCACGCAATGTGATATAGAATCTACTTTGAAAACTGATAAACATTTTCTGTCCGCGACCAACTCCAAGGAGCTATGAGTTGCGTGAATGGCATTCTAATCCCGGACCCCCAAAAAAAGAAGGCTGAAGAACAGTTCTACAATACGCTTAAATAAAGGGACGCAACATTATGTTCAAACCATAGCACCTCATAATACGTTTATGGCACCAACCCCTTTCATTATGTTTCACAATATGTTTTTACCCCTTCCATTTATATGAATACCTATTTTGTTTACCCAAATGACACTAGGCTCCGGATAATCGCCTTCATAGCTATATAAAGGTTCCTCAATGCCTTGACTCAACTTGCGACATGTATTTCGATATTAAGTCGCATTGCCTCATTCTGTATTGAGATACAGCTATAGTTATTGTTTAAAAATTAAAAAAAGACGTGTGGCACTCGGGGACTGCCGCGGTAAAGCTATTGCATAGGATTTTCTATCAACGCCATCTAGCGGTGAGAGGAGTCCGTGTTTCCTACAAGCCTTAGATTTTTTCGTTCCGGAATTTCTGGATTCGGTCTCCACGCTCAAGGCCCGCGATAGAAGCTATGCAATAGCTTAAAAATAAATTAAAAAACTAAGTCGCAGGCATCAGCTTGTATGTACATATAATATTATCTTCTTTAAAATGAATATCAATGAAACCTACCTATCACTTAAACAATACTGATTTTTAAGTAACCTCCCCGAACCTCTCCTAAACTTGTAGGTAAGCACGAAGCATGGAACTCAGTTATATTATTTCTATGTACATGCCAACCCTCGAAACATTCTCTCTTCTCTTTCTCCCTTTCTTCTTTACTGATATTTGTTCCCCTCACCTCAAACAATACTGAGTAAATGTTTAAAACAAAATGACAGAAGTGGGCCCTTAGCCTAAATGTTGAAATTATTATAGCGCCCTACTAACGGCCGTGTTATGGAGATATTTGTATTATGTATGTAAATGATTTTCTTCTCAGCTCAATCGGGTCGTTGTGGTTATTATTTTAATGTTGTCTTCAAAGCCTACGAGGATTAGTAGGTATAAGGAATAAGTAGATTATTCTGAAAATCGTGATATTGTTAGGCTTAGTGATTCTAACTCGCACGGCCATACCAAAGAGTGAAAGTTCAAGTCCTGCAATAACATATTTATAGCTTAGCTCATGATGTACACATGATGTACTTATTTTACTTCTTGACAAGTTAACCTTTGAGTTTTGACTGCGATATGACCAGATGAAGTGACAAAACCCCAAAACAGTTTAAACGCGGCATCGTACCGGACTTGGCGGTAAGTCTTATCGATAGGGTGGTAGTTTAGCATGGTTCAAGCCTCCGACCCTTCGACTATATAACCAACCTCCGACCACACCAGACCATACAAAATTGTGATAAAATTATACCTACTTGGCGGTGAGTTTTATCGATAGGGTGGAAGCTAGGCATGGTTGAAGCCTCCGACCAGCCCAGACCATACAAAATTGTGATAAAATTATACGAGTACACACCACGATAATTGTTCTAAAATCTTCAGACCAGACAAGACCAAAGACTGCAATAATGCAACCAAGTAACCAACCAAGAAATTCTTTTTCAAATTTAAATGAGACCAACTTCGAGGTAGACTCTATCCATTAAAAAAATAATTAATCATCAAACATCACAAACTCTGCGAAAAGTTATGCGTGGTCATACATATAAAAAAAAATACGCGTCGAATTGAGAAACTCCTCTTATTTTCTTCGGTTGAAATATATAAAAATTCAGACACGAAAATATAGGCGCTCTACGTCTTGGGTATATAACCAACTCTATGTAGACAGAGAAGTTATACAGAGGATACTCATTCTACGGCGCTCTAACACTTTTGACAGATTTCTGACCTGCCCCCCGATTCAGACCCTTCCGATAACTTATTTATCGATCGATTCGGCTTGTTACCGTACGATAACATAATATTTTCAATTCGTAAATGCTCTTGTAATCGAATGTATCTTGTCGATGTCGATAAAGTAGTCGATACCGAATCGTATCCTCAAACCAAACGCTCTGAATCAGACGACAATTTTTTTTATACGAGATCGATATCTAACCGTATCGACACGGTATGTTATCGAACAGGTCTGAATCGCCCCCCTGACGTCTCAGTGGGCTTCATTTCAGAAAACTCTCATTGAAAGAAGGTCCGCAATCAAATCAAGGTAGGTACCAACCTGCCGATACTGATGAAGCACATGTGCATAATGCTTGCCGAGCACGCGAGCACGTCGCACGTCACGTACACGTTGCACCACACGACGCCCAACGGCCAATAACCTACACGACAAGCGATATTCAAATTTAATCTTATTAACACTGCGATATTAAATCTTATTAACACTTGCACAGCACATAGTTTCATTTAATAACAATAAATAATTGTTGTTGGTTGGACAATGGCCAAGCCAAATAATAGCCTGCCAACAAACCTCCATAACTAAATTGTCGGACTGAAAACAGAAAAGTCGACGGTTTAAACCCCACCGGCTGCACTATACTGCCCACTCTAATCCTATCCTATTATTTATTTATTTTATATATTATTAATCCTATTATCCTATTATTCCTATTATAATATTATAAATACGAAAGTTTGTATGTTTCTCACTCAATCACGTCGCAACGACGGAACCGATTTGGCTGAAATTTGGCATATATTATAGTCTGGAATAGGATATAGGCTAAGAAAGTTTCCGCGGGCATCCAAAAAAACCTCAACTCACGCGAACGAAGTCGCGGGCATCAGCTAGTATAAACTATGTTTAATATTTGTGTATGTCTTAATAATAAAGGCTATATTAGACGGTGCACCGTTCGTCTTCCATTTTTGCGATGAACGATACCAGTGAACGTTTCGTCGCGGAGGAAAATCGCCTGTGAACGGTGAACGGGTTCATTTTCGATGACTCATTGATGTAGCCTCTTAAATGAAAGCAAAAATATCGAAAAATGAACCGTCTAAATTTTTAATTGGCCTTAAATGTCTTTATAATTTTTCAACAATGCATGTCTTTACAATTGTTCCGCAATGATGCAAGATGCGCGCCTGGAATCAAACCTCGGACCCCCCAAAGGGAGGCTGAAGGTTGAACCACAAGGCTATCAAATACTTCAGCTAGAAAGTCTAAATATATAAAAGGCAAAGGTGGCTGACTGACTGACTGACTGACTGACTGATCTATCAACGCACAGCTCTAACCACTGGACCGATCGAGCTGAAATTTGGTATACAGGTAGCTGTTAGGACGTAGACATCCGCTAAGAAAGGATTTTGGAAAATTTCAACCCCAAGAGCGTTAAATAGGGGGTTAAAAAATCGAACCTAACGTGAGCGAAGCCGCGGGTTAAAGCTAGTTAATAATATGATTTGAAAACATTTACAACAGAGTATGTATAATGCATCAGAACACTTCCCGCGGGAGAATTTCGAACTAGTGGAAAATGTAACTTCATTTTTCTCCTCTAATGTACTGAGTTTATAATTTCCAGTTGTTATGAACTTAAACACAAAAATGTTCCTTACTCAGTTACCCCGCTACAACTTTTAAATTTATTTAAATATTTTGTAACAGGCGGCGGCGTAGCAGCTGGGAAATTAAAATCTCCTGTGTCTTGACTCTGAAGTACCTACGTATATTTTTGCTTACAAAATACTGTAATCCATAATCTACGAACAATATATCATTTACGTATAATATTTTTATATAATATCTTACGTTGGCGCTATCGGAATTTATACGTATTTAAACTAAAACCCAATTTTTAAA
This sequence comes from Hipparchia sbordonii, assembly GCA_038048805.1. Taxonomy (NCBI): domain Eukaryota; kingdom Metazoa; phylum Arthropoda; class Insecta; order Lepidoptera; family Nymphalidae; genus Hipparchia; species Hipparchia sbordonii. Next base: position 13,182,096 of record CM076099.1, on the reverse strand, counting down.
GTAAATCCACGCAACTGCGTTTTACGTGGATTTAGTTTAAAAATTCGGTGGGAATTGGATGGAATTATTGGGATTTTCGGATAAAGAGTAGCCTATGTCACTTTACTTAGTTTATGCCCATGCAAAAAATCATGTCCATCCGTCGATCTGTTGTGGCGTGATTGAAGGATAAACCAATAAACAAACAAACACGCATTTATAAATATTAATATGGATTTATTCATGATTTAACTTTTTAATTGAGTACTTAAGAGATGAAGTAAGTAACTTCTTTACGAACAACAAAACTCTATCTTGTTTCCTAGGTCGTAAGTAGGTAGGAGGTCGTCAAGGAGGTTGCAAGTAATGACACTTTTTGTGATCGAAGGTGTAAGTACTTTAACATGCATCAGCTGTGTTAGTTTTCATTTTCATTTTATAAAAATGATGTATGTATTTATGAATAATTTATCATAGTTAAGTGTCAAGACGTACGAGTATCTTAGGTTAGGTTTAGAGAAAAATTTTCTAGAAAATATATTTCATTTTAAGAAAGTGCCTAGTTATAGGCTTGGTTCAAATCCCCAAGATAATGTACTCCGGCGGCGTCTCCTTGCACAAAAACTTTGCCTTGTCATGGACGATTTCTGCTTATAATAAGTCTTGCTTTTGGTTTACGATGAGAACTTTTCTCCTTAGGGTTTCTGCGGAACCCTACTTGATGCTTGGTCTTACATGGAGTGGATGAGTAATATGATTTTTAGATATATCAGCGCGTGGATTGAGTGTTTTCCAAAAATCCCTTCAGAAATTTTTAATATCCTTCGTCAAGATGATAGCTATCTTCGTGCCAAATATTTTTGAAATTGATTTAGCGGTCTAGTCGTAAAAAGATTACAAACCGATAGAGTTACCTTAGTATTAATTGTACCTAATATTTAGTACAAGTATGTACTCGTAAATGGGTTTGGAGAGCTTGAAGAGTTTATGTAAACATTGAAGTGACGATATTTCCAGAAATTTCGATATTGCGTCAGAACATAAGTTATATTGACTAACTCTATAATGTGATGATAGAAATATAATCACCCTTGGCTAATAATAAAGACAATGAAATATAATCAATTGACGTTCTTACCTAGGAATCCTGGAATGGCTCCCATTGGCATCACGAACAAGCTGACGAGCAAGTCAGCGATCGCCAACGATAACAGGAAGTAGTTAGTCACATTTTGCAATCTCTTATCCAAACACACGGCCAAACACACCAATATATTGCCAACACCACCCGCCACTATGAACAATATCACAAACAAAAAACTCCAATCGTACTCGACACTTATAAAATTATCCGTCTCATTTTTCATCTCCCACTTACACTGAAAAGTTTCATTCAAAATATTGCTATTATAACTATTTAAAGCGTCAATGTACAGCGTCCTATTTGGGTCGTTGGAACACGACAACGTATTCCAGTCGCAAATGTTTAAATCGGGTAATTTCAACCACAAATTCTTTATGGTGCCTCTTAAAATATTCAACTTGAATCGAGAGTTGCATAGAGAGTAGTTGCCGTACAGATCCAAGGAATTGTTCGTACACTTGAGGCAGGTATAGGAGGTCTCATTTTGAATATTCAAATTCAGTTCGCAGCTGTATTCTGCAGAATTTCCGTAGCTAACACATTCAAGACCTTTGGAAACTGTATCGTTAACACAACTTTTGCCAGAAATGTATTGGCATTTCAAATCTTCTAGCGTATCTAGCGTAGGGTCTAATAAGTACGTGAAATTCGTCATATCCGGCAGGTCCATAAGCGGGATATTAGGTAACTCTCTCGCGATGCATTGTTATGATCTGCCGGATGCTCTTCGATTTCCTTTTGATATCTGCAACAAAATAGAAAATATTTTTAGAAACATCTACTTTTATCACTACTTTTTATCCGTAAATCTAAACAAATAAAAAATAATGATCACAGTTTGGACTGTGGTCATTATTTTTAATTGGTTAATAGTTTCGAAATCCTAAACATATATTCAGCTACACAATTTTGTGTACATACATATTTAGTTTGGAAGCCCTAAATTTTACCATTTGTCGTGTCGAATTGATAACACCCTATCTTTGAAGTCGGTTAATAATAATGTAATAAGAACACAGATAAAAAAATACCTTCTTTCTTTTAGAAATAATGAACGAAGCCCAAAGAGAGGTGAAAAGGTAAGCAGAAAACAAAGTGGGAATTACAAAGCACTTTTGCGGATTTAATCCGTTTTCCTTTTGTCGTTGAAAGGGAAGAGCAGTTGTCTAGGTCTCTTTTGCATTCTGTCAAATCACTGTTTTTAATACTCCACTTGCACCAGCCCCCTAAATATATTTAAGTTTTTTCTGTACCTGTCCTTTTCTTGTTCACTCTGAACTAATCTTGCCAAAAAGTGACAGCGTTACAAAATTTAACCAAACATATTGGATAGAATCAGGCGTTACGTTCATGATTAGCATGAAAAGGTTAGAGTTATTTTGCTATAATCCGCCAACAGAAAAAATCTGTATGGTCAAACATGTACAACACACATGGTAGCATTGCTTGTTTGGGAACTTGGCTTTTGTTGCTTGGTTGGGAAGGTAAGCGGTGCTTAGCTTTTAACTGCATGTTTGAGCATACAGATTTTTTCTGTTGGCGGATTATAGCAAAATAACTCTAACCTTTTCTTGTTAACTAAACATGATTAGGTTTAAGCAGACTGGTAATAACAATTAATAAGACGGCCTAAGTGCCGATTTCACCAAAGTTGAGTAACGTTTAACGATGGACTTTGATATTTTAGCAGATTTCCAATACAGAAACTGTAAGAACGCCCAATGTATTCCTCGGTTAAAAGTCATTCGACGTCGAAGGAATTGACACCTTACTAAGTGCCGATTTCACTAACAGCTACTTAACTACTGTTATCGGGACTCGACATTTAGGAGAATTTTACTACTACTTGGTTTTATGAATGAAACAAAAAATTGGTGTATTTGTATACTGTGACAAACTTTTAAGCAATTTTGCATACCTATGTATTAACATTCTCAAATAACTAACAAGCAAACATACTTTTAGATTAACAACGATATACATGTTCCACAACATTAGAATAAAGTACACAAGAATGTCACCACTGTGACACTGCAATATATTACATTTAATCACGGTCTAGACACAAGACCTCTAGTAATTTATCACGCACGTTAGCAATGTTCATTGCTTATGAAATTACCACTGGAGTGAATTTCGGAGATAAAGTACACTGCATAATGAGTTGTTATATAAAGAGAAATAAAAAAATAATGTCGTCCTGACCTACTAGATACCCTCCCTGGCGCAGACCACTGCTCACCAGAGCATTGTGGTCTTATAAATTGGAGGTCTCGGATTCGATTCCCAGCAGGGCCAATTTGGGATTTTATAATTGCTGTATTGTCTCTGGTCTGGTCTGGTCTGGTCAATCACCACCAGAGAGAGATGCAAGGGACCAACAGACATTTTTACGAGCTCTCCGAAGAACAGGGCCTACTTCCTAACTCCGGGCTAGTACCTACTGAGAATTATTGTCAGAAAACCCCAATTATTACATTTTTGGCCCAACTTACTAACCACTACAGAGCAATAATAAAGAGAATAAATAAATAGCCTTTAAAGAAGTCGGTTAATAACAAAAACGGCTACACGTAATGAAAAGTTACCTTTGAAACTGAAAGTTCAAATATTTAACGTTCACCTTTTGTTATCTATAAAAGCTTGAAATAATTCGCTGATACAGCGCTAGTGTAGGTAAAGCATTCCCGCCTTTTGTAATCATTCATTACAAAGGCTGTTTCCATTCGTGGGTATAGTTTCAGCTACATAAAGGTATTTGCTGACACGTTTCACGTTATTCACTCTGAAACTTCTCTAAGCCTATACGGTAAAAAATGCTGATCTACTAACTTTGCCTTATTCTATATTATGATTGACTTCGTTTTTTTTTTTAAAAAGAATATTAGCCAAGTTGAACTTGACTTATATTCTTCTCTCCCCTCCAAATAAGCGATAAACTTGTGCTAGGAGTGGGTACGACAATAGTGCAACGGATTGGGCTCGAACCTGTGACCTTTCAGTTTTCAGTCTGCACCTTTAACCGTTGGACTATTGAGGCTAAATTTCTTTCGCGTGGATACAGGTTTTTTAAATCGGATCGCAGGGAGCCGCTGGATTCAGGCGGCGCAAGACCGAGACCTGTAACGGACGTCTATCGGTTGATAAAGAAGAAGATGATGACGAGGTAATTTTCCTTAATAGCGATTACGCCACATTAAATTACACATTATAAATGAAGGACCTTAAATTATTCAGCCTTAATAATCTCTTTGATATTATATATTAAGATGTACCGTGTTAATGAAAACAATAAAAGAATTAATAAAATCCTACTCTGACAGTACAATGTCGTCGAATATTAAAAATTAAAATGCATGCAATAAAATTTTTAATGTTCTACAAAATACCAACGTTTAGTGCTCCGTTTCCTTCAAGTATTATGAAACGGGCGATATGACCGTGAATTTCAAGAACGTGCTTACTTCGCAGACATAATGTAGTGACGTAGAACATTTTGCAGCCACATTTCAAGCGGAAATGCGATAGTGATTTCTTTTTTATATTTTTATGTAGTTTATAAAGTAATTTATATAATAAGTTAAATAAAGAAATTGTTTTTTTTTAAATATTGTTATTAGTTAGGCCGTAAATGGGGTGTACGATGTTAAATAACATAAATAATGAATGTGTAAAATTTGACATAAGGCAACACATTGTATACGACGTGGGCTTCCTACTTAATAAATAAATAAGCCAAGCTGAACTTGACTTATATTCTCCTATCCCCTCCAAATATGCGGAAAGCATGTGCTTGGAGCAGATACGACAATAGTGCAACAGGTGGGGTTCAAACCTGCAACCTTTCAGTTTTCAGTCCGCACCTTTAACCAGTGAGCTATTGAGGCTTGTTTGCTTGTATGTTTGATAGTTTTCCCTTCAGTCATACAGAAGCAAGGGACGAGATTATTTGTATCGATATAACTGTTGACGACTTGTAGGATGATATAGGCTACTTTTTATCCCGGAAAAGCAAAGGTTTGCAGCAGGACTTTTCAAAACCTAACTTACGGTAAGTCTGTAACTGATATTATAAATGCAAGTCTTGATTTTTCCTTCAATTACGCAGCATCAATAAATAAGACTAATCAGTTGTTTAAGCTACGAGCTTAATATTGCTTGAACAATGTAACGCGTTTCAATACCATTATTATTTTTTCATCTTTATCTTTATTATTTATACATTATTTAGGCTCAGGGTCATCTGGTGAACGATGGAAAAAGCTTCAAATTCAAATTCAAAATTTATTTATTTCATGTAGGCTAACTTGTAGCTCTTATGACACGTCATAAATCTACCACCGTTTCGGAATGCAGATTGCTGAGAAGAGCCAGCAAAAAACAGCAGTTGCTCTTTTCAAAAAAAAATTTTTTTTTTACAAAGCTATGCTATGTATACAGTGCTTCCACAATAAAGCTTCAAAAATGCAAAAATGCATACGTAGGTACACCAATCCAACGCATGTCAAGATGGGCAGTCAAAGCAGACCCATTCCCGTTGCTGGCACCCGTTCACGAGCATGACGCATGATCCAGCCATTGCTTCGCTCAACCATATTTGAGGGAACGTAACTTCGATCGGAGTTGAAACATACACCTACAGAAACGATCTGTGGGAGAACCAGAGTTCCCGCCATAACTCATTGAGTCGCTAAAATGACATAAGCAGCGAACACTGTGACTGTACCCAGTTACGGTAAGGATGTGAAGCGGAGAACACGAAGTAACGGAAGCGTTTACGTTAATGAGGATATAAAACGTTGATGGAGATTGCATAATTTCCACTGGCAGCTCTCTCTTACCACTCCAGTATATTGGTTTTATCGCTGCGTTACCGCAACGTTATTTTAGCTTCGCAATCAACCGATACATTTCCACATACTATTAAGGTAAATGCTGGCAGCATTTCTTCGGCTGATAATAGTATTTTTTAGAATAAGCTATAAAGGAACATTCAAAAAATATAGTATTACATGGAAAGAGCACCTAATTATTAGGCTAAGACATAAATCTGAAGGTACTTTCATAAATAAATAGTAAGGAATTTGTTTCTGTGGATATAAGGTCCCTAATCACGACATTACCGTGCCACGTTTTGCTTTGTGCAAACATTCTGCTTTAGCTCCTAGCCTAGCGTTATCAAATACAACAGTAGGTACTTGTTACTGTGCATGGAAATCAAATAATGGTGTTTATTGCAACAATTTTTAAACCATGCTACATAATTTTATCCTAAAATTAAAAACACATGTGGGACACACAATTTTTCTTCTTAAATGGCCGACGCAAGATGCTTTAATTGTAATAACTGCAAAAGTATGTTCGTTTCTTAGTTTGCCCTCAACGGACCAACGGATTGTGACGTGATATTTAGTTTAGTTGAAGATTTAAGTGAGATAGAGTACCTTTTATCTCGGAAACTTTTCAAATTTACAGCTTAATTCCACTAAGAATCTCTCAACAGAAAGCCCGGCATTCGAAATCAAGACCTCATTGGCCGAAGATGAATTAAACTAGCAACTAGACCAACGAAGAAAGGAAGTCCATACATAGGCTACTATATAGATAACTAAAAATCTTCCTTCTTGCCTAACCTTCAAGACAAGAGTGAAAGGGAACCTTTTAGGCAAGCTGAGTCTGGTGGGAGGCTTTGGCCGTGGCTAGTTACCACCCTACCGCCAAAGATTTAGCGTTCCGGCACGATGGCGTGTAGAAACCGATTAGGGTTACTTACGGGTGAATGTACACTGCAACACTCCTTCCAAGTTACCATCTTATCGCTACCATCTTAGACTCCGTCGTTACTTACAATCAAGTGAGATCGCCGTCAAGGACTATCTTGTCATCGAATGAAAAAAGCCTCTAGGTACAAAGCTGATTAGCCATCCGCGCGAGTGATGTTATAGTGCACAAATGTGTGCACGAACCTTTGTTTGCACTCTCTATTCCCTCACTCTCAAAGTCTGATGGGACGGACTATCTTGTGATCCAATAAAAAAGCGCTCTCCTACTCGTGAACCTCATCAGTGCTTTCCAACATTGATTGTTGACAAGCGTAATGCCATCTCGCAACAAAAAAAGATGATAATCAAATACTTAGTGGGAAAATGCTCCATCTTGGACGAAAACTAATTTCCCTAATCAAATTTAACGCCAGTCTGGTTATAGATAAGCCTTTATAAAGACAAAGACAAACAAAACCTAGTTCTCTACTACGCCCTTTGTCAGTAAGGTTGTTTATTTTTCAGAATAAAAATAACTCTACGTCTAAGCTTCGGCCTTAGTTATTTACCACACAACTGTATCAAAAACTTCGAAACCCCTTCCAACAGCAGTGATAGCCAAGTGGTTAGAACTACGGTCTACTATTCAAGGAGTCGCGAGTTCGATCATCAAAAAACATGTTGATTTAAATGCAGTCATACTCGTAAGCCCAGTTCTCTGTTTTGAAACCTAAACAAAGTTTTCCAAGTTAGCTGTTGTAAGTTATTTTATAACCAGCTTTTGCCCGCGGCTTCACTCACATTATGTTCGATTTTTAAAACTCCTTTAGAGTTTAAATTTTCGAAAATCTGTGCCTACGTCATAAAACCTATCTGTATGGTTTTAGCTGTGCGTTGATCAGTCAGTCAGTCACCTTTTCCTTAGGAATAGGGTTCTTTAATTCCCGTAGGAACTCTTTAATTTTCCAGGATAAAATGTTTGTCTATCAAGTAAAGTGCAAGGCTCTCTTGCATGAAAAAAAATAACTATCATGAAATCTTTCCGGGACTTTCATAACCGAATATTCTACGTAGGTAAAAAAATATTTCTTTTGTTATATTTATACTTTTGTGCTCGGATGAAATATAACTTTTTTATGTTGTACCTACAACCTTTTGTTACCACTATAAAATATTACATGGTAGTTTCCTAGAAAGAGCCTATCTTTATTAAGTTTTGTACTGTTATTAGACGACAAGACCCGCATATAAACCGAAGTCTGAACGAAATTATTTATTGCGTTCGCTCTGTGATCGTTTTTCATAGAGAAACACTGCCGGCGTGTAGAGCACTACTATTACTATTATAAGTGGGAAAAAGAAGGCTTATAGTTCTAAAGGTTCTATCGAATTATTGTGAAGCTTTGTTTGGCATTATATCTACACTACTATTATAAAGAGAAAAGATTTGTATTTTTGTGTGTATGTTTCTAATAAATAAACTCAAAAACTACTGTGCCGATTTCAAAAATTCCTTCACCATTGGAAAGCTACATTCACCCTGAGTAACATAGGCTATATTTAATCTTATGGAGGCCATACACGTTAGGGTTTGCATGATGGTTTTAGCCGTACATGCATAACCGACAGGCAAACCCTAGCGTGTATGTGATAAAACTGTACAGTTATCGGCGCATGTACATGCAACCAAGCAAATATCAAAATTGATATTTTTTGCCGCTCGGTTATGGAGGCCATACACGTTAGGGTTCTGTTGTGTTGGGTAAGTTGGGTATAGTTGGGTTAAGTTGGGTATACCGTACACAGTACTTAGTAACTGTCCTACACAGATCGTCACGTAGCTCCAACTGAGAGTTTATGGCAAAACTGCATGCAAACCCTAATGTGTATGTTTACTATGAAACTCGGTTATACTTGTCGGTTATGCATGTACGGCTAAAACCATCATGCAAACCCCATCGTGTATGGCCTCCATTATGTCCACCCATGCGAAGCCGGGACGGGCCGCTAGTATGTAATATTTATGCACCAAGAAACTATTGTTCTTCTTCGGCATAAAAATGATGATAATCTAAATCTAAATGTACTCAATCTAATCGTAGGTCTAATAAGTATGTCGTTGTTTTCCCCAAAAATTTGTAATTTCCCAAGCATGAGATTGACCTCATATTGTTTACAGTCAAGTCCACTTCCCCATTAAATAGATCATGTTCTCGTCAGCAGTCATAACTCGGAGTGACACAGTCTAGATTGAATCGTCTCGCCGTGGGCGCTGCATATTTTTTTTCCAGCTCCAATATTTATATTGTTGTCGAGATGAACAGAATATTCACGAGAACAAGTTTGAATGGAATTCATCTCAGATGCTTTTAGGCCGTGAACAATATTAAAACTGATAAGTGGGCTGTGATATTATTTTTCTTAGGAGAAAATATGCAATGCCAATTAATATAGCCGCACTATTTCTGGAAATGAAATGATATACCTACCTATTCTACAGCAAGTACAAGGTGTTTTCTTTTTTTAATTTATTTACTGCTACTATTTCTTTTGTAGCAATTTTTAGCGTGGAAAGTTTTGTAATATTTATTACAAAACTTTAAACGTTTTTTTGCTTTTTTCTTTTTCATTTATATCGCTTAACTATCTAACTAACTAAATTCTCTCTAACTAAAGGAGGAGGAGTTGTGTTTTTCTACCGATGTATATCGATATCGCGTGATTTACAAACCGATTTGCGTGAATCTTTTTTAATCCATACAAAAACTTTGCGAGATGCTCCCATAAAAACTCTGGGTTCCAACTCCTCAATCCTGATGATGCAGGGGTACTGTCCCCCTAAGCTGTGGGGATTTAGGAACTGTCGATTATGAATAGTTATTGTAGGTACCAAATAGGGACTACATCGTTAAATTCCAGCACCCACCTCCTCAATCCTGATGTTGCAAGGGTTCTTCCCACCTAAACTGTGGGGATGTAGTGAACTACTAGTAATGAACTGTCGATTGTAAATTGAAGAAGCAAACAAAATCGCAGGCGTCCGGTAGCTTATTATATTAGTAAGTATATACCTACTCGTAAGTACGGAAAAAAACTCTTAACAAATTTCCACGTCTCACATTTCTCTGCACGCTCTATCGCTTCGCGTATTTTTTCCGCAAATGGCACTCTACATCATAATAACTTAACGTTCAATAATATTCGAAATGCGAATGATATCGTACATCATCTTTTTTTTAAGGGCCGATTCCACCAACATAAAATAAACTACGAAGCTTAAAAAATCCAAAACCGACTGCGGAAATGAAAACTGAAAAGGAAAAAACATGTCCGGTAATCTAGAATTCTGTTATAATATATAATGTGTAATATTGACTTAACAGTCGCAAAGGTCGGGACCCATTATTGGGAAGATTTGAATACATCTAGATTTTAAATGGGTCCCAAAAATATCCAATTTACGCTAGAGACTATAATCTACTAATAAGACTTATTTTACGTTGATAGTTCGAGTAATCCGAAAACAAAATAAGAAAAAGACTCCGATGAATTGAAAACCGGCCATACGATGTGTCAGATCCTATGGACTTTGAAACTGTGGAACAAATTTCCTGCGACGGTGTTCCCACTTTACAACATGGGGTTATTCAAGGGGCGGACCAACAAATTCCTAATAAGCCGGCAACGCAGTGGTGGTGCCTCTGGTGCTACAAATGTTCATGGGCGGCGGCTCGTTTGCATTCAAAAATTATATAAAACAAAATAAAATCGGTTAGTAATATAACCTATGTCACCTAGACCAATCGATTGTCACCTCGGCACAGAAGCATATGCAAGCGCAATGGCGGCATAAACACAAACCTACATACTTTATATAGACTCCTTTACTTTAGTTTTGTCAGTCGGGTAAAAAATACGGTCCTGATGGCTTCTGTGGTTTTTGCGGTAGTGTGTGATCTTCCTTAAACTGACAATACCTATACCTAAAATTTACCACAAAACTAATGACTTGCGACATGGAATTCAGTGTTAAACCACCGTGTAGGTGTTTGAAACTTCAAACATAAATAGATTGTTTATGGTATCTTGATTTACCTTGATAAAATGAACGTTGAAACACGTGTTCAAGAAAATCAAGTTGTTTTAAAAAGAACGAGATTTTTTGCCTTCGAATTTTTGGAATCAGGTTTTTAAAATGATGTGAATTTCATTGGATCATAAATGATGCCTAAATTGCCTAAATTGTTTTCAATTTGTAATGTGGATAATGTGTAATTTGGAAAGCAATAAATAAATAAATATCTAAAATTTCCGCAGGAATTTTCCCGGGATTAAAGGTAGCATTTATGTCTCTTTCCAGGTCCTCAACTGTGCCCATGCAAAAAAATCACGAGGAACCATGGCTCCTTTGCTGCGTGATTGAAGAACAAACCAACAAAGAAACACACTTTCACACTTACAATATTACTAGCTGATTGCCCGCGACTTCATCCGCGTGGATTTAGTTTTTAAAATCCTGCGGGAACTCTTTGATTTTCCGGGCGAAAAAGTAGCCTATGTCACTCTCCAGGCCCTCAACTATAGCCATACAAAAAATCACATCGATCCGTAGCTCTGTTACAGCGTTATTGAAGGCCAAACCAACAGACCAATAAACACACTTTCGCATTTATAATATTAGTAAGGATACTGTATAGTAATCTAAGAACTTCACAATATATTATTACGTCACGTTACGTTACGTTACGTTAGATTTGCGAGAATGCTCGCATCACAGTTACATCGACTGTATCGTATAAGCCACGCTGTACCGCTGTATGTGGTATGATTTATTGCGTGTGTTATGTTCGAGGAATTGCAGTAATTTAAATTTCAGAAAAAAATGCTATGACGATGTCCTTCGATCGACGTGGATTTTTTTGCAAGGGTATAGTTTAGGACAAAGACTTAAATCGAGTTGAGGACCTGATTTTATCCCGGAAAATCAGAGGGTTCCCGCGGGATTTACAAAAACCTGACAGATTTGCGAAAATCTGTCAGGTTTGACGACCTCCCTGGCGCAGTGGTGAGAGCTGTGGTCTTATAACTGGGAGGTCTCGGGCTCAATTCCCGGCGGGGGCAGTTTAGGAATTTATAATTTCTAAATTGTCTCTGGTCTGGTCTGGTGGGAGGCTTTGGCCGTGGCTAGTTACCACCCTACCGTCAAAGACGTGCCGCCAAGCGATTTAGCGTTCCGGCACGATGGCGTGTAGAAACCGATAAGTGGTATGGGTTGAATTTACACTGCTATACCCCTTCCAAGTTAGCCCGCTACCATCTTAGACTGCATCGTCACTTACCATCAGGTAAGATCGCAGTCAAGGGCTATCTTGTCATCGAATAAAAAAAAATGCTCGCGTCACAGTAAGATTGACTGTGATTGATCGTAAACAACCCGCTGTACGCATGTGGAATGATTTATTGCGTGGACTACGTTTGTCAAGCCCAGCTTTAATTGTAGTCGTTTCGCTGCCGAGTTTTGGACGAAACTGGAAATATTTTGCACTCAAATTAATTGCTGTGCGATGTGCTATCAGGCTCTGAGCTCTATTTTTGCTAAAATATAAGAGCTACATTTCACGAGGGCGCGTGGCTCATGGAGAGCTTCCTGGCGCCTGCCCACTCCCACCTAAGCTCCTGACAAGCACGCACACTTACGCAATGTGCATGTGCACGACGTAACCACAAGTAAAGCTCACGCGCCCTCGTGAATTGTACGAACTTATAACTGAAATTATGCGTCATCAGTATCATCCAAAATAAGACAATATTTTAGAGGCCTCAATACAGTTAAAGGTGCAAAGAGAATAAATAAAAGGTCGATGGTTTGCTCCCCATATATTGCATTATTATCTGCTTATTTGGAAAGTAGAGAAGAATATTAAACAAGTTCAGCTTCACATATCCTCCTATCTCCTCCAAATAAGCGGGAAGGTGGGTCTCGAACCTGCGACCTTTCAATTTTCAGTCCGCACCTTAACCGTTGGTCTATTGAGGCTTCAAATTGCCAATGAACTTTTTTTAATCGTGCAATATTTATTCCTAATAGCATAGTATTTTCAATGTTACGTTTTCGTACGTGTACCTATAGCATATTATGACATAATATCATATCACATAGCTTTGTTATTCCCTAATAAATACGCACAAATCTCTATTTCACAAAGAACTTCAATATAAAAGTAGCATTTGCTTATAAAGTGGCACTTATTATTATTACCGGCTGTCAAATTTTCTCAAATGCACCTAAACAATTCTAAAAGCATACTTCTTACTCGTACAAGTCAGTTTGGATTCCCCACTGTTTTTACATAATAGAGACGAGAGAGAATCTTATTAGACCTATTGCAGCGCAGCGTCGGCGACAGAAGCCTTTGAGCTATATGCACTCATGTTCTCATTACCCGTGGCTTAAGTATTTCATATACTTGTAATGTGATCTAATACTACCTTATGGTAATAAAATTTTAAGTGTTTACGTCCTAATTTTACCGATTTTTTTTATAAAATCATAGTAAAGTATCATCCGATTAAAATTTTCAAAATATATTTAATGTACAGAATTCGTCCTGTCACAGTTTTATTATAAGTATAGATAGATTATACCGTCTTTCTTCTACAACCGCACCGGTCGCCACCGAACACAATTTCACCCTCACCACCTGGGTGCCTGGAGCACTTCGACCGTCCGGTGTGCCAGATCTTTTTTCCCACTTCTGCAACGGTGTTCCCCTGAATTACAACATGGGGTTATTCAAGGGGCGGACCAACAAATTCCTAAAAAGCCGGCAACGCAGTGGTGGTGCCTCGGGTGCTACAATTGTTCATGGGCGGCGGTAATCACTTAACATCAGGTGACCCGTCTGCTCGTTTGCTCGCTAAAAATATAAAAAAAAGATTATATAACAGCCCATTAAAATAAATAAAGGTCATAAAAAAAAGTCTCATATCGCGATCACGTACCACAGAGCTAACATTAAGAGTGTCCCTAAAGCATCCATCGTAATAAAAGTCTCTCAAACCTATATCCTATATCTCAAACCTATATAATGGAGACGACAGAATCTTATTAGGCTAGAAGACGTAAGCCTTTTGGGCCATATTACATTCATGTCCTCTAAATCATAATCGCTATTATATCTCATACCACAAATGTTTAATATCTACGGCACAACATACTGTACCTAACTAGGTACCTAAAGCTAACATGTGGAACCTGCGTATTCAGCAATAAAGGGGGAGTGGGCGTTACTTAGATTCTCAAGCTGAAATCTATAGACCGCACTTTCACTCAGCTCAGACTCAAGACGAGACAGATTTATGTCAGAGCAAATTTTGTGTCTCGTTTTAACTCTAACTTAAGTCTGAACTGAGTCAGAGTACGCTCTATAGATCTCAGCATCAGAAACATCGCCTTTGGTATACTTTACTTCAGGCGACGAGAGTATATTATTAATAACGCTAAAATCAGATTGTCATATGAAAAACTAGCCTTTGCCCGTGACTTTGTCTGCATGGATTTAGTTTATAAAAATACAGCTCTTTGATTTTCCAGGATAAAAGAAAGCCTACATCATGAATATTATACTATCACACTATACATGTTGAAATTTTATTGGTTGTACTCCCTGAAGGAGGTGAATGTGCTCATGAAACTGAACAACTTTCCCCAGGGAACATAGGTCGAAATATGAAAAAAAATTGGACCCTCCATACAAAATTGTCGATCAGCTGATTGATTTACTATGGGAGTTCCAAATTTTTTTTTTCAGATTTCGACCTATGTTCCTTGGGGAAAGTTGTTCAGTTTCATAAGCACATTCACCTCTTTCAGGGAGTACAACCAATGAAATTTCACCGTGTATATATCTTGAAGGCGAAAGTTTATATGTGTGTTTGTGTGTTTGTATGTGTGTGTGTGTGTGTGTGTGTGTGTGTATGTGTGTGTGTGTGTGTGTGTGTGTGTGTGTGTGTGTGTGTGTGTGTGTGTGTGTGTGTGTGTGTGTGTGTTTGTTACTCTTAAATGCAAAACTACTGGATAGATTTGGCTAAAACTTGGAATAGAGATAGCTCATACTCAGGTTAATACATACTCGTAGGCTACATTTTATCCCGGAAAATGAAAGCGCGGACGCCGGACATTTGTAGGCTTACGCCTTTTTGCGAGAAACTAGTTGTTTACCTTTTAAAATAGCTAAAGCAAAATAGGTATTATAGAAGGTACGAGAAGGTAGTTTCTGGTTTTTTATAAGGTAAGGAATACGATAATAGGTAAATCCAAGTTTTTTGGCACATTTTTTGGAATTTCTCAACAATAATTCTAACAGAACAAAGTGAAAAGTTTGCAAACTTTCTCATTTGGACGGCTTTTCTCTTTTTTTACCTTGGCAGTTTGTTTTTGAAAAGTAAATGGGTGGCCTTCTGTGGTTTACAGCTTCCTACATTTTTTAGCAATAATTAATTACAGAGTTTGACGACCTACCTGGCGCAGTGGTGAGAGATGCGGTTTTAGACGTGGGAAACCCTGAATTCGATTTCCGATAGAGGCAATTTGGGTAATAATAATTTCTTAATTGTGTCTGGTCTAGTCTGGTGGAACCAGTGGAACGCATTGGCCGTGGGTACGTGGCCGTGGGACCCTAACGGCACAGGCGGATAGAAACAACTTTTGGAACGAAGTTCCTTATCGCGCGTTGTGAAAGGGGGCTAGACGGAAAAAATTCTTACGAAAAGTTGTCACGACACTTTTTGTAAGCTTTGCGGCGTCGCATGTTTCTCTGTCTGTCTCTCTCTCTCTTATAGAAAGCAAGCCAGATATTTTCATTTCTATTTCGCATTGAACTTCGTTCCATCCGGGTGTCCCTTGACACCTCTCAAGTTTTTTATCTCTCTTATTGTCCAGGCTAGGCTATATACGAAACGCCTGAACCAATTTTGACGGGACATTCGCAAATAGATAGAGAGAATTAATCAAGAGATTATTAAAACTACTTGAGCCCTAAATATACTTGAGCTATGTCGAAAATATTTGAGTTTTGTGCAGCGTTATGCTGAGGTAACCCTTAACATGCTTTTTGCTATATGCTGTAGTACATACCTAAGTCCTATATTATGTATGTAACATGTGTCATAGATTTAGTGTTAGTCAAATTTTGTATTTTTTTTTAACTTTTTGTTTATGTGTGCTAAGCTGAATAAATGTTTATTTATTTTAAAAAAAGTTTGAGACATAATTTTACAGAGTGGAAGCGATAAGTGTACTCAAACAATAATTTTCTCAATATAAGAGATGTCCAAAATTTAATAACGGTATGAATATGTCAACATACATTATCAGGGGCAAACGCCCGAAACAATCTTGATGAATATTTGACATAGTGCTAGCGAAATTCACGAAGTCACGAGTAATAACTTTTATAATAATAAATGGCTGCGTTCGATTTTTAAACCCCTATTTTACCCCCTGAATTTGAATTTTCAAAAATCCTTTCCATGTCTGTATGCCAAAATTCAGCCCGACCCAATTTGAGCGGTGCATTTATAGATCAGTGACTCAGTTAGCCAGACACCTTTTCCTTTCATAAATTCAGAAGATTTAACTTAATTAAACAACTTGTCAGCGAAATTCCGCTGACGGATTTTATGTGGTGTCTTTCCGTAAGATTTGTCCTTGGGTGCGTACAGATTTCGTGAGATGGAAGAACTTTAGCTCTCTAGCAATTAATTCCGCCCTCAGTTGTCGCCGTGCCTGTTACGGACGTTGATTGGCGTTCTTAATGGTGACCCTGTGCGGTCGACCGCTATACGTACTTTGCGGTTTATATCACCTACCCCCCGTTTTGAATCCACCGACCACATTAAAAACTATTTTATGTTTCGTCCGCGATTTTATGTCCACTATCATAAACCTGAAGCTGAAAACTATTTTAATGCACGGAAGCTAGAATATTTCGCCATGTATCAAAATTTCACCTCCAGAAAGAGGACGAAACGTGAACATTGCCGCCATTTTATGCCTTCTAACATAAATCTGAAGCTAAAAACCATAAATGTACGGAAGCTAGTGTACTTCGCCATATCATGAGGAATATCAAAATATGACCTCCGGAAGGAAATTTACACGAAACAACGTCTCATATAACTAGTTTCATGAAAGAAACTAGGCACATAAAAAATCAGTTTTGTACAACTTCACAAAACTATTTTTAAGCTATTGCATAGCTTCTATCGCGGGCCAGCGTGGAGACCGAATCCAGAAATTCCGTAACGAAAATAACCTGACACGGGACTCCTCTACGGTGAGCCGCTAGATGGCGCATTTTTTATCAACGCCATCTAGCGGTGAGATGCTAGATGGCGTTGATAAAAAATGCTATGCAATAGCTTTACCGCGGCAGTCCCCGAGTGCCACACGTCTTTTTTTTACTCAATAGCTGGTGCCTACGACTTTGTTCACCTGAATTTATTTATCAAAACTCTTTGATTTTACGCGATAAAAAGTTGCCTATCTCGAGGTTCTCAACTATACCCACGCAAAAAATCATGTCGATCTATAGCTCAGTTGCGGCAAGATTGAAGGACAAACCAATAAATAAAAAAAATAAACTCAAATTCAAATTCAAAATTAATTTATTTCATGTAGGCTAACTTGTAGCTCTTATGACACGTCATAAATCTAACACCGGTTCGGAATTCTGAGTTAGTACCGGTTCAGATTCTGCTGAGAAGAGCCGGTAAGAAACTCAGCAGTTGCTCTTTTCAAAAAAAAATTTTTTTTTTACAAAGCTATGCTATGTATAGGTACAGTGCTTTCACAATAAAGCTTCAAAAATGCAAAAATGCCTGCGTAGGTACACCAATCCAACGCATGTCAAGATGGGCAGCCAAAGCAGACCCATGGCATTCATTGTTTGGTGGCACCCGTTCACGAGCATGACGCATGATCCAGCCATTGCTTCGCTCAACCATATTTGAGGAAACGTAACAACCCGCACCACACGACACCACCACAGAAATGACAACACCACAAGCGAGCATGACACACTTTCGGGATTATAATATTAACACTAAGGATAAAAAGTCAGGAATTTACAGTGAGCAGTGAGCATACACTCAAAGCCCGGGTTTTAGATCTGTATCAAAGAGTTCCTCTCTACTGGCTGAGATTAAACTAGATTTAATTTAAAATCCAACTGCAAGGAAACAATTCGTGTGGGCGCAATGTAGTGAATGTGCGCGATTGGTTTTCAGAGCGTGTTTATACCGTTTACGGGGAAAATAGAGCATGAAGATTTGGTACAATGCAGTATTTTTTCCAACCTATTAACGTTTCAGATTGGACTAAGGTGTGGAACGCCCTTCCGGTGTCCTTTCCTGTAACGTAGAATTTGAGCACCTTCAAGGCAAGTGTGAATAGGCATCCTCTTAGCAAGCGCGCTACAACCTAGACCTCATCAGTGGTTTCTTTCATTGATTGTCGTGAAGCGTAAGCGTATTGGCCTATAATTGTAATATTTTTATTTAAAGAATATCAGTCAAGCTGAACTTGACTTATATTCTCCTCTCCCTTCCAAATAAGCGAAAAGCTTGTGCGAAAAGCTTGAAAAGGAGTGGGTACGACATTAGTGCAAGGGTGGGGCTCGAACCTGCGACCTTTGATTTGTCAGTCCGTACCTTTAACCGTTGGACTATTGAGGCTTTTATTTTTACTAGACGATTCCCGCGACTTCGTTCGTGTGGATTAATGCTTTTTTCCCCGCGGGAACTCTCATTTTTCTGTGCTATAAAAGTAGCCTATGATTTTCCTATCTCCATATTATTTCTATATCTCTGCTATAATTTATCTCTGTGTCGTTTAGTCGTTGCGACGTGATTGAGTAACAAACATCCATACATCCAAACTTTCGCATTTATAAGCTTTTGCCCCAGCGACTTCGTCCGCGTGGAATTAGGTTTTGGGGTTGGAATTTTCAAAAACTGTGACACACGTACTTCTTTCTTTTTAACTGAAAGCTCAAATACCAACTTTGATGGAAACAGCTTGAAAAATGACGGAGTTTCATATAAACTTCCATCCCCTATTTAAACCCCTTAGGGGTGGAATTTCCAATAATCCTTTCTTAGTTACGTCATAAAAGGAACCAACTGTAAAAATTTCAAGTTTCTAACTTCAGTAGTTTAGGCTGTGCGTTGATATCTTAGTCAGTCAGTCAGTCAGGACTTTGTATATATATAGATAGGAAATAGGATTAATATTTCTATTAATCCGTCAGTGGCCTGTCCCTAGCCCTAATCTACGATACTCAGAGTCTAATCATCGATGAGAGCACGTCATGTCGTGGACGGCTAGGTAATTAATGGCATAATCTCGTAAGTGCAGATATTGGAGTGTGATTCCAAACACCACTACAAGCGCACTATTGAGTATTGACAGTCCAATTAAAGTCGTATCTCAAACAATAAAGCCGGCAAGGGTAAGGCAATTACACTTCTCAATAGAACTGATTAAAATTACTCTGGTCGGAAAACTGGTATTTAAATTAAATCATAATATCTCAATCAAAACACAAAAGACTTTTCAATTTATACATCTTCTATGTATTCTGTTTGTAATATCAAAATAACAGCTTTTTATTAAATGCAAATGTAAGTAAATACGATAGGTACTTTCAACAAAAAAAAAAACAATTTTTAAAATTTTTGTCTATCTGTCTGTCTGTAAGTTTGTAGCCGCTAATCTCGAGAACGGCTTGACCTATTTTGACGAGACTTTCACTGGTAGATAGCCGATGTTTTCGGGAGTAACTTAGGCGACTTTTTTAACCGACATTCGAAAAACGAGTAGGAGTTGTGTTTTTCTATCTATGTATATCGATATCTCCGTGGTTTCTCCGTAGTTAAGGCTACATTTTATTCCGGAAAATTAAAGAGTCTCCGCGGGAATCAAGAAACCTTAATCCACGCAGACGAAGCATGGCATCATGTAGAATCTCCACATGTACTATCAATGTAACATAATTATTTAGTCTATGATATAGTATATATTTAGTTGGTAAAGTTTACATGTTTGGATATGCACAAAGGGCTTACATTTTAGTGCAATCGCTTTAGTGCAGCGGCGATTGCGGTGCGATACCATTTAGATGCTTTGAATTCAAAGAGCAAAAAGCCTGCTTTGTGATCACTTGCAAGAGAGAAAACTTATTTGGGAGACGAGGAACTATGGGTACCTATTTCTATACTCCGCCAACCTTCTCAATTTAAAACGACACCTATGTTAGAATTATTATAAATGCAAAAGTTTGGATGTATGTATGGATGCCCAACTAGCAAAGTAGTCCTATAAAAAAGACTATAAGTCTATCAATACTAATGAAGCTCTTATAAAGGCATTGTATTACACTCTTTTACTTATAATAGCATTTCATAAGCACAAGTAAGCTTAGTCACACTACCACATCACATCACATCACACTATAATCACACTAATAATATTATAAAGCCGAAAGTTTGTATGTGTGTGTGTGTATGTTTGTTATTCTTTCACGCAAAAACTACTTGACCGATTTGGCTGAAATTTAAAATGGAGATAGATTATACCTTGGATTAAAACATAGGCTACTTTTTATCTCGGAAAATCAAAGAGTTCCCGCGGGATTTTAAAAACTAAATTCACGCGGACGTAGTCGCGGGCATCGTCTAGTTTATAATATTAGTAGGGATGATGGAAGCATATTAATATTTAGCGATACCCGAGATCAAAAGCATTCCCTAACTGTGTATGATTACCAAAATATGAAACAGTTGAATAGGTAACTGCTGAGATAAACACAAAAGGTGTAGATTTGGTCAAGTGCTCTTTACAATCCTTTGATGTAAAACTGGAGTTTCTGTTTGTTTAGTTAATCTAGGTTTACTAAAATAGTACGAATTTTTTGATGTCAGAAACTTAGATCTGAGGCCGTATAGTACTTACTTACTTACTTACTAACTACGTAACTTTTCATGTTTACGTTAACTGTTCGTAAATCTTTTATTCAGTATGTACGGAAAAGTGACAGAGAATATTTTTACCAGATTTACGTACAGTAAACGCAAACTTGAAATTTTGCCTTCTGATTTATATTATTTTGTTACAAAGTTGTCTCTAGAAGCACGGGCTATAGGTAATAGGTATTTGTTGAGGAACACGTTTTCGAGTTTTATCAGGCGACCAGGCCTGGCGCACTCCGCAGTAAGCTGCGGAGCTACAAGAACATGGCGAATATCTAAGAGCCTTAATTCAGAGAGTGAGAAGGGATAAGAGTAAAGTGATAGAAAGAGAGAATAGTCTAGGTGAATAAGATGGTAGGTAAGTAGCGCTGTGTCAACCTGAATTGCACTTTATTGTGTGGTAACTAGAGTCGCTATTTATTTAAATCACTTTGCGGAGTGAATCTTCTGTACCTTTAGGTACTATTAGTTAATCTGTGCAGATGAACGTATCTCACTCAATCAAATCACCAAACGCTCTAATTGAATGAAGTGATAGTTCACTTCATTGAATAACTAGTGAAGTGATTTAATTGGGGTTTCAATAGAGTATTCGCAGATTGGAGAACCAATTTTATATGCAAAGAACTCAAATATTAATTGTCCTTTCAATAAAATTGAAAGAGTATATATACCTACTTATCTATTACTTTGAACTTTATGAACGAATGGTTCAAGAATTTTCCAATATAACTAGTCCCGTTACCGGCAAACGGGATGTTAAAACAAGCCGGCGGCGCCCCATCTATTCTAGTATGCATTTTCCTTTGCCTGAAAGTCAGAATACAAGACTTACAGTAAGAGAATCTATGATTCATCGAAGTGTATCGCTAAGAACAGAAGTTTCCAACATAAGTTCTGCTTCAAACGTTAGCTCAAAACTAGTGCGAGTGGCATGTAATTATTTTCTGTACTGATAATTAAGTTTTTAAGGGTTTCTATTGTATTGTATTGTATTGCTTATTTCTTCGATTCTGACTTACAAAAGCACTTACGAATGTCAAAAATGTTACATAAATTAAGTACAAAATACTTAATAAAAATAAAAATAAATTGTCAAAAGAAAAAATTATGTACTTCTTATATCAAGGGTCAAAATAAAATAATAATGTGATGTCATTATATTTAATTTAAACGTTTAGGGTTGACTTGAATTGAAACAATATATTTTGCCCAATTATTTCCACATTTACTATTTTAGTTTTATCACTTTTTTTCAGCTTTATTTAAGCTAAAGAATAGCAGCTAAGGAATAAATGCTATACTGATAATAATTGATACCGCACTGCACTGAAAAATGTTATTCATTTTTCAGTCACAATCCAATTTTGATAAAATAATCTTATTATCTCTAAACTTATTATATATCTAATTCGTCCTTGATCTTCATAAGTTGGCAAAAGACTCGATCGCAGAAAGCCGATTCTGATACCTGAAACCTTTGGCACTGGTAAAGGATTACATCATTATGTTTTATTCCACGAACTGATGAATAACGGAGATATGTCAATACCATTTCTATCAGCTGGTCGATTTCTGCAACATCGGATTATGAGATGGCGGGAATAGAAAGTGCAAGTGAGTTTGCGCAGACACAGTATTTTATCTTCAGCATATATCTACGTTCAAATTCAGTCACGAATAAAAATAAAGTCGGGTTTGTTCGACGACTTATAACTCCAGAACGGCTGGACCGATTTTCATGCTTTTAGATTTGTTGTATTTGTCTCCGTCTCAACTATCAGAATAACTATTAAAATATCAGAAAAATTCACGAGAAAAAGAAATATTCAAAAATTTCATTTTCCCATTGAACGGTCTTTTGATGGCAAGGAAAGTGATCTTTTATCCCAGAAAAACAGTAGGTAACCTAAGTCACGCGGACGAAGACTCTGGCAACAGCTAGTACTGTATATAAATCGAGCCGGCCTTATAAGGTTACCTATTACCTAGATAGGTAAAACTCCTCAGTTGAACGTTCCATTATCCCTCAAATTTATGAAGGAGTCATAAAATTCACGCGTGAAGAAGGCACTTTATTTCCTCCCTTCGTAACGGTAATCAAGACGAAATTTCTTCCAGATTCTTGCCGAATTAATGACTCGCAGAAACGCGTGATCACGTAATTAGACCCCAAAGAGCAAACGCAGACTAACTTCAGACTAATGAGTAGATGTAACATCAGATAGTCGTTCATGACTCAAATATCAACGTTAGATGAGTCAAGACGAGATCTTATCGTAAAGTTTCGTCCGTTTGCGGCGTGGTGAAAGAGAAAACTTGAATGGAGTTCAGAAATAATGGCGAGTTCTCACTTCGCCTTCCGGGCTGTCTAAACTCTAAATAAACCTATTTCCTAAAATAAACTTTTCTAATACAAACCGCTATTCGTTCAAACTTCAAATATAAATGGAGTACAACTTTAATTCACAAAAAAAGCCTCTAGCTCATGACAAGATAGCCCTTCCCGGCTCTTATGAAAAAAGGTATTGGGTTTTTTTTTGGCAAGAAATTTTCAGAAAGAATACTAATATTTTTAGAAAGTTTGCGGTGTGACATACCCTTGCCTCGGAGAGCAAGTAAAGCCGTCTGTTCTGCACCTGATCTGATGGATTAAGTTGAGGTATTTTGTTTATGTTATCTTTACTATCCTTACTAATATTATAAATGCGAAAATGTGTTTGCTTGTTGGTTTGTTCCCGAAAGAGAGTTCCCGCGGGAATTATAAACCTTAATTCACGCGGACGAAGACGCAGGCTTCATCTAGTAGACCATAATTACAAGTATTTATTTGTAGAGGATAAAAAGCTGATGATGTTGATATTGTATAAACATAATTTAGTTTTCCCTTCTTATCATTTTAAGGTTCACTATACAAATAATATCAACCTTTGACACGGTATCTAACCACATATTGAAGAATTTTCCTCTTTAAAAGTAATCTCCCCTGTTATTTGTTTAGGACGACCAACACGAGTAGTGTTATTTACGCTGGGAACATGGTTTTTTTTCATACCTACTTCAGCAATACTAATATTAATAAAATCGTAGGAATAGGCACTTTTATTAATAAAATCGGAACTTTTTTCTCTGTTTATTAACTTTATATTATACATGAAACTTTATATTGTTCTTCTTCTTATTTATCAACCAATAAACGTCCACTGCTAAACAAAGGCTTCTTGCATGGACTTCCACAGGTCTTGGGCTTGCGACGCCTGAATCCAGCGGTTCCCTACAACTCGTTTAATATCGTCAGTCTAGCTAGTAGTCCTGCCCACACTAGGTGCTGGAGTGGGGACTTCCCACTAGATGAACTTTTTATATCAGGGTTGATTATTTGTATTAGTATTAGTAATTAGTAACTAGATGATGCCTGCGACTTCATCCGCCTGGATTTAGTTTTCAAAAATTCCGCGGGAACTCTTTGATTTACCGAGATAAAAGTAGCCTAAGTCATTTTCCAGTAGAGCTAACATGTGCGCCACGAGAATATTTTAATTTAACTTTAAATTTTACAGTGATTTAAATAGAGATTATACGTAAACGTTTGGACAAAATTTTCTCGTGAGACGCATATTAGGCGGGCCGCCCGCCCCTACCTGTCCTCAAATATACAGATGCAAAAAATCAGGGCGATTCGTTGCTCCACAAACAATAAATCTACAAACCAACAAACAAAATAGGAAATTATAAGCTTAGAATTTTTTAATTTTTTCCGCCGGCTTCGGAATTTTTGATATGTATTTATAAATCTATTTGGTTATAAGCTTAGCTTTGTAAGTTCGTTTTATATAGGATCGCATTAACATGTTTCACAAATAGATGATATAAAGATGTCAATCCACCGAGCGATTCCGGCAGCTTAGCCCAGACCTTGGCGCCTGAAAGGCAACGTATTAACAATTTTCCAGCCCACTAACCCTAGATGACGGCCTATTTGCTTTCGTGTGAATGGACACACGATTGCAATAACGATAAATCACGATAATCTTTACATTAGTAGTGTTTGTTTGTTGGTTTGTCGTTCAATCACAACAACGATGATATCCGTGATTTTTTCATGGGTGTAGTTGACAAGTTCGCTAAGTTTTATCCCGAAGCAGAAAAAAATTATAGTACGAGTACGTACTACGATAAATGTTTTACTTAAAACTTTCGATGTTTCGACCAGTTGCATGGACCGTGGTCACGCAGGGACTGAGGTGTTACTAGACGTAAAATTAAACGTCTACCAATAATACCAACGGGAATGGGTCTGCTTTCAGTCTGGCCGTGTTAACATGTATTGGATTGTATGTAGGTATCCATTTTTAAAACTTCATAGTGGAGACACTGTATAATAGCATTGTTTTGTTACCTATTGTAAAAAAAATTTTCTATACCTACATATAACCGTTAGGCTATCAAGGCTTACATTGTTAAAAAAAATTTGAAACTCTGCCCTAATTATGCGTTTCAGTAAAAGGGGCTCCGTAAATTTTTCATTAAAAATCACACCTCGATGACGCGTTAATAAAAAACGTGAGGCGACATAATTAATTACGGACTTTCATTATTATTCTCAGGTATAAAGTTTCATTTTTAATTAAAACTGGTATAAATAGACTGTTATAGCATAAGGTTTCAAAAGTATAAGTATATTTAATTATAGGTTTTCTCTCACTCACTCAGCTTCAAAAAACCTTATACCTTTCCATCCATTAAGTAATTTAAATCTTGTAAACATATTTATTTTTTTCTCTTAAAAAAGAATATTAAGCTAAACTTAACTTATATTCTCCTCTCCTTTCCAAATAAGTGTAAACTTGTGCTAGGAGTGGGTACGACAATAGTATAACGGGTAGGGCTCGAACCTGCGACCTTTCAGTTTTCAGTCATTGAGGTTTTTATGCTTCTTATTTAGTTTATAATGTAAGTAGCCGTCAAACATTGAATCCTAAAATTAAAGCCCTGCGCAGACGAAGGTAATTGAATATCACATGGTTCAGCGGTGAAGAAAAACATCGTGAGGAAACCTGGGTTGTGGGTTGTAGTGGTGGTGTATGAAGTCTCCCAATTTCCATTGGGCCAGCAGCGTGGGGGACTATAACCCATCTCTGAGAGGAGATCTGCACTCACTAGTGATCCGTTCGCTTTGTTGGGTTGCTGATAGTCTTCTTCTTGTCCTCCCCTTTTTCCCATTATTTGGGGTAAAGTCTCCTCACTTTTTTGCAGCAAGTTTTTCTATTTTTGGTTGTCGGTTCAGGCATTTGGGCTAGCTTAAGGTCTCTTTTAATATTAGACCACCAGGTCGATGGCGGGCGACTCCTACCTCTTTTTACCTCAATTAGGTGTAGCGCAATCTGAACTACATGATCGCTGCCACGTCTTTTTATGTGTCCGAACCATCTGAGGCGGTTTTCAGTAATTTTCTCTGTTATTGGTGCGACTTTATAACTCCCTCGTATTTTTGGGTTGCTGATAGTAGTTATGATAATGACGACAGAAGGATTTTTATCAGTGGAGTAGAATAGAACAAACATCCAAATAGGTTCATTATTCCTCAGCTATATTCCGGAAGTCTTTTGTGGGAATGGGCGTGACGTTCAATAATAAAATACAGTCAATTTTAGACTGACCAAGTAACTTGCCAACTGACACATGTTTAAGAAATCTCCTAATGAGCTTCATAAAGTTGAAGATTACATAAAATATGAAAAAAAAGTGGATACAACTCGCTCCAGCAATTCATGAGACCCTAAACTGTACCTAACATAATATTCTTTAATAAAAGATCAACGGCTGATTTTCTTGCTGGTTCTTTTCGGTTGGAACGGCATTCCGAACCTGTGCACTGCAGTGGTATGTTCTCTGACGATTCAAAAGCACTTTGTAAAAGTTTATTTGAATAAAAACCGTTTCTATTCTATGTCTGCCTTTGAGTATATAACCAATATTCCTGCACAACTTCACGGAATAGGTAAAAATTCTAATCTAATAAAAGATTTTAAAGAACGAAAACTCACAAACGTAGGTAAGTAATTTCGCCGTAAGGAACTTTATTTCAAAGGATCTCTTTCAAATACAAGCCATGTAAATTCCTTAACTATCAAGTAGGTAAGCGTATCGAAATGAAACATCTATTCAGATTAAGGAAAAGTTTAGAAAATATACATACATTAATGTTTTCTAAGATTTCTTTTACTTTCGCGTTACCCACTTGTGTAGTCAGCTTTGCAAATTACTTAAGCAGATCAAAGGCCAGAAGGAAACCATTTTCCACGACCAGCAACGCATGCAAAAGATAAGATTGTATGCAAATGACGTTTTTGCCTGAAATTGGATTTCCGTGAGTGCAAATGTGGTTCCTTACAATTGGATCCCGCACAACAAAGCTTTTTTTTAAGAAAGAAAGGTGTTTTGAATAAAGAACTGAAAACTGAGTTAAGTAAGTCCATTGCATTTAGAAAAAAGTACTAAATGAAAATGAGTAGGTACATACATATGAGTACATAAACATATAGGTACATAACAAACATCCATGCATCCATACATCCAAATCGATGGTTCAATAAAATTATGTTTAGATCTCCGAATAAAATAAATTAAACTTGCTTAGGTATATCCCATTTATTGCTGACATTAAAAGAGACCCATGAACCCCTGTACATTCAAATAGAGGTACTTGATATTAAAACTCTCAGTTTGGCATAATGGACAAACGTGACTAGCTGAAGAGTGCTGAGTTTCAATAGACCCTTTTATAATAACAATCGAAAAGGTTCGCTCTATTTTGATAAAACGGTCTCTTAGGTTTTGTATAAACTTTTACATGTACGATACTCCCAAAGTGAAAATTTTAGTGAACAAATGAGTTGAATGACGAAGCAGTCTACATAAATCTACAAATATTTTGTCATGGAAGTCTGAACAGCGCCTCTAGTCGATGATTTCTGAACCTTTAGTTTTCCTAAGAACTACACTATACTGGTTTTTGGTTTTGCAATTATAAAGTACCTATAATGTACCTACCTATAATGTCTACCTAACTATTCACACAAAACTATATTATTATATTAACATGGTTAGTATTAAAATGATTGTTAACAGCTTTGACGCGATAAGCTAGATTGTAAATTGTACTCAATACCTACTCTATTTGTGATGTACTTTAAAATAATGGAACTCTCGTTAAATAAATCATACAATATATTATGGTCAGTAAATCGAGTAGATAAAAACTTGTTAGGTACATTAATTACTGGCTGTGGAAAACGGCTATCATAAAAGTTAACAACCGATAAGAAAACCTTGCGCCCCTTTGGAAACAGTATATTAATTAATACACTTTGTATTGAAAATTAATATTATTCTTTTGTACGCGAAACAAAAGGCAAGTGGGTTCCTAAATTGATAAACATTGTTATTTTCCGAAAACCGAAATTAAAGGATATGAAAACGAAGGCGCTATTTAGTCCCAAGTTAGGAAGCAAAGCTCATATGTTAAGATCAATAGTGTGCTCTGACTCAGCTCATACTTAAGATAGCGTTAAAACGAGAGACAAATATGCTCTGACATAAATCTGTCTCGTTTTAACTCTGACTTGAGTCTGAGCTGAGTGAGACTACGGTCTATAGGTAGGTTTTAGCCGTGTATCTACGAGTACACCCAAGGAATGTCAATAACGTAACAATGCAGACCCGTGCAATGCCGTGAAGTTCGATAGTAGAGGTTGTGGTAGAAAGGTGATGGAGGAACTAAGTTAAATAGTTCTAGAGCGTACTCTACGAAATATATCTATCTATCTTGTGGAGCACCAACAGTCAGGCCATCTTGCGACTTTGCTCCAAACTGTTAACCAGCGATTTGTTAGGTACCGAAGAGTTTTGTGGCGCATCCAATACATCGAGCTGGTACTCGGCAGAGGCATCCTATAAATCGCAGCAATACCTACTCCATGCACATCGAACTTGAACTTACTAGCTTAACTTGAGGTTGGTAAGTCGAAAGCGTCAGCAACTTTCAGCAATAATAAAGCTGTGATGCTTAATACCGTTAAATCCGTCAGTTTTTCAATAAAAGCAAGCCAAATCCCACCCAGCTGAAATCTTTCTATCCAGCCAAGTCGTTATTACATCAGTGTAATCCAACATAGTATCTACATAGTCATCCTTTTCATAACTTTCCAAACGGATTTCTTTTTCATCATACTGCATGGAAACTTGTGTGAATAAAGCAGCTCTATGTTACAATCTATTTAATTTTGTTACATTTATTTTGTCTTGTTCAGAAAGACTTTCTAAAATAATACCGGCCAAGTATGAATTGGCCCTGCACAGGAAAGGTTCCATACCATCATACTAATCAATTCTTTTAGTGAATAAATTAATAACATTGCAAAACGAGGCACCAAAATGGTAATGCCATGGTCAACAATCGGGCGCCCTAGGTGTATGAAAACTATGTATGTATAAATAAAAATTTAACAATTTTTTATATGCGTAAAATAAAGAATGAATGAAAAAAATGTTTTTGATATCTTACCTAGTCTCGAAATCCCGTTAGAACAAGAGAGCGCTATTGCAACATAACGTCATGATTCAGTAGCTCCAGAAAGAGACGGATGGATACAATCGTATTAAAACAGCTTATTTGTTTTTAACCGATTTATTTTATGTTGTTACAAATGTTACATTTTCGATTAATTAATGAATATCCGCTATTTTGACAACAGCCAAATACCCAAACAAATATGATAAACAATAAGTGCCCATTTGGCACCCTTTCCGTACGGAACCCTAATGAAATTTTATATACTTCACTTCTTCTTCTTCTTCCTCCTAGCGTTTGTCCCGGCTTAAGCCAGGGTCCGCTTTCCTGCTGAGCTTCTTCCACTTTGCACGATCTAAAGCGTCGTCTAATAAATTTTATATACTTCACTGGTGCGTATAAAACACATACCTGGTATAGCCTTTATCTATTCAATAGTTCTAAACAAAACTTTGTAAAGAGACTGTTCAAGCTCCAACAACCGATATAATAATATAGTATGATGGAATATTTATGAGGGTAGGTACTACATACTACACTAGGTAGGGTAGAGTACTACACCTTAGGTCGACAATCAAATAATTGAATCGCAGCTATCGCCGAAGCTCCCGCCTGATCCATTGTTATAAAGGGGTAACGGCTATCTATATCGCAAAGGCTGTGTTCTTATCGTACGGTGGGATTTTGGATGATGAAGCTAGGTGTTCATTTTGGATAACTATATCTTGCGCCGACCCAAAAAAAGGTTATAATTATAATCTTTTTGTTATAATTATAACCTTTTTTTTAAACTTAAGTTTAACCATTTTTAACCGAGTTCCAAAAAAAGAGGAGATTCTCAATTCATCGGAATTACTCGAAAACCGATTACTCGAAAACGCCAGGACCGATTTGGAAAATTGAATAATTGAGTTCATGGACCACGCAACACTCTTAGGTAGAGATCTAGAGCGTGCTCTGACTTAGCTCAGACTCAAGATAAGAGTTAAAATGAGACATAAATATGCTCCAACATCAATCTGTCTCATTTTAACTCTGTCTTGAGTCTGAGCAGAGTGGAGTGCGGTCTATAGAGTTCAGACTTTCGAACTATGAGAATTTAATATACAATTTTCTAACTACATCAATTTATTATTCGTAGCACAAAATACCTAATAGTGCCTAGTTCATGAATTTTCGTTAAGCAATGCATGATTTTATCTTTATACATCACCAGACAGAAAGTACTAAATGAAATTTATTATAGCAGGTAAACACTGTACTGTATAACATCTGGTCTGCTAATCAAACGATGTAGGCACCACGTTATTTTTGACACGCTGAATAACAAAGATATTTTGAGTTTATTAGGTATGTTATAATTAATTCGATGAATACATTTTAGTTTGAATTGCATTGAAGAAATTGCACTTTTAGCAGTCTAAAGTCCTAACAATTTACAGGAATATATCGACAAAGGCAAGTAACCGAGCACTTTGGCATCCCGTATATTAGACATATTTTAAAATGTCCCGGCGGGACTGACTCTGTCCCGTATTTGAACCCTACTTCGTTTTTCATTATGAAATCGATCCAAGTATTCACACACGCAACATTCGTAAAAATGAGTTGATGACCGTTTTTTATTACGATTATAATTCATTAATATTGATGTTTCCAGATACCTATGTTCAAACGAATAAAAATATGTTAAAACTGACTCAATCCTCAGAAAAATATAAAAAAGACACTAAAAAATTTTGTTTTTTTATTAATTTGTCCCGGGTAAAAAACTAAAATCCCGTATTTTTTGCCCATTCAACCATTTGTCCCTCATAGGCTGAAAAAAAATCTGGCAACCCTAGTTATGTCGTATAGAAATCATTATATTATGTATTATAGTATTTTTTGTACATAGATGATATATACACCCTTGACGTGATGTGATCCTGTCACATCTAATAGAAAGTGACGATGTGGACAATTTTATTTCAAAAATACCCAAGATTGTATTTAAGTGTCAAGAAACGTATTAATCTAGGATGAGCATTCCAAACCCTAGCCATGTGTAGAGCCTAGCCACCAAAACTCTATATTTTATGTAATATGTATGTAGTTGTAGGTACATTTCTACATTATGTTTGTATGTTTGTTTTTACATATGTTCCACCGTAGCGCCTAAAGTAATGAGCCGATATTGATGAATCATCAATGGATATCCGTTGATGATTCATCAATTCATCAATATCGGATGTTACGTCAAATTTTCCGTCGTCGGATTGCAGATTTTATACATTTTTATTTTTTAATTTTATTTTTATTACCTACTCTTGTATAAAAAACTAAAACTTGTTAACTTAATACTCTACCTGGTTTCTGCAACACTATTTTTGTTCCAATCGTAGTCCATGTTCGATAGTCAATTTAAATTCGCACCGGATTTATTTTAAATCCGAACTAAAATTGAGCCGCTGCTAACTCCAACACCGCATCGGGGCGGGCGTTCTAATAAAAAGTACCTGCTATTGTAAAAGCTTAAAAAATTAAAATGTTAGCCATTGTAACCTGTCTCTTTGGATTTATTTTTAACAAGCTTTTTCCAGCGTTGAGTTTTGAAATATCTCGCGAGTTTTTCTGGCATAAAAAAAATAATCCTAGCCACTCTCTAAGTCCTTAACTAGGTACCTACTAACATAAATACATGAAAATATATCACATCACACTAATATTATAAAGCCAAAAGTTTGTATGTGTGTGTGTGTGTGTGTGTGTGTGTATGTTTGTTACTCCTTCACGCCACAACGAATGAAGAGATTTGGCTGGAATTTGGAATGAAGATAGCTCATACCCAGGTTTAAAACATAGACTACATTTTATCCCGGAAAATTACAGTTCTCATGGAAATTGAAAAATCTTGATCCACGCGGACGAAGTCGCGGGCATCGTCTAGTATGTAAAATATATTAAATCGATCCCTTGCTCTGTTGCTACTTGATTGAAGGACAAATCAACAAATACACTTTCGCACTGATACCTAATAGTTACTTACCTCTAAAAAAAATAAAGTACCTACGTATGTCGTACTCCTTCGAACAAAATATTCTTTTTTCAATAACAGCTGGCTCTATTATTTTTCTTTTGTAAGCATAATTTACTAAGAATATAGTTTCTAACTAGTTATTATCGTACTGAGGATACAGGGTGCGTGTTCTATTAACAAAGAGATGTTTTTCCTTTATATTATGAAGAATTATTTTAGATATAATTATTTTATTAGGAGGCGTTACATAACCATATTTCTAAACTGCTTTAATTATTTTGAAGAAATTTTAATTTCTGAATAATATTATATGGTTTCGCAATGTAATTCGCGCCTTTTAATAAGGTAGGTATTCAATATGGAGTTTCAATAAGTTTGGTCGTACTTTTTCGATATACTTCCCATTTCATAGGGCTCTATAGAGGTGAAATGGTACTTACTATGGTTTGCTATCCACAACAGTCTCAAAATAATTTTTTTAAATTTTGAATGCAAATATCGCCGTTTTTGTAGGTATTGTAATTGAACGAGCGAAGCGAGTTCTCTGAGTCAACTAGTTAGAGAGTGGATACTCGTATAAATAAAATTACTTACCCATCCTCAAACTTTTCTTGTTTTTTTTTTCTCTCAGTTTATCCCTATTTTGAGATCAGTAAAATTCGCAGATCGTTCAGCCTTTTGTAGGTACACACAATCACCTATTTCACAGCGTACAATAAAAACTCATACTTTAGTTTTGTTTTTATCTAATTAACCATAACAACTAAAATTACCTAAGTATATTGTTCTATGTATGTGTATCTATAATATTAAAAACTTTTTTAAGGTTTAATAAAAGATACCTACGTTTAACTGTAATATTAAAAACTTTTTAAAAGTTATAATTATATAACACAGATAATGCACATTGCTTAAAATTTAATTCAAACGCGTTCGAAATCCGTTCTGAAAAGTCGGTGTTCGCGACTGAGATGAGCGATTTGCGTCCTCAGCATTCGCAATCTCGCAGGAAACTGGCGGGAAAATCTCATATGGGCGGGAATTCGCCGGAATTCAGGAGGCGTGGAGCGGTCAGTGAATCTCGTGAATTTCAATAGCATTTTAATTTGTAACCCTTTGTTTTTTTTACTCGGTCGAATAGACGATAGTAGCGTTTGAATCGAATGAGAAGATTTTTCTTTTATTATACCTACCTCAAGAGACATAGCATTTTTTGTAAATATTTGTTAGTCTTGGGATGTGATCATTTTGAAGTAAGATTGTATTCCTTTTTTGCGTCTCTTTTTAAAAGTTAAATCAACGATTGTTTGCGTAAGCTATTGCGTATGGAAAAAATCCTCGATTTAATCATACTACTTAGACTGAAATCTATCTATAGACCGCAGTCTCACTCTGCTCAGACACAAGACAGAGTTAAAACGAAACGGATTTATGTCAGAGAACATTTTGTGTCTCATTTTCACTCTATCTTAATTCCGAGTTAAGTCAGAGCATGCTCTATAGATATCAGCATTAGAGTCAGAGTAAAGAAGTAGGCATTCATTACTAGGTACTTCTATCTTTTTGTAACCCCCTGGCGAAACGAAAAGAGGGGTGTTACAAGCTTAACTGCTTCGTCTGTCTGTACTCGATGATAAGATAGCTCTTGACTACAATCTCACCTAATGGTAAGTGTGATCCTGTTGTTCAATAAATACGATGCATTGAAGTAGCCTCTAGGAGATTGTTGGCATTTTAATAAAAAAGACGTGTGGCACTCGGGGACTGCCGCGGTAAAGCTATTGCATAGCATTTTTTATCAACGCCATCTAGCGGTGAGAGGAGTTCCGTGTCAGGTTATTTTCGTTACGGAATTTCTGGATTCGGTCTCCACGCTCAAGGCCTGCGGAAGAAGCTATGCAATAGCTTAAAAAATTATGGGACCACCTCGCAAGCTTCCTCTGTCGATTAATTAATTGTATTGTATATTTATATTAATTTAGTATTGTGGAATATATATTCCACAATACTAAATACTACTCTTATTGCTACAATAAAATACCTACTTATTCCTTGATTAATTTCAGTATCATGAAAATCAAGTCTAAAAATTTTAATTGAAATAATATTCATGCTGCTCGTAAATATTTCGAGGAAAAAAGATTTTAATTGTTTAATTTAAGTGATGGACTATCGACAGGCTGGCCGAGTGTCATTCACAGCCGTCAGTAATGGTTTCCATTTCCAACATTCCATTTCTTTATCGATGAGTTGTCAGCTAAAAATTTAAATTCCTGGACATTTCGACCGGAAGCGAATTCGCATGAAATCCTTGGATAAATTAATTCTTACTATCTACCTAATATATTTTTAACCGACTTCCAAAAAAGGAGGAGGTTCGCAATTCGTCGGAATCTTTTTTCTATGTTCCCCGATTACTCGAAGACGCCTGGACTGATTTGGAAATTCTTTTTTGTTTGAAAGGGTATACTTCCCAGGTGGTCCCATTGTCATCAGGTCAGGATCTGATGATGGTATCCTGTAGAAATCGAGGGAAATTTTAAAAAAATTCTTTGCAAATTTTAAAGGCACTTTTGATATACCTACTTTGTAGTGGCGTTTGGAGTCGGCTTTGTAAAATGAATTTGTACGTTTATCTATATCTGGATAAAAGCGGCGCAAGACAGAGATATGTGAAAGTCCCAATGTCTAGCAATAGAAGTCTATCGGTCGACAAAGAAAAAAGGTACACGTTAGTCCGTTAGTTAAAATATTCCTTTTCGGTTTCTACACGGTAGGTACACTTTACGGTTCGGAAAATTATAGGCTGCTATTCTATTGTTCCTTTTGTTTTTTGAATGTGAATATAAAATATCTGCATGATAATTAGCTATTTCACAATGATGATCGAGTATGGAGGTTACAAAACTCATTAAAAACTGCTATTTTATGATTTTAAAGACGTACCTAAATAATTTTAAGCTTACAAGAACTTGGTAGGTAAGTTTCTCTTTTACTATTGCATATTTATCTGTTTTCTTTTGTAACATCCTTAGTAATATTATAAATGCAAAAGTGTTTGTTTGTTGGTTTGTCCTTCAATCATGCAGCAACAGAACAACGGATCGATGTAATTTTTTTTCATGGGGTATACGTAGATAGGAAGGTACCTAGGAACACAGTTGAGTATTTGCAAAGGAGAGTGACATAGGCTACCTTTTAACCCGAAAGAAACAGAGGAAT
Organism: Hipparchia sbordonii; assembly: GCA_038048805.1. Lineage (NCBI taxonomy): Eukaryota > Metazoa > Arthropoda > Insecta > Lepidoptera > Nymphalidae > Hipparchia > Hipparchia sbordonii. Next base: position 13,146,367 of record CM076099.1, on the reverse strand, counting down.
TTTTATAAGCCGAATTTCACCCCGACAAAGTCACAGGCAAAAGCTAGTAACCGTTATAGTTTTATTAATTTTATTAATGGAGTAAAGGCAGAGCTAGAGCCGAATAACGTAAACACTTTTTTTTTAAATATAGATATAGGCTAATACTTGACTGCGATCTCACCTGATGGTAAGTGAAGATGCAGCCTAAGATGGTGCACGCTTGCCTAGAAGATGCCTATTCACTCTTGATTTAAAGACATTATAGTTACTTGGAAAAACGGAAGACGGAAGGGCATTCCAAATTGTAGTGCGTATTAGGCACGAGGAAGCAAAACGCTTAGTGTGAGACACTTAGAATCAGTCAGATTGGGAGGTTTTTGCGGGACATTAGACGCTCTAATAATACGATATCTCTGCGATTTATGATAAGTAGATACAATGAAACAATATATAACAATGCCGGTATAACATCATTACTTTGAAACGATCTCTTTTGTGTTTTTCTTTTGGATTTATCTCACTACCATTATAAAACAATCGAATTAAAAACGCTTGAGTAGGTTCTGCAAATAAATAGAATGTCAAGAACAGTACTTCTCAAAGAACGAATTTCAATTCATACCTTGCAACTTTGGACAGTGCTTATTCATCTGTGAAAATGAATGAAGTAACCTAATAGAATATACCTACCTAAATGTAAATATCTACTGTATATTTTTACTCTACTAGCTGATGCCTGCGACTTCGTCCGCGTGGATTTAGTTTTTAAAATCCCGCGGGAACTCTTTAATTTTCCGGGATAAAAAGTAGCCTATGTCACTCTCCAGGTCCTCAACTATACACATGCAAAAAGTCAACGCGATACGTAGCTCTGTTGCAGCGTTATTGAAGGACAAACCAACAAACAAACACACTTTCGCATTTATATTATTAGTAAGGATACCGTCGCGTCAGTTGCCAGCCAAATTGAGTAATGACCACATATGTAGATATTTAATAGATATAGAAATTGCATACCTACACACCGAAACGCAATTTTTTTTTGTTCTATTACAAAACTATCTGACTATGGCGAATTTCTGCATATCATCATATTAGTATAGGTCAGGGGTCGGCAACCTTTTAAGTCGGAAGAGTCAAAAATTACAATTTACAAAATTGCAAAGTTTTAAAAAGCCACAAAAATTTTTCTTGCCACCAATAAATAGGGGTGCGGTGAAAAGCGAGTACAAGTGGCTGGGAGATAGAAACGGTGCCTAATCCTCGTTAATCGATTAAGATTTTTTAATAAAATAAATAATATTTGCGTATGGAACTAACAAGGAACTAAGAGCCGCAGCTTCACATCCAAAGAGCCGCAGGCTACCGACCCCTGGTATAGGTGGAGGAATCAACTTTTTTCTGTTCAACCCAAATATTTAAATAACATTTTGTTTTAAGTATCTAAGGTTGTTTTTTCCGAAAAATTAATGTTTGCCAAGTAATTAGTATTGTATTAATGCAATAAGGTCAAGTTTTTAACAAAAATCACCCAATCTTACTAGAATTTTGGCGGTTGACTGATGGACAAAAGTATCCTTTCATAGAGTGAAAAAGTTCCTGCAATTTGACACAGATGGCGTAATAGGTCTCTAGATAACGAGCAAATAACAATAGGTAATATTTAAAAAGCGAAAGATAAATATTATGTAATGTATATTTTAATGTAATTGAATAAAAAAACATGCTAATTTTTTATTTTTCATGAAACGACAAAAAAAAGTTGAATTACCCTGGTACTCATATTTTTGCATTTGGATCTTTTGGATTTTTTGGATCTAATATTTTGTCAGGTTCATAAACTTAAACAACTCTGCATCGATGCCTAATGGTTTCCAAACTCAAGTACACTAGAGTTTCCATACAAACGTAGTTTTATTTACATTTAGAATCTATGATTGATATCTTAGCAAATAAAATGGAATGAAATGTTTCGATTGCATAATGTTAATTGGATAATGTTGTTTAAAAAAACATAAGAAAATAGAGAAAGTTAATTAATTAAAATTTTCTCTCTGTTTTTTTATTTTATTCTTTTAAAACAAACCTCAATATGACACTCCTTTATATTTACCTCCTTTATATTTAGGTATGGCTTTTCTAAATGCAACATGTAGTTCTTTCTTTAAAGCAAAACTTCGTTTGTATGAGACCTGGAGTTTAGTCAAGCTCACGAAAGACAGTTTAGATCACGTTTAGATAAATGAAAAGGCAAACTTCTTGTCTTAATAATAATTATTATTGTAACTCTCCACAGTTGCTTATAATAACTTTGGCGGACGTCGCACCGCTCTTGCTGCCGTACCGCTCCACCTTCTTGACGACGTCCAGACCGGAGATGACGTGTCCGAACACCACGTGCTTCCCGTCTAACCAGTCTGTCCTGAGAACAATAAATTAAGAAAAAAAATCAAAATTATTTATTTTATGTAGGCCAAACTGTGACCCTTAGGACACGTCGAGACTCTAGCACCTGTTCGAATGCAGATTCTGCTGAGAAGAGCCGGCAAGAAAATCAGCAGAAGCTCTTTTTAACCGACTTCCAAAAAAGGAGGAGGTTCTCGATTCGTCTGAATCTTTTTTTTATGTATGTTCCCCGATTACTAAAAGATGCCTGGACCGATTCGGAAAATTTTATAGGCACAATTGATATACTTTGTAGTGGCATTTGATGTCGGTTTTGTAACAAAGAATTTTTACGTTCATATTATTACTAGCTGTTGCCCACGACTTCTTCGGTAGAATTTCTGATTTCCCGTGAGATTGAGAAGTTTTCCGGTGCGGCCAAAACAAAATATTACAATACAAATGTAAAGCTACGTCATATTGATGTATTGAGAACATAATGGAGAACTCGCAGGCATGCAGGTTTACTCATATTTTCCTTCATCATTGAAGAATGCCACATTATATTACTTAAACGCACATAACTCAGACAAGTTGGGGGTCGAATCCTTGACCCCTCAAATAGGAGACTGCAGACAATAGGCTTTCACTTGTTCCTATGTTAAAAATAAACTAAAGTATTTATTTATTAATAATTTTATTAAATAGAGGAATTTCCAAAAGAGTGGCAGAGTCGCGACGTGTCAAGCATAATTTTGCAATTGAATTCACATAAAAAAAAATTATATACTCACTTAGCAGTACACAAAAAGAACTGTGAGCCGTTTGTATTGGGTCCCGAGTTAGCCATACTGAGAACACCAGGTCCTGTGTGTTTCAGTGTGAAATTCTCGTCTTCGAACTTGCGTCCGTATATTGATTTGCCGCCCGTACCATTGTGATTTGTGAAGTCGCCGCCTTGGCACATCTGATTTAGGCTAAGGATCATGAATATAAAATACATTTTTTTTTTGTTACTTACTTAAGTATATGGAACCTTTATTTAACTGGGTAGTTAATAAATTAGTAATCTCTTGAACTTACTAACTACTATTTAATTTGAACTAGGTAGTTGTGCAGTTTCATAACCAACATTACCTATACTCAAAGTTTTAAACTTTTGCCCAACAACAATTTTGCCCAACAGTAAACATTTTAAAAAAATCAAAATCCAACTTAGCGTGATGAAATACTAAGTTATACTGAAACAAAAGTTTAATTGAAACCTCCTTTGTTGGGCAGCAGTATTTTAATTTATTGAAGCATTATATAAAAAAAACTCTTTTTATTAATCATTAGAGATTAGAGTCATGTCATTCAATGTGTCTCTTCAATGTGGGTAAATAAAATTATTCATGCCAGGATAATGGCATGAAATGGATAAATTCATGAAAACATAATTTGATATGGAATAGTAAAGGCCTATGCAAAACAGGACAGAGGCAGTAATAAAAAAATCTATATACAGACAGGTATTGTAAAAGGATACAAAATCCGGTATAATCCTATGAAAGCTGCTACCCTGGTAACCAAAGCCCTTCTCGTGCGTGCACAGGGCTCTGAAGTTTTCTGCAGTCTTAGGTACAATATCTGCTCTGAGCATCATGATGACCCTGCCTATCTCTTGTTTACCGACACTGATATCAAAATACACTTGTGGATTACGCTTCTCAGTGGGTTTAGATGCACTATCCTGAAATTTTAAAGTAAGACATAACATCATTTCACTCCTATCACCAATGGTTGCCTGGTAGAGATTGCTCTGTAGCAATAAGGCCGCCTTTGCATGCGTAGTTTTAAGTTTTATTATTTTTGTTTCTTTCTTGTGTGCAATAAAGTTTTTATCTATCTATCTATCTAAGATTTTGTTTAACATCATCATCATCTCATTTCAACTCATCGATGGCCCACTATTGGGCTCCTCTCCTCTCAAACGAGAAGGGTTTAAGCGCTTATGTACCATAATTGTGACAAAATTATACCAGTATGTATCATGGTAATTGTTTTAGGTGGAATTGTCGATAGATTCTACCCATGACAACTTCAACTTGACGCCTTGCAACACCACACTACCGTCGTGACCACGGTCCATGCAACTGGCTTGAAATATTGACAGTTCCAATTAAAAAAAAATAATAATAATATATTGTAATAACAATATCATGTTGTGTAAATGTTGTAACATTTACTAGTTTCTAAATAAATAAACACAGCTGTCAACAAGGATAAGTTTTTATTTAACAGATTTTTGTACTTACATTTTCTGTGTCTGTTTTTTCTTTTGTGCTATTCTCTTCTCCATCTTTATTAATATTTAATGTCTCTCCTGCATGTTTCTGCAGCCAACTGTCCTCTGACCACACAGGGCGAGTTGAACCTTCTTTTATCCTCTGCGGTGCTGCTATGTTTACCCTTATTGTCCTACCAAAGAGTTCCGAATCATTCTGGAAAAATTGAGGCACTATTCTATATACTTTTTTGTTAAGGGTGTTCTGAGAATTAGAAGGGAAACATAATCAAATTGACCAAAAATTACCTTTACTATTATAAAATTATGAAAGTTCTTAAGTTATAAATTATTTGAAACTAGCTAATGCCTGTGACTTCATTCCAGTGGATTAAAGTATTAATTCCTGTGGGAACTCTTTTATTTTCTGGGACAAAAAGTGACCTATGTGTTATTCCAGACTATAATCCATCTATGTGCCCAGTCGAATCGTTTCAGCCATTATGGCGTGATTAAGTAACAAACATCCATCCATCCATCCAAACATCCTAACTTTCACATTTATAATATTATAGTAGGAAGTAGGATAAATCTGTTGCCAAGCAATTTCAATGAGTAAAGCAAGTTGTCAAAATCCACAATGAAATAAAGGTAAGAAGCTGAATGAATAAATAACCATGCTACTACTCTTGCCATTTAAAACACTATCAAATAAGGGGATTAGTTGATGCAACTGAGTACAGAGTTAATGGGTAACACTTTAACCGCATACCATATTGTCAATTGCGGCTGCAGCATCTTCTGCATTCTCAAACTCAATAAACGCGAAGCCTCTGTGCTTCTCCGTCTCATAATCAAGTGGTATTTGAACGTCTACGAGATCTCCGAATGGAACGAACGCAGCATTCAAAACTTTCTCATCTACCTCTTCGGCTAAGCCGCCTACGTATATTGTGCGTTTTGAGTTAGGTTTACTAGCCATTGAAGTTGCTACTTAAGCACATAAAAAATCATAAAAACAAAATTATAAATACTTTATATCTTGCAATTAGTTTGTTTTGTTTTTTATAACCTCCATTCACGTAATTTGAATTTTGAATTTAGAATACGTCAGTCGTCAATGTCTTCTGTCATTGCAGTCAATGTCAGTGTCACTAATCTCTATAGTTAATCTGTGATTAACACTGGATTTGCTGACCCTATACGATGAAAGCATACTATAATATTACGTAAGGATCAATTTGACATACAAGTGTCACTGGAACTATATAATGTTATAATAATGTTGCAAATGGCGCACCGACCTCTATAACCAATCTATGAAATCATTCAAAAACAACAATGACATCATGGATTAATCGGTGTACCATTTGCAATATAGGTACTTATTAGTTCCGGAGACACATGTATTTGCTTATTACTTACAACGCCAAAATGGCGTAAATCAAATCCAAAATGGTATCAAACAAGTAGGTCCAAAAAATTAATCAGCAGCAAGTCCAGTGTTAATCATAGATATCATGAAATATAGAGATCACTGGCAATGTCAATTTGACGTTTATTTTAGAACTTTATAGTCTATGGTTTTTTTTACTTTGGATAAACCGTGGGATAAACGGTTTCAAGATTAAAAAAAAAAATTATTTACGTAACTTTTGAATTAATTAATTATGCGTCTCAAAAAATCAATTAAAATCCAAAATACGTTTAGGCGTTAGCCTTTAGCGCAAGCTTTAGCGCAAGTTTATTAACAATAATATACATATGTAAATAATTATGTTTTTTATTTAGGTTTTATTTTTGTTTAGGATTTAGTTTTAATTTTAATTTAGATTTCAGATATAAGTAGGTACTTACCTATATATTATTTTGATGTCGTATTATGTTATTCATTAAAAACAGGCACTATCAAAAAAATTCTTATTGTAAAAGTTGCCTAAGCTCAATAATTTTTCTTGCTCTTTAAAAATTATTTTCACACTGGTATCTTTCGTTAAAACGTCATATACGTACCTAACTATAAATCTAACTATGTATCCTGCTAAATAGGCATCACACCTCATTTATCAAATACGAACCTTTATCGTGACTAATTAAGTATGAAAATGACTTCCGTCTTATTGGTTCGAATTCCTAACGTTCATTCGGATTTACTATCTAATGTCAAGTTACACTATCGCATCTATATTCTATAACATAATTGGCAGATCTGATATTTATCTGTGCGGCAGTACCTATTCAAACTTCAAGATTTATTATTTAACTAGCATTTTCCCGCGGCTTCGCTGCCGCCCTTTATTAAAAGTAGGTAATCCGAAGTAGTGATTTTTTACACAAAATGAGGTGATATGCGACCTCCGCAATACGATCCTCCTATACGATCTCCCTAGTGTTGTCAATACCAAACGTGTCAACTGTCATACTTTGTTATTATGAGTCAATATTTATTTATTCGTCTAGTGGAATTCTTTCTGTTAAATAAAACCAATATTTCTCTTGGTTTCTCGTTTATTATGCCACAATTTATTTAACTGAAAATGCCTGACGAAAAACTAGGCAAGCCTACGCTATTAAGATATCTGCGACCCGATAAGTTTGACATCGAGCCTGAAGTCGCGGACGCCGATGCAAAATGGCTACATTGGAAATCGACATTCGAAAGCTTCTTAGCAGAAGAGATTACCGAAGATGTACCAGACTCCCTTAAGTGTAAGCTGCTAGTTAACCACTTATCGGCATCGATTTACAAGCATATCAAAACTTGCTCCACTTATAAAGATTCAATGAAAGTTCTAGAAGACATCTATGTCAAACCGAAAAATACTATTCTAGCTCGACACATTCTCTTCAATCGCAAGCAACGAGCCGACGAAACGATCTCTGACTATGTTAGAGCTCTCCGGCTTTCCGCGAAAGATTGTAAATTCGAAGACGTCATAGCCCAAGAGCATGAAGACCAAGCAGTTCGTAGCGCTCTCATATCCGGCTTACTATCACGAAGGATTCGCGAGCGGTTACTAGAAAACTCTAAACTCACTCTCTCTGAAGCAATTAACCAAGCCGTAACTCTAGAAACGGCAGAGAAGGATGCAGTTGCTATTGGTGACAGATCTCCGCAACTTACTGCCATATCGCAAGGTAGTTCACGAGACGAGGAATCCGAAAATCTAGCAGCAGCTCCATCGTCACGAACTTTTCAAGTCGCTCCGACCACGCCACCTCCGGCTAAACCCTGCTTCTTTTGCGGTGGGAGTCTTCATCCAAGATTCAGATGTCCAGCCAACAAATCCACCTGCAAAAAGTGCTCAAAGAAAGGACACTTCGCAAGCGTCTGTAGATCGGGCAATAGTAATAGGAACTTGAATATCACGACAGTTGAAGATCCTGCGATCTCTAACAACGACCGGTTCTACAGTGGAGCTATTTCTGCTGCCTCTCCTTCGAGTCTTAGAAGTGCGACAATTCCAATAATGGTCATCGATACAGGAAGTACAGTCAGCTTCATTAACGCTAAAGTTGCTCGCATAATGAAACTACGCAAAAAACCCTGCAAGCAGACAGTCAATCTCGCTTCTCTCAATCAAGTTTCCTTTGTCGAAGGTATCTGTTTTGCTACCATTGTGATGAATAAGCATACTTACAAACAAACACCTCTTCTAGTTGTCGACAACCTCTGTGCTGACGTCATAATCGGTCATGACTTGCTTAAACATCACTCGAGTATTCATTTCAATCTTGGTGGGCCTGGCGAACCTTTAGAGATATGCAACGTGTTACGAGCTTCGGTGCCGCCAGTCTCCGTATTTACGAATCTATCGCCGAACATTAGACCGATCGCCGTGAGAAGTCGGCGATACAGTAAGGAAGATGAGGACTTTATAAAACAAGAAGTGTCTAAATTACTTGAAGACGGGGTCGTTGAAACAAGTATTTCCCCCTGGAGAGCCCAAGTCCTTGTAGCAGGAGGAGGGATTCATCGAAAACGACTTGTCATTGACTACTCCATGACCATAAACAAATTCACCGAACTGGATGCCTTCCCCTTGCCAAACATAGAATCAGTCGTTAACAACGTATCAAGATTTAAAGTGTTCAGTCAAATTGACTTAAAGAGCGCATATCATCAAGTACCCATCTTAGAAAATGAAAAGATATATACAGCTTTCGAAGCATGCGGCAAATTGTACCAGTTTACACGCATTCCATTTGGCGTGACTAATGGCGTTGCGGCTTTTCAACGAACCCTGGACTTCATCATAACAGAAGAGAGACTAGAAGGAACGTTCGCCTACTTAGATGATGTAACCGTCTGCGGTAAAGATCAAAGGGATCATGACCGCAATCTAAAACGCTTTATGGACGCCGCTAATAAATTTCATTTAACTCTAAACGAACAGAAGAGTGTTTTCAATAAGACTAAAATCAACTTGCTTGGATATACTGTTGAAAATAATACAATCAGTCCTGACCCGGAAAGACTAAAACCTCTTTTAGAGCTTCCTGCTCCAACTAAAACTAGTGAACTAAGACGAGTCCTAGGTATGCTTGCTCATTACGCTAAATGGATTGCGCGTTTCTCCGAAAAAATAAAGCCACTTACATGCGTGACTACTTTCCCGTTGTCGCGTGATGCGCTAAAGAGTTTTGAAGAACTCAAGCAAGATATCAAGGCAGCCGCTCTAGTAGCCATTGACGACAATGAAATGTTTACAGTCGAAACAGACGCTTCGGAATTTGCGCTAGGGGCTACGCTGACTCAACTTGGAAGACCAGTTGCCTTTTTCTCTCGGACACTGAATAACTCGGAATGCAAACAATCCTCAATCGAAAAAGAGGCTTGTGCGATAGTAGAGAGCCTAAAGAAATGGAGACACTACCTGATTGGTAGACATTTTCTTCTTATAACAGACCAACAATCGGTAGCCTTCATGTTTAATCAAAATCATAACAGTAAAATAAAAAATGAGAAGATTCAACGTTGGCGGTTGGAACTGTCATGCTTCAAATTCGATATAGTTTATAGACCAGGTACTGAAAACGCTGCTGCGGACGCTCTATCTCGCGTATGCGCCTACATGAATATAAACAAGTTGAAAGAACTACATGACGCACTCTGCCACCCGGGAGTAACTAGAATGTATCACTGGGTAAAATCTAAAAACTTACCCTACTCTGTTAATGATGTCAAGGAGATGACCGCCTCGTGCCCTACCTGCGCCGAAATAAAACCGAGATTTCTAAAGGCCAAGGGTCAATTGATAAAAGCTACGTCGCCGTTTGAACGGATCAACATAGATTTTAAAGGACCACTACCTTCTGAAACAGCCAACAAGTACATACTTACGATTATTGATGAGTACAGTCGGTTTCCTTTTGCGTACCCATGTAAGGATATGACCTCAGCCACTGTCATTACTTGCCTGAAAGATCTTTTTCTAACATTTGGCCAACCTCTCTATATTCATAGTGATAGAGGATCGTCATTCATGTCCGAAGAGTTCAAATCATTCCTACGACAGTCAAACATAGCCTCATCCAGAACGACGCCCTATAACCCCCAGGGTAATGGCCAAGTGGAGCGACTAAACGGAACACTCTGGCGAACTATTCAACTTAGCCTTCGGTCAAAGGGATTATCGATAGAAAATTGGGAAGTAGTACTGAAGGACGCATTGCATTGTATCCGCTCCCTCCTGTGTACGGCAACAAACGCCACTCCGCACGAAAAACTTTTCAAATACCCTAGAAGATCCCCGAACGGAGATTCACTGCCATCTTGGCTCACGCCGGGAAGAACGTCCGCTCTTCAAAAACGGACCCTCTTGTCGAGGAAGCCGAGCTCTTAGAGATCAATCCCTACTACTCTCTCATAAGACGGGATAATGGAGAAACCTCAACGGTATCAAACCGTCAATTGTCTCCTTGCCCCAGTACTACTGATAATAGCAGAGACGATAGCTTTGAAACGGCCTCCGAAGATGATCACCTCACGTTTCCATCTGAAAATAACTCCATACCTCCACCTGAAAATAACGCTCCTTCGTCATCGTCTCGTGTAGAAGAGTCGCCGATGTCCTCGCCAGTTCTTCGGACTGGACTCCCCAGGAGATCTAATAGGACGCGGAAATTACCCTCCTACCTAACGGACTTTGTGGTTGATGGGAGTGAGAGTGAAAACTGAACCGGGGGAGAATGAGGTGATATGCGACCTCCGCAATACGATCCTCCTATACGATCTCCCTAGTGTTGTCAATACCAAACGTGTCAACTGTCATACTTTGTTATTATGAGTCAATATTTATTTATTCGTCTAGTGGAATTCTTTCAGTTAAATAAAACCAATATTTCTCTTGGTTTCTCGTTTATTATGCCACACAAAATTACCAATTTTGATATTTCTGAATTGTCCAAGGGTTCCGCAATAAAACTACAAGAAACCCTTATAGATTTGCCAAGTCCGTCCGTCTGTCCGTCTCTCCGCAGCATATCTCAGAGACTATTAGTACTAAAGACTAAAGAGCTGTAATTTGGCAAGGTTATGCATATTAATTACGCTGAAAAAGTTGCACCTACAATAAAATTTTGTAAAAGACTATTATTTTGTGTACCTCCCCTTAAGGAGGGATGATATTTTTTTTACTCATCTATCCCATTGGAAGGGTCCGTTGGAAAGGTCTTTCAAAAGTATTGCAAGTACGTTTTAAAAGCTAAGCTTTTAAAAAGTTTATCGCCTACTCAAAATTAGTTATTTACATTAGTTTAGGAGCTTAGTTAGTAAGACTAAAAAGATTTATACTTTATTTTTCCCTTTTTAGTTGCCTATCGTCGGTTCAATTTTTTGGAAAAATTAATAGGTAAGTATTATGTAAAAATAGCACAGAATTTAATAATAATTGCTTAAAGGAAGGATAAAATAGGTCTGCGAAGTCATGGCTCTAAAAATATAGCAAATATAAATATAGATGCAACCGAACATTATAATCAGTTAATTATCGTACATTGCCTCTAGAATCTTGTAATTGATAGCTAGCGAGTAACGAGTACCTACTGCCTACTGCAATAGGGATCACACATCACATACCTACCGGCTGAGTTATTTTCTGTTGGAACCTGATTATCCTGGTGTTGCCTGCGTTTTTTATCAATGTCTGGTTCCGACTTGACTGCAATCCTATTTGACTGTAAACGATGAGGCAGCGGAAGACGCTCGCTGCGTTTATAATATAAACGTAAAAATTCTTTTTACAAAACCGACTTCAAACGCCACTACAACGCCGTAGGTATATCAATTGTGCCAATAAAATTGGAAAAGTTCCCTCGATTTCTCCAGGATCCCATCAGTTGCGACCTGTCGGTTTCGTTCGGTGCGCGAATTAATTTTTAAATTACTAAAAGATTTTCGTTTGATATTAGAAGAGAAAACTGGTTGTTTTTTTCATTTGTTATTTCAAATTCAAATTTTATTTATTTCATGTAGGCCAACTTGTAGCTCTTATGACACGTCATAAATCTACCACCGGTTCGGAATGCAGATTCTGCTGAGAAGAACCGGCAAGAAACGCAGCAGTTGCTTTTCAAAAAAAAAAAAAAATTTACAATAGGTAACCAAACTGTACTATGTATACAGTGCTTCCACAGTGATTTGATAGATACGTACGTCGAAGTTTACTACTTAGAAGTTTATTAAAAAATTATAGGCAATTTGATGCATAAAAGTCTATTGAAAAAAATACGTGAAAATAATTGTTATCTTATAATTAGAATTGCAACGAATATTCGGTTACTATTCGGTATTCGGCCTATTCGGCTGCTTTTATTATATTCGGTCGAATACCGAATATCTACATATTATTCGGCCGAATACCGAATACTTAAATAATACATTTTGTCATAGAGAAATAATTGGTAAAATGAAAAATTTAAATTGATTGATTATTATTATACTTATATTATCATTTACATCATCCTCGAAAACTATTAAAGGCCATAATCGATTTTTTTATTATTTAGGTACGTTCGTAATTATTTAATTGTTTATTTGTTAAATTTCACACTATTACAAGAGCAACAGCGGGCGCGCGGGTGATGAGTACATTAGAACAAAACAAAGGAACGCGAAACAATCACGTCTGTACAAGTTTTTGGCGCTAAAATCCAGCCGAATACTTTTGCCTAATATTCGGCTATTCGGTCAGGGGCCTCGCCGAATATTCGGTATTCGGTATACTGCCGAATATACTATTCGTTGCAAGTCTACTTATAATACTTATAATTTTTTTTCTAATTTATTCAAATATTGTGATTATTGGCAAAAAGCACATAAAACTGCCAATCTCGCGAGATCTCGAAATTGGCGAGATCTCGCAGTATTGTTATTTACAATCTCGCGAGATCTCGCTTGAGCCCCAATCTCGCGAGATTTGCATTCCCTAGTCCAGGCGTCTTCGAGTAATTGGGGAACATACCTACATTAAAAAAAAGATTCCGACGAATTGAGAACTTCATCCTTTTTTGCAAGTCGGTTATAGTACATTATGGTACAAGTGTAAAAGTTGGTGATTACCGCTGAGGCGCTATTGAGACCCGAGCCGTTAGGTGAGGGTCTTAAGGTAGCCGAGGACGGTAATCATCAATATACACGTGTATCATACGACGTTTTTCAACACACTTGTGAAGAAAATTATACTAGAAATAGTAAGACAATACAGAACCATGATAAGATACAACTAAATAGTCATAATAAAATTAAAAAATACATTAAAATTGGCAAAATAATTAAAAAAACCAAAAATTTAATTAAATTACAAAGGACTCACACTAAAAATGTTGCATTAAGGAAGGAACGGTCACATTTATTACATAAGCTTGAAACATACTGCTCATCTTTGACAGAAATGAGCACTAAATATGATGTTGACGTTAAAAACCTTAATAATGAGATTTGTAAATTGAATGATTCCCTAAAAAAAGTTACTATGGAGTACGAACGGTCACAAAATCAGATCTGTGAACAGTTACAGGCAGCTGACGAGTTGTTAGCCCTAGGCAACTACAATATGGCTCGCTTTGAATCACTGACAAGTAAATGCCAATGTAACCTCTCACCTATACCTATGGCTAGCAACGATCACAGTAGTAGTACATTGCTCCCAGTCAAATTGCCTTCCCATCCCACGCAGTGTAGTGTAAATACAAAAAGTTCTTCATCCTCAAACATAAATCTCTCTGTGAATGTCAGTAAAAAAACTGTAATTATCTCCGACCAGTTAGGTAAAGACTTTGGTGCCTATATGAACAAGTATATGCAACATCCAGTGATTAATAAATGTTCACCAGGGGCTAGTTTTGACTATTTAATTAATAACTTGAATGAAGAAAGCTTGGATATAAATACTAATGTTATCATATTGATTGGGGACAGTTTATTGATAAAAAAGCACAAGATCCTAAAATGTTTTGAAAAATTATTGTATTTGCATAATAAAACCAAATGTAAATTTACTTTATGTGCCTTCCCTTACTCTAGTACACTAAGTAAGGAGCAAAACCAGCGCATAAATAAATTAAATTTGCATATGTTTAATTTGTCAAGCCATCATGACAGTGCTATCTCCTTTTTTGACTTGAATAAATTTATTTATAAATTTAAATTGACCGCAGATAATATGTACCTGCCTAGAAAATGTAAAATACATATAGCTTCATTGCTAGCATATAATTTAATGAATGATACAGTTACAAGTGTTGTAACAAAGTCTTTTGACAATTTTACAAACTGTACTTCTAGTACAAATATTTCTGTTTTTGACTCAAGTACTTTAAGTACTAATATTTCTGTTGTTGAACCAAGTAATAGTAAGCCTATTACTTGTTTAAACTAGATACTAAGACAACGGAGAGGCTCTGCAAACTGAACATTGTACATCAAAATATACAGAGCCTATCCGGCAGTATGGTGAATTTGGACTCAAGTAAAAATAATACTTGTAAAAAATTTAAACTAAGCAGTAAGACAACAGATAAGCAATATAAAATTAATCTTGTACACCAAAATATACAGGGCTTATCTGGCAAAGAACATGAGATTGAGCTTTTTATTAAAAAATTTGATATTGAAATCTTATGCTTCACTGAGCATTGGCTCAATACTCATCAGTTAATTGTACACCTTAATAATTATTCACTGTCAAGTGCGTTCTCAAGAAAGACTGCTATACGCGGGGGATCATTGATAGTAACGCGAAATAACATTAATTATAAAGAGCGAAAAGACGTTGTTAGTCTTTCTATAGAACGCACTATTGAGCTGTCTTGTGTTGAGCTGGACCGATATATTGTAGTTTGCGTGTACCGCCCACCCTCGGGCGACTTTGTTGTTTTTGAGGAGGTAATGGAGGATGCCTTAAGGCGGCTATGTAGGTCATCAAAAAAAATAGTGGTCTGTGGAGACTTTAATATTGATATTTTGCTTCACACTCCTTTTACTGGTAGGCTACTTAACTTATTTAAAAGCTTTAATTTAGAGAATATTTTTGATGAACCTACAAGAGTAACTGCAAACTCAGCTACCTGTATTGACAACATTTTTTGTGATTGTAACATTATTGAAAAATCTGTTATCACTTATCTCAGATCTGATCATTGCGGTCAAATGATATCTATTCCAAGCAGTCAACAAAATATAACAAAAGTAATAAAATACAGGCCAGTTACCACTAAAAAAGTAAAGCATTTTAAACAAAGCATCTCAGCTGGATTGCCGACGCTTGACCTTGCACAGGATGATCCGGATGAAATTTATACAAAGTTTTTTGATTTGTTAAGCTCACAATATAACTCTATCTTTAAGGTGATGGAGAAAACACTGTTTAAAGATCTTAAGTTTAGTGACTGGGCAACTGCCGGCATCTATAAAAGTAGAAATAAGCTGTTTGACTTGTATGCAGAAAAAAAATATAATTATTCCCCCGCGTTTATTGAATATGTAAGAAATTATTCTAAATTGTTTAAAAATGTGTGCATACAAGCAAAGTCACTTCACATAAAACAAAAAATTGTCAATTCTGATAATAAAATTAAAACAACATGGGGCATCATCGGCGATGAAATGAATAACCATAAGGTGCATAATAATAATAAATTGGAGCTTAAAATTGATAATCATGTAATTAACTCCGATATAGAAGTTGTAAATACATTTGAGAACTTTTTCAAAAATATTCCAATTACCACAACCAGTTCTCTAAATTCCTCGCCGGCAGAAGCCTATCGTCTTCTAAGAAGCAATGTCTCTGAGTGCAATAAGTTATTTAGGTTTGAACACGTTACCCCATATGACATAGTCAAAACATTTAAATCTTTACAAAATAAGAAAACAGCAGATCTATGGGGGATATCAGTTAAAATAATTCATAATGTAATTGATATTATTGCGCCGTATCTTGCTTTAATTTTTAATAAATCAGTAGATTCTGGATCTTTTCCAGATCTTATGAAATGTAGTAAGCTAATACCGCTTTTTAAATCGGGCAGCAAAAGTGACCCGAATAACTACAGGCCAATTTCAATTTTGCCAACTCTCAGCAAGATATTCGAAAAAATAATGCTCAACCAACTGCTTTTACACTTTAATTTAAATAAACTCCTACACACTGAGCAGTATGGTTTTACAAAGGGTCGATCAACAACCGATGCAGCCGCAAGGCTATTACAACACATATTCGATGCGTGGGAGAACTCACAGAATGCCATTGGTATTTTCTGTGATTTGTCAAAGGCATTCGACTGCGTTGATCACGAGACTCTTTTGCTTAAACTGAGCCACTATGGCATTAAAGATTTTGCACTTAGTCTCATTGCGTCTTATCTCAGCAACCGAGTCCAAAGAGTATGTGTCAATGATGTAAAATCATCCGGATCAGCCTCAGTAATGGGTGTACCCCAGGGTTCTATTCTAGGTCCATTCATGTTTTTGGTCTACATAAATGATTTACCACATTTTGTCCAAAATACTTGCGATATTGTACTATTTGCTGATGATACGTCTTTAATTTTTAAAGTCGATAGGATGAAAGACAATTTTGACGATGTAAATAATGCATTATCTCAAGTTTCTGAATGGTTTACGGCAAATAATCTCCTCTTAAATGCTAAAAAAACAAAATGTGTTGAGTTTTTATTACCTAACACGAGAACTGTCAGTAAAAATTTAAAGATAAATAATGAACCTTTGAAAACTGAGGACTCCACAGTGTTTTTGGGGTTAACCCTGGATTCAAAGCTACAATGGGGCACCCATATAGCAACGCTTGCTGGCAAACTTAGCTCTGCTGCTTACGCTGTTAGGAAGATTCGACAGTTGACTGACATAGAAACTGCAAAAATTGTTTATTTTGCATATTTCCATAGTATTATGTCATACGGAATCTTAGTATGGGGTAAGGCAGCCGATATTGGAAAAATTTTTGTTTTGCAGAAGAGGGCAATCCGCGCAATCTATAATTTGAGGCCGCGGGATTCCCTTCGAGAAAGATTTAAAGAGATAGGCATTCTTACAGTAGCTTCACAATATATTTATAACAACATAATATTTGTCAGACAAAACATTTTGAGTTACAAAAAAAAGAGTGATTTGTCCGATAGACCAAGTAGAAATCCAAATAGGCTCATGTTTCCTGGGCTGCGCCTCAAGAGGGTCCAAAAGTCATTTGTGAGAATGGGCGTGACGTTTTACAATAAAATTCCACAGTCAATCTTAGACTTGCCTCTACACAAGTTTAAGAAATCAATTAAATCTGCTCTCA
The DNA here is from genome assembly GCA_038048805.1 of Hipparchia sbordonii. NCBI lineage: Eukaryota > Metazoa > Arthropoda > Insecta > Lepidoptera > Nymphalidae > Hipparchia > Hipparchia sbordonii. Next base: position 13,128,931 of record CM076099.1, on the reverse strand, counting down.
TGAAAAAAGCATATTATACAATTGAAGACTATGTAAATGATAAAAAAGCGTGGATATAATTCGCTCCAGTGATTCATAAGACAGTAATAACTATCCTGTGTTCAATAACAATTGTAAATTTTTTATTTTTTTTGAAAAGAGCAACCGCCGAGTTTCTTACTGGCTCTTCTCGGCAGGAAAGGCATTCCGAACCAGTGGTAGATTCATTGACGATTCAAAAGTGCTTGTAAAAGTTTATTTGAATAAAAAATATTTCTATTTCTATTTCTATTTCAAAATAATACTAAAATAGTACATTATGGTACAAAACAGTGAAAACGAGTTGTGAAAATTTTTTCGCAATGGCGGGAAAAATTAATGTTGTTCTTTTGTTCGCCCTCTTGAGATGCTCTTGAGGGCAGGCAAAGATCGACGACCATACAGCCTATTCAGTTGTTTATTTGATTTAATCAGTTTTCCGGAATGCGCGCGCACCTTTAATGGCCATAGACTAAAAGAATGAGGTATCTTTTTTTTGGCTTTTCTCTTATAGCCACGTAAAAAATGGGGAATTTCCAGTTTTCTTTATTACAGAAAAAACAAAAGTTATATTTGAGTGACAGTTTTATTTATTAAACACGTACAAGTTGAAATTATCTATTTAAATACGAAGTTGTATGAAATGAGCAAGCAATAGGTATCTTGGCAATAGGTAGGATCTTTTTTGGAATAGAAACTTTTTTAAGAACAAAGCAACTCAACCAATAAAATTAAAAAAAAAATTCTATAACTCACATTGTGAATAATAGTAATCAAAAGTCACAGTTTGAGTTAAAGGTGTCATTGTGTGCCTAATTGCGGTGAACCGGGAGCCGTTTTATGAGCAAGTGTGTTGAAAAAAATATTACCAACCAAGGAATAGGAATAGGTAGTTACGTAGGACCTGAGAACCCTATTATCGGTAAGTAACTACGTTTTTATTATTTTAATAGCTCTATCGATTATTTAATTTTGTGAGTTCTTTTTGCGTATATTAAATTTATCTTTAGAAAAGATGTTCATTCATAAAACAAGAAGTGCCGGTAATGACTATGCCTTATATTATTATCTCTCCTTATACTGTACCTTAGCTACTTCGGTATTCATACCTACCTATATGACCACCTAACAGTACATTTACGATGACCGTGAGGCTTTGAAAAGAAGAGAATATATTTAGTTCCTCGTAAAAACGAAGCAGTTAAAATGATAAACAAATTAATGAACAAACAAAAACTGACACTTTACAGCCACAGTATAGGCAAGCTATTTATTCATCAAGACAGTTTTGAGTGCTACTGAAAATCTGCATGTTTAAATACAAAATCTTTTCTTCTCTTTCAATCGTTAAACCTCCATTACTGGATATAGGTATAGTAGGTAGAACATCCACAGGCCTCGATTTTGCGCCGTTTGTATCTCCTCCTCTGATATCGTCCCGCAACCTATTGGGGGGTCTGCCTGCACTGCGCTTTCCGGTGTAGGGTCGCCACTCCAGACCTTCGGAGCCCAACGAAATAAACATGAGAAAGACGAAAATGTCCATTGTCCACCCAGTAATCGTTGAGAACTCTGGACTCGAAATTGTGGACATATAAAGGTATAGACTATAGTCAGAGATAAAAGAATATCTTTTTATCTATGGTATATTATAGTCCAGCTGAGACAAGACACACGGTCCAGCTAGGCTGGCCCAATTTTGACAAATGCAAAATATTGCCTACAAATTCCCTTGCGGGGTTCCGTACGTATTTATTAGTAAGTATATTAAAATCTAAATATATAAAAGGCAAAGGTGACTGACTGACTGACTGACTGACTGACTGACTGATCTATCAACGCACAGCTCTAACCACTGGACCGATCAAGCTGAAATTTGGCATACAGGTAGCTATTAGGACGTAGGCATCCGCTAAGAAAGAATTTTTGAAAATTTCAACCCCAAGAGGGTTAAATAGGGGTTTAAAAATCGAACCTAACGTGAGCGAAGCCGCGGGTTAAAGCTAGTATAATAATATGAATGGCACGATCCGTGAGCACGATCATTCATACAAATGATGTTCCGTTTTAAGATAAGTTCCTGTTCGAATGGCAACTCCAGGAGTGTCTGGTCAAACCACTCAACACAGAAGGTCGCCATAGTCTTATGTTATCGTAATTATATCTTGGTAGTTGGTAGACCATCTTTAATCAGCTAGCTACCTACCAAGTTCTAGAGTAAGCTCTCCCTTTTATTATATTCTGATGTATCATTTCTATACTAGAGATTTTTCACAATTTTTAGAGCTTTACAATATGTAAGTATAGGTACATACTTACATTTTTCTCACTGCTGAATGTTATACACACGGTTCCGTAAATTGTCGAATAATGTATTCCGTAACTAGGTACATTGCGTAAACGACTTACGTACTGTGATAAGATTTCTTGTGTTTACTTTTTCTTTAGCAGACGGTAATTCATGTCCTCTTTTAAAACAAAACTGAAATGAGCTTTCTTCACACCCTCAACAGCTTTGTCTTTGAGAGCTATTAACCCTTTAATTGCAAAATAAACAACATTTCAACTTTTTCTAGAGGAAGGAAGGAAGTTTCGCTAAAGCATTAGACTCTTTAGCATTGTGGTTTAACTGCCACATTGGTCAATTGGTTATCTGATTCGGCTGAGGATCATGGCCAAAAATATTTTCGGCATCGAACTGTTGGCTGCAGTGACCGAAACTCGACTGCGTCTCGGGAGATGCCAATTTAGAGCCAGAATTCACTGCTACGGCGACGTCGACGTGACCCAATCCTAATTAGGAGCAGCAAAATGCAGCAACTCTCATCGTACGATGAAATATGGCGTTGCCGCAGCTGCGACGCAGCTGTCACTGTTTAAAATTATTGCTGCAGTGTGAAAATCGTAATCACTTGTGAATGGCCGTTCGATTCCTCTGATGCTAAGCGCGTTTGCATTATTCCTACAAAAATACCAGCCAATCACTTAAGATTGTAGCAATGAATGATAGGTACAGCTTATTCCTAATTTTCCTAATTAACCAGCTATATCCCTAGTGATGTGTGGCTAGGAACTCTAAGCGCGTTTCCATTAAGTCGTTCGTCAAGTATGAGCTTTTAATCGGGAAAAGCTCGCGTTCGCCTCACTTCAGCTTCGTGTGTATTGGCCACTAAGCGGGTATAAAACGAGTGAGGAGGCTGTTTCGCGGTACTCCCTCGTGCAAGGTCAAGTGCGAGAGTCATTGCTCTGTGCATCGAGTGCTACCATACCCCGTCACCCGCGGCACTGACGGTGAGTCAATTTGATGTAATATCTAGTAGGTATGTGGCCACCTTTATCAGAGATGAGAATTATATTATTATTATTATTTTTGTTAGAAGATTGACATTGTGATTGACATGGTATTTAATTATGATCGATGATAAAATTAATTGGATAGGTGTGATTTTGTTACTTTGTAGGACTCGTGTTTTTTGAAACGTGATAACTTTTGTGTGCTTCTTTAGGGTTTCATTGTTCTGGGTGATTAATGTGTGAAAGTTTCACCCAACTGGATATTATGTTCAGAACGTGTCGAGCTTTTAAGTTACGCTTTTAAGCTTATGCTAAAATAGGTACCTAGAGCATATTTATGTCCTACAAAAATATGGATTTCTTTTTATAAAAATAATATATGAAGTAATTACCTACTATTCCTTTTGTAGCTATCGAGGTCTTTAATATAAGTACAAAATTATGAAAATTTACTTAAAACCCTTTTTGATACTTACTGATAATAATATAGAAACTACGATGTACTTAGGTATGTTAGGAATTAATGATACCTAATTGAATTTATTACTTTTTAAAATTCTAGGCATCAAGTATAGGCAGCTACGTAGGTATTTCCATTTAGACTTTTAGATAAATTAATTGATTGAGTAGGTACTTACCTACCCAACAACATTTGAGTTCAACAGCTAGCAAGTAGTTGTTGAACTCAAACGGTAAATATTGTAGAATAACTCTATAGACAAAAAATAGTCAGATAGGCATAGATAAGTAGGTAGAATTCAATAAGGGCTTATCACCAAATCAATGTGTAATTTGATTTGTTAATACGTACACCCTTATTGAATTTTATTAATACAGAAAATCATACATAATATTCATAAAAAGTATCTAGGTAGGTACCTACTGTTTCCCATCACATAGGTAAGTAGGTAGGTACTTGGGTGCCGTAACCACACCCTAAAAAATTAAAATTATTCATACGAAAACTCTATAGATCTAGATGTCACACTATATTGTACAGTTACTTACCTAGTAGGTGTGTTGACCACGACAGAGCTCAAAGAAGATCCAGTAGGAACCTGTTCATAAATTACACACATGGTCCCTGCCTACGTACACCTCGCTGCAAACTAGGTATGGCTCCAGTATTCTAAGCCTTCAAACAGAAGCTCTAAGACCTAATGTTGAAATAATACTCTTAACTTGTTTGGTCCACTGCAAGACTATACGTACCTACCTATTTCCACTCACGTATTAGAACTTGACTCTTATGATGTTCTATCTTTAGATCCAATAGACCTTATGATCGTTTACGCATCCGGTTATAGTATGTTGGTATACTTTTTTTTATTATTTGATGACAAAATAGTCCTTAACTGCGATTGACCATGAAGTGTTAAGACGGTAGTGGGCTAACTTGGAAGGGGCATTCAACCCATACCCCTAATCGGGTTCTACTTGCCGGAACGCTAAATCGGCTTTGACGGTAGAGTGGTAACTAGCCACGGCCAAAGCCTCCAGGTCCAAAGACCAGGTCAGACCAGAGCCAGTTCAGAAATTATAAATTCCCAAATTGTCTCCGCCTGGAACCGAACCTGAGACCTCCGAGTTATAAGACCACAGCGCAAAATACTTATCTTTAATGATTCCTTGACACATGTCTAGACATAATGTAGATACCATGGTGTATTTTCATCCACTATTGTACGTAAACATTAACTCGTAGTCTCGTAGAGAGCCTTGCTCTATACTTACGCCATAAATAGACTACGTTTTATTTTTCTTTTTATCTAGGAAGATAGGTAAGTTCCTATGGGCTTAGTACTCGTAACATAGTAGGTACATCTAACTACCATTGGATAAAAATGTGCATACAGCATACAGCCTTCTCTAATAGGAGTCTTATATGCTGGCTAATTTCGTTTGGTTAAATGCTCTAAAACTGGAAAGGTGAATCAAAGAGGATTTTTGAACTTTAAATTAGTTACGAATTCAAAAAAGTGGTAAAGGGGGGTAAAATGTGGATTTAAAAAATTTAACTTAACGTAAGCAAAGCCGCGGGCAAAAGCTAGTGTAATAATAAATGCCCGTTCTTCTTGTCCACGTTACAAAATTCATTGACAGACAGCCTGTTCTGTAGCATTAGTTTTTCTTTTACGAGAATGAACGGTTCGTGTTTACACAACGATTGAAATTCTACGTTCATAATATCATAGCCGCAGATTCTTTTGAGAGGAAGCAATTTTGAAGGAATTTTTTTCTGACGGCAACTTTTTACCGTTTATTTTATGTAAAAAGTATTTTTCAAACGTTTTTACGACTGGAACGTGAGCTTCAATCACAAGTTCAAACATAATGTGCGGACAAATGCGGACAAGTTTATCTTTTCAACCGGCGAAAAAAGGAAGAGATTCTCAAATCGTCGCATATATTTTTTATTATCATTATTTTTTATGTATGTATGACTACGTATAACTTTTTTCTAATTTATTTATACTTACCGCAATTTTTTATTTGGTTAGTATTTCTCGTTGAGTATTTGATTAAAAAGTACTTTATTTAGTCGAATTCATGAAACTCATTTTTTGCATTTCTCGAAATGCAAAATATTTTACTGTAGGGATACCGTAAAGTTTCATTTTTGTACCGTTTTAACTTTCACATTTAAAATTAACATGTATTAAACATCAGCATGTTTTGGGCTATAAGAATGACCGCTTTATGTTTGTCTGTCTGTGTGTGTGCCATCGTAGCGCTTAAGCGGATGGATCTATTTGGTTGCGGTTTTTTTTCTTATTTGAAGGCTGGTTTTGATTTTGATGGTACTTAGCTAAGTTTGCTAATGTTCAGGCGTTTTAATTTTCGGGAGTAATTTAAGTTTTTAATTAGCTAAATTACACTTAGGTTCTTTTCTAGAATTTCCTTTTTTAATATAACCTTCTAATTTTTAAAAGCTTGACGCCTTGTCCGCAATATTCGATCATAAAATTGTCACAATATACTTCATTGAAATATGAGAAAATCTCAGCATCTATGAAGTTCTTCGTACCTACTTACAGTTGATAGATTAATTCACAGACTTCGTTTTTGCTTTACCCGTTAAAAGTAAACAACCTCTTGAGGTAATTATTAAAAACTACATCTAACGACGCTCCCATTCTCTAACAGTGTGATTGACGACATCGTAGATAACTGTTATTTGTAATAACTTTACGGTAAATTGAATAAATGACGATGATGCGCTGTGAAAAATATTGCGAGGGAACCAATGATAACAACCTGTGATTATGTTTACTGTATACACGTCTAAAACAGTGGTGGATCCATGTATGCAGTGGATAGGTAGAACCGAAAATCGGTTACCGATGCTAGCTTTAATAGTACCTTTATGAAAGTTTATTTGAATAAAAACGTTCCACCTTTGAAAAAATTCAAGTTTTCTATGCAAGAATTGTACCAAGTCACGATACGCACAAAGTTCGTTTTTTTTTTTTTTTGAATTATGGAGCATCATATCATAAGTCATAAAGCAGAACTAAATTATAAAATATTAATCAGACGACCTCCGTGGCGCAGAGGTGAACGCTGTAGTCTTATAACTGGGAGGTCTCGGGTTCGATTCCCGGCGGGGGCAATTTAGGAATTTATTACTTCTAAATTGTCTCTGGTCTGGTCTGGTGGGAGGCTTTGGCCGTGGCTAGTTACTACCCTACCGTCAAAAACGTGCCGCCAAGCGATTTAGCGTTCCGGCACGATGGCGGGTAGAAAGCGATTAGGGGTATGGGTTGAATTTACACTGCTATACCCCTTCCAAGTTAGCCCGCTACCATCTGAGACTGCATCGTCACTTACCATCAGGTGAGATCGCAGTCAAGGGCTATCTTGTCATCGAATTAAAAAAAAAGACGACGGTTTTCGAAGATAGATAAACAAAACCAATGAATTTTTAGCAAATAAATCCTCATAGGTGTTATCGTCATATTTGTTGCTCTGCTACTGCGTGATTGAAGAGCAAACTAACATAAAAATTCTTTTCAAAAAACCGACTTCAAACGCCACTACAAAGTATAAAAATAATTTTATTTTGTACACGTTTGTTGAAGTCGGGCGGCTTAAATAGAAACGATGAAACCGATACGCGATGCTCGCCCGATTTCAATAAACGTGTCTCTTATATGTCACCATAAGGTAAGCGTCGCGCATCGATTTTATCGTTTCTAGTTAAGCCCGCCCGACTTCAACAAACGTGTACAAAATAAAATTATTTTTATACTTTGTAGTGGCGTTTGAAGTCGGTTTTTTGAAAAGAATTTTTATTTTAAGCTTTTTAGTGTAGCTTGTTCCTGCTCTTTTTCTGTCCTCCCTCCAACGCTACGGTACTAATATAGTTCTATACTTGGTATCTACAGTACTTATTAACAATACCCAAGAGCTAGGACTAGGAGTTCCATGATGTAGTCCATGGTTGGTACCAACAATATCAATTCGAAAGCATCAGTTCATAATTCCTCCAACTCTGCAGCATCAGGATTGAGGAGCAAGAACCTTGAGCATTATGATGTAGTATATGCCTGGTATCAACAATATGAATTCCTAAACGACAGTTCCTAAATCCTCACAGTTTAGGTAGGCAGTACCCCTGCAGCATCAGAATTGAAGAGCTAGGACCTTGAATTCCACGATGTAGAATATGCTTGATACTAACAATATTAATTCGCAAGCGAAGGTTCCTAAATCCTCACAGTTTAAGTGGGCAGTACCCTGCAGCATCAGGATTGAGGAGCTAGAACCTAGACCTCAATGGTGTAGTATATGCTTATTACATACAATAACAATTCATGATTAACAGTTCCTAAATCCCTATAATTTATGTGGGCAGTGCCCTGCAGCATCAGGATTGAGGAGTAGGACCTGGAGCTCTATGATGTAGTATATGCTTAGGCCAAACATACCAATACGTAAACGACGGTTCCTAAAATCCCATAATTTAGGGGGGAAATACCCCTGCAGCATCAGGCTTGAGGAGTTGAAGGTAAAAAAAATTATGGGACCATTTCGCGAGCTTCCTCTGTCGATTCAAAAAAAAATCTTCTGAATCGGTCCAGAAACCCCGGAGTAATCGGCGGGCATACATAGAAAAAAAAAAAAATATACCGGCCGAATTGATAACCTCCTCCTTTTTGGAAGTCGGTTAAAAACAAACACACTTTCGCATCCTAAAAATATTTGTAAAAGTATGTTTGTTTGTTGGTTTGTCCTTCAATCAGATCGCAACAGACCACAGACACACACGGGTAGACGTAGTTTTTTGCAAGGGTACAGTGGAGGACCTGGTGAGTGACATAGGCTACCTACTTTTTATCCCAGAAAATCAAAGAGTTCAGCCCGCGGGACTTCCCAAAACTAAATCCACGCGGATGAAGTCGCGTGCATAAGCATAGCAAGGATAAACCTATCACGTGTCTCTCAGTTTGAACTCTCTAAAGAGAATTCAGTGGGAAGGCCTATCCATTCAATCAAATTATAAAGTACCAGTACAGTAGGCTTGAATACAGAAATAGGATGGACTTTACCGCTAGACAATCTACGTTCACCGCTTGCCCTTTAGGCATAGATTACTCAATTACTTTGGTCTATAAGCCATCACTTATGTTACTGGACTCACTTTTATTCACTCCGTGGTTAGGGTCACTGTTCCGGATACATAAAATATCATCCAACTTTAATAAAATTATGTTTCAAGGGCCATTTTTGTATTCAAACGTCTTATTTATACGTAGGTAATATAAACGTAAAATTTTTTTTACAAAACCGACTTCAAACGCCATTACAAAGTACCTATATAAATTGGGCTTATAAAATTTCCTCGATTTCTCCGGGATTCCATCATCATCCTGACTTGATTTTATTCTTTCAAACAAAAAAGAGTTTTCCCAATCGGCCCAGGCGTGTTCGGGTAATCGGGGAACATTCATAAAAAAAAGATTCCGACGAATTGAGAACCTACTTACGTATTTATTCACATAAATAATTTTATTTGATTCATTTTGATTTTGTTTTCTCTCAACTTAATTACATATAACCATACATAAATAAACTTGACGGTTCTGGCGCGCGGAGGTTGCAAGATTAAGATAATTTTGATAGAGGTAAAGGAAGGGTAAAGGGCCCAAAACCGTACGGAACGGCGTAATACTTTGAACGCCCTCTGCCCCACTAGAGGCACAGTTAAAACAAATATTTGTACTATTAATGTGCTGCACAAATGTTAAATACTTACTAGCTTTTACTCGCGGCTTAGCTCACGTTAACTTCGATTTTTAAAAGCTCTATTTTATCCCTTCAGGAGTTGTATTTTCAAAAACCTTTCTTATCGGAAGCCTACATTATAATAGCTATATGTCTGACAGCCTGAACCGTCCAGTGGTTGAAGCTGTGCGTTGATAGATCAGTTAGTCAATCAGCCAGTCACCTTTTTCTTTTATATATTTAGATTACATACTTACTACTTTCTTTATTATTCAGAAGCGGTACTATCAAACGGAGACCGAGATTTTTTCGAAGACACTCGATCGGCGCTAAGTGATCAAAAATTATGGCGCTATGTGCCAAAGTAGCACATCGACCTTACAATATTACCTTCCACCTGCCTAATGACTAATGATATGACACAGTGATTGTGTTGTAGTGTTGTTACTCTCAGTAACTGACGTGATGGTTACGAAATGATCACGCTGGTCTTTATATGTTGGAAATATTTTGATGTACCTGCCTACTTACATAATATCATTTTATCAGATTTCATGCGGGTTTTTTTCGCTTGGGACGGCATTCCGAACCAGTGGTAGATTCATTTGACAATTCAAAAGCACTTTGTAAAATGAAAACCTAAAAATGATATAAAGTGATAAAAAACGATGCTATTCTGTTTTCTGTTCTATTCTCACATTTTAAGCCTGATTTTTTTCGATACGTCAACATTTCTTTTCTCGGAGAGCAAGTAGAGTCGATTATCCTTTGCTGTTTTTTCAGTTACTTATTTAGTGAAAGAAGTAAGGTATCTAAGTCTGTCTGTCTACCTTTCAGAGCCATATGTCTTCTGAATTACTTAATTTACAAAGACACACAGATAATAAAACCAAAAACCCTATAAAAATCTTTATTTGGAGAGACTTAGAGACCTAGAAGCTAGTTGGGGGCCGGGGCTAAAAAAGCAAAATAAAGTAAAGCAAATGTTTGCTATAATATATTTCATAAATCATAAGCATTCAAAATTTAATTGGAACAATAATATAAATGTTTCTTCGCATAATTATTATTAGTCATATATGTCCGTACACGATCTTAGCAATGATTGTTTGGCAATAAAAATAACGGTACCCACACATTCCCAGATTAGTTATGTAGGTACGAGGAGTGTAAAAACAACACTTCCGCTAGTTAGAGATTACACGGCTATTTCGTGTTGTATAGAAGATATAAAATGCAAATATTTAACAAAAATACCGTTCTATTGCACGCAGGCGAGAGATTTGGCAATTAAGACAGTGAAAAAATACGGCACAAAATAAACGAAGCCTTTTTATTATCTCATTTACAGTGTTTTTTGTTACTAACTATCAGATCTCCATGATAAGTAAAGAAATAATGACCTCATGCCCCGAAGAAAACATTACCATTGCCTCACGCATAAGAAAGCATTCTTGTTATAGAACAGTTTTACGTAGATACATGCCTACTGTACATTAATAATACCTATCCATTAATAAATTATTGTAGTATAAGGCAAAGGTATAGGTGTACAAAGCAGAATAAATAAAATAACAAAACCTGCATCCATAATCTGATAAGAGTAGAATGATAAGTGTTCCAGTTGAATATAAATGAATATGAATATGATTTATAACTTGACGGATTGAAACCGAAGAGAATGTGACACATGTCGGTAAATAGAGCATTGACCCTAATTTCATTCTTATTAAATAAACTAGCGCTTGACTGCAATTACACCTGATGGTAGGTGAAGATACGAGTAGTATAAGATGGAACACGCTTGCATATGAAATGTCTATTCACTCTTGATTTCAAGTTACCCAGTAGTTGTAGTTAGTCGAAATAATAGAAGCTGGAATGGAATTCCAAAAAAATTTAAAGTTTTTAAGTAGGTAGGTATAGCATTTTATGTGTATCTAATAAAACCTTTAATAAAAGTTGTATAAAAATATAGGAAAAGCAGAAGTTTCCCGCGGGATTTTTAAAAACTTAATTCCACTAGTCATCGCTTTTAGCCCGCTAGGCTTCGCATTTTACTCCCTTGGGCATGGAATTTTCAAAAATCCTTTCTTAGGGGATGCCTACGTCATAATAGCTAACAAACAATAAACAAACAAACCAAACAGCCAAACAGACCGATCCTTCTAGTGGTTCTAGTTGTGCATTGCTATAGAATATAGATCAATCAGATCAAATATTAGTAGGAACGCCTGTTCCATCATATCATATCAAATCATAAGAAACGTAATGTACCAAACACATTCTAACAGTAAATCCGATTTTCCGTTTTCCAAAGCTTGCAGAAGCTGCAATACCTGCATTCTTTAACGTTCTTCGAAGTCGCTTGTTCGCCGGCTCAAGAAGAACTGTCCTTCCAAACAAGTTTACACTCAGCGATGGTAGAACTGGAAATCAACACAACCGTTACTTATTACGTGTCAGTTAATGGAGCTGTCTGTAAAATGCTTGATATACCTAGACATTATCTGCATGCGGCGAAAATCTATAGAAACCTACACATGTTAACAGAAAATGTTAGAGTTATTTTGCTGTAATCCGCCAACAGAAAAAAATCTGTATGGTCAAACATGCAGTTATAAGCTAAGCACCGCTTACCTCCCCAACCAAGCAATAAAGCAAAGTTCCCAAGCAAGCAATGCCACCACCACTCACATGCACCACCACACAAGACTTTAATACTACTCTCGACGCACGTTTCGCCCCGACACCGGAGCATCCTCAGGAGATATCGACTTTACAATGCTGTATTGTCTAGTGACGTGTGTGTGAAATGTGCGGTATTATATACTATTTTTATCCCCACTACTGTTGCCCCGCCCACTACCCCCCGAACTCCCCTCGGACCCCCCCGGATTCGCCCCTTCTGACTCTATCCAATACCTACACATGTGTCAATTAAAAATTTAAAACACACACATAAGTCAACTTGGTAAATTGGACATGAGAGATAACTCCGTACTAACGTAAGACCCCTTTTTCAAGTGATAAATGAGATGATCTTCAAACGCCTGAAAAGATATTCATAAAATATAACTAAGAGTCATCTCGATCTCGTCAGCTTTCAAAAAGAATAACCGTATCAAAATCGGTCCATTCGTCCACAGGATTGCGAAAAACTTACAAAAATCTGGAGGCATTGGCCGTGGCTATTTATCACCTTACCGTCAAAGACTTGCCGCCAAGCGATTTAGCGTTCCAGCACGATGGCGTGTAGAAACCTATATGTACCTATAGTACCATACCCCTTCCAAGTAAGACCGCTACTATCTTAGACTGCATCATCACTTACCAACAGGTGAGATCCCAGTCAAGAGCTATCTTGTGATCGAATAAATTAAAAAAAAAAAATCGCGATTTTGGCTAGCGCTTTTGCTATAGCACTGCACTGTTAGAAAAACGCAGATCGCGAAGAAGAGAAAAAAAAAAATAGATACATGTTAAGGGTCAATTCCTTCTCAATAAAATGTCTCAAAATAAGTTAATCTGTTTTACATTATATCTATGTTTAAAGTTTTCATAGCATCTGAATAAAGTGGCCGTGACACAGACAGATGAGCTGTACAAAACTGTAAGGGTTCGTTCTTTTACTACAGAACCCTAGAAAGAAGCTAAACTTAACAACACAAAGATAGCCAGCTAAACAAGTTATTCGAACACAGCGGCGACGAACAAAAAGTGCTAAAGTAACATTACGCAAGTAGGTGCCTAGTGTCTACATACTCGTAACTGCTATTATGTGTAACTGTGTAAGGCCATGGTCAAGAATCTCTTAGGCTGAAATCTATAGACCGCACTCTCACTCAGCTCAGACTCAAGACAGATTTATGTCAGAGCATATTTGTGTCTCGTTTTAACCTCTTAGATTATCAAAGTTTAACCTCTATCTTGAGTTTGAGCTGAGTCAGAGGACGCTCTATAGATCTCAGCATTAGCAATCAACAGAATCATAATCATATTTATCACAAAAGATTGCTGCAATTCTTTTTTGTTTTGTTGATGGTCGTGTAAAAGATATCAGGAAAAAATCATGTAAATAAATACCTAAATTATTTAACTGTCATTCTAAGAATATTTCTTTATATTTATAATTTTTTAAGCTGTCATTCTTTTCTTTTCTTTTTGAAATAGCTTTGATTTTTTTTTCTCCTTTTTTTACTTTTTTTACCATTTATAATGGCTTTTCACAAATTCTCAAAACAACTTTCAAAGACCATCTCACTTCATTGTTTATATTTTGACTAGCTGATGCCCGCGACTTCGTCCGCGTAGATTTAGTTTATAAAATCCCGCAGGAACTCTTTGATTTTCCAGGATAAATAGCCTATGTCACTCTCCAGGTCCTCAACTTTACACATGCAAAAGATCACGTCGATCGTAGCTCTATTGCAGCGTTATTGAAGGACAAACCAACAAACAAATACCCTTTCGCATTTATAATATTAGTGAGGATTTGTAGTGGACGCCTTGGCTTGTGATAGAATTTATACGCGTGTCAAGTATGTACATACCCTAAGATGTTAATCTGAGAAGGTACCTACCGTGATTAATAAACCCGCGCTCAGTTCATTACCATGGCTGAACCGTTAGCACCATTAGAAATGATGTGGTACTTTGAGACTACAATACAACGCCGAATTTAATCATTTATCACCAACTTAACTCTTTGTTACTTGCCTATTCACATATGAAAATAAACATATTATACACATCTTCTTTATCAACCGATAAACGTCCACTGCTGGACAAAGGTCTTTTACATGGACTTCCACAGGCCTCGGTCTTGCTCAATCCAATCCAGCAGCTCCCTGCGACTCGTTAGATGTCTTCGGTCCACCTAGTGGGGGTCTGCGAACTCTGCGGTTCCCGGTGCGGGGTCGCCACTCCAGCACCTTGGGACGCACACATTATTCGCTACGGGGAACGCTTAATAAAATATAGTCACATATATATAAAATATAGTCATAGTATAGTATAAAATATAGTCACATTAGTATGTGACTATATTTTTCTATGCACGTATATTATGTGTTAGTAGTGTTAGTACACATAATATATCTACGTGCATAGACTGCTAAAATCCCTCCTTATGACTTTTCCGTAAAAAAAAAATACAAAAAAATATAGGAAAAATTTGGGACACCTAATGTTTATAGATTTTGACAGTCTAGAATCAACACGATCAAAATCTATAAACGAATCTCCATGACGAACCTCTTCGTCTAGATTTCTAGAATCTAGACTTTGAACTAAGGAACAAGACGAAGAATACAGAATTACAGACACCAGTAGCACCTATCTCGCATCCGAGATCCCGGAATAGGTACTTTTTAAACCTAGTTATATTTTAAACCCCGGGAAATGAAAAAGAATCCCCATGGAATTTTTAAATAACTAAGTTGTACAAGTAAAAATTTTGACGAAACCAAAGTATCGCTCCTCAATCTTTAGGTAAAATCAACTTAAATGTAATTTAAATTTTTGTTACAGGTTAAAAATGTCGAGGACAATATTATTGATGTGCTTGTTTGGTTTAACATCCCAAGCAATAGCAATCAGTGATGACAAATTCATCAAGAAGTATGCCATGATGAAGGTGAGCACGTCACAATATTATAACAAAAAAAATACAATAATTGAAAAAGAAATTCGCAGTCGGTAGGATTCGAACCTACGCTCCCAGAGGGAATCTGATTTCTAGTCAGACGCCTTAACCGCTCGGCCACGACTGCTGCTTGCATGAAGGATGAAATTATTGTATTTAAGCGAGGTTTAATTAAACTTCTTGTTTTAATTAAATTTAACAAAGTTAAAGAAAGGGGCCAAACTGTGGACTCAAATTAAAAAAAAATTATTGCTTTACATTATTCATTTTCTAGACATGATAAGCGATAAGCTCCATCTTTGCCCACTTTATTTAATATAATTTTAATATCTACGTAATTTGTGCAAGGCCAATTAAAATACATAAAACAATATAATTTACTCAGATTATGTTCGTTTTCTTTTAGATCTATGAAAGTTGCTTCGGCCCCGAAGTTGTAAAACAACTCCGACAAGAAATGAAAGATGCCGTCGCCAAGTGTTGTGCAACGCCACCTCTTGACGAACCGTCGAACGATCTTCCCAATGAGCCGCCAAACCAACAGAGTTTGCCGGCCATCTTGTTTGGCAAGCTGCCGCCCGGGTTCGCCATGGACCCGAGCACGCAAACCATCACTAAGCCGCTAGATGGCGCACACAGTCTGGAAAATAATCTGCAACAACCAGATCAAGGACAACCTCTTCAGAAAGTTCCACCAATCGGAAACATGCTACCGTTTAGGTCACAAGTGGTAATAATAATTTATAAAAAAAATAAAAATTATACAAAAAGTGATATACTGATGCCTCCTGTGAGGATTGAACTCACGACCCCTGGTTTACGAGACCAGTGCTCTACCACTGAGCTAAAGAGGCGATGAAGACATAGTGGAAATAATAAGTTGGTTAACACCTTTTAAAATTTTTACCGACTTCGAAAAAAGAGAAGATTCTCGGTTTAGTCACCATCCTTTTTTTAAGTACATAGGCATAGGTAATTACTAATTAAATATGAAATCCTCAGCAAATGTAAAATTTGCCAGTTACATATTATCACTTGATTTTCTGTAAAATTAATAAAAAAAAACAACTTATTGTAAAATCTAAATTATGTAGGTATCTTATGTTTGAATATCTGTCATAGCAATTGCGCAGGCAGACGGGGGAAGACAGAATTTTAGTAAGGATCACGCAAACAAAATTATTGACCCCCTATATGTTAATCTGTATCTGTTTACTTAAATATTTGTATGTCACAGAAAAAAAATATTTTGGCTTCCAGCCCTTCCAGCCACCATCAGCCTATCCAATGCCGGGGCAGTTCCGCCCGTATACGTCGCCCTACTACCAGTTTCCATACAACCCTATGTTCTACTCACCGCCCGGTCTGCAGTACAACCCCTACGCGTACCAGCAACAGTTCCAGCAGCAACAGCCCTTCCAGCAGGGGATGTACCAGCCGCCATACTTTGCAGGAAGCAGCAGGATGTCTGTGAGTAACACCATGTTCTACTAGTGCCGATCAGCAGTGCAGTAACCAGTATAATTTAAAATATCCACCAACTTGTCTGTTCAGTATAGTCTAAATTTTAATTCGATTGATCGTATAAGAATTCGATGAGATTAGGGTCAGTTCACACCGAGATGCGACGCGACGTGACGATGCTCGTACTTTTGTCGATAACGATATCAATATAGGACCTCTTTACTACACAATAAGGCTTAACTACGGCTAGGCATCCACTTTTACATCTTCGTGTTTGTCAGCCTTCAACCGCGGTGATATTTCAAAATTCAAAATTTATTTATTTCATGTAGGCTACCCTGTAGCACTTATGATATGTCACAAATCTACCACCGGTTCGGAATGCAGATTCTGCTGAGAAGAACCGGCAAGAAACTCAGCAGTTGCTCTTTTCAAAAAATAAAATAAACTAATTTTACAATCACATCACACTTCACATCACATCACACTAATATTATAAAGCCGAAAGTTTGTATGTGTATGTGTGTGTGTGTGTGTATGTTTGTTACTCCTTCACGCCACAACGAATGAACCGATTTGGCTGAAATTTGAAATGGAGATAGCTCATACCCAGGATTAAAACATAGGCTACTTTTTATCCCGGAAAATTACAGAGTTCCCGCGGGAATCAAAAAACCTTTATCCACGCGTACGAAATCGCGGACATCGTCTAGTAAGTAATAAAAGTAAGCTAAGTATACAGTGCTTCCACAGTGAAGCTTCAAAAATACAATACATATTACAATCTAACACATGTCAGCATGGGAAGTCAAAGCAGACCCATTCCCGTTGGCGGCACCCGTTCACGAGCACGACGCATGATCCAGCCATTGCTTCGCTCAACCATATTTGAGGGAACGTAACAACCCGCACCACACGACACCATTATACCACCATATTTTGTACAACTATCGCATCAGGGTAACGATCGCAATGACTTCTGATCGGCTAGTACTCTCCCACCAGAGCAAGCATCGACGCAGCAGAAACGCCATAATTAAATTCAGCCAATTTCTGCAATTTCTTTCACTAAGCAAAATTGTTGTGTAGAACTTCCTTCTTTCTTCCAGCGTGACTTCCACATGCAACGCGACGAGCAGCGTGATCGACTCGAGCTGCTCAACCAACGCTACTCAACCTTGGGTCGCGTCCGCAACATCACATGCGTCATGCAGGAGCTTGGCTACGTCGACCACAACATGCAGCCCAACTATGACCAGATCACGCAGCGCATCAGCAACCTACCCGTCTCGAGTGAATTGAAAGGAGATATCCAGGATGGAATGCAGTTCTGCCAGAAATTCTCGGTGAGCGTTCATTTGAAGAACTTTCTCATTAAAATGGCATCCTCACGATTCGTCCATTACCCTATTACCGTTACGTCCATTGCTGTCAACGGTCAACGGTTAATTGTGTCCGCAAAATCGCTTGCCAAATGCAGGAACTTGTACCGTGCAACCCACGTCTCATATCTTTTCCGACTGGCTCATTTGCATCATGATATGATATATATGATAGGCTCAATTTAGCTATCCAACGGGGAAATGGAGCCGCATTCTTGGTGCAATTTCACGCGATTTGTAGTGATTAGATCAGTTTAGCTATAAGTTTTATTCTAACAATTTAATAAAAAAAAGATATCCAGGCTGTGCTGCAGTTCTGCCTTAGATCGCAGTAAGAATTCTCTGTCAAGAGTTTACTCAATGTACATATTATGATTCGTTTGGAGTTTCCCATCTCTGCATTCAGATACTAAAAATAATGATTTTTGGTATTATAGCCTCCCTAATCTACCTACGAATATGTTATTGATAAGTATTTTGATTTGTTTCAGCAATGTGTACCGGACATTAAAAGGGACATGGCACCGCTGTCACAGGAGCTGATCAAACCAATGTTCTTCTTCCGTTGTTATAAGGTAGTTATTCTGAAATCACAATGTGGTCCATTTCCTTGTTCTCCGAAGAGTATTTTTTGTACTCGCCTTATAAAATACACTTAAGGGTTAAAACCGTCGACCTTTCGGTTTAAGTCTACGCCTTAACCGTTGGGTTATACTCATGGAAATGTTTTGTCCAACAGCACAAGAAACTAGAAGCGTGTATCATGAAAGACATCCGCGAAAGATTCACATCCGAGGATGAACTGGATACAGAAGGTGATTTCAGGTGAGCTATTTTCGAAACATTTTTCATTTAAGTAAAGCATATTTATTAGCATTTATTAGCAACCAGCTAATGCCTGCCACTTCGTCTTCGAATTCTCTCCGTCGAATATGATATGTGCTTTCTGACGTAAAAGCTTTTATAATGTATTATCAAAAATCCGTCCAGTAGTTTTTAGGGAAGGAGTAACAAAAATCTATCCATCCTCATAAATATGGATATAACCATATTTATGTGGACCTGGAGAGTAGGTATGCTTTTTAACCCGGAAAATCAAAGAGTTCCCACGGGATTTTTAGAACTAAATCGCGCGAGCATCAGATGGTAGGAATATACATATAATTTACGATATTTCTATTTTATAGGTCGCTCTCAAGATCAGCCAGGTCGGTCAAAGAAGACCCACTGGGCGATCCGCGACTTGAAGCTCTGGATGAGATGGCTGCTTACATGTTCGACTACCTCAGTGGTGGAAGCAGTTTAGATTATGATCTATACTTGTAGTTCCCTAAATCTAAGTATAAATAAAATAGAGCACTTTAGACTGCATGCGTACTACATACTCGCTGTTACTGGGCAATCTTTATGATCGCTCTGAACCACGCTCTGCAGCAGTATTGGTCAAGAAACAGAAAAATTCGAACTTGCGCTTACGTCCTATGTTTGTCTTCTGTCCATTGAATCGTGTCTATGGCTATGTTAAGAGCGGCGACAAAGATTGCCCAGAGCTACTAAACACATGACGTCTCCAATTAACTTTAAAAAGCCTGAAGTCTGCAGTGCAAAATTCCTCCTGCTTCATTTTCATACATTTCATACGACCCATCGCTATATAGAGGCAAGCTTCAGTGCGAAGTTAACTGGCAGATCGATAAAAATGATAATGAACTCTAGAACTCCAACTCAGAAAACTACAACTCTAATGTAGAACCTAAAATTAGGAATTTTTAAAGGGGTTTGAAGCAAACTTGTACGTTTAACTAAATTTAGTTTATGGCTCCATCAAAACGACTTTGATAGCTTATTATCTCAGAAAAATGACGCTTTAGAAGATTGTATTATTACAGAAAATTTTGTTTGTACTGATGCCAAGCTATTGATTAATATAGGCTTTAACGTGACCCATACTTATTTGAAAAAAAAAACACAAAATTGCGAATAGTATATAACCCAAGATTCATACTAAAATAATTGAATATTATTTATTTACCCCTTTAAAAAAACATTCATAGGTAACGAATTATAAGAATATGTTTAGTTATAAGGTAATGAAGCCAATTTCCGATGCTCAAATAGTTTAGCTATTAGGTACGTATAGTTTGCCATTGAATGCATTTAGAGTTAGATAATTTTTTTATCATCATTAATAAATAATTAGATAATGTATTAAAATGCTATTAATTTGACATATTTGACAGGGTAAACCTTGTCAAATTAATTCTAATAAAATTTTCATGGTTATGGAATTTATGTAGTTTTGTAGATTTTAAGGAAAGTTTGCTTAAATTATATTAAAATAAATCCTTTGAAGAAAATTGTTTAAAATTG
Organism: Hipparchia sbordonii; assembly: GCA_038048805.1. Classification (NCBI taxonomy): domain Eukaryota; kingdom Metazoa; phylum Arthropoda; class Insecta; order Lepidoptera; family Nymphalidae; genus Hipparchia; species Hipparchia sbordonii. Next base: position 13,108,528 of record CM076099.1, on the reverse strand, counting down.
ATTCAATAATGTATAAAATATAATTAATAGCAAACATGCGTTTTTGTCCAAAAAGCCTTATAAGAATGCTTTTTCGACAACAACTTTAAAATTCTTTCTATTTTTTTGGAATTTTTTATTTTAGTAATTTATCACCCCGAGATTAATCTTGCATTTATTAGGGAATAAGTTATCTGTACAATTTAAGACAATAATAGATAATAAGCTTTGAAAAGGGTTAAAGAATAAAATATTATTAATTAAGTATAAACATTGTTTTATTTAAATAATATGCATAATTATATTGCTTCATTCTTTTCCACCAACGCACTAGTAACAGTAAAAGACTAGTTTTTAAGAGTTTTACACTCTAACTAATACAGAAGACATAAGTATGAATAAAACACATGTTTAAATATGTAATTGCATGGAAATATTAGTCTGGCTAATATCCTTTAAAAAAATAAGGGTAAAAATATTCCTAGATTACGAGTAGGTACAGTAGTTGTTTTGCATAGAACTTAGAGCATTTAAAGGCATAGAATCATTGACTTAAATATTGCAATTGAATGAGCTACCTACATGGCCCTAACGTGGTCCTAACTCAGTGTCAGTCACTCAATCATCGCATCAATCACTCAATTATGACGTACCCTTAACGTCAATATAAAAATTATACACTCTTTATTTTGTGACGATTTTCTTAGAATCTTTTATGAAGCATTACAAACGAATTGTCGTGTAAATATTGTATACAGAAGGTCGCGTGCTTGCATCGCTAAGGGCGCAAAAGGTGAATGTCCATCAAAACTGACAAGCCACGGCAAGCCGCACAACAGTCGCCTGTCAATATAATATTCATTCTTTTTTATTGACCTTTTTATAATACCTACCAAAGTATTTTAAAAAACCATGTAAGGTAAAGGTACCCTGGCAAACCTTCACCTTTATGTTTCACGTCTTACAACATTTCGTAAGACGTGAAATATAAGATACATAGTTTAAAATAATTTATGAGGTAATTAGTTATAAGTATTTTTTAAATTTATTTTGATTGTGTAACTATGTGACCACCACAAGATGAGACATTCGAAATTGTCCCCGCCGGGAATCGATCCCAAGACCTCCTACTTTGAGACCACAGCAATCACCATTGCGCCAGTGAGATCGTCGTGCTTACTATGAATAAGAAAGATTTAGACTCCAAAACATGTATTTAGATATCCCGCAAAAACTATATATATGTAATATGTATACATCCAACATGTGAAGGTCTCGTTGAAAGGCAAAAAGTAAATAAAAATTTAAAATACATATCTTCGCCACAGGATATGACATTTGCATTGTTGCAAAAAGAGTCCTTAGTTAGTGAAATCTAAAACCCTTTTGTGATGCTTCGGAGAAAGGCCGATTTTTTCGACCAATCTCATAATATAAAAAACCTTTATGCCTGTTTGCTCGGACAGATTCTACAAAACTTTCACCGGGACTTTTATAGAGCATTTTTTTCTCTCTGGGAGCGAATTTTTACCTGCGAAATGCTAAACTTCTCATATAGAAAGAGGTAGCTCAGAAATATGGGGCAATATTGCTTTTGTAACAATAATTTTGCGACAGTGGGTTTTTGTTTTGTTTTTCTTAACAGAACAATTGTGAATTGGCTTTAGAACGGTGTTTTATTGTAATTAGTAAAAGTTATTATGTAATAAAAAGTGAACCGTTATTTAACAACCTAATTTATGGGCATAGAAATGGCAAGGGGTATATAGCTTATTCTTTATGAAATTGAAAGATGTTCTTCATAAATGGCATAGGTAAACGATAGGTGATTTTATCTAATCAACTGAAATATTACTGTACCTAGTACTACCTTGTATTACCTTGTACCTAGTATTACCTTGGTCTGCGTGGAGATAAATTTTTAAAAATCCTGCGGGTTTTTTTTTTCAGGATATAATAGAGCCTATGTCGCTTTCTAGTTCCTTAACTACTTAAATGCATGCAAAAAATGACTTCGATCCATACCTTAGTAGCAACGTGAGATCCGTGGTAAACTCCTATACCTATTATATTCTGTACTTGGTAAATAATAACAGGAGCCCTTACAAAATCTTATACTCTAGGTAGGTACATAGTATTTCGGACCTATTTTATAAGCAAAGTAGCTGCAACAAGTCTCGACTTTAAATAATAATTTTAGCTGAAAAGCAATTTTTCCACAATCAATCACGTCGCTCCGCTGTAAATCACCCTTTGATATTTCCAAATGGCTCAAATCGATATTGGCATTTCGATTGTAGCACATGTGTACGTACGTATGCAGCAGATGCAGTCGCAAATAAACACTTATTGACAAAAGAATAGTTATGTGTATTCGCTATGCACTCAACCCATTCCAAAAACGCACCTTTTGCTGATTTTTAGGGTAAATTGACGCACTTAATGCATAACTCTCAGTGATTTTCTGAGGTATCAAGAAATCCCACTATACAATATACATCCATGAATGGAAGTTTTTTACTCAATAGCGCCACAACGACTGAACCTGAAAGGAGGTGGGTTGATAAGGCCCAAAATCCGCCACTCATACACTCGAAAAAAAAAGTTCCAGATTCCGACAAATTGTAAATGTATTTATATACTTGAAGATATAAACTTTATTCTAATATAAAGGTTAGGTGATAAAAAAAATTGTAAGTTACAGTAAATATTACCCAAAAAGAGAGTGTTTATCATGGTTCATGGAGCGCTTCATTCTAAAATATTAAATCAAAGCTTAAAAAACGACTAAAATGTATGAAAATGTAAGAAAAGTAAAAGAAACACTCTCTTTTTGGGTAATATTTTCTGTAACTTACTATTTTTTTTATCACCTAAACTTTATATTAAAATAAAGTTTATATCTTCAAGTATATAAATACATTTACAATTTGTCGAAATCTGGAACTTTTTTTTTCGAGTGTATGAGGGGCGGATTTTCGGCCTTATCAACCTACCTCCTTTGACACAGAGATAAATATTATAGTCTGAAATAACAAAGGCTATTTTTTAAGAGAGTTCCCGCGGGAAGTAAAAACCTCAATCCACGCGAATGAAGTCGCGGGCATCAGCTAGTAATATCTAAAGAATCATTAACTAATTATATCATTAGGTACATCTTTTAAAAAAATGTCATTTACTCGCTTGCTATAAAATTTCCTGCCTACTTTAGTTATCAGGGTCGAGTACTAGTACACTTACCCTACGCTAAAATAGAGCACCTTTTGACAGTAAATAGTAGAGAAAGATCCTTGTCAAATAATCGCCTGCGCAAGTGTTTTGTGAGCCAACAATGGGATACGCAAAACCCTTGGACGATTGAAAAGGATTGTCGCAAAATATGCTAGTTAAGCTGAGATTGTAATATTTATGTGAAGAATGGATTGCGAAGTACCTACATCTTACAAGGTGTTTAACCTGTGTTTAATAAATATGAATCATTTGCCTACCTGCGAGTACATACTCTCTGAATGCAAATAACAAAGTTGTGTGACTTGTGTGTGACATATAATTTTTTTTAATTGCATAATAGACTTGCAATTAAGGACAATAATGCCTGATGGAAAGCAATGTTGGAGCGCGCTTGCCTAGAAGATGCCTATACACATTCACTCAGGCATTGAAGGCTCAAGTTATAAGTGTCAGTAAACATGGTAGAAAAGAGTGGTAGTTTTAGCACATTATATTCTTGAACTCGAAGTTCAACTATTTTTACGTAGGTAAATTCTTACCAAGTTAAGTACAAGTTAAAATACTTAATTGTTTCAACAACCGCAAGATGATGATTTTTGAACGTGTTAATTCGATAAAAGTTGTCTACTAAGGTAAAAAAAGGCTTGCCATGTACTTTTATTTCTCAGAAGAAAGCACTTAAATACCTATCTACCTACAAAACTAAATCTTAGCGAACTACAAATTACACACTTTTATATAAAATAAACCCTAATTTGATCGGTTTAGAATATATTTTCCTGTACCGTCTCATTAAGTACCGGAATACAGAACTAAAGTGTGAACCCGTATCTGAGATGTAGCTCTTGAAAGTGTGAAATCCTGTTCTGAGACAAAAAGTTTAAAGTTACCATGCTACAGCTACATCGCTACATTATATTCGTGTCTTATAAACAAAATGCCTGGTTTCCAAATATATTGGTAGGTAGGTATTAGTGTAAACCTGACCCATCATACTTATTCACTTCAGGTTTTAATAATAAAATATACAACAAATGCAAATATGCAAATATGCTATTAGTACACCTAAACTATAAAAATAAAACAGACTAAATGGTAAAAAAATGGAACGAGTCTCACTCTAGAGGTTCCCGAAAAGCTCACTTACTTACGGTACTTTCTCAATTACTCGATACTTTTATTTTATCACTAGATTTCACACGCCACACAGCAGACTATAGTCTATACTATTATCCTTCTGATGTATAGCGTTATCTCTCTTTATGGTGTGATACCTAATGCTGGAGCTTTCCTAGGTGTCGAACCAAAAGTATCGATACTACTCAGTTATCTATCCTTTTTTTCCTCGTGCAAACGTGACGAAAAACTTGAGCGTGTGGCCTCCCATACTTTAAATCTAGACATTGGATAGAATATTGGATAGAATCAGGCGTTACTTTGCGGAAGTTCATGATTAGGTAACAGATATCGACTTTACAATGCCTATTAATCAATATTTTAATTGATTTTTTTATTGCTTGGTTGGGGAGGTAAACGGTGCTTAGCTTAAAACTGCATGTTTGACCATACAGATTTTTTCTGTTGGCGGATTATAGCAAAATAATTCAAAAATTTTTTTGTTACACTAGACATTGTATAAAAAGTCTGAACTCGCACTGACCTCGTAACGCCCACGTGCGGCCGGCACAGGTGGCGCGGCTAATGAGCCGGCTCCCGTGGGACTCCAACCCTGAACCGCGAGGCACTTCCGCGGATCGCCACTCATCATTGGGGGTATCCGAGTGTCATTTACTATTGTCAAAGTCAAGATGTACAAGAAATTATGAGAACCTTTCGAACTATTTTGAATGAAGAGCCATCTGTTTCGAAGTTTCTTTAATAGTTGGTATTTTTCCTTGATTTTTGTCAGCTGGGTATGGGTTGAATCTACACTGCCATACCCTTTCCAAGCTAGCTCGCTACCATCTTAGACTATATCGTCACTTACTATCAGGTGAGATCGTTGTCAAGGACTATTTTGTCATCGAATAAAAAAAACTATCAACTTTTAAACTATGAAAAGAGCGACAGTTGACTATTTGACAGTTGATTACTTGGCAACAGCCTTATTAGTTGATTTTTAATTTAAAACCTAATTCCAAACGGACGAAGTCGTAGCCATTACCTAGTCTTCTTCTTCTAAATATACAAAAGGTAAAGGTGACTGACTCAAACCAGATTCCGGATCGGGCTGAAAGACATACAGATAGCTATTATGACGTAGGCATCTGCTAGGAAAGGAATTTTAAAAATTCAACCCTTAAGGAGGTAAAATAGGGGTATGTAAAATCCAACTTAACGTGTGCAAAGCCGCGGGCAAAAGCTTGTCAACAATAAAGTTTGTAGTTTATAGCTTGCGGATACGTTCTCATGTCCATCTTGAAGCGTTCTCGGAAGCATTTCAGCGAGCAGCGACATGTATCGCGGATAGTGTTATGATAGTTTTGGGAATACGCCAAGTGGTGTACGATACCGACTTATTTGACCCGGGGGAAGCGTTCCGGAACTTGGTATTAAAACTATGGCGTGATTTATGTGTGATTTTCAAAAAAATAAGGGTTTTTCCTGTTAAGTTGGAACGTTTTGATATAGTCGTGTCTGGATGCTAGGGAACCAGACTGAAGTTTTTATTGAGGAACCTGATACATCTTTAAATATATAAAAGGGAAAGGTTGACTGACTGATCAAACGACGACGGATCGGATTGTTTGGCATACAGATAGCTATTATGACGTAGGATTTTTGAAAATTCAACCATTAAGGGAGTAAAATAGTTGTCATATAATAACCATGCCTAACATAAGTTTTACTTTTATTTGGAGGAGAGAGGGGAATATTAGTCAAGACAGTAATTTTCTTTTAAATTTTCTTTAATAAGTTACAAGGCTAATACCTACTCCTTTTTATGTGAAAAAAGTAAGTATAAAAAGGCGTAGGTAAGTTTTGTATGACAAACACACACGCGGACCAAGTTACGGGTATCGTCTAGTAAGAAAAAATAGTGATAACATAATAACTTTACAGTACCACACACACCAGAAACAGAAGGTTTTAGTTTTGCTAATCATAAATATAACAGCATGTCCAATTAAAAAAATAATCCGTAAAAACCCCAAAGAACTTTGAAATCCGATATTCGCCGAAGCAACGTTAGCAATGCAGCGACAAAAAGGCCCAATCGACGCCTCCTACCGACCAGAAACGCCAAAAGGAACATTCCCGATGATTTATGAAGCAAATTAACGAGAATATATCCTCATTCCTGAGCATCATTTCCTGCTAGAGCGAACTTGCAACTGATCTGAAAAAATTGACGGAGAAAAATGCAAAACTGCCACAAAAATTCAAGTAAAAAACTTTTTTGACTCCTGTAGTGGTATAATTGTAATAAAATTATACGTGTAAGTACCACGGTGATTGTTCTAGTTAGAATTGTCGATATTTCGATCCAGTTGCATCTTTGCATGGACCGTGGTCACGACGGGACTGCGGTGTTGCGAGACGTCAATGTCGCGTATGTCATGGGTAAATCTATCTACCCGCCTTCTTGATCTTTTTGGAGGAACATCATTTAAACGTCCGTACTTACTAAAAAAAATACTACTAATGGTACTTTCTAAAAAACTGTTACAAAATAATAAGCCTCAACAGCCCAACGGTTAGAGGTGCGGAGTCAAAACTGACATGCCGCAGGTTCGAATCCCACCCGTTGCACTATTATTGTATCCACTCCTAGCACAAGCTTTCTGCTTTCCGGATATTTGAATGGGATAGGCGGATGTTAGTCTACTTAACTTTGGCTGATATTATTTTTTTAAATAATAAAAAAAATGTAAGTAAAAAACTTTTTTTGACTTCTAAAAAAAATTATTGCAACAGTGTAACGTTCACAATGGCCTCTAATTGACTGAATCTATGGCGTTCTTGCTGCATCAATGCATTTAAAAAAAAATGCATTTTAACTAATAGTGGGCGAGCACCGGCCAATAAGAGGTATTTTTTTTTTTTTTATAAAGAATAGTAGCCAAGTCCTTCATTTCTTTTCTCCTCTCCTCTCTAAATAAGCAGAAAGCTTGTGTTAGGAGTGGGATTAAATCTGCGACCTTTAAGCTTTCAGTCCGCACCTTGAACCTTTGGGCTGTTGCTATCGCTATTATAATTATTATTTAAAAATTGTGATAGGTATAAACATCGACCTACTCTATTATTGATAAACTATTAAAATAAAAGAAAAAAAATACGTGTGGCACTCGGGGACTGCCGCGGTAAAGCTATTGCATAGCATTTTTTATCAACGCCATCTAGCGGCTCACCGTAGAGGAGTCCTGTGTCAGGTTATTTCCGTTACGGAATTTCTGGATTCGATCTCCACGCTGGCCCGCGATAGAAGCTATGCTAGCTTAAAAATTTAAAACTGAATTGCCGATTGGCTTAAAAAATGATAAATTTCTCCGAAGCTCTCTGGCAGCTAATTTATGCATGAAAACCTCATTAAACACACAGAACTGGCACGCAAAGGATCGTTGGCTGAACATCCGCATGCCGTTCGGCTCGTGTTACAATATTTTTTATCTGCGGAAAAAATCCCAATAAAAAATTGGCTTCCATGCGGAGAAACAAGTGCCGCAACCTAACTTTAGTGTTGGTTCCGTTCCGCCTAGCTTTGTTGCCAAAGAGTTTTACAGCAGAAGCAGCGTTCTAAAAAACCGTTTACTTTTTTCGATGACACACGGAATTATCATGGTTTTATGCTAATTACATCTTAGTCTTCAGCACAGCTGTTTTCAAATTTATCGCGGTTTTTGCAACAGTTAGTACATGTACCAAACATAGAACTGTCTGTGATATAATTATGTATTATTTTTATGAATTAGGTAGATGTTACAATGTATTTCGTTTTTGGCAGTTGTATGGCACATAGTATTTAAATATCTTTTCACCTCCCATGATCTAAAAGTCTACATAGGTAACCGCAATAGCCCAACGGTTAAGGGAGCAGTCTGAAAACTCGCAAGGTCGCAGGTTCAATTCGGTCGCATCCGTTACACTATTGTCGTACCCACTCCTAAAACAAGCTGTCCGCTATCCTCCAAATGGAGGAGAAGGGAGAATATAAGTTAAGTTTAGCTTGGCTAATACTTTTTTGTTCGATCTTAATAATGTCTGGCGTTTTTTGTACAGATTGTACAGAACCATTCTTATGTTGTTCTGTAGTCGACTGCGATCTGCCCTGATAAATAGGCATCAATTCCAACCGATTCTTCTACAAGCATTTTCCTCATCTTTGATCAAACTCGCGTCATTCATTAGACGGGTCGTTCGTCTTCATTGCATGTGACGGAGATAGTTTAGTGTTTAAATTAATGTTCCAAACGAACTTTAAAAACCTATAACTGTCTTATTTATGTTCAAACAAAAAATAACTAAGGACTATAGGTAGGTACTTTGAGAGCTCAAAATCCCTTTGTTAGTTAAAATCTAATTACTGCGATGTATGTGTGATGATGTCTAGGAGGATTAAGCCCTGGAGTGGCCATAGGCTGCGTACCCCTCTGTAAGTTTTTATTTGACGGGTATGCCCAGCGGTCATACCCGTTATATAAAACTGTTTGATTCGCGTCACGCGCCTGTCAACAACGTATGGTTAGCGGAGGATGAGCTCCGGTATAATATGCCGACTATGAGTGATTTTCCTTCTAAAAAAAATACCAAAAATATCCAGTTTATGAAAGGATAAAATTACTTTTCTCCTGATATATTCTTTTATCCAATTAATGCACTATTTAAGGAGAAAACTTAAAAATACTGTTGATTCGAAAATGTTGCTACGGAATCGTATAAGAAATAATTTCGGGAAATTTTTAAAAATGAACCAATCTACTTATTACTTGATTGGAGCCCTTTATCATGTTGTTGGTCTTGCATAGTAAAATATCATTATCTGTAGTAAACTCTAACTAGTAAACTGAGTTACTATTGTAGTTATGTCACTATAACTACTTTTTAACATTTTAAAATTTAATAGAAATCCGACCAAAATCAGACATTGTTATTTAGGTATGTCCTGCATTTACTGTACGTTTATGCCAAAATGTTTAAAAAATAAATATCCCCCCTTGCGAAGCCGGGACGGGTGGCTAGTATAATATAAGTAACCGGTATAATTGAATGCATAAAAATCATTACAAAAAAGCCTTATTAATATTCAATCGCCACAATTAAATGCCCTCGTGCCACCTCGGTTTATGAAAAATTAAATTGTAATATTGTACTTATTCATAAAGTTGGATAAGCTTATCATTAACAGTATTTTTAAGGTATTTTTTTGTTCATAAATGAGGATTTTATTTTAAAGAAGTTGGTCACACTGCAAGAAAATTAGGGCTGGGAAGCAGAAATTATATCGATATTGATATATTCGGTGTGTATGGTATAGCTACATCATGTAATTTTTAATTTTCTTATAGAACCAGTTAGTGTTCCAACAAATGTCTACCATTCATCTATGTCCATTGATAAAACATGAATAAAAGTTTAAAAACTATAAACTCGACTACAAAATTGGATGTAGCATTATTTAAATTTATTTATTTACTAGCTAATTTCCGTGAGTTCGTCCGCGTGGCGTAGTTTAGAGTGACTTGCTACTATCCGCGAGAAGGTATGTCCTCTATCTCCGATAATATTTAGTAGACCAAAATTGAATAAAATAGTATTTTTTTAAAACTTTCATATCCTATCGCGGATGAACCTTATTGTTTATTAGGATAAAAAGTATCCTATACATTGACCCGAAGTATCACCTACCAATATACTAAATTTCATTCCAATCCGTTCAGTAGTTTTCGCGTGATGCGCGCACAGACAGACAGACAAAAATTAAAAAAAAAATTGTTTTGGGCTCAGTATCGATAATAAAGCATCCTCCGATTAAAATTTTCAAAATATATTTAATGTACAGAATTCGTCCCGTACAGTTAATCTCTATATCTTTAGTAGGTATCTACTACTAAAGATATAGAGATTATATTTTCTTTTTCTTACAGTTTTTTACTTATAACGATTGTTTCATTTTGAATAGAAAGATAATAATAGATTCTGACCATTCCATTTAGATTTATATTCTCATCTTATACATTAAAAATTTTTTAAGTCTTAGCCAGACCAACGAACAGTAATTGACTGCTAAATTGATTTAATAATGTTTTAACTTATACTATTAGTTGAACTTCATTCATTCATTCATTTAGAACCTATCGAAAGTCGATAATCGATAGTGTCGCAGCCCAAAATTGTTGACATAAATGACATGATTGTTTCGTGTAAGGGTAGAACGTCCCTGTGTGTGAATTTGGTTGTGTGTGTATACTTTAAGGTAGTGTTTGGTAGTTTTGTCGTGTGCGTGCATAGCGACGTGATCGAAAAATGCATTTGTAGTAAGAAATTGTTTATGTATGCTACCTCGCCCCGCACCGTAATTGACAGAATTTTTTGCAAAGAAATTAGACGTCAAGGCGTCTCCATCACAAACACAAAATTTTTTTTCCTCCGAGGATGATGTAGAAAATACTGTCATTTTAGAAGTAACTAGCGGACGCCCGCGACTTCATCCGCGTTCCTAAATCCGCACAGTTTCCTGAATTTTCTTTGCTATAAACCTCACGGAGCCCGAGACCTTTCCAACGAATGTAAAACCGTGGAAATCGGTTCGTGCGTTCTGGAGTTATAGCGTCAGGAAAGAAAACCCGACTTATTTTTATACAGTAGGTTAGATAATTATAAAATAACTATATTTTATAACAGCAGCTTTCATGGTTTGATATTTTAAATAAACGGTCAAATGAGAGTCGGACGCACATACGAAGTGTTCCGTACCTACCAAAGAACGCCGAAAAAACTCGTTTCTATTAGGGGAGCCCCCTTTAATTTTGATTATTTGTTGTTATAGTGGCAACAGAAATACACATTCTCTGAAAATTTCAACTCTCTACCTATTATGGATTATGAGATACTGCCCATTGACAGACAGACCGACGGACGGACGGACAGCGGAGGGTTAGTAGGGGCCCTATTACCCTTTGGGTACAGAACCCTAAAAATGAAAAAAGGTAAAGTGGAATGCATGAACTTGCTAACATCACGTGTCATCTTCTTGTCTTCGACTTACCCTTGTCAGTCACGCTGAAAGTGTATACTTTCAAGTTTTCACCCACATTTTAAAAGATTTTTTTTAACTTTTTAACTTGTTACGAAATTGTTTTTTTTGAAATTTTCTCATTTATTTCTTTGCACATTTAAATTTCATTATTTTTAAAAATATTTACAAAAGTGATTATAAATTCATATACAGAACATTCTTAAAAAAAGGACAGGCGTGAGTAGCAGCTTCTGGTGTCGGAGGCCAAAATCCTCTTTAGGTCACTGAGCTAGCGAAGTAAGTAGAGAATTAGAGATACGAGATCAAATAAAGCCCGCATAATATCTCAGTCAACTGACCATCGAATATCGTGTAACACACTTTCTTAAACAACAAAAAATACAGCTGCACGCTATGCAGAAATGTCCCCTATTCGGGACATATCTTTTTAACAATAGTCTTTAAAATGACCAGAAAAAGTTCACTCTTTTAACACAAAGCGGGGGTGGACGATCGATGATCGTTTAGTTTAGGGTATTTTAGCCTATAAAAAGCAATGGTTAAAATAATTGTAGATTGTGTTCAGTAGATTTATGTGCAGTAGTCATTGTGGTCCGTTATAGGTGTCCGGTTGCAGATGTTTTGTGAGAAATGCTTTTGTTGTGCTTGTTTTGAGCCAATCTGGCTGAGTAGGTGAGAGTTATAAGATTGTCGACGATTAATTTGTTCTGTTAAACATCGTAGAATCTTTAGTCCTATCTGTTTAGTCATATGTTTAGTCGTATTTATCTATTTTTGTCGTATTTAGTTTAGCTTGTATGTTTAGATACGTATTACTAAAGATTAGCGTATTTAGCTGAGAGTAGGTAGTCATTAACAAAGGTACTGGAGTGGCGCCCCCCACCGGGAAGTGCAGTCCCCCTACTAAGTGGACTGACGACACAACACACAGACGAGTCGCAGGGAGCCACTGGACACAGGCGGCGTAGAACCGAGACCTGTGGAAGTCCATGCAAGATACCTTCAACTATGGATGTCTAAATAATCTACCTTGTAGATATGACTAAAGTCTTATAAACTTCTAGAATAGGAAGAAGTTTATAAGACTTTAGTCGTATCTACAAGGTAGATTATTTAATAGCTTGTAGATACGACCAAAGATTAGCGTATTAGTTAGCTTAAGTAGTCGAACCATTCATGTGAACCTACCTAGTAAAGTAAAAAAATCGTTATTTTTTATCACCACAGACCAATAAATCAGAACAGAAGTAAACAAATAAAACCATGAAAGGACATTTGTCACGTTTTGGTCACATTGTTTCGGGTGGTCAGTAATTATGTGACCGAGTGAGATACCGTCGAGCCACCTCGGAGGCGTTGTGATAAAATCTACTTGCCACCTTCAAGAACTTCCAAATTACTACCTACTTTGACAGATAAAGATTAATAATAATAATAATAATAATAATAATAATAATAATACCTCAATACCTTGAGCGCAGCGCTGGCCTGGATGATACGGCTTCTATTCTCTTTGGTGCGGCCTTAGCTGTTCACCGTTTCATGGGTATCAAGACCCAGAAACGGGGACACTCTACTCCAAGGCGCAGCACAGAACCAGCCTGGAAAAGGAGAATAGAACACCGTATCACCCTTGCCAGAGCTCTCATTGGCAGACTGCAGAGCTTCAGGTCGGGCAATACTAGGCCAAGGATTGTGCGCTCCGTTAGAATAGCCTTTAATGGGCTAGGGGTGAGACTAGATCAGCCCGATATAGCCCAAAAACTAGCGGAGCGCATCGACGACCTGAAGCAGAAAATCGCTGCATGGGGGAATCGCATTCGACGATACTCTGAAAGAGTCGAGCGTTTTCGGCAGAATCGCCTCTTCTCGAGTGATCAGAAAAGGTTCTATAAAAAACTGGAGTGCCCGGCAGTCTGTTCTACCTCTCAGCAGCCGAGCCCGGCTGACCTCGTCGCCTTTTGGCGAAGTGTATGGTCAAGAGAGGTGGAGCATGAGGAGGGCCCTTGGATTGCGGCGGTAGAGGAAGCATGTGCCTCAATAGAGCCGATGAACCCAGTCGCCATCTCTCCGGAGGATGTAGCTGATGCAGTGCGCCGGGCCGCGAACTGGAAAAGTCCGGGACCCGATGGGCTGCATCACTACTGGCTGAAGGGTTTTTCGCTCTGCCATGCTACCTTGGCTCGACAATTCCAAGACGCTCTCGAGCAAAGGGCACTCCCGAGCCTTTTCACCACCGGGATCACTCATTTAGCTCCAAAGTCCACAGACACCGCTGACCCGGCTAAGTACCGCCCCATTACATGTCTTACTACCATCTATAAGACATTGACATCCGTTCTGAGCTTTAAGATTTCCCGTCATGTAGACGAGAATGGCATAATGTCTTGGGCTCAGAACGGATGTCGGGGTGGCAGTCGTGGTACTAAGGAGCTCCTTCTCATCGACTCCATCGCGGGCCAACTGGTCAAACGCAATCGCCGGAATTTCTCCGCAGCCTGGATTGACTACAAGAAGGCATTCGACTCGGTGCCCCATACATGGCTCTCGAGGGTCCTCGAGCTGTATAAAGTCGATAGTACAGTTCGAGACTTCCTCGGAGAGTGTATGGGGCAATGGAGCACGATCCTTTGTCTCCATGGTGAGCGGTTGGCGACGGCGGACGACCGGATAAAGATACGGCGGGGTATCTTCCAGGGTGATTGTCTGAGTCCACTGTGGTTTTGCCTGTCTCTGAACCCGCTCAGCTCTTTGCTGGAGAGATCAGGGACAGGTTTTCAGTTTCGGAGAGGAGGGACAAAAGTGCCTCACCTTCTCTACATGGATGACCTCAAACTGCTAGCACCCAATGCCACCCGCCTGAGGGAGTTACTGAATATCACCACTGAGTTCAGTAGCTCCATCAGGATGGAGCTTGGACTAGACAAGTGTGCGGTCCTACATGTGGAGAGGGGACAGGTTACTCATTCGGCCGAGATAAATCTCGAGCCGACTAACATCAGGACCCTCTCTGAGGCTGAATCGTACCGGTATCTGGGTATGTCACAGTCCGTAGGGGTGAAGGAGACGGACATGAAACAATCAGTTTGCGAGGTCTTTTTTGGACGCCTGACAAAAGTTTGCAAAAGCTATTTGTCAGGTGCCAATAAGGTCCGAGCTTATAACGGTTGGGTCATGCCCGTTCTCATGTACACCTTTGGCGTACTCAGATGGACTCAGACCGAATTAGACGCCCTGGATAGAAAAGTCCGCACGACTATGACTCTCTATCGCATGCACCACCCGAAATCGTCTGTTATGAGGTTGTATATCCCCCGAAAATGTGGTGGTCGAGGCGTGTTGAGCGTCAAGACCATGCATAATCGGGAGATATCCAACCTCAGAACCTACTTTGAGACGAAGAGGGAGTGCCCAATGCATAGAGACGTCATAGAATGTGATAAAGGACTTACTCCTCTATCTCTAGCCAAACCCGAGTGGCAGAAACCGGTGGTACTAAGCACCTCTGACCGGGAGACCGTATGGAAGGAGAGGGAGTTGCACGGACGCTTTTTTAAAGCTCTAAATGAGCCACACGTTGATAAGAAAGCGTCCGTGCAATGGCTGCGCTTCGGTGACCTCTTTGGGGAAACCGAAGGGTTTGTGTGTGCGATACAGGATCAGGTGGTTAAGACGCGGAACTACCGAAAGTACATCCTGAAGGATGGCACTATCGACATCTGTCGAGCATGTCGCCATCCCGGTGAGTCACTCAGGCATGTACTCTCGGGATGTTCAGCTCTTGCTAACACTGAGTATCTGCACAGACACAACCAAGCGGCCAAAATCCTTCACCAAGAGCTTGCTCTGAAGTACGGTCTCCTGGATGAGAGAGTGCCGTACTATAGGTACACACCGGTGCCAGTACTCGAGCGTGATGGAGTCCGGCTCTATTGGGACCGGTCCATCATCACGGACAGGACGATTCTGGCGAATAAGCCTGATATCGTGCTGATGGACCGGGCACAGTCGAGGGTGTTTTTAGTGGACATCACCATTCCACATGACGAAAACCTCGTGAAAGCGGAGACAGAGAAAAAACGAAAGTATCTAGATCTGGCTCACGAGGTTTCCAGCATGTGGCATGTGGAGTCCACTGAAACCATCCCAATCGTTATATCTGCGAATGGGTTGATCCCAGTCAGCCTAGCTCACCATCTGAGGCGACTGGGGTTCCGTGGCAGTTCGCTCGCAGCCAAGATGCAGAAAGCGGTGCTGCTAGACTCGGCTAGGATAGTCCGTCGGTTTCTCAGCCTGTCGCCCTGACCCCCGGCCGTTTGGTCTCCCCTGCCGGGGCGTAATCCTCCGCCCGCTACAAGTATTTATTTGTGTAGAGTATATGTAAGTTTATTTATTTATATATATATTTATGTTTATTATTTAAATCTTTGGCCTTATATGTATTTATTTTGTATGCGGGTGTGAGAGTCAAAATAATATGCGTCATAATAATAATAATAATGTCTTGGGCTCAGAACGGATGTCGGAGCGGTAGTCGTGGTACTAAAGAGCTCCTTCTCATCGACTCCGTCGCGGGCCAACTGGTCAAACGCAATCGCCGGAATTTCTCCGCAGCCTGGATTGACTACAGGAAGGCATTCGACTCGGTGCCCCATACATGGCTTTCGAGGGTCCTCGAGCTGTATAAGGTTGATAGTACAGTTCGAGACTTCCTCGGAGAGTGTATGGGGCAATGGAGCACGATCCTTTGTCTCCATGGTGAGCGGTTGGCAACAGCGGATGACCGGATAAGGATACGGCGGGGTATCTTCCAGGGCGATTGTCTGAGTCCACTGTGGTTTTGTCTGTCCCTGAACCCGCTCAGCACTTTGCTGGAGAGATCAGGGACAGGCTTTCAGTTTCGGAGAGGAGGGACAAAAGTGCCTCACCTTCTCTACATGGATGACCTCAAGCTGCTAGCACCCAATGCCACCCGCCTGAGGGAGTTGCTGAATATCACCACTGAGTTCAGTAGCTCCATCAGGATGGGGCTTGGACTAGACAAGTGTGCGGTCCTACATGTGGAGAGGGGACAGGTTACGCATTCGGCCGAAATCAATCTCGAGCCGACTAACATCAGAACCCTCTCTGAGGCTGAGTCGTACCGGTATCTGGGTATGTCACAATCCGTAGGGGTAAAGGAGACGGACGTGAAACAATCAGTTTGCGAGGTCTTTTTTGGACGCCTGACAAAAGTTTGTAAGAGCTATTTGTCAGGTGCCAATAAGGTCCGAGCTTATAACGGTTGGGTCATGCCCGTTCTCATGTACACCTTTGGCGTACTCAGATGGACTCAGACCGAATTAGACGCCCTGGACAGAAAAGTCCGCACGACTATGACTCTCTATCGCATGCACCACCCGAAATCGTCTGTTATGAGGTTGTATATCCCCCGAAAATGTGGTGGTCGAGGCGTGTTAAGCGTCAAGACCATGCATAATCGGGAGGTATCCAACCTCAGAACCTACTTTGAGACGAAGAGGGAGTGCCCAATGCATAGAGACGTCATAGAATGTGATAAAGGACTTACTCCCCTATCTCTGGCCAATCCCGAGTGGCAGAAACCGGTGGTACTAAGCGCCTCTGACCGGGAGACCGTATGGAAGGAGAGGGAGTTGCACGGACGCTTTTTTAAAGCTCTAAATGAGCCCCACGTGGATAAGAAAGCGTCCGTGCAATGGCTGCGCTTCGGTGACCTCTTTGGGGAAACCGAAGGGTTTGTGTGTGCGATACAAGATCAGGTGGTTAAGACGCGGAACTACCGAAAGTACATCCTGAAGGATGGCACTATCGACATCTGTCGAGCCTGTCGCCATCCCGGTGAGTCACTCAGGCATGTACTCTCGGGATGTTCAGCTCTTGCTAACACTGAGTATCTGCACAGACACAACCAAGCGGCCAAAATCCTTCACCAAGAGCTTGCTCTGAAGTACGGTCTCATGGATGAGAGAGTGCCGTACTATAGATACACACCGGTGCCAGTACTCGAGCGTGACGGAGTCCGGCTCTATTGGGACCGGTCCATCATCACGGACAGGACGATTCTGGCGAATAAGCCTGATATCGTGCTGATGGACCGGGCACAGTCGAGGGTGTTTTTAGTGGACATCACCATTCCACATGACGAAAACCTCGTGAAAGCGGAGACAGAGAAAAAACGAAAGTATCTAGATCTGGCTCACGAGGTTTCCAGCATGTGGCATGTGGAGTCCACTGAAACCATCCCAATCGTCATATCTGCGAATGGGTTGATCCCAGTCAGCCTCGCTCACCATCTGAGGCGACTGGGGTTCCGTGGCAGTTCGCTCGCAGCCAAGATGCAGAAAGCGGTGCTGCTAGACTCGGCTAGGATAGTCCGTCGGTTTCTCAGCCTGTCGCCCTGACCCCCGGCCGTTTGGTCTCCCCTGCCGGGGCGTAATCCTCCGCCCGCTACAAGTATTTATTTGTGTAGAGTATATGTAAGTTTATTTATTTGTATATATATTTATGTTTATTATTTAAATCTTTGGTTTTATATGTATTTATTTTGTATGCGGGTGTGAGAGTCAAGATAATATGTGTCATAATAATAGATTCGAAAAAACAAAAAAAGTTGCTGCTTACGCTTCTTTTGTGGAATTAAAGTTTTGGACCACGTATTTAATCGTACTAACTTATATGGGCGTTAGTTTAACACTGCAAAGTTATTGGGATTTGGTAC
The DNA here is from genome assembly GCA_038048805.1 of Hipparchia sbordonii. Classification (NCBI taxonomy): domain Eukaryota; kingdom Metazoa; phylum Arthropoda; class Insecta; order Lepidoptera; family Nymphalidae; genus Hipparchia; species Hipparchia sbordonii. The sequence continues at coordinate 13,090,382 of CM076099.1, read as the reverse complement.
TTTCATGACAGAAAGTCACAATTTGTGACATTTTCAGTCAGAGACATTCATTAAATTACATATAATGAGTTAAGTAACAAGAAAATAAAAAGGAAAGACCATATTTTTGCCTATGGGGCGATTTCACCGACGTAGGTAAAATAAATCTTACCCGAGCGTAAAGATATTTTGGCAGATCTTCAGTACAAAAACTGTCAGAACGCCCAATTTATTCCTCGGTTAAACGCAACGCCTCTCGACGTTAGTGAAATCGGCATTGAATTGATTTTCCGATTGTCATTAAAAGTCATCATAGCTGAACCAATTCATATAAGGTTTAATTTATATTGGCTGAGTGAAATAAAGGATTTTTCAACACACTTGCTCATAAAGTGGCTCCCGGTTCACCGCAATTAGGCACACAATGACACCTTTAACTCAAACTGTGACTTTTGATTACTATTATTCACAATGTGAATTATAGAATTTTTTTTTTAATTTTATTGGTTGAGTTGCTTTGTTCTTAAAAAAGTTTCTATTACAAAAAAGATCCTACCTATTGCCAAGATACCTATGGCTTGCTCATTTCATACAACTTCGTATTTAAATAGATAATTTCAACTTGTACGTGTTTAATAAATAAAACTGTCACTCAAATATAATTTTTGTTTTTTCTGTAATAAAGAAAACTGGAAATTCCCCATTTTGTACGTGGCTATAAGAGAAAAGCCAAAAAAAAAGAAACCTCATTCTTTTAGTCTATGGCCATTAAAGTTGCGCGCGCATTCCGGAAAACTAATTAAATCAAATAAACACCTGAATAGTCTATATAATAGGCTGTATGGTTGTCGATCTTTGTCTGCCCTTAAGAGCATCAAGAGGGCGAACAAAAGAACAACATTAATTTTTCCCGCCATTGCGAAAAAATTTTCACAACTCGTTTTCACTGTTTTGTACCATAATGTACTATTTTAGTATTATTTTCTTCACAAGTGTGTTGAAAAACGTCGTATGATACACGTGTACATTGATGATTACCGTCCTCGGCTACCTTAAGACCCTCACCTAACGGCTCGGGTCTCAATAGCGCCTCAGCGGTAATCACCAACTTTGACACTTGTACCATAATGTACTATTAGATGTAACCTTTATTAAAATTATACTTAACTCGGCCAGTTTATATCAGCCTTTTTCTACATCGCAACCTTTTCGCAGAATTAAACTATCCATTGGTGAAAACCGGATGAAAATCCCGAGATTAGCTTTGAGATTATTGCGCACAGACAAAATAACTCAGCAAAGCGGTTTTATGTTATACTAGAAGCCCGCGCCGACTTCGTCCGGGTTGAAAATTTAAATATTTGTTTTTACGGGACTGATCGCACAGAGCTTCTTATAGGAGACGATTGTAAATAAGATCACCACAGGAACCAGAGAATCTCCCGCGCCGAAACCCGCCCCCGTGCACCGCCCCGCCCGCCGGCCGACATCATTTTATTATTTTGTCGCGCGGTAATAATAATTTTCCTATGATATTTATTTAAATTGTATAGTGTAAAGGGCAAATATGTTCTAAATTAAATACTTACGATAATAAACATATTTATTTAGATATAGATTGACATCACATCGGTTAAAGAAGCTTCGAAAATAATTCATTATTTTTAATCAAAATTTGAACGATAGAAATGGTTATTGTAAATTATTCTTAGAAGATATACATATGCTATCGCGGACTTTTTTTTAGAACTCTTTAAGAGGAACAATTCACCCATACATCATTTTCATCCAATAGCAGTATATAAGCCAGCGCATGCCTTGAAAACGTTTAAGAGTCAAAAAATTTTCCGACTTCCTTAACAAATTTGCACATAATATCTAGCCATAATACTTTATGTGCATAATATATAGCCTATAACCATCTGGAATAATGTACCTTTGAATTGGTAAAAGCATTTTTGAAATAGGTGCGGTGGTTCCAAAGTTTGCTCCGGACATACATACAAACTCACAAAATTCGCGCTCTCTCTTTATTATAATAGTATAAATTTTACATTATGTATATGTATGTTATATTTTATATTTATGTAGGTACATATGGGCCAATTGTCGACCCTACGAACTTTCCCTAACAATGACAAAACAAAATCCACTTGTGAATCAATACAACGTCAAATCGACGAGTAGATAGGTATCTATATTTTAATCCACAGCTCCCTTTGTAATAAAGTTAGTAATTTGTTATCGAAAAAGCAAATCACACATCAATTGTAAATAATGACCGCAAACTTTACCCCCACATGTAATTAAAATAATTTTGTATCCGCATTTTGTCATTTCGTAGAGATAATTTTTACTCAATGGGTATGGTAAACCCACCCAGATATTTTGAAAAATAGTTGAGACATTACTTCAAAAAAAGGTACCAAAAAATAAATAATTAATTTACAATTTGTGAGCTTAGAACCGTCTGTATTTTCAATATAGTTTCGATCAATAAACGAAACTACAAACAACTAAACAGATTTTTTTAAATAATATTAGTCAAGCTGAATTTGACTAATATCCTCCTATCCCCTCCAAATAAGCGGAAAGCTTGTGCTAGGAGTAGGTACGAGAATAGTGCATCGGGTGGGGTTTGAACCTGCGACTTTTCAGTTATCAGTTACCCTATTGAGACTTTTTTGTAATGTTTGTTTCTTTTCTTCCTAGTGTTTTCAAAAATGTGTTATGTTGTGTTGAGTCTACAAATCCTCCCTTGACAAGCTTGGAGGAATACGGTCTAAACTCTAAGCACTGATCTCTACAGCTCACGGTTGAGATAAATACCTAAATTGTACGTGAACGGTATCGCTCAAGCAGGTGTAAAAATGTGTAAAACTAAAACCTTTTTTATCTAAACTTTTTCCACGCCATATGCCATGTTATATACCAGCACGAGGCATTCGAAATTCAAAAGTAGCAGCTGAAGGGACTCGGAAGAGGTTGGGACACGAGCCGCGCGCCCTCCCCTTTTATAATTAATACATTTTATTTTTAAATTGTTTTTTCTGCTTCACAAGGATTCCCCTCTTTATGTTCTCCGTTCGAAAACAATGTGTTCTCCCCAACACCTAAACTAATGGTTGGAGAGCGCGTGTTGTTTTAAATTGGATACGGGTCCATAATAATAAATTGACGGTTTTAACTACGCTTAGAGGAGCGTGAGTAATGATAATTAAATTGATCCTTATTTTTGTCTCTTTTATTGTTCGAACTGCAGTTGACATTTCTCTGTGAGGAAAGCATTTTTGTTAATTCACAACTTGCGATAGAGCCGATTAAACATTATCAATCTAAATAACTTTGTTTTCTTATTTCTCTAATTTCTATTTTTTAAGAAAAAGCCATATGGACTTTCAGCATAATATTGACCTACCTATGCCTACCTACCTGTACCTATCTACAATCTCTGGTCAACAATTAACAAAATGAACTAGAAAAACACTAAAAAACACTATATATTATTTTTCTTTTTTTATCTTTAAAAATAAGAGGTATTTATGATTAAAGAAACTTTTGTCACAAAGATTTTATTATACAACTATATTTTGATGTTTTCGAACGCTTTTCGCTTTTTGACGGTCCTATGTGATTCGATCGATACAGTTATTGCTTTGAGTATATAACCAACTATAGTTACAGTTTTTCTCATAATTTTCCCATCTTTAACTAATATTGATGACCACAGTTGTGATGAACGCAGAGTAGTGTGTCCAAGTGTAACGATTGGATGGTGTAGTGAAGGGCACAGGACCGGAAAATGTAACTTGAACACAGGTAAATATAACAATATCTAGGAAACCCGATCTGCCACGTGGCCTGACCGAAATAGCGCCCGCAGTATGCAGTATATTGACAAATCTTACGGCCTCACTGAACCAACACACGCTGTGTATTATGAAAATCCCAAGTAACACCGTCAATATATCAAGCGAGTCCCCCTATACAAGGGGAGACGTTCTATTTTTGAATACTTCCCTACTCATTTTATATTTTTTCCTTGCCCACGTATTTTTATAAACCAACCACTTTTGGATGGTCTCTATTTTTAAATATCGCTTCGTTAAAAGGAACAAGGGGGAGGCTATTTTAAAATGGTAAGTTTACAATAATAACTTGCAGCCGTTCGTATGTGGCGTATGGAGCGCGTGCGTTCGATATTTGAATTTGAATGGTGGGACGCGTGCCCGTATAGCACGCGTCTTTAGCTTTTTTATTGGGGGAACCCGACCAATGAGCTTGGTTTTATTTTTGTAATAAAAAGTAGGGGAGTTTTTTACAGCTTTTATGTAAGTTTTTAAGAGAAGGCGTGTTATTTGGTACATAATGACCATCTAGAGACTACGCCCATGTTTTAAAATAATACGGACAAGTAGTATTTGAAATATAAATCGATGGTACAGAAATTACACATTGTGTAAGATTCCAAAAAAATAGTTTCGTCGTAAGCGGGCTGAAAGAAAAGAAAAATATTCATAGGTATTTTCATATAATACCTATAGGTAGGTACCGTAGGTACCTTCTTTAAAAAGCAATTTACTAATGAAGAAATTGAGATTTTCATACGAAACTACCCCAACGTTATCGATGAATTTTCCACAAAGTTTCTTTCATACAAACAGTACATACCTATCAAGACTGTAACCCAATTACCGAAAATTGGATATAGTATCCATCATATTGATTTTGTTCGTATAAAATGCAGCTAGCCTCTGTCACCCCGACCACAATTTTTTTTTATTCGATGAGAAGATAGTCCTTGACTGATCTCTCCTGATGGTAAGTGACAATGCCGTCTAAGATGACTAACTTGGAAGGGGTATGACATTATAAATTCAATCCATACCTCTAGTCGGTTTCTACACGCCATCGTGCTGGAACGCTAAATCGCTTGGCGGCAAGTCTTTGACGGTAGGGTGGTAACTAGCCACGGCCAAAGCCTCCCACCAAACCAGACCAGAAACATTCAGGAATTATAAATTTCCAAATTTTCCCCTCCGGAAATCGAACCCGAGACCTCCCAGTTATAAGACCATAGCGCTCACCGCAGTGGAGGTCGTCAAACGAATCGATTGACACATTCGTCAAAATGTGTCAATGTCAAGTTTAGGCGCTACGGTGGAACATACTTACGTAAATAAGTAATTAGTTACATACATATATAGTCTGCTAAAATTATAACCCTTCCTGTTGGTTTGCCGAAGTCGGGTAAGAAGATCAAGAGCCAAGACTTTTATGCCTACGTCGCCACAGATAACTCACCGTCATTAGAGAGAGCTCCACCATAAAACAATAATACTTGGCTGGCAGTATATCATTTTCCTAATCCCGTTATTTTCCGGAGCAAATAAGTCCACGGATAATTGATTTCCAAATATTAAGTTACGGCTTTATTTGCGAATCTACTACTTAGAAAGAATATCCAGTTTTGTGTTTATATTATTCTGTTTACCGAGCATTCTGTTTCTGATTGCACCATACAACAAACTGAATAGTATTTTATTTTAGCAAGTATCATAGGTACCTACTTACCTAATAAGTTTCAGTTAAGTAGGTACCTATGACCTATACGTTTATGTACAGACATATATATCAGATTCAATAGTTATTTGGTCTGACCTGGGGGGCGATTCAGACCTGTTCGATAACATACCGTGTCGATACGGTTAGATATCGATCTCGTATAAAAAAATTTTGTCGTGTGATTCAGAGCGTTTGGTTTGAGGATACGATTCGGTATCGACTACGTTATCGACATCGACAAGATATATTCGATTACAAGAGCATTTACGAATTGAAAATATATGTAGGTAATATATGTTATCGTACGATAACAAACCGAATCGATCGATAAATAAGTTATCGGAAGGGTCTGAATCGGGGGGCTGGATGCCTACCATTCTTTCACCTTCCCTTATTTCAGGTCATTTCTAATTCATTCATTATATTCGTCCATCTCATGTATTTCTGGCATCCTACTAAATTAGCACTATAGTATATATGTCATACTTAGCATAGGGGGCTAACTTGGAACGGATTGGATGGAGTTACACTTTTGACTGCTAATCGATTTTTATTAGAACATTTCCACATTTCACACATTGGATATGATGGTAACTAGTTACGACTAAATCTGCCTCCAGAGCAGTTTGGAAACTATTTATACCCAAATTAGGAATCGAACCCCATATAAGACCACAGTCCACAACGCTCACGACTGCGCCATTTATCAAAAATTCAGTGAGTAGAAAAATGGTTGATTTTAAATCCGTGATCAATGATCATGACAGTAAATCAAGACTGGCCATAAAATAGACCCGATAAGTTTTCCCGAGCTTTTTCCGAACATTAAAGGGCTTTGAACGTAACTTAGCCTGTAACTTAGGCTTACTCGTAGTTTGACAAGATAACTTTTTCTCAACCTTTTTTCTTTGCATAGAAGATAAATGTCACAAGATAAATGACTTGCTTACTTCAGCAAAATCTCGAAGATATCCAAGCGAGTAAAAAGACCGTACATTTTTGCTGGCTATAAAACAGCGGGCCTTTATCGGTGGGCGGGGGCGGGCGGTTGCTAGGCAACGCGCGACCCTCCGAGGGGAAAAAACGGGTAAAAATTCCGGGAGCGAATGGACGGTGATTTTTTATGGCATCGTACATTTTTTCCTCAGCGCCGCGACGCTCGGCGTCCGGGGAGGTGCCTGTGTGTGAGTGTACATCGCTATACAGCGTGTTCCAATTTGTATTTTTTTAATAGAACATCAGAGTGTATATTTTCATATTTCACAGCACAGAGTGTATATTTTCTTCATGTAGTAGTAATTTCAGTAGTTTAATAATGGTACATGACATCAGGGAAGTAGGTATGTTTTGTATTTGAGTGCGGCAAAAAGCTACTCACCAGTCACCATACGAACATGAAACCTTTGAAGTGTTATGTAACAACATAATACATATTTACTTAGGTACATTTTAATAAACCATATTAGGTAAGTGATAAAATTTTCACGTAAATATAAGTTTCACAAATTAAAAACTTACTGTTTAAAATAAAACTACTTACAATCTTCTTCTTCTTCTGCTTCATAATAGTAATACAAATAAATAAAGTGTTCTCCTGAAAGAATTTCAATGGAGTCTATATGCATTAGATATACCTACATCATTATTTTGGTTTGCCTCACAGGTTTGCCTATTTTAAATGCCTTTTAAAAGGTTAATCTCGTCCTTTAATGAGAAGTGAATATTTATAGAGACAGTGTTATAATTAAAATAAAAACAAAAACGTGAAATTTAATTTTTAATTTACTATTTTTTTAATTTTCTTTCGGTGTTCGTTTCCAATCAAAACATCCTATATACAGTCCGAAAGTCTCCAAAGAGAAGTAAATCGCACTGCACGTGTGTGGGTGAAGTGCGGAGGCTGCAAATATTATAAGTATGGATTTTATCGGCCTCTCCCTCTAACCTCTTCCTTTCCCACTCCAGCCTCCGGAAAAAATATTCTCCAAGGGAATCTAAAATTATGAGAGCAAGGAAAGTTCCCCAGTTATAAGAAAGGAATCTTGGAGTCATTTCGATCTATTTATCGTATGATAGTATGCCGTCTACGGCATTGTTTACGTCAGTCCTACACTTCATTACAATTTGTCTTGCAAACAGGACTAGGTTTGATTCCCGCTTGTACCCAACATCGACGTATACTGGATTAAATACCTATATCTAAAGATAATCTGCCTGTGGAATTGTCTAAAAATGATTGATACAGTGTGACAATCAAATCACCTGTGATTGACAGGTCCTATCTCGTTATTGGTTAAATACATTCAGCAAGAACGCCATGAATTCAGCCAATCAAAAGTGATTGCGATCGCCACACTGTAGCGACCATTTTTAGACTATTTAGCTAGTTCGATTGTCATTAAAATACGTTCTCACTTCTCACCATACGCAGCGCATCCCAGTGCATCAATAATGCACTCAAGAAAATTAAAACAACAACAAAATAATAATCTGGGAACTAAAATTCAAATCTGGAAATAACTACTGCGCGATTGTGTATAAGAAACCCGTTTAATGCGTTTGAAGACGACAAAATATGTTCACAGAATCGCATGGCAACCATGGCAATAAATATATGAAAATATTAACTTTAACGAACTAAAGATAGCTATTTATTGTAGTTTAAATTCGGTTAGGGATAAAATTCGCAAAGCCTCCAATACTTGACATGCATGCGTATCTAACTGAAACGCTTGACTTGAATACATACATACTCGTGAAGTTATTGAATAGGAAACTGTTTCTAATAAAAGAACTTATTTATCGCCGAATCACGATTGCCGTATCCATCAGATACCCTAACCCTTTATCGCAAACTGAATGAAAATAAATCAATACCCTTATATATTGCTCTCCGGACCCCATAGTCGACTGTCACAAAAAACTGTGGGAGCGTATTTATTAAATTGGAAACGGGGAAAGGGTTGATCCCCCTGTCAATCCGCCATGTTTTATTCATGTAACGTTCGAACCGAATCAGGGCCCCCGGTTTCGCAGATTCGCAATCTTTCCTTATTTACTTGTTCGAGAATCGAAAAAAGAGTAGGATTTCTAACTTAAGCCAAGTTTTTTTTAAATAATATTAGCCATCTTAATCTAAATTGACTATTATTCCACTTTCCCCTTCAACTAAGCGTAAAGTTTGTGCTAGGAGTGGGCACGACAATAATAATCCAAAGGGGATTAAACCGTGGAACTTTCAGTTTTCAGTCGGCACCTATAACCATTGAGATAGTGAGGCTCTAATTGACGGTGAATTACTAGAAAGAAAGAAAATACATTTATTCTTGTTTAGTGTTACAAACAGTACCTACATCTCATACTAATAAAAATAAAAAAATATCTGTCTGTAACGCCACTCACTATGGGTATATGCCGTGCAGTATATAAACACGACGCTGATTTTTAGCTGAGACCCGAGTGACGTCACAGCAAAAAATAATAACAAAGTAACATATTATTGTTATAAAAATGACTTTATAAATAAATCTAATATGTTGCAATAGATATCAAATGTAGATAAATATAATATGATCCACAATATACATATACCTATCATATATGAAGGTCACTACTTTTACTTTACTTTAATAATTATAATGCGAAAATGTGTTTGTTTGTTGGATTGTCCTTCAATCACGTAGCAACAGAGTAACGCATCAACGTGATTTTTTGCATGGATATAGTTGGGGACTTGCAAGTAGCATAAGCTATCTCTTATCGAAAAAATAGAGGGATCCCGTGGGTTTTTTTTAAATTAACTCCACGCGGACTAATGCTGAGATCTATGTATAGAGCGTGCTCTGACTCAGCTCAGACTCAAGCCAGAGATAAAACGAGGCCGATTTATGTCAGAGTAATTGTATCACAATTTAAGCTCTATCTAAAGTCTGAGAAGAGTCAGAACACACACTATAAGCTCAGCATAAGTTGCGGGCAAAAATGAAATAAGTTTAGGTAGACTTTGAAATAATCCCTATGAGGTTTGCTCATTGCAGGTGCTAAAAATACATCGATCAAATGTGGCATTCACTACCGCCAACGATAAAACGATACAAAATGGACATTCCTAATCGCCTTGTCCTTTTTAAAGGAGTACAAAAGAATTCATAAAGAACGCACGCTTATACTTACAACGTAGTCCTTGCAACTCGAAAATCCTTAGTTCATAAATAAATGGCGTGAAGAATCATAGTCGCTTGGACTCGTCCTAAAAATAGGAGTTAGTCTGACCTAAAAAATGGTTTGCGAATGTAAAAAAGCGCATCGATCTTGCTATTTGTGGCAGGAATGATTACAAAAAATGAATAGTGGCTGATTTGTGCAAGTACCTGGGTATTTTATAGTGTTAAGCTTTTGTCAAAAATGGAATTAAGTAGATTTTTAAAGTTCGTAAAATTCAAGCTCAAAAGATAGCTTTGCACAAAATTAAGCCCAGTTAGTATTATTATATTAATTTCGTTCCATATAAATTTAAAATCAGATATTTATTTCTAACTTATCTCAAAATAAGCACATAAGGTTAAATGTTACGTAGTGTGAAAATCACTGAAACCTTGACGATTATGTTTTTTTTTTTTCTGTAAACCGTTATTCCGGTGCAAAGAATAGCAGAAATTAAACTTTCCTGTGAAAATGTCGATCGTTAATGTAACGGTTCAATCCAATATTTTAGACCAAAATACGCCCTTTCAAATGAAACTATATAAGTTATTCTATATTAGCACGTACGTCGATTGAAATAAAGGGTATTTTAGTGTAATGTGTTTCTATTGGTGGTCATAAGATCCGATCTTCGTCAAGGGGTATTTTTGAGGCATTTTTAATTTATCTGCCCCCTGCCATTATTTTTGCCGAGGGGTCAAGCGTTATTGTCCAACTAATGGTCATCCACTGAGTGCGTTTTATGGCCGATCTAAATTTTGAGCTGACGCATGTGCTTGCGTTTCCTGTGAATTTAGTGTAATTTATGGACTGTCCGAAAAGGACATCTGACCGGACTGTATTGTCGAAGAAAATAAAAAAAAAAACAAAATCTAAAAAAATTTGTTTCTTTTTCTATTTGTTTATAATAATTAATTAATAGATTTTGTGAAGTGAATTCGTCCGTATGAAGTTAGTTTTTAAAAAATCCGCGAGAACTCTCTCTTTTCCCAATATAACAGTTGGCCTTACTATATCACTTTCCAACTCCTCAACTATACCTATCCATGCAATAATCACGTCGATTCGATTGAAGGACAAACCAACAAACAGACTTTTGCATCTACGGGCCACTAAAAGTTTCCGTTTAATTATAAATACCTACTTTAACTTACGTCATGTTTCACCTGTACAAATCTTTAACGAACTATTGATATTTTACTCTCAATTTCTTTTAATTCATATTGATACCTACTCACATGTAAACATCTTTTGCATGCCGCTCTTTTTGTTTTTACAAAGATAAAGTTTTGACCAAATCTGCTTTGAAAAATAGTGTTGGAAACGAACACGTAGTGTCGTAGTATTTTTTTTTTATATAGGTATGTGTAGGTAGGTGTAGATTGTATCGACGACGTAGACTCATCAACGACATAGAGAACTTATATAATGATCTATTGTTACACTAATATTATAAAGGCGAAAGTTTGTATGTTTGTGTGTGTGTATATGTTTGTTACTCCTTCATGCCACAACGAATGAACCGATTTGGCTGCAATTTGGAACGGAGATTGCTCATAATATAGACTACATTTTATCCCAGATAATTAAAGAGTTCCCGCGGGAATTAGAAAACTTTTATCCACGCGGACGAAGTCGCGGGCATCGTCTAGTAATAAATAATTTCGATAGGTATCGATTGAAAAACTTAAAATCCGCATTTCAGACAGACGGTCACGGATGAAGCGAACCTATTGCAAATTGGTGCAGCCCTGGGGTCAAACACAATGCGCCGGTCACACATATTGACACCCTAACAATACAGGGGTCACTTTTATTTGTAGCTGAAACTTAATTTATAATCTTTTCACACACGCCATTAAGAAGATTACTACCCTTTTTCCTTCGATAACAATTGTACATTGTTGCGTGGAATAGAATAAAATAAAATGTAACCGTATATAACCATTGTCCAAAGAATCCGTAGAGAACTGCAATACGCTAGATACAGGGTGCGATTTTCGCAACATTTACGTTTAAAAAAGAAATCTGCCTTTTTATACTTTTCTATTGAAACGATTAATTCAAGAAACTAAACTTTACTCTTTTTTTATATTTAAAAATTAAAACCAGATTATTTTTTTAAATCAATCTACTCTACCGATTACCTAATCTATCTAAGTAGGTAATCGCAGTAGGTACCGCCTCTTCAAAAAAGTATTTATTTATTTATATAACTTTACTGCATGTACATGATAAAGAAAAAAAAATAGGGAACATAAGTAATACAAAAAGTGGCCTTATCACTAATAGTGATCTCTACCAGGCAACCTATACGAGAGAACTTAATGCAAGTGATCGCAACGGAGGATCGCAATAAGTGCACAGAAATCTATATATATAAAATTCAAAGTCCTGACTGACTGACTAACTGAAATATCAACGCACAGCCTAAACTACTGAAGTTAGAAACTTGAAATTTTTACAATTGGTTCCTTTTATGACGTAGGCGCACACTAAGAAAGGATTATTGGAAATTCCACCAATTTAAATAGGGGATGGAAGTTTATATGAAACTCCGTCATTTTTCAAGTTGTTTCCATCAAAGTTGGTATTAGAGCTTTCAGTTAAAAATAAAGAAGTACGTGTGTCACAGTTTTTGAAAATTCCACCCCAAAATCTAATTCCACGCGGACGAAGTCGCGGGGGCAAAAAAGCTAGTACATACTATATATATATTATTAATATAATTACGCATACCTAAAGTAATTAAACTTTGGTGTATTAGTAGTTTTTGAGACTAAAATTCTTTGAATCTCTAGTGTAACATTTCAAGTAAAAAATTCTTTTCAAAAAACCGACTTCAAACGCCACTACAAAGTATAAAAATAATTTTATTTTGTACACGTTTGTTGAAGTCGGGCGGGCTTAAATAGAAACGATGAATCCGATACGCGATGCTCGCCCGATTTCAATAAGCATGTCTCTTATATGTCACCATAAGATAAGCCTCGCGCATCGATTTCATCGTTTCTAGTTAAGCCCGCCCGACTTCAACAAACGTGTACAAAATAAAATTATTTTTATACTTTGTAGTGGCGTTTGAAGTCGGTTTTTTGAAAAGAATTTTTATTTTAAGCTTTTTAGTGTGGCTTGTTCCTCCCCTCCCTACACCGCTACGGTACTAATGTAGTCTATACTTGATACCTACAATACTTATTAACAATACACGATTTCTAAAGAGCTAGGACTAAGAGCTCCATGATGCAGTCCATGCTTGGTACCAACAATATCAATTCGAAATCGAAAGTTCGTAATTCCTCCACCCTGCAGCATCAGGATTGAGGAGCTAGAACCTTGAGCTTTATGATGTAGACTATGCTTGATACTAACAATATAATTCGCAAGCGAAAGTTCCTAAATCCTCACAGTTCAGGTGGGCAGTTCCCTGCAGCATCAGGATTGAGGAGCTAGAACCTAGAAATCCATAATGTAGTCTATGCTTATTACATACAATACGAATTCATGATCAACAATTCCTAAATCCCTACAATTTAGATGGGCAGTACCCTACAGCATCAGGATTGAGGAGTAGGACCTGGAGCTCTAAGATCTAGTATATGCTTAGGCTAAGCATAACAATTCGTAAATGACATTTCCTAAAGCCTCATAATTTAGGGGGAAAGTACTCCTGCAGCATCAGGCTTGAGGAGTTGAAGGTAAAAATTTTTATGGGACCATTTCGCGAGCTTTCTCTGTCGATTAAAAAAAAATTCGCGTGAATCGGTCCAGAAACCTCGAAGTAATCGGTGGACATACATAGAAAAAAAAAAAAAAAAAAAGATACCGGCCGAATTGATAACCTCCTCCTTTTTGGAAGTCGGTTAAAAATGAACTGTGCTTAAATCTGAATGGTTGTGAAATCATAACAGGTTCCCAAAAGTTTACTGCCAAAATCAATGTTACACAATTATTTTTATTTTGTAAAATTATACTCTGAGCTTTGATGATTCAAATACATAAGTATTTTAAGTTTTCACCTCTAATCGTTTCAATCTCACCCTGTATAAAGAAAAAAATAGTGACCATAGACCGTTGGTCTCGATTTTGACACATTTTCAAATGTCGAATTTTGCTCGATGGTTGATTTATTTTAGGAAATTGAGGATTTAAGCCGGGATGGGAAGATGTTTAGGTTACGGGTCAAAAGGCTGATTGTGTTCGGATTTTAATTGCCTAACGGTCAGATCGCACGCTTGCAGTGCAAAGGTTAACGGTCGACTTGAGAATACGATTCTGGGACATTTCTTTTGTATAATCATTCGAATAATAAATTATAGCTTTTATGAAATCTATCGGAATGACGATAAAACGATTTAACATGTTTTTCAGACTTGAAGCAGCTTTAGGCTTTATTAACTTTAAGAAGGTATTTACCCAATATATTTAAAAAAACCGACCTGAAAAGCGGGAAATTTCATTCAGGATTCATTCCCTTTCCGACCGACAGTAAGATTTTTCGTCCGTCCGTCCGTCTGTCTGTCAGCGGGCTATATCTCATAATCCGTTTCGACGTTTTTTGGTATGTTGTAGTATGTTGTTTTTTTATTTGGTTAAACCAATATACACGGTGAAATTTTATTCCCCGTAAACCCTGAAGGAGGTGAATATGCTCATGAAACTGAACAACTTTCCCCAAGGAACATAGCTCGAAATATGAAACAAAATTTTGGACCTCCCATTAGTAAATCAATCAGCTAATCGTCAATTTTGTATTAGGTAAGTAGTTATTATACCAGTAAGTTATCTGTAAGATATCTGGCTTTTTAAAATTAAAATTTTTTTTTTAAAGTTAATCTCACATTACCTACCTAACCTATGATTCCCGGTCGGTAGATCAATTTCTGATCAAATTAGATTCACATCTCAATTTGCTATTAATAGGATGTCAATGTCGAATATTTACTTAAAATATCTTCATTTACATATCTTCTTAAAGGCTTAAAATAAGTAGTAGGTACCTATAGTTTAAGGTAAGTATAGTATATGTTTACCCCTTTCTAAAATATTATTTATTATAATGAAAAGGTGTGATATATACATATCATATATAGCATATTACTATTGTCTTAAATGTTTTACAAATTAACCGATAAACAATGGATAACTGCGTCAGAATACGTAACAATCTATTAATATCCCACAACTGAATTACAGCCGTTAAAATATAGGTATACGTACCTACCTATATACATTGTACACTAGCTTTGAATTCATGTAATTTATCAAAGTCTTCGTCTGCGTTATAGATAGAAATATAAACCTATAGAAAATTCTTTATTGCTACACAAATAATTTAATGTTCATTTCAATAAAGTATAATATGAAATTCTATTTAACTACAATTTACAATATTGAAATGGATACATAAATAGAAAGGGCGCAAAGGCAGCCTTATCGCCTCCTCCGACCTCCTCCAAACAACTTTAAAATATAAAAAAATCTTAATGAATGTGTTATTAAAGGATATATAGGGTAAGGACGCCGAATATGAGATGGTTGCCAAATATGAGATAGTTAGGTTTTGGCGAAACTAATCGCCACAGCTATTTGGCGATACTGTCACCAGAAGCCACGTGGCAACAGACCGAAACATGTGTTGGTGCTTCCCAGTTCGAGGCAAAGTCAGGTTGTGTACGTGCGGGTTTTTACGAAACCACAAAACCCGATTTTTGAAACCAAATATTAACGAGGTATGTTACAACTTTATAGTCACACTAAATAATTTAAATTTACAGTCATTGTATCAGTTATATGATTAATTTTACAATGCATTTGCAGTTTAGTTGTATTTTCTTCGTCAAGAAATAATAGGCAGCCTAGTTTTTAAATTTGGGTGTTTTCCCAATATGAGACACGTGGGGGCTCCTTAAATGAGATATCTCATATTAGGATGTATAGAAAAACGACTATTTAAAAACCTCTTTTTCTAGATGCCGTCGATCAAAGAAGTCCTAGGACTACGATGCCATAATATGGGCCGTGAGTGCAGTGCAAAGCAATCAAATACGTTACCTAATAGCGTCAAAACTTTCGATGTTCCTAAGAGTATCCTAGAACGTTATGTCAAAAAAGATGCTAATGCAGAAGTATTTGTCAAGGTTCATGGGAAGACCTCCAGCTTTTTCTGACTATTTAGAAGCAAAAATAGAAAAATATTGTAAAGCTGGACTAACGATTTTAAGGGTTACATCTATATCTGAAGAACATCAAGCACTTGGCACAAGCACATGATAATATATTATTAAGTTGTTACTAAAACCTTACGATGTTATAGATTAATAAATATCGCCAATAAAAAGTTTTTTTGAATTGATTTATTTTCTTTTTCTCTAAATCTATACTATCTCATATTAAAAACCCTTGGTATCTCATAATAGGAGACCATTTCCCTGAGACGTAATTTCTGACTTTTCTAATATTATCTGTTATAACAAAAAATCTATTATACCTAGCACTAAACGGTATTTCAAGGATAAACTTCATTAAATTATTATCGAATTTAAATAATTTTCATAGTCATTAGGGCAATAATTTATTTTTTATGGCCGAATATGTAAATGGTATCTCATATTCGGCATCTTTACCCTATTATGGTAAATTGTTTAAAGAATACAGTGTACTACCTACTCAGAAATTTATGTAATTTTGAATCTGTAATTTTTTCATCTTCATCTTTATCAATCGATAGCCACTGCTGGACAAAGGACTTCCACAAGTCTCGGTCTTGCGCCGCCTGAATCCAGCGGCTCCCTGCGACTCGTTTGATGTCGTTGGTCCACCTAGTGAGGGGTCTGCCAACACTGCGCTTCCCGCTGCAGGGTCGCCACTGCAGCACCTTGGGACCCTAATAACCATCAGCTCTTCGAATTATGAACCCCGCCCATTTTCCACTTCAGTTTCACGACTCGCTGTAATAGTATCGGTGACTTTGGTTCTCCTACGGATTTTTACATTTTATCCCGGAAAATCAAGGAGTTTCCGCGGAAATCAAAAAAATCTTAATCCACGCGATGAATTCGTGGGCATTGTCTAGTAAATAATAATCTTCGTTTTATAAAGCGAAGCGCTTACTTTGAACCCACTAAACCTAAGTGAGATTCACGAATTTAAAACAACTGAGTCAGTACGACATGATACGCCCTTCTGTGCGTCAAAGGTCCAGTTCTAATTCGATATAATCCTGGCTTTACAAAATTTGACGACAATGTTACGGGTGTAATTTTTGTGAAAACGCCATAAATCGTTGACCCCCCGACCATTTGACCCCAGCGGGCATCACAAAAGCGAGCGAACGTCTTAGGGCGGCTGACCCGTAATAATGGCCTCAATTACAATGCTTATTGAGATAACATAAATTATAAATTACTGTTTACAAAAGTGCAAAAATAAATTACAGTAGCATTCACTGGGATTCGTCAACTCAATGGCAAAATATTTTTTTTTGGTTGATTTAACAAAACGTAAGAATATTTTATATTAATTGTGTTTACTATATCCAATATTATAAAGGCGAAAGTTTATATGTGTGTATGACTGTGTGTGTGTGTGCATGATTGTTACTCCTTTACACCACAACGAATTAACCCAGGATTAACGTATAGGCTACATTTTATTTACGGAAAATTAGATTTCTGGCAGGAAAAACCTAAATCCACGCGGATGAACTCGCGGACATCGTCTAGTATATGTATATTTATATACCGAGTAGAGTCGTAGGGAGCCGCTAGATGCAGGCGCCGCAAGACCGAGGAATGTGGAAGTACGTACGCAAAGAGACTTTTGACGTCTATTGGTTGATTTAAATAAAGTATATTTACCTATATACCTAGAAAATATTAGCTTAAGTAGGTAAGTAGTAATTACCTACTTATAAAAATAAAAATACGTTTTTAGAATTGTGGTGCTACGTGGTTCTACGACAGTGCTACGCAGATAATTTTTTAAAGAATTTATTAGCCATGAGTATGATTCTCTTTCTTTTTTTTCCCAAGTACAAATAAGCTTATCTAAAGCTTATACTATGAGTAGTACTATGAGTAGGTAGTATTTAAGTACAACTCGTAGAAAGCCAAAAAGAAAAATGCTCAAAATGTATAAGGCTAATAAAAAAGGTTTCAAAAAGCATTTCAAAGGGCCTAATTGAAAAAAGATTCCTAAATATATCAATCACACCATTTATTTTATTATAAACCCAAAAAAAAGCTAACACGTGTAAACACACCTTAATCAAGTGAAATAAATGCGACACGTATAAAAACCTTTTAAAAAACGTGTGAGAGATCGTATCTTATAAAAACCTGCATCAAAATCATCCCATAAACTTAATAGTTCGAACTGCGAAATAGGTTTTATAGAGCACACAAGCAGGGAGAGAGGGACAGCAGGTATTTTTAGAGAAGCTATCCCTATTCCTCTCCCTTTCTATCGCTTTGTGAAGCAAACCGAATCGCGCAGGTTGTGCTTTTACTTCTATGTAAAAAACTCACCCCCGAAGTGTAAAAATATACGGTAAAAAAGACCCTCGCGGTTCACGCGGCAAATCGCTTTATCGTTGAATGTGTGCACTCTAAAAAAACCTGTTAAGTTTTTTATGAACCTGACACCTAAAACCACCCTTGAATTAAATGCGATTCTTTGCAAGGTCATTTTTAATAGGTGCCTAAATAATACAAAAATGTTTCCATTTCAGTCGTTTTGAACGATTATAATATTGTAAGTTAATGTTTGAGAAGGTACTTATTTCATACAGCTCTTAAATAAAAGATATATTAACTCAAAGAATTCAAACGAGTTTTCATCGACGTCTTTGTACATAAAATTGTTAGATGTATCAATGGTTCAATTTTATAAAACTTTTTTTGTCTAGGTAGGTATAACAAATAGGTAAGGTAAAAATATGGTAAAAATACTTATATATATTTTTTACTTAGCCAGCAAAACAGAAGCAATATAGCATAGCAACATAAGTAACAAAAACTTTCCGTTTCTAAAATAAAAGCCGATTAAAAAATTGCATTCACTTTCTGTATTAACTATGCAAGTCCTTCTCGGAATGCGCGCGCAAACCTATTTTTTTAAACAATTAGTAGCTACTGGTTTGCAACCGGAAGGCCAAAAGGGACAATGCGCAATAAATAAAACTACCAAACTTCTTAGATAAGAGTAAAGCAAGTAGCTTAAAATTTTCGTTTTGCACAAAAAACTCAGATAACTTTTTTTAACTTTTTAACTCTGTCCAGGATGTTGTTATAGATGATTCACACATTATTTTTGTATGATTCAGAACCAAATTCAAGGGCACTGTACTTGTACGAATAAAATATGTAATATTTGTGAAAATTTATCGTTTTTTATCAGCGTAAAATATTTCTTGGAAATTCAAGCATCTGACGCTTATAGACGGACTTGGCAGGCCACTCGTTAAAAACGTATCTAATTGCTGCACTATGCATCTAGGTACGTATGTTTTTTGATACAAAAGTAACCATTTAATTTTGACTTAAAAAATTAAAAACAAAGAAGAGTTCTGTAAATTACTAAGAAAAGGTAATCTTTTTTTAGTTCTCGCTGGCCCAGAACTGCAAAATACACAAGCTTCTTTGGTGACAGCTCTTGATACTCAATATTTTCAGTGGGCTTTTATTTTTTCTAGGAAGAGGAAGCGACGGCAGCTGCGCCTCGTGCCGACTTGTGCCGTCAATACTTTTTGCATGCTCAACTAGCAGCCATTTTTTTTTTCGTTTTTAAACGTTACAATTTTTAGATACATTGAGTTTGGTTCCTGGCTACCACCCTAAAATATAGCATTGCGTCGTCGAATCGAATCACGAATAAGTTGAATTTATATGTATGTAAGTAGGTATATTGTAATTACAAATCATGCTATGTGCTTTGAGTACCTATTTAGCTGTATGAATATAAATTTATTAAAAAAAACTTTGCCTAAACCATGTTAATTATGTAGTTAGGTACATACCCAAAATAATAACTACAACGTAGGTAACGTTATTTGAATAACAATTGTTTAGCCGACCTTCGCATACGTTTGTATGAATATTAATTTAAGAAAATATTTGAAACCATTTCATAACTAAATTAAAAGTAGATAGGCAAGTACCTGATAAGAATGAAATCAAAAGTTCAAATATATGTTGCCAATTTTTTTTAAATTCCAGTACCAACTGTAACAATGGGACGTCTAAAAAGTGTTATATTTCTGAGTAAAGCAAATTTTGGCTACTGAATGAGCCAACACTTGATTTATGACGGCAGCTGATTCGACCAGTGTCCGTCCGTTTTAACCCAGGAATGCCCGAATTATTTTTTTTCCACTTTCATTGCTTTTTTTTCTCTAAAACTACTTGGAAGGGGATCCGAAAATGATAAAAACAATAAAATATTTTAAAAATATATTTGAAGTATGAAAAATAACGCGTGTCCATATGGACACGCTGGGCAGTTAGAGTATCAGAAAATACAACAACTAGGTGAAAACCTAATGAGTACTAAATTTGATTTTAGACAAGAAATTAGGCATAATGACATTGTAATACTTCTTTGTATGCTATGCTTCGAAGCATGCAATACTTAATCTCAAATTACACTTCATAAGTCCTATTTTACCAGCTGTATGTTTGGCTTTTCAGTAAGGAGCCAAGTATCGTTTCTTATTTTTCCGACTTTTCAGTGAAGTTATGAACTCAGTCAAATTTCCATGCATCGGTAGTGAAGAGGCGGTACCTCTGTCTCCCTGAATCTCTTTGTGGTGTATCTTGGACTTATTGAAATAAGGCAAAGTAATTTCCAAGTAGAAATCAAGCTGGAATTTTACCACTCCAGATATTTTTTTTATTTCCCAGGCACAATGAATATCCAGCATCCATATAATAAGTGACCAGTGCTAATTATTTGAGTGCTATATTTATTTTATTCATTGTAAAATTTTGGATTGCATTCCCAGGTTGTAGAAAATAAGATTTTTAGTATGGAAATAGCTCGAGTTCCCCATGAATCTACGTCTTAGCTTCTATATTCAGGTGATGAACGGCTTTCATGACCTTCTTGATCAACATACAAAATATCTTAGATTTCATTTAGTGTCCAGTTGCCTCTTAACTGGTTGATATCAAATAATTTGGTCAGATGTAATTCATGTGTATAAAGCTATTGCAAGTGCCCAGCGTGTCCATATGGACACGCTAACTTCATCGTGATAAAAAGTAATCAAAATAAAGATTTATCCATTGCTTTACTCTATAAAAACATAGGTAAATAATAACTAAATAGTTTACAATACAACAATTCCTTCCAGAATACATAAATATGGATCAATTTTACTCTTTCTCTTCTCGAATCCACTTTTTTTGCAAATTCACAACTTGTGAAAAAACAAACGCAATTTTCTTCAAGATCACTCCAACTTTTTGCCCCAATTTTTACATATTATAAAAGATTATACCTTAGGCTACCCGAATATCATTAACTTTTTCTTTTATATACACAAAATGTTGTCATAATGGGCAAATAATTTTACTACTATAAGCGTGTCCATATGGACACACTGGGCATTACTGGGTTAAGCAAAAAAATGCTTAAATGAAACTCACTTTCATAGGTCATTTTGCTTTATGTACGGGCTGATTCATATATGAAATGACTAAGACGTAAAGTTACATTCAAAAAAATTGTACTTTTAGTAGTTTTAGTTGTTAATTGTAGTTTTAGTTGTTGTAGTTTCACATTTGAGATTATTGGGTAGAAATATGTAATTATTAATTAGGTGATAGAAAATTATTAATAAATTATAAGACTCATTCTCAATTGTCTCTTCTTAAGAAATCTTCATTAAAGGCGAACATCTATGTAGGTACCTATACAAGTAATGAGCTTGATCTTCTTATGAAACAAAACCTACTTATAATAAATGAATAATTAGGTACCTATTTGATTTCTTGTCATACAATTTTCAGGCAGACATTATGAAATCCTAAACTCCGGTGACGTCATCAGTATGAATTTCAGCACTTATAAGCACGTTGCTGGCAACCATTTGTAATCTCCTTGCGTCGCTTAACGATACGGCTATATTAAAAAGAAATCACAACTCTGGTGGTATTACAACAAGAAGGAGGGCAAAACTATTGGCTAATTTGCAAAATAAAAATGTAGACGATGAAAACATATAATTGGTTAAATAGATCACTGATTCAAGCTTTTAAAAATAAAAAATAAAAAAAAAATATAAAAAAAAAATAGGTAAAGTGTGTCGTCTAGCATATTAATTATAACTATAGGTACATTAATAGAGTCAACTATGTTACTATAATTGTATTTATTAATAACCTATATTCTTATAATATAATTCTGGATATTGGTCTTAGTTATTTAGTTTTGTTTTGGTTGCCATAATGTTTGAATTTTATAAGAAGGGAGATGTGGTGTATGTATGTAGGTATTTTAATAATAAAATAAAGAGGGCAGTATTAAATCAGCAATGCGTGTTTCACTTCAATACATAAGGCACTACTCTACCCTAGACAAAATACATCTTCGCAATAGTTATGTAGGACATTATTTCTTACCTAAATTAATGATGACTTAATATAACTACACATCAAATTTAGGAGCATCCTGTATCAGTACCAAAATACCAGCACTAAAATATAACAAAAGCATAAAATTTTACAAAAACAGTGCGAATTGGTACAAAACTGCAAAAAGGATCACACAGGGCCCACAAAACAATAGCTGTCATTGTAAGGCCACACTAAATTTTTAAATTATATGTATAATGCGCGTTACATTGGCGCTACTTTGGTATTACATACGGAAGTAAAAAGCTGTACCTAATAAAAATAATTCTATTGGTTTTGGTAGCAAAGATATTTTGGTAACAGAAAATTCGACTTCACTGGTGCTATATAGTTTTTTTTATAAACTATACTAGTAAAGATACATCATAGTGTTTTATTTATCTTCTTAAAAATGGACCAAATTCGTCTTTTTATTGCCAGCGTCCGAATAGAAAACTTTGCATATTTTTGCGAAAATTTCTTCTTTTCAAGTTTCAAGCCGACGAAAACTTTTTAAGTAAGAGGTATTCGATACGGCACATATTTTTCCACAAAAATTCGTAAGGTAGCGAATCGTTCCTTATTTCTTTAGGATCTTTTATAGCCACTTTCGGTTTTTGCCGTTTGTTTCTGCTTCCGGCACCCGCGTTTTGAAGCGAAAAATTGCCACGTGGCCGTTGTTACTTGTTAGTGACGTTGTAACGAACTTTAATGCTAATATTATTATAGCTAACATGAGTAGGGTACAGAAATTAGGAGACAGCTTCATTTGGGATGAACAATTTACTAGATGCCCGTGACTACGTGCGCATGGATCACGGTTTTTTGATTAAATTATTTTGGAGGACTCTTTCCCTCTTATTAACAAACATTACTATGAAGTCTCATAGTGTGCTCGAACTCACAGGGTACAGGAAACTTAATCATAAAGGACACTTGAAGGACGAACGACACTTTCAGATATAGTAGCTCGGTAGCTAGTTAGCTACTTTACGACAAATCATCCACCAAGACTAATGTCATAGGCTTATGCAGTAGGTAATCGCTAAGAAAATTTTAAGCTATTGCATAGCTTCTATCGCGGGCCAGCGTGGAGACCGAATCCAGAAATTCCGTAACGAAAATAACCTGACACGGGACTCCTCTACGGTGAGCCGCTAGATGGCGTTGATAAAAAATGCTATGCAATAGCTTTACCGCGGCAGTCCCCGAGTGCCACACGTCTTTTTATTTTTAATAATAGCTACTCAATATCCCAATTAATTTGAACCAAATTTTTTTAAATAAAATATATATCTACCAATAAAACATGAAATTTTCCATTGTGTATTTAGTGGATACCTTAACCTGAAAGACCTGAAAGTGTTTGTCATAGCGAAAATATTGAAACAAGTGTTATGTATACATATGACTATTAATGTTTTTTTGTCGGTTTTTTCCGTTACGTATATACTCGTACGTATTTGTTTTTTACGTACTTACTATGTCAAAATAAGTTTCTATTTATACAGATGTATGATTTATTTATAGTTATAACAGGTGTGATTGATACGCAAATTTTTCAATTCTGAGTATCAATGATTAAACTTTATTGTGTACTTATACCTATTGTGACTACCTACCCGTTACTTTATATAGTATGGTGTGTTTACTGAAAATATTTATTTTAAGCTATTGCATAGCTTCTATCGCGGGCCAGCGTGGAGACCGAATCCTGAAATTCCGTAACGAAAATAACCTGACACGGGACTCCTCTACGGTGAGCCGCTAAATGGCGCATTTTTTATCAACACATCTAGCGGTGAGCCGCTAGATGGCGTTGATAAAAAATGCTATGCAATAGCTTTACCGCGGCAGTCCCCGAGTGCCACACGTCTTTTTTTTATTTATGTAGCTTAGCTTTTGCCCGCGACATCGCATGGAGTTGGCTTTTAAAAATCCCGCGGGATCCCTCTGCTTTTTGTGAATCAAAGGCATAGTCTTTGTCACTCCCGAACTGAAATCTAAAGACCGCACTCTCACTCAGCTCATACTCAAGACAGAGTTAAAACGAGACAGATTTATGTCAGAGCATATTTGTGTCTCGTTTTAACCTCTATCTCGAGTCTGAGTTGAGTTAGAGCATAAGTCCTCAACTATACCCATGCAAAAATCACGTCAATCCGTTGCTACTTGCTTCGTTGTTCCATGATTGAAGGGACAAAGACCCGGACGAAAAGTGTTATAGCTACTATTTTTTTTTTAATTCGATGACAAGATAGCCCTTGACTGCGATCTCACCTGATGGTAAGTAACGATGCAGTCTAAGATGGTAGCGGGCTAACTTGGAAAGGGTATAGCAGTGTAAATTCAACCCATACCCCTAATCGGTTTCTACACGCCATCGTGCCGGAACGCTAAATCGCTTGGCGGCACGTCTTTGACGGTAGGGTGGTAACTAGCCACGGCCAAAGCCTCCCACCAGACATACTTTCCATATAATATTTCTTAAAATTGTGTAAAAGGTTAAATTGATGAATAAATCATATCTTGTAATTTATTTTGTTTATTATGTTAATGTAATCAAAGTGCCAAAGTGCGTAATAATAAGCGACCCATATTAAAAAGTATTTTACAATACACAATATTATAACAATGGGTTCTCAAACGCGTTTTCAAAGCAAAATTAGCAAGTCATTTCAAAATAATGCTAATGTTTGTATGTACTTCCTTCACCAACAATACCTATTGCAATACCAAAATCGTCCCTTAAGTAGAGTCTCTTTACATAGGTACGCTCCTAAATACATAACATCCCCAATCCAATGTCATTTTTTATAAATGAAATTAGATTTTTTCTATAAATAAAAATAGAAAATTAAACAAATCAAAAATATTTCTTTTTACAATTAGCAATTAAAGGGAGAATTTTGGAATGCGTACACTTGCTTCTTATTGCGGGTAACCATGCGCACCCCTATGGGGTAAATAAACGTATACGGGGTAAGTAAACACATTTCTTAATGAAGTACCTACCCATATAAGAAATTTTTTTCTCACACACATTTCTTCGGAATTTTCATGAGTCTTATTTACTTATTAATCACAAAGTTAATTTTCGGATAAGCTCTATAGCTGTATAATTAATCTACGGCTCTAGCTAGCTTTCTTTTTGACTTTATTAAGAGTCAAAAAGAATATTAAAACACAAAGCAGAAAAGCAAAGCCTCCTAAAATCAACGGCCCTCCAAACCAGTTTATCGTACAAGATCGGCTCATTCATATACGCAGGGGGGCGCATTAAGAAGGGTGGGGAGAGGGGAGGGGAGGCTGCGAGGGAGCTGCCCTCGGGCGGGATAGATTTGAAGGTACAATCATTTTTTATGCGAGGGGAAATAATACCCGCCCTCCCGGGAACACACTGGGCTCTTGCTACTTCTATTATTTTCTTTTTTTTTAGGTATCCCGTACCTATCGGAGATCGGAGTACTACTTGCATCTTGCTAGACTATTTGACGTTTAAACTGGGTATATCATTATATGTTGAATAAACTGAAAAATATTTAGCAGACGTATACCTACAATAGTATAGGTATGTACCTACAGTAAAGATTAATGTTAATACAGCAATTTTATTAAACTACTACTAAATAATACCTATTATTTATGTATCTATTCTTATGAAAAGGGAGGTAGCAGCTAGGCGAATAGCAGAAAACTTCTCTGAAAATCGGATCCACGACGTAGGTACCTTCCTTGGTCTACGTTAGAGATTCAAATTCAAATTCAAAATCCAATTAGGTCAAAGTCAAAGTCAAAGTCATTCATTGCATTATACATTGCCTCTTCGGGCGTGCAACATACATAAATACAGGAAAAATATAAATTAACAATTAAATTTAAATAAGTCTAAAGTTACATGTAAAATCAAAAATATATAAGTTGAAAAAATTCATTAATATTATAAAATGTCTTATCTAATAAAAAGTCGCGTAATTTATTTTTAAATTGATTTAGATTATTACATTTCCTTATCTTCTCAGGTAACTTATTGTATATCTTAATCGCCATCACACAAACACTTTTGTTCAAGAATGAGGTTTTGTGAGTGGGATATCGGAATAAATCTTTACAGCGTCCTCGATTAACTCGAACAAACAAATTTTCATTGTTTCTTAGGAATAGAACAATTTCAAATATATATAGAGACGTAACTGTAAGAATATTGAGTTTTCTAAAATAAGGTCTGCAGCTATCCCTTTTTTTTATCTTACATATCGCTCTTATGCACCTTTTTTGCGCAACATATACGTGGTTGATTTCGCTGGTATTTCCCCAGAAAATTATGCCATAACGAAGAATTGAAGCTACTTGTGCATGGTATGCTACCAATAATGTTTTTTCATTAACCTTCCTCGACAACATGTACAATGCATAAGATAATTGATTTAACTTTGAACAGACATGATCAGCATGAAACTTCCACGTAAAGTGTTCGTCAATTCGCAAGCCTAAAAATTTCATGTAGGCCAACTTGTGGCTCTTATGACACGTCATAAATCTAACACCGGTTCGGAATGCAGATTCTGCTGAGAAGAGCCGGTAAGAAGCTCAGCAGTTGTTCTTTTAAAAAAAAAAAAAAATTTTGCAATAGGTAACAAAACTATGTTATTATTCCAAAATTTATTTTTCACCATACCTATTCGAAAAACGAATATTGGCTTCAGAGGATAGCGGGAACAAAATTTAATTTTTAGGCCCAGAGGAGTTTTCATATCTCTTTTGAAGCGAAATAAATAAATTCGCGAGCCCAGTATGTTCCAAGCCCGCTCTCCTGCCCTCCGTAATAAAGAGCGTGTCTCGCAACTGCTATAAAGGCCGAGCACATTACTTTTTACTTGCGATAAGGGCACTTTCGGGCCCTGCGCGAATATTTCTCCACCGGCACGGGTCACTCTCTGAGCGCTGACCGGAAAACACTTTCCTTTGTGCCTAGGTACACACGTTGGAGACGATTAATGGGCGTTGGTGATAATAATCTTCCTCGTTATAAAGATACCTCGCTGTACCGCGATGTATCGCAGTGAGGTATCCTTCGACATGTTCGCGCTTATCAGGGCCCCAAGTCTGCTATTTTACATGTCATTGTCATTGAACCGCAATACAATTACAATTCAATTATCATTGGTCCAAAATTTCGTAGTCTGCTAAATTCACAATGGTCGTTCGATTTCTTGTTATTGGATTGTAATTCAATGATACCTCGGTATTGCCATTAGCTTAAAAAGCGTTTGCCGAAATGAGTTTCAAAAAAAAACTACATATTAAAAACGTTTATTTAAGCTAGATTCAAAGCTAGATGTATCAGTGGCAAATCATCGGAAAACAATTGTGACGCCATTGAATTAGTAGACTACCAAAATTGCTAAAAGTAGCAATTGGGATGTCATTGATAGACAATTGAACTACAATTGCAATAGCAGACTTGGGCCCCTGTTTGCATACATTTGTTTTACATGGAGGTGGCATCGAGGTAGCGAGCTAAACCGCGACCGCGAGGTATCGCAGTGAGGCATCTTTGGCATGTTTTTACCCTTAGGCTGCTACTGATACAGTAATCTATGCTACTGATACAGTAGCATAGATAATTTAGATAGAAGATTAAAAAAAAAACATAGCACTAAAAGTTGCTACAAAATAAATAGTAGCAGGAACTAAACAGAAAAAAAAGGAAAAAAAAACCCCTTAGGCTGCATCTTCACTTATCAACGGATGCGATTGCAATCAAGCGCATTAAAAAACTGTTATCTACCTACTTACTTACTACCGATCTATCTACTCAGGTAACTACCTACCTACTTGTATAACCGTATTATCTATTATGCATTATTAAAAAATATTTTTCCCTTTATCTCCTTAATAATTACGTCGTTTCCACTGATTGTTTACACTTTTGAACATGTCGTTAACGATATATTTATCATCTTAAAACACACATCACAAATAAAGGGCTACCTAAGTATATTAACTTGCAATTAGCTTTATTACTCTCGTTTTATTGACCACTTAGTAAGTAGGCTACCATTCTTTGTAAATGCCGCGTTACGATACCGTTGCGGTTGTTAAAAATCAAACAACGATTAACAAAAAGAAATTATGTTATTATATATAAACCATTTATTTATTTACCAGACATATCTAGATTCTAGATATACATAGGTATGTTTTTGGGGCTTGCCACTAATGCTTCAAGTACCTAGTATTATTTCAATATTGTCTTGATATGTCATACAATATCAACCATTTGTCATTGTATAACATTTCAATATTAAAATCGCTTGCCCTTAATAAAGCTATAATTTTCCTATAGTATCTTTCAGTATTTTGATTGGCCAATAAGGTGCATATTCAAAAAAGTTACATACGGAATTCCTTTTTTAAACGGGCGTCCATGATTGGTCGCTTCGAGGCAGTAAAAAGCTCGCCGCCCTCCACACGCGCCTGCCTTTTCAATCTTTTTTATGAACCAATTCTTTATGTTCACTAAAAATAGGGCTGGTTTTGATGAATAGGACATTTTCCTCATATTATATTTGTGTAATTACTACATTCTTATGTGTATTCGTTATTTTTAAAACGCTCTACAGAAGAACTTCTTTTAAGTTCTCTAAAATAACTTACCGTTCATAGTAAAGATAAAGCTCTTTTTACAGTCATCTTAGCTTAATGCTAAAAGTACCTAACAGTATCATAAAATTTATTGTGACATATAAACATAAAAATCTCAGTATCGCATTTACAAATACAATGGGAAAACAATCTCATTTGCCTGTACTCCCGCTTTTATGGCCGCATAATAACCGAAACAGCGCACACTTTATTACAATAACAGCCCGCTAGGAGTTGCTTATTTTTTTATTATTAATAACGCATAAACAATAACTTAATAACTTGATCCCCACCCACAGTAGCCGGCCGCGTATTGGCCCGGGTAAAAATAGGCTGTGGGGGTGAGAAAAGGACACGCGTATCGCCAAATCGTCCTGTCTAGCTCGCACTGGAAAACTCGTCGCCTTCAAATGTAGAATACATTTTATCGATGTTTGGGGCATAAAAATTGACAGATTTTTTTCAGTTCATTGTGAGACGTTGTGGAAGTCACACCGGTCTCGATCGTGGAGGCGAAGGGTTGTCTTTAAAAAACATTTAGAGCTTTTACGTTCGTGAGCTTTCGTTGTTATTGTACATTGAGTGGAATTTACAACAGTGAAGTTACAAACTTGATTAATGTTCGGACTATCGAGGTGTTGTGTTTACTAACATTAGCTGATCTTAAGGGGAAGGTATGTATCACATACATATTTAAGTTATTCTTTTTATTTATCATTGTCATATTTTACTTACACGCGCCAATTGTTTAATGTTTATGTGTTTCAAGGGTTTCTCGAATTAAAATAATTATAGCTGTGGCGAATTAAAAAAAAAAAAAAATAAGTTATTTAACTTAACTTGTGTTAATTTTTCTTGTTCTATTAACACTTACTCAACTACAGTTATAGAATATGTTATCCACCACCATGTATTAGGTAATAGAACTTCCAAATATCACATTATATAAATCCGGTAAACTGGATAGTGGGAAGAAGCCAGGGCAGATACCTACCTAGATAGTTTAAAAATGTCTTCTCTTTCTCTACATACCTATCCTTGTATTTTCTCTATCTATGCAGTAAGCAATGCTTTTCTGACTTCATAATGGGCGATGAAAATCAAACAGGTAGTTACCTACTACGGGATTTGGATAACACCTTAATCTACCTACGCAGACAGAGTCGCAGGCATCGGTTAACTAGGTTATGAATTATTGCCGTGCATTGTACCTACTTACTTTTAAAATGAGCAATATACCTACATACCTACTTTACTAGCTGATACCCGCAACTTTTTGAGGTTTTTTGATTGAGGTTTTTTTGGAGTCCCGCGGGAACTCTGGAAAGTTCTGGGATAAAAAGTAGCCTATGTGCTATTCCAGTCTATAATCTAACTCTGTGCCTCAGCCAAATCAGTTTAGTCTTTGCAGCGTTATTGAGTATCAAACATCCATACATCCATCCAAACTTTCGCATTTACAATACTAATAGGATAGGATTTCAGTATAGGATCAAGACCTAGGAATGTATAAGACATTTTTAAAAACCATTTAATATTCTTTTACCTAGGTATCTATGTTAACATTTTAAAAGTAAAAAGGGGCTTCAAAGAAACTAAAAACCGTTAATCACTCTTAATCCATTAAAAACAAACTATATAATTAGCCTTAATAGGCACTCGTCGGTGTCTTTGACAATACAAAATACCCACCTACTGGACATTAATCAGTTAATCACAGACTAATAATTATCAACATTACAACAGCACAATACCTACCATCTAAATAATGTAAAGGCAACATGATGTAAAGTAATATATAAGTAAGATATACGTGATCAAACGATTCACCTTTTTTAACTTTTTTGCAATACAAGCAAATTTTTTCCACGAAGCATTCGTTTTGATTCTACGAAGTGGTGCACAGTAAAAATATCGATCAATAACTAATACCTACCTAAATAATTTAAAATTCTGTGTACAATATAATATATATATTTCGCAAAAGATCGATCAACAATCAAAATATTTCAATTATTGTAGTTAAGTTTTCTTTTAGTTCCCTTTCTGAAAGTCACGGTACAATAATCACTTTCATCTTCAAATGAAATAAAACCTATTTGAGGTAACTTGTAAAACTAAAAACTCGTAGCTTGCCCTTAATAAAGCTATAACATATCTAATGATTTAGTAAGGACTTAGGTAGGTACACCTGTAACTTGAGTAGTAGGAACTCGTTGATTTTCTACCAGACCATCTTAGACCGCATCGTCACTTACCATCAGGTGAGATCGCAGTCAAGGACTATCTTGTCATCGAATACCAAAAAGGCACCGCGCGAGCCAAGAGCGGGTTGGCCACTGACCTCTATATTTAATCTATGCTTAACACTGGACTTGCTGTTAAAGCTTAAATTATGGACATCGTATTATCCCTCACAGTTATAGCAAGTGACAATAATAAATTAATAATAAATTTAATTTATTGTAGTATTTAAGGAGTAAATTTGTAACAAGTTTATTGAAATGAATAAATAAATCTTAAATAAATGAAGGGATAACGCACATAACTCTGAAAAGTTATAGGACCTCCCCAAACGGAGGCCGAAGTCTGTAATTTAAGTTATCACCATTGTATGAGCTCATGGAAATCGCGTATTGGTACCTCACCTATGTGATTTCCAATTGTTATCGATCTTCGATTTGTTTTTACAGGTAGTAATTTTGTTTGTCTCAGATATGCTTAGCTGTGCTTCCCCCGCCGGCATGCCGCCCGCGCCGCACGCGCAGCCCTGGAGCTCCTTCAACCAACAGCCGATTATTGTAAGCTTCACCCTTTGTATTAGGGTAAAAGTGGGAGAGACGCCATACTTTTTGTTGAAATTATGAAAAAAATAGAAAAAATCATTTTAAGCCAACCATTTATTTTTTATTCGAAAGGTACATTAGTATTAAGTATTACAATTGTAATTAAGTAATTTTGGAATTAACATAAAAAGAAACGAAAAATAAAAATTGTAAGTACACAGCAGGCGGTCTCTTCCACAAAGTGTGGGAGAGATGCCATATAGTATAGTAATAAATATCTTGAGGACCTAGTCCAGCCTTTTTGGTATCACCAGTCTTGAGACGTCTGCTCAAGGTGCGAATCGGTATTCCATAAAGTCTTTGAGCTTCATTTTTCGATATTTCACCATTTTTCGATATTTCACAATTTTTCACTTTTTTCATGGGCAGAATTAAGTTTTCCTCAGTCCACTGCCCTCTGGCCAATGTATGCTTCTTCACGTATTTTCTTGGCATTCTGTAACCAATAAAATAGGTAGTTAGTAAAAAAGAAAATATCCTACACATACACTTTTGCAAAAGGTGGCATCTCTCCTCATTTTATGGGAGAGATGCCATGTAGATATAAAATACGAAAGATATTTAGTTACATGGCGAAATCTAATTAAAATAAGTAAATAATAAACAAAATAATACAATAAAACCAAATCTTACCTTACGGCGTCTTTTTTCACATTTAACACTCATCAAAACCGCAGCGACTCAAAATTTTCGTCGAAAAATTCACGCGATGAAATAAACTTTTCGTCAAACACATGTCACACTCGAGTGCAATCGAATAAGAACTGACACGTTGCGAAGGAATCGTCTATGGGTAATTAAAAATAGTGAGAAATATATCTATCTATTTCTCCCTCACTGAATTACCAAAGGTATGGCGTCTCACCTCACATGGCGTCTCTCCCACTTTTACCCTATGTACAATTTGAAGAGTTTCCTCAGTTCCTCCAGGATCTCATCATCAGATCCTAACCTGATGGCTATGGGACTATCTGGGAAGTTATACTCGTTTAAACTAAAGAAAAATTTTCAAACTCGGTCTTAGCGTCTTTAAGTAATCGGATAACATATCAGGACAGATAAAACGAGACAGATTTATGTCAGAGCATATTTGTGTCTCGTTTTAACCTCTATCTTGAGTCTGAGCTGAGTCAGAGCACGCTCTATAGATATCAGCATTAGTTCTTATATAACGCACATCGTATAGTACCTACTCATAGAAAATAGTTAAGTACCTACCTACCTACCTACTTGTCGATCAGTTAGATGTTATAAGAAAAATAGATATAGATAAATATCTACGCATGTGAATCACAGTAATAAATTTTTATTCTTTAAACCTTACAATGAATTTACAAAAGTAGCAACGTTTTAATAAGTGTAATTTTCTGGTTCAAAGAATCATGCCGACAAAATACCTAATGGACATCTAAAGCTGCATCCGCACGCTTGGCAAACCTCGGCAAACCTTCACAAACGCAAACGTGCGGATAGAGCGTTTGCCATGGTTTGCCTACGCTTGCGAGCGTTTGTGGCCGATCCATCGAGTGTCGGTCTTTTGATCGCAAACCAAAGGGAATTTGCGACAAGCGCTTGGGTCTCCGTCCACACGTTTGCGCGCACTCAGTCTCGTTTGTGCACTGGCGGCGATTAGACGTGTTATTGTATTACGATTTACGTATCGCACCTTTAGAAATCTTAATTTTGTGAGTGGGTAAAAACGTAAAATGAATGACTGGTCGACTGAAGACGATTTGTTTATATAATTTAATTAATTAATTAGTTTTATATATTAATAATAATAAGTGGCGACTCCGCACCGGAAAATGGTATATAATGGTATGGTAATAGGTGGACCGACACCATCAGGCGACCCTCAGGGAGCCACTGGGTACAGGTAGCGCAAGACCGAAGCCTGAGGAAGTCCATGCAATAAACAGTCCAGCAGTGGACGTCTATCGGTTGATAAAGAAAAAAAACAAAATATCTATTGAGTAGGTATATACTAGAATAGAGTAGAATATTTTTTTATTCAAATAAATAAACTAGGTAGGTACCAAGTGTTTTCGAACATACTACTAGCTACTACTACTAATCTATAATATTATACTAAAACTGTAACTGGACAAATTGTGCACATGAAATATGTTTTGAAAATTCTAATTAGAGGACGCTTTACTATCAACTAGATGACGTCCGCGACTTCGTCCTCGCGGATTAAGGTTTTTTAATTCCCGCGGAAAGTCCTTAATTTTCCGGGCTAAAATGTAGGTATGAGCTATCGCTATTCCACATTTCATTCAAATCGGTTCATTAGTTGTGGCTGAAAGAGTAACAAACATCCATCCATCCATCTATCCATCCATCCATATTCCATTTTAGTAGGATTATTGATCGATACTGAGCTTAAAACATTTGTAAAAATAACTTAAGCCAAATAATAAAGCCGACACAAGTTCGACGTCCGTCATGCTTGCCTGTTCAGAACATACAAACGCCCTCGCAAGCGTGCGGATGATTCCCAAATTCAAGGCAAACGTTTGTAGAGGTTTGGCGTTTGCCGTTTGCCACAAGCATGCGGACGCGGTATAAGAAAACCGATTTCATAAAACAGTCATTTTTACATTATCAATGTCATAATCGTTAGTGATCAATTAACCCACAACTTTAATATTACCACAACGGTAACTTTATTTTTTGTACAAAAATTATAGCCGCTTCTATCCTAATTGATAAAAGATCGGTAATTTTTAGATAAATTATTTTTCTTTCTATAGAAATCGGAGCCAATGGAAGACGGAAGCTTCTCGAAAGAACAGACCAGTGGATTCTATTCAGAAGGCTTCCACAGCGCATCGCCATCATCATCAAGCAAAGACTCCAATGGGCATTCACCCCGCAGCGTCGGCAGCGCGGGGGAACCGCTGCCGTTCTACGACAATATGCCTTTAAAAGCTAAAACGAATCTTGGCATGCATTTGGAATCCTATCGCAATGGCCTGCCATATAGCCTTCTTACACCCCCTGGATTCGAGCACAGTAGAAACATCGAAGAACGTGACCCATCTCCGTACGAATCCTACTCTCCGCGGTCTGTTGCGCCGCCCGCTCACGTCTCTACCCCCTTGGCACGCGCTGATGCAACTCCACCCAAATCTCCCCCCAGAACTCCTACATCTCCCGATAGAGAAAATGATAGGCGATCATTCGATCGATTCCACGACTCTGGTTTTGATGGAGTCAGCCAGAACAAACCTGACGGTGATGACCAAGAAGGATCTGGACTTGAAGATTTTGACGAAGAACCCGGTCTCCGTGTTCCAGCAGTCAATTCTCATGGAAAAGTGAAAACGTTCAAATGTAAACAATGTGAATTTGTCGCTGTAACTAAACTCAGTTTCTGGGAGCACAGCAAAGAACATATTAAGCCCGAAAAGATGTTAACTTGTCGGAAATGTCCCTTTGTAACTGAGTACAAACACCATCTCGAATATCACATGCGAAACCACCTGGGATCTAAGCCTTTCCAATGCTCTCAATGCTCTTACTCTTGCGTGAATAAATCGATGCTCAACTCGCATCTTAAATCGCATTCGAATATTTATCAATATAGATGCGCCGATTGTAATTATGCTACAAAATACTGCCATTCACTTAAGCTTCACCTACGGAAATACAAACATAATCCCGCCATGGTCCTCAATATGGATGGAACACCAAATCCCTTGCCAATAATAGATGTGTACGGGACTAGACGTGGACCGAAACAGAAGCCGATTATGAAGATGTTCGACCACCACCATGTACCCAATACCAATAAACCCCAACCTCCTCCGCCATCCCATCCCCTGTTCGGAAATCATTTCCCTGTCAACATACCTTACCTGCCTCCGCTCTTACCCCATTCCTTCTTATTCCCGCCAAACAATAACTACGAACAACCAAGAACTTCTCCGAAAGTAGCTGAACAACCAGTCGAGCAGCAACAGTCACCCCAATCTATTCTACATCAGCGCTTGTCATATGGAGAGGTTCCTGCCGAAGTAGCATCTCCTCCACCCATAAAATCGCCTGCAAGTTTACCTCGGACACCGACGGCTCGGAGTGTCACACCGCCACCGGCTAACGATGCGCTCGACTTGACGAACACGAAAACTAGCGAGGCTGGGTCACCACCGCCTACAGAGCGTTCTGCCACCGCAGTGACGCCCACAACAGCCATGAAGAACAGAAGAAAAGGTCGCGCCTTCAAACTACAGCCTGCGGCTTTGAGGTTGCAACACGAGGACAACAAAATGGAAGCCGAAGCATCTGACTCGGAATCCGATGCGTCTGCAGCCGAAGCGCCAACTTCTACTGCCTCTAATTCGTATACTTGTCAATATTGCGATATTACTTTCGGCGATCTCACTATGCACACTATACACATGGGATTCCACGGATACAACGATCCCTTCATGTGTAACAAGTGCGGTGAAAGAAGTCCCGATCGTATAGCCTTTTTCATTCACCTAGGTCGAGCCCAACATGCTTGAACTCCTAAAAATCGTAAAGGTGTTAAACTAGTCCACGATATTGGCGTTCGAAGTTCGAACCTAAGCATACGAACATAAGTCGACAATAGGTCACGTCATAGATCATTAGATGCTTTTTAGCGTGAACTACACTAATTTATTACACATTGTTATTTTAGCCAAAGATTAATTTCGTGTCTACTAAAATGTCGTTAGGTTAAAGATAAGTTGCAAAAGGAATGTAGGTACGTAGCTTACGTAGCCCTTAAAAGTGATTATGTATTTGAGTTTTTGTATTACGTAAAATATTTTATTGTAACTGTGTATAAATAGTATCTAGTAGTTTTGTGCTTTTAGAATAAAAGATACATGTAAGCCCTGTATTAACAACCATTAATGTACTTTATAATTAGTGAGTGACCAATAAGTAAATAAGACTGTATCGTTTTAGTACAAATTAAATCAAGTCGGTAAGGAGTTTGTTTGTGATAGCGTTTAAGACTAGCATAAGATGTATATTTCCAAAATTACGGTGAAGTTACCTATTAGAAGCGTTCAAATTCTACGGATAAAAGGGGCTGTTCATTTATGTTATTTTTGCATCATTCAAATTCATGTATAAATACATGATTTTTTAATATGAATAAATGAAGGGCGCCTTAAATGTAATTTTAACGAAACGTGTAAGCCAGAGCGTCTATATAGTGGTAGATAAAGATTTATTATTCTATTTATTTATTTCTCTTAAGTTATTAATTTGTTTAGATTTTTTGTACAGCCAATATGCGGTATAGTTCTTTCAATTCACCAGTGCGCGTGAGCTTTACTTGTGGTTACGTCGTGTACATGCATATTGCGTAAGTGTGCGTGCCTGTCAGGAGCCTAGGTGGGAGCGGTCACGCGCGAGCAAACTCTTGCTCACACTTATGCAGATACGATACACACACAACCATGAGCCACGCGCCCTCGTGAATTGCAAGAACAATATCAAATATGTTTTATAAGCGTTTAGTTTCTGGCAAAAAAACTTCTGAATTCGTGTCATATAGTTATAGCCATAGTATGATGGAACATATTAAATGTAATTTAAATAAAAAAATCGTTTGTGTGCTGGAAACAAAATAATAAATAAAATACCAGTTTTATTCAAATCTGTTTTTTATTCTACTCATTTCAAAATAACCTACTCGTTTCCAAATCCATTGTTTTTAAGTAAATAGCTAGCTTTGAATAAATTACTTATTACTTATATGTAAGTATAAAATAAAATACCAAACAGGAAACATTTATTCTCATAACAAACAAGGATAATATTTTTTATCTAGTTTACCTTTAAAAAATCATTAATACGTAGGTAAGTATATTGAATTACTAAAAAATGAAATAATAGCTTACTTTTTAGTTACGTAGGAGCATACATATAATTTAATCTATCTAGAATATCTAAATTATGCAGCATTATAAATTAATATATTAATAAAAATTCTAGCTATGAAAATTATCATCAAATAAGAATTAAAATTATAATTTCTTGTGGGATTTAAAATACTAGATACAGTTACTAGCATTTGCTAAATAAAATACCAAAGCGAAGGCATAAAATTCGCCAAAT
The DNA here is from genome assembly GCA_038048805.1 of Hipparchia sbordonii. NCBI lineage: Eukaryota > Metazoa > Arthropoda > Insecta > Lepidoptera > Nymphalidae > Hipparchia > Hipparchia sbordonii. Next base: position 13,052,422 of record CM076099.1, on the reverse strand, counting down.
ATGTACTAAAACAGTAATAAATGTAAGGCTAGTCCGACAACAATGAAGCTAAACCGGAAGCTTTGATATGATTTATATATTTTCAGATACTAAGTAGGTATGTTTCATGAAAGATAATAGCCACACAGCCACAGCCTCTAGCCGTTAGCCTTAATATTATAACACAATGTGATTTTTTTAAATATCTTAACTGGTCTCGAAAATATGGAGCTTTTAAGTTTCCTGTTATAAAAAGAGAGCGCTATTGCAACATGACGTCACCATTCAGTAGCTCCATACACTCTCCATACAAAATGAAGATACCTACGGATACAGTCGTAGTAAAACAGCTTATAACTTAGGTATTTGTTTTCTGACCGATTTATTTTCTGTTTTTACAAATGTTATTCTGACATGTTACATTTTCCATTGTAATTAATGAATACCATTTTGACAACTGTCAAATACCCAATCCAAGGAGAGAAGAGAATACATAATCAACTTGGCTAATATTATTTAAAAAAAAGCTATAAAGAGTTAGAATAATGACGTGTCATAAAGAGCTACAAGTTGGCCTACATGAAATGAAATAAATAAATAATTTTGAATATGAATTTGAATATAGAATTTTTGAAAGTAAAGAAACGTTCTAAAACGATGCCGAATCTTACACGGTAGCGTATACTTGACGACTAAAAATACAGCAATCCTTTGTTTCACACATAATAATAATTTTTATGGCTCGTCTATTTTTTTACAAAGAACAATACAATTTTTATGTCACCGTTACGGGTAAAAACTGCGTATGCATATTCATAAGCTCATCTCGTTAAAGAATTATTCATACCAATATACCTACCTACCTACCTAGAGGTATTTTGGTTTGAATAATTCTTATACATACGTGCATTTATTCTACTGAAAAAAACCTAGAATACTAATTATTCATAGCATTGGCATGCCCAATTCATATTTTTTACTAGCTGACTTCGTTCGCGTGGATTTAGTTTTAAAATCCCGCGGGAACTCTTTGATTTTCCGGGATGAAAAGTAGCCTATGTTACTCTACAGGTCCTTCTGTGATTTTTTTATTGATGATTTTTCCGTGATTTTTTGCATGGGTATAGTTGAGGACTTGAAGAGTTACATAGGTACATAGTAATAACATATATACATAGCCTAGAAAAACAGGGATCCCGCGAAATTTTTAAAACTTATCTCTAGGCGGACAAAGTCGCGGGCGAAAGGTAGATAAGTTCAAATAAAATAAAAAAAGTTAGTTAGTATACTGAACTGAAATATTTCATATGCGCAAACCTTAACCATTAGGTACGTTATTTGTTGAAAAAAAAACGTAATTTACTATCGACAAAAACTCTTTCTACACGTAAACGCAAACGTTTGCTCAAGGCCGAAAATTCAAGTGCTAAATCATAATAATATAATGTATAAGTAATTAGAAGTTTTTTAACATAAATAGTAGTTAACATCATCATAATATTTAAGTTTACGAAAAATCTTGAATAACGCTATTGTTTAAATATTTCCTAGTTAGGTTCTCAAGTAATTCTATAACATATTTACCTACTTTAATAGGTAAGATTTATTTAAATAAATAGGTAAGTAGGTAAATACTAACTAGTGGTTCGCCCCGAACTGAGACCTCGCGATATCCCATAATTCCCAAAAGTTTTAATTATATATTCTAATAATTAACTTTTAACATTAGACGCAATAAAAAAAATAATAGTTGACATAAAACTGTTTTACTGACACAGCGCCATCTATTAGCATTATAGTGAAGCTATTAGCTTCACAATAATGCTAATAGATGGCGCATTAAAATTAAATAATTTCGTTTCTTTATAACATTTATCTAATTTTAGTATTTGTTGTTCAAGTACAGGATATAACTGAATTTTCAACCAAGTTTCACGTTCTAATATTCAGTAATTCAGAAGTTATAGGGCTCTGACAGACATTTATACGGACACACTTCTCTGTCTAGTAGGCAAGCGCCCTAGTTGACTCAGAGAACTCGCTTCGCTCGTTCAAATACCTATTGGTAAATAGAGTTGGTGATAGCGATCATCTGTTGATAATCGCTATCACCAACAGTTGCATCGCGTCGCCTCTCGGCGTGGACTGACCATGAAAATTTCAGAATACATTTTTAAATATTATGCCGCTCATTTGCGACAAGAGTGGCATAATTCAAAATCGACGATGAGAGAATTATCTCGTTAGAGAGTAATGTTTTGTGGATGCTGCGGTCTCGAAACAACACAGCGGTCAGCAAAGCGACAGAGCAGACAATCTCTCTCGCTTTTATTTTTTTGTGCTTAGCGTAATGCTGTTTTGATAGCAAAAAGTATAAATTTTCGACACTAAAATTGGTGAATTTTGAGTTAAGTAACCCTTGTCGCAAATGAGCGATGTGATGTGGATGTGATATTCGTAAGAGGTATCGAATATCGAACCACCTCTCCCTATCGAACCCCTCCGGACAGGATTTACGAATCGCGCTCTGAGTGTATAAGTACTCGTAGTTGACTTTACACTGTATGTACCTCTCGGTAGAGAGTAGTATGTTCCTGTACCTATCTATTTTTCAATCAGTTTAAAAACGATTTTAAAGTTTTCCGACGTTTTAAGTTTATGTAGAGTTAAGGTAGGTACTTGTAAGTCATACCTTTTTTTCGTTATTCTTCGAACTGTTTCGTCCAGTAGATAGGTACCGTCAAAGAATAGGGTAAAGATGCCGAATATGAGATACCATTTACATATTCGGCCATAAAAAATAAATTATTGCACTAATGACAATGAAAATTATTTATATTCGATAAGTATTTAATGAAGTTTATCCTTGAAAGACGGTTTAGTGCTAGGTATAATAGATTTTTTGCTATATCAGATAATATTAGAAAAGTCAGAAATTACGACTCAGGGAAATGGTCTCCTATTATGAGATACCAAGGGTTTTTAATATGAGATAGTATAGATTCAGAGAAAAAGGAAAGAAATCAATTCAAAAAACTTTTTATTGGCGATATTTATTAATCTACAACATCTTACTACTAAATAAAAAGGTTTTAATAACAACTTAATAATATATTATCATGTGCTTGTGCCAAGTGCTTGATGTTCTTCAGATGTAGATGTAACCCATAAAGTCGTTAGTCCAACTTTACAATATTTTTCTATTTTTGCTTCTAAATAGTCAGAAAAAGCTGGAGGTCATCCCATGAACTTTGACAAATACTTCTGCATTAGCATCTTTTTTGACATAACGTTCTAGCATACTCTTAAGAACATCGAAAGTTTTGACGCTATTAGGTAACATATTTGTTTGCTTCGCACTGCACTCACGGCCCGTATTATGGCATCGTGGTCTTAGGACTTCTTTGATCGACGGCATCTAGAAAAAGAGGTTTTTAAATAGTCGTATTTCTATACATCCTAATATGGGATATCTCATTTAAGGAGCCCCCACGTGTCTCATATTAGGAAAACACCCAAATTTAAAAACTAGGCTGCCTATTATTTCTTGACGAAGAAAATACAACTAAACTGCAAATGCATTGTAAAATTAATCATATAACTGATACAATGACTGTAAATTTTAAACATTTAGTGCGACTATAAAGTTGTCACATACCTCGTTAATATTTGGTGTCAAAAATCGGGTTTTGTGGTTTCGTAAAAATTCGCACGTACACAACCTGACTTCGCCTCGAACTGGGAAGCACCGACACATGTTTCGGTCTGTTGCCACGCAGCTTCTGGTGACAGTATCGCCAAATAGCTGCGGCGATTAGTTTCGCCAAAACCTAACTATCTCATATTTGGCAACTATCTCATATTCGGCATCCTTACCCTATTTTATCGGCGTTTACTAGAAATGGTTTCAATAAAAGTAATACATTATCGCTCTGGGATCGCAACAATTGTCGTCTGACCCAAATCCTACGGATGTTGCAGATTCATGAAACGCGGAAAAAAACTTAAAAAGAATTCGGTTTAACTTCACGTAGGTACAGTCAGAACAGCGAACATGTAGAGACAATGTATGTAAAATAAATAATTGTTAATATTACGAAATTGGGTTTTTAACTGTTGTTAATTAAACATTTAACGTGAATAATATTTGTGAAAATAGAAAATAAATCGGTCAAAAGACAATTAATAAATTATAAGTTGTTTTACTGTATAAGTCTCTTTAAAGGGAGTGTATGAGTGTGAGCTACAGATCGTGACGTCATGATTTAATAGCGCTCTCTTTGTCTAACAGGAAACTTCAAAGCTCTACATTTTCGAATCTAGTTATTTAACATATTAAAAAAAGAAAAATGGCATTGTTTAATAATATTAAAAAACCTTTATTTTGGATACATAACTGCTCTATGCCACTCCGTGTTCTACATACACCTCAAATAAACCTATGAATCGGTGTCTCAATGGAAGAATGCATGTTTTTTCACGGTTCGTGCTGACGCAGGTGTCTTTACACCGCAAAAAATCACGAGACCTGCTTAACACACATTTTTAGCGCACAATACGTCTGCAACTCAGCCAAAAATGCTAACCCACTTAGATTTATTTGCCATTTTGGAGCGCACCGTAGTTCTTTAAACCTTTGTTAAGTTGAAACTCATGTAGGTACAAAAGTAACCGAAAACTTCATGTACAAAAGTAACCGAAAACTACTAAATACATATACATAGTTACTGAATACATCAAGTACTTATTACTAGTAAAATTCTTCCTTGCTTGTAAAACAATAGAGCAAAGAGCCAGCCACCTACAGGAATTCATTTTTCTTTTTCCACTTTTTTATTATCATCGAGCGTCTTTTCAATGGGCTCTGTCTAATCAGGGTTTTTATCTATAAAAGTTACTTCATTTGAGATTTAAATTATCTACATAAGGAAAAAATATCTAATTAAAAAGTGAATGTTTGGGTCATGCTTTCGGTCAAACAATTATTTAGTATGATCGATGAAATTATGATAGATAGATAATAATAAAAATAAAATGGAATCGCAAAACACATTCCCTTATGCTTTTTACGCTTTTGCAGAAATACACCTAGAATTAAAAAATTAAGCGCGAAGTTCATAAATCATCAAAGGACGGCGCCAACTTTTTTGAAATAACTTTTTATCCTCCACACAAATGAACGATAATTTGTGATTTTTCACACACTCCCACACTAACTTATCTATTAAATAATAAAAATCAAATAATCTATCTTTTTTTTCAATTTCTAGAAGATTTATAAAACTTCGAATCCTTTTGAATTCGGAATTTTGTTCTAGTAATTAATGAGCGTGTCAAAAACTTTTTTAACCCACAACCGACAATCGTTTCGAAGATTCGATCCTTTCTATTTTTTACCGACATTCAGTTTTTCAGGATTAAAAAAGATCTAAGGTGAACCTCCAAAAACTATTATTATTTACACCCAATATTATATTAAAAAAATAACGTTGGGTGTATCTTTGCACTTATATGATAAAAAAAACTTTTTCTATTTTCTACTATAACTTGCACGGTAGGTAAGTTACAGCCATATGGCCGAATAACCACGTAATACTTTAGCCGCCTTTTAATAAAAAAAAGTAATCTAAGTAAAAACGCAGGAGGCGGTACTGGGCCGGCACGCTTCAGAACCTCATATGGGTATTTTTTCTCTTCTTTTTCAAAGACAGCTGTTGTTTGATGACCACTCATACAACCATAGATTTTTTTGGACAACGGACCATGTAAGACGATACTATGATTGAAGTGGTTTTAAGAAACGTATACCTACTTCTTTAGATTTTATTCAGTAGCAGATGCTATTAACTAAATTAATTACTTTTAATTTGAAATTACTATAATTTTTATATACTTTTTGAACTATCAAAAGAATATAAAAAAATAACACATTAAATTTAATTATAAACCAAAACTAATAAAATGTTTACAAAAAAATATTTCCGAGTTAATCCTAGGGACGCGTTCAGAAACACATTATTGGAATAAAAATCGATTTCACCCGCTTCTCGGAAGAGAATGCGACACTTGCTTAATCTTCCATCGCAGATGCTCTATTATTCCGCGACACGTGTTCCGTTTGTTTTTTGACAATCTTTGACAAATAAATCTGTTGTTACTTTAACATTTTAGCCAAAACACCAGCATGGCTGATAGCAAAAAAACAATATCTGCGTAATCCTTGTAGAGACATCTTTCACGTGCTATCCATGTGGGAGAGTTTCATAAATTGATTTGAATAACTCTCTCACACAAGGTTAATAAGAACTCTCATGATCGCTCAATGGGAGATGGAGAGAGTTATGCTCGGAGTTATCCTTGCGAGATAGATATCAAATCAGAAATGAAGAGGTCTGTGAAAGTGTGAAGTTAACTTCCAGTGGGTAAGAATAATAACACTAGTTTACACGATTTTTGTTCATGAAATGAAATATATATGGTGATGTTACACTGGGTATCTACATCTTGGAAAAAATATTTAAAAAAATCCAGCACGTCAGTTTTTTGAAATATTTATTAAGAAGATTTTAACAAAAACCTACATCTAAATAAACAATAGACCGTTAAACATGAGTAATTTTTGCTCTTTTTTATAAATATTTTCTTCTGTATCTCTCACAACAGACTAACAATAGTCACCTAGCATATTTTGGCCCCAAAAACCTTGATAATTTTGCTCAAATGATTTTAAATCTTGGTGAAATCGCTCACCGTGTTCATTACTCAGACTACCAAGATTTTCTGGAAAAAATTCTAAATGGGAATGCAAAAAATGAATTTTTAGTGACATATTTACACCCATACGCTCATAATTTTGCAATAGATTTTCATCAATCTATTTGTAATTATCACTTTTTTAATGCCAAAAAAAATTTTAACGACACTTTTGAAAGAGATCCAAACGGCTTTTTCTACCTCGGTTAAAAAGCTCTCGAACTGTGTATAGTCCAATATTCTCCTGATTTGAGGACCCACAAATATTCCTTCCTTTAATTTAGCCGCAAAAAGATTCGTAAACCAAATTTTTTTGTTAAACAAAAGTAACAATTGGTTACGTAGTTAGTTGGCTCTCTCCAAATCATTGGTCTACCAAATTTTAGTGATCTATTTTTACCTGAATACCAGAAGCTGAGGACCAATCTGCAATTAGTGCAAATCATATGAAAAACCCAATTTATATCTTGATTTGACACCGGAAATCCAAAATAACGTAAATTGGCTTCTTGCAATGGTTTTGTTATAGGGAAATCACGATTTAACTGAACAATTTTTCCATAAACATAACAAAATCGATTTGGATGTAGTTTACACACTCTAGATGACATTTTTAAATAAAAATAAGACTTCTGAATCACACAGTTGTATACAAAATAAAACGATAAACGTATTTAAACAATTGCGGGTAGATAAAAAACAAAGACCTCATATCTCAGAATTGTGACGTGCTAAAAAAAATATAAAAATATTTTTTTTATTACCGTCTATAGCCTACGTAAATAACATATGTTTCATTTCATGAACAAAAAAAAAATATTTTTTTGTAAACTAGTGTAATTGGTCTTTTTAAGATTATAAATTGTTTCGTAGGCTGCCTTTAATATTCTAATAAATACCAACTAGCTACGTAATTTCAGTATCTGTCTTGTCTTATTTCTTTTCTTTTTTATTTCCACAAATGAGAAAGGCATCCCGTAAATAAACGTACAAACGTATTGGAAATTCAAATGAGGCCCAGCAAATTTATGGCCTCGTACCCTCGCATTCATTCCACCCTCCTCTGATGCATATATCACATTTATATACAGACGAAACATAATATACCTACTACAGTGTATGTATACCTGCTACTTGGATGTTGCATTGCGTAACATTGCCTACTCTGCATATTTAAGTATAATCTATTTTCATAATAATCAAGTTTTTTCTGGCAGAAATGCATAAGCGACGCGCTAGGTAGGTACAGCGCCCTACTTACTACTACTTACCTCCCGCTGAAAATGAAACCGTCCTGAAAGTGAAAAAACAAACTTAAGAACGTCGTAAGCGCCCGGCTACGTTTGTCAGTTGCACGTTTCTCGAAAAGTTTTTTGCATTTTTTTTTTACCTTTTAAGACATCAAGGAAAAATAGACTAAAACTAGCTTTTTCTAGTTAAGTTTCGAAACTCACTTTTTTCTGGAATGGAATTCTTTGCATATGTCACTTTTCAATGTACCCATGCAAAAAAACAAATTCAAGTCACCGTTGCTCAACGGATTGACTTTGTTTTTCCTTCAATCGCGTATGATTGTAGGAAAAACAAAAACACTTTCATATTTATAATAATTTATTATTCATATGTAAGTACATATTTATTATAAGGGATATCAGTAGATACAAAGTATAGAGTGAACCTACAACAAAAATTCTGATACAAAAAATAAAAAGCTGGCCATACATATACAGCAATTATTATTTTAAGATGAATCCCTGTCAAGCGTTGTCGGGATTATTTATTTAAAAGAAAGTTTTTATTGTAAAAAGCGCGGAAAGGAAATGCAAAAACGCGAGTACCCAACCTACCTGCTTATTCTGTCCCTTTGCATGCCACATGCATACCATTTCAAATCGTAAGCTAAAGGAAAAATATAGACGGATTCCTCTCTAACTAAAATTATCATAAAAGTGAAGCCAGCCACGAAGTGAAACGTACGAATAAGTCCTTAAACATACCTACATTTCACTTCATGCCGTGAAGTAGATAGGCGAAGTAATCGGCTCCTTTTTTTGCAAAGCCACAACAATAAAATTATTAAAATTACCTACGTAGATATTTATTAGAGTTTAACAATCCATCAATATCAATTCATCATAGATCGATTAACACTTTGATGATGCTATGGTATCGAGCACATAGAACCTGCAGTTTAATGACAAAGTTCGGTTCCATTTTCCGTCTATTGTTTATCTTTAGTCTATGGTTTCAGGTTATTCCAGTGATCATCGAGAAAAAACATAGAGCATAGACATCCATCTTTAACGCGCGAAAAAATCTTTTGTCGACGCATTGCTATTTCTTTGTTAGGTTATGGTTAGAAATTGAGAAAAAAATTAAATTTAATCCTTTTGGTAAAAGGCCTTTACCATGCACAAATTGTAGCATGAACATAGGTAGGTTACCTCTCTATTTTTATTTTGGAAACTTCATACTTCTTGTTTCATGTACCTACCATGATTGATTGATTAGGTACTTGTTTCTAATATCACCGATTATGTAATGTTGCATATTGCATCTTAATAATACCTATTGCATATTATGCAATATGACGTACTAAAACCATACTAAAACACAATGACCTTGTTAGTAATAAATTATAATAATTAAATATGATAATTTTATTGTACCTACCTCATCATTTTAAATTACATTTTTATTCTAGTGCTTCTTCTAGCTAAACTAGCCTTCAATTGTTTGTATTTTTTCAAACCTTGAGTTTACAGACGAAATTATCACATAGCTAGTTAACAGCCCCTCCAAATCTCAAGTGTCGAAGAAAGAAGTTACCTACATTTTCTCTATGGTAGCAACACAATAAATTGTCGTTATTTCAATAAAAAAATTGTTTTAATTAAAGAATATAAAGTCATTTTGATTTTTGAACTTGTCTAATACTTCGTCTGAATAGGCTGTATGGTCATGGATCTGTGTCTGTCTCGAAGAGGGATGAATGAAGAACAATATTATTCTTCTCTCCCTTTCAATCGTCTTTCGTGATTAAGCGTAAAGGAGTGTATCTAAACGTCATACGACAATAGAAATTAGAACCATCAAACGCTCGATTTTCAGTCCGCACCACCAAGTAGGTATGCATGAAATATTGTTAGGAAACCTGCGTATTTCGGAAGAAATTAGTTTTTTTTTTACTTCCTTATACAATCTTTAGTCTTTCCATACTTATTTACTTCTCTCACAGCGACATACTTAGATAAAAAATACACTATCAATTAGCAAACATAACAAAAGCAGAAGGCGTTATGTATCGGTGTAATTATTTAATTTATTTGGGTTACAAACATTAACAAAACAAATATGATACGTCTAAACATACTTTGATTGTAACTAGTTCCTAAAAACCAGTGGTTATCACCATCCATGAGACGTGACTACTTGCGCGCGGACTGTACCTATATGTACGAGTAAACTCTGCTCTCCTCGAAATATCCACACCTGAAACCGTGCCTGAAACCAACGATCTCTATGCTTGATTCACACATAATTCAATAAAAAAAATATTTAACTACAATTAAACAACTACAACTAAATGAAAAGGCTCTTTTAATTAGCGATTTTAACTCTATACGTACAAATCAGATTCGCATTAAACTAATTCGCTCATCTGGAAAATCCCGATTTTCAAAAAATGTGTCTAAAGTTTCAAAATTTTCAAAATCTTAGTTTTTGATTTTATAGTAAGTAAAGTTTTCTGTGAGTTTACCTACTTTTCAACTAGTGTAATTTTCAAGAAGCATAAAATGGCAATTTTTTTTTTCTACATTACAAATCCTAAATATAAAGGTTTTATCCACCGGTCTTATCATTTACTCATAGTTATTTACTTACCTTACTAAGATTTTTTATTTATTGTTTATTTTTGAAATAACCATGAGTTTCAACTTAGTAAATATATTAAACAGGTTGCCTGGAAGAGATCACTATTAGTGATAAGGTTTTGTGTTACACTGTTTATTTAAGTACGTATTTTGTTCTTTTTTTTTTTTCATGCACTAAAGCTGTATAAATAAATAAATAAACATTTAAATATACCTATAGATGGAAGTAGAATTCCTGTGTCGTGGAAATTTTAGTTAGATTTATGTAAGTATACCTAGGTAGGTACATTTCAAGATCTACCAACAAAATGCAAAAGCAAATAATAGTTTCTCATTAATTCGCATTTTATAACTCGACTAGTAAAATAATGTATGAGGAAACTTTTAGAATTAAAAAAAAGAGTTTCGTACCCTAATAAGGCATTTGACAACGTTCTTAAAACCCTAAAATTTTAATTCAAAAACAGGACACAGTTTCACATTGATTTACATTTTATAACTCAACTCTTTGTCAACTAGAAAAATATAAAAAGCCCTCCATTCCACAAACAAAATGCAAATCCGGTCACAATATGCAAATATATTACTTTATGTGACGACAAAGGGACATCAGCCGACGCCATCGCCCGTCGTAAAAAGCTTAAACTGAAGACAATACAAGTGTTCTATATATTGCAGAGAAAACGGTATTTTGGACAGCGGGGATAAAAAAAGGGTTGACCAACCGACAGTTTTTGCGAACGAAATCCTTTTAACTTGATTAATGAACAATGGTATTAAAATTTGTTTAGTTAGGACCGTTTTCTATGGCGAGTATAAAATAACGGTCCTAAACTAAGTACATTGATCTTGCCGTTGCAAACTCTTTTACATTAGGTAAGTTAAGATTTTGAAAGGAAATCAAAACTTCAAGCTATAGAAATATAACATTTTTAACACAAAACCTTATTACTTTTCTAACAAAAGAACTTACCTACTTCGTAAAATATAAAAACTAGAAAAATATAAAAAGACGTCGTAAAATAACTTCTAGTATGCAAATTTCAAATTTTTATTGAGATCTACATTTAAGTACATATAATTCTTATAAAAAGTAATTTATTAAAACATGTAAAATTTTCAAAATTGGGTTTTTATTAAAAATGTACGTCATTTTATTGTTTTAATTTAGATTTAACTAGGAACATAAAATTAAAATTAAAACTCGTATTATGTATTTATTTAGATTCAATTGTGGCTCGACAAATTGAAATTGCCACCTCGGTTTTCGGTTCGGAAAGCAGATTCTGCTGAGAAGAGTAGGCAAGAAACTCAGCAGTTGTTCTTTTCAATACAAAAAGACAGCTGAAGCAAAGCCGATTGCTTCTAATCAACTGTCATAAAAAAAATTGACCAAGTAGGTATGTAGGTACCTTAAGCGGTAGGTAATCTTTATGAATCTAACTTCAATTTACTTTATAAAAGCATTTAATTGTATTAATTTTGTGACTTCGTACGCTTAGATTAATTTTTTTTAAATCCCGTGATAAATTCCCGGAATCTAAATTCCTAAAAAATACCAATCCGGTAATTTACATGCTTTTCTTTTAGACCCTACGAAGGTCCCTTACACCTCCATTATAAGTTTCTAAGAGTTTACCTACCTACTAAAGAGTATAAAAATAGTCACGTGCCACATAAAAAGCTCCCCATAATCAAAATAACAAAACATACGAGTTTAATTGTGAAAAACAACCCTTGTTGAAATCTTAAAGAGGGTCGGCGGTTCCGGAAGCACGCTTGACATTACACGCCCTGGAATAAAAACACGCACGCGAACACCAAAAAAGGGCGCATATCAAAAAAGTTCAAATTGTTTAACACGTTTTAAATCTCCCCAATAACGTATGTGGCACTTGTCGTTTTTTTACTGCGCACCTTTTTAGTATTACACGCACGCTTCGATAAATAATTCCCACTAATTCCATGTTTGCGGTTAAACACCCGCTGTTTTGACTATCGCTTTGCTTTTCACAATAAAAATATGTTGTCGGACAAAGTTAAAAAACGAATTAGCCACAGAATAATAAAGGTAATCGAAAATAATTAACAGTACTGTAATTACACAGATGAAATCTGTGTGTAGGTAATTATATAAATATAATTATATTATATTTACATAGGACAAGGTTTTCCCTGCGATTTGGTGTGACAGTTTGAAACCTTCCCCGTAAAATGTTGTAAGAAATGGTGAAAACTACGTTGAGCTTCACTTATAAACTTAAAAGATCTAAAGGCACAGTAAATATTTGTATCTAAAAGGACTTCAAACTCCAAGGCTCTTCTCAGCAGAATCTGCATTCTGAACCGGTGGTAGAGTCATGACGTAAGACGTGTCATAAGAGCTACAAGTTAACGTACATGCAATAAATAATTTTGAATTTTGAAATGATAAAGATAATATTACAGTTACGTTCATCACAACCCACAACTAAAGAAAAGTGAAGATAAAATGAAGTAGGTGCCTAGGCACTAAATGCGGCATCCCACATCATTAAGCAACCTTAAAAAACTAGTAGTTTAAAGTCTCATTATTACATTCCTCTGTCATTACCCGTCTACGTTTGTCCTGGTGTCATAAAAAGTCCCCTAACAAAAAGAGGTCAATTGACGCGGTGTAATTTTGAAAACTGTGGGGTCTTTTTATCTCGTTTTTTACTTAAAAGGCGTGTAAAAAGCGGTTGGTTTACAATAATCTTTGCTACAGTGCAAAATGCGTTTATTATAGGGTACTAAGTACCTACCTGTTACTTTTTTTAGGGGAGGTTTTTTAATAATATTTTTTATCAGTCCGAATTTGAATCACAAATCTATAAGTTATAAAACTCGTGCGTTCGCATGGATATTAAACAAATAGTCAAAATATCGATAGTAATTTTCATAGATACTTCACATGAAAGCTTTTTCATAAAAAGTTCATGAAAAGCTTTTTCAAGAAAGTTTGAATTTTTACTTAGCCATGATCAATCATTGGTCAACCAATGCCCATTTTTTTTTTTTAGGATAATGTACATACTTAGATAAAACCGTTTTAAGTCTGAAAAACATCTTTACTTGAAGAGGTTTACATAATGTTATCAAAATGATATCACTTTACGAACATCTGCGAAGACACGTGGCAAAACATAACAAACAATTTGTTGCACAATTGAGTTCTCCTTAAAAATGAACACCAATTTCACATTCCATCAACGCAGATATCTTTATTACTTAGATCAGTATCAGACTTTGGTCATTGCCAAAATCAAGATGTGAAATCCATCCCCCGTTGGAGTAATCCGTTATTTTGAAAAAGTTATATTGAAAAAGTCGTCGGTCAGTCAACAGGGCTTAAGTTCTTTGTATGAATTTTTCGACTCTGCTCCACAATACCGAATAATCTCCAAAAAGTGACCCCAAAGTGTTCGGGATAGGGCCCCTGAATACTGACGACTATTTACTAAAAAAATCTTTTAAATCGCGCACCTATTTAATGTGGATATTTTTATGTACGCCGTGTGGATACAGGATGTTTAGTTTGGATCATTATGCGACGTAACGAACGTAACAATTGGCGCCCAGTTGGCACGCCTAAAAATCACTAGGTACTTAGGAATTGAATTGAATTTATGTTTTGATTTGAGGCAGGTCAATAACAAGTCCACAAACTTCGAATCACTTAACAAGCTATGGAAAGCGGTACACTTGAAATTTTTCACGGAAAAAATCCAAAACAAAGTTATTCGCCATGGATCAGTCTGACCGTCGCAACGTAGTAGGTAGATGACGTTATATTGAAACACATAATAATAATAAATTTGCTTTTAAGTATTTTATATGGCGAATGATATTGAAAAGGGATTTTTCAATCAATGAATTTTAGTAAGTATACTTATTTTCAAGTATTTTCTATTATTTTCAATCAATCAATCAATTTCTTTCCCATATTTTTCCCCAATATAACGACTATTAAATTAAATCTAAACAAACAACTAATTAAATACAATTTCGTAGGTGCCTTACCTAGTGGTTTTTAATGCATATACAGCCTAAAATAAAGAAATTGTTTTCAGACGTAAAGCTATTTCTTCCGACAGTTTCGCATCAGCCTGTATACAAACACAATGTGCGTGATGGGTGCCCACTCCACACAGTATCCGAGCAGCTTGTCCCATGCGCACAATAACATAAAGGATGGACGCGCGTCCGCACACACCTGCGTGCAAAAAAATATTACAAAAAAATCCACTAGAACCAATACACAAAATGTATGTTTTTGACTAGATCTAGTTCAAAACTCGCAACTTAGCGTATATACACTTTTTTTGGGTAGGTACTTTCAACATCTTATCATTCATATTAAGTCACTACACTATCACACTTCACATCACACTATCACACTATTATGACACTATGACATATGACTCTATCACACTAATCGCCTAGTCTAAAATAATATTTTAAAGGCGAAAGGTTGTACGTTTGTGTATGAATGTTACTCCTTCACGCCACAACGGAGGAGTGGAGATAGCGTATACCCAGGACACATAACACATAGCTAAATTTTATCCCGAAAAATTAAAAAGTTTTTAGTTAGTTCGAAAATTAAAATTTAAAACATTTAAGGAGTTTTAAGTTCCGAACTAACTAAGAAAACTAAAAAGTTGAAGAATTTGAATTTATGTATCAGGCTGCATGTAAATGTCTGCATTATTAATTGGATCTTTGTAGGAAATGTAAAAGCGATATAACATGAGCGAACTGCTAACGCACGCTGGATCAATATTGCTCGCCGTTTCATCACGTCGATGGGAAAAAAGAGGAGAAAAAATACATAACTTTTTAGGGGCCGGTCTCCCTGCGGTCCCGTGCCACCCCGCCCCCTCCCCACAGCCTCCGAGGGGGGAGCCATCTTAAAAAAAAGAACAAAATATCACGCGAGCTCAGCGCGTGCTTACAATGGCCCCGCTATAAAATATCGTATCAAATTTATATAAAGGGAAGTACCTCCGGCACGAGGAAGGAGCAAAAAACCGATACTTATAATGAATGGAATTCATAGGGGTTGATAAACTATACGAGAGAACGTATCACGAAGTTAACGTTAAGCAGTGGGTGTTTAGAAATATGAAACACCTACGTCAAAGGACTTTTATTTTGTAGGAATTGAAAGGACTCCCTTTGACGTTCAGAAATTGAAAATGGTCGTAGCTATGTGGTAATGCGGGAAAATGGAAGCCGGATCAAGAAAAACTTACAGGTACCTATGGGGATACTGTAGGAAAATGTACCCACCAACACTATTAGGTTTTAATTTTATTAACTCAAGAAAAAAATTGTAAATGGTAAAATGTATTAGGCTCGTTTTTCTTATATTACATCATATTTAGGGTTGCCAGACGTCCCGTATTTCCCGGGACATCCCGTATTTTAGGCATAGTTTAAAATGTCCCGGCGGGAGTGTCAGAATGAAAATATAAAAAATAATAAAAAATGACACTAAATAATTTTGTTTTTTATTTGTCCCGGGTAAAAAACTGAAATCCCGTATTTTTTGCCCATTTAACCATTTGTCCCTTATAGGCTGAAAAAAAATCTGGCAACCCTAATCATATTGTACCTGCATTTTGGTGAATAAATGATCTATCTAAGACCAAAATAGTTTTAGGTTTTGACGCAAGAATACTTCACAAACGCAGATGAAAAAAAAATTGGATCTGAAATCACAGACATTTGTTATTAACTGTACCTACCTAAATGGAGCTAAAAAAAAGCTTAAGTTACTTTTTTTTTTTAAAGAATATCAGCCAAGGTGAACTTGATTAATATTCTCCTCTCCCCTCCAAATAAGTGAAAACTTGTGTTAGGAGTGGGTACGACAAGTGCAACGGGTAGGATTCGAACCTGCGACCTTTCATTGAATCTGCGCCTTCAATCGTTAGGCTATTGAGGCTAAACTTTGGAGAATATTCTTGCATTGCAGTGCGTTGCGGCGCGGCCCACCTTTTGCGAGAACTTTTAGCCGTTAAGCTTTAACCAGCAACCGAAAATGGACAACCATTGACACTCAACGGAAACTGCCATCTCCAACACAAAGCCGAATCGAAACTTAAAATACTTTGTAATATCAAAAAAATACCAACATCTGGCCATTGTCTCGCCGGCGCGGGGGAGTCTCTATAAAGTGGAATAGAATAAAATAAATAAAATATAACAAAATGTCTCCACCGCATCGCACGCGTCATTATTCAAGTGCGATTGACAGCTACTTCCATAGCACGGGGACGGGGATTCCACATAATAATACGCCTACTTATTGCTCCTGAAATTATAGAGTACGAACAATCTTGAAACTTAAGAGCGAGTGTAATGGTGAATCTTCAGGCGCAGATTTGATTTTTACAGCAGTAGATTTTAACTATCTGAAAAAAAAAACAGGAAAAAATTCATTTCTCAGACCAAGTATCTTCAAATCAAAAGGCATCTTCTAGGCAAGAGCCCCACGTCTCAGGCAGAACGTTCTCTTATTGTGTGATCGTATTCAAGGGCTAGTCTACAATAAGTATAATATTATTTTTAAAATATCATTCATAGATTGTTTGATAATACCTACCTAATTAGTAATCGGTTATCGCAGTTTCCCACGAGTCAGCTAGAATATGTTGTTAATATAGGGACCTAAATGTAAATGTGTTAGGGAAAATAAGAATTAGTGAATTTAAAAATTGTTCCATGATATACAGACCTACTTAGTTATATCGTTAACAGTTAACGCACAAATATTTGTAGTATTGGCGCCTCTTGAGATAATACCTACATGTCTATTTGTTAAGCACACACAAATTAAACAATGCACAAATATCTTTTATTACTATGTGTAATAATACCAATAAAACGATAGTGAGCATAACTACATTTGTAGCTAGCTGGTACAACGTAGAAACTTCTATTTATGGAACTCATGACGCTAAAAAAACAAGAAACAACATGGTCTTGGTCTTATGTAATTTATTGTAACTAATCATTATAACAAGATTAATCTACAGAAATGTTAACTACATTCAGTGAATTCATTTAACATTGAATCTTCTAAATCCCAATCCCATCATTTCTGATTGAATCAAGAAAAGATACTTCAAGCAACAGTACCTACACCAGAACCAAAGTCAACAACATAGTTAGTTCAACCAAAACGTAGTCGTTTATATTCTCTTGGGTTCAATTAATTCGAAGTTGAAATGACTGTGGACGGAATACTGGCGAATAATACGAGTTTGGAAAAGCAAATAAGTAATCCATTGTTTGATCCTCCTCTACACAGTCACAGACAGATATCTAGGTACCTACATTACATCAAGAAACTAAAGACAAATATAAAAATAACAAATAAGTATCAAGACTTCCCAGAGCGCTATAAATCAGCAGATATGTTTCAAGTCGCTTGTCCTATCATCCCTGGAAGACGGTGGCGAATCGCAAACTTCATGAATAAATATAAATTCGATATTCCTTTTAAATAAAAATTTCTAATAAAAAAGCGATTTATCAAAAATTTCTGCTCATTCAAGGCGATCAATGGTCCAGGGTCCTTTATATTTTAAATAAACATCGATTTGGGATGACTGACAAAATGGTGCGTGTCGAATTGTAATATTTTTCTAAAGGAACGTTTTTAGTGGTATGAGAGTACTAATGAGTGGCGGACACCCACGCTACCATGATTCGCGTTTTCTTTTATAGTGGAACCAATGTTTGCCAAAATCCATGAGGTTTAAAAACCCAGGAAAGTCGGAGTTAAACCACGAATTTGCAAATCCAGATCCACGTTTATATTTAGGTAGGTAAGGACCTAAGTATTATTATTATTTTCGAATAACTAATTTAAAAAAATATAGTCTTGAACTGTTTTATAACTGAAACCATAGAGCTTCATAGTTATTAAGTACATTTTTTTTACAAATTATTATCGAAATATTTTTTTCTAGTATTTTGTGCAAAATTAAATTATCTTGACATTTTTTGACAATTTGACAGTGCTAGCGACATTTGATTTTTTGAATAATTTATTTAAGTAGTTAGGTATATTTTATACTGTTTATATTTATTTACCTACCTACACATAAATATTATTTTACATACGATGGCAACATCCCTAGTGGACACTTATTCAGATCCTAGCATCACATCAATGCCTAGCATGAGTTGGATGACTGAACCCCTTAGTACGGGCACGACGATAATGGCTTGCGAGTTCGACGGTGGAGTCGTGATCGGCGCCGACTCGCGGACCACCACCGGCGCGTACATCGCCAACAGAGTCACAGACAAGCTCACGAAGCTCACAGACCACGTATACTGCTGTCGCTCCGGATCCGCTGCCGACACCCAAGCCATCGCTGATATTGTCACTTACCATTTAAGTACGTGTATCTCTATGCATCTTATTTCTTTCATTTCATTCATGGATAGATTCATGGATACGAATCGACTATACCTACCCGATTTCATCAACGTTCCCTAACTTTTACGGACTACCTAAACTAAGTCAGGTGACACTTTCTGTAAATTTCGTTTTCACAAACCTTTAGGGACCACCTACAGGTGAAAATGATATTCGGTAAGGAATTCTATTCAGGGGCTACCTACATACGTAAAGAGATTCCTACTTAGGGGATGATTTAGGTAGGTAGTAGGTAGAGTTGGTAAAAACGAGCTAGATCGGTTGTTCATAGATGTGTGATAAATAAGTATTACAATGGTAACGTTAAGTTTGTGGTGTGGAAACTACAGTATCTCTAATGCCTGCCTAGTGACTTCGGCACACACCTCTAACTTTTCGGAGCTATGTGCGTTTTACCAAATTAAATCTATCTTGTCATGGAATAAAAAATAAAAAAATAGTGTCACTTACCTACTTTAAAGGTGAAGGAAAACATCCATCGTGAGGAAGCTTGCATACCTGAGAGTTTTCCATAATGTTCTTACAGGTGTGTGAAGTCTGCCAATCGGCATTTGGCTAGCGTAGTAGACTTTGGCCTACACTCTTCTTATTCTAAGAGAAGAGATCCGTGGCCAGTAGTGGGACAGCGATGGATTAAGGTGATAATGATGGTTACAACTTACAGATTTTTACAAAATAGAACTAGGAGAACCACCTCTGGTGCAGACAGCGGCGAAAATCTTCCGGGAATTGTGCCACAACTACCGTGATTCCTTAGTCGCTGGAATTTTAGTTGCAGGTTGGGATCACAAGCAAGGAGGTAACTGCCATTAAGTTTTTACGCCACCACATATTGGTAGAATCTTGTGCCCGCCAACTCAAACACCCAAAATTGCGTATGTCGATAGTTTTCTCGCTTGTTTCTCTTGGTCGCTGATTTTTTTGGCTGTAGGTAGTAACTAATGTTAGATCGCACCTTGACTCAAGACGGAATAAAAAAGGTACCTAATTGAAGATGCGTTTTGGATGTATGGATGGATTGATGGATGTTTCCACTGTTTGTTACTCAATCACGTCGCAACGACTGAACCGACTTGGCTGAAATTTGGCACAGAGATAAACATATAGTCTGGAATAACACATAGGCTACTTTCTAACCCAGAAAATAAGAGAGTTCCCGCGGAAATTAAAAGACTTTAATCCACGCAAACGAAGTCGCGGGCATCACCTAGTACCTACCTAACTTTAATATTTTTATTTTTACTAATATTATAAATGCAAAAGACCAAAAGTTTGTTTGTTTATTAATTTGTCCTTCAATCCTGCATCAATGGACCAACGGATCGACGTGAGTTTTTGCTTGGATATATTGATGGATATAGACTTTTTATCCTGGAAAATTATAGAGTTCCTACGGTAAATAGATACTAAAAACACATATATAGACAAAATCGTTGATATATCAGTTAGTAAAAATATTTTCATCTTATTTCAGGACAAATCTACTCTATACCACATGGAGGTATGATGCAACGTCAATCAGTCTCCATCGGGGGATCTGGTTCCTCTTACATTTATGGTTACGTTGACGCCAACTTCAAACCCAATATGAGCGAGGAGGAAGCTGTAAATTTTGTCACAAATACCGTCAGCCTGGCCATGCTTAGAGACGGTTCTTCTGGCGGCGTGGTTAGACTAGGTGTGATAAGTGACGCTGGTTGTAAAAGATCAATGGTACTTGGTGATCGGTTGCCTAAATTCTACGAGTTTTGATCTCATTTTTTTATATAGCTACTCGCTTATTGAATTTAATTTTTTGATGAAATATAATAAAACTATTTTTATTAAAATCTGTACCTAATTATGTTTATTTATTACTTCCTATTACCTACTCCTCATTTTTTATCTCGTAATAAGTACCTACCTAATAATTTGGTACATACTAATACCACGGACCACAGAAATTTTAATCTGTAGGTACGACACAATGAGTTAAAGTGACATTCAGTGACATTCATAACTTTGACAGATGTCAATGTCAAAAAGCTGGAAGGCAAAGCAAAGCCGACGCCCGACGTGACTTTCAAAAATTTTGTATTTTAATTTGATATTTTGAGAAAAGAAAACAACAGTGTGAGTATATATATAAATCTATTATGCCAAATTTAATTTCAGTTAATACTTCTTAATTAAAGTTTTATAAGAAAACCTTTGTCCCCAACTTTCTTCACTAACTTTCGATATTATGTTTTATTCTACTTATATTTTCTAAGTTACTTAACATATCACGAAGAATTATCTCAATTGTAACACTGCAGTTGCAGTTGACATGGCGACTTCGGTAGTAGACACCTATTCAGACCCAAACATGAGTTGGATGAACGCGCCTCATAGCACCGGCACATCGATCATGGCTTGCGAGTTCGAAGGCGGAGTGGTGATCGGCGCTGACTCGCGGACCACCACTGGCGCATACATCGCCAACAGAGTTACGGATAAGCTCACGAAGATCACAGACCACATATACTGCTGTCGCTCGGGATCTGCTGCTGACACCCAAGCCATCGCTGATATTGTCACTTACCATTTGAGTAAGTAATGTGTAGTGTACGAATTAAACTTCGGCTTCGGCCAAAGCTTCTATAGTTGAGCCAGAAATCGACCTTCGCTCGGATACTAATGTTGCACACATGCACTCCAGACTACTAGTTGTTCTACCCCTAATCACAACCCATGTTTGTTCAGTTACATTGAAAAAGAACAACAAAAGAAATGAGATAATATTTACCTTGCTAGTTTGAACTAAATACTTGAGCACAATATGTGTTTATAGTAAAGATTCTCAAGAAAAAATCAGTTTTAAGAATAAAGCTGCATCAATCATTGCTACAATCGCAGTTGATGGTGAATATAGCCTCAATCATGATTAGTTATTTTGTTGTATTCTTATTTGTTGTATATTACTGCAACAATTCATAGAAGCCAATAAATAGCAAGTGAGTATTGGCCAATCAGAGGTGATTGTATTCAAAACACATCATTTTTAGATAGTCTCATGGCAGATGTGTACTTTTTAAAATTACAAACATGTTAAATTAAATTTTAATCAAAATATAATGTTTTAGATTTTCATAAGATGGAACTGGGTGAACAACCTCTCGTGCAAACTGCTGCAGCCATTTTCCGTGAACTGTGCTACAACTACAGAGACTCTCTGGTTGCTGGTATCCTAGTTGCAGGCTGGGATAAGAAAAAAGGAGGTAATTCATCCAATTTGCTGAAATCTATACTAATATTATAAAGCTGAAGAGTTTGTTTGTTTGAATGCGCTAATCTCAGGCACTACTGGGTTTGAATATAAAAATTCATTTTGTGTTGGATAGTCCATTTATCGAGGTAGGCTTTAGGCTATATAACATCAGGCTGCGATCAATAGGAGCGAAGCATCAGTGATAAATGTTGCAAAAATGGGGAAAATTATCCATATTTAAAATATATTCTTTTAAAAACTTCTTAATCGCGATCATAATAACAGAAATTGACGCGGACAAAGTCGCGCGCAACAGCTAGTATTGCATAAGACCATATTATATTCTAATAGGCATTTGATAGTTTATGAGATTAGTGCCAGACAATGAAACTTATCAACGTTATAAATATATAAAAGGAAAAAGTGACTGATTGACTGATCTATCAACACAGCTCAAATCACTGCATGGAGCAGGCTGAAATTTGGCATGCAAATGGCATCAACTAAGAAAGTATTTTTGAAGATTCAATCCCTAAGGGGGTAAAATAGGGGTTTGAAAAATTATACCAAAGTGAATCTTCAGGCAAAAGCTAGTTTTATAATAATATATTGTGATTAATACATATTTTTTTTTACTCAGGGCAAATCTATTCTGTACCAATCGGAGGTATGGTGCAACGTCAAGCAGTGTCCATTGGAGGCTCAGGTTCCTCCTATGTTTATGGTTATGTTGATGCCAACTTCAAACCCAACATGAGCAAGGAGGAAGCTAAGAAGTTTGTCACCAATACCCTGACTTTGGCCATGCTCAGAGATGGTTCCTCTGGGGGTGTGGTGAGACTTGGTGTGATCACCGAAACGGGCGTGGAGAGATTGGTGATTCTTGGCGACCAATTGCCCAAGTTCTATGAGGGTTGAATGTATTTTTAAGTTAATAATAATTAATAATAAATATTACTTTTGATCTTTTGATTATTTTCTAAATACCCACGACAGAACACAGTATAATTATGTTTAGTGTAAGTTGTGTTGGTGCATTTTTAATAAATTTTTTCAGAAAAATACTGGGTCATTTATATAGATGTGGTTTATAATATACTAGTTGATGATGATGACTAGCTTCACTCGCGTAGATTTAGTTTTTGAAATTCCATGGGAACTGATTTTCCGAGGTAAAAAGTAGCCTATGTCACTCCCTATCCTCAACTATACATATGCAAAAAATCACGTCGATCTGTTGCTTTGTTGCAGCGTGATTGAAGGACAAACCAACAAACACACTCGCATTTATAATATTGAGGATTATGTAAGTAACTCATATTTCTGTATGTAATAACATATATCTGGCGTATCACAGAACCTTGGGCCGTCGGTAAAATAAATAAAACATCAAACTATGGTAAAATGTATGTATATTTTATATAATGATCTTATATACAGTGAGCGTAACAGCTGGAATGCAATTCCTTTTGTTGCAAAAACAATCTAATGAAGTAGGTGCCTAACACTCTTATTCTTAAAATATAAATAAATTAAAGACTAGATTTGGTCTGATATTATGTTATGATTCCCAGTTCTTCCATAGTATCTAGGTCTCGCATAAGCATCTGTACAGTTTGCTTGGTGCGAGGGAAGTAATCTGCGGTTTCGTCGTCTTCGAAAGATGGATCTTGAGACTCCAATTCTGTAAAAGATAGTTTTTATTTATTCACACATTCATTAAATTATTTCGAACCCTGAGGAAGATCTTCGTATTAAGCAGGGTATCTATCACAAGCGGAGCTAGCTCCATACACGTACTTTTAAGTGTCTAGCTGGAAGGGCGAGCGAACAAGAGTTAAAAAAAATCAAAATTAGCAGTAGAAGTGCCATTGAGGCAACTGAAACTCTAGTGGCAGTGTGAAACTATTTTGTCTACACAGTCCTTCTCGCCTAGCCATTTCCCGCACCTTACTCTCTTGCAGTGGAATCTTCGCTTTACGCCACTTGTACACGCTTCCGTATATATGAGATGTTAGTTTTCTTACCAGCGACTTGTGCCTCAATAGAGTCGAGCCTAGCGTCGATCAGCGCTTGACATCGCTGCACGTGCCGCAGGAGGCGCTCGCGACACGCGCTGTTCTCGATGGCCGCCTCCGGCTGAGGAGCGATCACGTTACGCACTTCTTGCTCTGTGAAAACAAACGCAAAAAAAATTAATTCTTCGACGTACCAGGATACGTAGCACAGGCGGCGAAGAGGACGACGTACATTGGTTGAGATGATGATCCTAATCCTAATTCCTAATCCTAATAATATTATAAATGTGAAAGTGTGGATGTTTGGATGTTTGTTATTCAATCATGTCGCAACGACTGAACCGATTCTGCTGAAATTTGACACAGAAGTAGATCATAGTCTGGAATAACATATAGGCTAATGGAGCCTATACGGGCTTTTTATCCCGGAAAATGAGAGAGTTCCCGTGGGAATTAAAAAACCTCCACGCGAACGCAGTCGCGGGCATCAACTAGTAATTTTATAAAGAAATCGTTTTATCCTTACTGTATTTTAAATGCGAAGGTGTTTTTGCTCTTCAATAAAGTAGCAACGGATCGACGTTTACCTTTTACTCGTATATCGAAAAAATAGGTTCCCGCGAGATTTTTAAAAACCTAGTTCCACGGGAAGCGCAGTGTTGGCAAACCCTCCACTAGGTGGAACGATGACATCAAACGATTCGCAGGGAGCCGCTGGATTCAGGCGGCGCAAGACTGAGGCCTGGAAAAGTTCATGCAAGAGACCAGCAGTGGACTTCTATCGGTTGATAAAGAAGAATTCCACGTTAAAAAATCGCGCGCAAAAGCTAGTTTTAAATAAAACATTCACTTCTTAAAGCTAATTTTATATCAGGAACATACCTTGAACGGACTTAGCTAATCTCTCCAGTTCGGACGTAGTAATGGGCAGATCCAACGATGTACCGCCCGGGCTGGACAGAGCCGCCGTTAAATTCAGCAGGGAATTCGAGGAATCTCTGTGACTAAATCTATCACTGTCCAAGTCATCCGCCATAGGCGCCCTTATGTCTAGGTGTACGTCTTCGTGTTTGACGGGCAAATTCTCTTTGCCAATGTTGTTGATGATTATGTTCAAGTCCGAATAGTCAGAGTTGAGTCTTTCTTGGGCGAAATTCACTTCGGCGTTCTCCCAGTCTTTCGCCCACAGGTACAGTTTGGGATGGTCCTTTTTACTGTTGAAGAAAAAACTTCGTAAAATAAGTTATCTTTAATATTAAATTTCCCATTATATCTAGAACTTAGGGAGTGACAAAGACTGTCTTTATCCCGGAAAAGCAGAGGGTTCCCGCGGGATATTTGAGGAGTGTCTTTTCAAAAGGGCTTATTTGCCATATTGTTAAAACAATTATTTTTAGGTTAAATCTATTTTAGTACGTTGATTAAAACGATTTCTCCAAATAAATACGGGCTCAAAGTATTTATACCGATGTTAATGCTTCAAAACTTGGCAATTCAAAATAAACAAAACTAATTCAAAATAAATAAAAAAACATACAAAATGAGAAGTTTTTTATTGTTTTCCTAAAGTTAGCTTATGATGAACTTAAGTCTTTTTGAAAAGACTCATTTAAAAACCTAACTCCAAGTCGCGGGCAAAAGCTCTAGTGATAGAAATACATAAAACACTCACGTGGCAACATAGTACTTGACCCTCATGGCGTGCAGGGCGTCCTGTATCCGCAGCAGGTTGCCCGACAGCTCGTGCGAGCGCCGCAGCGACTCGCAGGGCTTCGCCCCGGGCAGCAGCCCTTCGTACAGCCGGTCCTGGTCGTGCAGGAAGCGCTTGGAGCGCCGCCCGCGCTTCGGGTTCAGGCATATACTGCATGTGTACTTTTCCGGAACCTGAAAAACACAAATTCGACAATTATAGAGAATGAGAACTCAATTTTATTCTAGGTCACAGTGCACAGCATCATTTATAACATAAAATAAAACTTTGCTAACAAAAGATTCAGAAAGCATTTTTTTTTCGTCTAGGGAAGATACTTTTTTTGAGTCGTTTCCCTTTAAATCTACATAGGTGTGCGAAATGTTTATTCACTAATTTGAACAAGGAACCCTCCCTCTTAGGCTGCTATCAGATTCCAGTCAAACGATAGTCTACAGATAAAGAAAAGAGTACGGAAAAGTTCTCCCGAAATGTAAAAGAGTAAAATATCTCAGCTGGTGCCTGAAGACCAAGGCCTTCAAATGGTGCATTACCAGTTATAAAATTTGTGGATCCGAAACAAGGTAGCCAACTAAGGGCCTCATAAAAAGGCTCAAGATCGCTCAATAGGCGGTGGAGAAAGCGAGAGCTATGCTCAGAAGATCTCTGTGAGATCAAATCGAGAGTGAGGAGGTCTGTAGTAGAACTAGAGTTAACGATGTAGCTCATAGAATCACAAAGCTAAAGAGACAATGGGTGGAGCAAAGTCTGATGATCGCAACGATCACCAGTGTTTCGGTCCCAAGGTGCTGGAGTGGAGACCTCGCATAAAAAAGCGTAGCGTTGCGGAAACACAGTGGCTAAAACATAGTGTGGCCAGGACCAGTAAAAATACGATGGACCAACATCAGACGAGTCGCAGGAATCCCCTGGATACTGGCGGTGCAAAACCGAGGCATGTGAAGGTCTATGCAAGAGAACTATGTCCAGCAGTGGTTGTTTAAACAAAAAGGTAATTGGCTCTATAAACAGTATGCATTTTTGAAGCTGCATTGTGGAAGCACTGTATACATAGCATAGTTTTGTTAACTATAGTAAAAAATTTTTTTTGAAAAAAAAAAAAAAAATTCCGAACCGGTATGACGTGTCATAAGAGCTACAAGTTGAATTTGAGTATACGTTACCTCCGACTCCCTCTGTATGTTGTGGCACAGCGCGTGCTGCCAGCACAGGCACAGCTCGCACTGCACCATGAGGCCGTCCTCCTCGCGCAGCCCGCAGTGGCAGTTGATGATCTCCTCGCGCTTCATATGCTCGATCTTTATACGCTCACCGGCTAAGGGGATCGAGTTATAGATATTTAATTGGTGCCACGCGTCGACAAATTACCGTTAGGGCCGATCTACACTGGAATGGCAGCGGCCGTCTTTAGCGATTATGTAGATAAAGTTTAAAATTATTTCACACTGGAAGTGCTCGCCGCGCCGCTGCCATTCCGATGAAGATCAGACCTTAAAGGTAAAAGACCACCAAAAATGTTGCCGAATTGACTGCTGACCACCTCTAATATTGCTCTAACAATCTATTTTCTTCTTATATCTGCCATAAAGTAAAAAACTGAACGGTGCACCCACATTGCTTTTTTGGTGGACTTTAGCGAAAATTTTACTTTAAACGCCTGATTAATTTAAGGCTACCTTTCCACCAGGGAAGTGGAAAATCCACCAGTAGTATCGCTTTACTTTCCGCCTCTATATATTTATTTTATAACAAGATAAAATCACAGATAGACGACTAATGCAGAATAACGCAACCAAAAGTAAGATAAATAAAGTTTTGCACCAAACAATATGAGATGCGCAAAAAAAATAATGAAATTAAAACAAATTCATGCATTTCTTAATAACCGCTTTTTATATCGAGCAAAACTTTATATATATAATTTTTTTTACGAAGCGATTACAGCAACTTTTCACCATAAATATGATATCATTAAACTACAAGATGCTGTTAAAATGTTAACGAGTGATTTATTGATATGCTATAGTCTAAGCTGATTGGCCGAGGCAATCTTCATGATTGTGCTGATTTCTTAGTGTAAAGTCAAGCATAGGTTCTAGCTCCATACTCGTACATTCAAAGACTGTACTAGTTCGGACTAGTATTATACCAAGCAATAGACTGAACAGAGTGAGAACATTCTATAGATTTCAGATTTAATGCCTATAAAATACAATGTATCTAATGAATTTAGGTTTGAGTTTTAGATTAAAAGCTTAGCCATTTAGTGTCTGGACTAGATACACGACTGCCAACCGACTTCAAAATTGCAATTATATTCCAGCTGATATAACTCCATCGCGACGACCGAATGAATTTGGCATGCATTTCTTGTATATTAAATTAGAAATATCTGTAGATTGGATTAGTAACGATAGGACTGCCATACACATATTGAATAAAAGCCCTAAAAGAATTGCACTATCGATCAACAGTTGAAATGCAGTTATTCTAACTGCAATAGAAACTTCATCCAAATTGCAATCTTGCAGTGGGTTTGCATTCCGTTGTCTAGAATCCAAATGCTTAGACTATAACAAATAAATAAATAAATATGTGAACGTTAGAATTATTAATATTTGCACAATCGTACTCACTTTCTGTATACACATACATGATAGCGTCCTTCTGTTCTTCGGCGGATTCTGACGAGACTGCCTGTTGGTGACTCATCACTTTGTCCATGGTTTTGGAATCCGGAGTACCGGATCCAGGGTAACTCGACCTGGTGTCTATATCGGAATTCATTCCGTACACCTCGTCATCCTCACTGCCGGGTCTCTTGGAAACAGTTGAGAAACATTTACGTTTCTTCTCAGACTTTAATCCAAAAAGGTCGATCGGTTTTGTGACCGTGTGCGTGGAAATCGCCGTTTCGAAATCCTGAGGTTCCACGACTTCTGTTGTAGACTCCATAGTGTCATCGTCGTAAGGTAACGCTGGAGTTTCTTCTTCGATTTCTTCAGGAATCGGTTCGGGGTCAGGACGCCGAACCGGCAGTAAGACTTTAGGTCGTTTAACTGGTTTATTGGCTAGTGCTTGGCGGAGTTTCGGCGAATCCTGTGACCTTGGTATGGGGATATCTACTTTGGTCGGAGTCGTTGGCTCGATCTCGAAATTCACTTCAGGGGCGGAAACCTTTAATTCTGGCTTAGGTTCTTCTACGCGTTTAGGTGGTCGGGAAATTTTCACTTTCAGTATTTTAGACTCCGGATGTCTAGTAGGTTCCAGTTCCGTGGGTAAAGTCCTCTGCTGTGCCAAATCGAGAACTTTGGGCGTCGCTCCCAACATCTTCGTCAGCTCTCTGTGGTAATGCTTGATATGCATCTGCAGCAAGGTGTTGTTCCGGAAGTTCTTAAAGCAGCCCTCGGCCGGGCAACGCAACAAGTTTTCGAGTATTTGCACTTTCAGAGAACCAACATATACTGAAAACGTGTACGAAACATAAAAGAATTAAACCATGCAGCTTATTAACAGTACAAGCTAACGATATACATAGCATTTAATTGTAAACAATGATAATAAGATCATACCATATCCATCTTCTAGGGCTGGATATTCCATGCGTGTCGCTTCCAATTCGGTCGCGCCTAAAGACGCTTGGCTTGTAGTTGCAACTAAAGAAGCCTGAAAATCATGGAAAACAATAGGATTGTTTTTTTTTGCCATGGTAACTAAGGGAGATTAATTACTTTCGTTGCTATGGCAACGATGACAACAAACATTAGTGACATTCAAAATTGTATCAAGTTGTGTCAAAAATAATAACATATTTCTATAGAAACAGTAGGTATAATAGCTTGTTTCTCGCGAAATTGTTTTAGCGCCAGTCTGCTCGTAACTTCGTTTAGCTGTTTCAAAAATAAATCCAGACAAACAAAATATAAAAAACCCTGTTTGGATTTTGATAACGTGGAATTCGTTAAAATAACCAAATGACCTTACGAACAGCCAGGTAACCTAAAATCATAGACATAATATGACTGTAATATTTTAAATAGCTAAAATAGCTAATTTTTTAAATGCGAATGTGTGTATTTATTGGTTTGTCCTTCAGTCACGCCGCAGCGGAGCGACGGGTCGACGTGATTTTTTACATGGGTATACCGTGACAAAGGCTACTTCTTATCCCGAAAAATCAGATTTCCTGCGGGATTTTAATAAATAAATACACGTGGACGAAGTCGGCTGATACCCGTATCAGCCAATTATTTCTAAAACGTGGCGCCACCTACAGTTTGTCGTCGGAACGCGGCGATTTGCTTCTTCCTCTTCTTCTTTTTCTCCTTCCTGTCATCCTTTCTGTAGACGCGGTACTTCTTGGCACTGGCCAGCGGAGACATGGTGTTCGCGGGGATGGTGTGGACCGGCCCCGGCTCCGCGCCGCCTTCTGAGTGCGTGAACCACCCCATGCGTCGCGACAGCTTGAGGTGCACCCCGAAGTCGAGTAACGCGTACTCGTAGGGCTTCAGGTGTTCGCTCTGATTCTGCTCTAGGTAGTTGCGCATGTCGTTTTTAGTGTGGAACCGATGGTTTGTTGGACTACAATAGAAAATTTATTTTTAAAGAATCTATCGACTTCTTTAAAAATAGTGTGTTGTGAACCGTCACACACAGTTAACAGACACACACACGTACACACACACAACGGAACACACACAAGAGAACAGTTTAAAAACAGTTAGTTGGTGAATTAAAGTTTGTACTAATTTAAGGTAACTAAACGCAGAGTGAAGAAAGCTATTTCTCGCGCCGATTGCGCCAACCAACTTGTATGGAAATATTCAAATTGGGTACATATTAAGAAAATATCAGGGAATGTTGAACCGCCATTTTGTATTTCTGTCTTGCTCACAAACGTCAGTGCAATAGAAAAGAAAATGGCGGCTTTTTCTACTTCCGTTCTTTTCTTGATCGCATTATTAATCCCTACTGAAAGAGTGTTTGTTTAAGTTTTTAAGTGAGTGTTAGTTTATATCAAACCGCAACCGAGTTAATATAAATCGTTTCTTATAATATGGTGTATGTAAGGAAAAACTATACAAGAAAATATTCAAAACTCCTGAATCTTTGAATCTAGAATAAACATAAATAAATGGAAAGCCAAAGTATAAGAGCACGTACCTGACTAGAACCACATCCCATTTCCCGGCGGACTGGCCCAGTCTGCGGCGTACCATGTGCTTAGTCCAGCCTTCCGGTAACCTCTTGTCTTCGACCTACAAGTCATAGAACAAAACTTACGTGATCCGTTGAGAATTTGACAGAAACATTAGTAAATCTAAATGCACGCCATTTGTATGGCTGATTGTGATTGTATTATATAATTTAGAGAGAAGCAGCACTATCTCTCTTTTTGTATTGATTAGTTATAATATGTATATTTATGTAGGTATGAACTATATTATTTATGTATCTTCGTGTTTATGTAGTTTATCAATTATTTATATTATATAGTAGGTATTATAGTATATGTATATAGTGATGTACATTTTTGACCTATACTATATAATTTCACCTCAATTTCAAGGGAAGCTGGAAGAAATTTCTTTTTTTTTTTTTAGAGATAAGCTTCACCTATGTCTACTTTTTCCAATACGTTTTGTCTTTTTGTCTTTTAATTCCTTATATGTACATAAAAAATAAAAATAAATAAATAAATAAAATATCCTATCTTGTTACGAATAAATAATAAGTAAGGAAGTCTAACTGCGTTAAAAAAATTACCCCAACAAAAATTGTGCCAAAGTGGGTGGAGATTAAAATTGAGCCGTCAGAGGCGGGGATTACAAAAACAAAAATAGCACGCCAACAGTTGGTCATTTTTCTTGCACGTCAAATTTTCATAACATCGTCCAATGACTCAGCTGTCATAGCAAACATAGCAGCACGCGCGCGACCCAATCCCTGCTTTCGTTCTGAATTTAAGCCAAGCACCAAGCATGTCTATCTGTAACCTCGGAAGTGATTCGTATGATTCGTATTTTGAATCATACGTCGTTTTGGTTTGAAGTAGGGCATTTTTTGGGTGGATTTTGTTCTGAATTAAACTTCCTTACTTATTATTTATTCGTAGCTATCTTGTGATAAATAAAAAAAGCTGACCTGCACACTGCGGCGCGGCAAGGCCACCTTGTTGGCGGCGTCCCTGTGGTCGGGCTCGATCTCGCTGACGGCGCCCACGGGCTGCCCGTCGCGCCACTTGCAGCACCACTCGCCGGGCAGCAGGAAGCTCTCCGGCATCTCGGCCGGCCGCCCCTCCCCCCGCCCGCCGCGCGCCGGCGACGACAGCCGCTCCGTCTTCAGCAGCATCTGCTGCCGCATCTCTTCCACTTGCCGCTTCATTTCCTCCAGCTCGCTCTTCACTTTTTCCACTTGCTTCTTGACCTGCTGATACATATAAAACAAAGTCGCTTTCTCTGTCCCTATGCATGCTTAAATCTTTAAAACTACGCAACGGATTTTGATGCGGTTTTTTTTAATAGTGATTGAAAAGGAAGGTTTATATGTATAATAACATCAATTAACAGTGAATGACATATTAAAATAAATAATATTATCCTCCTTTCAGAGAAAGTTCCACCACATTTGCCCTATGCAAATTGGCAGACTTTCCACACGTTTGCGATCATTATGGATTTTTTTTTATCATGTCTCACGATGTTTATCTTCATCGTTGAAGCGTGTAATATTTAATTGCTTAAAGGCACGTAACTTCGAAAAGTCAGAGGTGCTTGCCAGAGATCGAACCCGCGACTCCTATGAATAGGAGACCATAGGCCTAAGCACTGAGCTAGGTAATATTACACATACATATTATTATGTTAGAGAATACAATATAAATATGGATATAAATTGTATAAGAACCTTTTTCTCCTGCAACAGCCTCAGCTTTTTACTTTTCTTTATTTTGGATAACTTCTTCTTGGACTTCTCCTCAGGATCAACCGCATCAACCTTATCAACTTCGCACGCCGCGGGGTTCACTTCTATCACTTCAATCACTTGCTCTGGTTTAGATTCAGGTTTTGGTGAACTAACTTCATTTGGATGTTCCTCGTTGATTTGGTTCAGCCCGACCTCTAACTTGCTTATGACTTCCTTCATTTTCTCTATCACTTCTTTCTTGCTATCGTCCGGTTTTTCGAAATTCTCCAGTTTCTGTTCCTCTTCTATGTCCTATATTTAAAAAAAAAACATATTAAAATCGGTCCACCTGTCTCGAAGCTAAATAATCTTTATGACTTTAATTTCAAAGTAAACTATGTCAGATTTTTGAAACAAAATTTAATTGGTGAAAAATTTTAGTTGGTCAAAAGAAAATACACCAGAAATATAATAAAATACTAGACTTTAGCCAAATTTGATATGGAATTTTTGTAAAAAAAGCAAACAATCAGCCTGTAGGTATAGCGACCGTAGCAATTAACATTGTCGGATCTACGGAAATTTTTAAAATCAACCCACCATCGTTGGATTTTGCAAGTGCAAAAAGTAGATACATTGACTATTCTTCACTTTATACATATTTGAAACTTTGAACGGCCATTCCCTAAAGTAGTGATTTTTCACATACGACTATGTTAATTGCTACGGTCGATAGGGTCGTCACACTTTTTTTTCAAGCTTTTGCCTACGATTTCGTAATTTTGGAGTAAAATTTTTAAAAATCCTTTATGATTAAATTAATCTTATGAAGTCTTTTACCATATCCAAGCTATTTTGCTGCGTGATTGAAGGATAAACCCACAAACCAACACACATTTGCATTTATTTAATTGGGTTTTAGTTTTACGTTTATCAACTTATACTATTTTATTTACTTATTAAAATAGAACACTTACAGTTTCCATGCCCAGGTTAGCTTGTGGCAGATTGAAGTCATCGGGTATCTCGATTTCTGTACTAGCTACTGAATTGTTATCAACCAAATCGTCTAAAGTTATTTTATCACTATCTTCATGTACCTCGGACTGTTCAAATTCTTGTTTCTCTTCGGTTTTCTCGAGAAGTTTTTCTCCTTCTGCTTCCATCTTTACTTCTTGAGTTGTAGGTTTTTCCACTTCTTCTTTCGCGACAGTACCAATTATGGACGCTACTGCATCTACGGTTAGCACAAAATTAGTATACAGATTTGCAGTACATATTCCTACATATATATCTAAATAATAATGAAAAATATAAAATATATAGTAATATATTTTGAAATCAATATCAAATTGCCATGAGACTTAATACTCCTAGTTTCCACCGAGATTAACCATATGCGCGGGAGGTATTATAGTGCACAAATGTATCCGCAAACACGAGTTCATACTCGCTCCACTCCCATAGTCCGATGGGACGGAAACAGATACGGCCGGCGTGAGATGAGACGCAGAACCGACGGCTTTTGCGTGCTTTTCGAGGAACAGCAATGCGAAACCACCAACTTCCTAACTCTAGTAGGCTAGTACTAAGAATTTCTTAACAGTAAACCCAATTTTGGCCCGACCCGGGAACATTCGGAACTATTCGGAATACGAAATAGCCCGCGTCAACAATGCAAGCGCCCAAAATATTTTTTTGTGACAAATCGAGTCATAAAAAAAAAAGTTTTGTCCATATTCTTTGAATAGAATATTTATGTAAATAATATTTTAACTTTCCCGAAGTTCTCTAAATTATAGTGAAAGTTGTTTCAAAATCTGTTGAAGTAATAGAGATAATATACAACTCACCAGGAATTTCAGTTTTAACTTCTGCTTTAATCTCAGTTTTAAGTTCATTTTCAAGATCATTTTTAACCTCTGTTTCAATTCCAATTTTGCAATTTGGTTCCTCAATTTTAAGTTTTTGCAGGATAACTCTTGGTTTCTTTTCTTTTACAACACGTGGAACTTTTTCTTTAGGTGGCGTATCTTTTTTTCTTTTCTTTTGACCGATATTAAATATTTCTTTGATATTGAGCTTTCGTTTCATTTCGCGACGTTCAGATTTAGAACCTAAATAATCACGAGTGGGATCAAAGAGGTGTGTATGGAATATTGGGGTAGGGGTGATTGGATTTAGGGGCAATCCGGTGCTAGGTCCGGCTCCTGCCTGGACAGGAGAAGGGGTAGAGGCTTTCGGAGACATTGAAGAAGTATCGACAGATAGACACTCGGTATGCTTTTCAGAACTTTTCAATTTATGCAATCGAGATGTATTACACTTCCAGTGAAAACCGTCGTCGAAAATAATCTCGTAAACGCCTGTTGATGAAAAGAAAATAAGTACTATTATTAATATCGAACTTCTAAATTATACGTGAATAATTATTTTCAAAGAATTATAACAGGATAATATACTTAATTTAATTTTTTAAGCTTCTATTTTTTAATTTATTTTTTGAAATAAAATTAATAAGATGACAAGCAAAATTAGAACTTGACAAGAATCTGTCATGGCGTAGCGAATTTGTTTTTAATTTTTAAAAATAGAAGGCATTCCAATTTTGTAATAAAAATATTTCAAAAGGTTTTGTCTATGTTATGCTTAAACTGAGTACACATTACATAATTTTAATAGAATATTAACTAGATGATGCCCGCGACTTCGTCCGCGTGGATTTTTGCAATTTGATATAATCTAAAAATAATGAAAAATTAATATTTTGAGATTATAGGTACCAACCGCCTAGTTTCTTGCTGGTTCTTCACAGTTGGAATGGCATACCGAACCAGTGGTAGACTTCACTTGAAGATTCAAAAGCACTTTGTAAAAGTTTATTTGAATAAAAAATATTCTATTCTATTCAAATGAACTATTCTAATTCTAATTACTATATAATGTGGTAATCCACAACAAAACAAAAATAAGATTAAATAAAACAAATTTTAGAGTATTTTTTCAGAATCACTCATTTCATCATTTTAAGAGACATCAAATCTCTTATAGATGATACTTTCTACAAACTGCTGGCAAAGGATACTTACCATTACCCAAATCATTAGCAATAGTAGCAATAAATCTACGATTATCCCTCCATCGAGCCAAACATCTCTCTCCTACTATAAACTTTAGTTTTGGTTTATCTTCTGATTTGATCTCCGGAACAGTTTCCCCTGCAGTTAGTTGCTCTTGAGTAGGAGCCATTTCTTGGGTTGCAGGTGCCACAGCTGGTGCTGAAGATTTAGTAATAGGTCTAAGTCTGGGACTACTTATGTTTATCCATTCGTCGTGCCTGAGAAAAAACAAGATTAGATTCAAAACCGAACAATAGCTGGCCACTTTCTGTCATCTGTTGATGCAATATGATACGTTGTTGCGCCGCTGATATGGCATCTTAGAGAGTTTTGACTGTCGTAATTCGTCTTTTAGTCTCTGTGGTATGGAAGTGTGGTGGTGATGTCTCAATGGTATTTTATATTTTTATAAGTGTTTACTGACACTTGAAGAAAATTTATAAAAAAATTCTTAAATAGAAGCTAGGGAGATTGTTATTTGACATACTTGTTGGATACAGTTTCATAGTGCACCAATACTTCCATCTCGTCATAGTCAACTTCCATTATTTGAGCCGGATACCAGAACTCGGCAAAATCTTTGGCTTCCACTTTGGAACCCACTGATAGTGCAATACTGTTACCTAAAACATTAATAGTACCAGTGAACTTGATGACTTACTATAAATATTTAATATCTTAAAAATATTACTACTTTTTCTGGATGATATCAAAAAAAACTTATTTATTTAGGGCCTTTATGAAATGAGAAATTAATGACATCATTTTGTAAGAGTTCTTTAAAGAGAAGTTTTAAAATCAATCATATTGGCACATCATTTATTGTTGTTACTGCTGATTACACAACAATTCCGCCAATGTCCGTGGAAACAATAGAGTGATGTTTGTATGGTTGTTCTTGCACATCATATTTTATGTGACAAACAAAGTATCTTAAAATGTATGTTGTCATATTTTATAGCATCCTATTAACAACAAGTTGGGCACTTAAACAACAAATAAACAATTTTCATTTCAGCAATCAAGTAGCTTAAGCGAGCCTATGCTCATCCAACCTGATATACAAGACGGCTACATTTTGCTATTACACTAAATTGTAAGACAGATCAAGAATATAACCTTTAGGGCTCAAACTCTGCTTAGGTAGGGATTTAAATTCCTTTTTTGAATCAACTATGGTGTCAGTCTCACTTAATATCATGTCCATAACACTTGTATGTAGTACCACATTCTCTGCTTGCTCTATGGCATTTAGTTTTTCTGAACTTTCTTGCTCATCCATTTTTACTGAACATTCTGAGTTTTCTGGATTTTCTGGTTTTTGTTTATCATCCATTTCTGACTCTAGGTTTATTTCTACTCCTTCCTTTTGTATGTTTTCATTTAGGATTTCAATTTCTTGTTTGTCTATATATTTTTTTATAACATCCACATTTTCTTCTTCAGATTCCTTGCTGCTTGATGAAGTATTGTGTTCTCGTTCATCAGAATTTACTTCTTTATTTAATTCTATGTCCATTTTACCAGAGTTTATGTTTGGATGCCAGGAAAATATTGATGGCACAGCATCTAATAAACCAAACCAAATAAATTGTTAAAATTATTTTTGCACTAGCATTAATATTTATTTTATCATCAGCAACGATTTGCTTAAAAATAATATATCACATAACTTTAAACTTACTACAACTATTACTACTTTAATTAACTATTCTAACTGCAAGTAATGATAAAAGATCAAAACATTAGTAACTACCACCCATATTCAAAAATATTATAATGTGGTCCTAAGCCTGTGGTCTTTTATTATTTGATAAGAAGACTATGAGGTACCACAATGGACATGAAATCACAGGACCAGGATACCCATGTGTCAATCAAAATCAAACTAATGTTAGTAAATATACATATATTAATATGATAGTAATTATTTACATTTAAAAAGATTTTAATACAGATATTACAGGTTTTCGACTTGCTAAGACATTCAATAAAATTGCTACTTTATACTTCTCAAGCAATTCACAACACACAGAAAGAGAATTGGTTTATTAGAAATAAATAAAGAAACAGAAAAAACTTATTAAATAACTAGAATAAGTGCACAACTAATGTTAATGCAGTGACCAATTCAATAAGGATGCAAGAAATTTAATGTCAAATATAAGAAATGACTAAAACAAGTAAAATTTCTATCAGAAAAAATCAATCATAGCCAGAACAATCATCTTTTCATTGTAAATACCTGACTTCAGAACATATTTTGAGTCCTGATATACTTTAAAATCACTTTTACAAAAGTGTCGGGAGCACACATATGTAGAGTTATCAATGTTATTACAAGTCTGGAGTGTAACAGACAACCAGGTTTCACGTATTGCTGTATCTTTAGGATACTTATGGTATGTCACACCAATATCTTCTGGTCTTGTTGATGAAGAACTACAATTTTCTATAGAGCATGTTTTTACAGCC
Source organism: Hipparchia sbordonii (assembly GCA_038048805.1). Classification (NCBI taxonomy): domain Eukaryota; kingdom Metazoa; phylum Arthropoda; class Insecta; order Lepidoptera; family Nymphalidae; genus Hipparchia; species Hipparchia sbordonii. The sequence continues at coordinate 13,013,878 of CM076099.1, read as the reverse complement.
ATTCTATTTTGTAAGTTGTTAGCCAAACATCATATTGGTAATATTAGTAGTGTACACATTCTCGTTTTGTTTTTCTAAGGGCTTAAAGAATATATTTTCTAATTAACTGTTTTTAATAGCGGTAAGCTATCTAATAAAACTCACCTGTGTTCTATGCAAAGCCACAGGCTACCACTGGCATTTCCTAATAACTAAACCTCACAAATCACAATGACATCTGCTATTATTCAATTAGGAATGATGAAATGCACATTACACACAAACTGTTAAGTTTCTATTTGCTTGGTTTAAATGGTACCATGATTACAACAGCTGCATGTAAAAAAGTTTTTTTCTGTTTTTACTCATCAGTTTTATAAGTCCATTTAGGACACACGATTACACGTATTGTATACACTCCAGCGAGGTTTAGGAAGAGAAACGAATGTGGAAAATAAATAAGTACACTTGAAAAATGGTAACAAAAGATACCGTGGAGTAAATTGCAATTCGCATTTCGCAAATAAATAAAAATAAAAAATCAATTTATATTTTTATAGGTGCCTATCATCTAGTAGGTATTTTAATCTATGGTTATGTCGTAGTCTGTGGTTCAATCCAAGAGAATAATATAGGTAGGTAACGTAGAGAGAGAAGACATAGAGCCAGTGACGATTTCTTTCTCACTCACACTAAAAAGAGAGCAGAAATAAAGTTACTAATGTGATAAACAGAGACGCAGCTACCCAATTTTTTGTCCCTCATCGTGTAACCAGTTTTTTTCAAGGTCGGCACACTTTTGTGCGAAACAAACTGACAGTTATAAGAAAAATTTAGTACCTATGTGTGTTGCCAGCTTTAGGTACCTATACAATGTCCCGATTTTCCCTATCCTACTAATATTATAAATGTGAAAGTTTGGATGTATGTATGGATGGATGTTTGTTACTCAATCACGCCATACTAAACCGATATGGCTGAAATTTGGCACGGAGATAGGTTTTTTTAGTAATGTCCTCTGACATACCGTAACGGCGGGTTACTTTGGCTACTTTTTCAATTTTTTTTTTAAATTTTTGTTGAAACAAAATAAGGTCGTGATGGAAGAAATGAATATTATGAGAAAAGAAAAGAAAGATGATGGATACTACATAATATATGTCGGCGATGATTAAAGTGTATTCAGTTAGATAGTGTCGGTTACTGTTCTGAATTATCCTGAAGTTTCGTTCGAATGTCCAACGACCAGTCGAGAACTGTTAGCGATCTTAAGAATTATTTTATTTGCAAAGTTCTTAATTTTTAAAGCCATTTTTAAATAGCTAGAGGCAGACTTTTTATGTTTTTTTTTAATAATTATTAACTTAAACTTTGAAGAGTTGCAGTTTTATACGACTGCCTGAAAAAAGGAATATACTGTTAATTTCATTCATGATGATTTTGATGACTAAATATACAATTTTTGTTGCTTTTAATTCAATAGCATTACTCGATCGAAGGAAAATCATAAACTGTTCTTTACAAATTATTTTGTGTAACATTCTTACTAGTAACTTGTGAAACGAAAAAAAATATTCCTTTGTGTTACATGCATCTTTTTTCAAAATGACTCACATATGTTAAATTTCTATTCGGCATTTCAATATTTTTTTTAAGGAGCAAAAAATTATCTAGTGAATTGGTCCTATGAAACTACACTAAAAAACTTTAATATAAAAAAATATTTTTAAAAAACCGACTTCAACCGCAATACGTGTACAAACTAAAATTATAATTTTAGTTTGTACACGTATTGCGGTTGAAGTCGGTTTATTTCATACTTTTAAGGGGTGGTTGAAGTCGGTTTTTTAAAAATACTTATTTTAATATTATTATTCTTTATTGCACACAATATTAAGATATATGTAAAAAATAGAAGCTTACCCTAATAGGTATATCTCTCCCAGACAACCTTATATGTGTAGGTATGTTATTTAAAAAATAAAACAATTCAGCATCTGTTTTGTCGTTTTATTTAAAAATCCTGGGAAGAATTTTCCATCTAATTTGGGGTAACAGGGGAGTGCAGTTATTGTGGCAACATTAAACTCAAACTTGTCATGTGACGTCATCGTTACGTCATGTTATCTCTATTTCAGTCGCGGTTACACAGTACCTTGGTCTATTGCTTTCTCTGTCTACGGTAGGTAAGTAATCACTTCGTTTTAAGCGCGTGATACACATGCTAGTGGATGGCATATTAGTTGCTGGTAAGCTGACGCGCCAGGTACTGGCAGAATGTCAGCGGGTGACTTCGACCATTTAGCCGGGACGTGGTAAGCGCACGCATTCCCCTCTGCCGAAGTACATGTACAAACATTCGTGTTAGCTTGTAGTGTGACAGCTTTTGAGTTAGTGTGCGTTCATAGAGACATTAAGTATTTACAAGAGTGTGCGGAAGTGAGTTAATGTGTGCTGTAAGTGATTAACCCACCTCACCGCAGAAAGTGGCAGAATATGTTCAGTACTAAATCTGCTTAAAGGCACATCCCGGCTGAATTGTCGAAGGCGGGTGAAATACATGCAATGAATGGTATGCTAGTCTCTAAACACTTCTACGTTCTACGTACGTAACGTTTCTAAATAGTGTTCCAATACAACTCGCAATTATATTAGGCAAAAACAACAAAAACAAGCACAAAAATTATAAAGATCTTGGCAGATAGTTAAGAGTTGCGATTTACTAGCAACACGTTACGATTTGTTTCACGTACTTGTAACAGCCAGTCCCCCGTCCCAATTCCCCTCAAGGGGAAAAAATCAAACGGCTTGCATTCTACTCGTATGCTTTGTACTGGCATGCGAGTTACTGGCAGAACCTCGATACACAAGCGAGTAGCTATTTATTGCTTATTACTGGTGTGCTTTTGTGCGAGTAACAAGCATGTGTATCATGCACTTAACAATCATGTGGTGATTGCAACTTACTTTAGCCAACCTCATAAAAAAAGAAACCACCTACCAACCTTCGGTATCAACCCGAACCTCTCTGTCTACGTATGTAAAGAAGAAAGAATTGTCCTCAGAGTACTTTCTATGGTAGTACCTACCCAAAACGAAGTGATTATATTCTCTTGGGGTGGTCAATCCAGGCCACATCCAGGCAGAGTATTATTTGGTAAGTATCATAGTAGGTAATCTGTGTTTGGTATTATGTTCCTTGATCCATGGTGAATCTGTGTTTCGTGTTCATAAAACGGAGTGATTACATTCTCTTTGTTCAAGGTGATGTAAATAATTGTAATTTGTAAATTAGTAATAAGCAAAAAATGGATTTAGCCAAGTCTCTGTTTAGCTCACGCGATCATGTGGGATATGTAGGGCGTGAAGAACATGAACGTAAAATTAGTGCAGCGCTGGCTGACGATGATCCAGAAGATATAATTGATGCCATTCGAGGCATGAACGTCGCTGATGAACTCCTGCCAGCCCCTGGGGGACCGTTTTCTGCTCTCACACCGAGTATGGTGCCTCAAGATATCATGGCAAAACTAGCACAACCAGAATCGGAGGGACATGGTGGTGGGCTTCCCGACTACAGATTTGATGAGTTTGGTTTCTGTGTGGATGAAGAAGACGGCCCTGAACAGAGCTCCAATAAATTGCTGGCTAACGTGTTCATAGAAGATGACCAGCACCGACTCCAGTGGGAGTTTTACAGCAAGGAAATCAATTTTTCAGAAAGTGACAATAAGTTAGAGAAGACGGATAAACTGCAGAGAATGGTCAAGGATGGTGTTCCCCACTCGTTACGACCTCAGGTCTGGATGCATCTATGTGGCGCTAATAAGAAACGTGCTTCAACAGAAATTACTTATCATGAAATTGTGAGAGCCTCTAGCGATGATGCGTTAGTCACTAGCAAACAAATAGAGAAGGATTTAGTTCAGATTTTGCCTAATAATGTGTGTTTCTCTCACCCAACTAGTACAGGAGTGCCACGGCTCAGGAGAATTCTCAGAGCATTAGCTTGGTTGTACCCTGATATTGGTTACTGCCAAGGCACAGGTATGATTGCAGCATCACTCCTGCTGCTCATGGAAGAAGAAGAAGCATTTTGGATAATGTGTACCACAGTGGAAGACCTCTTGCCTGCATCATATTATTCTTCCACACTGATTGGCATACAAGCTGATCAGAAAGTTCTAAGGAGTTTAATTTCCACATATTTACCAGGCATTGACCAAGTATTAAATGCACATGACATTGAGCTCTCTCTCATTACAATGCACTGGTTTCTTACTTTGTATGCAAATATAGTACACATGAAAATACTGCTAAGGATTTGGGATTTGTTCTTCCTAGATGGTTCCATTGTACTTTTCAAAGCTACATTAGCAATGTTGAAAATAAAAGAAAATAGATTTACTGAAATATCTAATTCTGCCCAAATTTTCAATACTTTGTCTGATATACCAGGTGAAATTGATGATGTTGATCTGTTAATAAAGACCATTGATGAAGTCTGTGGTGACACTTTAAGTCCAGCTTTGATTGAAACTCATAGAAGAAGACATTTGGCTTACTTGATGGCTGATCAAGGTGCACTGGTAGGAAACCCAAATGCAGTGCCTAATCTTCCAAAACAACAACTACAGAGGCGGCAGATAAAAAGAAGCAAATCAGTAATACAGACCATATTATTTGGAGATGATACGAATAATGAAGATGCTGTTTCAAAGAATGTGAAACAAACAGAAATTCTTGTTGATCTTCGAGAAGCAATATTGCAAGTTGCTCGTCACTTTCTAGCCCTTGAACCTCAATTAGCATCTGATGTACAATTAACTGCAGATTACACCATGCAAAGTCACGCAGCTGATAGAGAAAGATATGTAAATGTATCAAGGAGTAAAAGACGCAGGGCTAAAGCTCTCCTTGACTTTGAAAGGAGGGATGGCGATGAACTGGGATTTAGGAAAAATGATGTTATAGAAGTAATCAGTTCAAGAGACGAACACTGTTGGATTGGCGAATTAAATGGCCTAAGAGGCTGGTTTCCAGCAAGATTTGTGAAGTTATTAGATGAAAAAGGAGTTAAATATAGCAGAGCTGGTGACGATTCTGTTACAGAGAAGGCAGCTCACTTAGTAAGGGGAGTACTAGCTCCTGCATTTAAAAGGGTATTGCTACATGGTATTAAAAAACCTAGTTTCTTAGATGGACCATGCCACCCATGGCTTTTCATAGAAGAAGCATCTTCCAGAGAGGTAGAGAAAGACTTTAATTCAGTGTATAGTCGTTTGGTTCTTTGCAAAACCTATCGTTTAGATGAAGATGGTAAAGTACTTACACCAGAAGAATTGCTTTACAGATGTGTGCAAGCAATTAACCTCTCGCATGATAATGCCCATGCACAGATGGATGTCAAGTTACGCACCTTAATATGTATGGGATTGAATGAAGAAGCGCTACATTTATGGTTAGAGGTGCTATGTTCCTGCGTTGATGTTGTACAGAAATGGTACCATCCCTGGTCGTTTATTAACTCCCCAGGATGGGTGCAGATAAAATGTGAACTGAGAATTCTATCACAATTTGGATTTAATTTGAATCCTGATTGGGAGCTGCCATTGAAGAAAGATACGCAAAATCAACCCCTTAAAGAGGGTGTTAGAGATATGTTGGTAAAACATCATTTATTCTCTTGGGACCTGTAGGCTGTATTACATTCCAAAGATACCTTAAATTATTTTCAAAATTATTAGCTTTTTGTAAAGCTTTAAATTTTTTTTATTTATTCTTTATTTTTGCTTTAAAAATATTAAAGCTAAGTCATAATAATTCTTAGTAAGTACTTAAAGTCGCTAATCGTTACTTAAAGGTACAGGTATAAAAAGTTCAGAGTTTAATTCTACTTCTTTAAGTTAGTACATAATATGAATGACTGTTCATTAAGATATTTATAACACAAAACAAGCGAAAACACACACTTGCAAATCTTACAGAAGTAATTTATTGACTATAGGTTGTATTTGTCTCTGAGCTGGTGACCCTGTTTTCCGAGATACTGTTTGAACTAGTACAGAAAAAAGGGGCACAATGTTACTGTAAATTAATTTTTATAAAACTTTAACTGTATTTTGTTTTGTAATGCATCCTGACAACGAACATAAGCTTCTCTTATCTTGGGAAATCAAAGAGTCCTTTCTACACATATTTTTTTAAAACCTAAGTCGTCATTGGATATGAATTTTATTTGTTAATATTTAATATTTAAGCTGTTTTGCAAACATCTTATTTAAGCTTAATGTTTTAAATATAAAATATCTATTACTATTAGCACATTACTAGCTTTATAAATTATGTGTAGCTATTTCAATATCACTTGTTTTTATTTGTATATACATATTATTATAATCAGTGTTATTAAAAAAATAAATAACTATACAGCTTTTACATTAAGTATATTTTTATTAAGTAGATAATAATAGGTAGGATCCTTAGAATAGGTAGGATCTATCTGCTGATTTGTTCTGTTTTAATAATCAAAATAGGAAATGAGGAAATTTTTCCTCTTTGTGACCCACCCCACAGATTTAGGACGCACCCCATTTTAATTCCTTTTATAAGTAAAAGGAATTAAAGATGATAAAAATTTAAAATATGTTATGAATGCCATGGAATATACTACAAAATGGGACCACATTGTAGTGTGATTGTATCCTTATACAGGGTGTTCCTGGATAAAGTGCAACCCCGAAAGGGGGTGAAACTAGACCATAAATTATCGACAAAAAAAAATAGGAAAAAAATTCTAAAAAAAGTATTTACTTTTTATTAGCGAATTAAGATTTTTATTTGTTATGTAAGAAAAAAAACGATTTCTTCAAAATTAGTGGGTCGATTGCTTTGAAATAAAAAAAAAATATTATACCACGTACTTGGCGGTAAGGATTAAATAACAATTAGTACGCCAAAAATTAGCATCATGACATAAACTTTGCTTTTTATGAAAAAGAAACCCTTTTTTATGACAATTTTTTTCAATGATCTCTAAATTTCTCAGAAAAATGCCCCCAATACCAGAAGATTTATGATTTAAGAGTATTCTCTATCATATTACCTTTCAAATAAAAAAAAAATCTTTGTTGGAACCCAAGAAATGAGCTGGCTATGAAGTGTTGAAAGTCGCCATTAAAAGTCAAAACCCCACCTCAGTCCTTGCTACAACACAATAAAAGGACGCGTCCCGGCAAACGACGAGTGGTGACGTCATTTTTAAAAACTCTTAGCCAGCTCGTTTCTTGGGTTACAACGAAGATTTTTTTTTTATTTGAAAGGTAATAATATGATAGAGAATACTCTTAAAGCGTGAAATTTTCTGGTATTGGGGGCATTTTTCTGAGAAATTTAGAGATCATTGAAAAAATAGTCATAAAAAAGGGTTTCTTTTTCATAAAAAGCAAAGTTTATGTCATGATGCTACTTTTTTGCGTGCTAATTGTTATTTAATCCTTACCGCAAAGTACGTGGTATAATATTTTTTTTTTATTTCAAAGCAATCGACCCACTTATTTTGAAGAAATCATTTTTTTTCTTACATAACAAATAAAAATCTTAATTCGCTAATAAAAAGTAAAATACTTTTTTTAGAATTTTTTTCCTATTTTTTTTGTCGATAATTTATGGTTTAGTTTCACCCCCTTTCGGGGTTGCACTTTATCCAGGGACACCCTGTATAAAAGATTCCCTGGTTACAGAGGTGTTAAGTTAGTGCCTAAATTATCATCTCATCTTGTATTTCCTGAACAAATAGGTGTTTAGTAAATCTGTTGGAGTTGCTCTTAGATGTATGGCAGGTATAGAGCCTTTTTACGTGCTTTTTACTGATATAAGAGGGCCCATACACGGTCAAACATGAAGCGTGCTTTTTCAAGCATGTGTGTCAGTACCTTAACAGTTAAGTTAACGGTAGATTACATTGACCATAGCCAAGAAGCTTATAACTACCTACCTCGTAGACAGAAGCTAGGTACCTATCTTTTCTGTCTGTGCTTATAACCCACAAACATATAGGGTGACAGACCCAATTATGGGCACTTTAAGAGTTTATCTAACTTCAAATATGTTTTTTAAATAAAAATTTAACCAAATCCTATAAATCACTGTAGTCATAAGGTTACTTGTTTAATAAAATATAGGGTGGCAGACCCAATTATGGGCACTTTAAGAGTTTATCTTATTTCAAATATGTTTTTTAAGTATAAAATTAACCAAATTCTATAAATCACTGTGTTCATAAGGTTACTTGTTTAATAAAATATATAATTAAAGAAGATATTGAAATTTTTTTGTTTAAATCAACTAGAATTTTAAATAAGATTGAAAAATGACCCAGTCTCCAATTATTCGCACATTTGTTACCAGTTATGGGCACAAAATTATCCAATTATCAACACTCAGATTTTAATAGAGTTTAAGGGAAATATAACGCTAGGCTACCTACGGAAGTCTTTTAGAATATAGATTTTATTACGAAATAATATACGGAAATTCTTATAGTAACTGTAGGTGACTTAATTTTTTTATATTTATTATATTTAAAACAAACACCCTTACATATTTAATAAGAAAACGTAAACATAGTCTTTATCAAACGACAGACGTCCACAGCTGGACAAAGGTCTCTTATATGGAATTCCACAGGCCTCGGTCTTACGCTACCTGAATCCAGCGGCTCTCTGCGACTCGTTTGATGTCGTCGGTCCACCTAGCTTCCCGGTACGGGATCGCTACTCCAACACCATGGGATCCCATCGACCATCAGCTCTTCGAACTATATTCCCGCCCATTTCCACTTCAGTTTCGCTTAGCTATGTCCGTGACTTTGATTCTCTTACAGTTATCCTCATTTCTGATATGATCTCGCAGGGATACTCCGAGCATAGCTCTCTCCATCGTCCGCTGAATGATTATTGTTTCGTGATAAATAACTGCCCATAGAACTTCTCAACCTCTCTCCATACCTCAGGTGGAGACGAAACGTGACAGCCTTCGTCAGTTTTCAGCCACGTCAGCTGGCTCTGTTCGATAGATAGATCTCTCACGGACACTTTGGAATGGAACTTCTGTTCCACTAGATGGTATCTTTAATACACTTGGTATTCAAGGCCCGCAGGTCGCGAGTTCTTTTCTTAGAGATCTGCCTATTAACCTACCAGTAGGCATCCGCGTCTGCTGACGACTGAAGTCTCATCTCTTGTCTGTCTTCCGTCAGTTTGAGAGTAAGGTCAGAGAACTTCTTGGTCCTTTTCGTGTGATGGGTCTTAAAGAATTTAGACTCCAGAGTATGGACAGTTTACACACACTTGTTAAGATCGTCTACAAATTTCCAGTCTGCTAGGGAATCGAATCGCTTCGGAGTGTTAATAAACAGGAAAATCTCCAAATTTTGTAACCAGATACTGACACCCCTTGTTTTGCAATGAAATAACGGGAAAGTTTCATTTAATTTTTGAATTAGTAACTAATAATACTTAGAAAATCAATTGAAAACAATTATATTATTAAAACTCAAATAAAACCACACTTAAATCATTATTAAGTAAGTACTGACCCTTAACGTCGTTGAGTCAAAATGGCCGAAAAACTTCGGGAACTCCAGAACGATATCTTTCAACTACGATACTGACGTCATTTTAAAACTTTCCAGATTAGAAAGGTTTCGATTGTGAAAAATATGAATTCCCCTAAATATTTTTTAATCTGAAAATTTAAAAACCACAATCAGAAACTTATATTTTAATCTATTTTGCCAAAGTGCGAATAAACTGGTGCAGTGCTAGCTATTGGGTTGGTCACCCTATAATTAAAGAAGATATTGAAATGCTTTTGTTTAAATCAACTAGAATTTTAAATAAGATTGAAAAATGACCCAGTCCCCAATTATTCGCACATTTGTTACCAGTTATGGGCACAAAATTATCCAATTATCAACACTCAGATTTTAATAGGGTTTAAGGGAAATAAAAGGCTAGGCTACCTACATAAGTCTTTTAGAATATAGATTTTATTACGAAATAATATAAGGAAAGTATTATAGTAACTGTAGGTGACTTAATTTTTTTGTATTTATTATATTTAAAACAGACACACTTACATATTTAATAAGAAAAAAAAACATAGTCTTTATCAAACGATAGACGTCCACAGCTGGACAAAGGTCTCTTGCATGGACTTCCACAGGCCTCGCTCTTACGCCACTTGAATCCAGCGGCTCCCTGCGACTCGTTTGATGTCGTCGTTCCACCTAGCTTCCCGGTACGGGGTCGCTACTCCAGCACCATCCCATCGATCATCAGCACTTCGAACTATATGCCCGCCCATTTCCACTTCAGTTTCGCTGAGCTATGTCCGTGACTTTGGTTCTCTTACGGATATCCTCATTTCTGATATGATCTCGCAGGGATACTCCGAGCATAGCTCTCTCCATCGTCCGCTGAATGATTTTTGTTTCGTGATATATAACTGCCCATAGAACTTCTCAATCTCTCTCCATACCTCAGGTGGAGAAGAAATGTGTTCAGCCGCATCAGCTGGCTCTGTCCGATAGATAGATCTCTCACGGACACTTTGGAATGGAACTTCTGTTCCACTAGATGATATCTTTAATACACTTGGTATTCAAGGCCCGCAGGTCGCGAGTTCTTGCCTTAGAGATCTGCCTATTAACCTACCAGTAGGCATCCGGGTCTGCTGACGACTAAAGTCTCGTCTCTTGTCTGTCTTCCATCAGTTTAAGAGGAAGGTCAGAGAACTTCTTGGTCCTTTTCGTGTGATGAGTCTTAAAGAATTTAGACTCCACAATATGGACAGTTTACACACACTTGTTAAGATCGTCTACAGATTCCTAGTCTGCTAGGGAATCGAATCGGTTCGGAGTGTTGATAAACAGGAGAATCTCCAAATTTTGTAACCAGATACTGACACCCCTTGTTTTGCAATGAAATAACGGGAAAGTTTCATTTACTTTTTGAATTAGTAACTAATAATACTTAGAAAATCAATTGAAAACTATTATATTATTAAAACTCAGATAAAACTACAGTTAAATCATAATTAAGTAAGTACTGACCCTTAACGTCGATCAGTCAAAATGGCCGAAAATCTTCGGGAACTCCAGAACGATATCTTTCAACTACGATACTGACGTCATTTTAAAACATTCCAGATTAGAAAGGTTGCGATTGTAAAAAATATGAATTCCCCTAAATATTTTTAATCTGAAAATTTAAAAACCACAATCAGAAACTTATATTTTAATGTTTTTTGCCAAGGTGCGAATAAACTGGTGCAGTGCTAGCAATTGGGTTGGTCACCCTACTTACTCTTATATGTTTGTGTTATAACCACAGCCATAGACAAATACCTAACAAAACGCTAACAAATAACTCTCGGTAGGGAGTAGTAGGTACCTACCTTCCTACTTGCTAGTTGCTACCAACCTACCTAAAGAGAGTAGAGACAAAGGCAAAACCAATGGACATTGTCAATGTCACAATAGTCAAATGTCATTTTGTCAATCACTCGCAATCACTTAATTTTCCCTCCCTCTCTTCAATTTTAGAAGTCAAACGTGCTTGTTCTCTCTGAGCTAAGGCCATTTGGCGACTTGCACTAAAATAATTAAATATGGCATCAAAGGCTGAATTAGCTTGTGTTTACTCAGCTCTCATCCTCGTTGATGATGATGTCGCCGTCACTGTAAGTACAGATTTCACGTTCACGAACCTAACCTCAAACTTTTCAAGTTTCAAAAATATCCATTTCCATCTCAAGAACTAATTATCTATCTAACAAAAATGTATTGTTGAACAGTTTCTTTAACACTAAACTTGGTAATTACTATCCTATTTTGTATCAAAGGTGTACATAAAAGTTTTTAAGCAATTTTTATTTGTTTACAGGGTGAGAAAATCTCTACCATCTTAAAGGCCGCAAACGTGGACGTGGAGCCATACTGGCCCGGTCTGTTCGCTAAGGCGCTGGAAGGGGTCAATGTACGCGATCTGATCACGAACATTGGCTCTGGAGTTGGCGCAGCGCCCGCTGGTGGCGCGCCCGCCGCCGCCGCCTCGGCCGCCGCTCCTGCCGCAGAAGCAGCCAAGGAGGAAAAGAAAGAAGAAGAACCTGAGGAATCTGATGATGACATGGGCTTCGGTACGTAAATAAATCTAATAAGTAATTGAGTTACAAACCCTATTTAATGACCTTCATACCAAGTCAAACTAGATTCATTAGAGTATACACAATTGAGGTGTCCACATGGATAAAGTTGCGGGCATTGGCTAGTTTTTCAATATTATTAACTGGCTTAAAAAAAAGAGGTTCATCATGTGCTGGAATCTTAATGTATGTTCCCCGATTATTAAAAAGATGTCTAGACCAATTTCAGATACCTTGTAAAAAATTATAATCTTTTTACTTTCAAAGTTTGCATAAAATATAATACATTAATTAATTTTACAATATACACATTCTTTGTCTAAATTTTATGATTAAATTATGTGCATATTAGGTACTAGATGATGCCCGCAACTTCATCTGTGTGGATAAAGGTTTTTAATTCCCACAGGAAATACTTAATTTTATGGGATAAAATGTAGCCTATGTGTTATTCCTGGGTATGATTTATCTTTATTCCAAATTTCAGCCAAATTGGTTTATTTGTTGTGGCATGAAGGAGTAACAGAAATACACAACTTTCACCTTTATAATATTAGTGTGATATGGTACAGATATTTTAATTTCACTCAATGATGTCTGATTTAATGTATTAGCTTCAGAAAACTAATGATTGACAAATAATTACTGAGATTTACCAACTATAAAGATAACATAAATCCTTTAAATGAAAATTGTCCAATTTTTTGTTTGTTTGTTTCAGGTCTTTTCGACTAAAAAGCTTTTTATAAAGGCTTTGGTATTCCATTGTAAGCTTTATGAAGCTTCTTTAGTTGTAAGGAAACTTATAAAAAAATCACATAAAAACTGAGTATTATCTTTTATTTAAATTAATTTAAGATAAACACCCTTTCCTATGGTCTTTTGATTAGGTGATTTATGGGAAAAGGGTTTTTTTTTTTAAATATAAATAGTGAGCAAACAACAACACTTGATGTTAAGTGAATATCACTGCCCATGAATATTGGAGCACACGGGTACTGTCAATGTGTTTGCTTGCTTTTCAGGAATTCATTGATCCTTGACCGTGAAGGCCCAATAGTTTAAGGAACTTTTTTTTTTTTTAGAAGAATTGACTTAGTAGTCTGGTATATTAATGACAAAGTTCTTAATTAGTTGAAGCTTTTTAAGATTTTCTGCGTATGTCTGGGCTAACCTTCAGAACTTACTTTCTCCATAGATTAAAAAAAAATACTATTTTTCTATGCTTTCACAGACTTAGAATTATACATTTCTATTTCTTAGAAATGTTTTTGCCTTCTGCAATAAAATAAGTAATCATTGACACAGGATAGATTGTAGAAACAGTATTTAGGTCATGGCTAAACCAATTTAGCTCAGAGATGGCAGTTACATGGGTGCAACTTTTTGTCCAGTCTCGTGAATCGACCACTTCATGATCTGCTTTATCTATGAAAGGCCTTTTGAGAATCTTTGCTTAATTTATGAAAAGGAAAAGCTTTCCATACAATTTTGCTAGAGTGGAAGCCTTTGTGCATCAATTATCGTGATCCATTAACATTTTGCCTTAAACCAATATACAGTCCTATATAAAATCTAATTGAAAGTGTCAATGAAACCTACGAGAAATAAGTAAAAATACACCTGTGTTGACAAATTACTGAGCAGAGTCAACTAATTTAGATATACATATTTTATGAATGAAATTCTGGCTGTGTTTAACAATTGTTTATTTAACTAAATAGAAATACATACTATAAATTAAAAATAATTCTATTTTAACCCCACATAGCTCTCTGAACCCCAGAGAGTTTGTTATAATCTGCTAGGTGTCTCCAAACAATACGACTCATCCTCCATTCTTTGACTATACCACGCGGCCTGTAAAATATAAAAAGCAATGTTACTTTATACAGCTAAACCAAATACCAGCGGAATCATGCAAAACTATCGCCTACTTGCAGAGATATTTCCCAGAAAGATGAAGATGTGACAGCTAAACCTATAAACTTGATCCAAAATAAGTTTAGGACAGATAGATTGCATTTTAGAGGAAAATATCTTTATTCTCTTTATATAATAAATACTAAGAGAAAGGTTAATAAGCTAGCAATTATTTTCAGTTTATCAATTATCACTCAAACTTTAGTGAGATCCACCTGCTACGGTAAACTTGCATACGGTAAAGTATTCACAGAGGGGCTACATTCCACAGAAACCTGAGCATTCTGTGCTACAAAATCTGGATATGCTCAGAACACTCAATATTATTGGTGTTATCGATAACAGCAAGTCATTAATAAATTGAACTGTGTACCTTGAGGTAATCACACATCGATTGTTGATCCTAAGCGGTATTGCGTTCATTTCAAACTTATTGATTTCTTTATCAGCCAATTCTCTGATCTCTAAGGGCAATACATTGTTCCTTCTCATGGCATTTATTCTAGTCCTTTCAAGAAAATGTTCAGCACTCATCCTCCGCCTCTTAACATCCCTTATCATTAACCAATTTGCCCATTTATTTCGTACCTGTTGGAACTTTAAAAAAACATTAAATAAGCATTCATTCATCACAACCCACAACTAGAAACACAAGTCTTGTGCCCCGTAGTGCGTGCAGTGGATTTTCGGGTGAGTAGGGTTTAGGCCTATCACACTGGCCAAGAACTCTCAGGCATGCAAGTTTCGTCACGATGTTATCCTTCACCGTTAAAGAAAAAGTCAGAGATGCGTGCTGGGAACGATCCCTGTACCCCCGAAAAAGGTATGGATCTTTTAAAATAATCAATCCATGTTTAATAACCTAGGTATAATAAATACCTACAATTGATCGTAAACTGAAATTAATATTTTCTTTGTGACAACTTACACCAAAACCTGGTAGCACTTGTGATTTCCATATAAATTTACTGAGACTTGAAATATTTAAGTTCATCTTTGACAACGATTTGCAAAAATACTATAAAAAAATTTTTTATCACTCAAAAACTGTCTGATGAAAAATTGTTTTTATAAATATAGGAAGGTACCCAAGGTACCTGGTACCTACCAAAGAGCAGTGAGCACAGACTACGAACAGTGCCAAAGAGTATATAACCACAGCACGTACATAACTGGGGCTGATTCTGTAAATCCGTGCCTATCACCAACGGTAGGCATTTTTTTGAAGGTTTGAAGAGAAGTGTCATTTACTATTTCAAAGTAGACCTTCAAATTGGATACAAAATATATGTTAGTGGCTTTCATTTTTGATAGACACTGAGTTACAGAATCAGGAGGCAGGGGGCCGAATCAGGGGGCAACATTTAGAGTTGTGATTTAGAGGCGGAACTTCATACATTGGTTTTTCGAGCCATTGTGCTTTAATTTAGCCAACTTTATAAAAAAATTGTTCTACCAACCAATGTAATGAAGAAACAATTATCAAAGCTAAGGATGAATATGTCGATAAATATGTCTTATCGATATTTAGGTTTTATCGATATCTACAAAAAACAGGATACGCCCATTGATAAAATATATTAGTCAATGGATATGCCACAAAATCTATTGTTCAAAATAAAACAAGGACCAATATGAGTCTAGTATTTATTCTTTTGTAATCACAAAAGAAGATAGAAACTAAAATAATCGTAGTTAGGCACTACCGTAAGGGCGGGTTACTTTGGCTTTTTTTTTTCGTGTATTATTAGAAATCCCTCTGGTGTAAGGACTGTGATTGGCGCCTAAGGGTTATTATGGTTTTATTTGGTAAATAAGGATAGTAGCTAATCATTAATAAATTATTTTATATCAAAAATATAACAGTTCATTTTTTTTTTATTATTTTTTATTTGAGTCAAAGTTATTCCTTAAAGAGGGTTACTTTGGCTCGCCAATTTTTTTGGCGCAGAATCTATACAGAACCAAGCAAAAGACCAAAATAAACCTTTAAAATGAAAGATAATAAAATAATACACGTTTTGATATATAAAATTCTTTAATTCTTAAATTAATTAAAAAAATAAACATTCCAACAGCCTTGTTTCTAAAATTTAACAAAAACTTAAAAACTCTTTTTATTTATTATTAAATTACTAAGTTTTAATTCCTATCTAAAGTAAAAACTTTGAAATGTTGCAATAAATAGGCATATATGTCTACAAAATAATCTTACAGCTTCTCTATTATTGAGATTCATCGTATTAAGGCTCATTTATCTTACTAATCAATATATGCTTAGTTCCAAAACCAAATATGATTTTAAGGAACACTCTTTTGTTTCATTGGTACTTGGCAATCTAACTCAGGTACTGAGAAACAGCCTTTTTTTTTTCAAATTTGGGGGGTCTATCTTGCAGACAATATAGTCCCAACTATAAAGCTGCTCGTCTTTGCAGACTGGCCACCATCAATAGTTTTCCTCTTTTCATACAGCTCACAAGGGCTCCCTCTTCACTTACTACAGCAGTCACTTGCCTAGGATATTGTCGTAAGTTCCACTTGATCTTGAGCTAATGTTACCCGAATTTATGAGTCAAAGTATACCCATACTTAGTATTTAAAATTTTGCTATCTAAACTTGTAAAAAAGCAATTGTTTATAGCATCATTCTAGTCTTAAATAAATTTCTGAACCTATCTAATGTAATATTAAACAATACTTACCTTAAAAACTCCGTTACAATATAAAGTTCGCAGACCTACACAAACACGTTCATACATGCGATAAGTTCGAAACACAAATGGCGCCTTTTTACCTTGAAATAGTTCGGGCAACCAAACAAAACTAAGTGCCAGTTATGTCTTCTAACAATTCCAGCTTAAACTAAATCGATAACTGCGATGGCTGCAAAGAGGTGGGAATTTTAATCTTTTTTTTATTTTGAGCTAAAGTTACCCCTTAGAGCTAAAGTAACCCGCCCTTACGGTATCGATTTAACACCATTGGAAAAAGAAAGAACTCAGAACTTTTATCATTTAAGCTACAAACTTCAAACTATGGTAAATGAGAATAAAGCCCGAGGCCTGGCTCCAAAAGTGCTACCTACCTACAACCTATTAATCATAAAATGTTAGGATAATCAATTAAATTTCCAAATAGTGGCTTTAGGTGTGCCAACTGAGCACAGATTGTTTTGCCAATGTCACTTTGGTGACGAAGGCCTGGGTAATCAAAGAAAATTCATTAAGATTATTTAGGATAAAAACTTTATTCATATAGGAGTACTTAAAACAAGGTGGCGTATTTATTATTTTTTTTGACGATATCTAAAATGCGACTATTTGGAGATATAGGTTGAGGGTATCTGGAAGAAGTTACATGCCAATCTGAATTTATCATAGCTGGATCATGTTGCCACCATCCGAACTGGAAAAAATGCATGAAAATATAGTCTTATTAGTCATTTATTACCTATCGTCTTTTGGCATAGATATAGATTACAGTCTGGAATAACACACAGGCGGGAATTAAAAAACCTCAATCCACGCGTACGAAGTCGTGGGCAACAACTAGTTAGTAGTTCATAAAATCATACGCATTCTCTCACTAACTCGTATGGGTAACATAAATACCAATGCGCTACCCACCCAATGCGTTTCATCGCCGCATTCGTTTTACTTTTTGTGAATTAGGTCATGATCATCTTTACCCTGAACCATAAGAAACTTCATCATCATCATCATCATCAGCAACCCATTAACGGCTCACTACTGAGCGCAGGTCTCCTCTTAGAGAAGGCAGAAACTTCGGATCATTAATATGTAAAAAAATATTAATTAACCTCGAGTGATGTGGTTGGTGGAATCCTGTACATATCTGCTGGGCCGACAGGCTTAATTACACCCTTGCGTTTCATTTTCATAAATCGTTGTGATGAACCATATGCGAAACCGTCAACTCTACCTATATACACATCAATTATCCTGATAGTATCTATGTCAGGCCTTTGAATCTGTTGAAATAAAAAATGAAATGGTTCTAAGGAATAGGCATAGAATGAATAGGACTTATTTTTAATTTATTAATTTTAGCGCATTTGCTTAACACCAACTCGACTTAAAACATAATAAATATTTTAGTGTGCATTTTAAATCGTATTGTGTACCTACAGTAAAAATTTAAGTGAAAAGAGTTTATGACACGTTGGTAACTCGCGGTCCTTAGGAATAAAGAATGACATGCGCTCCTCATGCCCATAGTCATGACCTCGTTTCAATGCTATTTTCCTGTGCTATTTTCATTGAGTCTTTTGCTTTTAGTTTGAGCGATGTCAAGTCATTATGATGACGGAGACAACGGTCTTCATTTCTAAAGTAATAATTTGTACATCTTACAAATTGTATGACGATAATTTTATGTAAGTACTGTAAGTAGGTACTAATGTCAACAATGTAATTTACAATCTTGAACTAGGCTGCCATCATAGATTTACGATAGGTAGCCGTTACGCTCCTCGTAGTTGTTGCCTAATCTACGGCTATCATGGATGTCGGCTACCATTTTGGGAAGTGTAGAATTTTGAAGAATTCTTTCCATCAAAGATTTGACTTCCTTTTTTGATGCAGGTTCCTTGTAATCTTCTCGTAGGGTGTCTTTAATATAGTTTTGTGGCCCATACATTGATATCCCAAAAAATTCCATAATCACAAAGTTTTAAATTGAACTTGTATTAAAATTTGAAATGTAAAATTATAAAAATTTCTTCGGCTTGTCTCCAAGAGAATATAAACCCCAAGAGCCAAGAGAATGTAATCACTCCGATTGCGGCTTACGAACCAAGAATCAACTTTTTGTAGACTTCCTTTTTGACAAGATTATGTTGGCAATATGACGTCACACGTCAATTTCGGAATCTTGACTACCCGCGGCAGTAGATACTCATAGATACTTATATTCCATACAAAATGTTCATGTAAGGACTTTCTAGAGTTTGCGCTTTTCGGCCTATTCTCTAGGGGCCTAAATAGAATAGATACATAAAAGAGTAGGTACCTACTTGATACCACAAACATATAATAATATGTTTGTGGTTTTGGCATGTCTTGTCAGCACGTTGTTGGTTGTCAGCATACAAGTCAGCATAGTATGGACGTCTGTGATTAGTCAAACCCAAGAAGCTTGGTCAAACCACAAGGTCAAACCAAACACGTCAATATATCGTCTCAATATTGAATTCAAATCACAGACATAGGTACATAAATCACTCCGTTTAATCTAATCTAGTTCATGCTCTTTGCAAATGTTAAATTGTGAGGAATTTTGGGTTCTGAGATTTTTCTTCTGTGATCGAAGGTTCTGACCATAGAGAAGGATGTATATATAGACCACGGTTGCCAACCCTACTGTTTTAACAGTAGATTTACTGTTTTTGCGTTGACATCCCTGTTTTCTGTTTTAGTTCGTATTTTTACTGTTTTTAGGTGATGTACCCGAATTTCGTACTGAGAAAAAAAAAACCAAAATGTTAAACTGGAATAACCTATTAGAGCAAGCAATAAAGATAGTATTTGTATGTGTCGGTCACGCGCCTTTTTACAATTGTGAATTTGGTATCACTAGCGGGCCTGTTGCGGCATAGGGGATTCCTATGAAAGCATTAAAGTACTAATTTGTGATTCTCCATTTTCTGACGCAATCTTTTTGATATACAGTAAAACAGGATAGCTAAATTTGTAGTTTGATAAGTGGAACAGGGATAGCTGTGCTGTACTGTACTTGATTTATTGCATAAAACCGGTTTCTCCTGGATTTAATAAAGCCATCTATGATTTTAATAAAAAAAAATGATTCAGAAAACGTTGAAGATCGCGAAATTGAAATGAGTAATTCGTAATAAAATGAATAATTTTGATAAATATAATAATAAATATAATAAAAAATAGTATAAGTCTTTGCATTTTGACTTTATTTACTTTGTGTTTCCAAGAAATTCCTTATTTTAAGGCAATTTGTGTTAAATCTCACAGTAGTTGTTTATATCTATTTAACAATTTTATAAATGTTATATCGAACAGTAGATTTGATGTTTTGAATTTACTATTTTACTGTTTTCTGCTGTTTTTTTAAGTTCCATTTGCTGCTTTTTGCTTTCCTGAGGTTGGCAACACTGATATAGACTGTTCTGCGGAGTGATTACATTCTCATTTCTCTTGGTTCTGACCTATGCTCTGATTCTGAGTTTGAGCCATTTTAATTTCGGTTTGAATATTATTGAGAATATTGTATTGGCATTATTGCGCACGATTTTTTAAAATAAAATTCAACATCTCAAGAAGATATAAAGTAAATAAAATCGCGGACCTCGGTTCGAATATTATGTGTCCAGCTTTATTGTGCTTGTTCTAAAAGAAGCTGATTACCTATTTTGCAGTTTTCACGATCTTCATTGCATGGTTTTTACACATTATATCTTTAGTTTGCAAAGTGTGTACTTCACTGATAAGAAAACATCAACATCATTACTTGCTCTTAAAGTCATAAATTCATAATGAATGTGGTAAGACATTTTATTTGCATAATTATATATTAATAGCTATTTACCTGTTTGTTTTGCTAACTGACCATATTTAGAAATAGGGCTGTATTGAATTATGAAAAATAAGTACTTCTACCTGAAGAAATACTTAAAAGATTAATAACCTCAATACATTAAAACCTACCTACCTAATGTTTTTTAGAACTGCTTGATTTAATATTTTAAAACTTATTTTGTTGTTAACTTAAGTTGCAATTTGAAGTTAGTCCTCATAATAATGAGATAATGAAAAATTATGCTTCTTTGAATTAATTTTATTTATAAATTTTAATCTTAACGACTGTTGATGACATCATCAATAGTGATTAAACCTACACACCTGAACAAACAGCTAACATACTCGTTTAACTAATTGAGCTTTGTTGAGTGTCTAATGTTTGATATGTTTAATATGCTAGATAATAAAAATATAATTAAATTTAGGTATTATCTGCTGTGAGTGTGACTATGAAAATAAATAAAAGTGGCTCATCAAGATGTACAATAAAACTCAACGAATTGGTTTTTTTATTTAGAGCAAACTCTCTACTGCTTAGTAATCCAACTGCTCTATTAATAAAATTTAAATTTCTGTTCATTAATACAAATAATAAATATCATCCCCATGTATATAATTTTTTGCAGTTAGGAGAAACTGAGGACAAAAGGAAAGTCCCAACAATGTTGCAGAAATTATTACGATATGACAGCCAAGTGACCAAGAAGTTTGTGGACATGTCCCATAATATTACAGCATTGAGGTCTCTTCGCATACATTCAAAATTTTTAGAGGTAAGTTATATGAACCTTGACTTGATTTCAATGGTTTATCTATGGTCTAATCATCATCATAAGCAACCCAACAACCTACTGAAGTCGCCTCGGAGAAGGGTTATAGGCTATAGTCCACCTAAGCTGGCCCAGTGCAAATTGGTGGCCTTCACACACCTTTGAGAACATTATAGAGAACTCTCAGGTGTTATACAAAGGAAGCAAATAAAGAGGTCTATACACTTTCTGATTCATAATATGGTCTAGTACATACACACATTAATTTATTGGTTACTAGCTGATGCCCGCAACTTTTTCCGTGTGAAGTTCGGTTTTTAAAATCCCCCGGGAACCTTTAGTTTTTCAGAGAGAAAAAGTAGCCTATGCCACTTCCCAGATCCTCAACTATGCCAATGCAAAAAATCATGTTGGTCCATTGCTCCTTTACTGCGTGATTGAAGGCCAAACAAACACACTTTCGCATTTATAATATAATATTAGTAAGGATTTCTAACTACATATATTATGTACCAGTCAGTTTTACTTTATACATACCAGAATGTACCAGAATGTACTTCTACTTGATACTTGGTGAATGCACTTCTACCATGAGATGACAGGAATTTGCCTGATCAGAATTTCTGAAAGTGCTCTCCATACATTTTGTGCTAGACTAGCTTGTGATGGACTATCAGAGCTACTAGAATAGTCACAAAGACTGTAATCAGGTTCTGTACTATGTGTGGAAGTTATATTTTAGCCAAGTTGAATTTGACTTATATCCTCCTCTCCCCTCCATTTGGAGGATTCTACTTATTTACTTAGTGGAAAGCTTGTGTTAAGAGTGGATACAACAATAGTGCAACAGGTGAGGATTGAAGCTGCAACTTTTCAGTTTTCAGTCCGCACCTTTAACCGTTGGGCTATTGAGGCTTTAGTTTTCTGTGAAGTTCTCATTTTGTATTGTAATAGTACTTTTTGTGTGTCCTAGGTATCCTGTCATGGTATAGTTTGGCTGGCAAGCTGGCTTAGTTTCATTTGGCTCTTCAACAACAAAGAGTTGTATCAGCTACAAGTCAATGTGTTGATTGGTATGTATGTTTTCATCCTTCCATTTTATATTTCTCCTTGTTTAAATCTCTTACTTTATTTTTAGGTCTAATCAAAATCGGTTTCAACTTCGGCTTTGGCCGGCTGTTGTTTGACGGATGGCAGCCGATTAATCAGCTTCGGCTTCAGCCAGAAATGGACCTTAGTTCGGACACTAGTAATGATGTTTGTTTGTTTCAGCACTCTTAATAGATATTGTTGTAATAGCAGTTTTAAAGGCCTTTGTGAGAAGACGTCGGCCAGTACCAATGAATAAATTACTGCCAGGGAACCCTGACAAATATTCTTTCCCATCAGGCCATTCAAGCAGAGCAGCTATGATTGCGTTCATTTTGATCTGCATAGACCCAATCTCTTTTATCTTCTACCCTCCTTTGCTAGCTTGGGTGGGAGCTGTAGCTCTTTCAAGAGTTTTAGCAGAGAGGCACTACTTTTTAGACGTATTTGCTGGACTGGGCATTGGAGTATTGGAAGGGCTGTTCATGTCTTTAATTTGGTTCTCTCAAAGTACAGCCTTCAGTATCATATCTATATTGTCTGATGAAAAGAAAGATGGAGGAGAATACCATGTTTAGAATAAATGTTAACCAAACAATAATATTTTTTAACAAGTTTGCATTTTAATGTTCAAATACTAATGTTAATATATGATCAAAAATCGAAAAATTAATTTATATGTTGTACCTACCCACTCTGTTTGTGTAATAATTGAATAAAAAGTAAATAAATAAACGTTGCATTTCATTTTACAATTCTTCATTAATTTTTGTGAATGTTAGGTAACTAATATTGCGCAGGACCTTGCAGGAGGACATCGCAGTGATCGCAACATTAAATTGCAAACAGTTTTTGATGATGGATTTAGAACTAGCTGAATATAAACTGTTCAGTTAAAAAATTCGTAATTACCTGAATGTACCCGAAGAGTAACCAACGGGACCATATTATTAAGACTCCGCTGTCACTCTGTCAGCGGGCTGTACTTTATTATCCATATAATAGGTTGGAAGTTGAAATTTTCACATAATGTGTACCTGTCTGTTGCCCTTATTTATAAAAAATAAAAATTAAAGAGGGCTCCCCGGAGGGCGTTTTTTGGTATGAAACCCTTCGTATGCGAGTTCAACTCCCAATTGACCCATTATATTAAAAGCAATAAACACCTAAAATATAATTAGTCTAGACTACCACTCTTTGGGCGACAAAATTATAACCACATAGTAGGTAGAAACTAGCGTACGAAGCGGTATGATAATATTCATTATTTCTTCCTTTGTATAGGACATACCTATTTACTGTTTCCCTTCTTATCGATGTCGATAGTTTTAAAGCATACTCCCTAAAGGGCGGACATTTTATGCGACAGCATTCTATAGGTAGGTACCTATGCATCCTATTTTCGTAGGTAGGGCAGCTCCACATATTTTCTATCTACTATAATACCTACTAATCATTAATCTGTGGTTGTCACTGACAGCTGCTATCAAACGTCATTAATGAAACCACAGATCGTAGAGAGAGAAGACATAGAGCCAGTGACGATTTCTTTCTCACTCACACTAAAAAGAGAGCAGAAATAAAGTTATTAACGTGATAAACAGAGACGCAGCTACCCAATTTTTTGTCCCTCATCGTGTAACCAGTTTTTTTCAAGGTCGACACACTTTTGTGCGAAACAAACTGACAGTTAATAAGAAAATTTAGTATCTATGAGTGTTGCCAGCTTTAGGTACCTATACAATGTCCCGATTTTCCCTATCCTACTTATATTATAAATGTGAAAGTTTGAATGTATGTATGGCCATCCATACATACATCCAAATTTCAGCCATATCGGTTTAGTGTGGCGTATTGAGTAACAAACATCCATATGTTTGTTACTCAATCACGCCACACTAAACCGATATGGCTGAAATTTGGCACGGAGATAGGTTTTTTTTAGTAATGTCCTCTGACATACCGTAACGGCGGGTTACTTTGGCTACTTTTTCAATTTTTTTTTTAATTTTTGTTGAAACAAAATAAAGTCGTGATGGAAGAAATGAATATTATGAGAAAAGAAAAGAAAGATGATGGATACTAGAATATAATATATGTCGGCGATGATTAAAGTGTATTCAGTTAGATAGTGTCGGTTACTGTTCTGAATCATCCTGAAGTTTCGTTCGAATGTCCAACGACCAGTCGAGAACTGTTGGCGATCTTAAGAATTATTTTATTTACAAAGTTCTTAATTTTTAAAGCCATTTTTAAATAGCTAGAGGCAGACTTTTAATGTTTTTTTTAAATAATTATTAACTTAAACTATGAAGAGTTGCAGTTTTATACGACTGCCTGAAAAAAGGAATATACTGTTAATTTTGATAACTAAATATACAATTTTTGTTGCTTTTAATTCAATAGCATTACTCGATCGAAGGAAAATTTTAACTGTTCATTACAAATTATTTTGTGTAACATTCTTAATAGTAACGAAAAAAAATTTTCCTTTGTGTTACATACATCTTTTTTCAAAGTGACTCACATATGCTAAATTTCTATTCGGCATTTCAATATTTTTTTTAAGGAGCAAATAATTATCTAGTGAATTGGTCCTATGAAACTACATTAAAAAACTTTAGTATAAAAAAAAAATATTTTTAAAAAACCGAGTTACGTGTACAAACTAAAATTATTTTATACTTTTAAGTGGTGGTTGAAGTTAATATTGTGTGCAATAAAGAATAATAAATTCTTTATTGCACACAATATTAAGATATATGTAAAAAATAGAAGCTTACCCTAATAGGTATGTCTCTCCCAGACAACCTTATATGTGTAGGTATGTTATTTAAAAAATAAAACAGTTCAGCATCTGTTTTGTCGTTTTATTTAAAAATCCTGGGAAGAATTTTCCATCTAATTTGGGGTACTAGGGGAGTGCAGTTATTGTGGCAACATTAAACTCGAACTTGTCATGTGACGTCATCGTTACGTCATGTTATCTCTATTTCAGTCGCGGTTACACAGTACCTTGGTCTATTGCCTTCTCTGTCTACGCCACAGATAGAATATTAAGAAATGAACCGAAACAAGATTTGAGAAAGAATAATATTTTCGGTGGATCCCAATTGCTGACGTGTTTATTTTAGAATTTCTCTTTTTATAAAAATACAAGATTTGGTTTTCACCTAAATAAAAACTGAACAGGTATAGTATTCATTAGAATCTAGCCTCAAAAACATAAACGAAGTTTTTCATTTACTTAATGAAATATCGCAGTGTGCATTGTGGATGTGATGGTTTGTCAGTAGCTCTTTATAATATTCCACAAACTTGTTTTAGTTTCATTATGAGGAAACTGAAAGGAACAGTCAAAGAAACGGCGCGGCAAAAACGCGAAAGGAAACAGGAATTTGCCAAAATGCGTCAACAAATACACACTATTGTACTGCCAACTTTCGCAGTTATTTTCCTTTTGATATGCATCTACGTGTACTTCAAGACTAGACCTTCCAACATGCAATATGCATAACGTATGCATTTTATTGATTAGTGTATGTAAATAGTAAATTATTGGTATGGGTATACTATACATATACAGTGACAAATGGAACATAATTCTGTATACAACTAAATTTAAGTAAAACGGTTGTGAGTTTATTGGTGTGAATATTATATTGTATTCAAGACTTGTATCTGTTTAATAAATATTTAAAAAATTATATTTTAAGATATTTGCTTTGAAACATTCCATTAACAATACATATCATATTGTAAATATTTAGAGTTACTGTAATACAATATTTCTATAGTATTCAATTCAATGTCTTTTTTATTTATGCATTATTTATGTAATAAATTACGAATGTATATGAAACCTAAATTTTTCAGTTGGCTAGGTTGTTAGTCAAAGAAATATCGCATTTTATTGTTAACAATAATTTTGTTTCCATGTAATTAAAAAACTATATAACATGGTAAAAGAATAGTTATGTATGAATTTTAGCAGTAATAAATAAATCTATTCTAATTTTAAACTTAGTATTTATTTCTAAAATTTTGTTACTACTCTTTAATTCTTGTAGAAAGTAGTAAAAAATCCTCAACAAGGTAATATGGGTATTTACATACTTAATCACTATTGGTACACAAAGTAGTGGATTTTTTTAGTTGCTCAGATATACTGTTATAAATGCGAGTGTTTTTATTTGTTGGTTTGTCTTTCAGACAGGCAGCAACAGAACAATGTATCATAACATGAATACCTGACCTTTTGCATGGATATAGTTGAGGACTTCGAGAGTGACATAGGAAAAACACAGATAAAACCAAGTCACAAGCAAAAGTTAATACATACTTCAAAAGAAAAAACTCAACATCTGAAGAACGTAAATGAAACTAAGGTGTTACTCAAATACATGGTTTTATTCTATTATAGGTAAAAGTTTCACAACTCATCTGTGTAGCAACAAATTAACAGCGTGGCAACTTCTGCACTTTCTGAATTCTGTTTTAAAGGATAACATCCTGGAATGATATCATAGGAACAGATTGTATTCATAATATGTTTAAAACTACAGCAGGAAATTGTTCAAGAGTTGGACTATTGCTCCAGAACTTTAATTTATTTTGGTATAACTCTGGGAGATCAAAATCTTATTGGATTGTTCGTGCAAATGGAGTTTTCATGATATATATTAAACTTGTTATTCAAATATTATTGCAATAATGATGAGCTAAGTAATAGTTAACCTTTTTATTATTTCAACAATGCTTCATCTGGAACAGTTGAACTCTCTGGCGCTATAGTCCTATAAGTTTCAATCTTCGGTTTGATTCCCGGTAGGAGCAAAAAAATTCTAATTTCTTTATCACCATTGTCTTTTTTATATAAATCCTATAAAATTATGCTAAAAATCTTACAAGCTATCCATACTGATCGGTAATGTTAATATTTTTATTCTGTCTGTATAAGTGTAGAATCCACCCAAGTAGCCAGGCGGAGGCCAGCAAGAGGAATAGTCCACTGATGGTGAAGTACTGGGATGTTATCGGCAGCTTCAATGACTGGATGAGTATTAAAGTCAGTAGAGACTGAAGTCCTGTACCGATGAGAGTGTTGATGCCGAATATTAAGCCAAAGCAGCTCTCGTCGGTAAGTTGACTGGCTATTTTCGCACTGAAACAATTTTTTTTAATTTAATATTTAATTTAACAATATTTCCAAGGGCTAATTGTTGCGGTTGAGAGTATAGCAAAGGAACAATAATAAGGCTTAATAATGAAGGTGATATGTACTTGGTGAAGGAAAACATCTTGGGGAAGCTTGCATGCCTAAGTTCTCCATGTCTCAAAAGTGTGGGAAGTCCGCCTTTCTACCTTGGCCAACGTTGTGAAGTATGGCCTAACCCTTTATTCGTAATCAGGGTAAGAGGCAAACAAATTTGGCAAGGTGCCTATGAAGGTACCCGTCAGCGTGGGCAATTAGCAATGACTATGGCCTAAACCGTTATCCGAGAGATCTCTGCCCAGATGTGGGCCGGCGATGGGTAGAGAAGACTGAATTACCTGGCCAGAGTGATTGTATAGTGGAACAGCATGCCCATGATGATATATCCAGTGTAAGAGGCAAATACGTTAGGTACGTAGGTGCCCACGAAGGTAGCCGCTCCTTGCACGGCAGCTACAGGCGCGGGCAGCGACGCTTTGGCGCAGTACGACGCTAGGAACGCCCCAAACGCGCCCAGAAGCGTCAGTATCGCTTCCACTGCGCCGTTGTATGCTACCTATAATAAATAAATAATAGTACATTATTGCAAAGGCAGGGAAGTAGGCAATTGCAGGTCGAGTATGAGTTTGAAGGCCGAGCCGTAGGCGAGGACTTCACTAAATACGAGACAGGCAATTGCCATTTCCCGCCGAGGCATATATAGTGCTTTTCTCAAAAGAATGCAGGGAAATAAAACACTTTTTATATTATACATCCAAATCCATCCGCCATTTTGGTTTAAATCTGGTGGAGTAGGTACAATCAATCTCCATTTCACTCTCTGAACCGTTGGAACTCATTTTGATTATTATTAAATTTATATTTATTAAGTAGGTATGTAAATAACAAATCAAGACGAATTTTCAGCTTTACCGCCAATTTTTTTTTTTTATTATCTGTGCCGACAGGCAAACGCATTTATGGCTATACAGCCACGTAAACGCAATTTGTACTAAGCAAAGAGACTATGGTATGCCAAGAATGACAAAAGAGATCCGATCAAGGAGTATTTAGTAACCCCAGCACGCCATTTCATACTGTTGTATGAAACGGCATTACATTACAAAGCTCCTGCAATATTTAAAAAAAAAAAACGCTCCGCGAAACAACTGTTTCGCGGAGCGTTGTAATGTTCCAAATTCAAAAAACGCTCCTGTAATGGATTTGATTTTCTTTGTCCGACAATTCGATACTTCGCGTGTTCTTTTTTCGAAAATAATGACAATATTTCCATGCATGTTTGAGAAAAGTTCTATTATTGATCACAAAAATACAGATTCCAAAATAAAGAAACATATTATGCCTATAGTCTGTTTTTCCTTAGCTCAATAATTCATACAAAATAAGCTTGTTTTTTCTCGATTTTAATAATAGCTTGTGTTTAATCTTGTACTATGGTACGAAACCTACTCGCACTTGGCCGGTTTCTTGAGGCCACAATCATTTATAAGACGTATTTTATTTATACTGACCGTTGTACTACTCTCGCCCTGCACTTGTTTCCAAAGTATCTGCATGTTCGTCTGTGCGAGCACAAATAACGCCAAAGCGACCGCATAAAGCGCGGACCACGCGAGCACCTTGGGCCGCGTGTAAGCGATGCGGGCGTGTCGCGTTATTAAAACCGCCGCGTCTGTTACGTCTTTACATATCGTGCGCTGTAAGAAAAGTTTTTAATGATAAAATTTCAATTTACGAAGGTAGACTGAAACCTGGAATGTAAGCTTTATTTTGGTGTATAATTTGAAAGCAATTTTTAATTTATATTAACTTTTACAAAATTCGTTCGAATGGTCAAGTGGTTTGGAATGCTGTTTTAACAGAGAACCAGTAAGAAACTCGCAAGTTGCTTTAAAAAAAATAACGAACTCAAATTCAAATATTATATTTTCTTGATAATTATCAAATAATTGCCATTACGCGTTTTGCTGGAGCGATTCAAATCAATTATCTACTTATTTAACAATACAATTGTATAATAGGTATAAGTTTTATAAGTAACTTTTTTATAGATTTCTTAAACTTGTTTAAAGGCAAGTCAAAAATTACCCGCAGTATTTTTTTATCGAACGTCACGCCCAACCCCTTAAAAGAATTTCGGACCTTCTTGAGGCGTAGTTGAGGATTACGCTTAATGGAAGATTGAAATTGACGTGTGTGGTTGTTACCTTATTACTAGGACTTGATGGAGGTATCTGTTTGACTGTAGGAGCAATGTCTAGTTGCAGGGAAGTACGGGAGCGCCGATGGAAGTATATCCCGTAAGGCACAGGGGGCAACCAAAACGCCCAGAAAGTGGCCAGGATTTGAGCTGAAAATTGAATTAATAATCCTGGTTCAGCTCACTCTGTTAACCTGTTGCTACTATGACACGCTCATTCGATGGCGTAATTTACCAGGATTAAATCACTCCAAAGCGCTAGTGAGATTCTCCAATAAGAAGACTGCTTCTGAACCTATCCATTCTAGTACGAGCTTTGACGAGACACTGTGGTCTAAACAGGCACATGTATAACCTCAACCTTCAGGGCTCAGATATATGCAGGCTTTGCCAGGATTCGGTGGAAACATCGTTGCATATCATCTGTTTATGCATGCACGCATCTATCTTGGGAAACATAATATGGTACACCCCGAGGAGGCTACACTCATACCAGTTAAGAAAGTACTCTGGCGGCGACGAATATCGGCGAGATTTATAGTGGCGATATGCAAATAATACGCCCAGTCCGAGCAACGAATTTATTTCAAACTGACAAAATATATCAAAACAGCTACCGATTACCTACATACTAAAAGTTTTATATCTACCTACACTATACTACAGCGAGCACAATAGATCGGCGACGTTCAACGTGCTACAGGGACTTGAGACCTGCTTAGCCGCAGCTCAAGAAAGAAAGAACATCATCAAAATACAGTAAATAGGTTAGTAACAAAACAACTAACATATTCAATGCTTATCCCTTGTTTTACTTATCGCTACTATATTACTTTCTGTCAGACAAGGTATCCTTGTCAGTGAGGATTAAAAATGGTACATGTTAATTATCATTAACTATCATGTTACCATCCATTTAAACAGGCTTTCGTTTTATAAATGGTGAATAAAAAACTTATTGACTAACTGCATTGAGTACAGAATATGTATATTAACTGCATTATGCTTGATCTTGATCTATGATCTTTTTGATTGAAAGAGATATTTAATACTTTGTATTTAATAAATGGTAGCTTTTAAAATAACCGCTTACGAAGTTAAGATAAATATAATTTAATATATTTCGATTCAAACTAAAACTAGATGATGCCCGCGACTACGTCCACGTGGATTAAGGTTGTGTAATTCCCGCGGGAATTCTTTATTTTCCGCTATAAAATGTAGCCTTTTTATCAACCTACTACAATATTACAATTTATAGGTCTTTTCTTCTATAGTTGATTAAGGCCCAAGAGACGGGTCTGCCCGCGAAATTCAAATTTAATTTGGTTTTTTGCAATTTGTAAACTAATACGACAAAGTAGGCTTATGGTATTCAAATTGCGCCAATGGCAGTATCATCTTCACAGGTTTATATACTAATCTTAACGTGAAAGTATCCAGTTTAAGAAATTAGTCAAAATAGTGAGTTTGACGTGAGCTACTCACAAATTAGTCATTATTTTGATTAATTTCTTAAACTGGATACTTTTACGTAAAGATTAGTATATAAACCTGTGAAAATGATACTGCCATTATCGCAATTTGAATAGCATAAGCCTACTTTTTTGTATTCGTTTATAAATGGTGAAAAACCAAATTAAATTTGAATTTCGCGGGCAGCTCCGTGTCTTGGACCTTAAAATGTTTGAGTACCTCACATTCACATTAACGCATTATTATTAAATTAAAAAAAAAAAAACTAGGCTTTGAACCCTTTACATACTTGTCATTACATGCTTTGAACTGATCAATCCTTGTTTTTAGTTTCAGTTCATCTCTAATTATACTTTTATAATATTATGCGAGATACTTACTCTAGTTTTTTTAGTCACGTGTGTGTTGCGTGTGTATCTATTGTTTGAAATGTTCTCATTTTATATAATTATTGTTATTGAAGACTCCATTCTGAAGCGCGTAGATTATGCCTATCACAAATACGAACTATTATAACTTTAGTGGCGCGTTGAAGAGACCCTAGGCTCTTATGCGAGATACACGATGTCGGAAAATTACTAACGTAATGTCTTATGATTAGATCGTGTGACGTAGGGATAAGAGTTACGCGATAGAAGGAGTGGCAAACTTCGAGGTGAATATCACTGTAGGTAATTTAGCACTGTGCTACCTGAATTGCACTTTATAGTGTGATAGCAAGAGTCGTTATTTATTTAAATGATTTTGCAAAGTGAATCTTCTGTACATGTACTATTTATGTATCCTGTGGTATGGTATGGATAAAATTACTTACTTACTTACCAACTAAAGTGATGTAATTGAGATCCCGATAGTTCATCAGATTGAAATGCGTGAGTAACTGCGAGCTGACGCCGGACAGAAAGCGACCGGTCAATGCTGCTATCCGAGTGTATGAGGACACTAGTGGGTATTTATCAGGATCTACCTGCAATTACAGAAAATATTATGTTACGTAAAAAAGTGCCCTTGAAGTCTACAACAGTAGGGTCTGCATAAACTGACATTCCAATTAAATCTGTTAGCAAATAAGTGCACAGATCTTTATTTAATATACGTTGAATAGGATTCTTTGTATCATAATTTATCATTAATTTAAATGGACAATTCAACACAAGCGGCAAATAATCATGTTCCGTGGCGATTACATGATGTAGTAAAAAAAAGAAAATCAGTTCTTCAATGATTAAGTGGCTGTAAGGGAAATACCATTTTTTTTATATCTTATATCTATACAGTTTTCTCGATTTTATTGCAACACGTTTGGTGTTGTCCCCAACTGATAGATTATTATTTTACATGTAATTATTATTTTAAATCTTACTTTTGCATATATGTATGTTAAATATGCGACTTCCGTGGCCATGTACAGACCATATAAAAATTGCGACACCTGCACCCATTCTATACTTGAAGTCCACAGCAGTACTGCATAGATTGATATTCCACTCAGACCTGTGAACAAGTAAGCGCCCACCGATTTTTTAAACTTTATCTATGTAATGGGAACCTGGATTTTAATGCAACTTTCACTAACATTTAAAACATTTCACAAGTAAGGTTTTTTGTCTTGACTATTTTCTATTATAGCTTTCCCAAACACTTAGACTTGATATCAATTTATTATTATAATTCAAGTAAATATAAAACAACCACTGCACTTTCATCTTCTCCCATTAAAAAAAAATAAATTCAAAATTTATTTATTTCATATAGGCTAACTTGTAGCTCTTATGACATGTCACAAATCTACCACTATTTGAAATTTGGCTCTTGCTGCATTTTGGAGTTTTGTGTTCAAATTCTGATCAAAGTTGGAGTAGTATTAACTGACCATTTCAAACATGCAAATATTTCATCATAATCAGTCCAGCATTTTTGTATTAAAGCATATGAGAATCACATATAGACTGTTGAAAAAATATGTAGCTATGTCGAGAAATCAAATACTTGCATTCAATCTATTGGCTAGAAGATAACCTTGAAAATTAATTACTAATAATGGAACCAACTCAAATTGAGTTTAGTCATTGAAATATTAATAGCTAGCTGATGCCTGTTATATCCAATCTATATCCTATCCTACTAATATTATAAATGTGAAAGTTTGGATGTATGGATGGATGGATGGTTGTTACTCAATCATGCTGAAAGGAGGTGGGTTGATAAGGCCCAAAATCCGCCCCTCATACACTCGAAAAAAAAGTTCCAGATTCCGACAAATTGTAAATGTATTTATATACTTGAAGATATAAACTTTATTTTAATACAAAGTTTAGGTGATAAAAAAAATAGTAAGTTACAGAAAATATTACCCAAAAAGAGAGTGCTTCGGCTTTTTCATACATTTTAGTCGTTTTTTTAAGCTTTGATTTAATATTTTAGAATGAAGCGTTCACGGAACCAAAATAAATTAATACTCATATAAAAGCTTATAAAAAGGAGCATCATTATCAGTTACGTTTACCATGGTTCATGGAACCATTTTTTCGAGTGTATGAGGGGGCGGATTTTCGGCCTTATCAACCCACCTCCTTTGACAGAGATAGATTATAGTCTGGAAAAATATATTTTTTAATTTTGAAATTAGTACAGCTATATAAGCACCAACAACTCAGATAATAATATAAATTATTTATTCCACAAGTTCACTCATCCACATCAACAAACAGATTATCTCTATCTTATAATCTGATCTCTGTCTAACAATCTTATCTTATAATCTTATTTTCATTAGGAATGATAGCAAAAGCCTTTTATAATTCAGTTACAGAGATATAATTATGATGTATTAACTAGTTGATGCCCGAGACTTTATTTATGTGGATTTAGTTTTTAAAATTACGCAGGAATTGATTTTCCGGGATAGCCTATGTCATTCTCCGGGTCCTTGACTATAGCCATGCAAAAAAATATGACGTTGATCAGTAGTTCTGTTGCAGCGTAATTGAAAGTAACTAACCACCACAAATAGAATAGTAATAGAACCACCACAAACACAATCTACTATAAAAATAATCTGGAGTGGGGATTCCTATAAAAAATTAGGAATATATTTATGTAAGTGTTGTTACAGATGCACTTTGAATAAACCACATCCATAGTTTTCACCAAAAACAATCAAGCAAAACCTTAAAAATCATTACATGTAGATGCATGAACTTTGTAGTGACTCAGCATGTAGCTCCCTACTACGCTCACATGGGTAGATCATAGGTTTGTAAGTGCATTGTATTGGTTGAATTTTGTATGAAAAAAAGAATGATTCTTTCTATTCAATATTTTTACAGATTTTCTATACCAGATGCACATACACATACTTCAGTATTGTCAAGAGATTTCTTTACATGCTGTATAATATGTGTCAGAGATAAGATACTAGCTTTGTTTGACAATTTATATTGTAAATAATTACAGTAATTATTGTAAATAGTCACTGACCTACAAATGTAAGGAAGGTGAGACAAGGTTCAGGTTGTAATATGTAAATACATGCTTTAATCTTTACTAAGCCATAAATAATATTATTATACTACTAGCCATTTTAGGATTATTTTGCTTACACCGTACAAATCTAATCTATTGATTTTACTTATTAGTACTTAATGAAACACATCTTCACTTTTGAAAAATAATTAAGTGATATGAATTTATATCTTGATACCCTCCAATCTTACCTATTGAGTACCAAATTGAAAAGTTCAATTAGGTACTCAATAGGTAAACTTACATTAAGTTGAAATTTTTAACACCCCTCTAAATATCAGATGATGATAAATGGATGCTAACAATTTCAAATTTAAAAAAAAAGCATAGCATGATTTGTTGTAAATATTTTTTTTTCAACCTAAAATTAGGTTAGTACAATATTTTTCTTACCTGAAAGAATAATCACCGGCTTGAATCTTAGAAAATCTGTGATCAAAAATACTAGAACAAGCAGACCCAAATATGAATATGTTCCCACAGGATAAACTTCTTGGTTCAACTGTTGTTCTGTTATATTGCGCCATTCTCCAGCCAGGAATTCCGTGACGAAAGGTTCTGAGGGCCGAATCTCCCGTAATGTCCCAAACAAACATAATATGAGAGTTATTTTTATCCAGTCTTGCATTTCTTTTATGTTTTAAGTCAAGAAAAAAGTATGTTTATAATGGCATGGGAGCAACGTGCAGCCTGTTGGAGTATCAATGTACAAATGTTTACGTAATACTGTTTTAGTCAACAGCAACAGTGTGTGCTCCATGATGATCAGACGTTTCTCACCATCTGTAACTTCTTAGTTCTTACTTAGTTCCGGCGTCGGAGAAAATGTGTTCTACAAGTTAATTAAGAATCACAAGAATGGTTTTCCGCAGTTTTTCACATTATTTGGAGTAAGTGTTCTGTGAATATGTGAACATAACTGGTGGTTAGGTTATTGAAGTAGGCATCATCTAGATTTTCAATAATTTTACGAAAAGAACTTATATTAATTAATTAATTTAACATGAATTTCTTTGCCTTTGCTGTGATCTAAAAAATCATTTTAATTCCAATTTCCAGTAATCCAGTTACTACACAAGTACACAAGTCAAAGAGAATGTAATCACTCCGGTACACAAGTCACCGAAGCGTAGACAGAGAAGGCAATAGACCAAGGTACTGTGTAACCGCGACTGAAATAGAGATAACATGACGTAACGATGACGTCACATGACAAGTTCGAGTTTAATGTTGCCACAATAACTGCACTCCCCTAGTACCCCAAATTAGATGGAAAATTCTTCCCAGGATTTTTAAATAAAACAACAAAACAGATGCTGAACTGTTTTATTTTTTAAATAACATACCTACACATATAAGGTTGTCTGGGAGAGACATACCTATTAGGGTAAGCTTCTATTTTTTACATATATCTTAATATTGTGTGCAATAAAGAATTTATTATTCTTTATTGCACACAATATTAACTTCAACCACCACTTAAAAGTCTAAAATAATTTTAGTTTGTACACGTAAGTCGGTTTTTTAAAAATATTTTTTTTATACTAAAGTTTTTTAATGTAGTTTCATAGGACCAATTCACTAGATAATTATTTGCTCCTTAAAAAAAATATTGAAATGCCGAATAGAAATTTAGCATATGTGAGTCACTTTGAAAAAAGATGTATGTAACACAAAGGAAAATTTTTTTTCGTTACTAGTAAGAATGTTACACAAAATAATTTTTAATGAACAGTTAAAATTTTCCTTCGATCGAGTAATGCTATTGAATTAAAAGCAACAAAAATTGTATATTTAGTCATCAAAATCATCATTAATGAAATTAACAGTATATTTCTTTTTTCAGGCAGTCGTATAAAACTGCAACTCTTCATAGTTTAAGTTAATAATTATTTAAAAAAAAACATTAAAAGTCTGCCTCTAGCTATTTAAAAATGGCTTTAAAAATTAAGAACTTTGTAAATAAAATAATTCTTAAGATCGCCAACAGTTCTCGACTGGTCGTTGGACATTCGAACGAAACTTCAGGATGATTCAGAACAGAAACCGACACTATCTAACTGAATACACTTTAATCATCGCCGACATATATTATATTCTAGTATCCATCATCTTTCTTTTCTTTTCTCATAATATTCATTTCTTCCATCACGACCTTATTTTATTTCAACAAAAATTAAAAAAAAAAATTGAAAAAGTAGCCAAAGTAACCCGTCGTTACGGTATGTCAGAGGACATTACTAAAAAAACCTATCTCCGTGCCAAATTTCAGCCATATCGGTTTAGTGTGGCGTATTGAGTAACAAACATCCATATGTTTGTTACTCAATCACGCCACACTAAACCGATATGGCTGAAATTTGGATGTATGTATGGATGGCCATACATACATTCAAACTTTCACATTTATAATATAAGTAGGATAGGGAAAATCGGGACATTGTATAGGTACCTAAAGCTGGCAACACACATAGATACTAAATTTTCTTATTAACTGTCAGTTTGTTTCGCACAAAAGTGTGTCGACCTTGAAAAAAACTGGTTACACGATGAGGGACAAAAAATTGGGTAGCTGCGTCTCTGTTTATCACATTAATAACTTTATTTCTGCTCTCTTTTTAGTGTGAGTGAGAAAGAAATCGTCACTGACTCTATGTCTTCTCTCTCTACGCACCGAAGTCACCAGTCACCATCAAAGACTATAGTATTAATCTGTGGTCACCACCAAAGATTAGAAAGAGAAACATCTTATTTTTCCTACGTAGGTATTTTTCTTATTTTTATAAAGTAGTAGGTACTCTGTGATTTTATTGGATAAAAAGATACCGGCCGAATTGATAACCTCCTCCTTTTTGGAAGTCGGTTAATAAGTACCACCTATGTACTATTCTCTTGGATCTTAATAGCAGCTCACAGCAGCAGTTTAACAAGTTTTATTTTAGTCTTGTTGGCAACACTGAACGCATATATGTCAATTGTCAGAAATTATCTGTCTACGTTATCAATATTCAATTGTCATTTGTCATTCATGACACATGACAGTTACGTAGTAACTAATACCTAATCTGTGCACATGACACATGACATTCGATTTTAGGGAGTAGTGTTCATTTTTTTTCAATATATTCTTTAAAAATTAAAATAAGTAATGATAAGACCGAAGTGCCATGATAACAACGTATTTTCTATTGCTCCTGCTAAATAATATAATGCCTTGGACATTATCTGCTGTGGTTTATAGGCATCTTACTTAGGAATTATTAGGTACTATGCCTGTGCGCACTATTTTGCTCCTAACAGTTAATAATAAATATTATTATTGGAATAATTTAAGATCCTAAGTATTCTAATATTAATAATGCTGGAGTGCTCACATTGTGCTAAAAAGTTCAAATATGAAAGTGAGAAGAAAAGACATGAACTGAGTCATATTCCACAATTTGAATGCAGAGAATGCTGCAAAAAGTTTAGTTTTATGTAAGTTTCAGTTTCATTATGCTTACTAATATTATAAAGGCGAAAGTGTGTTTGTTAGTTTGTCACGCAGCAATGAATTGACGTGAGAGACATATAAGGCTACTGTTTATCCCAGTAAAACAGAGCTCCCGAGTGATTTTAAAAATCTAACTCCACATCCCAATCGTGGGCAAAAGCAAGTGAGTAGTGTTACATATTTACACAGGTGTTTTAAAACTTTTTACTTTATTAAGCAGTATCAGTTTTGGTTTAAAATTACTATACTACTACTATTTACGTAAGTATAGAAATCTACTGTAATTAGTGTCAGGTATTTTTTTTACAAGTTTTGTGATTTTGTAATTTTGCAATTTATATTCATCATATCATGATTATTGATTGATTTGTTAACAGACTATGGATAAGTAGATTTCTATCCTAGATTGGGGTTTGCTTTGAGCATTGTCCATATTTTGTGCATTAGAATGATGGTGTAGCGTCCTACCAGATGCCATAATCTAAGCAGATCTACAGGATTCATATTCAGCACATATCATTGCCAAGATGTGACAATCAATGCTGTGAATGACACTGTCAGTGAAAAATTATATTGTCCCATACATTTTGTATGACAAGGTATGATTTTCGTTGGTGTGGGACACCACAGTGTTAAAAAAGTGCAGGTATTTCATCTCCCTCCTGCATGCTCTTCATCCAAGGTTGTCAGTAATACCTATGAAAATGATGTCTTGTTCTTGGTTAGCTTATATAAATAAAATTTATTCGTTCTTACTTTGTAGATCAGCACTGAAGAGGCATCAAAAGCAACATGAAAGGACCTGTAGTGTGAGTTGCAGTGATTGTGGGCGTAAATTCAGAGATGAAACATTACTTAAGAGACACATGAAATATGCACATAAGGGTATGTGATTTAATTGACTAGATCACGATGGATGACAAACTATGTGCTTGTAGTGCCCATCACACTCTCATGGCTCTTATAATTTGACAAAAGAGAGCAAAAAGGAAATCATCCCAGAGATCGGATGGAAAAAATTGTGGAGCAATCCATATTTCAGAATCCGTTCTGAAATATTTAAATTTTTTCCCATGTGAATTTTTTATTAATATGAATTAAGTTCTTTTTAGTTATAAAGGCAAGAAAATCCACTGAAAAATTTTACATTAATGTGCTAAGTGTATTATACTATTATTTATTTATTTTAGTATTCTTTTTAGGTGTCCACATTTGCTCAAAATGCAGTTCCTCATTCAACAGTGATCTAGCACTATCTTCACATATGAAGTCACACAAGCCAAAGTCGGAAAGGAGGTTCAAATGCAAATACAATGGCTGCAACAAGTCCTTTAACTTCACACATCATTTAAAACACCATGAGCTAACACATACAAACCAAAAACAACATAATTGCAAAATATGTGGAAAAGGTAAGTGATTTTTTTTTATTGAACCACAAGATAGTCCTCGACTGCAATCTCATCTGATGGTAAGTGACAATGCAGTCTAAGATGGTAACAGGCTAACTTGGAAGGGGTATGGAGATGCAATACGTCAACTGTATTAGAATGATTTATTTTATTTGTTGATAAATAGCCTTTGACTGCATACTCACCTAGTAATAAGTTACAATGCAGTTTAAGATTGAAGTGGGCTAACTTGGTAGGGGTACAGCATTTTTAATTACACCCATAGCCAGCACTCCATAATAAGCCCACGCTCATGCCTGATTACATTGATCAAGTAGTTACAGGCATATGTATCAAGCATTTATAGCCTTAATAGCCCAAAAGAAAAAGGTAAGGATTAAAAACTGAAAGGTCATAGATTTGCACTATTGTCATACCCACTCCTAGCACCATGCATTTAGAGGGTATAAGAAGATATTAGTCAACTTCAGTTTGGCTGTTCTTTTTAAAACAAAGAACAATGTTTGTGAACCCTGATCATACATCCCAAATAAGGTCATTGTGTGGTTATAGATAAAATAAGTTCATTTAACAACTAAGTAAAAATCTCTCACAATTAGTAATATTGTTATTAATACATCAATAAAACTATGCATCATCCTATTATTCATATTAAATAAGTAGATAAATTACAACATAATAATTTATAATTAAACTCTGAACCATGTATGAATCAGATGAGGTATGCTAGTATACCTACCCTAATGTTTTATGGAATAGCTTGAAATTGAAGGGGACACTTAGACTAAAAACAGACTAATAGAATAATAGAGAGTATTTTGACATCCAGTAGGGCTAGCATGCGCGCAGAGAGAAAAGGTCGCGAATTTGTATGACATTTCACAAGTAAATGGGTAGACAAAATATTTTCATGTTATCCCTGCAGGTTATTGTTAAATGCAGGGTCAAATAGGTATCTGTAGAATCATTCACATTATCTGCTACTGCTCTGTTCAACACATTAATGCATAAATGTAGATTAACAGACTTGAGCTTTTTCTGGTGGGAAGCTGTGGCTAGTTACCACCCTACGTCAAAGATGTGCCGCCAAGCGATTTCGCGTTCCGGCACGATGGCGTGTAGAAACCGATTAGGGATATGGGTTGAAGTGTACTGCCATACCCGTCATCTTAGACTGCATCGTCACTTACCATCAGGTGAGACCGCAGGCAAGGACAATCTTGTCATTGAATTAAAAAAACAGCTTTATAATAAAAAGGGTAATAAATAAATCAATCAAGAATAAAACCTAGAGAGGACATCTGACTTGCAGAGAAAATAAAGCAAATGCTCATTTTTATTTATAGTGTGTACTTCAGCCTTGGTAGCATGGGCGGGAGAAATTTTATCTCCGGGAAAAGGATAAAACGTTTATCCCCTCGCTTAGCTTTATCCACCCGTCGAGCATGGGCACAGCGGTGAAAATAACACTCAGTGGATATACTTATAGAAATATACATCGCCTTCTCCTCTGTTGCCATGCTTTAGCATAGGAAAAAGATTTATTTACTGTGTTTAACTTACATTATGTTACAATGGTAATGTATTTTTTTTTCAGGTTTCATTCAATTGCATCATTTCAAAACACATTTAAAATCTCATAATTCAGATTTCATGGACTCTAGTTATATGTTTTCAATGGAATGCTCTGAAAATGGCCCTAATATTACACACAGTAAGTATTCTAAATCTGTTTACTGATACTGACTGATGGAGATTAATTTGCATTGTAACGCACATTGACCTTAGTTCATACGAAAATGAGTAATAACTGAGTAATAAGAATTCTGTATCTTTTTAGAACCTACTATTGACAGTGGAATATCATCTGATTCCAATTACGACGTTTCGCAAGATTCTTTTAAAGGTTTGTTGCAATTATTTTATACTAGCTTTTGCTTGCGGCTTCGTTTACGTGACTTATTATTTTTCCAGGCCAAAATGTATGAGAAAATGATTTTTTTTATATTTTTTTTTCGACAATTTTACAACAATTAAAAACCATAAAATTAGGTTCAGCCGTTCTAGAATTATAAGTGTTCGAACAAACCCGACTTTGTTTTATATATAGCGATTATTTACGCAACTTAGATATTTACATATTTTTTTTTATTTATGTCCCTCTTAATTGCAGACTCAAAACAATGTCCAATATGCAGTCAAATAATAAATTCATCACTGTATGAAATTCACAAGGAAAAATGTATACTCAATGAAGAAGAACCAGAAGATCTTTCTTTAAAATTAATGCCCAGTACAGAGTTCAATAACAATAATAAGGAAATTAAACCAGAGTTGAACTGTGAGTCAATATTAGGTGGTTGTATTGTAAGTGGAGACTCTCCTGGTAGTAACTGCTTGTGTGCACAAATTAAAATAGATGTTGACTTTCATGATATAGCTAGTCCTATAGAGCCTTTTAATGCTAAAAATGAATTGCTGCCTATAGAGTCCTTTGGAGACAAAGGAATCACTAATGGTTGTGGTGGCTGTGACTGTTCTAGTAAAAACGTATGTAACTTAAGTACACATATAAGAGATTACGATGATAAAAAGGACTTCCCAGAAATTGAATACAGAAACGATGGAGTTATAAAAATAAAAGAAACATTTGATTTAGACTTAACAGAAATCGGTACTCCTACAAAAGGACTGAAACCAGATAAACAAAATAATACATTCAATTACAATAATTTTGTGCCATACAATAGTTGCCAAGCTGTGCTAGGTAGATGTATTGTGAGTGAAAATGGAACAATAAGTGACGAGTGTCTTTGTGCAAAGATGGCCATGGATGATCAGATAAATATTGCACAGGAAATTGACGAAATAACCCCACACCCGAATAGTTCAGAAGGAAAAAGTGTTATTTGTGATTAAAAACGTTATACCAATCAGTGTTACCTTTATACCAATGTTACAATCTTTGATATTTCACAAAGTTTTATTAAT
Source organism: Hipparchia sbordonii (assembly GCA_038048805.1). Lineage (NCBI taxonomy): Eukaryota > Metazoa > Arthropoda > Insecta > Lepidoptera > Nymphalidae > Hipparchia > Hipparchia sbordonii. The sequence goes on along the minus strand of CM076099.1, from coordinate 12,971,023 downwards.
ATTTTACTACATAATATTTTCTAATTTAAGTGGAAGGTTTAAATGAAATTGAATAAATATTATTAACTTTATATTTATTTACAACATACTTCTTTACATTTTCAACCATATTATACAAAATATACCTTAGTTAACAAGAACTACACTAATAAAATTATTATTTTACAATCAGACCTAACTTCCGCAAAGCGTTTCTTAAGTTACAATTATCTTTTCATTAACAATTGGAATGCTACATTTTCATTCGACAGTATCACATTACGGCACGGATCAAATATGAAATTCGCACAAAATATACAAGTTACTGTAATTGATCCCTATATTACAATTCAATATCAATATTCTGATACTGATTATTATTATGTATTTTTTAAAGAATTTAGATTTGTTAAGTTCCAATAAATGAAGACTTATAACGGTTATAATAATAAAATATACATTTATCTATGGTAACAATTTTAAAAATCATAACCTTTATTAAATTCTAGTTCAGAGTACTGAGGGAAGTTTTGAAATTATATAATGATAGAGCTTAACCGTGCTTGTATCTTAAGTACTTGAAGAAATAAATAATCTAAAATCCTCATGATGATTAACTTTTCCTAATTTGACTAGTCTAATAAAACAATTAATTATTTATTGTTAATCAATACAATATAGGTAAATATCTTTAGTATTTATTAATAAACTTAGAACCATTTGGAATCTTAGCGAGAATGTTGATATTACTTATGTCTATACTGTTTGTGAATTTACATTGGTATTTAAAGTCGCAATATTTATAGTTTTCAAAATCACAGGAAACGAAGTAACAATAATGTACAATTTTTCACTTATATAAAAATATCACTACGCTACGTTGTTAATAACAGAATCCAAATTGTTTACATCGATTGTCCTTCTGTCACTCTTTTTTGGCGAATCACTAATATAATTTAGTTCTTGACTGCTTTCACTGTTATAATTCTTTTTTTGTTGCATGAAATTTTCTTGCTCAATTGGAACTACGCTTAATAATTCACTATCAGTTTCTTTTGTAGGATTTAACGTCATTTGATCATTAGAAAGGTTTAAATCATTTTCTGTTAATCTACTTGGCTTTTTCGTTGTATCTAAATCATCTGTGTCTAATAAAAATGTAGAAATAGGCAGTACTTCCTTATCTTCATTTGATTCTGTTGTTATTGCTCTGTCTTTATTGGAAGTCGGTGCAGACATCTTATTTATTTCTGTTGTAAATTCAGATTCCTGTTCATGAGAATTGGTAAATAACTGATTAAAAAGATAGTCTTCATCTGCAATCGCTGAAGTTGTAGCCTCAGTTTCCGTTTGAGGAGTTATCAATAATGTTGTATTTGACTTACGAGTTTCATTATTTTCTGTTATTTGCTTCGAGGTGACATTAGATACATCTGCATTGTTAGGATTATGATCTTCTACGTTTTCATTTTGTGTTTCATTTAAACTTGTGGGCTCAAGGTCATGCCCCTCTTGTAGTTTTTTCACAAGACTTTTATTGTTTTCCACCTCCGGTAAAAATGGATTCATTTCAGTTTCATGATCTACAAACTCTGTAGATGGCGAACTGGTAGGCTTTGACGAAGGAAACGATCGATTTCCACTATGACTAGATATTTCATAAATTGTCACATTTAGATTATTTACCTGTGTCGTGTTTTGCGCTACTAAATCGTTCATTCCAGTGGAATTGTCTTGATAAGTTAATGTAGTTAAAGGAAGAATCGTAGAAGTGCTTTCATAAACAATTTGCTTTGGTAGTTCTTTTACAGTAAGATCTTCGTTTCCATCATTTTCTTCCCAAACAGGAGCTGGTCTAGGAGTTGTTATTAATGAATTTTTAGAGTTTGACATTGTCTCATTTATTTTTTCTGCTGATACTTTGTATATGTATTGACCTATAGTTGTAGTTTCAATAGAGGTATTTGGCATTATATTTGTTATCATAAATATTTCTTGTTTATTAGCTTCAGTTGTATTTTCTTTCGGGAATATTTCAGGTTTATCTTTATCGATATTGACTCTTTTTACTCTGGAATCTTCATTGTCGTAATCGTGTGACATACCGTATAAAAGTTCATCTTGGTCTGACATCTTGGTAGTTTTAGTATCCATATTATTTAAATAATCAGGTTCAAAATCGTCTTTGTTAATTCCACGACCCATTATTTCGTCTATTTTAGTTGCAGAAGTTTCAGTAGTTTCTTGTTTTTCCATTTTATTCATAGCATCTTCGTAGTTAACTTCTGTAACTGTTTCAGACAACCAATCTGAATCAGTTGTAGTTTCCCCCGACTCTTCATTTGTTTCTGTATTTGCTTCGTTTCCATTTTCTCCTTTTTCTATTGACTTTGATGATCTATTGTAAAGCATGTTGATGCTGTCAAAAGTCACATCTGTATTTTCTTCAGGTAAGTCTTTTTCCGTAGATGTAACACTGATAATGTTGTTAGATGTTTTATTTATATTTAATACCTCCATAAGGTTTTTGTCTGCTTCACTTCCTTCAAACTGTTTGTTTATAGAATATTCAAGAGTTGGTGTAGTTACATTCTGATCAGATTTAATATCTGCAATATTTTGTGTTACGATTTCTGTATTATTATCTACTGGAATTTCTTTTACGTCATTGTCTCTCTGATCATCCATTTTGTTTGGAAACATGTTAGTAACTTTTGTTTCTATAGTATTTTTGTTCAACATTACTTTATCTGATAAATCTATTCTTTCTGTACTAGGTTCTATTGTAGTCAGAACATTTGACATTTCATTATTTTTTTTAATAAGATCGAATGTTATATCTTCATTATTGTTTTCATTTATATTATCCGTTGTTGATTCTAATGCAAAGTCCTCAAATTTCTTTGACGATCTTTGTTCAGTTCTATTGACATGTTCACTACTTCCCTCATTCTGCATTTCTGAGTTCATTTGATCATTGATATTCTTTGTTGTTACTGAATTTATATTATTGTTATCGTCTTCTGCTTCGAGCCAATCATTTTCAATTGTGGTGTAATTTGTAGTATTAATACTTGTGAAGTTCATTCGTTGTCCATTTTCCAATAAAATTGATATAATTTCAGGTTTAGGTTCATAAGAAGGTTCATTTATAATGTGAGGTTCAGATAGAGAAATTCTCATTGTCGTAGTCATGATTTTTTCCATATCCGCATTAGAATTTACATTGTTTTCCAACGGCTTGATTGCCAAATTACTTTCGGTATCTTGATTCGATTCTGGCTCTGCCGTTGTTTGAAGTCCAATTATGCTATCTAAGTCGAATGTAGGATGGTCGAACATAAAAGTTGGTTTAGAAATGGTGGTAGACTCATTTGGCTCATTTTGATTTGTCTCTTCGCTTGAAATTGGTATATCTTTAGGTGAAATCATTGTTATTGAGAAAACAGTTGTTTCTGGGCTAGTTGTTGTGACGTCTTCTGGTTCTTGTTCCTTACTTGATTGTTGTTCTGTAGTAGTTTTAATTTCGGGTCGTGAACCTACTATGATTTCAGATTCTCGTTGAATTTCTGTCGATGAGTCGGGTTCATGTTCTGCATTTGGCTGAGGATTAGGATTTGGCGATGTAGTTGGTTTAGGATTTGATTCTGTAGTTGGTTCTGGTTCAGGTTTTGGTTCTGCAGTGGGTTCAGGAGCTGGTTCTAAACCATATTTCGGCTCTGCTGTGGGTTCAGGCGCTGGCTCTGGCTCTGGTTTTGGTTCAGCTGTAGGCTCAGATACTGGCTCTGGTTCAGCTTTTGGTTCAGCTGGCTCAAGTTCTGGTTTAGACTTTGGCTCAGAGGTCGGTTCGGGCACTGACTCTAGTTCAGGCACAGGTTCCGCAGTTGGCTCAGGTGCTGGCTCCGCCGATGGTTCGGCTGTAGGTTCTGGTTTCGGTTCGGTGGAATCTGCTTCGTCTTCAGGCTTTGGAGCAACTGTAGATTCTGGAATAGGGATGACTTCAGATCCTGCATTTGACTCCGGTTCAGGTTTTGGTGTTTCTGGGCCAAATATATGGGAAAAGTTTAGGTCAGGTTCCGTTTCGGTTGAAGTTCCTGGTGTGTACTGGCGCGGCTCTTTCCAATCAAATACATTTTCCTCATTAGTCAAGGGAACTGTTTCAGTGTTAACTTTTTCTTCAGAATTAGTTTTCATTGTGCTTTCATTAAAATTAGAGGTTAAAACTTTCGTTTCCTTCTGGTTTACAGTTTCTGGGTTATCTTGTTCCGAGTTCTCTAATAGGGGCATACATCTTTTGGGTGCTCTCATATCAACGATTTGTCCATGTGGGCAAACACACATAAAGTCAAGTGTAGAATCATCAAATTCACATTTATATTCACAATCATAGTTGTTTATTTTACATAAATCAAGTACTTGTGATGTAGGTAACTCTTCCTCTGCAACATGATATACGCTGATCATTCTATTGTTGTCATTTAGATAATTATTAAGATTTGTTTTTAAAGCGTCAGTTGTCATAAGGTCTTCAGCCGGTACAGCATTATGTTTAGGCAGCCAGTGAATTCTGTACGTTACAATCAACGAGCCATTTCTGCAAAAGGAAAATTCATTATTAGCTATATTGCCCAAACATTTTATAAATTTCAAAATTATTTATTTTATGTAGGCTAACATGTGACTCTTATGACAAGTCAAGACTACTACTGGATCGGAAAGCAGATATTCAGATTATAAGCTTTTTTTGCCTGCCACTTTGTTCACAAAACCCTTGTGTTCCGGGATTAAAAGTAGTGTTATGTCAATCACTTGTTTTTTCGGGATAAAAAGTAGTCTATGTCAATCATCAGATTCTTAACTATACCTATGCAAAAAACACGTCGACCCATTTCTACGCTACTGCGAGTTTGAAGGACGTAGTTCGTCCTTCAAACAAACACACTTTCGCACTTATAATATTAGTAGGAATTATCGCTATGAATGTTAAGTTATTCTCTAATTTACCTTATCTGAATGACTTCGACCATTATTTCATTATCTCCGTTTTCTAAAGTGTCTCTATTGAAAAGAGCGTGTTTCAGAGCATCGCTGAAACTCGTTGTGAAATCTCTGTACTTTTCACTGTCTGCGTCTTCAAGATCTGGTGTGAAAATTTCGTTATCTATTTTCAGGGTTCCCTCCAATGTTCTTGGTACTGAAAATAATATGTAATTTTTATTATTAAAATATGAACGAAACAAATTCCTATATCAAGACAGAAATTATTACACAGAAATTATTACAGTAAATTTTCAAGAAATAATAAATAATCGTTGCAAAACTTAATTAAATTATAGCTGCGAATTTGTTCGTGCGTTTTTAGCACGCAAGCTACTTCTATGCCAAATTTTTTCAAGATCGGTTCTACGGTTGAGGCATGGTTCACAAACAGAAAACACACTTCCTTTATAATTAGTATGGATTTGCGATATGTACCTAACAAAAATTATTCTTGTTTCTTATCTAAAAGATAGATTGAGTACCTACTTATATAATTGTACTTGAAGATGATATGACACGTTAATCTGCAGTAGATATGGCGGTTTTTTTCATACTGAACATATTAATAGTAATATTACCTTTGCCATCCAAACAAGCATAAAGCTTCTGTTAAGATTGGCATGAAGATGTGCATGGGATTTGAACCATTGACCTATTAGTTTCAGTCAGCGTCTTAACCGTTGCGCTAATGTTTAACACTGAATAAAATAATCTTAAAAAGATTCATCATCTTCATCTCAAGCGATAGACAAAACTTTGGGAACCCCTGCTCTACAGCGTTAGCGATCATGGTAAGAGAATAGATACGACACGTTTCTAATATGGCTAGTACAGCTGGACATATTCTAAGTCTCATGAAATTAACGCCATAGAATGATTCTGTACCGTTTGCATCCAGCGGTTACCAACGACTCTTCCAAGATCTGGACGATCTTTGATTAGGATTGGGAGAGTAGCTGGTAGCTGGTCAGGTAGACCGGCTACCAGGAGGAGGAGTCTACTGCTGTGCTTCACGGTGTGGGGTCGCGATTCCAGCACTTTGGGACCCCAATGCTCATCGGTTCTTCGGCCTTTGCCACTTCAGCTTTTCGATCCGATAAGCTATGCCGATTCGAAAAGATTACGATACATTTTTGATTATCACGTACCGTACATTGACGCATCGCCGGTTTCTTCGGAGGTCATTGGTATTTGTGCTTCGTCACTTTGAGTCTCTGTATCAGATAGTGGCGGCGAAGTATTTTCTTCTTGCCCATGATGATGATCGTGATCGCTGTGATCGTGGTGATGATTGCTGTGATCGTGATCGTGATCATGAGTGTGATCGCTCGCAATGCCACCGAACGCACGCGCTGAGCTTACGGAAGCGTTGTATTGTTCAAGCGGTGTTGGCGAATTACTGAAAAGAACGCCAGCTGAAAGGTAAAAAGAGGCTTTGTTATATTCACTTATCAGTCCTTATGATTAAAAAAAAAAGAAACTACATAAAATGTAGTGATTCTGACTACTCTTGGTAAAAAGTTGTATGAGTAAATTTTTTCGAAGTTGCTTCGTGATGAAAATAAAAATTAAAGACAATTTTAATTCCAATTTTTAGTCCAATCAGTTGTAAATACTGGCTGACATTGGCATCATGTAAAGGCATTACAATCATGTAAAGAATCATAACTTAGATCCAGTTCCAGTAGTAATATTATTTTCTTGATGTAACTGGTCGCGGATTGTGCCCTCTGTCAGCAGTTGCGACTTGCGGTGCAGTTACATCCGAACTGCATCCATTGATGCACTTCAATTCAGTTGGTAAACTGAAGTTGTACCTAACCAAATATCTATGGTAGGAAATATAACCTCGATATAGTTTGTAATTGAAAAAGAGTAAACGGAAACGTACTGGCTGCTAACACGATGAGGGCGACGATTGCAACGACGACTAGGGCGAGGAGGGTCCAGCACAGCGGCCGCTTGCAGCCTCCTTTCTCTCCGCGCTTGTCCGCAGTCACGTATAATTTCTCTCCTCTGAAATAAAACAAATTTTGATATGAATTTTGTATACTTAAAATATACGACAATGGTACTAATTTTGTTGTAAGTTCCTACACAATGTAGTTATTTTGGTATACATTATCTTTTTTTTATTCGATGATAAGATAGACCTTGACTGCCGGTAAGAGATGATCCAGTCTAAGATGGTAGCGGACTAACTTGGAAGGGGTATGACAGTGTACATTCAACCCATACCCTTAATCTGTTTCTACACGCCATCGTGCCGGAATGCTAAATCGCTTGGCGGCACGTCTTTCACGGTTAGGTTGTAACTAGCCTCCCACCAGACAAAAAAAGAATTAGCCACAATCTACCTACTTATAAAATTAAGAATATATAAGTAGCTAGATATCATTATGGTAACTAACATTTTGGATTGAAAATTTAGATTTGTTTCTTTTTCTACAGAACGACGCGAGCAGAATGAACTAACATAGAGTATAGAGGTAACATTAAAAACTCAAAAATACCTTTTTTGTTGACATGAAATTGTTTTGAAATGTTTTAGAACGAATTTATCAAAAAATTCTGTAGAGGCCTTAATATAGATTTCAACGATTTCAACGCGCCTACAGCTTCAACGATAGTCTTATCGCACGAGCGAGGATTAGAGTCTAGGTAAATATATAGATTATAGGACATAATAACTAATGTTTTGAAACGTCTATAAGTAGAAAATAGATACATGTATAAAATATATAACGCTAACAGTACAACGTTTACATATTATGTAAACGTTATACCTAGCTATTTAATTCCTAGTATCCATTTTCTTGTTGATATTTAATTCATTTTAAAATGATTATTCTAACTTATGTAAGAAGTATACAGCTAATATGTATAAGTACGAGTATTAGTTGAATGTGTCAGGACAAAATAGTTTTAAGACCAAATATTTGTACCACATTCTGGCAAAATAAATTCTATTCTATTCTAGGTAGGTACGTACTTCTCAATTTCAAAAGTCGCCTTTCCTATTCCATTTTTATTAAAAAGTGGTTGAATTTCTGCGGGTGTTCCTTCCATTTCAAAGTTTTTCAACACGAGATTACTTAAAACTAAAGGAATTTCCATAAAATACTAAAATAATTCTCGACAGTTTTTTTCAGATTTGTCACAATAAAGCACGCCACTATACTGGCGTCAAAATACTTGACTAATTAATTTCTATTTGTTCAACGAAATATGTCTGCGTGTGGCATCGTGTTTCCCTACACCAAGTGATAGTAGAGCTGTCTTAAATATGTTAAACGGAACTCTTTTGCTTTGTAATAGAGTGCAAAAAGCTTAGTCATCACTTCTGAAGTGTAAAGTAAATTTTGTTGTAAGGTTACTGCTGGGTATAAGTTTTATGTACACCTATGCAAATAAGTACTTAGTAGGTATGAGAAAAATTCATGTGTGCGTATTTTGGAGGTAGCAAGGCGGTTTTTTAATAGAATTAAGTATGGATCGACTAATTATAATAATATGACAGGTGACAGGTACTATACCTACATGTGTAGGTTAATTGAACGAGCGAAGCGAAGTTCTCTGAGTCAACTAGGGCGCTTGCCTACTAGACAGAGAAGTGTGTTCGTCTAAATGTCTGTCAGAGCTCTATAACTTCTGAATTACTAAACGTAATTACTTCAAATTTAAATATAATATGTAAACTGATGGCCTTCAGCCGAACATTGTATAAAAAAATATAAAAAGCTTTATTTCAGGGGGGCTCTCATAGAAGCGTATTTGAAGTAAAATCTTGTTTGTTGCTCTACATAGACTTGCGATATATCTTTTTAAAGACGACTTTGAACAGAGTACAAAAATATATTTTTTTTAATTTTTCCCTAAAAATTGACCAAATGGGGGGGTTTCAAAGTGGAGATTTTAATTTGAGCCATATGTCAAGAATTACTGAATATTAGAACGTGAAACTTGGTTGAAAATTCAGTTATATCCTGTACTTGAACAACAAATACTAAAATTAGATAAATGTTATAAAGAAACGAAATTATTTAATTTTAATGCGCCATCTATTAGCATTATTGTGAAGCTAATAGCTTCACTATAATGCTTCACTATAGATGGCGCTGTGTCAGTAAAACAGTTTTATGTCAACTATTATTTTTTTTATTGCGTCTAATGTTAAAAGTTAATTATTACAATATATAATTAAAACTTTTGGGAATTATGGGATATCGCGAGGTCTCAGTTCGGGGCGAACCACTAGTTAAAATAAGACTACTTTTGTGTTGCCTATACTATGATTGCATTCCAATAAAATAAAAAACGGCCAATTGCGTGTCAGGTCACGCGCAGTGTAGGGTTTCATAGTTGTCCGTCACAATAGGTAATTGCGTACTTTGAAGGGTCATATATACCTACTTAGTTAGTGTACCATAATATGTAATTTTCATCCTAATATGTTTTTACACTTTGCAATAACTATAAGTAGTGCTTAGAATAGGCGTTATCTACTATTTTAAGGTAAAGTAGGATAAAGTGCAGATGCTTTATTATGTTACGACTAAAAATGAATTTAAACTCTTTTTTATATCTAAATATACCTACTATTAAAAACTACCTACCGCTACCTATCGTACCGTCAGCATTAAGTAGTTATGGTTCTAATGGGTTCTATATTTAATATTGAAAATATTGAACCAGTTCTATCATATTTTCCTACAACTTGAATCTCGCAGCGCGAAAAAATAAAGTATCGACGAGGCTATACCTTTCCCTTTCTGTCATTCACAACAGAACGGGATGTTAAAGGATAGAACAATATGGTATTATGGAATACTGAGACATGTTATTATTATAAAATCCGCTGGTATCCAGGTATGGAGCGGGCAGGTCGTTGACCCTCGCTTTGTTCCTGTGAGCGCGCCTTTCCTACGGTACCGGTAAGTTACAAAGGCTCTGGAACCTCCTCGGAGGTGTTACGTGACCCTTTTATTAGGAGCTTTGCTGGTGGCCCTTTGCTACTTACATGTAAAAATGCTAAAGAACTAAAACAAGTAGCAATTAGCTTTTAAGGCCTGAAGGGTTACTGACTACTGTAGTCAGTATTTTTTTTTTAAACTTGAACTTTTCTTATAACTCCGTCCCTTATTAATTGGTACAGTGCAAGTATTTCATGATATTCGTATTCGTAATCTTCAGATTCATATAAATGTCTTCCATTTTGGTGAACGGAGATTTTAGGAACTATAACTTATCAAGTTAACTGTACGTAAAATTCAAGATTTCTAATGAATTTCAGTGGTTGCTAAAATGCTTACAGATTATCCCCGCATAATCTATCATCGCATATTATGGTTGTCGACCGGTATGAGATGACCATTGGTAGTAGGTACAACAAGATCATTTTGTAGGAGTCCAGCCGTAAACATCGTTGAAAAAACGACTACCTATAAGTGTGAATAAATAGTATCATAGGTAACTAATACAGTGATATCATTAGGTAGGTACCTATAAAAGTTCAGCAATTAACAAAAATAGACAATTATGAATAATTAGTGTTAAACGCATACCTAGGTAATCATTCAAAATATCTATCTCAATTTAACATTCAAACGTTTTATTAATCTTCAGTTTCACCGGTAATTATCTGAATATAAGTTTTCGTGTCTGATTTTAGTTTCTCTTTTTTCACAAGCAATTTAAGTACATACCTACCTACAATGTTTATAACGTTTCCTTCAATTTTGAACTAAAGGTTTGCATAATGCATAAAATTAATATTTAATTGAGTAATAATCGTTGAACACAATTTGAAGATATCATTAAAAAAAATATAATTAGGTGAGTATATAATACTTAATTATTTTTAAAACCGACAGTTGATTAAAGGATTACTTCCCGTGCAAAAGTTACCTATTTCTAAGATTACAGGCAAAATTAGTTGCTGATAACAATGTTTGCAGATCCCCACTAGGTGGAATGATGACATCAGACGAGTCGAAGAGAATCGTTGGATATAAGTGGCACAAGACTGCGGCTCCTGGAAATACATCTACATATAGGCGTGGGATTTAGGTAATTTTAAAGATTTACAGAGATTATTGTACTTAAGTAACTACCTTTTTTACGAGGGGGAAATCTTCTTAAAAGATACCTTCTTTCTTTATGGTCTGATCTTTTAGGTACCTACCTACCTAAACTCCTAGCACCAAGGAGAAGAGCATGCAATCTACTTATATCGTAGGGTTACAATTTTGCAGTTTTTACAAACGTTGTTATGCAAAACAAGTCTGCCCAAAGTACCTACTTGATAAAGAAAATGAAAACGAATATCTACGTAAAAGAAGGTGTAGCAGGCACTAGTAACAGTTGAAAAGTTTTTCTAACAAAATGGCAGCGAAAAAACTAAATAGCATCGTTTGAACGATGTTCTCTATATTTTATTAGTTGGAAAGGTCCATTGTTGTTCTGCAGTTTCACTCTCCATTGACGAACAGTTGGGTAAGCGTATCTGACATTCATGAATGGGATCAAATATAAACGTGTTTCGGATTGCGTCACTGTACTGTCACCAAGTCACACCATAGTCCATACATCACCACCCGTATCGTCGCATCGGTCTGTCTCTGTAGGTACCAAGGTTTTGTAAGCTAGACTTTACTTTTATGCTTTACTATTTAGCTCTAAGTATAAATCCATGGATTTTCCGCCAATTGGAAAAACGCCAGCGGAATTCCAAGCGCGGATGTTTTCTTCGACACTTTTTATATGGCCCGTCACTCGTAGATATTTCAGTATGTTAGGTACATTGCAGCAGAGCGTTTTCTCGTTAGATTTGTCCTTAAAGTGATAATTGAAAAGGTGATTCTGTTAGGTAGCTAAAGGTAAAAATGAATATTAAACACCCTAATTAAGTGGAAATCGAAAATCACACCTTTTCCCGCTGATGCCTTCAGCCTATCGAAAAATTTTAACTATAATCCAAGCATTATTTTGCAATAGACAATTTCACCAACGCTAAGTATCGTTTAACTAAAGAATAAATTGGACATTCTGATAGTTTTTGCATTGAAAATCTGTCAAAACATCTTTATTCTTCAGTCAGTTATTCAGGAATCGAAGGTGAGATTTGCATGTTTAAGATTTTGTAAAATAGTTGTTTTTACAAAAGGAACCTCATGCAAGAACAATGAATGAGATCGGAATGTTCCGTCGATGTTTTAGCCGCGTCAGCCCGCATTGTGGTCTAGGACGCATTGTTATGAATTTCTTTCAGCCGTTCCTTTGTATTGAGCTCTGACCGGCCATGAATATGTAACAGCTTTCTCGGCTTTAGCTTAGGCATGTAGGCCACGATGTGAGATCACAGGTTAGAGTTTTCATAACCCCAAAGGCGTGAACAGTAGATACTTAAATCATCGATGTAGGTTTATGTAGATAGTACCAACATATAATTCATTGACTTAAATACTTAGATACATGTAATGCTCCACATATAGAAATGTGATAGCTTATCAAAAGTTTTACTTGAACAGTTCTAGTAGGACTATTCTCTATCTCAAAAGCTATGGAAAACAATGGAAAGTTGCCAACTGTCAAACCCGCATTTCGTAATTTATTCTTAGTTAGAGATAGAGAATTATAGTTCCTCTGATACTTTCATACGAACTCTCTCAAAAAACAGTTAAGTCACATAATATAATATTTCAAAAAAGATATCTTAAGAGTTACTTAAATACAGAAAATTTTACTAGATCGAAGACTATATATTACTATCATGCGCGAAAACATTCTTTTATAAATACCATGTTAAAGTAAGAACATGAAAAGCATACTCCGTGAGATTCCATAGTTTTATCTACCTAATTGCATTCCACTAAAATCACGTTTAACATAAGTGGAGCACGCTGCATGCAATTAGTGATAGGAAAATATATCACTGATAATAGTTAATAGGCCACTTGACCCTACTTAGACTAATTGGTTTTTAAGCAATAGGTATTTATATTGCTACCAAAAATAGGGCTAATGCACAGTGGTAGTGGAAAACATTCTTCAAGAGAAATACTGATTGCTAAATTATCGATTGAAAAAATTCTTACCTAAATAAAAAATAATAATTTACTTATTATTTTAATAGATTTTCCTTCAACCTTCTTTACTCTTGTGTTACCATGTGACCACACCCTATTTAAAACGAAAATAGGCTGACACTATAGAGTGTGCTCTGAATTGGCTCGGCTTTGAGAGTGACACAAATACATATTTCAGACATAAATCTGTCTCGTTTTAGCTTAGTTTTTAGTCTCGAGCTGAGATTTCAGCTTTAGTGTAGGTACCTCTAGAACTCAAGGAACATTTCCTCCTTTCAAATCTCTGAGCTACTGGTTTAGATTGTGCTTGCTTTTATGTCTTCTGTTTTATCATCTTTGCCTCTATGAGTATACGTACTACAGTATTTCCATATACCAAAATATCCTCATTCCCATTGCAGGTATCCATCTCAACTATTTTTGAATAACCCGTCGATGGTTTATCTTTGTGCTGATTTTTACATAAAGCACTATTTCGACTTTAAAATCTTTTCGACCGTCTTGACTAGAAGGTGCCTCGTATGTACGCAAAACAGGCTTTGAGTAAACACATTTCAAATTCACAACAGGCTCCAACGATTTTTGGATTCCAGAACGCAAAGCGCGGGTGACAACGTGGTTTGACACGAGCGGCAAGGTTAGCGAGTGTGTTAAATAACTTTTGTATATGTTGCGGTAAATGTGATAAATGTGATAATTATTAATAATTTTCGGTAATTATTAATAATTTTCGCATGATTTAGTAAATGTGATAAATACTATGAAATTCATCACTTTTATCGGTTATTATTAATAATTCACTACTGTCTTTGGTAAAAGTGATAAATCAAACAATAATCGGACTGAAAGACTTTCTAACCCCCGCCTAACTCCTTCCTCATGCCACCCTTTAACCTCACTAACGGTAAAAATTTTAGGGTGCAAGTATTTCCGAGTGGTCATGAAAAAAATGACTACGAAAGCTGTCGCGAACCTAACTAACAATAAGGATTTCTCGATACAAGCATTTCTGGGTTATTAAAAAAACATAAACACGAAGGCTACACCGGGAGCTGCGCTCTGCTACACCTGCCGATTGGATGAAGTTTCGAGTGATTTTCGTTTGAGCACCCTGCTATCTTCAATACTTTCGCCGTGTTCCTCACCCGTCTAAAAAATCCTCAATCATCAGCTCTGTCCATATGTTTCTTTCGAAAGAATTTTTGCCCTCTGTACGAATTACGAACCATCAGAAATTTTGAAAAGGAATCAAAGGTATCAAAGTCAAGACGGTAAAAAAATCAAGATGGCGATCTTGAATTTTTTTCTATTCAAACAAACAAACAAATATAGGTCGAATAGTGTGTCAGAACCGAAATGGCCAACCTTGACTCCACGTAGTCTTGTCTGCCCTAACCCTAGAGTGTTTTTATGAAGTGCGAATCCAGAAGTTCGCAAAGGAGGTCCTGAACGAAGATCGAGTAGGTGAAGCTGAATGAAGGGGCGATGGAGCGAGTCTTCTGGCGTAGCCCATTTGATTTATAGCGAAGCGCAGCTTCCGCCACAGCCTTGGTGGTAATGATTTTTTTTTACCACCCAAAAATCCTTACAGTTGTGATAGGGGACACCTTCACACCTACTACCCCTCCCCCTCCTGCCGCAAGATTCTAAATTTTTTATCTATTTTTTATAACCACCCAGAAATAGTTGCACCCAGAAATCCTTAGTGTTAGTTAGGTTAGAAGGCTGTAATGGGGAGAATGGAGGGTTGTAATCCCTTTCCTTTCTCCTTTCCCCTTACACCCTTTCAAGTCCCATCCGTCCTTACTTAGTGAAGTTTTGCCCGAATCCACTCGCCTGAACCTCTCCCCTCTTTGTAGCGGCAACTATACTAAAGAACAACCTAAGTTTGCGACGGTTTAGGTAAACTATAACATACGTTTGTAGGTACAAACGTATGTTATTTTTAGAAATTAATCACATTTATCAAAAGTAAGGTGTAATTATTAATAATCACCGAAAAACGTGAATAATTTATCACTTTTATCATCAGTCTTGGTAATTATTAATAATTTTCGGTAATTATTAATAATTTTCAATTAATCACATTTACCGTAACATATACACATATCTCCATATTATGTAGCTATACTTAATTATTACCTACCAATATTATAGTCTTTATTAGGACGAGGTCGAGTGAAGAGGTTGCTGTGGTTTCTCGGGTGACTATTTGACATATGAATTTATTAAAGTAGAGAATACTAGGTTGAAACTGGTTTATTTTACATTTGCGTTTATATTTGCGTGCTACTTGTTATATATAGTTACTATAATTTTATTTATGAATAGACCTACTTCGAAATATAATTTTAATAAAGGTATATAATTCGACCAATGAAAATTATAATAAAAAATATATCATTATAAACGTGTCAGTCTATGTACGATGTTTTGTAAATCAATTGGTAGGAATTAGTTACTATGGATAGATGAAGTCGTTACACATTAAACTGCTAGAGCAATTTGCTATTGTTTTTCTTACTTCCCTATCGATGTAAGTCAATTATCGAGTTGGTACTTTATGCGACAATAATATTACAGTTGGTTGAGCGCAGTTGCGTAACTAACCACATTCTAGCGAGGCAGCTTTGCGAACTGCTCGGACTCCAGTGTGACGTGAATTACAATTTGTCTACACATAGTGTTTGGTAGCGACAAAATCGAGATTTACCGAGATTATGGAGGAAATGTAGACTTACTTCTAAAATACAATAATAATATACAGTAGGTAGTAAACATTCAAAAATGTATCTACTATACATCAAAGCTAGGGCAGGGTGGATTTGATACAATAATAAACCTTCATTAAACATTTGCATTTTGTATGGAACAGGTAGATACTAAGTACCTAACTCACTGACTCAGCTAAAGTTTTATGTACGTTGGTTATATACTCAAAGTGTACATCGGTTTTGAAACGGTATCACTGCTAGATAAACATCAGATTTCGATTGTTCTGTGTGCCTAGTGGGAGTTGCCTAAGATTATTCGAATAACTTTATCACCGCGTTAACCGAATAAACGCCACACGCATCGATAATCGAAAACAAGTGAGTGTAGGATAACATTGCGCTAACCACTTGATTCGAGTTAACTCACCGTGAGTATCGAATTGCGCTCGCGTCGTGAAATAAACCAGCCAAATTTAGAATGACATTTTTACTATGTTATTTTAATGAAAGCAGGGGTCTATCAAAGTTATGGGAATTGTAACATCATCTTTGTTTGTTTACGTTTTGCTTGTCGTAGATAGGTAATATTTTTGAATTAATTTATTAAGGAAAAAGTTAAAAATGAGGACTAGTTCAACCCAATTCGAGATGATGGTGACCTACATGGAGCAGTAAGTGGATTAAAGTTATATGGTGTTTATGGATTGAACTGCCTGTGAACTTGTAATTACCTAGGGATGTACTAAGCTTATTGTTTTTACTTTTTAGACATGGAGATCTAAGCAAACCATGCTCCAATGCAAGGGGCCGACTAAATAATTTAAAGAATTGGAAAGAACTAGTCCAATTACTCAACAGTGATGGCGCTGGCGATTCCAAAACATTGGAAAAATGGAAGAAGGTAGGTACCTACTTAAGACAACCTAGGTATTTCTATTATTACTTGGTTGTGGGTTGTGAAATTATACTGGTTATGGTTTACTCAAGGTTTACTGCATAAAATATTTGCTTTTAGACTTTAAAAATAATACGAAAAAAAAGGCTGCTCGCCTGCATAGGGCTGTGGTTGGCACTGGTGGTGGACCGGCCAATTTAGCGAAGTTGTCGGACTAAGAACAACGACTGCTTCGCTTAGTTGGTATGCAAGTGGTAACAGGCTTGGCAGTGGAAGAAGCTGGGTTGACACAGGTTTTACCTTAATTACTTACATATTAACTTTATAAGATAATTATTATAAATAAAACACCAACTGTTTGTTATTTAACCGACTTGACTTGTTTTTCATAAATTGTATTCTCTTACAGGCTAGTCTTAACGTCCAGCCACCTCAATCACAGCCTATACAAATGGTAATAGATGCAGAATGTAAGTTGCTGTTAAGAGTTATTTTCATATTATTTCATTAAAATTAAAGTTTTAATTATATACTCATGATTTTATTTAATTACAGCGTAAACCCAAGATAATTTATCTACAAAAATTAAATCTAAACGATGTCTTATACCACTTTCACTCAATTTTCACCCTAAAAATCTTCGTGAGAACTTGTCGATCACGTTAGTGATAGCGTTTACTCAATTTACGTCTCAAATGTCATAATTGTAAACTCGCACTCGCAACGCATACACAAGGTCATTGAAACAACCAATCACGTGCGCTAACGCTCTCACTTCCGAATGCCTGTCGATAGTCGATAGTCGGTTACGAGAGAGTAAAAAACTTGAACTCACAAATTTTGTTTCACTTTGTTGTCACTAGGTGGCGCTGTTTCAATTCCATACAAATCGGAGTTAACGCTTTCACGACCGAATAGGTAAAAAAACTCCCACTAGGCACACTGCTCACGTCGATACTCGATAGACCAAGTCATTATTAAGGTTTTATATTGACTGAAATAGATACTGTAACGGTTCTTTTTGGAACGATATTTTTACTACCAAGTACAATACAATATCATGTTTGCACTATTTGTATAGTTATGTACCAATACGCATAACGATAGGTGCGTGCAACTGTAAAACTCAGTTGAATAGGCGTCTATAATCTGGTAGATTATACCTTTTTTATTACCTTGTAAACGGGTGGAAATTGTAAATGGTACATAACTTATACATCTTGGTAATTGTATATTATTTACCATAATTTTAAATGAGAACCAGAAAAGAGATTTTCATATATATGTATCTATAGATACACAACAGACATCTGTAAGCAATATATAACGAAAGAGTTAAGTATCTCCTACCAGTAAGTTGGGTGTTTAAGTAAATTAAGCAAGATGATTTTAATATGAGTTGATATAGGCAGGTAGCCAGGTACCAACTCCATAAAAGCTTCATAAGGATTTTCAGTTTATATTATTTTTCAGATCGTCTATGCCATTGCCACACTAAAAAGAATCATCAAGAAACTAACTTTTTTCAGGTAAAGCTGATTACATACCTCATATACTTCCGATGTTCGTTGACTGGTACAAAGTACTCATCGTAGGGGTTCGTCGCGTTCATGTCGACCTCCACATCCTTTTTCTTCGACCCATTCTTGGGTGTTAGATTAATTAGTTCTAAATTAACTGCTTCCAGCGTTTTAGTATCCCCATTGGGTTCTTTAGTGTGTCCGTTCTGGTGGTTTTGGTTTGGGCCATTGGAAGTGAAACTGTCGTTGTGGTTCGGGTCTGATTCGTCGTGCTGGTACGCTCTGTTGTCGAAGCCAGATTGGGGGGACGAAGGCGGGGACGGCGGACGATGCTGCGGCCGCGCTGGGTCCCTTGGGGACGCCGATCTACTGTGGCTATCCATTACTTTTGGAGCGGACTGACATCTGGAAAGAACAAACATAATTTAGTTAGGTACATTTGATGACAATTTAATAATCATACCTTTAGGCTGGGATACTGATAAAGCGATGACGACGCGACAGCGATTCCGTTTAAATACTTAGTTAAACTCTGCTTAGTAAAAATAATAGGTATTATGCGGTGGGGGCGGTGCCTGTGTGCCATAAGACTTGGGAATTTATTAGTTTTAACAGTTGAACAGTTCGGTATATTCAAATATACTAACGGCCTACTTCCAAGAAAACTTCAACTGACGAATTTTGACCTTTTGAATTGCCGGTACAAAACCTGTCAAATAGTATTCATCCGTCAGTTTATTTATTTGGGGATGGTGAAATAAGTTCTTAGCGTTGCGCTAGTATAGGCCTTAAAAAAATGGCTCTCTTTTGAGACAGTTTGGGAGTTTAAGAGTGAGTGTTGTTAGCCGGAGATTGCTTGCGATATAAATGACATAATATAAAATGCCCTTAGGATTCATATTTGATTTGACCATGAAACCGTTATGATTTATGTCGTATACGATCAGACAAATTCAATAAGTTGCAGTGGTTAGAAACAAGCCACTAATATAAAACAGGTTTGTATTGTGTACGATCAGCATCTATCGGAACGTTCGCAATTTATTGTGAATAACGTAGCACGAAATGCATTGGTCACGTCTCAGTGTTTCAACGGCCCGAAGTTTGAACAATGTCCCGGTTTCAAAAGATTTTGCCGCTTGTCAGGATTTTCATGAATATCTCCAAGTTTGTAACTTTTGGCAAGGAACTACATTTTGTTAGCCTTAGCTTACACCGTTATGAAAGAGCTGTACAATACAAGTAGCGTCTCTTTACAAAAATGTACAAATAGGCATTTTTATGCTACGTTCAATAACTAACAGTCGCTTGACTGGCAAATAATAATAAAACTTTTATTTGAAAAGTGAATTTTCAGCATCAAAAGCTATGCCGAGAATTTGTTGGAACTTTATCTATGTATCTAGAGTGCTGCAAAACCAGCTGTCGCAGTTTAGATAAAATTTTATACAGAAACGGCAGATTTGGCGATATGTAATTCGACAGGAACATAAACCTTATAAACTACTGTGTTGTATAAAATTCTTATTTTTAAACTTATGATGATTCATGGAAATAAGATGAATATCTAACCTAACCGTTAGCTGACAATTGTACTTATTCAAGTTGAATAAAATCTTATTGCCAAATAAAGACAAGATGCATCTTTTTAGGTTCAACATAGTTTATAATTTCATTGAACTTCATAAACACTACTAAAAACATTATTTTAAAATAAATTAGTAAACTCAAGCCACGTGTTTTGCTTGTTACCTACATTGTAATATGAACTTAATAAGATCGTTACTCCCAAGTGCCAATGTACCTAACGCTACTAGAAGTTACCTACTAATAGTCACTTGACTGGGTAAACAAATACATTTCGGCATGGAGGAGTACCCACCTTGTACATAATGGGTAAAACAAAGCAAAGCGCGACTCCAGATGTGTGGGTCCGAATTTCGCATTTATTGATAACTATAGCTGACTAGCTGATGCCCGCGACTTCGTCCGCGTGGATTTACTTTTTAAAATCCCGCGGAAACTGTTTAATTTTCCGGGATAAAAAGTAGCCTATGTCACTCTCCAGGTCCTCAACTACTTATATACCCATGCAAAAAGTCACGTCTAAGCTTTGTTGCAGTGTGATTGAAGGACAAACCAACAAACAAACACACTTTCGCATTTATAATATTAGTAAGGATTCCGAAACTTCCTTAAAGTGCAGTTTATCAATGTTTACCCTATTTATGCAAAAGGAATCATTTCTGACTAATAAATAGGTCTGTTAACAATGTTATAATACTTATGATGTGACTCAAATATATGAAATTATTGTATATGAGTTAGTATAACATGCTAAAAAATACTCGCAATGCGTCGCCGTCCTTACTCTCAATACTGTCGGCGAGGCAAGCCACCTTTTACTTCACGCCAGCAAGTGATATTGCTATTTTTCCGAATTCTTAACATTCCTTGGTAAGAAATGTACACTTTGAACATTGATTAGGGACAAGGTTGATTTAAAGAACCTATTTCCAAGTTCAAATATGATTTTAGGAAATAGGTACTGGCTCCCTAAACGTAGCCTTTAAAAGCTTTTAGTTTAAGTAGTTTGGTAGGATTTTATAAATGTTTACGTGTTCAAAATATTAATAATTTTTTATTGATTTGTTAAAAGTTTCAGGGTGCTATTTTGAGACCGGTCAGTCAGACGAATGGCGATAGATTTAAGTTGACGCACGCCATTGTACATATATTTTTAACTAGCTGTTGCCCGCGACTTCGTCCGCGTCAATTTCTGTTATTATGATCGCGATTAAGAAGTTTTTAAAAGAATATATTTTAAATACAGATAATTTTCCCCGTTTTTGCAACATTTTTCACTGATGCTTCGCTCCTATTGGTCGCAGCGTGGTGTTATATAGCCTAAAGCCTTTCTCGATAAATGGACTATTCAACACAAAAATAATTTTTCAATTCGAACCAGTAGTTCCTAGATAAGCGCGTTCAAACAAACAAACTCTTCAGCTTTATAAAATTAATATACATAGATAGTTCAAGCTTTCGCGTTACTGATGATCACTTCCAAAACAACACTATAATTAAACCTTATGAACAACAACATTTACCCACACTAACAAAAAAATTAGGTAAACATAAATTAATTATTTTTCGTACCTAATGATTAAGTTCATGGTCGCCGATATCAGTTTCTCGATCTTTTCTAATTCCAGTGTCAAGGAGGTAATTTGTTTTTTTCCATTAGACTGCTGTAATTTTTATCTATAGGGCATTGCAAAATATTATTGACACGCGTGCACTTTTCCGTTCTATCTGGATATATTTTAGCTGTACCTACAAATACTGACGTGAAGGGAGGCGAAGAGGTGACATTAATTAAATTAAATAAAACTATTAATTCTTTGTCCTTCCTTAAAATTGCAGTTACATTAATGACTGTATTTGTCACAAAGTCACAAACTATTATAACAAAGTTAAGTCAGTTATTTAATGTAAATCGTAGTTGACCGTAGCCAGTTTTTAAGGTCAAAGGAATTACGAGAGTCATCAAGTGTCGCATGATTTCTTAATTTCAGTATAATTTCAACAAGGTTTGTACTTTAAATATTTACAACGACCTTTAGTATATATGTTGTGTAACCGGATTTGTTGCATGCCAACTTCTAAAATGTGACCGTTGATAAGTTGATGTTTATAGAATGTTATTGCTATCGGCAGACCCCCCTTCTAAGTGAATTGAAGATATCAGTCCAGTATTGATACAGATGGCGTAAGACCGAGATCTGTGAAAATCTATGCAAGGCATCTATGTCTATTGCATAGAGTGAAAAGTTAGTTGGCTGATAATCTTTTTTCTTTTCGTTTCTTTAAAGAAAATTGTTTATATATATTGGTATATGCCATGATTTTCTGGTTTTATATTCTGTATTCCTAGTTTTATATTCTATGGAATTGTAATTTAATAAGTTCTGTAGTGGCAACACCATCTAGTATCTGATTGATCCATACAAAAACAACCAGGACTTTCGCCGCGTTGGCTATTATATAAAGGCAAAATTGGTATTAAAAAATGTGACTTAGTTGTCAAACAATCTTCGACAACAAAAACCGGGTGTCCTTCCCGGAGGGCAGTGTTGTCAGGCAGGTGATGCACAGTTCAATTGAAAGCCGATCCAACTGAACCCATTCATTCGCTTCCGGGCCGATGCGTTCCTGAATGAGACGATTGGCATTTGTTTTGCTTTGCGGTTTAAGCCGTCTTGCTGTGACGGAAGATATAGGAGCTGATAAATGTCGATTCAAAGTTCAAACATGATCAGAAAACTTAGTATCAAAGACTTCATTAAGTTCAAATCAAACTTTACTGTAAATTGTTCCTTTTTCGTCTCTGTTTAGTTTAGAATGATACCTTTGAATAGCAAATGAATAGAAAAGACGTGTAACTAGGGAATGCAATCTCGATCTCGCGAGATCTCGTTTTCGCGAGATCTCGGCCTTTTTTAGCGAGATTGATCTCGGCTGAAAAAAGGGGCGAGATCTCGCGAGATTAACGAGATTGCACTGGAGCATAAAAAAGTCTTATTCGAAGCGCGGACTGACACTGACGGAGTTGCGACCTGTCGGTTTCGTTCGGTGCGCGAATTAATTTTTAAATTACTAAAAGATTTGCGTTTGATATTAGAAGAGAAGACTGGTTGTTTTTCTCATTTGTTATTTCAAATTCAAATTTTATTTATTTCATGTAGGCCAACTTGTAGCTCTTATAAATCTACCACCGGTTCGGAATGCAGATTCTGCTGAGAAGAACCGGCAAGAAACTCAGCAGTTGCTTTTCAAAAAATAAAAAATATTTTTTTATTTTTTAATAGGTAACCAAACTGTGCTATGTATGGTCGCGGACAGAAAATTTTATCAGTTTTCAAAGTAGATTCTATATCACATTGCGTGCAGTAAGGTCTATAACGCCATAGAATATCAAATGCATACCGACTGTCAGGTATAGACGTGTGCATGTAATTATGAATCTTAAGGTGGTAAACATTTTCTGTCCGCGACCGTATGTATATACAGTGCTTCCACAGTGATTTGATTGAAACGTACGTCAAAGTTTACTACTTAGAAGTTTATTAAAAAATTATAGACAATTTGATTCATAAAAGTCTATTGAAAAAATTCGTGGAAATAAATGTTATCTTATAATACTTATAATTTTTATTATTATTTTTTATCTAATTTATTCAAATATTATGATTATTTGCAAAAAAAAAACACACAAAACTGCCAATCTCGCGAGATCTCGAAATTGGCGAGATCTCGCGGTATTGTTATTTACAATCTCGCGAGATCTCGCTTGAGCCTCAATCTCGCGAGATTTGCATTCCCTACGTGTAACTGTATGAATGGTAACGTTATTAAAATACTGAAAGGATTGTAGCTTCATAATATGTATTTTATTATGTCGAAATTTTATAAAAGAAGATGTCCCCGGTTTTAAAATATTCCAAACGCGGCTAAGGTCCACAAAAATTTTGATCACGCCTCATCCGTCTGTCCGTTACTTCAATTTTGAAGAAATGCCAATAAGGAAAATGCAGAAAAGGAAAGGAAAATGAAAAGAGGTCGAGTACCTACTCTACTCACCTTGACCTTGGCGTGTGGGGCCTTCGCCGAACTGGCGAGCCCTCCACCAAGGATCTAGTATAGTAGTACCGCGCATGCGCCGACTTTGGCGTCCGCGGCGTTTTTCTATACCGCTCGTTGCGTAACAAATTCCCGCCACCTGGCATTTTGCTCACTCACAGTACATCGTTTAGAAAAGGACACACTATTTGATTTTTTGACATTTTTGAGGGTTTTCTTAATTTTTCAAGTAATGAATGGAGTTATCTATAAGAAGTCGCGACGTCCGTGCGGACACGCAGTCCGCTCAAGTTTCAGATGACGAAGAAAACAATCATGTAAACAATAATTGTTATCATTGTTTTGTACAGGATGCGCTATAGTTATAGTTGAATTGTTTTTAGAATTTTTTTTATATGCCTTCAGTTATAATTGGTTACTTAATAGCAATAAGTAATTGAAATTGCCATTTTTTAAATGTATATAGTTAGCAAATACGTAATAATTATAACTAGATCATAATCAGGAAAATAGAGAGAAGTTTTAGAGTGCGAAATTCGGTAGAGATTAGGAAAAGAACAGATATCTACTTTGGAGAGGACACAAACCACCAAATAATGTATTTGGCCATATAATGCAATACACCTAGGTATCTATAATTCTCTAAAACATGTCAAAATTGAAGAGCCGGAGATAAAGTGGAGAAAGGAAACTCTGTCAGATATTCTCTCTTCGCGAATCAAGAAGAAATATATAGGTATTAATCGATTTGTAGTAAATCTATCACAAAAGTATCCCATGATGTGCTCACGTGATAAAAATTACTGCGCTCACGACGATTACCTTTATAAGACATACCTACCAAAAACAGAATACGATGGATGTTTATGTGGACAACAATGCAAGAGCACTTATCAACTACAAAACAGACGCGACCTTCAGCTATGAAGTTAATGATGATACCTACTAATGGCAGTGTCTATCTACAATATCTGTTCTGCACTAATGATTATGCATTTCTACAACGATATACAGAAACTTTACCAGCATTATAACGTAAGTAATAGCTAATGTTTATATTGAGATCACTTGCAATAAATATAAATAGTAGTTTATATTAATAATTCGTTGCATTTCTACAGAACCTAAATTCATCTTCGAAAAAAAGCGCTAATTAAAATTTTTGTTTTTCTGATGATAGTTGCAAGCAGTTGACTGACTATAATCAGATGTTTTTTTATTTGATAACAGATTTGTTGATATTGTGTATAATTTCAGACTCAAAGACCTCGACTCCTTTAAGGTTTTCACTATTATTACGAGTAGGCTGTTTAACAATAGATTTAATGTTCACAGGAAACATTCTCACTCAAATATTTATTGTTTATTTTTTTAAATTATTGGGGTTTTATTGGGGTATTTTCATATTACTTTTAGACCAGCGAGCATAGGAAAAATATAGAGACTTATTTGTTTTCATAGAAATCTGTATGGTATAACTGTATAGCATCAGACTGTATAAGCATATTTACATCAAGAGTGACTTCATGCTAAAAGAATAATATACAACAACCGTGGTGCCGTCAATCTTTATACAAAGAACAGTACCTAGTTAACTACATAATTCACTCGTTTATATAACTTTTTAATGTTTTCATGTGTCTAAATGGTCTGCCAATTCGCACTTGGCTAGCTTGATAGACTATGGCTAGGCTATAATATTCTTAAAAAAATTTAAAACAGTTTGTACTGGGTATTTGATAAGAAATTAAGAATACCTAAGAGTAATACAGATTTTATGATTCATCGCCTAAATTAAGTTCTTGGAGATTAAAATAATTGTCTTTTAGATGTAATCTGTTGCTAGCGTTCTATAGAAGAGCTACAAGCTGAGCTTATATCTCGTCTAGCCGACTGTGCCTTACGTACCTACTGGCTACTACATATAAATATCGATGGGACGCAACTTCGCAAGCTCAGGTTTACATATTAATGCCAGTATAAATAATACATAATTATGAAAAATAAATCTAAAACAGTTGAGCCATTAGGCAAGATCTGTCATAATTAAATCACTTAGATAGGTACCTTCCCGTGCATCCACACCGCAGTTACTTTTTGTTGATCAACGTTTCCAAGTGTTACTCAGCAACATTCCACAACAAAAAGTTATTAATTGTTAATAAATGTTGCCGTGTTAGTATATGTTAATAAATGTTGCCGTGTTAGTATATGTTGCCCAAAACCTACTTGATTGTTACTACTACTTTGATTGTGGTACTTGATTGTTGCCGAAAGTTATTCTGTTATATTTTGTTATTTTTGTTTGTGGTAATATGGACGCGATGAGTAACAATCAAAACTAGTAACAAATTAATAACAAATAGCCACAAAAGTTACAGATTGTTACCTAATGTTACCATGTTGCACAATGTTGCTCCACAAAAAATAACCGCGGTGTGGATGCACGGTACTTATGTGATATCTAAGTGGAAAGTATTCATCGTTTACTTTATATTTGATCATTCAATCAATTCGACAATTCGAATATCACAGTCCAGTGCAACCATATTTTTTACTCCGCCATACTTGGTTAACAGGTAAGTGAGCGACATTTTAACTTTGAAATCGTTTTTCCCACAATTCTATTGTGTGCCGGGAATGACTAATCGTGATTCTGATATTATACCATTTCAGTAATCCGGTTAAGTGATTATTATTTAATTATAAACTTGCAAATTAAATATAAAAAAATGTTTCGATTTAATCGACGTAAGTATGATGATTATTTTTTTGAAAATGGGCAGTATTTTTTGATAAAAGTGTGCTTCTTTAATCCATGATAAGCAATGTGGAAAACTTCAATTTATTTAAGACCTCATCCAATCTAAGCTTTTGATCTTAAGAACTTATAAGATAAAAAAATTGTAATAAGTCATATCACATATTATGCAAGATAAATACCTATTATAAAATGTTGTATCTCAAAATTCTCTTAGAGGAATGTTAACCATGCAGTTGTGAAAGGCAGCCCAGCCTTACTGGGCGCATACTAGACCAACTGCATTTTGCACTTGCCTTCATAATCCTAGTTTTTGTTGCTTGTTGATGAGCAAAATCTTTGTAAAATGGCTTCACAGTTAAGCTTCACTTGCTCTACAGTTTTTTACTGGAACGGTCCCTATGAAGAGCAGGTGTTTCTAAACCACAGAAGAAATTTCTATAAAATAAGATTACATTCGTAGGTTATGTAACTTAATGTAAACTCAGTCAGGGTTACCAATTATTCACTTATCAGTACGTACATAATGTTAACAAAACGTTAAATTAAAATGCCACAAAAGCCGATTAGGAGAATTTTTGACCGGAAGTACAGGAATTGTGGACCATTCAAAAAGCTCAGAATTGACGTACAAACTGACAGATTAAGGCTAAATCTAGTAGTGCAGTTTGCATAAAAACCTATGTAGATATATGCATAGATTCTGAATTTTGATCTATAGAATCTAATTTCTACTCTAGATTTATTCTAAACTTTAAAATAATAGAAATACACATATTAGTTTAAAATAAATTACAAGTAGGTCATAGCTCCCTATTTTGTAATTTCAAATTGTATAAAATGGTCCTTCGAACCGGATCTATTGTGAACAAATTGTCACATTACAAAATGAGCCGTACTATGAAACATTCCTAAGGCTGTTGCTACAACGGTAGTGTCGGGGTTCGATTACGAATTGTTCACGCTCATTGCCCGATGCACGAAACACCGGCACTAATCCGCACTTGCATGTTTGTGAAAGTGAGCTCCGGGCTATAAGAGTCACGTGTACAACTCTTACTGTGTACAAATAAATATATAATTTATGTTAATGGAAAATATCAGAATCCTCCCTTTTGACCAATAAATGATCTGCGTAGAGGTAAAGAAGTTTAATTTCTTAATGATTCTGCACTGTAAAAACCATACCCCTTTAGATGTTGACAGAAAAGCCTGAATTACTATATTCACTGATCGTGACCTAGGGCTGTCAAGTGTCAGGGTAGGTCCTTGGCCCTATAAAAAGAACAAAAGTTGTAGAGAATCATGGTCTTGCGGTTCTATCCTGAAAGCTGAGACATAACTATAGGATGTTGTGTTTCAGGGTGCTGGAATAGTAGTCTCACCTTGAAAAGCACTAGATAAGCAGTACCACATGAAGCGATCTCACCTGATGGTAAGTGACGATGCAGTCTAAGATGTTAGCGGGCTAACTTGGAAGGGGTATGGCAGTGTAGTTTTAACCCATACCCCTAACCGGTTTCTACACGCCATCGTGCCGGAACGCTCAATCGCTTATTGGCACGTCTTCGACGGTAGGGTGGTAACTAGCCACAGCCAAAGCCTCCTACCAGACTAGCCCGATATAGACTTGAATGGCGGCACGTTTAAAGTTTTCAGTTTTGATATAGAATTCAAGCGTGACGTGCGTTCAGATAATATGAAATAGGTCACTTTAAATTACGTGATTCTCACTAATTAATAAAATACCTCCTGTAATAACATCCAAGGCTCTTGGAAAATTAATTGTTTTAATGCGGATATTACTTACAAGGCTTTCAATTTGTGAGTAAATAGAACAAAGTAAATATGTATCTACATGCTAAATAAATCGTTATTGTAGCAATAATTATTTGTTTATTAAACCTTTTTAACTATATACTTATCTCTAAATGTACGTATCTACGTATGTAGGTATTATGTATGATTCATCACTTTACAAAATAATCAATGTTTCATAGGTAGGAAAATATTCGAGAATATTGGCAGAGATCAACGTATTGGTTGTTTCACTTATCGAGTTTATTTTGAGAAAAAAAGTGTCTGCGAGATTATTCTGATCCGGATGCGGAGGCTTTTAAGGTGACATCACGGGTTATTTATACGAATTTAACGTTGTCCTTAGACACTAAATGATGACAACTTTTTCACATATTTTATCTATTAGTGATATGTTAGTTTTGCTGCTAAACCTTCGTAAAAGTTATCCTTACTTTATAAATGCGAAAGTGTGTTTGTTTGTTGGTTTGTCCTTCAATAACGTTGTAACAGAGCTACGGATCGACGTGATTTTTTGCATGGGTTTAGTTGAGGACCTGGAGAGTGACAAAGGCTACTTTTTATACCGGAAAATCAAAGAGTTCCCGCGGGATTTTAAACGTACGATATCTCATAAACTTGGATTTCAATAGTGGTCAAGCTTGAAACCTCAATAACAACAGAAAAGCCAATACATATTCATATGGAGTTACCTATCTCACTTCTGATGTCATTTTGTCCTTTCGATGACAAAACGTAAATACCAAGAGATCGTCAAACATTCAGGAAAACTCTCTACATATACAAAGAAAAACCCTACATTATAATGAAATAAAGATTTATGATACAGGAAAGATAGAGGGTTTTATTCGGCACGATCAGTCTTAACAAGTCTTAAATTATTCAATTGATGAACGACAGAAGACAATATTATAAATACAGCATGTTAATGTATGTTAAGGTTGAGGAAAATCAGGGAAAATGCTAAGAATATGTCTACTGCTTGTAATATTTATCATGTTACAAAGAACGCGCAAATCTGGAAATGTATTTTTCGAACTAGGATATTTTAATCACGATGTTCTTTTGATTTTTAACTCATGACAAGAAACAGTAATAAGAAAATGTTTTATAAGTTAAGATACTTATTATCTTTTAAAGCTTTTTTCTGTAAAGACCTCAAAAGATGAAGGCTCAAATCAAAACATAGTTTAAATTTCACTCACAATCGACTGCCCAACATGTTTTGTATGCAAGCCAAAATGTACTTTAAAGCACATTTCCAGCCCTTGTCCTCAATAATTGTAATTCACCGGGTGTACTGTCAAGGCCGTAAGGTGCAGATTTGCATGAACCTCGTCGTGTTAACGTACGACATAGCTCCAACCAAAGTTGATCAAAGATTCAGAGCGAAGCGTTGCAGCCAGTGGGCAATATTAGGTAATTCCGATCATGGTTGGTTGCGACACGCTATCCGATCTGCATACAATTGCAACTTTAACTAGTTTCAAACGTCGCAACTTATCTAAATATTTAAATTAGTATGAGGTCACAGTTTAAAGCTGCTACCAATTGGCCTTGGTGGTAAATACTAAATCGTAAGTAAATCGACTTCGCAGACAACTAGCTGACAAATACCTCAGGAGGTCAATCGTGCAACGCTCTGATGATTACAATCGCTTTCAAAGCTACAGACGATTGGGATTGATATTTAAAATTCATGGTGTGCTCTGCGTTGACGGAAAATACAATTAGGAAGCGTACCTTTAGAGTTGAAAGGTTTACCCTAAACTGACTAGCTGTGAGACATTAATATGCTGTTCATGTATTAACATTTTCATTGGTTTCACTGTGAAATAATTATGACCTTCATCCTCTGAAAGAGCCAAAGAAACGATTACTACGTTCATTAGTATCCATTAACACATGTTTTATTTACAGCATTACTTATCCATTTGTGACTTTTTTACGATACATTGAACCTTAAGCTCTAGGTACGTCGTGGGAGTGTGATGTTGATTGTTTAATGCTTTGAATCTCGTCAGAGTATTATGTTCCTTGCTTTGAATCGTGATGGAACATGTAACCCACGCATTGGTAGTGCTAATCAAAATTCCATTTTCGATGTTTAATTCTATCAGTTCTTCATTGTATGATGTATCCTTTTATGTAATAAGCAAGGTCATAGAAATGCACGTAATGGTCTATGATGCAAGGCGCCTCGGGGATAGCCCAGTTGGTAAGTCTTAAGTTTATGTGCTTACATTAAAACCAGCTTTTTCCCACGGCTTCGCTCACGTTAACTTTGATTTTTCTAACCCCATATTTGTCCCCTTAGGGGTTGAATTTTCAAAAATTCTTTTTTAGCCAACCTTCAGCCCGATTCACCCAGTGGTTTGAGCTGTGCGTCGATAAATCAGCCAGTCAGTCAGTCAGTCACCTTTTTCTTTTAAACATTTAGAAGAAGATAAACATGACATTTCATTGCAATAATAGTTTTACAAATATTTTTTAACACGTTCGCTGCGATATAAGGCTTAAGTGCCCGATGCATGTACTCCCGCTCTGTGCGGAGAGGAAAAGCGGTGAACTTCCTCTGGTGCGGGGCGTGTATAATGAGTATTTCTATATGTACAAAAGAGACAACTATAGGTTTGAATTTAGGACGTCAAGGGCTACTCAATAAAGCATAACAACTGTCCTAAGGTTTTTCGGCCTGATAACGCACTGACTAATATTTTTTTCGTTTCCTTGCGGGTAATAGGCCGAAAGGCCCATCATAGATCACTAGGTCGCTCCACCCGTTCCCGCACTGTTGTAGGTGATACAATTGTTCACTTCCAATTAGTGTCGTGACGTTGTTAGCGGGAATCGACGTAAATACGATAGAGCATTATTCGAGTGTTTGTTTACGTTTTTTTATAGTTATTGGTAATTATTATGTCTCGGCCAAATAAACGGTGTAGAAGAATGCTGGAATTATCGTTTCAGGGAGATAGGAACAGTGAAAGTGAAAATTCTGATATGGACAAATCGAAATGGAGAAAAGTGTTTGTAAAAAATAATTTAAAAAATAATGACTCGCAGCAAAATTGCTCAGAAATAAATATCGCCAACCCTGGACCAAGTGAGGAGGCGGAAACTGACCCACAGCTACAACGGAACCACGTGAGTAGAGGAACAGCGAGCACAATCACGATTACCGCTCCTAAAAAACGCAAGTCTAATGTTCCAGAGCCTGATACCGGCCGATTTTCTCCATTTAATTTCAAGCCGTCATTGCAATCTGATTTAGAAAATACTCCTAGAGCCCGGAAAGTACAACTGTTGAACGAAGATGACAAAGACTCAATTTACATTAGCCCTAGTACTGGTAATATTCTTCAAGTTTTAAAGAATGCCGAACCGTTACCTGTTACCCCGATTCAAAACATGAATGAGTTACCAATAAACACCCCACAACCTCTATCCGTTTTCCGTTCGCCGGCAGTCTTTAATACTAAAAACACGTCGACGTTGACAAGCAGGTGTAGTTCCGTAAGTGATATATCGTGTGCAAAATCTCTACAGTGCCCGTTAAACAATGATGCAATTGATGAATTATTAGCTGGACCAGCTTTTGAAGACCAACAAAACCAATCGTTTTTGGAAACCAGCTCTAATAATATGAATGCAGCCTCTCCAGCCCATTCCACAAATCTTGAAAGGACCGCTCGTGTTATAGGGAAACTGGGTGACATAGAACCTACCAATGAAGACCACTCGGACACGGATGAAGATTTTAACCCCGATCTTATTAGTCTTCAATCAGATACCAGTAGCACTTCAGCCAGCAGCGATTACTCGGTTTTGAGTGAAGATGATTCCGAAAATATCGAAGAAATGCAACCCAACGTAATTCCTTCAGTAGCAAATGCTAATGACGAAGATGAGTGGCAAGATATTGATGATACGATTCCTAATTTCGAAGAATTCTCTGAAAATTGTAAAATAAACATTCCAGATGATGCGGTCACACCTGAAGATTATTACAATTTATTTGTCACAAATGATATTATTGCCAAGATGGTCGTAGAAACAAATAATTATGCCCAAAAAATCTTAGCCGGTAGCCAACTTAAGCCCAAATCACGAGTTCGAGCTTGGATTCCTACAAATCTAGATGAAATGAAAAAATTTTTGGGCGTGGTTATGGTGATGGGTTTAGTAAAACTACCACACATAAATGATTACTGGTCGAGAAAGAGTATTTACCGAAATCAGTATGTAGTGTCAGCTATAAAGAGAGACCGATTTCTGCTAATTTTGAAATTTTGGCACTTTAGTCAAGAGGATCCGGATGACAAAAATAAACTTTCTAAAATTAAAGATGTGTTTTCTATGCTGCTTCAGAGATTTCAAACGGTCTTAATACCCGGAAAGTATTTAGTAATCGACGAAACTATGATCCCATGGCGGGGACGGTTAAAATTTCGACAGTATTTAAAAGCCAAGTCCCATAAATACGGAGTGAAGCTGTACAAATTATGTACGCCGGACGGGTATACTTTCAATGTGAATGTTTATACTGGCAAGGGTGATAATGGTAGAGAATTAAATCACGGAAAAGAGACTGTTATGAGATTAATAAGGGGCCTTGAAAATGAAGGAAGAACCGTAGTGACTGATAATTTCTATAATTCAATAGATCTTGCAGAGGAGCTTTTATGTAAAAAAACATTCCTTTGTGGTACTTTGCGCCCAAATCGGAAAGGTCTCCCAAAACGTATAATAGCCTCAAAACTGAAAAAAGGCGAAATAACTGGTGTAATGAATGAGAATGGGGTTCGAATTATAAAATGGGTGGATAAGAGACCAGTAAATATGATTTCTACATGTCGGGATCATGATTTGGCGATAAAGGACACTGGCAAGATAAGACGTATTACCGGAGAAGCAATTAAAAAACCACAGTGCGTCATAACCTACAATGACAATAAAAAGGGTATAGACTTCAGTGACCAGATGTCGTCCTACTATACAACCCTAAAGAGAGGAATCAAGTGGTTTCGGAAAGTCATGCTTGAATTGCTATTTGGGACAGCATTGGTCAATAGCTGGGTGGTGTATAATATTCGGCAGCCAAATCCAATATCAAAGAAAGATTTCGTCGAAGCAATCATAGCAGCATATACGAAAACGCCAATAACGGAATCTAACCCAGGTAAGTTTATTATTTCAATAAATACACGTAAAGTCAACCGAGGCAAATGCAACTGTGAGGGTAACATTAGATATGTTACCCTCACAAATGCAACTGTGAGGGTAACATTAGATATGTTACCCTCACAGTTGCATTTGCCTCGCTTGCTCATTTTTTTATTTATTAATTAAAATTGCTCTTTATTTAATTTATTTTAACCTCCTGACCCCGAGAGGTATGATTGACCGCCAATTTACATGAAATTTTGAATAGTTAGTCTATATAATGTAAAATGTGAGGGAAAAATAGTGAAAAAAATCTTAACCCACGGAAAGTGGGTTTTCTCGATGTCCTATACATAGGACATGCGGTGTTAAGTAATACCATAGAAATATGGATTAAAAGACTAAAAACCTAAAATTGTAGTTAAAATTATATATTCATAGTATAAAAAATATTTAAAATTTAAAAAATTATTTGTAAAAAATCATTCCATAATTTATTTTATTTACTTTCAGATTGTCAAAATGATGTTCCCTTGAAGAAAAAACACACCTTCGAAAAAAAAGGCGAGAAGAGGAGAATTTGTGCTGGATGCTACCAAAAGCTGCGTGGTACACTCAGCAGCCGAGAAGCAAATAAAAAAGTAAAGAAAATAAAATCTTTCTGCGTAGAATGTAAGAAAGGATACTGCCTGCCATGTTTCTATAAAACTCACATGTAAAATTAATGAATTTTTCACATATAATGTAAAAAATAATGTTTTAAGTATAAAAGCTGTCTGTCTTGTTTTTAAGTATAAAACAATTTCTTTGTTTCTTTAATAAATGACGTAAAAATAATATGTCGATAACTTACTTCCCATCACTAATACTTCCTGAAATAAACCTATAATTCAGTGCGGCATCGGGTTTCAAGGCCTTACATGTATTCTTGTATATATCTCTCAAGTAAATAGTAGGAACCCGGGGCGAAGCAAGCACTATAACCAACAACTCATCGACCATCGATATTGATTGGTAGGTATCCAAATTTTTACATTTTCGCATAGTTATAGTCATTTATATCTGTCGATACCTTACTAGGTCAATGAGCCCCATATCGCCGCAGCGTAAACTTTGAGTACCAGGCCAATCGGCCAGTTAACGCACTATATATAAAAACGCCAGTTTTGGTCCCGCAGCGAACGTGTTAAACTTATATTTCAGCATTTTTTTAAACGTAACAAGACACGAAATTAATGTGAAACAACCTGTTAACAAAAATCGTCCCACTATAGGTATAACTCAAAATAACACAACTTATACATACAACAATTACGAAGGTGAAACTCAAAAGCTCAATACAATGAAGACGCCCACGGATATTTCTGGATACGTTTATAATTGTAGATTGATATCAAAAATGGATACAAAATTTACATACGCACAGCTGGGTTAACACGAACAATAGCATCCTTCGTAGGTTCAGAAACTTGACTCATATGGTATGCGTGTACGCAAGTCCTCTCTCTCAGCAAGTAACCTTGTAGAGCTTTCAACTGAATAAGTTCTCTGTGTATTAGTCACTTGGAGTTTGAGTGTAGACCTTCATTCATAATTGTCTTGCCCGGATGTAGTCAGGTAATTTTGTTCAAATTATTGAATTCTTTTGAAAATGCACCGGAATTTGAATTAATTATGAAAAACAGGAAACAATAATTGAGATTGAAATGAGCATGAACGTATGCTATTATATATTTTGTATCTGAGTCATTGTATAAGTTCTGTTTGGTATTTTTATCTATTCATCTCTACTATTATATCTACTCGTACCTACATGCCCAAGAGCAGGTAAGTATAGAATCAATTTTCTAATGAGTATGATTTCTAAGTCTAGCCAGAGATTAGTTAAAGGAGTATAGATGGCTTAACGTCATACATTAGAACAAAGCTCGTGTAAAAGACGTAGTTATTATAGTATAACTTTCAGATTTTACACCATCTACCAGAATTCAATACAATTACGCGAAGAACACTTAGAGATTAAAAAATTGCTATTTTGAAATAATAATTAGTCATGAACATTTCATATTTTGTTACAATTAATTTTTAATTTCGGTTTAGGCTTATGTAAGCTCTTACAAATGTTATTTAAGTACAATATTTAAGATAAAACATAATTAAATTAACAAAATTTTCAAACTTTGATATGAATAAAATAATAATTAACAAAATAATTCCAGAAATCAGAGCAACAAAAAACAATATTTTATCAATTTCAACAAAAAAATTGAAGCTGAAAACCTAAGATCATTTTTACCGTTTATTTCTACAAAGTTAGCAATCTGCTTACTAATCTCTGTTCTAGCTTTTGACTCGTGCATTAGAATACATAGTCATTATTCATAATCATTATAATGAAGAATGTCAATTGATTGCGTAAAGCTTGAGTCTTACATATCATTATTTGTAAATTAAGTTTCATATTAAAATCGAATACTTTATTGTAATTACTTATAATCATTACTCATAGTCACTCTCACTCTTGTCGCATTCTTCATTGCTTGGGAATTGAAATATTTACATGCAGAGTCTCGTCTATGAAGCTATAGGTACATTTTTATGAAAGTCTAACAAATCACAAACAGATACATCTTAAAACATGTCTGGACAACGTCGTTTGTATGATGCACGCTTGAGAGAAACTCCTCTTTAACTTAGTTGAGCTAGCAACCTCTTCAGTATGCTTTATTTTATTACTTTTAAGGATACTACATAGATTTTTTAAAGGTGAGATTTGATTTCTAAAAAAACTATTTAGTGCCAATTTTACCTTCGCTGCCCAGTAACGTTGCCCTGAAGTTACAATATTGATTTTTCGCAGATTTTCAATTCAAACACTGTCAGAAAATTGAATGTTACATAAACGTTACTTGGTCATAGTGAAATTGAAAAAACCTTACTACATCCGGATGAAGTCGCGGGCAAAAGCTGGTAGAGTTATAAAATTAAATAATATCTGCCAAAAAATACACAAATCACCTTCGTTATTTGTACGTTGGACGCTAAGTTAATCAACTTTCACCCCGTCGAAACAAGTGTCGTGACACGGCGACCTCGTCGCGGCTTTGAATTGATTCAGACTTAAACTATCGGTAGTAAATATAAGACTATACTATAATATAGTATGTTTAGGACTATTCGAAAAGACTCCTTACGTTTATTACGTTAATGTCAAAACAACACAACGGAGCAACACATCACACAGCCACAAAACAACGGATCGACGTGTTTTCACATCACATCACATAAGGCGTAAGTTTGTATGTGTGTGTGTATGTTTGTTACTCCTTCACGTCACAACGAATGAATCGATTTGGCTATTTAGAATGGATATAGCTCACACCAAGGATTAACACATAGGCTACATTTATCCCGGAAAGTTTAAGAGTTCCCGCTGGAATCGAAAAAGGTTATTCCACGCGGACGAAGTCGCGGGCATCATCTAAGTTAATAAAAATTAAACTTACTAAAAATTGTTTTAATTCTCGGTTTAGACTTGTTGATTAGCACATTTTTGCACAAGATTTCGTCCGCGTGGAGTCAGCTTTTAAAAAATCCCTGTGTTATTCTGGGATTAAAATAATGTAACCTATGTCACTCTCCAAATCCATAATTATACCCATGCAAAAAATCAAGACGCTCTATTGCTCCGTTGCTGCGTGACTGAAGAACGTACAAACTAACCAACATAAAAACACACTTTTGCATCTATAATAATAGTAAATTATGCGCTCTACAATTTTCAGAGACGATTTTAATTTTCAAAAGTATTATGGAGAGCTTAAAAATGGCCCTTTTAATTTTGGATATGTTTAATAGTAGGTAGGTACTTTCTTTTAAAGTGCATCTCACTTTTTTTATCTGCACGATTCCTTATATGCAGCCTGAAGCGCCATTTTGGGTAACTGTAAAATGGTCAGTGAGCATCGCCGGCTACTCAGTATCGAAGGTAAATGAACCAAGGCGCGTGGGATATTCACTATAGCCGTACAAGGAACCGTCATTTGTTGGAAACATTTCACTTTAACTACGCACTCGGAATTAGTTTATTTATTAGTGGTTTAAATCAAAAGCAAAGGAACTCGTTGAGGCGCTCTGATAAACTACAGATTGCCAATGAACATACGAGTATGAAACGAAGTAATTGAGGCAAAAAAGCTCTAGTTATGATTGGGTGATTGAACGCTTGCCGGAAAGCTGTTAGCAGTAAAAAAATTTGACCCACATTAATTGATCTATCCGTTATCAATTCAGTGCGGTGTAACTTTTTTTACTGTTATTTTCCGTTGATGTATCAGACTTTTTTGTATGTCAGCATAGTTAAGATTACATCTAAGACCAAACTTAAGGTGGTAAAAAGATCCATTTTATTTGGGATGCGGAGGAATAAATACCTATAGGTACATGCAGAAGTTTGTATCCATTGCCTCTGGTTTGAGTGAATGCTGCCAAAGTTCATCTTCGTTGTCATAGTCGTCTCAACGTCAAACGTCTACATAGGTCTCTTGTAAGGATCGCCCAGAACACGATGTTGTGCAGCTTGTATTCAGCGGCTGCCAGTGGCTTTCTTGAGATCGTTCGTCAATTTGGGGGATCTTCCAAGTTCCAACGC
This sequence comes from Hipparchia sbordonii, assembly GCA_038048805.1. Classification (NCBI taxonomy): domain Eukaryota; kingdom Metazoa; phylum Arthropoda; class Insecta; order Lepidoptera; family Nymphalidae; genus Hipparchia; species Hipparchia sbordonii. The sequence goes on along the minus strand of CM076099.1, from coordinate 12,932,749 downwards.
TGCGTTTCCCATTGCGTGGTCGCCTTATTGGCGGTCTTGGGACCCTAAAACCGATTACCACTTCAGCTTCTCGACTCGATAAGCAGATACATCGTTAACTATGGTTGTGCTACGTATCTCCTCATTTCTGATTTTGATAGCTTTCTTCATCTCCCGCTGATTGACCCTGAGCATTCTTACAAAGACCATAGTTAGATCGAATTGGATCCATCCGAAATATGGAGTCTGGAGAATAGAGGGCATCCCATAAGGTTTTTAATATCTCTTTATGGATATTCAAAATGTCCTGCAAAATAATTTGCTGAAGCAATTTTTATACATCAAAGCCTCAAATAGTATGTCATAACTCTGGTTAATAATTAAAAACAGGCATTCAGTTAGACGATACAAATCCGGTTTCTAAGTTAAATGTAATAGCAACAAGTTTTCATTGTTCATACGACGTTCCCTGCGACGGGTTTGTTATTCTAGTTTTGAGCAAGTTATTGCAGAGGAATTTTTCGCACGCTTCATAATGATAATGAAGGTTTTAAGAAGTCGGGGAAACTCAGTAGGTGTTTAAACAGTTTTTAAAGCATATCTTAAGATACCACTTTTTTAGGACATTGTAGTAACTACCCATCTCCCTTTGCGTGATCTGCGAAGAATTCCTCATTGCTGGAGGTTGTGACCTCTTCACATTAATCAAATAATGAAATTTTGTTTTCTTGGGATAATAATATTATCGATACCCATAGGTATTTTTAGTCGAGTTGAATGTCGAATTTCATATTATGTAAATAAGTAGATAAGATAAAAAATAAATAAGACGTAATCGGCTTATAGCTTACAGCCTTTAAACGTTAGTGCGAGGTACCTCGTGTGCTAAGAACATTAAGAGTATATTAAAGAAGTTTGAAAGTGTATCCTTGTTTATTTCTCCCAGATGAGAATTTTTATTTTATGGACACTTTTCCAATTAGATTTTGTATGGGACTGCCTATCTTGTGTTGATCTGAACGTTTGTTACGTGTGTAGTACTTGGCGCCAGCATGTGATAGGGAAGTTATCGTTGATCGCAAGGCCAGTGACATAAACAAAGTCTTTGTCGTGATCACATTCGAAGTATTGAATGCAACCGGTCAACCTTATTTGTAGCATTGGTCACGCGTAGTTGTTAAGGCTGTATAGACTTCATAGTTTTGTATTATAAAACTTATTAATCCGTATTCTGCATCCGCATATGATGAGGAGAGCGATACCGTTTACAAGGACTTGGGCTTTGTGTATTACATAAGACGCTTAGGCTATATAACAAAGGCCATAACCCTTACCAAGTTAGACCACTAACATTTTAGACTGTATCATCACTTACCATGTAGATATGCAGTCAAGGGCTAAATTGTCTTGTAATCGAATAAAAGAGGCAATTTTTATGCGACTTTCAAAAAAGGAAACGCATGTTCAATAATATTTTTGTATGAAATAAAAATGCAATAATCAAAGTTATGTAATTGAATATACTTTATATTAGTTAAAAACGCGCTTCCAATCGCGAAACAATTTCTAAGAAGATTATTAGGAATCTTATCATCACGTAAATTGATATTATTGTATAATCGCTCTTTAACCATTATTATCTCTTTTGTCACCGTCAATACCAGTCGATACAACATACAGCAAGAGATATATAGGTAGATTTTAAAATAGGTATAATTCCTGTAAAAACCAATTTGAATCTATGTTATTCTAGACTATAATCTATCTCTGTGCCTAGCCAACTCGGTTTAGTTATTGTGGCGTGATTTAGTAGCAAACATCCATCTATCCATACATCCAAACTTTCGCATTTATAATATCAGTGGGATAGATTAAATAACAAACATCTTTTGAATAGACATTCTGATCTAAATACTGCTGTATAGACGATGTCTTAATGCTTTGAATACAAATGTGAACTCTTTTAAGCCGCTTCGGTTTGATACACCTACAATATATTTTATGCTCGTGAATCAAACCTGTCTGGACGTAGAAATGCTTTACATATTAGTTGTACCTATGTTGTATATCTACGCCAAGACAAGCTGTCAACTGCAAAGAATTTGGGTGCGGTGTCACGCCTGTGTTGTGCATTGTTGGACACAATTGAATTGATCTTTATAAAGCCTTTACACATTTGCCTACTTCCAACACACAACACACAAGTGTATGAAACTTGTTAAGTTAACGTTTTAACTATGTAAATCTATCAATTAACACAGACGGAAAAAAGATGGAAAAATTCCTCGTTCCTTTACCGTCCATACTTAAAGGCAGATTTACGTAGATACAATTAACGTAAGCTGCAAGATTTTAACTGGGCATACTGACTGACAAACAATTTGTTCTGCCGTCCGTAGTTTCATTCGCACGTCGTCGTCGGGGCGACTTATGTGCGGATTTGGTGTTGGCACATGCGTAGAAGCTTATAATGAGTGTCGACAGGAATTATAATTTAGATAAGGTGATAAAAATAAGTAGGGATTATGGGTTCTTTTGTCATTTGAAAACTATGACTCAGGGATTATGACGCAATCGCAAGCTGACAGAGCTTAGTTCCGGTAGGATTTGATCTACGATTTACCATCTCAACCCATCACCGTCTCATCACAACTAGACAAACGGCTCCTCTTGCATGTACGAGTAAAGGGCCATAGATTTCACACACCTTTGAGAATATTATGGAGAACTACGCAGGCTTTCACACAAGATTTCCTTCACCATTAAGGCAAGTGATATTCAATTGTTAACTCTGACTGCGAACTTAATTAACACAGTTTAGCTAAGCACACGTAGCTTGGTAGACGGCCAAAAATCCTTTGCCTATCGTAACTGCTAGCTCTAGGATCCCAGGTAGACTCAATAGCAATTTTTGATACGTGATTTTTTCAAATTGCAAGACCAATGTACTCTTATCATGTAACATGTTAGTGAGTGCAATCGGCAAAAGAAAGTGTTTCGCAATCGATCTGATATATCTTCAAAACAACTGTTATGGACGTGAGACTAGCTTTCGATTCGTCAATTAGCCGGTATGAATGTATGGTTCATGTAAGCCGAACAACTTTTACTGACAATGAACTACTGTAAGTTGTAACTATGATGAATGACCTCGCTCGAACGGTGGCTTATAAGGTTAACGAGGCTACATGTAAAAGCTTAAAGCTGTTGTTTATTTTTGTTCTTCTGTATAAATAAGAAAATTGTTTCTTCTTCTAAATTAACCGTCAGACGTCCACTGTTGGACATAGGTCTCCTGTGTAGACTTTTACTGTGAGCCAACTGTATCCAATGTATTCATGGGACTCGTCAGACTTCGCACCACCGAATCTAACTCGCCTGGGCAGCGTTTGGGAATTTTCGATAGGTCTTCTCGACCTAGCTTTCAGTCTGCAGTCCACCCTTGAGGTACTTGGGTAGGTATATCATAACCCGAAACATCCTAACAAAAATTGATTAACAATCCTTTTTTATTGTTTTTTTTTTACAATTTGCGCTTCAATGGCTCCATCAGGCAGATTGTAGTCAAGCGCGAACATGTACTGATAAAAAATATTTTAATTTCCTTATAAATTTTTTGCAAATCTTCAAGAACAGTTGGGAAATGCTTCCTCATTACGGGGTTCCTAAATCACTTTTTGTACCTGCTTTATGTTAACTTTATGTAGTCAATAAAATCGTGGAAGTAAGCAAGTAAGCTTTTAATTAGTTTTTAATAATCATCAAAACGTTAATTGTGGGCTTTTAATAGTCTTATTTTTGAGTGAGAACAGATTTTAAAAAACTTTCAAACAAATTGTTTATATAACACATCTCTTCACGCGGTAGCACTTTATTCTGCTGCCCCAAAAGCAGATCACTTAAAAAAAAATCAGCCAGTTCTCTGTCATTCATTCCTATATGAAGCTCTATGAAGCTAAAACTAGCCGATTATCCCTTTCCAAAGCACACTAATTTTATTGTAAGATTATTTTCACCTCACTAGCTCAAAAAGGGCGCCTTTGCTATCTAAAACCAGAGAGCAAGTCGTTTCTACTCACTCGGTGAGAAAAAGTATATATTTATTCTGTACATTATAATCATAAAAAATAACTGCTACTACTACTAGGTAGTGAGGTGAAAAGTTGTACGTATCACACGAAAGCAAAGTTTTTGTTTCGTGTGCCTTTGTATCCCTCACTACACTCAGGATTCTAACTTAGAATCACTCGATACGTTCGTGATTCTATTATAGAATCCTTTGCCCACTTGGGGTTCAAACTAGGAACTCGCAACAAAAATGAACTTTGTAATCTTGTTGAACAAATAAATATTGGTTAGGCATGTCTTTATCAAGTAAGAAGCTTTAGTGCGACTGGTTTATGGACTGTTATATCAGCTCAAGTCAGACAGAAAACAAAATAAGAAATTCAATGCACGCCCGTGTCAGAGACCTCTGCTAGATCGTATGCCATATTCGCACGCGGCTTGCACCGTTACTTCCGCGCCAGCCGGATGTAAGGCGAAATGTGAACGGACCACTCCGAAAGCGTTTATCATATCAACAATTATTGTGTAACGCACGGCTGACGAGTCTCTTACCTACGTTTGACTGTAAGCTTGCTTTAAGCTTATTATTCAGAGGAAAATAGAATGCAGAGGACCACCTGGCCGGAGAAGGACGTCTTCGCCGCAGATAGCAGATTCCTATAGTGTGCCGCAGCATCTAGTGCTAGATATTGCAAAGATACCTAATAAATTAAGTAGGTAATAATAAGTAGGTACGGAATTTGTTGAAGAAAAGAAATCCGATACTAAGGAAAGTGTATAAATTATAATCTGAAATAACATATAGTAGTTTTTATTCCGGAAAATAATTGAGTTCCCGCGGGAAATCTCAATCCGCGCGAATGCAGTCGCGGGCATCAACTAGTATTCTAACTAAAAATAACAGCTGATCTAAATGCACTTTATAGATTTCATTCGATTTGTGTAATTGTTTTGCCTAATATGTAAATTATTTATTACCTTTGATCGCGTTGCGTTTCGGTCCAACGAAGTTGGGAAAATTGCTTTAGCGCCACAAAAAGTGGTTCAATATTCCAGTAATGAAGTAATAGGATGTTTCTGTTTGTTGCAGTCTGCATTGGTTTACAGCTTTTTGTTTTGATTTCTTCATTTTGGTGCTTCACTTTTGTATTGGTATTTGTTTTAAATCGAACGAGGATTTTTCAGTTTCTTCTACTGCTTCTATAAGTTTTGCAGGGATCCACTGAATGGACTACCGCAGTTTATGATAGGTAGATGCAGAATGCAGACTTTTGAAATTTCTCAATCCGATATTTGCCTTCTTTTAGATTTTACGTTAATTCACATGTTTTACAATAACACTTTTGGTATGGTCTTTTTTTTGCACAGACCATTTAATAAGTAGATATTTATTGAGTTTGTGATTGTTGTATGTATCATAGTTAGAAACGTATAAGTTCTTGCAATTTATGAGGGAGCGTGTCTCATGGTTGTGTGTGTGTCTGTATAAGTATGAGCGAGAGCTTGCTCGCGCCTGTCCGCTCCCACTTAGGGTCCTGACAGGCACGTACACTTACGCAATGTGCATGTACACGACGTAACCACAAGTAAAGCTCAAGCGCCCTCGTGAATTGCAAGAACTATATATTTGTCTCTATATAGAGCTCTAGAGTCGCCCGTTGATACAAGTGCAATTAAGTAGAGTAACAATTAATTAGCCACTATTGTATTTAATATTTCGATCGTGCATAAGGATTCTCTTATCTGGTGACAATAATAAATAATTGACAGGTGCTGATGCTTATCTAAATATATAAAAGGCAAAGGTGACTGACTGACTGACTGACTGACTGACTGACTGACTGATCTATCAACGCACAGCTCTAACCACTGGACCGATCGAGCTGAAATTTGGTATGCAGGTAGCTGTTAGGACGTAAACATCCGCTAAGAAAGGATTTTGGAAAATTTCAACCCCAAGAGGGTTAAATAGGGGGTTAAAAATCGAACCTAACGTGAGCGAAGCCGCGGGTTAAAGCTAGTTTGTAATAAAATCATAATTACTTTTATGTTAATTGGTCCATACAGACTTTAGACACAGCAAGGAGGACAAAGCGTACAAACAAGTTTTTGTATAATTATCTCGAACGAATAATTTACATTCACAAAGGAATTTAATAAGTCTTCTTTATTAATGCCTTGAGAATGGCGTTTATTGCCACAGCGAAGATCAATCGACTGTTGAGCTGCGGGATTGTTTAAAAATCATACAGCGAGCTGCGTGCCACTTGCAATCATCTCTGATTGACCATCACTCTCTCGTTATTTGCTAAAATGCATGAGGCAAAAATGTCATAAATTCAAAAAGAACCAAAATTGAGACTGACGCAGAGAGAGACCTAATCCTACATTATGTTTTAAGTCGCTTTGCGTCTTCGTTGACACCATCCGACCAACGAAATTTGGCCGAACAATATTTCTGCGACCATCGTCTGCAAACTTCTGGATGACTATTCTTAATAATTTTGAAGACAATCGAGTTATTAAACAAAAAGCTTTAAGCTATTAATTTCTCGTGGTGAAAAGTGTTAATAGTTTTATTACATGAGCTGAAACTTTACGATTCTTTGTTAACTTGGCACATACAGAAAAATAAATTTAGACAAACGTTGTATAATTATTACCCAAGGCAATTTTAATTTTTGCTTTCTATTTACATTAAGTGTTAAACTTATTATTGTTCTAAAAATTCTCTATTTAAGAATAATACAAAATATTAATGTAGGTTTAATTTACACAGACATATAAGTTTCAAGTAAGTTCGCTTCCATCTTAGACTGAACCATTTCTTACAATCCGGCTATCTAGTTACTAGATAGCCCTTGACAGCGATTTCAACGTATTCTATATTCGATACTAGATATTAGTATCTAGTATCTGGTGACCGAATAAATAATAGGAACAATTTTTCAAGTGTTAACTAATAAAATAAAATAAATAAATAAGAAAATATGTATTAATAAAAATTCAAAAGAATATTTCTGTTACCATTTTCCTCAAAAAGTACGGATTCGATTTTGATGCCATATTTTGCAATGCACACACACATGCACATGTTAATCGTGTGGTGATTATAATATTTTACTATGTTCTTATATACGCAATTACGCACATACCTAATGCATATACCTATATCATAAAATAAGATGCCATTCTGCAAAATTATAATGGGTATTTATGTTTCCCATAGTGATTAATAAATAGGTATGCGTTACTGTGATAATAAATATTGTCGTAACCACTTAGTTTAATTCCGCATTTCATCATTTACAATGTACACCTGCTCGTTGAATGTCAAGCGCGTTTTGAAAAATCCAGCTACAATTACTAAGTACGCCGATGTTTTGCAATACACATTTTGCAATGGTCGCAAACTCATTAAAGCTTTGAAAAAAACTATAAATACATATTTAATGTAATAATTATATATTTTTGGGGTCTCTAAGTACCCGCCACGTAGACCCTATCGATACATAAATGATTTCTTAACAGTAAAACTTAGTAACTTAACGATAAACTTAAGTTATAGTTCTTGCAATTTACGACGGCGCGTGACTTATGGTTGTGTGTGTGCGTCGTAACTGTGAGCGAGAGCTTGCTCGCGCTGGACCGCTCCCACCTAGGCTTCTGACACACACGCACACTTACGCAATGTGCATATACACGATACAACCACAAGTAAAGCGCCCGTAACTTCGTGAGATAAACGGACTATACTTAAAAGAAACTTGACGATGAAAATTCCACAGTAAAACTTGATCATTCAAACAAACTATTTATACATTCACGAATTTCACTGGCACTAGTCGGTGTGAACTGTGGGCGCCGGCCCTGAAAATCGTCTGTGGGCATAAAGTTATACGCTTAATCATAGCCGTTAAGTAACATTTGACTACTTATTCAAATGAGAAACAGCTAAAAATAAACGTAGGCACTTAATTAATACAAAACAGCGTTACGAAGTTTTAATTCGTGAGGAACGAATTATCAACAGCCTACTTGCCTACAAATCAATGATTTTTAGTTTGTATAGTCTATACGTTAGTAATGGAACTTACTGTTATTTCTCGTAACTTCCAAATTTGGTAACCAATTTATAATTACTTATAGCTCGGTTACAATCTTAAACCTAGTATAATACCTTACAACCGTTTTTTTTAGGAGAAGCCAGTGTCCTCTGACTTGTGTCAGATACTTTGTCTAGTTACAGTTTTATGTTTTACTTTCCTTACAATCGTTAGTTTACAATACGATTCGGACCTCCTTAATTGCCTCGTTGATTTAGTGGCAAGATTATTTGGCAAATGATTTATTAGGTGATGTTTTCTGTCAAAATATTCTCAGCAGCAGCCTTGAGATGGCTTTCTGGTCGTGTTGAACTTCTGTGCCATCGGACTATATAGTATACTTACTTGTGTTCGTGCATTCACTTCTGCACTATTTTTTTTCATTCGATGACAAGATAACCCTTGACTGCGATGTCACCTGATGGTAAGTGACGATGCAGTCTAAGATGGTAACGGGCTAACTTGGAAGGGTATAGCAGTGTAAATTCAACCCATACCCCTAATCGGTTTCTACACGCCATCGAGCCGGAACGCTAAATCGCTTGGCGGCACGTCAAAAAATCTTTCAAATTTCCTTAATTTCTGATCTTACTAATCCTACTAATAGGTATTATAAATGTAAAAGTGTGTTTACTTGTAGGTTTATTGGTTTGTCCTTCAATCACGCCGCACCGGATCAACTGATCAACGTGACTTTTTGCATGGACATAGTTGAGGACCTGGAGAGTGACTTAGGCTATTTTTTATCGCGGAAAATTAAAGAGTTCCCGCAAGATTTTAAAAACTAAGTCGCGTCACCTAGTGTATTATATAATTGATTAGTTAAGAGGTTTATAATAATAATTATTTTTATTTGGATTTAATTTTTTTATTAAGGCTCTTTAAAAGTATGAAATAAATTAATAATTCATCTAGTTAAAAAAATCTTTCTAGTTATTTTACCGTAATTGGTTTTAATTGGTTAAGCCTCGTTTCCAAACCTTGACCAAATAGCCAAATACGTGTGCACGTTTGTTAACATGTTGCCAAACATGGGAGCAATTTAGTCGTGAACAACTCGTGCCTTCACATTTTGCAACCCACGGTTATAACTTAACGGTAATACTAACTATCGCTTAATTTTAATTTTCTCAATAAAATATTATCTAGTGGTTTAACTATTATGGACATAAATTAGATTCTCGGTAACTAGATCTCACTAGCAATTTTTGCAAAGGTTTAGCTTCATAGATTTATTTATATCTGTGTACTATCGTTGCATAAAACTTGATTTTATTTGAAAGTTAGGTATTTTTAGAGTCTAGTCATGATTATAATGACGCGTTTGTATGAACGTGCAATTTGTATTTTTACACTACTTAACATTGTTTTCAATTAGTTTAAGTACATGCCCTTGGATTTATTTAACATAATTCTATAATGCGGGCTTTTCATAAAAAATTCTGGCTTAAGGCTGTAATACTTTTTTCCAGCCTTTTTGCTACTTGTTCTTGAGCCAAGGTCTTAGGGTAAAGTTCATGGATACAGCGTTTATTCATATTTTTAGTATAATGAATTCAATGCTTTCCAGTAGTCGAGTTGTATTTAAATTTTTGTGCTTAGCATACGCTTTAAGACTTTTTGCATACGATTGAAGTACGATTGAAGAATCTATTTGTACATATTTGATACTGAAACAGAAAATTTTCAGACAGACAACGTCTGAAATTTTCATTGAGTCTTAACTTATAATAATGAGATAGAGATAAGAGAGCAAGATCAAATTTCTATAGGTAAATAAAATATTAAATTTAAAAAATCAAAAACCCGATTGCGTAAATAACAACTGAAAAAACATAAAATATATAGAAGGACAAACTGTGTCTTCCTGCGGAGTAGCTTATCTTCATTTATCTTAATGGTAACTCAACTTAACCAGTGACCGGTCTGTAGCTTAAACAGTATTAGATTAAGCTTAGCGTCCAACGACCTGGCGATTTCATGTAGTTAGACGTTTTCAACATAGAACTTTGCGTGCATTAGTGTTGCCAATTTTTTTTTTAAATAATATTAGCCAAGCTGAACTTGACTTATATTCTCCTCTCCCCTCCCCTCTCCCCTATTATTTACTAGCTCGTTCGTTTGCGTGGAATTAGTTTTTAAAATGCCGTGAGAACTCTTTGATTTTCTGGGATAAAGAGTAGCACCTCCTCAGTCCTCAACCTCAGTGAAATTTAAAAGCGGCCGAATTTAGCACACCGTGTTATGTGAACGTAACAGTATGATACAATATTATCATTGATTAACACCATTACAGAGAGATGTTGACTTTTCCTTTCTATTTGTATTTCAGTATAAAAAAAAACGGTTGTCGAAAATCACATCCGGGATCCATTAAAAATCTAGATCGGATCAAATCTTTCCAATAATGGGTCCCGACTGTAAAAACTGAAAGAGAAAAAACAAGTCCTGCTTAAATTTAATTTTTACGCAGTCGGGTTCTTGATTTTTTAAATTTAATATTTTTATTTGCCTGTGTAACTGCTTCAGTTGCAACACTGGGCATTTTTACTTCCCACGTTAAAACTGTCTAAATTCTGGTAACTGAATACCCTAATAGCACGTGAGTCGTGAGATAACGGATGATATGCATTAAGTGGACACTCCAAAAGTTTAATGTTGTAGTCTTCCGCTGTCGGTGGAAGTGAAGCCTTAGTTTCCGCTCAATCAGTTTCACGTTCGAAGAGATATGACTGTTCTGTTTTCGGTCAGTGAACCCAGTAGATTTCGGTGCAGATTTTCATCTGAGTTCAAGATTTTTAACCGTCAGTGATAGAGGGGAAAAGTTAGTCTTTGTCGTTTTTGTTTTATGCTCCATTCAATTTAGTCATGCTTCAACGTTCAAGTAACAAAAGCCATAAGATTTTTTTGCTGCGTTTATGAGTTTGCTAACTTACAGATCAAGGTAGTAAAATATTAAATTGTTTGATGTTTTTAAGTTTATTAAGTTAGTTTCGAACAATTAAGTTATTAATTTTGGTTATATTAGACCGCAATCAGTTTTCAATAAACTCTACCGTTAGTCTAGTCTCGGCGTGATAAATGCATAACCTTTAGCACTGAATCTAGGCTGCGGTATATTTGAAATTGCAAATAAATGATTATGGAACTTGTGCTCTGAGATACAAAGTTCAAATTTAAATGGGTTTGTTGCAGTAAGAGTAATTTTTGCTAACGTCTTCTTTGATTGGGTAATACTGAGAACAATGCGGCTATGTTAGCGAAATACCTACTTTGTTTTATTTCATGTCTGAACGTAAATGTTAGTAAAAGTACCTAAGTATTTGACTGAGCTTTTATAAAAGTTTACTTTGCAACGTTTTAAATTTTAAAAGTTACTATTTTGGGAAACTGGAATCTAAACCATGAAACATGTAGTAAAGCTTGTTTTTACAATTTTAATTAGTGAGGAAGTAAAAGTGGATAAATTTAACATAATAGTAAATAGCTTTGCTGTTTTATTTTAGGAAATTATAAGAAGTTGATTTATGAAAGAATCACAACTTTCACTGAATATAGGTACTACAATGGTTTCCTACAATTCTTTCTATCCGCCGCTAAATTCAAATACTTTTTACAACAACAGGAAATAAGTTGTTAAAAATTTTTATGCAAATATTTTAAGTAGGTAATGAATATAAGTACCAACCAATTAAAAAATGTTTTTATTTGCGTTGTGTGATGTTATTATTATACGAACATGAAACTTGACAGATTTTTTTGAATAGTTGTTCACCTGCTAAAAATATTTAAAAATAGCTTATACAAATAACATGGTGGTTACCATATGTTACCAAATATTACACTGTAAAAGCTGCAAGTAATATTATGATCTTGTAAACTATTGCAAATTCGATATAAGAAGTTTAGAAAGTACGTTCAGATCACTTTATGTAAGAGTAGCGGCGAAAGAGTCGGAACAAACACTCGAAGTATCTATTGGGCGTGATTATATTATTACGATACAATCAATCAACATGATAATATATGAGTGATAGAATACGACGAATAACGAGTTAACGAATGTTAAAATCTTGTTCACGACTACAGCCAAGCCAAAAGGAAAGGTTATGATTTTATGCATGGTTGTACCTATGCATGCCAAATTTCAGCCCCATCCGTTCAGTGGTTTGAGTTGTGCGTTGATAGATCAGTCAATCACCTTTTCCTTTTATATACTATTTATAAAATAGAAGAAGATAACACTATCAAGAATAATTATTTATTTGAGGCATTAGCCCACATTCCTTAGCATTGTATCCATTGCCTTCAAGAAAACCAAAAAGTGGCTATCTTATATCTTGTGATATGTGAGACATGATCTTGTATTTGAGGTAAACAATAATCCAGTAATAGAACATGATCTAAATTACATAGTGTTACGATATAAACGCACTGTAGCGGTAAAGTGAGTTAGGTAGATATAGGCCTCATAATATTAATGTGTTAATAGGCGTGCGCTTCGGCATTGGTGTAGAATTTACGCAAAACGGTTAAGTGGTGTACCTACCACCATTATGTAAATAGCATATGATTATTTACGCTATCTTTGGTTTGATCTACACGTAGTTACAATTAAAGTATCATTACTTACGAATGTGATTTGTTTTGGTTGACAGACATAGAATAAACATAAAAGTTGCTTTTAATATAAAATACCTAGTCATATAATATATCCTGTAGCTAATTTTAAAGCATAAATTAGGAAAATTTGATTTCGCACCAGTAAGTAATCATTAGGCATAAGATTACTAGTAAGTGAAGGCTGTTTATTTCTATCTAATATTGCCCATAAAATTGTAGCTAATTTCTGTTAGATTATGCGGTACAGCAAAAACTTCGTTATTTATAAATTGCTTAGGTATTAGCATAAAGCCATACCCAACATACGACATACATAGTAATAGTTTACATAAATGGTCATGGGCGAGAATACTAGGCGAGCTTGCGCTCTGTGGGTAAAAGTGCTGTTAATTGAAAGATTTCACTCTCGATTCTCGTGCATAGCTGATTAGATGAGTTAGATAATATTAATGACTGGCAGATGCACGTGCGACTTGCGAGACGCTTGGGAAATAGGTGGTATAATCATGTTTGGCGAAATTCTGAAAGGGTAGGTAAAGAAAATTTGCAGTCGAAAATTGCTGAGAAGGAATAACTTTTTCAATTATATCAGCAGGTTCTAGATCGGAATTATTCTTCTTTAATTGTAATTTCAAAGTTTTCTTTTGACATAAATAGTTAAGCTCTGTAACAAGTGCTCACATCAATTTTACCACGATTAGGTAGTGCTTAGGTAGTGGGAAGGAATAAACATTGTTAGGTAAGTAAGCTTAAGTTTTCTTTTTTAGATTACTATATTAAGTACACGGCTGCGTTTGATTTTAAAATTATGTAATAAAGTGAATAAGCTATCATTACAAAATAATGTGCTGTGCGTACTTAAGATGTTTGTTTTACTCAATTCGAAGTGGCTTAGTAATTGACGACTATTACATGCAATAGACATCGATGGAAATAGGTATGTCCGTAACGACGTGAAAATCACGATCTACTGGGCTGGTTGTTTTGAAAATCTACCTAACTCGTGTTTAGGATTTATTTCAAATAGTTTATGTTACAATAAATATACAAAATGTAGCATAGGACCTTTACCAAAAAATGCTCTATTTTATAGGCAGGAACTTGAATACATTTGCACTATAGTGACGATTGATAAGAATATATTTTTCCTGTTTTAAGGCACTAAAGGTTCGAAAGAACCAATAATAATATTATCATGAATACCTCTTATAGGAACAAGTCTTCCAGAGAAACTAAAGCTGTTGCGTCTTTACTCTTTATATAGGACATAGGTCGTTGACTTTCTGATCTCCTGGTATCCAGATTCACTTTACTTTATTGCCTATAAACTTGATTTATCTATCTAAGCCCATTCTAGTTTGTCTTAATTAGCGTCCAGTCAAGCTCAAACTAGAGTTTATAGTAAAGCAGACGATCCACAAAGTAATTAGGAAAATAAGAAATCATAAATGTATCCTAATTACTGAACCTGCTTTTATCTTTAGAAAAGTTTTGACGTTGATGAAAGTCTAAATATTACATTATAGACGCTTTAATGCGTGAGAATTTTTCTATAATCCACTTGCTTTCTTTGGTTGTCCTCCTTTAATAAAATGGCCAATTAAGTTGCTAAAATGGCCAATTAAAAACGTTTTTAGCTTTATATCTAGTTTATCGACTAAGTTACAAAAATTCCATAAAGTGGTGAATCATTCAGGGCATATCTTTTTTAAACGCACACCTAACCTCATTACAAAGTCCTTGCTTCTTTAAAGAGACGTTAAAATAAAACGGGGATTCTTTTTATAAACAAAGTACAAAAAATACTGGACGAATTTCGCAAGCTTCCAATTCGAAATGCTGGTGTTTTAGTTATACGATATCCAATATTTTTACTCGTCGAGGTCATCGTCTCTAGAATATATAGCTTGACGAATCATTTTGTGCCGTGAAATTTTTACTGTTGTTAAGTTTGACATTTCAAGAAACACTAGTATTAATTTATGAATATATGAAATAGTCCGAAATAGCCATGTTCGTCAGGCATTTTGTTGGCTTTGAAAGTTAAACTACAAGGAGTATTGGGTTAGGCGACATCTCTACCGAAGGAAACTCGTCCGAATGGCCGAGTTGTCCTTTTTCATTTTTTTTCGATAGGTAGTTAAATCAACCGACAGTAAAATACTGAGGTATAGGTGAGGTGAGGAGAGGTACAGTCAAACACAAGTGTTTAAATATTACTTACTAAAATTACCAGCGTTTCATATTTATTATCAGAACTTCTTTATAATACGACATACGAATGGTATTTTTTGAAAGAGAATTACGTATTTGCATGGGACCCACATATAACATAGATGAAGAATTGACGGCAGAAAAATGAAATCATTAGCTCGCGTGCCAATGAAAGTTGTTTCTCAATGTCATCGAGGTGTGCAAACTCGTACTAACCTTACATTACTATGCAGATATTATATCGACATAAAATTATTGATCGATATGATATATCAATTCACTCAATGACAGATTGATCAAAGTCCAGCCCAAACCCTTGGATTTAGCAGGCTGAAATGCACATACAGTCGCGGACAAAAAATGTTTACCACCTTAAGATTCATAATTGCATGCACACATCTGTGTCAGAAGGTCGATATGTGATTTGATTAGCCATAGATCATAGACTTTTTAACATGTAGCGGTGCTTAGACAGTCCTTTAGCGGTCTCTTTAGTAGGTGACTGCTAAATAGGTTAGATGTAGAAAACCTTTTTTGGAACAAAAAATCCTTACTATTGTTATAAAATAATGTGAGTGTTTGTTTGTTCGTTGTTGGTTTGTCCTTCCATCACACAGCTACGGAGCAATAGATCCACATGATTTTTTGCATGGATATAGTTGAGGATTTGGATTGTGACATTTATCCCGGAAAAATAGGTTCCCATGGAAATTTTAGAATCCTAACTTCACGCGGACGAAGTCACGGGCAAAAGCTAGTAATTTTAATAAATAGATATTATCTCATATAGACACGAGCACAGGACACGAGTTACCAAAATATGAAAACGGAAGTAATAATCTAATGAAATTTCAAAGAATCTTTATTTCTTAATTTTATTATTGAGAAACTAAACAATATTAGTATAAATAAATAATTAGCTTAATTAGCTTCCATTCGCTGCTATGACAACCCGAAACGCGACAAGGCGTTTGTTTGTTTGAGGATTTTTTTGATTCTGACAGTCCTAGCTTTGAATCATTAAGCCCCATAAATTTTCAGTTTCAAATCAGCAGATCGAGTGGGCTATTACAGATTGAACCATGGAATAGTAGCTCGGCGCATTATCTTGAACTTAGGTTGTCGGAATTTTGCTGCAACATCGATGTAAAATGCTGCAGAAACACCACGCATCACCGTAGCTCATCCACCTCCTTTTGACCAAAGAGAATGTAATCACTCCGTTCTTTTGACTGTTTTTGACTGTGGATGCTAGCAGCATCATTATGATTCAATGCATACTATGAACTTCACCATTAGAATTATGATTAAGCTTGCCATTTATTTTATATATTTAAATTTCAAATAACAAATCTAATATTTTTGATAATTAATTGTCACTAAAACGGAGTGATTACATTCTCTTGGATTGTCACTTTTACAAGTGCAATGATGCTAATGTGTCAAACTTGAATTTAGGAAATGAGTTTTATTACTAATATTTGTATAGAAAAGTCATTAATACTTTTTTTGATAAAACGACGCATGAAATTTTTATAACGTAACAAATGCCTTGATATAGTATTATAGACCTTACTGAAAGCAGGGTTACGAAGAATCTAATTTGAAAAGTGGTAAACATTTTCTGTCCCCGACCGTACATATTATGATGACTATAATGTTGACATATACGAAGTCAGGGAACAAAAAAGATTTCTACTTTGGCTTTAAAGTTGGCTTGTTTTCGAACTTACTACATAGGTATAATATATTAGAAACGTATTATAAAAGGCACCTAAGAAGGTAATTATTATAACCATTAATAAAAACTTTCAAGATTTTCCGAAATTTCCGAGAGAAAATAATGATAAACGAAGTTGGCATAAATTTTTATTCCACGCTAGCAAAGCCGCGGGCGGTCGTTAGTATCAAACAATTATAATATGCAAATTGAATGAACATGCCATAGTTTGCTCGTGGCGATTAAATGATTAAATTAAATCTTAAATCAAAATCACGTAACTAATTAATGCCGCAAGGTGGTTTTCAATTAAACAATTGACGTAATATTGCGCAGTGATGCAGAAAATGCAGCGCGAGAGTTTGTTATGTAAAAATCGAACAGGTTCGCGGGAACGGAACTTGGTCGCGGAGCTTTCCATACAACACAATCTTACTCTCGATATTATAATTTATACTAGCTTTTGCCCGAATTCATCGGCGTTTCTTTTTTAAAAACGTAGTTCCCGCGAGAACTTTCTGTTTTTCCGGGTTAAAAGTCTATGCCAATCTCCAGGTCCTTGACTATACCGATGCAAAAAAACGTCGATCCGTTGTTGTGTGGTTAAAGGATAAACCAAAAAATAAACACCCGTTCGCATTTATAATATTGAGATGGCCAGACATAGCTCATATTTTTTTTCCCCATTTCTCTTGCATGGGTATTAAAAATAAATTTGAAACGCAGTTTTAAAATAAAAGAGAATTTCTAAGTGAACACTTGGACCCTCATAAATATTTCAAAGTGCAGGCAGTTTAATTTTAAAAAACAAGGCATAGGGATTTTGGAAACACATTAAGATTAGAACAAAAAAGGGTCTTTAGAAATTGCAATAGAAGTGCAGACGTTTTAAAAGGAAACATTTAGAATCAGATCATAAATCTAGTTGAAACATTTTGCCTTCACAAAATATTGAAACCAGATGTGTAGATTGACATAGCCGAACCGAGGCGAAGGGCATAGAAAATAAACAAAAAAGCAAGGCGTGACCGTAAAATGACGCTTTCGATAATTGGCCGAAACATTTTGGCGGGAATCTTAAATGGGCGTGACTATAGTAAATGACGCTATCGATAATTGGCCTAAACGTTTTGGCGGAAACCTAAAATGACGAATCAAGTTAAGGCAGTTTACTTTGGTGGGGATTTTCTATTTTTCAGTTTGGAGAAGGGGCGATAAGGACTCGGAAGGGGAGATACACGGGGGTGCTTTTCGAGAAGGCATTCCGGGTTGAGGGCTCTTCCAGCAGAGTCGACTCCATTCTCCAATAAATTAATCCTAAGATTGTATAAATTTTAACCTATTTTAATAGATCTATACATAAAAGTAGAATCAGTGCAATAGTTTATAATTAAGCTTATAAGCAAGTGTGTGTGCGCAACGAGGCTTGAATATTCCCGGTAATGTACAAATATTCCAATAATTATATTTTGAGATAAGTAAATTCACAGATAAAGGGTTTCCGTAACGTCCGGGTTTAGGCGTTCATTATTGTAAGAAATTAAAATGTATCCAGATATAGTTCTCGATGCTTTGTATGCAGAAGAACAAAGGGATAGGAGACGTGTGAGAGAGATATCTCGAGACGATGGGTTCTCTATTATGATGTATATCTTATTTCTGACATTTGTTTTATATCTGCTCTTTTTATTAATCAGATTAATGTGGTCAAATCTGAGAGAGTGAAATGTAATAATTTGGCACACATACCACTTGCTTTGGAAGGGGAACATTTATATAAAATATAGTCAGGAAGTTGTGAAAACGAGAATAAAACATAACTTATTATCTGTGAATCTATTTAACGTAATGTATTATGTGTTGTAATTTCTACTAAAACTATAAAATGTCTTGTCTCCCCGATACCACTAGTAGAAAGTGTACATATTCTTTTAAGCATTTAACACCTTTTGTAGCATGTGTGTATATTTTAGTCTAAGATGTCTTAGGTTAGAATGCCACAAGGGTTTTTCATTTGGGTATTTCCGTTTTCCCTTGTCTTAGAATGGCTGCTAGGAACGGAAAACCCGGTTGGTTCTCAAATGACCCCATTTGGAACCAATCTAAATAATCAAACAGTTTCTTTTGAGTAGATTTAATAAAATGGAAAATAAATCTATGAAGTTATAATTATCATCTTTTACTGAACAACCCTAATATTTCTCCTAAGGTATTCAATAATGGAATGTTCTCAAAGGTTCTGTCTACATAAATTGATTTAGTGTTTTATTGGTATTCAGTTGAACCCTAGACTTAACATCTGTAACGTGTGGCGGGCTGAACCGAACAATCCAATAGTGAAATACTATATCCAAAATTGAGTCACGACTCTTCAGTAGGCAGTCAGTTTAGAAAGTGCAGACTAGTGCACTAATTTAGGTCAATAGGCGACATTAAATTACTTAGGGTCAGTTTATTCTATCACGATAGAGAAGTCTGATTTCTTTCATAAACAAAGCAGATAGGTGAACGAGATGGAACAATATTGCAGTCTAAAGAAACTTTGACTTATTTTGTTTTACATAACTAATAGACTAGATTCTAGACTCACTTCGGGTTAGAAGTTAGGTATGAATGAAAACTTTAGAAATCATTCACTATAAATTAAGTCTTCAAATGTACGAGACTCCGAGATACCAGAGCGACCTTCGAGCTACGGGTGTGGGTCAACGGTACTTCCTACAAACAGGTAAGAAATTAGAATCCTTTGTTTATTGTATTTACAAACTTTAGGTGTAGGGTGACCATGATATTACTTCGGAATAGAGGACAAGATAGGGTAATAGGTAGGGTGACCATGATGAAATACTACAGGGATTGAGACACTGAGGCTGATTGAGTATTGGCTAAATTAATATGTTTGACTCAGATGAGTCAAAGTTATTACTAAGTGGTACACGGTTCGATGGCGTTCTTTGGCGGCGAATTTCCGGCACACCAAACACGCCATGTCTTGCAGCACGGCTCCCGAACTTAGATTTGGCCAAATCTATATCAAACTGAACAATGAATACAAATAAATAAAACCATGGTATTGGGGCGAGCTATAAGCTCAATGAAAAGAATTGTACCAACCCTTCGGGGTGTATGGGAACACCAAAACGCTTCGCAGCGAAAGGGAGTCGGCTGTGCCCCCATAACAATGATTAAAGGCCGTGGAGCGGCGTAGGGTTTCCCCCGTGCTAGAGGGAATTCGGTCAGAACGACGGCCCAAAAAGAGGCAAATTCGTACACTGTATCAGCTAATCATTCATTCTACTCGTATTTTAAACTTAAATTGATAAATTAACTCTCTAGGATTTCCCTGTTTTTTCTGAAGGTTGGAGAATGCATAACATAATTCTTTTGAAGTTTGTTCATAATTAATCCGCGACAGCTAAAGTAGAATGATTTGGTAGCCTACTTTGTCCATCGGACGAAATGAACTAACCCGCAGGGTGCTTAGTACATAACAGTGTTCATGCCAGAAGCCAATATGTCTCTCGATCCTGAGGTGTTTTACCTATAATTAGAATATTCTTCTTTACTCAATCAATCCACTAGATATCACTAGACGATCCAGCTGCGTACCATCACAGAATTTTGGTGCCGTGACCAGGATATAATCCTGGAAAATCTTGAAAGCCTGGGAATTTTGATGCCGGAGGTGACCAGGGGTCTATGTACGTATTCGAAATAACGTTACGACTAGATCTATATTAATAATCCCTATTAGAAAAAAAATACACAACGTAGAAACTTGTGATTGGGTATAGGAGAAATATTTAGGTGAAACAATGAAAAGGGAGAAGGGAGACAAGACACACTGTGCATGTTATTATTATGTTGTACATTTAATTATATGTTGTGCACTTATTTTATTTAGTGTATAGGAGAAGCAGAAATAAGCAGTATGTTTTATAAATGTACAATTTACAGGATTCTAGGAGGAGATTGCAGTGAACGGAGCATTACACTTGCTTATTTCTTAGACTTAATTGTTTATCCTTGCTTTATCTTGCAATTTATTTTGTTGAACCGAGAGATCCCACAATAGAACGGGCCAAATCCCATTGTCATTTCACATCTGGTTTTAAAATTGTGCCATTTATTACGTGTTTCGTTAGACGGCTCGCAAAGGCGACTTAGTAAACAAGTAATATAACATCTGGCGGACTTGAGCGATTATTAGTTAGAAAGTAGTTAGGAACAGCGTTTTAAAGCGAATTGTTAAAAGATGCCGGCA
Source organism: Hipparchia sbordonii (assembly GCA_038048805.1). Lineage (NCBI taxonomy): Eukaryota > Metazoa > Arthropoda > Insecta > Lepidoptera > Nymphalidae > Hipparchia > Hipparchia sbordonii. The sequence continues at coordinate 12,911,775 of CM076099.1, read as the reverse complement.
GGTAAAAGGGAACGGAATACAAAGCGGGTAGCAACGGGTCGATTAGATAAAGGTGCGGTAGAAACAAACGAACAAACGGGAACTGTAGGTAACTCGACGTTAGAGTTGATTCTACAAAAAATCAACGAATTCGATGGAAAGTTGCAACAATTGAGTTCAAAGGTGAATTCATTGCCAAATGAAAGCGCGAGTGTTACGTCACACGAGTCGGTTGGAGTAAGCAATGAAAGTAGTAGTGATGGACCAGGGCCTAGAGTTGGGTCTGCGGGATCTAGTGTATCTCTTTCTGAGACTCGGAACGTTTATGTAGTACAGCCTTCGGTTACCAAACCGAATTTCGATGGAAAACCATTTACAAACCCTATTGCATTTTTAAAGCGATTAAAAAAGTATATTAGAGCGGTAAATGGGTCGGATCGGGAGATCGATATAGCGTTAGGATGTATAACGGGACACGCACGTCAGGTCATGGAGTTATACTCGAAGGACTGGGCTACATTTGCCGATTTTGAGACCGATTTTAGGCGAACTTATTGGACCGAGCAGATTCAAGAATCTGTGAGGTATAGGTTGATTAATGCGATATATTCGAGCGATTCTGGAATGACGATGTCCGAACATTTTGCTGTACAGGTAGAATCGATGCAATCATTAACTATTGCGTTTAGCGAGAGTGACTTAGTAAATTCTATTATGCGGCATTATGCGATAGATATTCAGCGGTTGTGGTTTACTAGGACTGGGGAAGTTAACATCATGAACGGGGCAAAGTTTCTAAGAAGTATAGAGCAAAATATTGTTGAAAAGCCGAGAGGAATTGCGAGAGAGGTAGTAGGTAATAATTTTAGAGGTAGGCGTTACGACAGGTCATCGTTAGCGCGGCCTATTGTCGCGGCCATTTCAGCGAATAAGTGGAATACTAGAGGTAACACGACCCGAGGACGGGGTTATCGCCAGAGTAGGTCAGGTTACAGGTCAAACGTTAACAGACCAGCGTTTTCTGGGGCTGAGCGAGCTAGACCGGCTATTACTTTTGTAAAGGAGGGCGAAAACTCTGCTTTGTCGAAAGAAGGAGGGGGAGAGGGACCTTCAAAAAACTAGGTATCCCCACACAAGCGAGGTACAATAATCTAGAATTGTGTAGAACGGGGAAAGTAGAGACCTCAAAACGCGGAAGGCCGAACGTGACTTATGATATTTTAATTAGCAAAGGATGGAGACCGGGTCAGAGCTTGGGCATTGGCGATAAAGGTCTTAAACGATTAATAAAGGGCGGAAAGGTTAGCGACGAAAGTAGCTGTCAGGTTGAAGCTAGAAGCATAGGAATCTTATTGGAAAATCAGTTTAACAATGTAGTAGAATGTGGCGAGATAGGTACTGAGTGTGAGCTGGGTGTGAGGAGAGGAATAAACGTGTACACGATGTACCATGAACTTGATGAGTTGATTGACGAAGGAATTGATTATTCCTTACCTAAGTTACCTGAAGTGAATGTAAGCTTATATGGGAGGAGTATAAATGCACTTATCGACACGGGAAGTCAGATTAGCGGGATAACTAAGGAATTATACGATTCTATTCTAATTGGAAATAATACTTTGTCAGAAATCACTATCCCAGCGATTCAAATACAAGGGGCATTCGGTTCACGAAGCGAAAGTACAAATAGGATGTTATTAATAGAGTTCAAATTAGGGAGTACATTAGTTGAAGCACCTGTACTAATTATGCGACGTTTACCTAGGTCGTTGATACTCGGATATGATTGGTTAGAACGAGTAAAGGGAGTAGTAAATTGCGGCAGTGAACGGACACTGACCATAGAGCATTTAGGGGTCAAGTCTTGCGTAAGACTGAACTCGGATTGTAAGGTCGAAAGGTTAGGGGGAGAGACGAATGCCGCCACAATTAATTCGATATTGAATCAAGGTACTAGGTCCGAGGAACGTAGCTTATCTATTAAGGATTCGAATGGCGAGGACAGAAAGGGGTATTGTTTGAATGATTCAAATTTAAGTAGGGAACAAAAGGAAATGTTGTTACCTGTGTTGAATAAGCATTGTAAGGTGTTTACAGATAGATTAGGATTGACTAACAGGTACGAGCACGTCATTGAGTTAGTCGATGAGATTCCTTTTATAAAGCATAGTTATCCAGTGCCTTTAGCGTATAGAGATCAGGTTAAAGAAGAATTAGAGGAGTTAGAGAGGTTAGGTGTGATCAGGCAGGAGGCAACGCCATACTGTAGCCCGCTCACATTTACTAAGAAACGAGATGGGTCAATAAGGCTCTTGTTAGACGCGCGCGAACTTAATAAGAAAATGGTGGGAGATGCGGGGTCACCGCCACTCACATCGGAAATTTTACAATCCTTTCATGGAGTGAATTACATTAGTTTAATTGATCTGAATAATGCTTACTTTCAAATACCTTTGAGTCAGGATTCTAGAAAATATACGGGGTTTTCTTTTATGGGGAGGACATATACTTATAATGTTTTACCTCAAGGACTAAAGACATCTGTCGCGGGATTTTCAAGGGCAATGGATTCTATATTAAAAGAAGTGCGTGGGTTTTGCGTTAACTATTTAGATGACATTGTCATATTTACCACAGGAGACATAAGATTACACTTGGAACATTTAGACCAAGTGCTAGACAGATTAGAATCAGCAGGCTTAACGGGCAGGCTAGGAAAGTGTCGTTTTCTGTGCGTAGAAGTAAAACTGCTAGGACACATAGTAAATACGAAAGGCGTACGGATGGATCCAGAACGAGTAGAGGCTATATTAGATTTTCCCGTCCCTCGAACAATAAAACAACTACGAGGATTTTTGGGATTAATAAATTATTTCAGAAGGTTTATCTCGAAGTATAGCGAAGAGGTTAGGCCACTCTGCGATCTATTAAAACAAAATACAAAATGGTCATGGACACATGAGGTAAATGAATGTTTTGAAAAGGTCAAGAGATTATTTTTAGACACAATACTTCTCATACATCCTAATCCGAAAGAGATTTATTACCTACAAACCGATAGCAGTAATTTAGGAGTCTCAGGGTATGTTTATCAATTGAACGAAGTAGGTGAAGAGCAGATAATAGGATTTTGTAGTAAAGCATTGACTGAGGCGGAGCGTAAGTGGACAGTCACAGAACAAGAGTTGTGGGCTATCATATTTAGCTTGTCGAAGTTTGAAACGTATTTGAGGGGGGCACGGTTAGTGATTAGGACCGATCATAAAAGTTTGATATTCTTACAGACATGTAAATTGTTGAGCGCACGAATGATACGTTGGGTACATTACATAGGACAATTTGATTATACGGTCGAGCATGTAAAAGGGAAATTAAACACAGTAGCTGACGTATTATCCCGACATATAAAAGGGACAACTGACGTATTGAATAACAAGGCTGTGGGGCCTGAGATGAATTTATTCAAGACATCGCTAGGACAGGTAGTACAAGCGAGATGGAAAGAGATAGGTAGTCTACAAGAACGGGACAAGGTCGCTAGTGAAATAATTAAACGTATGAAAATATCAGGTACATCTGAATCAAAGTATTATGTGATTAAGGAGGGGGTCCTTTATAGGTCAGACATAAATAGGGATACTTTGAGACTATATGTTCCCGAGGTGTTACAAAGGAGTTTGGTCGTTAGCATACATGAAGAGATAGGTCATTTCGGACGTTACAAGGTTTATGCGCTGATGAAACGTCGTTACTATTTCTCGAATATGTCTCGCGTGATAAGTCGTGTTGTAAGGGCTTGCGGAGAGTGTCAAATGTCAAAGCACGCGTTAGAAAAGCACACGGGGCCGATCAAAACTGTGATAGCGACAGATATAGGAGAACGGGTCTTTTGCGATATTTATGGACCTTTACCGGCGGGACGCTTCGGATTCAAATACATATTTGTAATGCAGGACTCTTATAGTAAATTGATCAGGTTATATCCATTACGTCAGGCGAGCGGAAAGGCTACATTCACATGTGTGAAGAAGTTTCACAAACAAGTTGAGATTAAGACCTTATGTTCAGACAGAGGCGCGAATTTTACATCGAAGGTTTTCGAGTTAGGTGTACGTCAATTAGGTATCAAATTGACGCACACATCTGTTAGGAATCCGCGACCAAATTCGACAGAGAGGGTTAACAAGGAATTAGGTAGACTATTCAGAACATACTGCGAGAAATCTCATAGGTCTTGGGCAGATTTATTGCCGGACATAGAGGATTGTTACAACCAGGTAGTACATACCACAACAGGTTATACACCGAATGAGCTAGTTTGGGGAAAACGGACCATACTATCAACTGATTTCGGCAAAGACATAGCGAAAGGAACCGATATACAAGGAGAAACGTTAGAACAGATTAGACGACAGGCGCGTCGGAACATAACTAAGGCGGCGGAGAATAGAGAGCTCTATTATAATAGGAATCATAAGTTAATACAGTTTGAGATAGGCGACTTGGTGAAGTTGAGGACTTTTGCGAGGTCGGACGCTGATAAAAAATTAACAAAGAAATTCATGCGACTTTATGAGGGACCTTACGTGATAGGGGCAATTCCATACAATAACGTATACACTTTGGTTGACGCTCGTACTAACGAGATAAGAGGGAATTACAATGCGATCCATTTGTTCCGCTATTATGCAAACTCGTAAAGGAATGAATTCCATTAAGGATTAGCGCGAACAATGGAGATTAGTGAGACCTATCGGCATCAACATAGATAGCAGTTTATGTTAGGTGAGGAAATAGATTTTCAAACAACTAGTAGAGAGTTAGGTATAAGAAATACTAGGTGTATTAAAAATCTATTTGGGGGAGTGTGAGATGGCCAGACATAGCTCATATTTTTTTTCCCCATTTCTCTTGCATGGGTATTAAAAATAAATTTGAAACGCAGTTTTAAAATAAAAGAGAATTTCTAAGTGAACACTTGGACCCTCATAAATATTTCAAAGTGCAGGCAGTTTAATTTTAAAAAACAAGGCATAGGGATTTTGGAAACACATTAAGATTAGAACAAAAAAGGGTCTTTAGAAATTGCAATAGAAGTGCAGACGTTTTAAAAGGAAACATTTAGAATCAGATCATAAATCTAGTTGAAACATTTTGCCTTCACAAAATATTGAAACCAGATGTGTAGATTGACATAGCCGAACCGAGGCGAAGGGCATAGAAAATAAACAAAAAAGCAAGGCGTGACCGTAAAATGACGCTTTCGATAATTGGCCGAAACATTTTGGCGGGAATCTTAAATGGGCGTGACTATAGTAAATGACGCTATCGATAATTGGCCTAAACGTTTTGGCGGAAACCTAAAATGACGAATCAAGTTAAGGCAGTTTACTTTGGTGGGGATTTTCTATTTTTCAGTTTGGAGAAGGGGCGATAAGGACTCGGAAGGGGAGATACACGGGGGTGCTTTTCGAGAAGGCATTCCGGGTTGAGGGCTCTTCCAGCAGAGTCGACTCCATTCTCCAATAAATTAATCCTAAGATTGTATAAATTTTAACCTATTTTAATAGATCTATACATAAAAGTAGAATCAGTGCAATAGTTTATAATTAAGCTTATAAGCAAGTGTGTGTGCGCAACGAGGCTTGAATATTCCCGGTAATGTACAAATATTCCAATAATTATATTTTGAGATAAGTAAATTCACAGATAAAGGGTTTCCGTAACGTCCGGGTTTAGGCGTTCATTATTGTAAGAAATTAAAATGTATCCAGATATAGTTCTCGATGCTTTGTATGCAGAAGAACAAAGGGATAGGAGACGTGTGAGAGAGATATCTCGAGACGATGGGTTCTCTATTATGATGTATATCTTATTTCTGACATTTGTTTTATATCTGCTCTTTTTATTAATCAGATTAATGTGGTCAAATCTGAGAGAGTGAAATGTAATAATTTGGCACACATACCACTTGCTTTGGAAGGGGAACATTTATATAAAATATAGTCAGGAAGTTGTGAAAACGAGAATAAAACATAACTTATTATCTGTGAATCTATTTAACGTAATGTATTATGTGTTGTAATTTCTACTAAAACTATAAAATGTCTTGTCTCCCCGATACCACTAGTAGAAAGTGTACATATTCTTTTAAGCATTTAACACCTTTTGTAGCATGTGTGTATATTTTAGTCTAAGATGTCTTAGGTTAGAATGCCACAAGGGTTTTTCATTTGGGTATTTCCGTTTTCCCTTGTCTTAGAATGGCTGCTAGGAACGGAAAACCCGGTTGGTTCTCAAATGACCCCATTTGGAACCAATCTAAATAATCAAACAGTTTCTTTTGAGTAGATTTAATAAAATGGAAAATAAATCTATGAAGTTATAATTATCATCTTTTACTGAACAACCCTAATATTTCTCCTAAGGTATTCAATAATGGAATGTTCTCAAAGGTTCTGTCTACATAAATTGATTTAGTGTTTTATTGGTATTCAGTTGAACCCTAGACTTAACATCTGTAACGTGTGGCGGGCTGAACCGAACAATCCAATAGTGAAATACTATATCCAAAATTGAGTCACGACTCTTCAGTAGGCAGTCAGTTTAGAAAGTGCAGACTAGTGCACTAATTTAGGTCAATAGGCGACATTAAATTACTTAGGGTCAGTTTATTCTATCACGATAGAGAAGTCTGATTTCTTTCATAAACAAAGCAGATAGGTGAACGAGATGGAACAATATTGCAGTCTAAAGAAACTTTGACTTATTTTGTTTTACATAACTAATAGACTAGATTCTAGACTCACTTCGGGTTAGAAGTTAGGTATGAATGAAAACTTTAGAAATCATTCACTATAAATTAAGTCTTCAAATGTACGAGACTCCGAGATACCAGAGCGACCTTCGAGCTACGGGTGTGGGTCAACGGTACTTCCTACAAACAGGTAAGAAATTAGAATCCTTTGTTTATTGTATTTACAAACTTTAGGTGTAGGGTGACCATGATATTACTTCGGAATAGAGGACAAGATAGGGTAATAGGTAGGGTGACCATGATGAAATACTACAGGGATTGAGACACTGAGGCTGATTGAGTATTGGCTAAATTAATATGTTTGACTCAGATGAGTCAAAGTTATTACTAAGTGGTACACGGTTCGATGGCGTTCTTTGGCGGCGAATTTCCGGCACACCAAACACGCCATGTCTTGCAGCACGGCTCCCGAACTTAGATTTGGCCAAATCTATATCAAACTGAACAATGAATACAAATAAATAAAACCATGGTATTGGGGCGAGCTATAAGCTCAATGAAAAGAATTGTACCAACCCTTCGGGGTGTATGGGAACACCAAAACGCTTCGCAGCGAAAGGGAGTCGGCTGTGCCCCCATAACAATGATTAAAGGCCGTGGAGCGGCGTAGGGTTTCCCCCGTGCTAGAGGGAATTCGGTCAGAACGACGGCCCAAAAAGAGGCAAATTCGTACACTGTATCAGCTAATCATTCATTCTACTCGTATTTTAAACTTAAATTGATAAATTAACTCTCTAGGATTTCCCTGTTTTTTCTGAAGGTTGGAGAATGCATAACATAATTCTTTTGAAGTTTGTTCATAATTAATCCGCGACAGCTAAAGTAGAATGATTTGGTAGCCTACTTTGTCCATCGGACGAAATGAACTAACCCGCAGGGTGCTTAGTACATAACAGTGTTCATGCCAGAAGCCAATATGTCTCTCGATCCTGAGGTGTTTTACCTATAATTAGAATATTCTTCTTTACTCAATCAATCCACTAGATATCACTAGACGATCCAGCTGCGTACCATCACAATATTAGTAAGGCTACGTACTTTTGCAATAAAATGGTCACTCAATAAATCAAAGACTATTTGAGAAAGATCGTCAATTGACCCAAAGGAATAACCAAGGAAGATTTACTCGCACTTGTATAGGTATAGTTCTGGACTTGGGTCGCATTTTACCTGCAAAATGTTTTTTGGTACCCATACGATAACTTGCACCGGAATTTCCATAAATTAAGTTGCATAACGCTTACCTTTTTATACTGGAAGGAATCCAGTTTCACAGGCACTCCCTGCACTTTCGCTTCAAGACGTGCCTTGAGACATACGCATTTATTGCTGAGTACATTGACTGCACCTCGCCAGTTTATGGTAGGTTAAACTGGCGTAACCATCTACGCTGATGAAAAGCATAGTCACATCAAACCAACTTATTGTTTTATAGTTACTTATTTGAAATGAATCCTTGACATTCCAATAATTTTTAAAAACTGAGGGTAGGTCCCCACGGCTGAAACTTTTTGTAATAATTATAAACACTTATTATACTTTCATTAACTATTAACTTTTATTAATAAACCGCTTATTTCAATACTTTTAATTGTAATGTAAAAAAATATTAACATTTACAACTCGGTCGAAATTTTGTTCGCAGTTGTATTATACCTGTCATTCTCAACATATTCAAATGTTGAGAATGACAGGTTATATATTAATACTTTGTCCCAAGTAAAGATGAGCTTTTCTTGTCTGAAATGCACATTGCACAACAAACTTATCAATCAATTACAAAACCAACCCGAGGCATATAACAATTGCTTAAGTTATTCCAGAAATGGGTATCATATCTCCTGAAGCAGCGTAGGTGCACTAAGGTTTAAAGAATGTATTCTCAAAGAACAACTTAAGACTATAAAATTAATTTAAAAAGTACAATCATATGAAAAAACAAAAAACTAACACAATAAACACTAGTCCAACTTTGATTTTCAGCCAACCCATTTCAGGCAACCTCTGAGGCTTTAAGTAAAACCTTTCAGCTACTAAATGTAATATCACGGAAGGAATAAAAGCGAAAGCTGTGAAGAGTGATGTCCAAACATTTGCATACCGCGAGCTTGCCTCGGTCGGAGATGCAAGAACATAAATATTTCCACTTTATCTGTTTACCGATGATTACATTGACATGTTATGTAAGAAGTTAAAAACGTACCTACGTGTTGAGTATGCTGTACTTTTCCACTAGGTACACTAAGCTTGTTTTTCCATGTATAGACAAATATAGAAAAATAAAAACCAAGTTTTATGTTACAGTTCTCCCTTTGTAGCATGGTGCAGGTAACAGGTCAATAGGACGTGTACTATATAGTTGCCTTCATGAGGTTCCAATTCACGTCATTAAAATCTATTAGAGACTATTCTTTTACAGAAAATCTGTGTTCGTAATTCGAACTTCATAATGATAATAATATGGAATAAAAATATAATATATGGGAATATATACGGGACGACTTGATCCTGGTTTTTTAAACTTGAAAATTAGTTACGTTCTTATAACCATACTACAACAAAAAAAACTTTAACAGGCAAAACTTTTATCGCTTAGGCTTATTTTAGAGAGTTTACTAATAAGAATAAATCACAAAATAGATGTAATAACTGTAGCAGAAAAAGAAAACTGACTTCGCAAAACATTCTAAGAACAATTTTTTAATTAAGTTTCACTGACTGAAATTTCAGTAAAGTTGCGTTAAAATTTACCAAGATAAATATTCCGGTAGTGGTTAAACTGGCAAAAAAATTTAATAGCATAAAAACCTGCCTCGAAGCCTATTGTGCATGACAAATGACGGCACAACAGTGGGGATGATTTTCCTACGCACGCCGCGTGACAATAAAATTGCTTGTGAATGTCCTTGGCCTTTCAAGGCTGTTAAGTGTTTAGAATCACTGACTATGAAGGTATGCATCGAAACCGCAAATATTTTTTTAGAAATAGCGCAATGAAAAAAGTTTTTTTTTTTAAATTAAAATCGACTAAGATCCATCATGCGAAGAACAACTGTTCAGGTACCTACCGTACGCGTAGGTAACTGTGTGGAACAAATGTGAAAATTCTGTCTCTAAATAGATTAACAGCTAATTAACAGATCTAAATCTATCTTCTTTTGCGGGGAGCATTATGAAAGGGATAGCACGAGATTTAGATCTGTTAATTCAGTATAGTTTAGAGATTGTTTAGCCGTGACAATTTTGTTATGGTGCCAAACAAACTAACAGTACTATACATATATCCCGGTTAAAATATTAGAGTGGTCTCTTTCTCAATCAAATTTTAATTATTTTAACTAAAAGTGCTGCCTTTTTCTAGATAAGCTATTAGAGAAAAAATCGTGACTACTTTGTTAAAGTAACTTTTCATGATTACATTAACTTTTTTATCAAAATCGTGATTAGCTAATTTTGTCTCAAAACTTCTATTACGTTTTTCATCTTTTATTGCCACAGATTTAGACCTTCGAGACATGTTTTGTCAATTTTTCGTAGTTATCTTTATAGTTTATACCTATAAATGAACTTTTTCCTTTCTTATTGGCCTTTTAAGGTTATTCGTAAGCCACCAAACTAGAAAAAATTTTGTATGGTACAGCGTGCAACTCGTAAAAATGTAACATGTCAGAATAATATTTGTAAATTGGTCAAAAAATAAATAAGTTATAAGCTGTATTATTGCCACTGTATCTGTCTCTTTCTAAAATGAAATTTTGTAGGGAGAGTGTATGGAGCTACTGAATCGTTACGTCATGTTGCAATAGCGCTCTCTTTTTTAACAGAAAAACTAAAAGCTCTATATTTTTGAGACTAGTTAAGACTTTAAAAAAAGAACATTACATTGTGTAAATAATAAATATTAGAAAAAACCTCTATTTTAAATACTTACTTATATGAAAAAAAAAATTGTCAAATACCCAATTCTGCAAAGTAGCGTCTGCTTCTATCAAATATCTACCTATTTTATAGCACCATGTAAATTGGGTTATTTATGAGGTTTTTGAATTAATTATAGTTATTTATCATTACTCATAAGACAAAAAACTACAACTGATTGTCCAAAATCAAATAGTGTAAACAACATCAACTCCTCGGCCTTGATGACACTGCAAGGGCAAGATCATCGGCCACCGGAACAGCTTCGTAATTACTGCTTTATAAAACTAGTTTCATTTCCTACAACACTTGTAACATAAAATATGTATAGTTTTATAAGCCAATTTTATGGTTATTATTCTGTCAACGCAGTGAGCTAATTTGTTCATTTGCTACATTTGATACACAGTAGACATAGACAATAATTTGATGTCATTGGAAAACCATTGGAATAGGAAGGATTCATTTAAATCGTAAGGAAATATTTAATAAAAAAAATCTGAGCTTAAATTATTACATAGGAGAACTTAACTTTCTCTTGATAAATAAAATATAACTTACGTATTTTTATTCAACCAAGTAGGCTTAAGAAGTTAAGGTTTTTTTAATAAATAAAGCTTATAATCAAATATGCATTACACGATACGATATAAATTTAAAAGATTCAAAATTTATAATACTATAAGCCGGTTCATAATGTATTCTTAGAATTCTTAGATCATTCCAGAAATACAAATAAACTGTATTATTAGGTACGGTGCTTTAACTTACTTATTATTTAGACTTTAAAACCTTTGTGAAGTTTCATTTCTTATTTTCTTTTTTGAAAATGATTCAACTGCTTTCTGTATTTTCTGTACTTTGTATAAGTATCACCTATGTATACTTCTTCTAATATATTATCTTCTTTTGTAAATATTTATATGTACATAAAAAATAAAAATAAAATAAATAAATAAAGTATTATGTATAATTTTAAGCATACTGTTAGGTACCAACTTACCAAGGCAAAAACGGCTAAGTGTTGAGCGTCGCCCAGTAGAAGATCACTTCGCTGCACTTCACTTAGTCACTAAGTTTCACGTAAGTTTTTCAAAGAATCACTGCAATACAGTTTCACGGCCTCAGTAATGGCGCAAACACATTTTGTAAGAACTGGGCATTCGATTAGTTGTTCGTTTAACAGTTAATCGATTAATTTTATGTCAATCGATCGTTCGTAATGTTTGTTAATAACACAGGACACGCTCACAGTCACAGATGGCACCTTTACAAATCTGAAAACAAAGAAAAATAATATTAAAATACGATTCCAAGGGTCGCCACAGTATACGATCTAGTGATGTTTATATCCAGCTGTTTCTAGCGACGATCGTATTTCCACCTAGTGGAGATCCTCTAACGTCGCGAATTTTTTATTCTATGTAAAATTGGCGCTTGACTGCGATCTGACCTGATAATAAGTGACGATACAGTCTAAGATGGTAAATGGATGGATGGCAAGCTAGCTTGGAAAGGGTATGGCAGTATAAAGACAATACGTCGCATACCCTTTATCGCTTTTTACAGGCCATCTCATAACGGGATATAGCGTTTATTTCACGGTTTCCCACAGTTAAACGTTACTTAACATTAGTGAAATCGGCACATAGTTCTAATATTATTTTACCAATAACCAGACCCTGCCAGTATAATTTTAATTAACACTTGTTTTGTTCGCAATGACGAGCTGAAATAATAGCAATGAGGTATCATCGCACGACCAAAAAAAAAGCTAGCTTTGTATCGACCGTAATCAAGACTATCATTAAAGTTGACCGATCACATCACTAAAGTATCAAAGCGGTTCTTTATAGTCTATTGATCACACTGAAGGATATTTCTTATGAAATAAAAGCAAGGTTGTGATTTACTGAACAAAACGCTAGTGACGTGACCTCAGCGATGTAACGTGATCGTGATCGGCTACTTGTGATCGCCGTGTCGCGTCGTCGCAACTCCAAGGATTAGCGCTTAACCAACATAGGTTCTAACTCATACTGCTAACAATGACATGCAAGGTACACACCTTGTTAACTCTAATGGAAAATCCACACCATTTATTTAAGTTAACACTCAAAATTATAAGATATTTTGTAAGGTAATCTCAGATCAATAAATCTGACAATGTATTGATTCGTCCTATTCGAATTTTTAGGTAAGTATTTTTTTTGTTACTAAACCAACAAACACCACCTTTTTTAATATTATAAGCATTCACTCACTTTGTTTCGAGTTTGGAGTTGATAATTTTTGCTTACCTAATATAACTTAAAACCATCTATCAAAATATATGGCCAGAATTTTAGGTAGGTAAAGTATCGTACTAAAAATGTTTAATGTTGTATAATAAATAATAATACGTGGTATGTAAATTATTTCAAAATTCTTCTTTTTTATATCAGTTAAAGACCGTTTAATATTTATTTTTTAAGGTTTTTATAAAATAAAAGCAACACATATAAAATTATTATGCGCAGTGGAAATATTCCGTATAAACTTGTCACCAAAAGTTATGTTTGCGACTTGTGACTGTCTTTTTATAACTCGACTTGTTTTGTTACATTTCGTGTTTATTATTCAATAAACGAGTTATTATTCGAATTGCTAATACACTAACAAATGTGTTCCAATTAAGTACTCACGTCTAAGTTTTATTAGAAATCTTGTATTAATACTTTTTTTTTTCAGAATGTTTTTTTTAGCTCCATCCCATTTGCTTCGTTAAGCGTCTCCGTTGAAAGTTTTTTATTAAACATTCAAACAATAACAAACAAACAATCACGTGGACAATCTACAAATTAGCGACATTGCATTTATTGTCGTGAAATTCTATTCTATAGGTAGTAAAGTTCATCTATTAATACCTACTTGATTGAAAACATTCTTAAAACAAAACAAGTTTTGTTCGTAAAATTTAAAAGTGAACTGGTTTTGATAATAATTAATGTCTGACCTTTGAAAACTGAAAACTCTATTGCAATGTTTGTTGTTAAGTTTGGCAAAACAATCAAACAAAAAATAATATAAAACAATATTAGTTGGCCTCCGCAAAATATAAAGGCGATGAAAATGTTATTGTGCTCTGTGGAAAAATCTCCTTCCCAGTTTCGACAGCGATGTAGTAAGATCCATTTTACGAGCAAATGTCTTGAAAAAGTACCATATAATATTACAAAATCCAATATGTAAAGGTAAATACGAAAATTGACTTTCCAAAGCTCCATTCGTAACTCATTACGTAAAACGTTTTCGGTAATCTGGTGGCATGTAGCACCCAGTAGGTCAACTATTCAACGAGGTCAACCACTAGGCTGTGGTTTGACATTTGGCTCTCTAGACATGGATATGTCTGTGATTTCACACATACTGAATTTTGTACTAAATCTATACGCGTCTAAAAATTACTGGAAAACGAAAGGAATTTGAAAATACAACGCGAGCTGGAAAAATGCAAAGGGTTTGAGCCCATCGACTTTTCGGAAGTCAAATATTTTGACTACAGTAAACATCAGATGTAGCTTGGTAAGTTTCTAAACTATTTTTAGAGTAGTAAACATATTATTATTAAATATTTTAAAGCATACTTCGCCAACTTACTTTAGTCCTTCAAATCAACGGATCAAGGTAGATACTTACTATGTATATACTTTTTTCCAAAAAAAAAAGGGTTTCCACGGGATATTGAAAACCTCACCTCACGCCTCCTCACGCGGACTGTCGCGGAATTTATAAAAATATACTCGTAAGTAAAGGGTAGTGTAGAGTAAAATGTACAGTATTATGTATATAAAAGTGTATAGAAAAGTGTATGGTAAGCTGCTGCTGTTCGAACTTATTAAGGTTTGCGCAAATTAGTATCCTATGTGCTTTGGTCCTAATGGATTTATTATGCAACGCAAATCATGAAGTGTACTCCATATAATACGACAGCAATAACAACAATATGCAAATCTTCTGTGGCACTAACGTCTTAGTCAATGTGTAATTATTTTGCCACTTTATGATTTTAGCAGTCCGCTATCATTGCTTGTGTAAAGATAACACGTGTTGATTGCCCGTGAGCTCGTGAGCATTTCATACATATTTACTTAGAGAGCTAACTTGAAGTGTAAATGAACGATTAGATCTGTTTTCTTAGACCACCTGTAAGGCTAGAGATAAAGAGAATAGTCTAGACTTAATACTTCTAGGCTCAAGATCGACCAGTTACTTATCGTTACTGGTCGATCTTGAGTCTTGAGAATTAATGCGCGGGGTGCAGCGTGCGCATCGTTTGCGATTTTGTTTAAAAAGTCAAATTAAAGTTTCTCCCATAAGTGCCATATGAACGAAGCTTTTTTATGAACTACTAAAAATACGCCATACAAATGAAGTTTGCTTCTTATTTGAATATAAATACCAACCATTGAAATTCAATAAAATTTTTGAGGCTATCTTTAGAAACTAATAGTAATAAAACGTGTAGTTCTGTAGAACAACTTTTTTAAGGAAATCTAATGAATTAGATAAGACATATAGTTCGTATGGAAGCGCCGAAGGGTATCTTCTCTTAAGGCCAATCCATTATAGATACAGCCTGGTTTCAAAATTTCCCCTTATAGCTAGGTATATTATAATTTTCCCAATCTTTGCTGTCGTATTTAAATTTTAAACCTTAGGTAGGCTAAAGCATGATTCACGTAACGCCTCGTCAAGGCCAGAACTTGCAACGGATGAGGCAGGATTAAAGATCTACAGTGCTTTCTGATTTTAAGAATTGATTCATGTTCAACCGGCCCGTGTCCGTAGTACGGCGTCGTAACGAGAATCAACCTTTATTCTGATATTAAAGAATTCGTATCGCAAAAAATCAGTTAAGCAATCGCTCAATTCATTAGTAAAGTTAATAGTGCTTGCAGTTTTGTGAGCGTTGGCCGAAATAGCTTGTGGGTGCACGCGAAAGTAAGCGGGGACCGGTCGCTTGAAGGCCAACAAGCGAGCACTTTTGTCTAATGCTCTGGATTAAGTCATACGAGAAAGCGATTTTGGTCTTCTCGGATAAACGTAATACACTAGGAAGTAACCTTAGTTTACATTCTTTAGAGTGCACACCGATAGTGTAGACTAAACACCGGCTTGTTGTGCAAGGTGTCCCACGTTTGAAACCGGTAGATCAACACGCTACCGGTAAGATCAATTGTGGAAAAGCTTCATCAATCATTGCTGTATTCTCAATTCTGGTGATTGACTGAATTTATGGTTTTCTGAATGCATGCATTCAAATGCTGTTTTTAGCCAATAGAATTATATTATAGAGAAGTGAATAAAAACTTAACATGCTTTGTAGTGCTTTTTTATACCAGGTTCATTCGCTGATACCAGGTAGGTTTGGTTCGGCATTTTGAGAATTTAGTGTACCTATCTCTTACTGAAAATGTGATAATAAGAATAGATAGATGATATGTATTTAGCTTTAGAAAGGTTGACTCAAACATGAAAAAAAATATTTTTTTGTTCCATCTCTTTGTCGAAATGCTTCTCATTTTACCGCTGTTGTCTATGCTGACATTGTTATATTATCTTCATTGTAAATCTCTAGATGTCAGATGTCAGCAGGGCATTCAATCTTAGAACAAATTGTCTGGTATCTAATTAACTATTGTCAAATTGGTTAATTAATAATTTCTAAAATATAATCCTTCCTGCCTTCCGGCTGGTTTAGTTCCAATCCAATGAATCCAATCTTTTTAATTGATGCATTAACATTGGGACCATTATACTTATAAATAACCATGGCTTCAAGGTTCCTGATTATTATTAAGCGCATGTAACTTGGACCAATATTGAAGGTGCAGAATGCCGCAGCAAAAACGCATACTGCACCACTCCTTCCAACCAAAACATGCGTGTTTTCTGTCTCCTTCTACCACATCACAATTCTATACTCCTTTTCGTTCTCTCATTGAAAGTTTTCATTTTATCAAATGCAATGTTAGTAAATAAAACTCAAGGGTCACAACGACCTCTAAGTAACCGATAAAAAGAAACGAAATCCACTGAATGTATAATTTATTATTCGCACCAATCGTTTTCTTTTTCTTTTGTAAGAGTTTTTTTTAATAAACGTACAAATATAGAGTTAATTTAACAACAGTTAAACGGTACATGTTAAAAGAGGTCCAAATTGTTTTATTAGTTTTAAATCTCGATTGTATGTCTATCATGTCGTCTGTGCAAAGTATAGGTACAGAAATATTCTTTGTGGGGTTATGCAACTTGGGTTACACTTTTATATCTATCTAACTTGTATTCAATAGAATTCTTGGATTATTGCAAAATTTTAAACAATGTGTAAAAATAAATTTTTAATTAAAGTAATTGTTTATGATAAAGTTTCTTGGAAGCAATCGGCTATTCTTTGATCTGTCAACAAGATAATGTAATCTTTAATCGTGTTGTATTCGCACCTATAAATTACATTTAACTTATAAATGGTCTTATATTGACATAGAGAAGTATTGTAACTTTTTGGTGTTTTTAAAAAGAGCAACTAGGTACCTACTAATTTTTTGTCAACTTGTCCAGTAAATTAAAAAATTAAAATATCGTATGGAAGTCGCAAGTGTTACAAGAGTTTTAAGTAAATTTGCTCTTACTGCTTATTACATTTTTTTGGAAGTCGTTTGTAAGAGGTATCCCAGTCTATTTGCAATCACATTTTACAAGTTTAAAATAAAATTAAAGTTAAATTACTTTTTTAGCCAGTTTGTCGATGCGAGAAAAGACTATAGATACTAAACAAACAAGTAAAATCTAGGTAACTTAAAACCCCGTTTTCATAGAAAACTAAATTATTTAAGTTTGGATACGGTTTATAAAAAAAACTTTTATATAATAATGTTTTTAAGCGTTTCGTCAATGCGAAAAAGATTTTCAACTTGAGCAAAAAGTGAAGCCTACGCCTAACCTTAGAAAACTACTCAATTCAGTGCAAAAATAGTAAATTGTACACACAAAAAAACTACGTGAAAGGCAAGATTACTCATTATAGATCAATAATCTAAATTAGGATTGGACTCTGATTTAATATCGTTGCTAGACTCCATGTTTTTGTTTTATCGATTCAGGAAACCCATTTTAAAGTGTGACTCACATTTTGTAATGAACGAGCTATTTAAAATGTCTTCCACAATTGTTCCAATTCTTAGGAAATCGTTATATTTGATTGGCTTCCTTCACAAACCACAAATTAACTCTTTGACTTCTGTTATGTCAAGGCTGTAGGTTGTTAAAATCAATCCATAGTATCATCTTTTGATTTATGTTCAAACATAAATTACATTGAACTGGTCGACGTACGACTTAAGAGATTAGGTAGTTAAAAAAATATAGATTGCTAACTTCGTAGGTAGAATTGAATAAATCTCTTGTGAATCTAGTTATTGTGTTTTTCAGATGTTACGCCATCTATCGAAATTCAATACGAACTACACACACTTTTAAAACACTTTACTTCTGCACTACTTAAAGCATCTCTTGTCATCAATTGTTCTCAAACCTAGGGCAGCTGGAAGAAATCCACATTTTGTAGCGATAAGATGTCCTTGTACACGTCCTTTCTATATTTAAGTTTAGTTTTTAAGGTTATGATGTACAAAATAAATAAATAAATAAATAAAATAAAAGTTATCTATAATATGATTTTATAAATATTTTGAATTTTGATATTAAAAATAAATAAATATGACGAACCAGAACAATAAAATAAGACATTGCGATTACGTCGATTTCAACGGTTAAATATTGCTCGCATTATAACAGGCAGTTTAGTTTCCAACATTATAATGGGCACGACATGCGTTATCTTTAGCGTTTTCGCTTATTTATTTTGCAGCGGAGGTCTACCACAGGCCTAAGAACGCTACAAGGACAGCCCAAAAATTACCTAAAATACCAAAAATTATTATTATATATAATTAAAATACCTTTTGGTGCCTTGAAATCAAATGCTATATTTTGTTCTCCCACCAAATTCAACTTGGGTTTCGAAATGCCAAAGTGGTAACATAAATTTATTTATCCCAAATCGGCCCCAAAGTAACAAATACAAGGTCAGGAGTGGCTTGAACTCTAAACCAGTTTATATTTTTATGGGAAAACTTGCTTTATTAAGAATGAATTGACGATGCTTTATAATAGGAGAAACAAAAAATATAGTGTTAGCAGAATTATAATTCTGCTTATAACGTAATCACGGCTTATAAGCAGTGATTAGTGATTATATTTAAAATATTGGTTTATTCATGTATTGTACTATGTAATAGGTGACTGTGTGTTTAAAACTTTAAATGCAGCAATCAAAGTACAATCACTGTGACAACGATTTAACATGGCTTTTGCACGGATAAATTATAGTAAAAGCCGCGAGAAAGACATTGTCGCGCTAAATATGCATTTCATGCACATTATGATAATCTTTTACACCATATAATTTAAATGAATATCTTGGGAGTTATCACAAAATAAAAATGAACGCGCGCGAAAATAAACTCTAGCGCCGCAGGTCTCACTGACAACAAGCTGGAGCGGCCCTACAATAGGAAAAACAAGTAGGCATAATATGCTCTACTACCCGTGCAAAGCCGGGGCGTGTAGCTAGTGTACAAATATTTTTTGGAAAAAAAGAACGTGATCTTAGGTAAATATGCAATAACAGCAAAATAACGTAAGAGAACAAGTATGCGGCTGATGTTATAGCTGATAGCTCACGTTCTACACTTACGATCGAAAAAAGTAAACGATTCAATATTACGTAAATACCTCTAATGTAACGATTTATGATTAAATAAAGTGAAGAATAAAATTTTCATCGGCTGTTAGTTACATCACACGTGTAGTTAGTTATCTTAGAATCGTTGTTGTTCAAGAATCTTTGGAGACTCCTCAAGAAGATTTAGATCAGATTCTTAATCCACCTACCTCTTTACCTAATTATAATATACTCTGATCGAGTTTCAGCATTCAGCAGTTTTTAGACCGATCTGGGGCTATTTACTATCGCTCGGTTCTTATATTCACTCTATCTGTAATCTGTCGATAATTTTCTTAGTTAGGTATTTATCATGTATGGCTTTTATCGCCAGATTACAGATAGACTGAATATAGGAATCGATTGTATCTCAGTGGCTATCGTTCAGTTGCTAACTAAAACTGTCAAACACGGGATTTGTATGAAGAGATGAGGGTTGGACAGTTCTGTGTTGGGAACTTTCTATTGTTTTCAACAATGTGTCAATTCTCTGAAAATGATTGCATCAGTGTAGCGATCGCAATTATCTCTGATTGGCCGGTTGGTACCCTCCCGTTATAGGTTAAAATGTATAGATGCAGCAAGAATGCCATAAATTCAGTCAATCAGAGGCCATTGCGATCGTTACCCTGATGCAATCATTTTTACGGAATCGACATGCAGGCAGTGGAAATGTTAAAAATAGTGAATAGGCCTGCTGGACTTGAACCTATGATCCACATCCAAATAAGCTAGCCACCAAACCAACGGGGCAGTCGTGTACAGGAAATTGTTTACAGCAAAATATCTGATACGGAACTAAGAAAAGTGAATGCCAATTTTTTATGTCATATGTACAATGTACATAGGTAAGACATAGATAGAGGTACGACATATAACTAGGTTTGTATGATGTCTTGACGTGAGCTTTGAAACAGGTTTATGAGAATAATAAAATAGACTTGAATTCAATGAAGTATTATAACGATTTTAAAGTTGCAACGGACTTTGCTGATTTTATATGACATGTCTGTTAAATTGGTTTACGTACATTAGGTAATACCTACTTAACTACTTATTAAAATTAAGAAAGCCTGTTGCACGTAATAAGCTGTTGAGATAATTGGAGTTTTTTACTTTGTCATAAAATTCAATTGCAGACAATACAGCATATACCTACCTACTGTGTACTTATTTATCTGTGTGTTTATTGTATGTTAGTCTGGCTAAAACTCAAGAAACGATTTGAATCTTTTTTTCATTTTGTTTGGCCCAATACAGGCGGA
This sequence comes from Hipparchia sbordonii, assembly GCA_038048805.1. Classification (NCBI taxonomy): domain Eukaryota; kingdom Metazoa; phylum Arthropoda; class Insecta; order Lepidoptera; family Nymphalidae; genus Hipparchia; species Hipparchia sbordonii. The sequence goes on along the minus strand of CM076099.1, from coordinate 12,890,966 downwards.
ATTTGAGTACTTTCAAGACAAGACTGAATAGTCATCTTCTAGGCAAGCACGCTCCAACCCAGACCTCATCAGTGCTATCCAGTACTGATTGTCATCAAGCGCAAGCCTATTTCGAATTAAAAAAAAAAAAAGGTTTAAAAAATAAGGAAACCCTAAAAGAACTCCTGAAAAATCTAAAAAATAAGAATTGGAAATTTTGTATAGGAATCACAATTTCGGATTACATACTTTTAATAAATGGCGGGAGCAAAGCCGCGTGTAAAAGCTAGATTTTAATAAAAATTATAGATTTAAATTTATAATACTCTGATTTTCCGGGATAAAAAGTAGCCTATGTCACTCTCCAGGTCCTCAACTATACCCATGCAAAAAATCACGTCGATCCGTAGCTCTTTTGCAGCATTATTGAAGGACAAACTAACAAGCCAACAAACAAACACACTTTCGTATTTATAATATTAGCGAGGATACTAAAATGTAATGCAGCAATAGGCACCATAATACCTACTGTGCGAACCATTTGACATTTTAATGCAATCATCATTATGTGAATTGTTCAAATCAAAAACCTTAAAATGTTCAAATTCAAATAAGAATACAAAACAAGTTATATATTATTTAATTGAGTCATTAAAATCAATTTAAAATATACAAAATTCAACATTCTCGGTGTGGAGATGGGTTTTTCAAAATCCCGCGGGAACCCTTTGTTTACCATGTATAAAAAGTAGCCTAGACCTTTGATTAATCGGTTATATCTATGCAAAAAAAATCAACTCGTTACGTTGCTAAGTTGCTGCGTTATTGAAGGACAATAAAACATACTTTCCCATTTTATAACATGAATAATAATATTTATACAATATCAAGCTACTTCATTCTGCACTCAAACTTACTTTTCCTAAAAAAATATCAAAATGCATCCAGTAGATAATTACTACGAAGGTGCAAAAAACTGCACAGCTTTGAAAAATCATTTCGATTCCTTTGAAGGAGCGCTGCTCACAATTTCGGTTACAAGAACTCGTTGATGTCTTTTCTTAAGAAGTTTCACGTTAGTGTGTTATCTTCGGAATTATCAAAGGTAGATTATATTACCTGGTATTTAAAAAAATAAGTAGTTTTACAAGAATTTAAATATGAAGCTTTATGGTTGATAATCCAAAAAAAGAAAACTAAAAAAGATTTTTTTATTTAAATAAAGGACAAAACCTTAATTGAAAAGTTTTAGAAGTTTTTTAGAATAACTGTGAATATAAACTTGGCACGTTGTAACTTGAAAGCTTGCGTAGGTACCTCAAGAAATCGCTTAAGGTCCTTTATCATGCTAATCGTAGGTATATGCGGAAAACTGAAAGCGGATAACAAAGAACTTAAAAAACTAAAACAAACCTGTTTTGAAAGAGGAACACAATACTGGCACAAAATCCTCAGTTCCAAATGCACTGGCACTTTGTAAAGAAATTTAAAAATGGCGTTTGACGTTGACGTTTTGTAACGTTCGAAATTCGAAGCGGCTTGGTCCGCGGTGCGCGCGCGAGTGGCGCCCGGTCGCGTGCGCTCGCCGCTGCGATAAACCTGCCGCGTTTGGAAGGCTTGAGAGCTGCGTCATCAAGGTACTAACCTTTTTTCTACGTAAGTTTACTTGGTGCCTGTGGGTTTTTAGTACTTTTTGTTTATGATTTATCATAATTTTGAACTTATTTTGTAAAATCATCGTAGGTGCTACATAATGTTTCAGTTGTATTTTAATTGCCCTTTTTATCCATTTATCCACCAGGAGCCAGAACTTTTGGCAGTGGCCAATTCATTAGTAGATCCTAGTATAACTAGGTATAAAATATTATGTCCAGAAAAAATATTAATTTGACTGGCGTTTTGACTTTTAAATTAATTAAATAGATACAATAGGTACAATATAAATTAGGTAATTTTAGTAAATTAATTCCTAAGGGCCGATTTTACTAACATAAGTCTTATCCGATTTTGGCACCTTTTCAATACCAAAACTGCCAAATATCAAAACGCTAGAATAAGACATATTTTACGTTGATGAAATCAGCCATAAGAATCAATTCGCGTCTAGGTAGATCTTTAACATTTTATGTCTTTATTGTATTCAATTATAAATTATTTTTACGAGGGGTAATTTCAGAACAATAGTAACAGTAAAGTAATTTAAAATGATAGAAATCCATTAAAATATAATTTTATTGCAAGGACAAGCCGATGAAGGCTATCGTTGCACTGAAAACTAGTATTTTCCGGTAAATAATATAATAGAACAAAATAATGATTGCATTAGTGTTTCCGCTACAGATTAAAAAAACTATATTATGTTTTATGCAGTACATACTTATGAATTATTAGCTAGTACATAATATGTATAATATTAATAATGCTTTGATTGAATGATTCTATACAAGTATACTTCATCGTAACATATCGTTTAAGTTATTGTAATGTTAAAATTATATTAATCGTGAAAGAAAAATTAATAATAAGCCTGTTTGATATTTTTTTTAATAATACGATGTAGTTAGATATCTATATTATTGATCCATAAACATATATATTGTACATATTCTTCCTTCGTGGCATCGCTTCACCCAGGTAAAAAACGTATATAAAAGCTATGTTAATGAAGCACCGAGGTCAACTTGTTAAATTTTTTGCGGAATCTTTGCCCTTTTGTTAAATCATTTTATACAGTCCAGTGAAGATTCTTTATTTATCGAACAATAACAAACATAAAGCAGCAAAAATCAACAACTACCAATAATCCTCAACAAACAGCAATTACAAGATGGCAAACAATAAATAATTCATCGTCCAAGTGCCTTCGAACGGAATATTTCGCGAAAGTTTCTCAACTCGGCAGGGTTATAGGAGGGCAAAGCGCAGGTAAGCTTAGTCGTTATCAAGGGAATACTTGGAACCGCTTGATTACGATCCTCGAGCGATACACGTACGGTGGGCCCTTAGTTTTTGTAACCATTTTGCGTAGCGTACAGTGAACTAAATGTATATCTGTGTTGTCGTGTGTACTACGTTCCTCTGTTGTGATAAATTAGGAATGCAAGTTTTGCGTGCCCAAAAATGTTATGGCTTTACATTTGACTAAGTTTTTGGGAATTTATCAAACGTTGTGGTACCTTTTCAAAAAGAATTCCAAAAATAGGTTTGTATTAAATAGCTTCGATTGCTTAAAAATCCTTTAGCCAACATACACGATTTTAGTTGACTCTAATAGGCTCTTGTTACACTATCAACATCGACTATCAGATTTTTTAAAGAAGGTTCTTATACCTACAGCAGACTGATAAAACGGAAAAAGAATGGGTAAAATAATCGGAGGCAATGATAGATGCGAGTGCAGACTTACATAGAAATCTATATCCTCTAGAAATCCTCGGAGGCAGCCGTCCGTTAAGACAGTAGGGCAGCGATAGGTTACGCTCTGATTCAGATCATCACACCAAGCTATTGTCCTCCATTACACTATTTATTCAATATAACACTTCACCTTGGAAAGTTATAGAATCTGCCGTAACAATTTGACAGAAAACACATAGTCCGGTGTACCGCCGTACCGGTGATTTTAAATTCGTAGGAAATATTCTCTAGGGGATTCTAGACTTGCATTAAAGCTTCTTTTAGTGCAACTCTTGGACAGTGTTGAAATTCCATCCACTAAAGGAAGAATTAAAAAATTGTAAAGCCACGCGCCGCGAAAAACTTTTGTGTAGTAGGTAGTTGTTTATGTAGAAGATTAAAATTTACAAAATTTACAACTACTTCTGCACCAAAAAAAAATGATTGCCGGTTTTCGGGATTGCCGTTAAGGGTTACTTACTTAAGCTAGCTAGCCTACATGAAAAAAATTATTTTGAATTTTGATTTTTTAGCTATAGCTATTATGACTGATATAAATATATTAAAACGGCCCAATGCTTTATTGTTACTAAATCTGAGAAACAGCATTTCAAACCTTTAAAAGATTGGCGTTTAAACAATAGAATCTTTTATTGGATAAATCTATGCAAAATGCGTTCGTGATAAATGAATAATTCCTTTATTAGTTGTATTGTGAGTCTGAATTATTTATAGATACTCGGTAAAATGTCGGTAGAGCTTCCTTATGTGAAATGTCAACCATGTTCTATGCTATTATTATACCCTCAGAGGAATAAAAAATTTCTTCAAGATTATACCTATCTAAATCATCTTCTTTTTCCAGGTCTTTTTCAAAGGTCTTAAATTAAAAAAAAAATGAAAGATAAAAATATATAGATAAGATAAAGATAAATAAAGATATATTCAGTATCTGTGGTCTCTATACTCGTCTCTAATGCTGAGATCTATAGAGCGTGCTCTGACTCAGCTCAGACTCAGACAGACACAAATATGCACTGACATAAATGTGTTGCATTTTAACTCTTCTTGAGTCTGAGCTGAGTGAGAGTGCGGATTTTAGCCTAAGTAAAGTGAAAAACATACATAATATGCTTAAATAAATGTAGGAATGGATGAAATTTTAATGCTATTCAAAAATCGATATAAATCCTATAATCTTTCTGTGATCTCGTCTGATTTTTCCAAGTGAAAGTCAACCTACATTTACTTTTTCTAGTTCTCTGATAGGTGTCCGTACCTAATTGAGATTTAATACTCGATAAAACGCACAGTACTTATCTTTGTCATCAATCATAAAAATAATCTACTGATTGTAATTTGTAACGACTATGTAGGTATAATGTGACAATAGTTATGCTTTCGGAAAGCTCGTTCGTAGATTGTCATTGATTCAAATTCAAAATTATTTATTTCATGCAGGTCAATTTAGCAAAATACATACACTAACATCAAATTATTATATATACATATTTTATTCGTTAATTCGTTTTGTAAAAACTTTTTTCTATTATATTTTAATAATTATGTGAATATTTGTTGAATGAGCCCAGGAAACAAATAAGTATTGGCTATTTCCATAAATAGATTAACTTCTGCCGACCTATCACTAAAAAGATATTTAGATATGCGGTTATCGGAATATGATAACCACAACAGTTTACATGTTGCTAATCTCTTTGTAAAATAGAGATCCTGGAATGTTGCTGTTAGCTTCCCAGCCGAATTGTTAATACTGCCTACCAAGTGGTGGAAAATATTGATCATATTATTATAATTGACTTACTGTGATAATTTCATATTTGTGCATTTTGGAGTCGAGAGCTCGCAAGCTCTTCAAATAGAGCTCGATGAAGAGCTTTCAAAGAAGGTTATCGAGTCTATCGGGGATCCAAGAGTTGGCAGCTACCTTGGCCAAAGAATTAGTTTAGCCAACCAACCAAGAGATGAGCAATCGATCAAATTACCTAGTTGAACCATAATATGTCTATCATACTAAGGGATTGACAGTATTGATCAAATTAGTTACAGTTTCAAACTAATTTAACAGCTCGTTTAACAACTAATAAAACTATTTTGATCCGGTTTGATTTGTAAGATTAGGTATTTCTCTGCAATATTTTAACTGCAAAATGATTAAATTATGTCTCGATGTCACTTTATCAGAGTGTAATGAACTTAATGCTGTAATGCAAAGACCTAATCTTTGATTATTATTAGGTCAGTGAGATAATTATATTAGGTGTCAGTAAATTGTGTGTAGCAAAGACCTTGGATACTTGACGCAAATTAGGAAAATCCAGATTGTTATGTAAATTCGATGACTTGATAACTTGGTCAGTGATACATATTTAACGCCTACGATCTGCAGCTGCTAGCCTATACTTAGTTTATCTTCGGTTGCAAGAATTACAGGTATAGTTCTTGCATTTCACGAGGATGCGTGAGGTTTACTTGTGGTTACGTCGTGTACATGCACATTGCGTAAGTGTTCGTGACTGTCAGGAGCCTAGGTGGGAGTGGTCAGGCGCAAGCAAGCTCTCGCTCACACTTATACAGATACGACACACACAACTATGAGCCACGTGGCGTCATGAATTGAAAGAACTATACACTGGTAGGACCCCATACTTACAGATTTCCTCTGGCATTGTAAATTAAAAAAATAAAAATAACTTCATTACCAATAAACTATTAAATACAATTTTTTTGCCGTTGGTCCTCACTCCTCACACTAGGAAAAACCTGTATCGTGAGGACCTTGTGAGGAATTGTATGTTTTTATTAAAATACCTATATGTTTATTGTAAAAAGCTTATATCACAAGTAGTATCAAACCGACTAGCAAAATACTTAAATAGTTATTAGTTTAAAAATAGATTGCAAAACCATTGAGAAGGCAAATATACAGATAGACCGTAAAACGAGTCAGTAAAAACATGGTAAAAAATACCTTTGTATCGCTGAATGCTATAATATCAATAAACAGCACTTTGCCAAAGGAATCCATTTTTTAAGCCGAACAAAAATTCGATGCACATCCTCCCATTCATAAGTCTCAGGTACGTAGACAGATACTCGCGACATCGTAAGTACGTGTTCCGATTAGTCTAAGAATAAAAGCCCATTATTTGCAGGTGAATGGACCTGTCCGTTTCTCGTATTACCCTTGTGCATTAGATTTGCTAAAATAATATTGAAGAGTATTGGAGAAATTAAAACACGTTGGATTTTTTACGTAACCTTTTAAGAAAATATTTGTTAAAGTTGTAGAGGAAATTAATTATTTAATTATACATATTTATTACACATGAATTCAAATTCAAAATTATTTATTTCATGTAAGCCAACTTGTAGCTCTTATGACACGTCATGACTCTACCATTGGTTTGGAATGCAGATTCTGCTAAGAAGAGCCGGTCAGAAACTAAGCAGTTGCTCTTTTCAAATGCTTAATATGTATAATTCTTTTTGTTTTTTTTTTATTCATTAAAATGTTACACTAAATTGTATTTGTATTATAATTAATTGTTAGTAATTAGGTCATATATATTAGGAATATGATGACTCATAACTTTTAGATAATGACTTCATCATATCGATTATTATGTTTGTAGTAACTTATTTTTGATGTCGCCGCTATTGTCTCTTCCAGCGTCCAAAATAAAGGTTGAGAAATCGAATTTAATGCGAGCAAAGCAGCGGGCAAAAGTTAGTCCATAATAAGTCGTGGATATCAGCTGGTAGAATAACGATAACATAATCACGACAGTCAAACAACAAACAAGTTAAAATCTATGACAGAAGGAAGTCTGTTGGACAACATGTGCTGTCACGGGCCAGTGCGCGCCCCACTTGCTCCGAACCACTTCCTTTAACCTTTCCACTTGACTCCCTCGTGTCACCACTTTCTTTTTACACCTTCATGTTTGTATACGATTTGAGATTTGATACGACCTGCAGGTACTCTCTCGGCCGGTCAAAGCCCGGACCTTGTGTGAGAACTTTGGCCCAAAACACAATAACAATGTACATATTATATAATTATTTAGTTTAGTTATAAGGAGTAGTTTAGTTTCTATTTAGATTTAATTTTATTAAAGGAAAAAGTGACTGACCGACTGACTGATCAATCGACGCACAGCTCATACCACTAGACGGTTCGAGCTAGGCATACAATAATTTGTATCGAATGATTATGACTATTTTAGAGAATAGTTCAGGGATCATATCTATGGACATGATTTACAACCTACAGAGCTATGGGATGAATATAATAATTATAACTGGCGCGATGCGACAGACGGTAACTTGTTAAAAAAATGTCGTAGTTTAAATTCCATTTGCAATCTAGGAAATATTTTTATGAAATATCTATCATATCAACCCGCTACCATTTTAGACTGCATCGTCACTTACCATCGGTTCAGATTTTTGTTATCAAGGGTTATCTTGACATCGAATAAAAAACTCATTATGTAACTATATAACACACCAACATACGCTCACATATGACCTATAATTGCTTATATTATATTCGAATATTGTTGTTGTGCGATAAACAAAAAATGATGATTCATCAATAAGACTTGATTCAGAGTTGAATTCTAGGACATTAATGACATGCGAATTTAATGTTTAAATAATTTGATGTGGGTTCCATGTTCATATAATATCTATGTCCTCTGTCGTGCACAATCTTAGAGCATTTAGACAAATGCTCAAAGTGCACGATATATCAGGAATCTAATAACCTCCTGAAATGGAGGCCAAAGTTAGTACTAGTAAATAGACTTATGTACAATAGCAATAAAAAATCAGCATGGGGATTCACGAACACGCAATTAAAAAAAAACCTTTGCTCAGTGATTCCCAACCGTCGGCAACCGTTACAACGTAAAAATAAGAGTGACTCATCTTCCCACAATATGGCTTGAGGAGCTTCGGCTTTTTTCTTCATGTAGCATCCTTTTCATACCATTGCTAAATAAATATGTAAGAGGGAGAAAGAATAAGTTATTTTCGTTGAGAACAATGAGAACTGATTGATTGCGAGTTAAGGCTAAGATAAAACTTATACATCTACCTAGCCTACCTACTCGTACTACAGTTCAAGGCCTATACTACCAACGCTGCAGAATAATTTCAATATGGTTTTGATATGTCATATAATGTCATATAACGATCTGGTAGGGACTAGGGGGCCTTATCAGTCGCGGGGCCCTGGGCACGTGCCCGGAGTGCCCAGCGGGAAAGAGGGGCTTGAGAGTGTTGAGCCAATCAGCTTATTCACAATTTTGTGTATGTTTACGGGATTATGTTTTTTGTACGCGCAATTAAGTTAATCACTTCCTTAACTGAGCTTAGTTATATTAAATACTAATCAAGGTTTTTCAAACCACAAACTATTACGAATTATAAGATGACGCTACTAAGCACAGATTACTATGATACTACGTATCAGATGGCTCAGTGCCCTACAAATTTTAAACCCTCGAAATCAAGGCCCATGATTGGCTAATGTATCATTTTGGTAAACTGCTGTAACCAATGGCGTAATAACAATTTTTTTTTCTATTTTTGTCTATGGATTTTTATTTTTGTTATGAAGGTATCTACCATAGGTATGTACCATAGGTATCTACTATCTACCACAGGTATGTACCGTAGGTATCTACCTATTGCCATCCTTGCCCATAATAATAATTATAGGTTATAATTTATAAAAAATAGGAAATAAAAAAACAAATTTTTTAAAAATATTTGTTTAATTCACTTTGAAATAACATAATACCTATCGCTTTTGTTATACACATTTTTGGAATTTCAGGTAAGTCTTTATGATCTTGTCTAATATATACTTATATGTCCTAATTTTGTTTATTAGATACACCCTACACCAATTAAGACGTCATATTTTTAATAATTTGTTTCATGAAACGTTTTTCAAATTACAACACACTGGTAAACACATAAGATCCTAAACACTTTTATAATATAAACCATAAAACTTTGTCTTTTCTCACTGTGGAAACTTATAAAAAAAAAAGCGTCCTTACGCGAATTATTATAACGGGCACATAACACTTGCACTATATTTCAATAAATTGAAATAACAATTGCTATTCTGGGACAGAAATATATGAAAATTAAACTAAAAAAACCAAATACAATAATGATGGCGTCGATTGGGCGTCAGCCATCAGGAGAATCATAGATTACTGTAGATCTATAAATACTTCATACTACATATAGGTACCTAAGGTAGATATAGAGATGTCTGTAAAAATTGTCATGCATCATAGTGGAAAAGATTTTGTAAGGCTATGGAAATTTGTATGGGACTGAACTGGCCGTGCTACTAAGTAACCCTAGTAAGTATAAGGGGAAGTTTTCCAACTTGACGCTTCGTTGAACGTCATGTCATTATCTTGAGAGAGTTGGTCACTCCAAAAAATTTGTAATATGTAGGAGTGGATATGTGAGCAAAACAAATCAAATTTCAAATCAATGAATTACCTACATAAAACATCATAAAATAAAGCATAAAAATCTTCTCTGCTCAAAAATTTCGAGAAGTAGACAGTCATTTATGTAAGGTCCTTGAATCACCGATTACGTCATTCTTCCTTTACCTTCATATTATTACAAAGCGTTACAGGTAAGTTAAAGGGGTCTTAAACATTTTATCTGAAGCTAACTTAAAATTTTTTTTTACGGCTGCGATTGTCTGATACAAAGCAATAATGAAGTTTTGTTGATCCGCACTTGTCCAATAACGCCTATGGATAATACATATATTAAATGCAACATGGCCGACTGAAACAACTACTTAAATATTAAATGAAACAAGTACCTATAAATTGTAAACAAACTATCGCGGATGTCAACAGATATTTTAGTGCTCCCAACAAAATATTCCATTAATAAAATAGCTTTGTAAGAGATAAAAATACATAGAAGATGGTTGGAAAAGGAATGTTTGTTAATTTGGCATTTACTTTATTAGACGTCAAGGTAAGTCGAAAACTCGAAACTCTTTAAGCACCATTAAACCGGTTCGGTTGAATAACGATAGGTTGGCTGAGTCACATAAATGTTATAATAACATTACATTATTAACCTATTATTAATAACATTACAATAAAATATTTTATTAGCTTTCGAGAATATTTTTTGTTAGAGCCCAAAGTTAGAGTCTATACTAAAAATACAATAATGTTCACAAAATAAAATAAAATTTATAGCTTAGTTATTACTTATTAACCTATTATAGAATTTTTACTTCTTTCGTGGTTTAACGACATAAACAAACAAATAAATGAGTATATAAATATGGTTAAAATAAGTTATCCTAAAACTACTAATGTCTGCGACTTAGTCCACGGGGTGAGGTTATAAAAAATCCTTCGGGAACCCCTTGTTTTTCTGGGTTAAAGACACTTTTCAGATCCTCAACTATAGTCATGCAAAAAATCATGTTGCTGATTGAAGGAAAAACAAACAAAATCAATAAAAAAGGGCACTTTCGTATTTATAACAATAATAAGGATAAAAAGTGTTTTACTGGTGATATGTAATTATTGCGTTTATGTTCTTTTTGGCAATACTGAAGAAAAACTGTTAAATTTAATTACAGACCAAAGGTTTACGTCTTCTTCACAAAGGAAGTGGCCGCTGGGGCACTAAACAGCACCTTGCGCTCCTGTTATAGTATTAGGTATTATTTATAGACAATGTCCGCGTGGATTAAGGTTTTTTAATTCCCGCGGCAACGTTCTTATTTTCCCAGATTGAAAGTAGCCTGTTTCATTCCATTCCATATATCTCTGTGCCTTTCAACTAAATCGGTTCAGTCGTTGCGGTGTGATTGAGTAACTAACATTCATCCATACAGCCAAACTCTCGCATTTATAATATTAAGCAGGATCCCTGTCTCTCGTTTACCATTATTTAGTATCCAGAGCTCAGTTTACTCGAAATTTGAACCCCGAGTCGTGACTAGAGGCTGCCCAACAGGTTTAATACCAACGTTAGAAGCGTTGCAATAGCGCCAACTCATCAGCCGTCTCATTTAGTGCCAAGATGAGAAAATGAGACGAAGCGATTTTATGAAATCCATGTGCATTTTATTCTGAATGTTACATCTTTGGGGAGATTAGATATAATTAATACTAGGTGATACCCGCGACTTCGTTTGCGTGGATTAAGGTCTTTTATTCCCGCGGGAACTCTCTTATTTTCCGGGAAAAAAGTAGCCTAGTGCTATTTCAGACTATAATCTATCTCTGTGCCAAATTTCAGCCAAATCGGTTTAGTCGTTGTGACGTAATTGAGTAACAAACATACAAACTTTCGCATTTATAATATTAAATAGGATTATTGATGTAATAAGTTGTACTGCATGCTTGATAGTTCTCCATAATGTTCTCAAAGATCTACGTAAAAGCCTACCAAAACCTGGCCAACGTGGTAGACTATATGGCCTAAACCTTAAGGATGATGTCTTCGTATATAATGTTTTGTTAATAAATATAAAATATGTAATAAACAAATAAAAAATAAATACTATTATAATTTTACTATTAGGTTCAAAGCAATAGATTTGTCTCAATACTTAACATAAGCGGTTTCAAGTTTAGAGAAGAAATTGTTAACAGGAAATAGGATTAAATCTGGGTGACTCATGTGATGTGATATCATCGTGGTGAGCTGATCTCCTTTGTTTTCTTTTTTTGCAAAACGACTTCAGGTGCTTCAAAATATTAGGCTACAGATGCGCGTCATCGGTAGTCATATTACGACTAATTAATGGACTTGTTGGAAATATTTGCCACTACTCAGTAGTTAGTCACAGTCAAAAAATAATTAAAATAATTATAAGATGAGAACAGAAATAAAATAAAAATTATACAGTCATTGACGTTTGTTACTCGATGTCTACTTCTATCTATACCTACATGTCAATATTTTTTATAGACAGAATTTTCATTAAGAACGAAAGAAATTTTCATTTCCTACAACTTACAATGTTCCAACGGTAATATACAATACATGTAGGCACTGTTAAATACACTGTAATTATTATACTTTTTTTGCGACAGTTTACATGTATTTGAACCTTAATTATAAATGATTGGGTATTTTGCAGAGTATTTGCTCTATTATATTATGCAATAATTTTTAAATCATTTTATACCTATTTATCTAAAAATTTTGATACAAACACATAAATTAAGTAATACACTACTTTATAATTTCCTACTTATGCGGCAATAAATATATTTTAAATACATGTTCAGGCTTGTGTAATGATAAAAAGTAACTTTGTACATAAATAAATAAAAAACATATATGTAATACGAACATTAAATCAATATAACTAGTCTACAGATGTTTACACGCGCTTGAGGTACCTGCAGTGAAGTGTGCAGTTGCATGTTACTTATGTGTTAAGTTTGCAATCTAATAGGAGCTCCAAGTGATGCTTTGACCTTTTCTAGATTATCAACTGCAGGAATGTGACCTTTCGCTCGAATTGTAAAGATGTTCCCATTCCTAAACAAATACCTCCTGCAGATCACGTTATTAGAGTTCTGAGTGTTAGATGCTTCTTAGGGTTCCGTAACAAACGGAACCCAGGATCACTTTATTGCCCATCGATCTGTGTTGCAAGGGCCTTTATCTCAGAGACGGCTCAATGGTTTCTTAATGTATGCTATGAAAATTTCAAGTTTCTAGTTAAACTCAAAAAAATTTCAGTTGTTCAAAGCGTATATCCATACAAAATTTCCAGTGATGTTTTTAGCATCAATTTAAATCTAGGCGTTATAACTTACCTACCTATAATTTTGTAATTTTATTTAAAAAAATGTAAAACAACACAATTTATGATGAAAATTACAATATATTATGTACTCTCTTTTAAGTAGGTATGCATAGTGACGGGCAACTACGGAACTCTAATAACGCGTGGTTTGACACGCATTTAACCGTTTATTAACTTAACAAATTGACTGTCCGTAAATATGTCATTTAGGTAGTATGGAAATTAAATTTTGATTAGGTAATTTTCAAGTGTTAAGTTGTGAGTTGTGACTAGTGATTCTGCGCCGCATATGTTGTTATAGCAAAGTGACATGACGTTAACATTAGTCTGTTAATGGCGAAGGAGCCAAGAAATGAAAATACCTACTTACCTGATTTTTTTAAAATACATAACGTAATAATTCGGTTGTAAATAATATAAACGTAAAAATTCTTTTTACAAAACCTACAAAATACAAAGTATATCAACTGTGCCTATAAAATTTGAAGAGTTCCCTCGGTTTCTCCAGGATCCCATCATCAGATCCTGACCTGATCAGAATGGAACCACCTGGGAAGTATACCCTTTCAAAGAAAAAAAGAATTTTCCAAATCGGTTCAAGCGTCTTCGAGTAATCGGGGAACATACATAAAAAATAAAAAGATTCCGACGAATCGACAACCTCCTTTTTTGGAAGTCGGTTAAAAATAGTTGAACCATGTCTAGGTACTCGTTCCTAGGTACCTATCTAGCTAATATCTTCCTAAAATAGATGACTAGGTACGTAAAACCTTGTTGTTACTATGTTTATATACCTACCTACTTGTATTGGCATTATAAATTAGGCACAAAGCGGGTAAATAGTTAAAATTTATGTAACTTCATCGCGTTTACGACTGGCAGATATTTGTTGTAGAGAAAACGGCCTGAATTCCTAATGCATTTACCAATAACAGACGTCCTTGCTTTCGAAAAGTACGACTAAGTACGCCTTCTCGTTGAGCTGGTGCGCTATTTTTTTTATTTATATGGATCGGCGTGTAGGATTCGAACTTGTGACATTTCAGTTTTCAGTCCGCACCTTTAACCGTTGGGCTATTGAGGCTAAATTTAATCAAAATTGGCACATCTTTACTCCTCATAGGTTATGATGGGCACTAATTATAAATATACGGCATTTGTATTAATATAAAAATTAAAAATTAATATGTTGTACATACTCGATAATATGTTATCTACAATGAAAAGCGGAATAAATTCTTCTAATTATTTAATAAGATATTTACAACAACTTCAATTACATATTACATATTATAATAAATTTGTTACATATTTTATAAGAATCAATTATACAAAATATCCTTATTTCAAGTAGTAAACATAATTATATTTTAATAACTCACAATAATTAAAATAATAACATGTAATAATCAGTGGCATTATAAATATGGTACTGGAAAAATAAACGCACCTAAACAATAATTTATGTGTTGAATAATTAAAATGTCGTACACTATAACAACAACTCAAAGGGCAGGTTGATTCAAACATTTGTTAAACTAGCGTTCGATGATTAAAGTTTATACCATAACATCTATTACTAGAGTTCGTCGTAAAAATAAAAAAGTTTACTTATTTGTTTTTTAAACACACCTATTTCACATAAAATTTTCTTTGGCAGTAAATTGTCATAGCATAGTTGATCTTTCCTGTATCTAAAATCCGTCGCGATACACCCAGCGATTGATAGATTGCAGGCAAGAATTGTTTTGCACCGAGATTAGGTCGTTGAGTGAATTTTACGTCCATCAAAACCACTGGAATATCGCGGCGAGGATCAGATGGAAAAGATAAGATGTGGATCAATCTTAATACAAAATGAATATCAGGTAAAAAGAGTTCTGTACGATACGAGTAGGTGAGGGAAAACCTTAATATGTACTTACCTACTGTACTTTTTTTCTACAGCGCGGCGGCGGAAGGTTGACCAGCAAATTAACACGCGGTTGCACTTCGTACTAACAAATTGATCGATAGTCAAGGCTCGGTGCCACCTCAGGTGTCAGAGTTCTTTTTACCTGAAGCCACTTCTTAAAGCTATATTTAGTCTAGTAATGCAATGGCAGTACATTCCCATGCTACTATGTCACGGAGAGCGTGGCTCGGAAGCGATGGTCGAGGCTGCCGTAGGTGGGTCGGTAGCGCGGCGTGCGCTGGCTCCAGGGGCTGCGACGGTTCTTGTAGCTGGAGCAGGCGATCAGACTGTTCATGGCGGGAGGTCGCGATTGTTCCACGCTTATGCCGTAGCGGCGACTGGAAATATAAATTGTAAACAATTATAAAATAAAAAAATAAAATAGAATAATATAGAAAATACTTTGAATTTAGATGTGTCTATAGCAACGGTTCCTGGGGCAAGCTCAATTAGACATATGAGTGTACGTCTGTACTCAACTTTTACTAGCTATTTAAACAAATTAGCTACTAGAGCTAATATTCCTCCTCTCGGGGTTGGGAGGGAATGAATTCCGTTTATTAAATTTTACGAGTTAGAACGCGGTTTTCTTCAATAATAATTTTTAATGAGAGTAATTTTTCATAATGGAACACTTAATTAATATTAATATGAAAAACAGCTGGACCGATTTTAATGAAATTTTCAGGCAAACTTCAGATTAGCCCAGCGGGTGATCCTGTGAAGTTTGGTAGGGATCGGTTCAACATTTTTTTTTGTTTTTTTGGCTATCGATAAAATAAAAGTGCTACCCGTGCAAAGACGCGGCGGTTCGCTAGGAAATATTAAAGTTCTAGAATACAGACCTCTTAGTTCTAATAAGAGGTTCAATGAACTTCTCTCCAATCAGCACACTCTCGTCAAGAGTGCCGTCCAACTGCATGAGGTCGCCCGCTGACACTGACACCTCCATCTTGTAGCGATCACACGTGCATAGGTACAGGAGAACTACCGCCATCTGTTTAAAGAAAACAAGGATTTTTCATACAACTTGTAATCTTTTGACTTTCTAATTTTAACCCCAAACAAACAAAAACTGATTTATTTCGTCAAAGCCAAAGTGTCCACAGTGGTAAGAAGCTACCAAAAATTACATCGAGGCACAATCTCGTGGCGAAACTTCTGAATCTGATCTAGTGACCTCATCTCTTCTCTTAACCTAAAACCTCTTCTCGACCTAAAGAGAAGGGTCCAGCTATGCAGGATCTTTGGACAGAGCCTTTCTTCGCATTGGACTACAATTTAAGATCATCAAAATAATAGTAGGTAATACTTAGTTGTTCTCGTCCAATAAATGTGACATAAACTAACAGCTTTGACGGTGCTTATTTTGCAGACTTTACAAACTTTGTTCATAATAATTATGCAGACAAGACCCCTTTTTAAAACCCACGTAATATAAGGTAACTTGTATTAGGTCGGTGCATAAGTTCGTTCGCATTTATTTTAGTTGACTCTTTTTTGCACTGGCTCATTTTGAATGTTAATAGTTTTAATTGCTTTTATCCATCTTTAAAATAGTCGTCATCATTAGCAACTTATCAACGGCTCACTACTGAGCACAAGTTTTCTTTCAGAGAAGGGTTTTAACTTTTAAGCTATAGTCTACCACGCGGGCCCAATGCAAATTGGCAGACTTCCACACCTTTGAAAACATTATGGAGAACTCTCAGGTGTACTGGTTTTCTCATCTTTGCTTTAAAACTGTATTATAAAGAAAATATAGAACAAACTTATGCACCAGCTGTATAGTAAGATATAAAAAACTTACCACGCAGAAATGAAGGAAAACAATGAAATAGGTGGATGGTCGGAAGAAGATGTATTCAAAGAGCAAGCCCGACACAGTGGGACCTATGAAAGCACCCAGCGCGAAGGTAGACGTCCACATACCAGACACTAGGCCATACGTTTCTATAGAGTTTGGTAATCCGCAGGCTCTGTAAAGCAAATCAAGGGTAAGTAGGTGCTACTAGCTTTTTCCATAGGCTTCCATAGTTATAAATTAGGATAACAAAATCGTTGATCATCAAAGCGCTCCAAGTCTATGATAGGTTATATATTATGATGTCACGATAAATCCAATATGGCGGATACCACATCATATTACATTACACTAATATCATAAAGACGAAAGTTTTTGTGTGTGTATGTATGTCTGTGTGTGTGTGTGCGTGCTTGTTACTCCTCCTTAACGCCACAAGAATGAACCGATTTGGCTGATGGATAGCTCACACCTAGGATTAACACACATACTACATTTTATCCTGGAAAATGAAAGAGTTCCTGAGGGAATCAAAAAATCTTAAAGTCGCATTTACATTACGATACTATTTACATGCATTGCATGCAAGTTGAGATTAATTTCATGCAACTAATTTCAACACAACTTCCAAAATTTATCCACGCGGACGAAGTCGCGGGCTTCAGAAAAGTCATTGTTTGTGACCCATCGTTTGGAAAATTTGTACATTATATTTTGTATTATTATTTGGGTAATTAACAAAATCAACTTTGGTAAAAAAATCATCATATCGTATTCTAGGGGTTATCAAATATCAATGTTGTATGTTAATTAACTGAGAATTAATTACTACTTAGTTATGAAATGCTATAACTTTCTTATCCTTCGAGGTTAAGGTTATCGATATCGTGTTATTGCAAGTTTTTTGTTCCAATGTAACATCTTTTTTATCTCAAATATGTACGCCGTTTAGGATAAACTGCGCAAAATATTTATCTACAGTAGGTAAAAAACTTATTAGGTTATTTATTGGTCTATTTTGGTGTTAGGTATGACCTTTCACTTCTCGAACTGTGGTAGTTAATTTAAAACAACTTCGACATAATGTATATAATATATACAGGGTGTCCGGTAAAACGTCACGATCTCGTTGTGAAGTTATAGAGGAGGTATTAAGGAGTTGTTGTGAATCCGCTTTTTTTTTTCTGAAAATAATTCTGAAAAACACAAAACTGTCAATAACTCAAAAACGAGTCATTTTGACCCTTAGGCATTAGAGGTTCATTTGATAGCATTTGACCTCCTCTACGACCAGTTTTACCGGAAACCTGTATATGGGTAATTCTACGATAAGAGGTTATAAGTCCATAGAGAATACGGCCACGGAGAAAAGTAGCTGTTTTTTCATTAAACACTTATATTACGATTTTTGTCCTATTTATTTATGTTTTCACGTAAGGGCAATATTTTATTAAAAAATCAAAAAAGTAAAAAAAGTCAAAAAATTCAAAAAATTCAAAAAAAGTCAAAAAATACTTTTTTGACATTTTTGACGGTTTTTGACTTTTTGACTTTTTTTTACTTTTTTTGACTTTTTTGACTTTTTTTGACTTTGTTGACTTGTTTGACTTTGTTTGTTTGCACTAACCTTATCTCCCCTGGTCAACAAGTTTCTCTCCTGACATTTATCTTGCCAGGTGAAATATGGCAGGTGAGAGACGTTTTCATGATAAATTGTATTGTTTTAATTGACATAAGAAGTTTTTCGGTACATTATGTATCACACTTTCACTAGTCCATCATTATTAAATTAGACCAGTAAATGCAAATAAATTGAATAAATAATATAACTTTTATGACTTGCCAGGTGAGAGACACAATGACCTCGCGAAACGACTACTTCGAATCAACGGTCGCAACAATTAAAAAATGACGGCGCTCTTAGCGGCAACAATAATAAGGATAAAAAGTGTTTTACTGGTGATATGTAATTATTGCGTTTATGTTCTTTTTGGCAATACTGAAGAAAAACTGTTAAATTTAATTACAGACCAAAGGTTTACGTCTTCTTCACAAAGGAAGTGGCCGCTGGGGCACTAAACAGCACCTTGCGCTCCTGTTATAGTATTAGGTATTATTTATAGACAATGTCCGCGTGGATTAAGGTTTTTTAATTCCCGCGGCAACGTTCTTATTTTCCCGGATTGAAAGTAGCCTGTTTCATTCCATTCCATATATCTCTGTGCCTTTCAACTAAATCGGTTCAGTCGTTGCGGTGTGATTGAGTAACTAACATTCATCCATACAGCCAAACTCTCGCATTTATAATATTAAGCAGGATCCCTGTCTCTCGTTTACCATTATTTAGTATCCAGAGCTCAGTTTACTCGAAATTTGAACCCCGAGTCGTGACTAGAGGCTGCCCAACAGGTTTAATACCAACGTTAGAAGCGTTGCAATAGCGCCAACTCATCAGCCGTCTCATTTAGTGCCAAGATGAGAAAATGAGACGAAGCGATTTTATGAAATCCATGTGCATTTTATTCTGAATGTTACATCTTTGGGGAGATTAGATATAATTAATACTAGGTGATACCCGCGACTTCGTTTGCGTGGATTAAGGTCTTTTATTCCCGCGGGAACTCTCTTATTTTCCGGGAAAAAAGTAGCCTAGTGCTATTTCAGACTATAATCTATCTCTGTGCCAAATTTCAGCCAAATCGGTTTAGTCGTTGTGACGTAATTGAGTAACAAACATACAAACTTTCGCATTTATAATATTAAATAGGATTATTGATGTAATAAGTTGTACTGCATGCTTGATAGTTCTCCATAATGTTCTCAAAGATCTACGTAAAAGCCTACCAAAACCTGGCCAACGTGGTAGACTATATGGCCTAAACCTTAAGGATGATGTCTTCGTATATAATGTTTTGTTAATAAATATAAAATATGTAATAAACAAATAAAAAATAAATACTATTATAATTTTACTATTAGGTTCAAAGCAATAGATTTGTCTCAATACTTAACATAAGCGGTTTCAAGTTTAGAGAAGAAATTGTTAACAGGAAATAGGATTAAATCTGGGTGACTCATGTGATGTGATATCATCGTGGTGAGCTGATCTCCTTTGTTTTCTTTTTTTGCAAAACGACTTCAGGTGCTTCAAAATATTAGGCTACAGATGCGCGTCATCGGTAGTCATATTACGACTAATTAATGGACTTGTTGGAAATATTTGCCACTACTCAGTAGTTAGTCACAGTCAAAAAATAATTAAAATAATTATAAGATGAGAACAGAAATAAAATAAAAATTATACAGTCATTGACGTTTGTTACTCGATGTCTACTTCTATCTATACCTACATGTCAATATTTTTTATAGACAGAATTTTCATTAAGAACGAAAGAAATTTTCATTTCCTACAACTTACAATGTTCCAACGGTAATATACAATACATGTAGGCACTGTTAAATACACTGTAATTATTATACTTTTTTTGCGACAGTTTACATGTATTTGAACCTTAATTATAAATGATTGGGTATTTTGCAGAGTATTTGCTCTATTATATTATGCAATAATTTTTAAATCATTTTATACCTATTTATCTAAAAATTTTGATACAAACACATAAATTAAGTAATACACTACTTTATAATTTCCTACTTATGCGGCAATAAATATATTTTAAATACATGTTCAGGCTTGTGTAATGATAAAAAGTAACTTTGTACATAAATAAATAAAAAACATATATGTAATACGAACATTAAATCAATATAACTAGTCTACAGATGTTTACACGCGCTTGAGGTACCTGCAGTGAAGTGTGCAGTTGCATGTTACTTATGTGTTAAGTTTGCAATCTAATAGGAGCTCCAAGTGATGCTTTGACCTTTTCTAGATTATCAACTGCAGGAATGTGACCTTTCGCTCGAATTGTAAAGATGTTCCCATTCCTAAACAAATACCTCCTGCAGATCACGTTATTAGAGTTCTGAGTGTTAGATGCTTCTTAGGGTTCCGTAACAAACGGAACCCAGGATCACTTTATTGCCCATCGATCTGTGTTGCAAGGGCCTTTATCTCAGAGACGGCTCAATGGTTTCTTAATGTATGCTATGAAAATTTCAAGTTTCTAGTTAAACTCAAAAAAATTTCAGTTGTTCAAAGCGTATATCCATACAAAATTTCCAGTGATGTTTTTAGCATCAATTTAAATCTAGGCGTTATAACTTACCTACCTATAATTTTGTAATTTTATTTAAAAAAATGTAAAACAACACAATTTATGATGAAAATTACAATATATTATGTACTCTCTTTTAAGTAGGTATGCATAGTGACGGGCAACTACGGAACTCTAATAACGCGTGGTTTGACACGCATTTAACCGTTTATTAACTTAACAAATTGACTGTCCGTAAATATGTCATTTAGGTAGTATGGAAATTAAATTTTGATTAGGTAATTTTCAAGTGTTAAGTTGTGAGTTGTGACTAGTGATTCTGCGCCGCATATGTTGTTATAGCAAAGTGACATGACGTTAACATTAGTCTGTTAATGGCGAAGGAGCCAAGAAATGAAAATACCTACTTACCTGATTTTTTTAAAATACATAACGTAATAATTCGGTTGTAAATAATATAAACGTAAAAATTCTTTTTACAAAACCTACAAAATACAAAGTATATCAACTGTGCCTATAAAATTTGAAGAGTTCCCTCGGTTTCTCCAGGATCCCATCATCAGATCCTGACCTGATCAGAATGGAACCACCTGGGAAGTATACCCTTTCAAAGAAAAAAAGAATTTTCCAAATCGGTTCAAGCGTCTTCGAGTAATCGGGGAACATACATAAAAAATAAAAAGATTCCGACGAATCGACAACCTCCTTTTTTGGAAGTCGGTTAAAAATAGTTGAACCATGTCTAGGTACTCGTTCCTAGGTACCTATCTAGCTAATGTCTTCCTAAAAAAGATGACTAGGTACGTAAAACCTTGTTGTTACTATTTATTTATTTATTTATTTATTTGGACAACCAAAATTGTTACATTTCTTAAAGTACTTAAAAAATTACACAGAAACTTAATTAAAATGCACAACTATTGACGGTGCCACAACATTTGCCAAAAAATAATAATAAACAATAAAGAAAGCGTAATACAAAAAAGCACAAGAAATTAAAAGTTTACACTGTCAAAACAAAACATTAAAAAAAAATATATATGAAACTTAAGCTAACTAGGGAACTAAATTACAATTAAAGGTTAGATGTAGGTCATCTATCTCGTATTATAAAAGTCTTAGGGCTTGTTTTTTGAACTTCGGTAATGTATCTCTAAATATGTCTATTTCTGTACTGATGGAATTGTATGTTTTGGATAATCTGGATATTGTAGAAAATTGTTTTAAATTTGTTCTAGCTATGGGTAGGTGGAATGGGCCGGTTGCTTTTCTGGGATTTCTTATTGGGACTCTTAGGTTGATGCTTTGTAATAGTGGTGGGCAGTCTATTTTATTTCTTAAAATTTTATATAAAAATGTCATGTCTAGATATTTTCTGCGAGTGATTAGGCTGGTCATTTTAAAATATTTAAGTTTATCAGAATAGGTAGGAAGCTGTTTGTGTATTTTGCAAGAATATGCTAGGTGTCTCAGGAGCCTTTTTTGGACGCGTTCTATTCGCAATTGATGAGTATTATAGTTAGGAGACCATACTACACTACAATATTCGAGGATACTTCTAACGTAAGTATTGTATATTTTTATTTTTGTTGTTGGATGGAACACCTTACTATTTCGAATAAGAAATCCCAACATTTTTGAGGCTTTGGTGACTGCGTTCTCAATTTGTGGAATGAATGTGAGTTTGCTATCAAAAATAACACCTAGATCTTTCAATTCCGATACTTTATTAACTATTGAACCATTGATATGATATTGAGATTGGAAAATATTATGATTCCGGGTAAATACTATAAAATTACATTTTTTTGCATTTAGTGACATATTATTGATATTACACCAATCCGAAATAGCATTTAGGTCATCTTGGAGTAATTTAGTATCTGTAATGTTTTTAATGGTTTTAGCCAATTTTAGGTCATCTGCAAAAAGATAGGCGTTACTATGTTTAATACAAGTTACAATATCATTAATAAATAAATTAAACAACCAGGGACCAAGATGCGATCCCTGTGGAACTCCAGAAGTTGCTGTGTACCTATCAGAATTAAATCCTTTTACCACTACATATTGAGATCTATTATGTAAATATGACCTAAACCATTCCAAGATAGAGCCACTTATTCCGTAAAGCGCAAGTTTTTTGACGAGTACCTCATGACAAACTTTGTCAAATGCTTTAGCAAAATCCATGTATATAGCATCAACTTGAATACCAGAATCTACAGCATTCACTAGTTCATTATGGTAAGTGACTAGATTAGTACTTGTGGAGCGAGAGTTAATAAAGCCATGTTGTTCATTAGTAAAAATATGTTTGGTGTGATGTTTTAAAATTGGAAAAATTATAGCCTCGAATATTTTGGCAAAAGCCGACAATATAGAAATTGGTCTGTAGTTATTTATTTCTTCTTTATTGCCACTTTTGTGTATAGGTACTACTAAAGCGGTTTTCCAAACCGTAGGAAAGATACCACTGGATAAGGATTTGTTAATTATAAAAAACAACGGTAGACTTAGCGAAGATGAACACTTAGAAATGAAATATGGTGAAATTCCATCAGGTCCTGGACCTTTACTAACGTCGAGCTTTTTCAGATGCTTAAAAACAGTGTACTGTGTAATATGAATATTCGATAAAATATTTGTGTGAGCTACATCAAATGTATGAAAGTTGGTAGATGTAGAATTAGTGAAGGTAGAAGAGAAAAATGATGCGAATAAATTGCATATGCTTGATCCATCGGAGGCTATTGTGTCGTTTAGGGACATTATTTGGGGAAACTGAATTGTCTTGGTACGTTTGTTGTTGAGGTAGGCCCAAAAATATTTGGGGTTGTTGCCAATATTTTCTTCAATTTTGTTAATGTAACTGTAGTAACAGCTGTTGGTTAATGTTTTGCACCTTTTACTAAGGATTCGTAGGGATATTTCATCTAATGGATTTTTGAAGATTCTGTATTTGTGTAGAATTTTATTTTTTTCCTTTATAATTTTAATTAAGGAAGTGCTAAACCATGGTGGATATTTACCTTTGTTAACTTTTGTTTTAGGAACGTATTTATTTATAATGTCATTTAATATTTTAAGAAAAATATTAACTATTTCGTCTATTGTATCGCATTGATTAAATTCGTCTATCCAATTTACTGTATCTAATTCTGAGATAATAACATCATAATCTGCTTTATAAAAATTATGTTTCATTACATCATCATTAACCTTTAATGATTTCTTAATTTCAAAAGTTAACGATATATCTATAGGTAAGTGCAAAGGATCAATGTTTACAAATTCATTTGAGGCTGCTTCGACTTTAGTGTTCGTTATATTAGTTAAAACTAAATCTAAGACTTTATTTTTATTGTTAGATACATTGTTGTATTGATTAAGATTATTTAGCGCTATAAAATCAATAAGTAGCTGACCAAACGGAGAGTTGTTGAGAGTTGTAGGTGAGTAATAGTCTGTGTTATTATTATTCCATCCAATACAGCTCATATTGAAATCACCTACAAGACATACACTATCCAAACTATCAGAAACCTTGCTAAAATTGTCTAGAAAGTGCTCTAGTATATTGCGTTTATGTGGAGGGGGAAGATAAATAGCGCAAAAAGTTACAAAAGTTCTGTTAGATATTTCTACTTTGACGTAAAGATCTTCGCAAAGGCTTTCCATAGCAGTCAAACGAAATGAGTTTAATTTGTTTGAGACAGCTATTAGTACCCCTCCTCCTTCTTTATTTGCATGGAAGCCTGAACTTTCACGATCCCTTCTGTAAACTGTATATCGATTGTCAAAAAGTTCGGCATCATTAATATTTTTATTTAGCCAGGTTTCTGTCAATATCACAATGTCATAATTAGAACTTGTAACACTACATAAAAAATCATGAGTTTTGGTCCTAAGACCTCTTACATTCTGGTAATATATATTTATTCCGCTGAATTTTAAAACGGTAAACGTAAAAAATAACACTGAAATAGAACAAACAGTAAAATGTCCGTAAATACACTATTGAAGATTGTCCAATGTATCTAGATTTTTAATATAAATATAATCTGTGTTTTCCGCCTTTCGCATAAATACTCTTCCCTGCTTAATCCAAACAAATTTATATCCTTTTTCTTTAGAAGCTAATCGGGCAGCCGCATGCAGTTTTTTATTGGTAGGAGACAAGTGTTCTGCGATATAAATTGGTGACTTATTACCTCCCAATCCTATATGGCTAGTATTAATTTTATCATTAGGGTTCGTTTTATTGAATTTGATAGTGTTAGCCAGAAATGTATCTCGAAGTCTAGGGCACGCAAGTTGTACTACTATGGATCGTGGCCTATTATCATCTTTATTTGTTTTGGCTACACGCGTGCAATGGTGAATGTCGTTCGGTTTTAAGTCACATGATACAACTTTTGATAATTGAGTTATTATTGTGATCAAGTTCTCATTCTTGCGTTCAGGTACACATTGGATCTCGAGGTTGCTAGATCTGTTATGTTGCTCCATGACATGTAACCTTGTTGTTAAATCCTGAACGGTATTAATCAACTTAATATTTTCATTTTTAAGTTCACTAAGTGAATCTCGATATGTGGCAATTTCAGTTTTAGTGGTTTCGTAATTCTCGTTCAAAAAAATAACGCTGCTTTCCAAAGAACCTAACTCCTTTTTCATAGATTGTAGTTCAGTCTTAACCATTTGTTTCAGGGTCTGTTGCAGCTCTGCTACTAATGCAGATTTCATAAAACTAAATTCCTCTCTAAATATTGCTCTTACGTCATCCTTAGTAAAGGAGGCAGTGCTTGAGTTTAATTGTTCATCTGCGCTAGAGATCATGGTTTTTTTCCGGCGGGTTATGTTATCAGCTGTTTTAGTCGGTGAATCAATTATAATGCCACAACTCGGAGAGTCGATGATAACATTTCCAGGTTGGTCACCTGAGCGTTGCGGAGTTTTCTTGGTATTAATTTTAGGTTGTTTCGTTTGACAAGTTAAGCACTTCCAATTATTTTTATTTTCATTGCTGATCTGATGAAAACGTTTTTCAGTCACATTAGCGCAATTAATGTCATAACGAAGTTTACAGAAAGCACAGTTCATATAGTTTTTATTAGTAATTTTATTCCGACACCCAGCACAAACACCAAATGCATTCGACATCATGCAACAATAATCTTACATGCACACAGGCAAAAAAAAAAAAAAAAAAAATAAATAAAATCAAAGAAATAAAAAATGTCTTAAATAATTCCTCACTTGACGGTGAAGCGTCTTAAAGCGATGCAAGCGCTGCTAAGTTGTTATATTAGTAAATCGAAGACGTACTGTGTATGTATGCGTAGCGGTCGCGAGGGTCGCGAGTCCTCGTGCCATGGATTGCGCAGGTCAGGAACGTAATAGTATTGTAATAGTAAATCTAGTTTATTTAAAACTAATTTTTGGTGAATTTAGTAGTTAAACCATTGAGAATAAAGAGTTTATTATAAGACTCACTTCCACACAGTTTTATAATGCACAATTAACTCTTTGAACACTGATATTAACAAAATAAACACAATTACATAATTATTTTGGACAGAGCAAACTTTTTACTTGTTTACGCGGCGGACGCCATCTTACTATGTTTATATACCTACCTACTCGTATTTTGGCATTATAAATTAGGCACAAAGCGGGTAAATAGTTAAAATTTATGTAACTTCATCGCGTTTACGACTGGCAGATATTTGTTGTAGAGAAAACGGCCTGAATTCCTAATGCATTTACCAATAACAGACGTCCTTGCTTTCGAAAAGTACGACTAAGTACGCCTTCTCGTTGAGCTGGTGCGCTATTTTTTTTATTTATATGGATCGGCGTGTAGGATTCGAACTTGTGACATTTCAGTTTTCAGTCCGCACCTTTAACCGTTGGGCTATTGAGGCTAAATTTAATCAAAATTGGCACATCTTTACTCCTCATAGGTTATGATGGGCACTAATTATAAATATACGGCATTTGTATTAATATAAAAATTAAAAATTAATATGTTGTACATACTCGATAATATGTTATCTACAATGAAAAGCGGAATAAATTCTTCTAATTATTTAATAAGATATTTACAACAACTTCAATTACATATTACATATTATAATAAATTTGTTACATATTTTATAAGAATCAATTATACAAAATATCCTTATTTCAAGTAGTAAACATAATTATATTTTAATAACTCACAATAATTAAAATAATAACATGTAATAATCAGTGGCATTATAAATATGGTACTGGAAAAATAAACGCACCTAAACAATAATTTATGTGTTGAATAATTAAAATGTCGTACACTATAACAACAACTCAAAGGGCAGGTTGATTCAAACATTTGTTAAACTAGCGTTCGATGATTAAAGTTTATACCATAACATCTATTACTAGAGTTCGTCGTAAAAATAAAAAAGTTTACTTATTTGTTTTTTAAACACACCTATTTCACATAAAATTTTCTTTGGCAGTAAATTGTCATAGCATAGTTGATCTTTCCTGTATCTAAAATCCGTCGCGATACACCCAGCGATTGATAGATTGCAGGCAAGAATTGTTTTGCACCGAGATTAGGTCGTTGAGTGAATTTTACGTCCATCAAAACCACTGGAATATCGCGGCGAGGATCAGATGGAAAAGATAAGATGTGGATCAATCTTAATACAAAATGAATATCAGGTAAAAAGAGTTCTGTACGATACGAGTAGGTGAGGGAAAACCTTAATATGTACTTACCTACTGTACTTTTTTTCTACAGCGCGGCGGCGGAAGGTTGACCAGCAAATTAACACGCGGTTGCACTTCGTACTAACAAATTGATCGATAGTCAAGGCTCGGTGCCACCTCAGGTGTCAGAGTTCTTTTTACCTGAAGCCACTTCTTAAAGCTATATTTAGTCTAGTAATGCAATGGCAGTACATTCCCATGCTACTATGTCACGGAGAGCGTGGCTCGGAAGCGATGGTCGAGGCTGCCGTAGGTGGGTCGGTAGCGCGGCGTGCGCTGGCTCCAGGGGCTGCGACGGTTCTTGTAGCTGGAGCAGGCGATCAGACTGTTCATGGCGGGAGGTCGCGATTGTTCCACGCTTATGCCGTAGCGGCGACTGGAAATATAAATTGTAAACAATTATAAAATAAAAAAATAAAATAGAATAATATAGAAAATACTTTGAATTTAGATGTGTCTATAGCAACGGTTCCTGGGGCAAGCTCAATTAGACATATGAGTGTACGTCTGTACTCAACTTTTACTAGCTATTTAAACAAATTAGCTACTAGAGCTAATATTCCTCCTCTCGGGGTTGGGAGGGAATGAATTCCGTTTATTAAATTTTACGAGTTAGAACGCGGTTTTCTTCAATAATAATTTTTAATGAGAGTAATTTTTCATAATGGAACACTTAATTAATATTAATATGAAAAACAGCTGGACCGATTTTAATGAAATTTTCAGGCAAACTTCAGATTAGCCCAGCGGGTGATCCTGTGAAGTTTGGTAGGGATCGGTTCAACATTTTTTTTTGTTTTTTTGGCTATCGATAAAATAAAAGTGCTACCCGTGCAAAGACGCGGCGGTTCGCTAGGAAATATTAAAGTTCTAGAATACAGACCTCTTAGTTCTAATAAGAGGTTCAATGAACTTCTCTCCAATCAGCACACTCTCGTCAAGAGTGCCGTCCAACTGCATGAGGTCGCCCGCTGACACTGACACCTCCATCTTGTAGCGATCACACGTGCATAGGTACAGGAGAACTACCGCCATCTGTTTAAAGAAAACAAGGATTTTTCATACAACTTGTAATCTTTTGACTTTCTAATTTTAACCCCAAACAAACAAAAACTGATTTATTTCGTCAAAGCCAAAGTGTCCACAGTGGTAAGAAGCTACCAAAAATTACATCGAGGCACAATCTCGTGGCGAAACTTCTGAATCTGATCTAGTGACCTCATCTCTTCTCTTAACCTAAAACCTCTTCTCGACCTAAAGAGAAGGGTCCAGCTATGCAGGATCTTTGGACAGAGCCTTTCTTCGCATTGGACTACAATTTAAGATCATCAAAATAATAGTAGGTAATACTTAGTTGTTCTCGTCCAATAAATGTGACATAAACTAACAGCTTTGACGGTGCTTATTTTGCAGACTTTACAAACTTTGTTCATAATAATTATGCAGACAAGACCCCTTTTTAAAACCCACGTAATATAAGGTAACTTGTATTAGGTCGGTGCATAAGTTCGTTCGCATTTATTTTAGTTGACTCTTTTTTGCACTGGCTCATTTTGAATGTTAATAGTTTTAATTGCTTTTATCCATCTTTAAAATAGTCGTCATCATTAGCAACTTATCAACGGCTCACTACTGAGCACAAGTTTTCTTTCAGAGAAGGGTTTTAACTTTTAAGCTATAGTCTACCACGCGGGCCCAATGCAAATTGGCAGACTTCCACACCTTTGAAAACATTATGGAGAACTCTCAGGTGTACTGGTTTTCTCATCTTTGCTTTAAAACTGTATTATAAAGAAAATATAGAACAAACTTATGCACCAGCTGTATAGTAAGATATAAAAAACTTACCACGCAGAAATGAAGGAAAACAATGAAATAGGTGGATGGTCGGAAGAAGATGTATTCAAAGAGCAAGCCCGACACAGTGGGACCTATGAAAGCACCCAGCGCGAAGGTAGACGTCCACATACCAGACACTAGGCCATACGTTTCTATAGAGTTTGGTAATCCGCAGGCTCTGTAAAGCAAATCAAGGGTAAGTAGGTGCTACTAGCTTTTTCCATAGGCTTCCATAGTTATAAATTAGGATAACAAAATCGTTGATCATCAAAGCGCTCCAAGTCTATGATAGGTTATATATTATGATGTCACGATAAATCCAATATGGCGGATACCACATCATATTACATTACACTAATATCATAAAGACGAAAGTTTTTGTGTGTGTATGTATGTCTGTGTGTGTGTGTGCGTGCTTGTTACTCCTCCTTAACGCCACAAGAATGAACCGATTTGGCTGATGGATAGCTCACACCTAGGATTAACACACATACTACATTTTATCCTGGAAAATGAAAGAGTTCCTGAGGGAATCAAAAAATCTTAAAGTCGCATTTACATTACGATACTATTTACATGCATTGCATGCAAGTTGAGATTAATTTCATGCAACTAATTTCAACACAACTTCCAAAATTTATCCACGCGGACGAAGTCGCGGGCTTCAGAAAAGTCATTGTTTGTGACCCATCGTTTGGAAAATTTGTACATTATATTTTGTATTATTATTTGGGTAATTAACAAAATCAACTTTGGTAAAAAAATCATCATATCGTATTCTAGGGGTTATCAAATATCAATGTTGTATGTTAATTAACTGAGAATTAATTACTACTTAGTTATGAAATGCTATAACTTTCTTATCCTTCGAGGTTAAGGTTATCGATATCGTGTTATTGCAAGTTTTTTGTTCCAATGTAACATCTTTTTTATCTCAAATATGTACGCCGTTTAGGATAAACTGCGCAAAATATTTATCTACAGTAGGTAAAAAACTTATTAGGTTATTTATTGGTCTATTTTGGTGTTAGGTATGACCTTTCACTTCTCGAACTGTGGTAGTTAATTTAAAACAACTTCGACATAATGTATATAATATATACAGGGTGTCCGGTAAAACGTCACGATCTCGTTGTGAAGTTATAGAGGAGGTATTAAGGAGTTGTTGTGAATCCGCTTTTTTTTTTCTGAAAATAATTCTGAAAAACACAAAACTGTCAATAACTCAAAAACGAGTCATTTTGACCCTTAGGCATTAGAGGTTCATTTGATAGCATTTGACCTCCTCTACGACCAGTTTTACCGGAAACCTGTATATGGGTAATTCTACGATAAGAGGTTATAAGTCCATAGAGAATACGGCCACGGAGAAAAGTAGCTGTTTTTTCATTAAACACTTATATTACGATTTTTGTCCTATTTATTTATGTTTTCACGTAAGGGCAATATTTTATTAAAAAATCAAAAAAGTAAAAAAAGTCAAAAAATTCAAAAAATTCAAAAAAAGTCAAAAAATACTTTTTTGACATTTTTGACGGTTTTTGACTTTTTGACTTTTTTTTACTTTTTTTGACTTTTTTGACTTTTTTTGACTTTGTTGACTTGTTTGACTTTGTTTGTTTGCACTAACCTTATCTCCCCTGGTCAACAAGTTTCTCTCCTGACATTTATCTTGCCAGGTGAAATATGGCAGGTGAGAGACGTTTTCATGATAAATTGTATTGTTTTAATTGACATAAGAAGTTTTTCGGTACATTATGTATCACACTTTCACTAGTCCATCATTATTAAATTAGACCAGTAAATGCAAATAAATTGAATAAATAATATAACTTTTATGACTTGCCAGGTGAGAGACACAATGACCTCGCGAAACGACTACTTCGAATCAACGGTCGCAACAATTAAAAAATGACGGCGCTCTTAGCGGCTCACTTTACACACATTACTAATTTCACGTCGGTAGATGACTTTGAGCACTATTTGGAATATGGCCGTTTTATATTTGTGTTTGTAGTAGCGGAATAAAATTTTCTAGAGTAGATACCCAAAAACAGTGGGACAAAAGTAAAGTTTAAAATATATTGCAAATAAATAAATATTTTTCTATTTTTCCTTAACAATACTTAAATACATTTATTGAAATTTGTGTTTAACATACTTTAGTTTAATAACTGATACAAAAAAAGTATTTATCGTTTCAAATTAAACTGAAACCGACATAGGGACAGGCCAGGTTACAGACTTTTTTAGACTTTATAAGGAATTTCAGAAAAATATACTTTAATTAGGCATTGAATCGTGACGTTATTTAATAAAGTACATTTAGGTGATGTGTTTCATTGCAAAAAATAACAACATATAGAGTAAAATTTTTGTTTTAAACTGATTGCCGCACAAGTTACCTCTTATCGTAGAACTACCCATATATGTATTTCTTATTGTTTAAAGTTCTTTTTACTTGATGTAATGCATTTAAAGCACCTACAGTAATATACGTACATTGCAGTACCAAGGGCATCGGAGAACGACGACACTAAAAGACTTCCGATCCCCAGACCATGTAACACCAGACCACAAATTATGATCCATAGCATCCTGAAAGTAAATGAAGAATAAACCAACAATTTTAAATTGGAACTCAAGCTAAGACAAAACTCATCGCGCACCAGCCTAATACTGGATACCGGTCTTCTTTCAGAATGAGAAGGGTTTAGGTCACTGCAGATCTCTATAAATTATATTATGTACGAGTATTAACACTGGATTGAATGTGTCTATACAAATGACAGCTTAATTATGGATCAAATTCAAGCGCCAAAGACCCCATGTCTTTACCCCATGTCTCTACGAGTGTCTCTGGAACTAATATTGCAAATGGCACATCGACTCTATAATTAATCTATGATTTCATAGATGAATTATAGAGTTTGATGGAACTAAGTTCCACAGGCATTCGTATCCGGTTACAACGCCACAATGACGTCAAGCAAGTGCGTACAAAAAAAATTTGACAGCCTCTTCATTGTTAATCATAAATTAATTATAGAGCTCAGCTAATAGTCCAGCACGATTAAAGCATATAGTTTCTTCGCGATGTTTGCCGAGCAGATAGACAAAAACTACCTAGATTGAGAATAACGGTAATAGGGTGGAAACATATCCAGTAAAATAACATATAAAGTGCCAATTTCGCCAACCCCGAGTAGGCAACGTCTAACCGAGGAATAAAGGAGGTTTTGGTAGATTTTCCATTCAAAAACCGTTAGAACTTCTTTATTCCTCGGTTAAACATTACTCGGCGATTCTGTGTACGTTTATGCGTAAGACATGCTTGGAAAAAGATAGCGCATTTTGTTTGAAAAAAAAAAGTTAACCGAGTACATTAAGTTGAAATAAGTATTATAGCACTTACGGAGTTGTGTAAGGCGTGACTTCAATGAAAGGCGCTGGGCCAACAAGCAGAAAAGCGCCAACCACGAACATGTGACCAACCACGGTGATGTATTTGGGCTTGATGTAGGGGTGGTCACAGAGCCAGCCCCACGCTGGCGCCGATATCGCGTATATACCGCCGTTGATGATGAAAATCACGCCCAGGATTATCGGGGAGAAGTGGAACTGAAAGGCAAGAACTCCTATGAAACCCTATTGACTGTCGCACCAGCCATATTGATGATTCTCTTGATCAACCTATATACGTCCACAGCTGCACAAACTCTCATGCAAATTCAAATTCAAAATTTATCTATTAAGACTCATAAGGTTTGATATAAAATAATATATTGAAAATTTGAAGGTTTTGGTATTCTTACTTCTCGTAAATGTGGTTCGAGAGTCGCCTGCAAAAATCCGATGCTCATACTCGTTGAAATGATACTGATTGCGGCGAGCAATACTCCAGGAATCCTCAGCAAAGTCATCATTGTGGCTATAAATAAACGAAATATGCTTATTTAATTGACTATGTTAAACGCCTAGTATTGTGGTGCCTTAGCCAATATACGAGTAAGTATAATAAGTTATAATAAAACTTTTTTTCTAGTTATTGTCTATTACTGAGCATAACGTGCATCTACTCAAAGCATACCTAAGTTCTAGTCATAGCATGTTGTCAACTTACGCCCAGTTGGTTTAATGTCCTCATCGTCAAACGTCCTCGGCAGAGTGACGTAGCACAGTATAGCAGTAAGGAACAGCGTGAAGCCGAGTACTGCAAAGGGGAGCGAATAGCCGCCCCAGTCATAGAGGGCTCCGCCCAGCATCGGGCCCACGATTAGACCAAGGCCGAAGAACGTTTCCAGGGAGGCCTGCGAATTCAAAATAATTTTTTAAGTAGATAGATTCTACCCATGACAGCTTCAACTTGACGTCTTGCAACACCGCAGTCCCGTCGTGACCACGATCCATGAAATTGGATTGAAATTTCGCTACAAGTGAAAAACCAAACTCAACAACGTCGTTGGCCGTTGCGTTCGTTCGTCAGTTATACGCATTTCTTCGAAATGTTCTCTGCGGTTTGTTTACCAAGCTAACAGCTACGGAACAGCTAAGGAAATATAGAACTACAAAGAGACCGAATGTACTTCCAAATTAGACAGATTTTAGGTTTTTAGGTGAAGACAGCCCAAGTTGTACTTCAAGTTGCTCATTTAAGGGATCGAGCTCTCGAGCTTGAGGAAGTTTTCTGAGCAATATCTAGAAATTATAACATTGCTATTTAACATTTTTAAAGTTACCTACCTTATTTAAATAAATCACGCTTAAAATCGCTTGATTAAGACTGTAAATTATTTTATGAACAGCAAGAAATCCTTACTAATATTCTTAATAATATTAAATGCGAAAATGTTTTTGTTTGTTGATTTGTCCTTTAATAAAGCTGCAACAGAGCTACGGGTCGACGTGATTTTTTGCATGGGTATAGTTGAGGACCTGGAGAGTGACGACTACTTTTTATCTTGGAAAATTAAAGAGTTCCCGTGGGATTTTAAAAACTAAATCGCGTGCATCAGCTAGTATTACATATTTCCTATTTATCTTTACGTCCTAGAAACTTCCATCTTATTGTGATAATATAGAATTCGATAATATGCTCGATAATTTCAGGGTCTATCCAACGCTCAGTATTAAGTATTTCAATTTTGTTTTGAGATGTCATGATATAATTATAAACTTACTGTGATTACTTTAAGATTCACATTGTATGATATCTCAAAACAAAATTGAAATATAGTACTAAGCATTGGTAGTATAGCCCTGGTCATTTGGTGATAAAAATGGTTCTTTAAACTACAAATAATATTTTAATACTGTCACATGGTTGTTTACTGAGATTAGTTTGTAATTAGTTTACTGTCTGTGATTAGTTTATGACTAACTCTGTTTAAATATATGTAAGTACGTCATATAATAAAATAAGTAATTTTTCTATTGTGAATTCATATTGTAGGTACCAAGTATGGACTAATACATAATGCCGCAATGTTCCCATAAAAAAAGTCACGGCTTTTACTCCTGATGCTGCTGGGTAGGTACTGTCCACCTAAACTGAGATTAGAGACAATATTTTAGTACAGAAAAATTTTTACGAGACATTCCACCGCGGTTAATTGCCTCATCTGGTGACAGAAGGGGTGGCTCATTTTTTGCACAACGGATCAGCCTGGCTGTTGAGATGGCCAGACGGGGTCCATATATTTTTTTCATTTCTCCCACATGTTTTAAAATAAAATTTGAAACGTAGGTTAAGATAAAGA
Organism: Hipparchia sbordonii; assembly: GCA_038048805.1. Lineage (NCBI taxonomy): Eukaryota > Metazoa > Arthropoda > Insecta > Lepidoptera > Nymphalidae > Hipparchia > Hipparchia sbordonii. The sequence continues at coordinate 12,855,427 of CM076099.1, read as the reverse complement.
GAATTTTTTTTTTGGTAAACACTCTAGTCGCTCATAAATATCCCAAGTATAGAAATTTTATTTAAGAATAAAGCATAAGGGTATTTGGAAACGCTTTAAAATTGAAACAAAAAAGGGTCTTCGAATTGCGTTAGAAGTGCAGGCAGTTTAATTTTAAAAACAAAGCATAGGGATCTTGGAAACACATTAAGATTAGAACAAAAAAGGGCCTGGTCATAAAATTAGTTGTTTATTTCGTGAAGCATTTTGCCTTCACGAGAATATTGTAACCAGATGTGGATTGACGGTGTCCAAACCGAGGCGAGGCGTTTTAGAAATGTAAACAAAAAACCAAGGCGTGGTCATAAGAAACCGACGCTATCAATAATTGGCCGAAACGGTTTTGGCGGGAAACCTAAATGACGAATCAAGTTAAGGCGGTTTACTTTGGTGGGGATTTTCTATTTTACAGTTTTGGAGAAGGGGAGATGGACTCGAGAGGGGAGATACACGGGTGTGCTTGCGCAGGAAGGCATTCGGGAATCGAGAGGAGAGCGAGGCGGTCGGTTCCATCTCCGATAAATTTAATCCTAAGATTGTGTAAATTTTAACCTATTTTAATAGAATTATACATAAAAGTAGAATCAGTGTAATAATTTACAATTAAGATTATAAGCAAGTGTGTGTGCGCAACGAGGCCTGAATATTTCTGGTAATGTACAAATATCTGAATAACTAAATTTTGATATAAATAGAATCACAGATAATTTGCTTCCTTAAGTTTGGGATTAGACATACGTTTATTGCAGTAAATTAAGATGCATCCAGATATAATTCTCGAGGCTTTATATGCAGAAGAACAAAGGGATAGGAGACGTGCGAGAGAGATATCTCGAGACGATGGGTTCTCTATTATGATGTATATCTTATTTCTGACATTTGTTCTATATCTGCTCTTTTTATTAATCAGATTAATGTGGTCAAATCTGAGAGAGTGAAATGTAATAATTTGGCACACATACCACTTGCTTTGGAAGGGGAACATTTATATAAAATATAGTCAGGAAGTTGTGAAAACGAGAATAAAATATAACTTATTATCTGTGAATTTATTTAACGTAATGTATTATGTGTTGTAATTTCTACTAAAACTATAAAATGTCTTGTCTCCCTGATACCACTAGTAGAAAGTGTACATATTCTTTTAAGCATTTAACACCTTTTGTAGCATGTGTGTATATATTTTAGTCTAAGATGTCTTAGGTTAGAATGCCACAAGGGTTTTTCATTTGGATATTTCCGTTTTCCCTTGTCTTAGAATGGCTGATAGGTAATGGAATATCCGGTTGGTTCTCAAATGACCCCATTTGGAACCAATCTAAATAATCAAACAGTTTCTTTTGAGTAGATTTAATAAGATGGAAAATAAATCTATGAAGTTATAATTATCATCTTTTACTGAACAACCCTAATATTTCTCCTAAGGTATTCAATAATGGAATGTTCTCAAAGGTTCTGTCTACATAAATTGATTTAGTGTTTTATTAGTATTCAGTTGAACCCTAGACTTAACATCTGTAACGTGTGGCGGGCTGAACCGAACAATCCACTAGTGAAATACTATACCCAAAATTGAGTCACGACCCTTCAGTAGGCAGTCAGTTTAGAAAGTTCAGACTAGTGCACTAATTTAGGTCAATAGGCGACATTAAATTACTTAGGGTCAGTTTATTCTATCACGATAGAGAAGTCCGATTTCTTTCATAAACAAAGCAGATAGGTGAACGAGATGGAATAATATTGCAGTCTAAAGAAACTTTGACTTATTTTGTTTTACATAACTAATAGACTAGATTCTAGACTCACTTCGAGTTAAAAGTTAGGTATGAATGAAAACATTAGGAATCATTCACTATAAATTAAGTCTTCAAATGTACGAGACTCCGAGATACCAGAGCGACCTTCGGTCTACGAGACGCCGAGCGACGGCACTAGCTACGAACAGGTAGGAGATTGGAATCCTTTGTTTATTGAATTTACAACCTTTAGGTGTAGGGTGACCACGATATTACTTCGGAATAGAGGATAAGATAGGGTAATAGGTAGGGTGACCATGATGAAATACTACAGGGATTGAGACACTGAGGCTGATTGAGTATTGGCTAAATTAATATGTTTGACTCAGATGAGTCAAAGTTATTACTAAGTGGTACACGGTTCGATGGCGTTCTTTGGCGGCGAATTTCCGGCACACCTAAACACGCCATGTCTTGCAGCACGGCTCCCGAACTTAGATTTGGCCAAGTCTATATCAAACTGAACAATGAATACAAATAAATAAAACCATGGTATTGGGGCGAGCTATAAGCTCAATGAAAAGAATTGTACCAACCCTTCGGGGTGTATGGGAACACCAAAACGCTTCGCAGCGAAAGGGAGTCGGCTGTGCCCCCATAACAATGATTAAAGGCCGTGGAGCGGCGTAGGGTTTCCCCCGTGCTAGAGGGAATTCGGTCAGAACGACGGCCCAAAAAGAGGCAAATTCGTACACTGTACCAGCTAATCATTCATTCTACTCGTATTTTAAACTTAAATTGATAATTTAACTCTCTAGGATTTCCCTGTTTTTCTGAAGGTTGGAGAATGCATAACATAAATTCTTTTGAAGTTTGTTCATAATTAATCCGCGACAGCTAAAGTAGAATGATTTGGTAGCCTACTTTGTCCATCGAACGAAATGAACGAACCCGAAGGGTGCTTAGTACATAACAGTGTTCATGCCAGAAGCCAATATGTCTCTCGATCCTGAAGTGTTTTACCTATAATTAGAATATTCTTCTTTACTCAATCAATCCACTAGATATCACTAGACGATCCAGCTGCGTACCATCACAGAATTTTGGTGCCGTGACCAGGATATAATCCTGGAAAATCTTGAAAGCCTGGGAATTTTGATGCCGGAGGTGACCAGGGGTCTATGTACGTATTCGAAATAACGTTACGACTAGATCTATATTAATAATCCATATTAGAAAAAAAAAAATACACAACGTAGAAACTTGTGATTGGGTATAGGGGAAATATTTAGGTGAAACAATGAAAAGGGAGAAGGGAGACAAGACACACTGTGCATGTTATTATTATGTTGTACATTTAATTATATGTTGTGCGCTTATTTTATTTTGTGTATAGGAGAAGCAGAAATAAGCAGTATGTTTTATAAATGTAAAATTTACAGGATTCTAGGAGGAGATTGCAGTGAACGGAGCATTACACTTGCTTATTTCTTAGACTTAATTGTTTATCCTTGCTTTATCTTGCAATTTATTTTGTTGAACCGAGAGATCCCACAATAGAACGGGCCAAACCCCATTGTCATTTCACATCTGGTTTTAAAATTGTGCCATTATTACGTGTTTCGTTAGACGGCTCACAAAGGCGGCTTAGTAAACAAGTAATATAACATCTGGCGGACTTGAGCGATCATTAGTTAGAAAGTAGGTAGGAACAGCGTTTTAAAGAGAGTTGTAAAAGATGCCGGCAGGTAAAAAGGAACGGAATACAAAGCGGGTAGCAACGGGTCGATTAGATAAAGGTGCGGTAGAAACAAACGAACAAACGGAAACTGTAGGTAACTCGACGTTAGATTTGATTTTACAAAAAATCAACGAATTCGATGGAAAGTTGCAACAATTGAGTTCAAAAGTGAATTCATCGCCAAATGAAAGCGCGAGTGTTACGTCACACGAGTCGGTTGGAGTAAGCAATGAAAGTAGTAGTGATGGACCAGGGCCTAGAGTTGGGTCTGCGGGATCTAGTGTATCTCTTTCTGAGACTCGGAACGTTTATGTAGTACAGCCTTCGGTTACCAAGCCGAACTTCGATGGAAAACCATTTACAAACCCTATTGCATTTTTAAAGCGGTTAAAAAAGTATATTAGAGCGGTAAATGGGTCGGATCGGGAGATCGATATAGCGTTAGGATGTATAACGGGACACGCACGTCAGGTCATGGAGTTATACTCGAAGGACTGGGCTACATTTGCCGATTTTGAGACCGATTTTAGACGAACTTATTGGACCGAGCAGATCCAAGAATCTGTGAGGTATAGGTTGATTAATGCGGTATATTCGAGCGATTCTGGAATGACGATGTCCGAACATTTTGCTGTACAGGTAGAATCGATGCAATCATTAACTATTGCGTTTAGCGAAAGTGACTTAGTAAATTCTATTATGCGGCATTATGCGATAGATATTCAGCGGTTGTGGTTTACTAGGACTGGGGAAGTTAACATCATGAACGGGGCAAAGTTTCTAAGAAGTATAGAGCAAAATATTGTTGAAAAGCCGAGAGGAATTGCGAGAGAGGTAGTAGGTAATAATTTTAGAGGTAGGCGTTACGACAGGTCATCGTTAGCGCGGCCTATTGTCGCGGCCATTTCAGCGAATAAGTGGAATACTAGAGGTAACACGACCCGAGGACGAGGTTATCGCCAGAGTAGGTCAGGTTACAGGTCAAACGTTAACAGACCAGCGTTTTCTGGGGCTGAGCGAGCTAGACCGGCTATTACTTTTGTAAAGGAGGGCGAAAACTCTGCTTTGTCGAAAGAAGGAGGGGGAGAGGGACCTTCAAAAAACTAGGTATCCCCACACAAGCGAGGTACAATAATCTAGAATTGTGTAGAACGGGGAAAGTAGAGACCTCGAAACGCGGAAGGCCGAACGTGGCTTATGATATTTTAATTAGCAAAGGATGGAGACCGGGTCAGAGCTTGGGCATTGGCGATAAGGGTCTTAAACGATTAATAAAGGGCGGAAAGGTTAGCGACGAAAGTAGCTGTCAGGTTGAAGCTAGAAGCATAGGAATCTTATTGGAAAATCAGTTTTGCAACGTAGTAGAATATGACGAGATAGGTACTGAGTGTGAGCTGGGTGTGAGGAGAGGAATAAACGTATACACAATGTACCATGAACTTGATGAGTCGATTGACGAAGGAATTGATTATTCCTTACCTAAGTTACCTGAAGTGAGTGTAAGCTTGTATGGGAGGAGTATAAATGCACTTATCGACACGGGAAGTCAGATTAGCGGAATAACTAAGGAATTATACGATTCTATTCTAATTGGAAATAATACCTTGTCAGAAATCGCCATCCCAGCGATTCAAATACAAGGGGCATTCGGTTCACGTAGCGAAAGTACAAATAGGATGTTATTAATAGAGTTCAAATTAGGGAGTACATTAGTTGAAGCACCTGTACTAATTATGCGACGGTTACCTAGGTCGTTGATACTCGGATATGATTGGTTAGAACGAGTAAAGGGAGTAGTAAATTGCGGCAGTGAACGGACACTGACCATCGAGCATTTAGGAGTCAAGTCTTGCGTAAGGCTGAACTCGGATTGTAAGGTCGAAAGGTTAGGGGGAGAGACGAATGCTGCCACAATTAATTCGATATTGAATCAAGGTACTAGGTCCGAGGAACGTAGCTTATCTATTAAGGATTCGAATGGCGAGGACAGAAAGGGGTATTGTTTGAATGATTCAAATTTAAGTAGGGAACAAAAGGAAATGTTGTTACCTGTGTTGAATAAGCATTGTAAGGTGTTTACAGATAGATTAGGATTGACTAACAGGTACGAGCACGTCATTGAGTTAGTCGATGAGATTCCTTTTATAAAGCATAGTTATCCAGTGCCTTTAGCCTATAGAGATCAGGTTAAAGAAGAATTAGAGGAGTTAGAGAGGTTAGGTGTGATCAGGCAGGAAGCAACGCCGTACTGTAGCCCGCTCACATTTACTAAGAAACGAGATGGGTCAATAAGGCTCTTGTTAGACGCGCGCGAACTTAATAAGAAAATGGTGGGAGATGCGGGGTCACCGCCACTCACATCGGAAATTTTACAATCCTTTTATGGAGTGAATTACATTAGCTTAATTGATTTGAATAATGCTTACTTTCAAATACCTTTGAGTCAGGATTCTAGAAAATATACGGGTTTTTCTTTTATGGGGAGAACATATACTTATAATGTTTTACCTCAAGGACTAAAGACATCTGTCGCGGGATTTTCAAGGGCAATGGATTCTATATTAAAAGAAGTGCGTGGGTTCTGCGTTAACTATTTAGATGACATTGTCATATTTACCACAGGAGACATAAGATTACACTTGGAACGTTTAGACCAAGTGCTAGACAGATTAGAATCAGCAGGCTTAACGGGCAGGCTAGGAAAGTGTCGTTTTCTGTGCGTAGAAGTAAAACTGTTAGGACACATAGTAAATACGAAAGGCGTACGGATGGATCCAGAACGAGTAAAGGCTATATTAGATTTTCCCGTCCCTCGAACAATAAAACAATTACGAGGATTTTTGGGATTAATAAATTATTTCAGAAGGTTTATCTCGAAGTATAGCGAAGAGGTTAGGCCACTCTGCGATCTATTAAAACAAAATACAAAATGGTCATGGACACATGAGGTAAATGAATGTTTTGAAAAGGTCAAGAGATTATTTTTAGACACAATACTTCTCATACATCCTAATCCGAAAGAGATTTATTACCTACAAACCGATAGCAGTAATTTAGGAGTCTCAGGGTATGTTTATCAATTGAACGAAGTAGGTGAAGAGCAGATAATAGGATTTTGTAGTAAAGCGTTGACTGAGGCGGAGCGTAAGTGGACAGTCACAGAACAAGAGTTGTGGGCTATCATATTTAGCTTGTCGAAGTTTGAAACGTATTTGAGGGGGGCACGGTTAGTGATTAGGACCGATCATAAAAGTTTGATATTCTTACAGACATGTAAATTGTTGAGCGCACGAATGATACGTTGGGTACATTACATAGGACAATTTGATTATACGGTCGAGCATGTAAAAGGGAAATTAAACACAGTAGCTGACGTATTATCCCGACATATAAAAGGGACAACTGACGTATTGAATAACAAGTCTGTGGGGCCTGAGATGAATTTATTCAAGACATCGCTAGGACAGGTAGTACAAGCGAGATGGAAAGAGATAGGTAGTCTACAAGAACGGGACAAGGTCGCTAGTGAAATAATTAAACGTATGAAAATATCAGGTACATCTGAATCAAAGTATTATGTGATTAAGGAGGGGGTCCTTTATAGGTCAGACATAAATAGGGATACTTTGAGACTATATGTTCCCGAGGTTTTACAAAGGAGTTTGATCGTTAGCATACATGAAGAGATAGGTCATTTCGGACGTTACAAGGTTTATGCGCTGATGAAACGTCGTTACTATTTCTCGAATATGTCTCGCGTGATAAGTCGTGTTGTAAGGGCTTGCGGAGAGTGTCAAATGTCAAAGCACGCGTTAGAAAAGCACACGGGGCCGATCAAAACTGTGATAGCGACAGATATAGGAGAACGGGTCTTTTGCGATATTTATGGACCTTTACCGGCGGGACGCTTCGGATTCAAATACATATTTGTAATGCAGGACTCTTATAGTAAATTGATCAGGGTATATCCATTACGTCAGGCGAGCGGAAAGGCTACACTCACATGTGTGAAGAAGTTTCACAAACAAGTTGAGATTAAGACCTTATGTTCAGACAGAGGCGCGAATTTTACATCGAAGGTTTTCGAGTTAGGTGTACGTCAACTAGGTATCAAATTGACGCACACATCTGTTAGGAATCCGCGACCAAATTCGACAGAGAGGGTTAACAAGGAATTAGGTAGACTATTCAGAACATACTGCGAGAAATCTCATAGGTCTTGGGCAGATTTATTGCCGGACATAGAAGATTGTTACAACCAGGTAGTACATACCACAACAGGTTATACACCGAATGAGCTAGTTTGGGGAAAGCGGACCATACTATCAACTGATTTCGGCAAAGACATAGCGAAAGCAACCGATATACAAGGAGAAACGTTAGAACAGATTAGACGACAGGCGCGTCGGAACATAACTAAGGCGGCGGAGAATAGAGAGCTCTATTATAATAGGAATCATAAGTTAATACAGTTGAGATAGGCGACTTAGTGAAGTTGAGGACTTTTGCGAGGTCGGACGCTGATAAAAAATTAACAAAGAAATTCATGCGACTTTATGAGGGACCTTACGTGATAGGGGCAATTCCATATAATAACGTATACACTTTGGTTGACGCTCGTACTAACGAGATAAGAGGGAATTACAATGCGATCCATTTGTTCCGCTATTATGCAAACTCGTAGAGGAATGAATTCCACTAAGGATTAGCGCGAACAATAGAGATTAGCGAGACCTATCGACATCAACATAGGTAGCAGTTTATGTTAGGTGAGGAAATAGATTTTCAAACAACTAGTAGAGAGTTAGGTATAAGAAATACTAGGTGTATTAAAAATCTATTTGGGGGAGTGTGAGATGGCCAGACGGGGTCCATATATTTTTTTCATTTCTCCCACATGTTTTAAAATAAAATTTGAAACGTAGGTTAAGATAAAGAGAATTTTTTTTTTGGTAAACACTCTAGTCGCTCATAAATATCCCAAGTATAGAAATTTTATTTAAGAATAAAGCATAAGGGTATTTGGAAACGCTTTAAAATTGAAACAAAAAAGGGTCTTCGAATTGCGTTAGAAGTGCAGGCAGTTTAATTTTAAAAACAAAGCATAGGGATCTTGGAAACACATTAAGATTAGAACAAAAAAGGGCCTGGTCATAAAATTAGTTGTTTATTTCGTGAAGCATTTTGCCTTCACGAGAATATTGTAACCAGATGTGGATTGACGGTGTCCAAACCGAGGCGAGGCGTTTTAGAAATGTAAACAAAAAACCAAGGCGTGGTCATAAGAAACCGACGCTATCAATAATTGGCCGAAACGGTTTTGGCGGGAAACCTAAATGACGAATCAAGTTAAGGCGGTTTACTTTGGTGGGGATTTTCTATTTTACAGTTTTGGAGAAGGGGAGATGGACTCGAGAGGGGAGATACACGGGTGTGCTTGCGCAGGAAGGCATTCGGGAATCGAGAGGAGAGCGAGGCGGTCGGTTCCATCTCCGATAAATTTAATCCTAAGATTGTGTAAATTTTAACCTATTTTAATAGAATTATACATAAAAGTAGAATCAGTGTAATAATTTACAATTAAGATTATAAGCAAGTGTGTGTGCGCAACGAGGCCTGAATATTTCTGGTAATGTACAAATATCTGAATAACTAAATTTTGATATAAATAGAATCACAGATAATTTGCTTCCTTAAGTTTGGGATTAGACATACGTTTATTGCAGTAAATTAAGATGCATCCAGATATAATTCTCGAGGCTTTATATGCAGAAGAACAAAGGGATAGGAGACGTGCGAGAGAGATATCTCGAGACGATGGGTTCTCTATTATGATGTATATCTTATTTCTGACATTTGTTCTATATCTGCTCTTTTTATTAATCAGATTAATGTGGTCAAATCTGAGAGAGTGAAATGTAATAATTTGGCACACATACCACTTGCTTTGGAAGGGGAACATTTATATAAAATATAGTCAGGAAGTTGTGAAAACGAGAATAAAATATAACTTATTATCTGTGAATTTATTTAACGTAATGTATTATGTGTTGTAATTTCTACTAAAACTATAAAATGTCTTGTCTCCCTGATACCACTAGTAGAAAGTGTACATATTCTTTTAAGCATTTAACACCTTTTGTAGCATGTGTGTATATATTTTAGTCTAAGATGTCTTAGGTTAGAATGCCACAAGGGTTTTTCATTTGGATATTTCCGTTTTCCCTTGTCTTAGAATGGCTGATAGGTAATGGAATATCCGGTTGGTTCTCAAATGACCCCATTTGGAACCAATCTAAATAATCAAACAGTTTCTTTTGAGTAGATTTAATAAGATGGAAAATAAATCTATGAAGTTATAATTATCATCTTTTACTGAACAACCCTAATATTTCTCCTAAGGTATTCAATAATGGAATGTTCTCAAAGGTTCTGTCTACATAAATTGATTTAGTGTTTTATTAGTATTCAGTTGAACCCTAGACTTAACATCTGTAACGTGTGGCGGGCTGAACCGAACAATCCACTAGTGAAATACTATACCCAAAATTGAGTCACGACCCTTCAGTAGGCAGTCAGTTTAGAAAGTTCAGACTAGTGCACTAATTTAGGTCAATAGGCGACATTAAATTACTTAGGGTCAGTTTATTCTATCACGATAGAGAAGTCCGATTTCTTTCATAAACAAAGCAGATAGGTGAACGAGATGGAATAATATTGCAGTCTAAAGAAACTTTGACTTATTTTGTTTTACATAACTAATAGACTAGATTCTAGACTCACTTCGAGTTAAAAGTTAGGTATGAATGAAAACATTAGGAATCATTCACTATAAATTAAGTCTTCAAATGTACGAGACTCCGAGATACCAGAGCGACCTTCGGTCTACGAGACGCCGAGCGACGGCACTAGCTACGAACAGGTAGGAGATTGGAATCCTTTGTTTATTGAATTTACAACCTTTAGGTGTAGGGTGACCACGATATTACTTCGGAATAGAGGACAAGATAGGGTAATAGGTAGGGTGACCATGATGAAATACTACAGGGATTGAGACACTGAGGCTGATTGAGTATTGGCTAAATTAATATGTTTGACTCAGATGAGTCAAAGTTATTACTAAGTGGTACACGGTTCGATGGCGTTCTTTGGCGGCGAATTTCCGGCACACCTAAACACGCCATGTCTTGCAGCACGGCTCCCGAACTTAGATTTGGCCAAGTCTATATCAAACTGAACAATGAATACAAATAAATAAAACCATGGTATTGGGGCGAGCTATAAGCTCAATGAAAAGAATTGTACCAACCCTTCGGGGTGTATGGGAACACCAAAACGCTTCGCAGCGAAAGGGAGTCGGCTGTGCCCCCATAACAATGATTAAAGGCCGTGGAGCGGCGTAGGGTTTCCCCCGTGCTAGAGGGAATTCGGTCAGAACGACGGCCCAAAAAGAGGCAAATTCGTACACTGTACCAGCTAATCATTCATTCTACTCGTATTTTAAACTTAAATTGATAATTTAACTCTCTAGGATTTCCCTGTTTTTCTGAAGGTTGGAGAATGCATAACATAAATTCTTTTGAAGTTTGTTCATAATTAATCCGCGACAGCTAAAGTAGAATGATTTGGTAGCCTACTTTGTCCATCGAACGAAATGAACGAACCCGAAGGGTGCTTAGTACATAACAGTGTTCATGCCAGAAGCCAATATGTCTCTCGATCCTGAAGTGTTTTACCTATAATTAGAATATTCTTCTTTACTCAATCAATCCACTAGATATCACTAGACGATCCAGCTGCGTACCATCACACTGTCCAGCGCGGAAATGCAGCCAGTATTCTTGGCACCATTCCACGCGGGCATGATTTGTATAGTAATTAGATTAGTTTAGCTATAAGTTTTATTGTAACTTTTCCATTAAAAAAAAAATATATATTAGGGTGCATGTATGTGGTTACTTACGAACATGCTGGCGACGTTGTTAGGGAACTCCTTGGCTATGATGGCGAAGGATGCGGTGAGGAAGGCCGCGTTGCCCATCGCCTCGATGATGCGGATCGTGAACGCCAGTGTCACGAACGGTATGTGCCCGTCTACTTTGTCTAGTAACCTACGAAATTTAAACATAGAGCAGCAGGATTAGTATGGGGCGGAGATAAAAGTTTTATCCCCCGATTTTATCCACTGATAAGGGATAAAATTATCTTCAACCTATGCTAAAGCATGGCGACAGGAGAAAGGAAAAGTATATTCCTATAAGAATATCCACTGTGGATATTATTTCCACCGTTTTGCTCATGCTCGACAGGTGGATAAAACTGAGCGAGGGGATAAACATTTTATCCTTTCCCCGAGGATAAAATTTCTCCTGCCCATGCTAGCTAGCTGCTAGCTATGCTGGAGTGGAGTTAGATTATTAAAATCCCTCGGGAACCCCTTGTTTTTCCGGGATAAAAATAGCCCAAAAGACTCTTCAGGTCAATCTACTGGTAATTACCATTCAAAAAATCACGTCGATCCGTTGTTCAGTTGATGCGTGATTGAAGGACAAACCAACCAGCAAACACACTTTCACATTTAATTATTTATTAGTAGGTTTTCCGTCAAGAAACTCTCAGTCGAAACTAGCCCGGAGGAGGAAGTTGGCGGTATGTCACCCATGTGCCTTAAAGAGCAAGTAAAGATGTCAGTCCTGCTCCCAATCTCTCAATAATATCTATAGGAAACAGACTTTCAGGACCTTAGTGTTTATGTTTAACTTTACACGGTAACATTTACTGAGCGTAATTCCAAAACATATTTATTATGAAAATTATGTTCCATCTGTATCCAGCAGCTCCTTATGAATCTCCTGATGCCGTCATTCCACCGAGTTAGGGGTCTGTAAACACTGCGGTTTCGGGTGAGGTCACAGCCCTTAATCTAATCTTTGGGAACACAACCAACAAACATCGGTTCTTTGAACTATTGCCCCGCCCTATGCCACTGCTTTTTGACTTGATTGAAGCTTACCCAAACAAAATAGCACATGTTGATGTGGTCAATATCCCCGCGTTGAAGACTAGCTTAGGCCCCAGCCTATTGAGATGCGCGCCGTAGAAAGGGCTGATTATAAACACCGCTAATTCGAACACTCCGAAAACCAGTCCATACTCCGTCGCAGAGCAGCCTTTCTTTTCAGCCTGTAAATTATAGAAAAGCTATTGTCATTATCAGGAATTCATCAACGGCTTACTACTGAGCTCTCCCAGGTAAAGGCCATAAGGTGTTCGCTGGCTAAATGAAAATTGGCAGACTTCGCACACTTTATAGAGAACATTACGGAGAACTCGATGTTTTATTTAATTGCTTTAAGACCTAAGGTATATCGAGGTATAAAACTTCAAGAACTTTTATATAAATATCATTGGTGAGAGCCTAGACGTAATGATTTCTCATTTTCAAGGAATCATTCCGGAGTCCAAATCTCAAGCATACATTTTTTCGCGTTATGTGCGTTGAGGTGCGTTGTAAGCATTCAAGAAAACCTGCATGTCCATAATGTTCTCAAAGATGATTGGAGTCTGCCAATCTACACTTGGCCAGCGGGGTGAATTATAGCTTACAGCTTTACACCCTTTGCCTTCTGACTTTGATAGAAAGACCCGTGCCACAAGAGTGACGTGCGACGGGTGACGGGTTAAGATAATGATATTAGTTACATTGTTTCATAATGGACTTCAGATCTAAAATGAAAACATATATTTTATTACTATTCACTACATCTCATTTTGTAATATCTACCATAATGTCATCATCATCATAATTCATAATTACTATATATATAGCTACTCGTGCTGATTCACTGATTCACTGACTGACTGACTGACTGACTGACTGACTGACTCATTGATCACCTCTCCTGTAAAATTTTGTATGGAAAAAATTTTTTTCACTCATGGTTTCGTATAGAGGACAAAAATTCATTCGGAACAAAAATATGGAGAGAGCTGATGAGTGAGGATTTCGGAGACGGGTGAGGAGCACCGGCCAGGGTATCGAAGTTAGGTGGGGGGTGTTCAACCAAATGTCACTCGAAACCTCATCCAATTGGCAGAGAGCCGAAAAAAAACTCCAAAATGGCGGATTCAAGATGGCGGTCATACAAATTTCATCGGTGTCTATCTCGGAAACTATAAAGGATGGAAGAGTGGTTTCTTGGAAAAGGATGATCAGGACTCGAAGGTCTACTTGATGAATAGAAAAAAAATTCAAGATGGCGGAATTTATTTTTTTCCATACAAAATATATGCAAAACTTTAATTGGTTCCTTTTCAAAATTTCTGATGGTTTCGTAGAGAGGACAAAAATTCATTCGGAGGAAAAATATGGAGAGAGCTGATGGTTGAGGATTTCGGAGACGGGTGAGGAGCGCGGCCAGGATATCGAAGATAGGTGGGGAGTGTTCAAACAAATATCACTCGAAACTTCATCCAATTGGCAGAGAGCTGAAAAAAAACTTCAAAATGGCGGATTCAAGATGGCGGCCATACAGATTTCGTCGGTGTCTATCTCGAAGACTATAAAAGATGGAAGAGTGGTTTCTTGGGAAAAGATGATCAGGACTCGATGGTCTACGTGATGAATAAAAAAAATTCAAGATGGCGGATTTTTTTTTTTCATATAAAATGTATGCAAGACTTCGATACGTTCCTTTCCGCTGATGGTATCGTATAGAGGACAAAAATTCATTTGGATGAAAAATATGGAGCTGATGGTTGAGGATTTCGGAGACTGGTGAGGAGCACGGCCAGGGTATCGAAGATAGGTGGGGAGTGTTCGAACAAAAGTCACTCGAAACCTCATCCAATTGGCAGAGAGCTGAAAAAAAATTCAAAATGGCGAATTCAAGATGGCGGCCATACAAGTTTAGTCGGTATCTATCTCCGAGACTATAAAAGATGGAGGAGTGGTTTCTTTGATAAAGATGATCAAGACCCGTTGGTCTACGTGATGAATAGAAAAAATTCAAGATGGCGGATTTTTTATTTTTTCATACAAAATCTATGCAAGACTTTATTACGGTTCTTTTTCAAAATTTCTAACGGTTTCGTATAGAGGACAAAAATTCATTTGGAGAAAAAATATGGAGAGAGCTGATGGTTGAGGATTTCGGAGACGGGTGATGAGCACGGCCAGGGTATCGAAGATAGGTGGAGAGTGTTCAAACAAAAGTCACTCGAAACCTCATACAATTGGCAGGAAGCTGAAAAAAAATCCAAAATGGTGGATTCAAGATGGCGGTCATACAGATTTCGTCGGTGTCTATCTTGGAGACTATGAAAGATGGAAGAGTGGTTTCTTGGAAAAAGATGATCAAGACCCGATTATCTACGTGATGAATAGAAAAAAATTCAAGATGGCGGTTTTTTTTTTCATATAAAATGTATGCAAGGATTTGATACGTTCCTTTCCGCTGATGGTTTCGTATAGAGGACAAAAATTTATTTAGATAAAAAATATGGAGGGAGCTGATGATTGAGGATTTCGAAGATGGGTGAAGAGCACGGCCAGGATATTAAAGATAGGTGGGGGCTGCTCAAACAAAAGTCACTCGAAACCTCATCCAAAAGCAGTGACCTGAAAAAAAACACCAAAATGGCGGATTTAAGATGGCGGCCGTACAAATTTCGTCGGAGACTTTTAATGATGGAAGAGTGGTTTCTTGGAAAAAGATGATCAAGACCCGAAGGTCCACTTGGTGGACAGAAAAACCGCGGTTCGCTTTAGCGAGCCGCGCACCCACGCGCCCTACTAGTTTTTATATAAAGTGATACAATTATTAGTACTACTTTTCAAAATTAAGTGATTAAGCATTTCTCCAAGTAACAACTTTTATTTAAGCGGTTTATTGTTGTTAAGAATTGTTAAGAGCGTAGTTCAAATAACTACTAACGCCATCTAGTGTAGTATTATGTAAAAATAACTCCCCGCAGAGTTTGTTAATCTTTGCACGGCTCACTAGATACTGTAGGAATTTTCATTCAATTTTCACTAGATTTTCACAAATGAATAGGCTCAGATATACGAGTATCAAATGGAGTTCAATACCATAAGAATCACTTCATTCAACTACTTAATAGATCTGTCGAGATGTTAATTAATTCGTGGTGTACTTGCGATTTCTATCATTTATAATCTGTTAAGAATAACTGGCATTATAAAATTAAAATCACCCTAATATAAACTCAATCGTGTATTTATGGCTTGTGCTATTCAATTGTAAATATTATGTTATATTTACATAAAACAATGTTATCAATATATGCTATTTACATGTCATAATTATTGTTAGTGATAATATTATAATGTCCATTTCATTTATTAATAAAGCAAAGCGAAAACAAGTAAGAAGTTGTCTAGATCGCATTGGTACCAATAATATATATGCTGCAGCGTGTGCGATTCTATAAATTATTGCATCAGTGTGACGATAGCAATCGCTTCTGATTGGCAGACACTAACTCGCTTTTCATTATTGCAGACAGTACACGTTAATTCAGCCAATCACCACGATTGAGATCGATGAACGGATTAATATAAATATCGATACACATACAATTCAGAATTCACAAGCAAGAAGTTTTTAAAAGAGCGAGATTTTCAAACCTGTAAATTTTTTTTTTCAATTTAAACTTTGGTCTTATAAATTTTCACAAGTGCCTTTGGTTTGTCCTTGTTTGGTGTACTGTCACTTCGGATAATTTCTAAGACAAGGTAACCTCAGCAGCTTACAGCCATCCTGCAGTTAAGTATACAGGGTTAAATAAAAAATACCAGAAAGCTCTCGGCACGTAATTGTTATCATTAAAACTAACAACTTTTGTTCTACGACTTTTTTTTTAACTCGATATTTTGTGAAATATTTGATATTCAATATTTTACATAGATTCTCTCCTTGTAACTACTCTGTAACATCGGCAACGCCGCACGAACCACACGCAAGTGTTTTGGTCTCGAGTCTCACAGAGTAATGTCACTTTAGAGAAATAACATAATTTATTAATTTTTTTGTATGAAGAAAATTTACTTATGCGGAATTTTGAAAAGTCGTAGAACAAAAGTTAATAAAAATAAGTAAAAGGTATTTTTTATTTAACCCTGTATATAGCGTGTTTGGACTCATAAGAACGGTCTCAATGAGTAGGTGTTTGAGGGATGATGATCGAGAATCGAGAAGAAGGATCTGATGAAGGAGCAGAAGACTGGGTAACAGGATTTTGAGTAAGTATACCTATCATAATTAGTCCGGCCATAGATTTCATAATATGTGCAGGGTGTTGGTAATTATTAATTAATACTTAATTGTTTTGTCGGAGTCGATATCTAACTTTAATAGTATCTGCATCCCTAAATTAAACACATATGATTGTTGCATGTGAAACAGTAGGCGCCTCGTACCTAATTATATTGTGAACTGAAAAGAGATAACCCATGTTAGGTTATCATGTACATTATCATTGGTACATGACAACGAGTGTGTGAGGTAGCGAGTATTATAGACCTTTGATTTGGGGCAATCGCCTAAATATAATAAAATTTTGCTTACAAGTTAATGCCCGAAATCGTCTATACGTTAATTTAGGTTTTAGATTCTTAAAAGTATGCTGCTACCCGCGAGGAGTTGTGCTCCTCTGTAATTTAATTAAATATCACTTGCTTTAACGGTGAAGAAAAATATCAGGAGAAAATCTGCATCACTGAGAGTTCTCCATAATGTTCTTCATAATGTGGAACGGAATGTGAAGTCAATCCGCACTAGGCCAGCATGGCGGACTAAAACTTGTCACAGGTAATGGGACGGCGCGGCGGTTGGATATAAGGCTTGGACAATATATTATGAACAAAACAGCAAACTAACACTTTTGCATTTATAATAATTATTATAAACAAAACAAAAAAAAAAATATTTTACATTTTAATGAGGAAAATTTTTCCAAAAAAAATTCAATCCACTCCTCTCTCCCAGGACCTTAACTATACTCATCCAAAAAACAACTTCGATCCGTTGCTCTGTTTCTGCGTGATTGAGGGAAAAACCAACAAAAAAACATACTTTCGCATTTATAATATTAGTAAAGATTTTTTACTTTTTGTGAAATGTCAATTTTGTGAGTTTTTGCTTTATTCAGTTAAGAGGCCACTCTCAAAAATTTCTGATTCTGACGAATCTTGAATCTGGGTTCATGCTTCAGATATTATAATTGTAACAAAAAAAAAACACATAGAAACTTGAATATATCGACAAAGTTAATAATTAATAAAATTTATGATGAACGACTTAATATAACCACGTTAACATTGAGGAAATCCAGCTGCTCAACGTAACAAATAAGTGACAAGAATTAAAAAGCAAAAATTTTTTGAGTATAAAGTGTCTAATAGCCACAGATACAATGATTTATGATGAGTTAAGAAAATAAATTGAAAGCTTAGATTAATTTAAAGTTATTAATTAAATAATTAGACTAGAGGTTTTTAGATAAAATTTTATTTTTGTTTATTTTAAAACTTTTTACACTGTGAAATGTTCCATTTTTAGTTCATGTCCTTTTTGTTGCTCCACAGAAATATGCTTATTTGGAAGCGATATTTTTTGGGAAAAAAGCACTTTTTTTACTAACCTCTTGAGGGAAAAATGGCGCTTGAAGCGCGACGCAAATTGCATTACAAAAGTCAGCAACAGATATAACCGCCACCGTTAACCACTGTCTTCTGGTAAATTCCCGCATTTTGATAAAAACACTTTTCAAAAATATCCAGTGACACTAAAACTTTACTACACAAAAGATATTAATAACCTTTCACTAGTTTATATACTATTTTTCAAAACGTTTTATAAACTATCTGTCTCTTACTCTTATTTACTTTATTATGTGACTATAATCGAATATTTAGTCGACGTCATTTAATTAAGAAAAGACAACAAAAGTAAGATAAAAATGAGTTAAATTAAATCTAAACGTCACAATTTTCCCGATGCGGGTACATGACTGACAAGGGAATATCAAAGTAACTACAATTTAATGATAACAAGTTATCGAAACGTCTTAATAATCCCAATTTCATATACAACGATGCTTCTCTCAACATCGAGAAAGGCGTTTTCTTAGAAAACAGCAATGTATCAACAATTCCAGGAAATTTCGTTTAGTTTGAGGTCAACTTCCAAATCAAAATATCCGAGATGTACAATCTATACAATTCGTTCGCCTTAATACAGGGGTGGCTTACAAACAAACAAAATAGGGAAAACTCAAAAGAACAGTAGAAAAATCGAAAAAATTTTGCAAAGGAAAATATAACCACTATTTCGAATTACTTTTAATAGATGGCGGGAGCCAAGCCGCGGTTAAAATTTAGTATTATGGCTTGAAGAACCGATCGGATGTCAAGTTGCTGAAGTAGCGACACCACATGGGGAGGCGAAAGGTGAATGATCTCCAGCCAAACAGTGGCGGCCGTTGGATCACGAAATAGGTAAACAACTGGATACCGGCGGCACAAAATCGTGACCTGAGACGATCTTTACAGAGACCTATGTATAGCAATGGACATCTATTTGTTTAGAATCTAAACTTTAGATGATAATAATTATTCCTTTATTTGTAGCAACTGAGGCTCACTTTGTTAGTAGACAATCTTGTACTTATAACTTATGTGAGTAACTTAACTACGCACAAAAAAAATTTAATTAAAAATATCATAAATTATCATGTGGCCTCATCAACACTTGAATCATGTGTTTATTAAGTATTGGGTGAGTCCATCTTCCTTGCAAACATGTTCAGGATGCTGTTGGGACTTGAGCACAGTCTCAGCGATGACGACTTCTTCCGAATTATCGCATAGAAGTCATCGGTATGCTCTTTTGTAAACATACCTGACGCTGAACGAAACCGCGGCAGACCCAACAGCATCCTGAAACCATTATTGTATTGCACCCTTAGTCTTTCCATTAGAGCACCCATAGCTTTTTGGACATAGTTGACCCACAGGCTTCCCGTGTAAAAGTTTTGGCAGTACGCCTTGGAAAGCGTTATCTTTGCTTCCTTACAACATCGGGTAAACCTGCGGGCCAACACACTACACCTCACAGCCAACACACACACACCTCACAGTCACAGATGGTGATGATGATATTGATGATGACACTTTAAGTTAACAAGATGTTAAACAATTTAGACAAGACAAGATAAATAGGTATTTTATGATAGGTAACAGTAGTTATTAATGAATGAGTTTATTATTTTTAATGGCTTTTGTTTGTGTAAACATTTCGATTGCAATGGCCCGTCCAGTTTTGTTTAGAGTGAATGACTTGTCTATTACAATGTTGTTTATACATGTAATTGTGTCGTGATATTAGGTAGGTATAACATGTTGTGTCTATCTAGATTGTAATTTTAAAGACCACCCAAAAAGACCGTTGTAAAAGTAGGTATACTCAGTATAAAATGGCCTGTGTAGGTATTTGACTGTATGTTATATTTAAACTTTTGCAGCATGGTTTTTCTAATGTCGCGAGTATTGACAGGTATCCAATAAAATATTTTATAATAATGTAGATTTATTATTTAAATATTAGCCAAGCTAAACTGACTTATATTCTCCTCTCCCCTCCAAATAAACGAATAGCTTGTGCTAGGAGTGGGTACGACAATTGTGCAGCGGGTGGGGTTCGAACCTGCGCACTTTCAGTTTTCAGTCTGCACCTTTAACCGTTGGGCTATTGAGGCTTCAAAGATGTAGGTACATAATAATCGAAAAATATAAAAATTACTATTGTTCCCTTCTTTCGCAAAGTATTTACACGCTACGTAATTGTTAATTAAAAAATGCATTGTCTATGAATTGAAAATGTTTTGTAGGTACATATAATAAATATTTCTATTTGTCACAAAAGTGGGAAAATATTCAGCGGTTACGTGAAAATTCCTACTAATGATGAGTGGCTATTATTGGCTAACTAAAATATTTCACATAATTATACATAAATATAATAGTATCGTATTAGGACAGAGTAAGGAAGATTCATACCTTATACTTGGGTATTAGTTTGTCCTTTTTATCCCCCGATGTAAAAAGAGAGGTTTTATAAGTTTGGCGTGTGTATCTGTGTGTCTGTTCCCTCGTAGCACCCTAACGAATAGACCGATTTTCTAATTGAAAGCTAACGTAATCGAGGTGGACCTTATCTATAACTAACTGATGCCCGCGGCTTTATTCGCGTGGCACGGCTTACATGATAAATAGTTTATTGATAAAAATAAGCAATTTCAACTTATTTCGCTGTAGCGCCTGCGCTTGATCATATAGCAATGTAAACTTCTATGTATATAACTAATAAATAATATAATGACTTATAGATTAAGGATTGGTAGTAGCTACGCCGATGCGAAGCGACTCCCAATCGGTAATCCTAAACCTACTTCCTACTAATATTATAAAGGCGAAAGTTTGTATGTATGTGTGTGTGTGTGTGTGTGTTTGTTACTCCTTCACGCCACAACGAATTAACCAATTTGGCTAAAATTTAAAATGGAGGCAGCTCACAAACAAAATATACGCTCCATTTTATCCCGGATAATTAGAGTCCCTACGGAAATTAAAAATCATCGTCACTCATCTCTAAACTCACCATCTTGTATTAAGGTATCTTCAATCTTCATCTCTAATCTTATCATCTTGTACTTGTATACGAGTATCATCAACTAGCATCAGCCAGCGACTTCGTATGCGTGGATTGAGGTTTTTAATTCCCGCGGTAAGTAACTCCCTTATTTTCCGGGATAAAACGTAGCCTATGTGTTATTCCAGGCTTTTATTTATCTCTGTGCCAAAGAGCCAAATCGCTTCAGTCGATGCGGCATGATTGAGTAACAAACATCCATCCATCAATTCCTCCATCCATCCATTCATACATCCAAACTTTCGCATTTATAAGATGAATAGGATAACTGACCACGCTGTAGCTGGCACGTGGTGTCGGTAAAAAGCCAAATCGCGAGAGGGGAGCTGAGGCTGAGGGATGTCGAAAACCATACCCGAATAAAACAACGCTTGATGCTTTCACTTCAAACAAAATGAGACTCGCGTCCGTCCGCCCACCGATCGACCAGGCGCCTATTGCCAGCTGATTCCGTCGAACAACGGACGCGGCCGAATTCGGAAAACTAAAAAAAAAAAATTGTACTCAAAGGTGCGTCGAAACTGTTGTGTTCCCGAACTGAAAAACGAATATCAAACGTTAAGTAATTAAAAAAAAAATGGCTCAGCATATTTTCAAAACGTTCCTCGTTTTCTGCTTGACTGTCATCTGTCATAACGGAGAGGCTGCGGAGAATGATAATACACCTACTATTCGTAAGTACGCTACATTTTATTAGCTAGGTAAGAGTTTAATACAGCTTTAAGGACCGAATGCTAAATAGGACCTTCAAATTATTTATTTATTTATTTATTTAGTACCAGAGAACAAAACAATAAAACATAAACATTTAAAGGACGTGCACAAGGACAGCTTATCTCTAAGGAAGAGATTTCTTCCAGAAGCCCTCGAATGTGAGAACAGTGATATAATGATACAGAGTGATACAGAATTATAATCATATTTACCGTCAATCTTCATAATTAAAATCAAAATTCTTTAAAACCGAAGTAAAAAAAAGTTTTAAAAATACGAAGTAATCTTTTTGAAATTATACGAGTTTTTATATCACCATCGCACAATTTAAGATAGATTCAGTAGAACTATTAAAACAATAATAAATAATTGTGAGGAACACCTATTCTATATTAAGTAGACGTTCTACGAGTTCTACGACGTAAGCTATATGAACAGAATATTATCAAAAAAACACGTCAAAAATAGTTCAAGTATAAGTTCCGCCTCATGTTGGGCATTTTATCGCTGAAAAAGCTGTAAACATTTTCCCGGAACCTACCTAATGAAATTGACTAGTGATTTCCTTGTGCAGGTGGCTTGCATTTCAAGCGCTTTGGTTAAGGATACGATGCTATCAGTAAAATCCTACTTTGGGTTCAACAACTCAGAGTTGCCTACTTAAGTTATAGAAGTATGAACTTTCAATAAATCAGAGTTCCTTACCTTTAACTACCTATTTGAAAGGTAAGAGCTGCTGCTACAGCTATGAATACTGATTCAATTCACTTCGCTTGTTCTGTGGTGATAAAAATCCAAATCACCTCACCTGCAACCCACCCTTATATGCATTTTATAAAGATCTGTAATGTCAGAACAGAGTTCTGTTTCTACTGATACTTACTGTAATTTCGGTTTTGCAATTTGTGTACTTCGGGTTTCGTGTTCTTCTCGTTGAATATACAGTGTTTAAAATGTTGAAATATTGTATGTTGGGAAACTTTTAAATTTTGATGAAGAGCCTATATAACCTTTGCCAAATTGCGTTTATCATATTATGTTTATCATATAATATGAATACAGTTGGTATACATCTACTTCAATATTAGACAGATAGCAAATCCCTTCTATCCAATCTCAGAGATCCTATATTAATTTTAATTGAAATCGTAATTTAGTTGAGATTTTTACGATTATCAAAATGTAGAACTATAGAGTTCTGTTTAGTAACTAACTGAACTATCCTGGTTTCGTAGGTGTGTAGTGTGTACCTGCCTATTTAGGTACCCATACAAATACGCTAGTGTTTCTGTTATGACTAACAAGGCCACTTTTTGTAGCTTTCTCACTTCTAATCTATTAATATATTCTTGGGAGCAAATGATCAAATATATCGTCACGTTGAATTGTATTGGAAATATTTAATAATTATATAAAATAAAATAATTGCCAAGTTTCTTGCTGGTCGCAGAGGTAGATTCATTTGACGTTTCGAAAGCACTTTGTAAAAGTTTATTTGAATAAAATATTATTCTATTCTATTTGCCGGCCGATGCCGCGTGGTCCCACTGGCACCGGCTTGTCCCACCAGTAGTTCTGCGGGGAATTCGTATTTACCCATAAACCCACTGCGTTGCCAGTATACAAAGTCGACAGATAACGCGGGAGACGCAAAAGACTGAAGTTTTGTGTAAATCGGAGCTTTTCCCAAACATATTTTCAAACGTTTCATAATCTTGTCTCCAGATTTTTTTAATGCATTAATGTATAGCGTCTAACGTCATTAGTAATGTTTCAACACATTTAACGCGGTAAAATATTGCCCCATCTGCGAATGACCCATCTAAAATTAACACGATAATAAAGGCATTACCTTTATTATCATGTTAATTTACGCGTTACAGCGCAGGTGGAGCAGGGGCATAAAGAATATTAGCCACGATGATCATGACTAATATTCTCCTCTACCCTCCAAATGAGCAGAAAGCTTGTGTTAGGAGTGGGTACGAACTACGACAATATTGCAACGGGTGGGGATCGAACCTGCGACCTTTCAGTTTTCAGTCCGCACCTTTAACAACTTCAAACATCAACCAAATGGGCGATTGGGCCAATTTCATCAACGTAAAATAAGTCGTAAGCAAGCGTAAATGTATCATGGCAAATTTTCAATACAAAAACTGTCAGAACGCCTAATTTATTCCTCAATTAAACGTCACTCGACTATTTCTATTACCAAATTAGGGATTACTTGAAATAATACCATTATTACCAGATTTAATTTTACCTTCAAGAAGTTTGCTTATTAAATAATTGTCCACGACTTTGACCTTCAATATTTACTTCTATTTATATTCTCTATTGATATAGCTAAGTAATAATATGTGTTATACGTTTGTCGCGCAAATTATCCTTATAATTACATAACAATATTATACTGACTAGCTTATGTTAAGGTCATAGCGAGTTATTTCTTAGTACCTAGAGCTTTTACCCGTTTTCCTTTCAGCTGGTATTTTATAGCTAAAGTAATCGAATGTTTATACAAATATAAAAATTAACATCTAATTTTTTTCTTGTTTCGCGTTTATCTTTTGATTAAAGTTTGCGTAGCAAGAAACTTAAAATTATTAATGATATCAAAAAAAAAATTATAACAAGCTGACTAGTTTTTAACATCCCGCGGAAACTCTTTAATTTCCCGGGATAAATCACTCTCCAGGACCCCAACTATGTGTACCCATACAAAAAATCACGTCAATCCGTAGCTCAGTTGCAGCGTGATTGAAGGACAAACCAACAAACAAACAAACACGCTTTTGTATTATTTAAGAAGTTATGGTGAAATAAAGAAAATCTGAAAGTGAAAGAAATATATTTTTTATTCTACTCTATTGGGAGCATTGGGACATTTTCACATACTTGAAAGACAGCTCCTTACATTGCATAGGTAAAAGTGAAGCTTAATACTTAATCGGGAGAGATTACTTAATTCAAGGTCTCAGAAAATCACACTAGACACGTTGACAACCTAATGACGATCATTTTGCCATTGTCTGTGGTAGGGTCTCAGAAGAACTCTGTTCCACGAGCTATTTGTGCCAAGGTCACTTTCGAGCCGTTGTCGAAACACGACAGACATAATGTTTGTGTGGTCAATCCCCATGTTTGCAGAGTCTTGCGTATTGTAACGAAACCGGTCACATGCTTTGTTGGGGTTACCATAAAAATATAGCAGTCTTAATTCAATAAAAATTCTTTTCAAAAAACCGACTTCTTACGCCACTACAAAGTATAAAAATAATTTTAGTTTGTACACGTTTGTTGAAGTCGGGCGGGCTTAAAAAGAAACGATGAAACCGATACGCGATGCTAAAAAAAGATACCGGCCGAATTGATAATCTCCTCCAATTTGGAAGTTGATTAAGCTTAGAATTGATAACTTATTAATGTAATATTAGTAATATTTTTTATTTCAAGACAGGCTTGCTTGGCGACAATCAGACTTAACTAATTTTGAGGAATCTAAAACAAAGGTAAATCAAAGACTTTGTCCACAAAATAGACAAAGAATAATAAACATAGCAATGTTTGCTATATTTCCACCAGGAAGCCTGCGTGTTTGTTAATTGGCAGCCATTAAGGTGATTACTTATTAAAATAAGTGAACATGTACCCAGTACAATAAATATGTAAGTACTCGTGACAAATCAGATTGTTTTTACACTGTGTTATGGTGACGTATCTAAAAATATGCTGTTTATTTTTTCAATAAATACCAACGGAACCCTAAAAGTTGCCACTTAGGACAAGAATCGCTTATAGTGAATTGCGTCTTTACATGGTTAGGGGATGAATGGAAAATTACTGTAAGTATTTTATTATTCTCACATATTATTCGAATTACCGTCTATTATTCTACTTTAGCAGAGAGACAAAGACACCAAATTAATTGTAATTCAAGGCACAACGCGCTAACATCCTTGTATGACCCATCTTCGCGCGCAATAATATTATTATGTAGGCCTAATGCAATCTGTTTGAGAAGCCTTGAATCCAGGAAAACAAAATAATGACAAGTCGTTTAACTTTATGCAAATGAATAATATATGGCCTGTATGCTCTAACGATACCATAGAAAATGATTAATATTAAACCTAGTAACTCTTGTGTAACTTATCACTAATTGTGCTTTAATACTTTATTTTATTATTCTAATATGTATTTAGTACGCCGATGTCAAATCATGAAGTTGTAGGCCATTTTCCGCGCGCCAAAAATTACATCATAAATGTTATTTTCAATCAAATTTAACTAAGGTAAAAGGATTTTCTTGCCTACCAAAAACAGAAGACAACAAGAAACTCAGGTCTGGTAAAAGTTAACTTTAACCGCTTGAGGTCCTACTAAATCCTAAGTTTCTAAGGCCCTTAGTTGCACAACTAAACCAGAAAGTTATAATCATTCTTCTATGAAATATTTCTTATCAGTTTTGAACCTCTCGTGATATTATGGGGATGGTGTTACATCGTTGAAAACCCCAACAATTATAATTTTTTACTTTCATTTGTTCATAAACATTTACAAATCATTATGATTTTTGATCGATGATTCTGAAAAAAAAAAATATATATCCTCGCGAAAGTTATTCTTAATTTCAGGACGGAATTTTTGCTTTATGAAAACATTTCCGTGTAAGAAGCAAAAGTTAATTTTCGCGTTTATTCAGTTGAGAGAAAATGACCCTGAGCTCGGTTACAAATGCGACGATTACAATTGCGAAACTATTGTCGCGAAACTATTCCCGAGATAAAAATTTATCAAAATACAAACAGGGAAGTATGTAAGTACGCTGCAATGGGGGTTTCGTGACGATATTGTCCAAAAATATGATATCGCCTTTATAAATAGTACTTTGATTTAACTATGTACCTTCTACGAGGCACATAGTATAGTCACGTATAGTTATGTCATAATATGTGCCTGTAGATGATTCGTGTTTATTTTGGATAAGCGTATATTACGTATTACATATATTATAATGTACCAGATTTTAACTGCGGCTGCGCTCCCGCCACCTATATTAAAATAATTGGAAGTTGTGATTTCTATACAAAATTACCAAATTTTGGTTTTAGATGTTTGAGCTGTTTGATGGGTCGGCCCGGAAGGTCGGCCCACTAGAACCTAAGTAAACGCGCCCGTTCTTTTGGGTATTCTCTATTTTTTACGGGACCCTATTAGTAAGCCTCCGCTGTCCGTCTGTCCGTCCGTCCGTCTGTCAGTCAGCGGACTATTTGTCATGATCCGTAATGGGAAGAGAGTTGAAATTTTCACAGAATGTGTTGCCGCCATAATAAAAATAAATTAAAAATTAACCCCTACTAGAAACGTGTTTTTCCGGCCTTTTTTAGTACGGAACCCTTTGTATGCGAATCCGACTTACATTTGACCGGTTATTTAGTTTTTAAGTCGGGGTGGTTTAAAAACTAAAACAAGAAGAAAATATTCTTAGACGAATAAATTCTTGGGGTACATCCTGGATGTGAGTCATATTTTAAGGAAATAATATTTATGATTATTGATAAGAACAATCGGTTCATAAAAATAAAAGTATTAGCGAAACCAAATTCGCAAGACAATAGGCCATCAGCTGGAGAACAATTGGCACTAGGTATACTACTTTTATTACATGATGCTATTTTTACAAGCTGTTTATAAGTTTGCTTTGTTTTGCTCGTAAGCAGTGATTCTGTCGCACTTCGTTACTGATTTGTCAACATCTATCAACCTGTGATTATCATAGAATTGAATGAAGTGAATAAAAAGAGTTGAGTGAATTTTGTTTTGATATTTATTTAATTTGATAATGAATAATTACTATTCTATTAGGCATTTTAACTGTCATTAACATGTAAAGTCATGTATTTTTTATTTGTAACACATTTACATTACCCAAATTCGCAATAAAGAAACTGAAATTGAAAATTGAAAAGTAAGTTTCCGTTCGACCTGAAAAATAGATAAGTACGTGTGGTTCTTTTTTAAGCTATTGCATAGGTAGCTCCTATCGCGGGCCTTGAGCGTGAAGACCGAATCCAGAAATTCCGTAACGAAAATAACCTGACACGGGACTCCTCTCACCGCTAGATGACGTTGATAAAAAATGCTATGCAATAGCTTTACCGCGGCAGTCCCCGAGTGCCACATGTCTTTTTTTTTCAGATGAAACACTTTGCGTATACTTGATCTGCTACGTTATGGTTAAATGAGTCATAAGTTTCAAGCCTTAACTAAGTTACCGCGGGAGCTCAAATTTTCCGAGATAAAATACAGCTTGAGTGTGAGCTATCTCCATTCCAAATTTCAGCCAATCGGTCGGAGTTTCAAACATACACACACATACAAACTTTCGCTTTTATAATATTAGTGTAAGGTGATGTGATACTACTGCACATGTCTTAAAATATATTTAGGCGAAGTCGCGAGCATTTGCCATTGAAGGGTACTTTGTTGGGTTAAGTTATCATCAGTTTACAACCTTGTGGTTCTTTGTACGGTCAGCATAAATTTTAATGTGCAATGCGTGCCGTGAATTCGATCGTCGATGAGGGATGAGCTATTGGGTCATTCGATTGTCCATCACACATGACCATAAAATATATAGACGACATTGACCCGTAAACCGGATATCTTACTTTATTAATAAGTCAGGGTAATCTAGAGGTAAAGTCTGTGCAACTTTTAACTGTCTCTCAAATTATTATAATTTTAATTCTTGCTGAATTAAGCTGAGAAGAATGCATTTGTTTGCTATTTTTTGACATTATAGGCCATATAATACTATTTTCTAGGGCCCACCCATTATTCGTTCGCGACCCACGAGTGGGTCGTGATCCACACTTTGGAAACCTAGAGCTTAGGCCATAGCCACGTTAAATTCTTATTTATATTATAAAAGCGAAAGTTCATTTGTTACTTGGTTTGTCCTTAAATCACACAGCTGCAACGGACCTCGATGTTTTTTGGCATGGATATAGTTGAAGACCTGGAGATTGACACAGGCTAAGTACTTTTTATTCAAGAAAACCAAAGAGTTCCTGATAGATTTTAAAAACTAAATCACGCGAACGAAGTCGCAAACATCACCTAGTAAATGATAAATAAAGAAAACGATGAAATTAAGAATTAATACAGGAAATTGCACGAGGAGGGCATTCACATTAGAGGTCTTCAAACTCAAACCAAGCAACAAGATTGCAATTATCCGCCAAATTTGATCATTGCCTTAATGCCCAAGCAAATTCGCCGTCCAATTAGACTCACTTAGCGAAATTACCATCAAATCGCGATAGGTTACTCACTTAAGACTACAAAATAATTGCAGAGGTAATTTCCCTCAAAGTTTCCAAATTCACTTCGAATCTGACCGCAGCCTGTCGCATTGGGGCCTTGACACTCTTGCACCTTGCGAAATGATTTCTGTAGTAACCTCACGGTTAAAGGTTTGCTGGGTACCTACCCTATGCTGATAAGTATCTAATAATTTGCCTATTACCTCCTATTACCAATGTCTTGTAGGTTAAGGTGAGTTTTGATAAGGTTTCGAATGGTAATGCGTGATTCTTTCCATTCTATGTGACATTGGCGAAGTGCAATGTGCTGAACTGGCACTTATAAAATAAAAAGAATAACAAAAGAAGAACTTGCCTGAACAGTTGATAGAACTTAATTTTCATTGACAACTTTTTATATTGGGATAGTAATAATTTAGATAAATCTTAAAAGTAGATAGGCAATGTGTACTTATTTGTAGTGTAATTATTTTTTAACGAAAAATTTAACCCGTGATAGAAGCAACTAAAAAGGGAAAATAAAATAAACCTTTTTAGTCTTAATAACTATGGCGACAAACTTTATAAAAACATAACTACGAGCTTTATTTTTTAAGCATGGCAGCGAGATTGCTTAAGGCTAACATAAAAATATAAGTTTTATCCGAGCGTAATATTTTGCCAGATTTTTATACAAAAGTTGTCAGAACGCCCAATTTATTCTTCGGTTAAACGTTGCTCGATGTTGGTGAAATCGGCACTTAGACCTCTTTTGTCATATAATATTGTTACGATTTACCTTAATTATTAGGTATATGGATAAACAATAACTTAACACTGAGACCGCTCCAAAGCATTAATCAGTGTATTCGGGTGTACTGTATAACTGTATAGCTTTACCTACTCACTGGGCCAGCGTATTATTTAGGTATCTGATGACATCAAATTATTTGGTTGACGAAACGGCCCATGGTTTCGTGTCAAAAGGAAATAATTACGAGACCCTTTCCTCTCGGCTACGGAGTCGTAATTACACTAACTGTATTAGCTTATTACGTTGAACAATTATTATGTGTGTTACAGCGTAACAATCGCTCTGCTGTTACAGCAGAGATTTATATCTTATATATGGAAGTTTATGCCTGTAGAATACCTTTGCCGTAGAAATACACTGTCACCGCAGTCGCTAAATCATTAGGTATTTAAGGATCTCCTTTAAGTATAGTTTCTCTTTAACATTTATATTTATAAGAACTTCTATCAGTAAAAATACCAATGTTTTAAATTACATAAAAGGTAAAAAAGGTAAAAAGGGTAAAAAACTGACTGATCAAACTGAACGGATCGGGCTGAAATTTGGCATACGTACAAATAGGTATTATGACGTAGACATCCGTTAAGAATGGCTTTTTGAAAATTCCTAAAAAGGGGTAAAATAGGGTTTTGAAGTTCATACGAAAATCGAACCTAATCTGAGCGCAGCCGCAGACAAAAGCTCGTTCTGATATAATTCTAAACAAAGTTTAAAATTTTTGGGGGAAATTATGGTCGTTGAACTGAACTTATTGTCACGTCACGCGCCTATTTTCCGCTCCGACCGATGGCCGAAAAATATCAAAAGTAGTGAAAAGCGAGGGAAAAGCCAATACTTTTTTTCTTGGTCCAAAAATTTGATGAAATATCTTCAATATGACACTTGAATGTCACACCAAGCGAGTTTTCGAAACAAGTAGGTTTTTGGGGCGTTGTTTATTACATAAGCTGCTTGAATATAATCAGTAACCTTGTGCAAGAGTTTGTTGTTTAAATTGCGAGCGTTCAAGTTCAAGTTATAAGTTGCGGACATGGATTAGGCGGTTATAGGCGTTACGCTTATGACAGGTTTTATGCAAAGGTAGACGCTGAATTGGGCTTTTCTAACACTTTTGTTTATACTTGGAGGCGCTAGAAGAATAATATGTTAAGAAAACCCCTTACTAGAGATTTGTAAATTCTTTATTCTTGTATCGACTAATTACATACATATACAGTATAGGTCGTCAGGGTCCCAAGACGCTAAAGTAGCGACCAGAAAGTTTGGTGTCGGCGTATCCACCTTAAGGTGAACCGACGAGTCGCAAAGTGCCGCTGGATACAGGTAGCACAAGACCAAGACCCGTGGAAGTCTACCTATGCACGAGGTCAAAGTCCATGGTGTCAATCAAGAAGTACACTATCTACTTAAACTCAAAAATTTAAACAAGGGCCACTGAACAAATACTAAACTCTACATAGATAGTGAATAAGGATGTATCGGAGAATAGTATAAATTTTATATGAAGTAGGATTCTAGTAATTTGTAGGTCGTTGCTTAGCGTCACCTTGCCACCACTGACCATATTTTCACCTCACGTGAGACGCGACTAATGCAAGACTTACATAACTAGGCATGATGCACAGCTGTCGATACGATCCGTGAATATATGATTTGCTGATGTTTTGGGGAAAAATATTTTTGTAGTCGTAATTTTTTTATACAAATGAATATTAAAGCTCAAAGTTACTAAGATAATATTGTTTTTTTCACAGCGGAATACCTCTTACCATGCAGTCGGAGCGATCCTCAACTAGATTCCTGCATCAAAAGGTCTTTCAACCACTTACGGCCGTACCTCGCGAGGGGTCTAACAGATCTGGACGTGCCGCCTGTGGAACCCCTGTTCATAGACCGACTGACAATGGAGAACGAAGCAGGACCCGTCAGAGTAAGAGCGACCTTCAGCAACATCACCGTCATTGGACCCAGCAATTATACGGTGACAAAAATCAGGTAATTGTGACTAATATGCTATCATCTGAACATCTGGCCTCCCACAGGTTGGCCAATATATGCTTGTACAAAAAATAATATTTTCAATGTCAATTTCATTGAAGAAAAAATGAAAAAAGAACTCAATTACTTGGATATTTTTATTAAAGTCAAATATTGAAGACACAAAATAAAAAGACATATTACATCCAGACTTTACTTAGCACCAACACGCTAAATTCAGCAAAAAATAAAACATGTGATGAATGAAAAATGAAACATGATTGTCTGATTGTGCAACAATTAACATCCTCCCAGAACCTCTGACCTGCCACAAGTTGGCTAATATTTGCTTAGACAAAAAATACTACTTTCAATGTCAATTACTATTGAAAGCACAAAATAAAAAGACTCAGTAGGTACATCCATAATTTACTTAGTGGGTACTAAATCGCTAAATAAAAAAACGGCGAAAATTGTGGTAGATACTTGACTAATAACCACAAGTTGGCCTCAAGTTGAAGTTGGCCAATTTCTGGTAAACAAAAAAGCTACTTTTATCTACGACTAAAAAATTTATAACACTACCTTTTATTTGTTTGTTTGTTTGAAAGAAAGAAAGAAACGTTTATTTTATGAATTGTGCCACACATCACCCAGTAGGTATACCTAGATTAGGTTGTCCCGACGCCTCCACCGAACAATAAAGACAAAAGTCGTCAAGCAGAAGAAGCGCCGGAACAACTAAGTCATGTGTGGCACAACCCGGAAAAAAGGTCCTAACTCAGCAAAATGCTGTATGCTTTGCGCATGCACAAGAGCATACAACGCTGATTTTCAGCCAGAAGTTGGTTTGTACTTCCATCACGAAGCTGATCGAACCGATCGACCTGATTCTTTGTATGGTTATAGTTCAGGAACTGGAGAGTGACATAGGTACTTCTTAACCGGAAAAAAGGGATTTTTCAAAAACTCAAAACTCTACGTGTATGAAATCACGGGCAAAAGCTATTTGATTCTAACTAGATTTTTTTATGATACAACAATGCATTCTCCGATCTTGATAGACGCAGGCTATATAATATGGATGTCTTTGCCATCTCAAATTATTGTGGGTAACCAGTTGGCTAATAATAATCACCAGCGAATTGTTTCGACACACTTAGCCAGTGTAGTATGAACAATTATCGTAAAACCACCTACAACTGTAACGTAAATGACGTAACAGACTGCATTATGATAATGTGTAATGTTATGAATCGTTCATTCAAAATTTACGTTATCCAGGTCAAGAGCGTCTCTTTGTTTAGTTAGATAACGATTTTTTAAGTATTCCTCGAGAAAAACCCAAAGAATTTCGAAATTAAAGTAATTTTTTGTAAATAATGCTTTTGACTTGACTTAGGCACATTTAAAAAAAAATTTGGTATTGTATTTCCGGAGGCACGATATTTTATAGGGACTACCTAAGGGACTACCATTTTAATTTGGCAACATTGTATTTCACGGGTAATAAATCAAAATTTGGAAAAGGTACATAGGAAAATAAGACTTTATTTTTTGCAATCATGCCACGGGAACTAAAAGGGGAAGTCTCATTTACATAAGATTTTGCGAGGTCCTCTTCTGTTTATCTTGTGTCGTCCTCTTTTTTTGGAAGTCGGTTAAAAAAACTCTTTACTAAAGTAAATTGCGAGTAAATTGTGAGATGATGATGATAATTGGTTGAAATTGAAACCTTTCAGATCAGATCTGAGGAAGCTGCGTATCGACATGGGACTAGTGCTGCCCCGCATTGAAGTCAGCGGGCGCTACGAGGTCTCCGGACAGGTCCTGTTGTTCCCTGTACGCTCCCAGGGCGACTTCTGGGCTTCATTCAGTGAGTATCATGTTTTTTTTTGTTCTTTTTACTACTTAAAAAAAATCTAACCTAACCTGGTTAGATTTAGTGAGTATCATATTTACTAACAAGCGGACGCCCGCAACTTCGTCCGCTTCTTTAATTCATAATCGACAATTCCTAAATCCCCACAACTTAAAAGTTCGGTGTAAACAACTAGATCTTTCTAGACACAGTTGTCAATTTAAGACACAAGCAACATTTACATTTCATACAATGTGTATGAGTTGCATACAGTTGCAGCAACTGTATCCAGTAACGGCAACTGTTCAGGTTGCCGACACCGGGCACAGAACTCAGGTTACCTGTGATAGTGTCCCGTGTCGGCAACAAAAATTGTCCACGTTTACGCAGTGCCTCAATCTTATGACTCAGCCATTTTAATTGTAAAAAAGCAGTGAAATGCAGTTTCGATAAGGTGAGGTATAAACTCAAGGCCCTGAACGACCGTGTCTTGAAACGAGAGCCTAGTTTATTGCGTTTTCCTTGGCGACACGGAAGTATGAATTGGTTTTGTTCTTACTTGGTCTGGACAGTGTAATTTAATAAGCCTTGATCGTGATATTTACTCGTAACCTCGTAACTTTGGGTTTTTGTGCACTTAGTCAATGCACTTTATTTTACCACAATTTACACAAAGTATAATTAATATATTGCCTGTTTAAGGAAGAATGTGTGGTCAATTTACAACAGCGTTTATCAGCCGACTGATAACGTCTGCATCCTTGGGTGATCGTTGTTTCTACCTGCGAAATTCGCTGTTAAACGCTGTCGTAAGTTGACCACACATCCTTTCATATCCAGACAAAGAATATTGAGACGTCTTTTGCTCATTTCCGTTGCAGACGACGTAGTGGCAATAATCAAGATTTTCGGCAAAGAAATCGAGAAGCAAGCAGTGAAGTACATGACGGCTGACCGCATGCAAGTCGACTTTAAACTGAAAAGTTCGCGCTTTAAGGTCAGGGACACCGTGAACCACGGCAGTGTTATTGGTAAGTTGATAACAGCTGTCTGGCAGTTAGGTTTACACTTTGAAAGAGACTACCAGTCAGCCTCTTCTACGTAGAGCGTCGTCTTTTGTCTGACACAGAAAACAAATGTCCACATTTGACCAGCGCCTTACTTAGGTAATATTATAAATGCGAAAGTACGTTTGTTTATTGGTTTGTCCTTCAATCACGCCGCAACAAAGCAACGGATTGACGTGATTTTTTTCATAGGTATAGTTGAGGACTGGGAGAGTGAGACATAGGCTTCTTTTTCGAAGAGAGCCGCGGGATTAAAAAAAATTAAATCCACGCGAGCGACGCCCACGAGCATCAACTAGTTTTTTATATATTTTCAATCATTGTTACCCTATTCCAGGAGAGGCGATGAATCAATTCTTGAATAATAATGCTGCTGAAATCATCGACGAGATGAGACCGGCCGCTTCAGCAGCCATTGCGAAGCATTTCCGGGTCTTCCTCAACGCTGCTTTCGAGAGAATACCAATCGATGTTTGGCTCACGGCCTAGTGACGTGATACTTTCAATGACTCTATGGCTTTAAAGTACAAGATAAGGTAAAAAAGTATACTCTCTTACTAAAAATATCCTGTGAAGTTAGTGAAAAATACGAGTGTGTAGATCTAGAGATACGTCCGTGTCTCGGCCAACTTCAAGCAATAAGTTGACACTACGGCAGTGGATAATATTACATGAACTACCTATTTTAGGTCACTTTCAACCTCTCTCCCCTCTCCCCGCATAACTTAAAATCTATTTAACCTACACACTTGCAGTTTTCAATGTTAAACATTTCAAACGTTTGTGATGCTATGTTGCAATTATATTTAGAATAATTTACCAAAATTCATTCTACTCATAATGGATGGATCTTTGTAAAATTAGTATTTTAAATATTCATGAAAATAATCTGTGATCACATTATTTTATGGTGTAATTAATTGACGATAAAAAAAGAAGATTGCATCTTTTAATTGATATTAATTTTAAGCTTTATAATTTATTTAGTAAAATAAGCTATTTTATAAATACAATGTATTTGCTGTAGTTACCTTAAGACATTGTGATGATTACAAACTATTCAGTGATTAGCGCAATAAAAATGCATACAATTTTTTAGACTTGAACAACGCTCTTTTTCTGTACTCATGTCTCCTACTTAATAAATAATAATTATACATAATACACTTAGTATATTATAAGCAATAGTAAAATAGTATTATCACTATGCGGCAGTGATATTATCTATTATAAATTTTCAACAGTGAAGGAAATCATCTTGAGGGAAACTGTACGGCGTACCTGGAACCTGTACGCTTGAGAGTTATCCATAGGTATATAAAGATTCCTATGTGCAATTTGCATTACCCATAACCTTTCTGTGAGCCAAGACCTTCAGCCGTTCAGGTATAGGTTGTTGATAATAATGATAAAGATCACCTAAAAGGAATGAAGGACACCTGATGTTTTGACGACAGTTTTTTGGAATTAAAGACGGGTCCTAGCATGGAAGATGTCCTGTGCATATCAGGAACTTCGGGCGTATCTCTATGCCACTGACGCAAGTATGCCACTCTCATCGAGGATTACATATCTATATACTTTTAGTATTTGCTCCATTTGTTGCGGAAATCTGGAGCCAAGGAGTATGGGTGCCTAGAAATTCTTACTAGGCATTTTATTTGGTAGCAGAAAAGCTGACTTATTTTTTTTTTCTTAAAGATCAGTCTAACTGTTTAGTGCAGAAGAAGATACATTATAGACTATAGTAACTAAATTAGGTTAGATATAAGTTTTATTGTATAATGAAAATAATAAATAATACTTTACACTTAACACCATTAGACTAGTAGCGTAGTAACCGTTTTTTGTTCATTTTTCTTAGTCATGTTCAAGATTACAAAAGTACCTATTAAGATCTAGGTAAGTTCTGTTGAGAAGTCTTTTAATATTGCTTTTACTTCATCATACTTATATGCTACTGCAACATCCAATCATCAGCATCCAAAGTGCCGAAAGCGTGGTCTGCTAATGGTTTTAAGAAATCTCTTAACGCTTCCTCCATTGGTGCTTGAAGTTCTACTAATAGTTTCTCCCAGTTTTCATTAAGGAATTTGTTCATGGCATTTCCTGATAACAAAAACAATACATTTTCAAAACAATTCAATAGAGCATTTATATCCTGCATTGTAATAACTTCATTTGAAATTGAAACAAAAAAAGATTTAATTATGTTGATAACATGTACTTACAGTATTACAAGGATCTATTGATACTCATGAAAGGTGAGTGTGCCAATAGCAAATACTTTAGTACTACTTCCATGGTAAATACAACGTTGCGTCATAAAGTGATGTTCGTAAAGATCGCGGCGCGCGTTAGACGCTGCGCAAACGTGGACACTTCTTGTTGCCGACACGGGACACTGTCACAGGTAACCTGTGTTCTGTGTCCGGTGTCGGCAACCTGACCAGTTGCTGTTACTGGGCACGGTTGTAATCAACAGTTATCGGTTGCTATTTCTGCTGCAGTTCGGTACTTGATTACCGTCAGTTTCTATTGTTGTGTGCATGCTATGTACAGCACAGGCGACTGTGTGCAACTCGACAAATTATAAATATTGCTT
The DNA here is from genome assembly GCA_038048805.1 of Hipparchia sbordonii. Lineage (NCBI taxonomy): Eukaryota > Metazoa > Arthropoda > Insecta > Lepidoptera > Nymphalidae > Hipparchia > Hipparchia sbordonii. Next base: position 12,817,828 of record CM076099.1, on the reverse strand, counting down.
GTGTTTTCAATTGAAAACTTTTAGTGTCTAGTTGCTTACACCGAACACTTTGTGAGTGGAAGCAACTGGACACAAAAAGGGTACGTTTGCGCAGTTGTTGGTTGATTTCATATGGATTGTATGAAAATAAAATATTTAATGGTAGCTTGTATCCGATACAACAAAATGTTTCCACATTTGTGCAGCGCCTTAGTTTCGACTTTGGCCACGCCTCAAAAGATCCTTGTCACACTGTGCCATAACCACTGACCTCTATATTTAATCTAGTTAAACTACCTACTTGATTGAGGCCATTTTGGATTTAATTGACGCGATTTTCGCGTTGTAAGCACTAACTAAGCAGCTACATGAGTGTCTCTAAAACTAATAGATAATATTGCAAATGGCGCACCGACCTCTATAATTAATCTATGATATCATTGTTGTTGTTGTATGATTTCATAGATTAATTATAAAGGTCGATGCACCATTTGCAATATTATTAGTTCCACAGACACTCGTATGTCAAAAGTGGCACTTCAAATTGATCCATAATTTACGCTGTCATTTGTTTAGGGACAGAAAATCCAGTGTTAATCATAGATTAAATATAGAGGTCAGTGACCATAACCATGATTTATTAGAAGTGTCAAAGCTTCAAAGTTTTCAATCATAGATAATGAAAAGATAAATCAATATCTGGCTTCGTTTAGGTCTACAAAAATAAATAGAACAAATAATAATCAACGTAATACGGTTGCAGGCCAAACAAAGTCTTATCAAATGTAATAGAACAAAATAGTTTACCTAAATCATCGTCTCCTCCAAACAGGTTGTTCAGTTCCATGTCAGCCTTTCGTATATGGAATTCAACATCGAGACTTTTGCAGGTCAGAGCGTCTACCGAATTTTCCCTGGGTTTGCGGCCCAGAACTATCGTCACTTTGGCATCGATGTCACCTGCATTCATTAATTATGATAATAGAATAAGAACGAGGTTGGTAGCGAACTGGTGTTCGCTAATTTTTTAACACGACATAAGGATTATGATTTAGCAGTATTGTAGGGATGTATATTTTCCACCGTATCACCTAATTTACTGGGCCGATTTTGACGAATTATGTGTCAATCACTTTGCTATTGTGGACCAGGGAACAAAATCAATTACATCAAATTTTCAGTAATAGAGTTACAGTTTTTAAGTTTTTCGTCGTTTAACATCACATCTCTTTCACGAAAGACTGAATAGGTACATACTCAAAGACGAAAGAAGACCTCGCCTCGTAACCTGGTTAGGTTACGAAACTTGTATGCAATCTTTCTTTGCTGGCTGACACTTTTGACATTATTGTCTAAAATTGATTGATGATAGTAATGCTTCAAAAGTTTCTTCATCAAGGGACGACCTCCCCTGGTACAGTGGTAAGTGCGTCTTCTTAAAGGAGGTCTCGGATTTGATTCCCGACTGGGACAGTTTTCTAAAATATCTCTGGTTTGGTGGAAGACTTTGAACTACCCTATCGTCAACAAGGTGTCGCCAAGCGATGGCGTGTAGAAAACGATTAGGGGTAAGGTTTTATTTAAAAACTACCATGCCCCATTCCAAGTTAGTTCACTAGCATCTTACTAGACTCCATCCATTACCTACTATCATATGAGATCGCAGTCAAGGGCTATCTTGTTATAAACAAAAAAAAAAAATTGGAGTACGAATGAGGGAGTTGTGTATTAAGTAAATAAAATATGTTTTACCATATTTAGCTGAGAATTTTCCACTTCCTTCTATTGGCAGCATCAAGAGCTGCCCCTTCAGACTGTAGTCACCCTTCAATCTTAGCTCGGGGATGTGCAGTGAAGCGACTATTGAATGGTTCTTTGAGTCCACCCTTAATACAACATAAAATTCAAAATTATTTATTTTATTAATTACTAACTGACTAGTTGATGCCCGCGGCTTCACTCGCGTGGATTTAATTTTTAACAAACCCGCGGGAACTCTTTGATTTCCCGGGATATAAAGTATACCGCGGCATCAACTAATCTAAATATATAAAAGGCAAAGGTGACTGACTGACTGACTGACTGACTGACTGACTGATCTATCAACGCATAGCTCTAACCACTGGACCGATCGAGCTGAAATTTGGTGTACAGGTAGCTGTTAGGACGTAGACATCCGCTAAGAAAGGATTTTGGAAAATTTCAACCCCAAGAGGGTTAAATAGGGGGTTAAAAAATCGTACCTAGCGTGAGCGAAGCCGCGGGTTAAAGCTAGTATTTTATAAATAGCAATGTTCACGCAAATTCACACAAAATATTGTATTGTATTGAACTATGTTCTTCATTAATTTAAAATTTTAAAAATACAAATAAATAAAGTCTTGAACTTTTAAAATTTTCAGTGACTATCTATTAGTAAGAACGTAAGAAATCGTTACTAGTTGGTTTACAGTTATGATGTAATACATAATGAGTTAATACGATTGCGCGATAATTTCTACGTGCTTTGCATGTGCTAAAAGTTTTGCAAACTTAACAGTGCCATTAAATCAACCGTTTAATCAGCATTCTATAAGTTGGACTCATGTTGCTCAAACTAATTTATAGCAATATATAGTTCAAAGAACTAATATCGTAATAAGATCGTTGGGGTCCCAAGGTGCTGTTGGACCGACGACATCAGACGTAGGGAGCCGCTGGATACAGGGGACATGCAAGTATCACAATATGCATGTTCGCGAAAGCAATGAACAGATAAATAAATGGAATGAAAAGTAAGAGCACCAACACTAGTGATTTAAGTGGTTTGGATGAAATTTTTTGTAACGTGAAATAAAAATAGATAGATAGACAGCTAGATAAAAAAATAGATAGATAAAAATCACGATCATATGGGGAAAGTGGTATCAATGCAAATAGCTCTTCAGAGCATTCCCCATTTTAAAGGGAAATATTACTTCATAGGTTTAAAAGCCTCAATAGCCCAACGGTTAAAGGTGCGGCTTGAAAACTGAAAGGTCGCAGGTTCGAGCCTAACCCGTTGCACTATTGTCGTACCCACTCCTAGCACAAGCTTTTCGCTTATTTGAAGAGGAGAGGAGAATATAAGTCAAGTTCAGTCTGACTAATATTCTTTATTATAAAAAAAAATTGGGGAAGTGGTATCAATGCAGACAACTCTTGAGAGCATTCCCTATTTTAAAGGCATATAAGGAATATTAAGTGTAAGCAAAACTTACTCAAGATGCTTGACTTTCATACGCGAAGGTCCCCGTACGCTCACGTCGTTGAAAGAAGACGTGATGGATATGGGACCGGCAGACTGCTGGATCGCTAGCGATGGCACGAGCAGTGGTTCACATGCTGGTACACCGTATTCTGGGAGACCTGGTAATATTCATAAAGTGTAAGTAGGACATTTTTTGTAGACTGGAGTATCTTCTGCACAACTGGACTGACATCGAGATTAGCCATCTAATAAGTTAGGGATTTTTAACAACCTCTGAAAAATCAAAAAATCAAAATTGATTATACGAATCACCAATTCGGATTAGATTAAATAGATGGTGGGAGTGAAATTGATAAAATTAAATTGACTCATGAAAAGCTGAGTCGGCAGAGAAATATCACAGTGATAAAAATACTTCAATACAAATGTTACTTACGTACCTGTTGCTAATTGCGGTATGTAGGCGTTCAGTGCATCCTGAAGACATTTTCCCAGGGCTTTGTCCTCCCGGGGACACACAAAATCACCGACTTTAATGTAAAAACAAAAAATATATATAGGTACATAGATGAGATTTTAATTTATTCGAACCTTTTTAACTAAACGTATTATTTTACACCAAATAAGAGTAATATAAAATTAATAAAAAGAAAAATTGTTTGTTTTAAATGTTTTCGCTTAGCACGATTCATCGACAATTGAAGGCTTACGTTCAAGTCCCAGATCAAGCCAAAAAGTTATTAGTATAGGGCTTGTAAAGGGTCAAGAGTTAATAGTAAGTCAAAAAGTTAATGGTATAGCTGTTATTGTCAAGAAATTCTAAGTAGCATCCCGTTGTTAGGATGATACTCCTGTCGGTTCTGTGCCTGATCTTTCTCCGGCCGAACTTGCGCACCCCTTGGACTAAAACAGGAGAGAAAAGAGAGTGCACAATATTATGTTCTACTTTGAGCGCACAAAATTACTGTAATGTGGGCGTTTGAAAGAAGAGGCAAACTTAGAAGAAGAAATCGTTGCATCTTTGAACAGGGACTACTGTTATTCTGTTTCTATCTAAGGATTCACATATAATTTATATACCTACTTCTTTTAGTGAATTGCTATTTGAAACATCGAAAGACACTTAAATCTACTCTAATCTAGATACTGCATAGTAGTTGTATAAAAATCATAAATTATCTCAACAGTTGGTCCAAAGTTACCCAGAGTGACTGTTAGTAAAATACGAGTGCACGAGTAGTACTTACAGTTTATAAATCTCTTTTCATCACCATATACTAAATTGACCACACACAATAAACACAAGAACTTCCACATTTTTAGAATTAAACTTTAATTATTATTATATCAACGCACTTTTATATTACTAGAGTAGAAGTAAGATTTAATTCAATTTCTTTTTCTTTTAAATATATTTTCCAATGATACGTGATGGCGGTGTTGTAATTATCTTCTAATCTTTGTCTTTTATCGAGATGTTATCACACGTTCTAATGTTTCATAATAGTACTTATTACAATACACCAGATCAAATCTAATAGGTACTGTTTATCTTCTTTTATATGATTAGGTATAACTAACTAATTAAATAGATGTCGCCAAGAAGCTCAGATATTTTTTACGGTAAAAAGTATCTGTCTAGATAATGTCAATGTACCTATTGAGGTACCAAGGTGCTAGAGTGGTGCACCGGGAAGCGCAGTATTGGCAGACCCCCCATTAGGTGGACCGATGACATCAAACGAATCGCAGGGAGCCGCTGGATTCAGCAGTGGATGTCTATCGGTTCATAAAGAAGAAGTATAAAGTACTGGAAGATTTCTGACGCCTCAATCAGGGGGTCCACTGGGGTGCTCGGTGACACGTCATGTCATACAAACTAAAAATGTGAATTTATAGAAAAATTATTACCAGGTCTATCCAATCCCATTTATAAGGATTGTTGTCATTGTTTTTGATTGATTTAAGTATGCTCAATATAATATGTAAGTATATAACAAGGGTAGAGTCTTGCTAGTCTAGGTAGAAGTAAGGGTAGAATCTCTTCTCCTAGTCAACCCTATCCTTGTATAGGACGGGAGTCTAGGACAGTATTGAGCTACATCTACTGATACACTTAGCGCTTTGTATTTCTATATCGTACTTCCATCATAATATCAGCTGCGCAATCAGATCATCACTAGCGAAGTCATAATATATTTCTATATTTAATTTCGGACTTATTTGGCTTACAATTTTCCATGGTCACGGTGACAGTACAATTTTGCACGCACTTTTATAAAATGGTTACAGGTTACTTTACAACGGAGAAATACGCACCAATCTCAACCATAAAGCAGAGCTGTAAAGCCCTAAATAGAACGAGCTGTTTATTTAGTACATTGTACTTTTATGAAGTGCAATGTTGTAATTCGGTTGACGTAACAAATTTGTAGGCCTGCGACCGCACGACATGCTGGCATACTTTGGAAAAGTGGTACAAACATAAGCAGCGGCGTTTGCACATAAGTTGAGTGCAGGTTGTTTAACGTCATCAACATGTTTTGGGAGAAGCAAGATACTAGAAAAACCAGATCATTTGAAGGCTCGTTTAAATAATATGGCAAAAGGAAAAGCCACGGAATGATGCGTGGATTCTTTATTGATATTGAAAGTAGGAACCTCAAAGATTTTTTGGTAAAAGAACATTACCTAGGGCACCAGGAAGAAATCCACATTTTGTAGCGATAAAATGTCCTTCTATACGTTCTTTCTATATTTACGTTTAGTTTTTAGTTTTCATCAAAAATAACCCTCGGAAATAGGACCAAATTTTGAAATTGACCTCTGCCTAGTATTTCTTTACCACCAAAATTCGTACCAAAAATCTGCCAGTATAAGACTCACAGCAGGCCCCGCAGGGAATTCTTGCATATTGTTGGTTGAGACACAACATTCCTGCACAATCTTTAGGTGCATAACCTCCATTATATTGACAGGTATAAATTACCTAACAATATTCCATGCTGGGTCTATGTACCTACTCTTATAGTATTAGTAACACTTATTTGGACGGGTCTATTTTTAACGATAATAGTGTCTGATGTAATGAAAAAATGAAAATTAATATCAATATGTAGATTAGTAAACTAGTTAAAATAATACAAAAGTCATGGTTCTCACAATATTTTTAAAACGTAGACGAAGTTATATAGCTCATTAAAAACTTTTTACATAACTTCTATTTACTTAAGCAAGTGTTATGTTTTACTAACGTTAGTGGATCTCATAAATGTAAACGATATTACATTTCAAAAACTTTATTGCTTTAAATCAAATAAATTACATAAATAGAGAATAAATTAACGATCAAGTATAATTTAACGATGATGAATATAATATTTTAAATATAATGCAGTCAGTTTCATCAGTATAGCATACAATACGATAAATGTTAAAACGCTATTTCCTATTTCTGTCCTGATTACGCGCCTTGTCCTGAACAAAACAGAAATATAAATTGGTGGCATAATATTTCCTATTCATATTTTAATCGCCTTTTATACTTGACGCAGCGGGCGTTAAAGAGAGCTATGCTCGGAAATCCCTGCGAAATTAATCCAGAACTGAGGAGATACGTAGGAGATCCAACGGTCACGGTCACGGATATAGCTAGTCGCGAAACTGAAGTGGAAATGGGCGGAGCACGTAATTCCAAGAGCTGAATATAGTCGTTGGGATTCCACGGCGCTGGAGTAGCAGACCCCCACTAGATCGACCGACGACACCAAACGTGTCGCAGGGAGCCGCTGGATTCAGCCGACGCAACACCGAGCCCTGTGGAAGTCCATGCAAGAGACTTTTGTCCAGCAGTAGACATCTATCAGTTGATAAAAAAGAAGAAGAAGATACGTATGACTAGAAGAATAATACAAGAAGGCGTTTTAATTCGGGAAGACCATATTAGTGGGGATGTGCTTCAGGAACTTGTTGGCGATGTCTTCGAGGACCATGCCCAGAGCTGTTTCGACGGCTGGCTGCACTTCCTTTGCTAACTCGTTTGCGTGCATGTGTATTATGTGGTCGGTTATCATCTCTGTAATGAAAATAATTATCGTTTAAGTGAATCATTATAAAAGACTCGGTGATGCCCGCTACTGCGTTGGATTTAGTTTTCAAAAATCAGGAACTCTTTGGTGTTCCGGGAAAAAGAAAAAGAAAGGTTTCGATTTTCCAGCTGTTTTTTGAGTTTTGCTTATTTTTTGGTTTCGTAGTGCGTGGGAAAAAGATCTGGCACAACAGATGGTTTAAGGTGGTGAGAGTGAAATTATATTCGGTGGCGAGCGGGATAAGGTCAAATAGCTCTTCAGAACACTCCCCGTTATATAGCCGATAGAAAGCGCAAAGAGAGCTTACATGATACATCCTTCGACTGATTTTATCTTTTCATAAAAAACGGAAACTACATATTGAAGTTCTTTTTTGAAGTTCTTTCTGAGATGACTTACCCATTTCTCCAGTGGTAGAGTGAGCTTCACGTAAAGTTGCTTGAAGAGCTCCGGTGCAGCGCAATTTCACGTTAGCGTCCTTTATCACCATTCGTTTGTGTACTCGAGCACCCACAGCATCAAGAGCTGCGGTACACTTCGCTAGAAAATAATGCATATTTTCATTAAAATATGCAAAAGCAGTCAGATCAATCTAAATAGAAAAGGTGGCTGACTGATTGACTGACTGATCTATCAGAATACAGCTCAAACCACTGGATGGATCGGGCTTAAATTCAGCAAACAGATAACTATTATGACGTAGGCATTCGTTAAGAAGGGATTTTTGAAAATAGGGATTTGAAATGTCAAATTTAACATAAGGGAAGCTGACATCGTGTAGTGTATTTCATCAGACAATACCGAAGCTAATCATATATTATTTTAGTTGGATGACTTTACTTACTAAAATTAGCGTTGATAATGCCGGTCGATTCGACTGGTAGCATCTGAAACTCTCCAATGACCACATACTCTCCAGACATTGTCAGATGCGGTAAACTAATGTTGCCAGTAACTCTTATGTCTTCTGGGAAGATACTGAAAGAGATATCTTTCTTTATGCACGTGTTTTTTTTAATCATGATTAAATGTGCCTTTGTTCATTTAAAAGTTACAATGAAACTTAACTAGCCTAACCCTTTTTTTCTGTGATCGAAGGCCTAACCTCATTACTATAAAAAATATGTTCGTGTATTATCGTGTCAAGAATACTGACTGCATATCTGACTGATTTGCATCGAATTGCCAAGATGATTTTTTGCGCAAATAATTTTTTTGTTTTCACATGTAGCAATTAACCGTGGGGATAAGTCGGAAGATTTCTGGCACTAAAACTACGTGACCCTAGGGTCTCTACGCCCAACGAAATATAGATAATATGACATAGCGACATACCAGCTTTTAAAGCAATTTTCTAAAAGTTGTATTCTTTCGTTTAATGGTGTTTCTTTATTTAATAGTGTTAATATTTTTGTAATAATTAACTTACTCAAGCTTATTAAATGTATAGTTCGTGAGTCCATATATCGTCGTGTCTGTGAACCAAGCGTCGTACTTAAAGCGGTTCTGAGGCATATTGTGTTGCCTCAGTCTGATGCTTGGCACTTTCAGCGGTTCCAGTGGTTGGATGCCGAAGGACGGTATGCCATGGGCCAGGAGGTGCCTCGCTTGTTCTGCCACGCGTTTGATGCATTCGCTTACGTTGGGGTCACTGTAGTGGCACACTGGCTTCTTGGCTAGGGACGAAATGAAGACAATATAACAGCTAAACATTAACAATCTGACTACAGAGAATCCCTGAATATTTAAGCCAGAAACGTGATATATCTTGAAAAGTAATTACTGAACAAGTTGAAGGAAAGACGCCTCAGGGACGTAAACCCTTTTTTTTGGTCTGATCTACAATGCGTTGCATATCGTAGGAAACTGAGGCTGAAATCTATAAACCGCACTCTCATCTCAGACTCAAGACAATGTTAAAACTAGACTGTATGTCAGAGCATATTTGTGTCTCATTTTAACCTCTATTTTGAGTCTGAGCTGAGTCAGAGAACTCTCTATAGATCGATCCCAGGAAGTTCAATCAGAGAATCAAGACTCTCAATAATGAAGAAACAATGCACAGAGATATGTTAATATCAGTATTATTTCTTTTTTCTTAGCATGTACTTATCTCAAATTTTACGAAGGTCTTTCAAGGTCATTTCAGGTCATTTCAATTAATATGTTCTTGAGAGAATACAACTTTATATTATGTGCTATTGTTTAATTTTTACAGCATCTGGTTAATTTTCAAAAAGTGGTAAAGAACTTACAAAAATAAACTGGTAATTATTACGAGTATGTTTGCATACCAAGTCATTTACATACTGAAATACTATTGATTAATTACTATTATTGATTTTTCCTTTACTTAGGTATGATCACTGTCTAGCAATCATTGGTTTTTTTTGCATCAACAAAAAATTCCAAAACATTTTGGTTGTGCGAACCTCTTCAGGAGATTTTGGTTAACTTCATAAGACTCTAACAGCTGTCCTTCTTTCCATTAAGTACTTCGCTTGTTAAACTGAAACCAAATTCTTACCCAATTGTTCCATATTGTCTCCATCACTGTTATTCGTACTATTGATATTGTGTTCGGGCACTCGTCTACAAAGCACACAACCGGTAAAAAGTCCTACAATCAAGAACTTGGCTATCTTAATCATCATGATGTCTGTCCACTTTAACTGGAAATTCATCTAAGACTGCCAATGAGGCATTTTGCCTTTATAATAGGAGTAACAGGTTAATGTTGCAGCCTTATGTGGAAAAAATTTAGCCTCGCATCTAAGGTCTGCAGGACGTATATTGTAGATATCTAAGGTTTATATGAAACATGTACTCACCTGTAGTTTCTACTGAGATTAGCCTGATTATACCTACACTTATTATACTATTATGTTCTAGGAAGTTGTTTTTATATAAAGTTTATTTTCTTATATCAAAGTGACTAAAGATGAAACAGAATGAATAGAACTTTTTATAAGTTTTTTTAATTGAGTTCAAGCTGAACTAACTGTCTTTAGTATTTTAAACACAACGTTTAAATATAATATTATAATATTAAAGCGTAAGTTAGTACAAAAAAGAAAAGAAAACTGCCCACTGCATGACATTTATAAAACAAACTCTGAAATGTAAGTTACCTACCAAGTAATAAACTCATTAGGTACTTATGAATCGAAAATCGAAAACACGGGGGAACACAGAAAAGGCTTTTGATTTCCTGACAGTATAAACTATAACGCTGAAAGTAGTCGAAGTAAATAAAATAATATTTTGTCCAATAATTTAATAAAAATAATACAAAAGTAAATTGTTAACTATGGCATAAAACATACAATATCCTTACCAATACAGGAAGTTATTTGCAAAGCAAATGGTAGAAATAAGTTTTATTTACTGTATTGTGGGTAGGTCAGTGACTGTCAAGATCATGAAAGTGCAACAAATACGATCAATTAATCATCAATATTATAATTATACTTAGGTACATTTTTTATTGTACTAATTCATCATTCTTATTATTCTTTCTTATCTGAATTCTTATCTAAAAACAGGTACTTACAAAAAACTCTTTGGCGCCTGGACAAAACTCAATTTCCAAAAATTCGTATCGCCTAACAAAAGAGAAAAATAATCAATAAGATTTTTGTCATAATAAGACGTCATATAAATAATTATAAACAAACTAAAAACTATATATTAGAAAAAAGCGTTAAACTTTAGAAAAAATCTTTTGCTCAACTTTTTGCAAGATGATGTTGTACATAATTTAAACTAATTTACTATCACACCGAGTAACATAAACTGTTGCTCGCCTAACATTCTAACGTGCCAATAGATTATACTTTAGTCTATCCTATGCATCTTCAACTAAGATTTCCTTGAGAGGGATAGTTCCAAATATTTTATTGATGAAGGCCTTGAAGATACGTGCACTGCTCTCTTCCACCAGAGGGTTTAGAATATCCAAAACAATTGATGGGCTGCCGTTGAAAAATGCTGCTGCCGAGGTTGCTGCAAAAATATGAATGCAACTAATTTAGTATCAGTCAATAGCAGTACAAAGGTTGCGCTACCAATAATAGTACATTATGGTACAAGTGTCAAAGTTGGTGATTACCGCTGAGGCGCTATTGAGACCCGAGCCGTCAGGTGAGGGTCTTAAGGTAGCCGAGGACGGTAATCATCAATATACACGTGTATCATACGACGTTTTTCAACACACTTGTGAAGAAAATAACATTAAAATAGTACATTATGGTACAAAACAGTGAAAACGAGTTGTGAAAATTTTTTCGCAATGGCGGGAAAAATTAATGTTGTTCTTTTATTCGCCCTCTTGAGATGCTCTTGAGGGCAGGCAAAGATCGACGACCATACAGCCTATTCAGGTGTTTATTTGATTTAATCAGTTTTCCGAAACCTTTAATGGCCATAGACTAAAGAATGAGGTTTCTTTTTTTTTTTTGGCATTTCTCTTATAACCACGTACAAAATGGGGATTTCGAGTTTTCTTTATTACAAAAAAAAAAACAAAAGTTACTGACAGTTTTATTTATTAAACACGTACATGTTGAAATTATCTATTTAAATACGGAGTTGTATGAAATGATTGCTTGCTCAGGTACATTAATTTAACACGATATTTTTATAAATTATTGAACAAGATCTTTTTTGTAATAGAAACTTTTTTAAGAACACAGCAACTCACCCAATAAAATTTAAAAAAAAAATTCTTTAACTCACATTGTGAATAATAGTAATCAAAAGTCACAGTTTGAGTTAGAGGTGTCATTGTGTGCCTAGTTGCGGTGAACCGGGAGCCTCTTTATGAGCAAGTGTGTTGAAAAGTATCTTTATCACATAGATACGAAAGTTAGTAGAATACTTTTTTTTATTCAAATAAACTCTTACAAAGTGCTTTCGAATCGTCAAATGAATCTACCAGTTCAAATAATAATTGGTTCAAATCTTTATTAAAAAAAATTATAATATATCGAATTAAAAAAAAAAAGAATTTACCCGCAACGGGTCTTTCGGTGTCCTCAATAGTGACTTGGCCGTTCCCGATCTTCAGTTTGGTGATGATTTTGTCGGCCTGCAAGTACTCCACGCCATCCCTGATGACAGGTTTCGCGCTGCCCTTTGCTATCACTGTTATATCAGCTGCAAAGAAGAAATAAAAAGGGTTATTATTATGTTGCATCCTTACTAATATTATAAATGCGAAATTATGTTTGTTGGTTTATCCTTTGATCATGCATCCACGGAGCAATTATCCTGAAGCGAAAAAAAAACTTTCCACGCGGACGAAGTCGCTTGTAACTAGTAATAATATTAATAATCGCACAATAATCCCGACACAAAAGTTTCTTGCCTAGAGGCTGTCATACACAAAAGGCCAAAAATCTGCAGCTAGTTTGAATAAATTAAGCGAGTCAGTTAACTTACTGAAATTGCCATTTGAACGATTCAGTAAACTTACTGAAATTAACAGTTGAACGATTGAATAAACTGGACTGCCTGTTAGCATTTCCGACTGTCGATCACGAGGTTCCGGGTTTGATTCCTGGGTTGGGCCAAAAAATGGATTGGGATTTTCTGTCAGAAATTCGCAGTGATAGCCCGGAGTTAGGAGGTTGTCGGTGTCTCCTCCATGCCTCGGATATCATGTACAGCCGTCGATCCTGTGCCTGATTTCACTCTGGTCGTGTCGGATTTCTGTCCCATCGGCCCAGAAAATGAGAGTGCATCTGCGTTTGCACGCACACATAATATGCACTATAATAATATGTCCCGCACAGATGGCTAATCTTCGTGGAGAATGACCGCCGTGGCTATCGTGAGGACATTATTATTACTAGCTGCGATTGGCATTCGAATATGGGTGGAGTGCAGCGTTCAGTCGCTGTATCGAGCTTCACAAAATCGCGGAACTACTAGGAATAACTTTAACTTACTGAAGTTGCTCCTGAATTTGCCCTTGCCGCTGATGTCGAGGGTAAGGATGCGGGAGCCCCTCACGTCGTAGTCAGCCGACACGTCCAGCTTGGGGATTGTCACTCTCACTTCTCCAACGTACTTATTGTTCAGGTTCAATCTGGAAACAATGAAACCATCGATGTATATGAATATGCCTGTCTCATAATATAATTGCGTCTACAAAATGCGCTTGAATATTACTTCAGTGAACACTGCGCGGTTCGCTTTGACGACTCCCTATTAACCAGAACAAAAAATGCAATGAAGAACATTAGTAATTTTTTTTAACTTCTTTTAAGTTCTTTAAAGACAAGAGATTCTGGTGTCTTTTTGAGCGCGTTTTTTCCTCTAGAGGCCTATCCAAATACATTAATGAATGAAACATTCATCATAAGATAAGAGAAGATCATTTTGCTCAACCATATTTTTTCTCAGTAAACAATATTTGCTATAACATGACTAACTTTCCCTATTCTCTTCCAACTTAAGCTCAATTAGAGTAAAGTAGACTATTACCAATACATTATGAAGTCATAATACTCGTAAATCTCGTATGATAAAAAAACTGAAAGTAAAACTTTATAGTACATAGTAAATTAAATACGGTTTGTCTGAAAGAATAATTGTGACTATTTGAGAATAATTGAAGTAGGTTTGGCATGAAATAAGTAGGTCATTATATTAATTTTAATGGTTATAACTCAGAAAAAGCAATCCATCGCGTACTTTATGCTAATGACTAGTCGAACGTTAAGACCAATGAATTGTTCTTGACGCTTAGTTAGCGGAAACTGGATTTTAGCTACAGACCTAGGTCAATAGGTTATAAAACAAATTTAACCTTACTGGACCTAAATTTTCTGTAGTGTGGGTGCACTACCACATGAACACTATTTCAATAGACAGTTGCAGTTAGTGCACGTACGAAAAGTAAACTACCTTGAAAAAGTAGCTCAATAGAGTATTAGGTCAACTTAACTGGTAATTTTTTAAGAAAAGTGTAGGATTGTTAACAAAGATAAACTCTACTTTACAAAAATAAATGCAGTGTATGCCCGCGACTTCGTCCGCTTCTTCAATTGAATTGGGTTGAATTTACAGTGCTATACCCCTTCCAAGTTAGCCCGCTACCATCTTAGACTGCATCGTCACTTACCATCAGGTAAGTTCGCAGTCAAGGGCTATCTTGTCATCGAATAAAAAAAAATTCACAATCACAAACTGTGGGGATTTAGGAACTGAGGAGTTCGTTAATACCTTACATAAGACACTGCTAGGTATGGCAAATGACTTTTTTCCAGGCACTTCAATTTTTTATTTAGTTTTATAGATATGTATAGATTAGTATTCATGCAACGCAGTAATTTGCATTGCTTTTAGTTCGTTACTTCGTTGGGGTCAGTGTTTAGAGTTGCGAGAGTAGCACTGAAGCGGAACATATTGTAATCACATGTAACGAGTAAATTGAGAAATTGTGAAGTAAAAGTCCAATGTTTACTAAAGCGTTGACAGTAAATTACTAAGCGTCCGCTGTCCGTCCGTTCGTCCGTCTGTATCTCATGAACCGTACCTAATAGTCAGATTAGTAGTTATTTGACAGAATGTGTAGGTATATATTCTGCCACTATAATAAAAAAATAATAAAAAAAAATAAAGGGGGGGTCCCCGTACAAGAACCATTATTTATCTTTTCGGCGTTTTTTTGCTCGACTCGTTCGACTCGTTTTTTGATAAATAATCACTGTTACGATGGTACGGAACGCTTCGTGTGCGAGTCCAATTCGCACTTGGCCAGTTTTTAAGAATAATTGAGGAGAATGACATGGGCCGGAAAAACAATGGGTTCCCGCGGGATTCTTATTAAAAACCTTATTCCACCAATTTATAACATAGATTTATGTACCTTAGTCGTTCAACTTTGAAGTTAGAACCTCCATACGCCTTCATATTCTTGATGGTAGCTTTCAGTCTTAGGTTGTTAGTTGTTCTGTCTAACTTCAGCGTGGGAACTGCGAACGGGTCCAAGGCCGGCACGCTCACTTCAGGAATCCCGTTGAGAAGTCGCGGCTTGACCGTTTCCACGGCTTGTAGGATACAGTTCTCCAGATTTGGGTCACTGCGCTTGCATTGGGGGAAGTCCTCGGCTGAAAATGTTACAAATATGGTTATTAAGATTATTGTCCATATTAAGCAAGGTCCGTATCAAAATATTGTTTTTATGCTAACGATAATGCATTTTGAAAGAAACCTGGAAAGGTACTTTTTGTTAAAAAAAATCAATCCTTTGCATTTTAAACTTCGGAACTTGTTCGGGTGTAATAATTCAAAATTTAAAATTATTTATTTTACCATATTTTATTTACTTCGTCATTGATTCTACCAGTTTACTCTATTTACTATTTAGGTTTAAAAAATCTGGTGCGAATTGTTTGATTTTCTGGGATAAAAAAAGGATAGATGCCAATGCCAGAAGCTAGAAGTAGCCATAATCTAACTTTAATAGTTATTGTTTGATGATCTTGCAAAGAAACTATGGTTTTTCTAAGTACATTCGCAACAAACATTCGCAAAACCTAATTTATGAAACTATTGTATTTCTAGGATTATTTCTATTCATGTGTAATGCAAAAATAAACTTTAGTCTGTAAGTTGCAATACTATATTATAAACACATGCTAGTGACAAAGAACAAAATATGTATACTGAACACTGGCAAATACAGTCAACCAATCGAACTGACGGAAAGCGCTTGCCAGCCTACACAAGCCAAGCCAAACACAAGGTCTACAAGTTGACGTTTGCTGTTTGTCACACGTGTGGAAATAACATAACAGTTGTACAAGGGTAGACAAATATTAAACTGCATTTGAAGATCGATGAGTAAATACTCGTAAAATGCACTTTTGCTTTTAACGCATTGAGAAATATGTTTTACCGGCGGTCAAAAGCAAAAAGTTAGGCAACTCGATGTACCCTAAAGTGATTGTTAAGTTATCTATAAAATAATAAAAAAAATTGAGGGGCTTTGTTTATGTTACTCGTAAGGTGAATGTAGCCTATGTCACTCTCCAAGTTCTTCAACTATACTCATGAAAAAAATCACATAGATCACATAGAGCAACGGATTTCCGTTGCTCCGTTGCTGCGTGATTGAAGGACAAATAAACAAACACTTTCGCATTAATAATATTAGGAAGGACAAATTACACAGTTCGGCAATGGTCGAGACTTTGAAGTTTGACTTAAAGTGGTAGGCAAGTCTTCGCCAACGAGATATTTCACTCTGATAATACAGATGGAATTGGTAGGAACAATAAAATCAACAAATGACAATAGTACAGCTAACTATCAAGGTATAAGTCGAATTAATTATTATCATGAATCAAAATGGACTCTCTAAAAAAAACTTAATTACCTACTATCTGACCTCCGTAACCGGTTGAAATTTTGTCACCACGAAACCGTGCTATTGAGCCATAAAATGTCAGAAAGCACTGACAAGACAACCGATAGTTCGACCTTTATCTGGAGTTACCCAAGCATAAACCATAATCACGAAATCGGCTTATTAAAAACCCTGGTTTACGAAAGCACAAAATGTCTCCTATTAAGTTTCAACACATCCCGTTCCGTCCACAGATTAATTATTCCGTCTTCATAGTTTTTTATGCAATAGATACCTACTTGCTCTACTGGCTTGCACGCAATACGGAAATACATCCTTGATACACTACAATTTAATAAAAACTAGCACAGTTCACCCCGGCTAAATAAACATAAACGAATCAAAATCCTATCATCCAACATCATAACAGAGATAATTCATAATTTTGCGTTCATCAGAAAATGACCAGAAACTTTACAGATAGAACATACCTATATAAATAAGACTAACTGAAACTTATAAAAACTTTACAGGTTTCAGTTAGTCTTATTTTTTAGGTTACGTAAAATCTCAGACCAACCAAATTATAAAAAAGTTGTTAGTAAACTCTACATCCTACTTCGCCTTACATTGCTTAGATAACATTACTTGATTAACATCCTACATAATATTATAAGCCCGTATTAGACTGCAATTTTGTTCTACTTAACGTGTAGGTCTGAAAGTTTCCACCAGACATTTGCCGGTGCTTTATATAGGCGCATAATTCTACCGGTTATGCCGGTTTTTCATAAACAACAATAAATAATTTGTGAAAGTAAATTAAAAGTCCTTGCTCTTTCAACTTCAGTCGAATGGTTTCTCTGTGCATAATATTTCTACCGTCACTATTTTAATGCTATTGTTGTATTGTTTTTCATGTTGGTGTTAACTTCGGTCCCGCCCGTTGTTATCATTAAAAATTCGCCTGACAATTATCTTTTTTTAATTCTTTCATCCGTTATTGTTTTATTAAATAAAATATATAGACTCTAAATATACCGACATGTCAGCTTTGCCGGTACAGCAGCTATAGCTCCGTTCTTTATTAAATTAATAATTATTATTATTATAGTATTCCTTCAATGCTATCGATGCCATACATCTATTCTTATCATTAATCAATCGCTTCCTTCTGAAATTTTATTGTTGTTATTAGGTATTGTACTATATAGTCCTTGTATCCTTTCTTTTCTGTCTCCTTGATATCTTTGGAGATATTTCAGCTAGACTTCGCAACCTTAAATTAAGTTTTCATACTGCATAGTAACTATTGGGGAAGGCTCTAGGAGCCCACCACATTATATCAGTTGACCTCTTCCATTGTACGATAAATGGAAAGAGCCGTTACGATACTCAGCCATAATGAAGACGCGACGTTTAGAAAAATTGCCCTAATGTTAAGTTATTACCGCCACCCATTATTACGCCACTCCAAACATTTGGAGCACCAGAAGCACCACCAATGTTTTGCCGGCTTTTCAGGAATTTATTGGCCCCACCCCTTGAATAATCCGCCTCTTGAATACCCCCATTTTGAAGTTATGAGCGTCCGAGATTCTCCATGTATCTTTAATTTAAATTAAAACCACTCACGTAAAATCTTAGCGTATCCTGCAACAGCACACGCGGCAAGCACTAATAAAGCCTTCATTTTGGATATAATATACTAAATACTAAAACTAGGTTCAAATATGATAGTAACTAGCGGTTGTCGGTGCACGAATGCGCCCGCTTACCGAATCGGGCATTATTTGTATGAAAGGAAAGGTGGTCTGCATCAAAACGATTGGGCAACTGAAGGAAAAGAATCAGAATAATAAAATCTTCTGGGAATCGTTGAAGAATATGCCTGCATTTTTTCCCGACAACTTGCTTCCTTGTTTATGTAGTGTATTTACTGTAAAAAACTGGAAAGTTCATGGTTTAGAAGCAGTACAAGTTTTTTATCTTAAAGGTTCGATCGCATATCCGCAATATGAGAATTGCAAAATATAGATACTAATGAATCGTACTGTAATAAATACACGGGCAGTAATTCAAGAGATGTACATAATATTGATTTCTATAGGTCACTTCTCTAAACACATCTTTAAATAGTGACCTTTAAATCAAGAGCGATCTTCTAGGCGAGCGCGCTAAATTTTAGACTGTATCTTCACTTACCATCACAAATTCCTCATTTACCTTTTACAATGGTACCTATACTAAAAATCATCGCTTTTTACAAATTATTACATTAAATTGATTAATTAAATTATTTTAAAAATATACTGAATTCTAGACGACCTCCCTGGCGCAGCGGTGAGCGCTGTGATTGAAAAATTATCGTTAAGATTCTTAAAGATGAACAAACAAAATGTTTTTAATTCAACGCAGAGACTGTTAAATATTTATATTTATCAAATCAAAAAGCAACGAACGATAGGTACGCGTTAACAAGTCACGCTAAATTATTTCTACGCGCAACGTATCGGTGAAGTATCTCGTATCTCTCAGTTCCGTGCCGCTTACATAACGATCGTACTACTGACCGCTCAATTACATTACCGAACACACCGGACAGTATTATTTCATCGCATTGATAAAATAAAACTGATATACATCCATAGAATCACATTCCGTGGCTTAGTTTTTCCAGTTCCTGCTACACGAGTTCGATTGAAAATGGGTGTCTGTGTCTCTGTGTGTCTGTCTGTTCCCTCGTAGTCCCTTACTGAAATTATAGATAAACTTATTTTGATACGGTTTTATCTTTTTTTTTATTATTGGCTTGCGCTTCATGACAATCAATGATGGAAAGCATTGATGAGGTCTAGGTTGGAGCGCACTTGTCTAGAAAATGCCTATTCACCTTTGTCTTGAACTCCGATTATACGTGGCCGGAAACACAAACCCTGGAAGTGCGTTCCATACCTTAACCGTTCGTTATCTGTTTGAAATGTTGTGTTGTATCAAGGTGGATCTTAGCTATAATTTATGAAGATCTGCTCAGGCGTTTGAGAACATCAGTTTCATTTCCAACTTGATTAAAGGGTCTTACAAATTAATTTGAAATTTAGTGCATTGTTACTTCGGATTATTTCCAAGGCATGGTAACCCTGAGCTGATGCTGCATCAAGTAGTTTGTGGATACCCAACTCCTCAGCAACTTACAACAGACATAACGTGTTTGGGCTCATTAGAATGGTCTCAATGATTAGATGTTAAATAAATTATGATCGAGGATCGATAAGGCTCTGATGATGGAGCGGAAAACTGGGTAAAAGATGTCAGGTGCAGCGTACATACTTACATAGTCCTGCTATAGATTCACATGACGAGGGTGTTTTAAATTTTTAATTTACACTTGTTTCTTTTTTAATAAATACATTCGCCTGAGTTTGTAGGTCTCGAAACTCGCCAATGTTTATTCAAAATAATTCATTACTCCAAACAGAAAGTCATATGAGTCATAAAACGTTTATCCGTATTGTTTAATTCAGGATGTAAAATTTTTGGAAACAATATCCTGGCTTTATGTCATTCAATATAATATTAAGTAGACACATATTAAGTGTAGTCCGTATTTTTATTTTCCATGAAATATTGTCATAACTTTTAATTGATTTACCTAATGTGCTCTACGTATGTTGGCGATAGCAATTTCGAAACTTACCAGGTGGCCATCTAACATGCAGTCTTTGCAGGGTGCAAATATGCATTAAATAAGTAAACCAACCGTTTACTTCACTACAAGACATTGCGGTCAAGGTGTTAGTATAAAATAAACGCGATAGTAGTATAAGCTTGCTTATAAAGGCTTCGACACCCACAATGCGCGACGGCGAAGTGACCAATGCTGATGTTGGTTCATTCATTCATTCATGCATACCAATCTTTCGCCACAACTGGGCAAAAGTGTCCTCTAGAATCAGAAAAGTTAAAGCCATAGTCCACCGAGCTGGCGAAGTACGGATTGGTAGACTTCACACACCTTTGACAACATTTTGGAGAGCTCTCAGATTTCCACACGACATTTTCCTTCGCTGTTAAAGCAATGTCAGTGCTTAAAATAAAAGGACTTTGACTTTTTAATATTATGTGCTCTAAAGCTCAGAGGTCTAATGCTCTAAGCGTGTTGTGCAAGAACCCTATCTATGCTTTACTAGTTCAAAAAACATTTATCGTTCGTAATCGTATTGGATTTGCAAGGCGTAGTCGTACAGGAGTAGATATTGTTTACACTATATCAAGCTCAGGTCAGGTCGTGCATGGAGTACTGCAGTCACCTTTTCGGTGGCTCCGCTAAATATTAACTTGCGACACTAAACGCTGTAGATCGTCGGGCTAGGAGCTACGCGCGTATCGTCTAGGACGTGTCATGTGTCTAAATCGGAAATCGTCCGTTTTCACTAAGCTTACCTAAATCATCCCCTAAGTAAGAGTCTCTTTACGTAAGTAGCCTCTTAATACGATCCCCTGCTCAATGTCATAACCACCATTAGGTGTTCCCTAAAGGTTCGTGAAAACGAAATTTCACGGTGACAGAAAGCTGTTTGTAATATTTAGCTTATTAATCTTAACGTAAAAGTTGGTGAAAATCTTAAGCTAGTTCCGCTTTTGAATCCATCTTTCTCGAGTTCTATTTTACCTCAAAAATTTTCATCATCATCGATTTATTTATTATTATTATCCTCATCGTGAAATAAACTATCAAGCCAGATCTAATTGAAAAAATATTAAGTTCTCGCTCGCAATTTATGCTCTGATCTCCGAATGCTATATCTTTAGCGCCAGGCGCATAAATTCTATTTTATCTACTGACGCTCATAATAATTACAAAATGTAACTTATCGTCTTGTGCACAGGTGAAGCAAAGCCGATTCCTGCTATAAATTCACTAACTGTATGTAACTTTATAAAGCCTCAACTTATTAATTGAATGTGTCTTAACAATCTGTTTTTGGGATGTTATTATGTTTTTTAAACATGTTTAAAAATAATACAATGTAAATGGTTAAGTATATAAATAAATTAAAAGAACATACATACTAATATTACGTATAGTATGCGAATAAGAACTGAGTTTAAAACCGCAGTGGTTTGCGATCTTATCGATTTATTGTGATTCGATTTGTATAAGTACCTAGTTCACAAATCAAATCACATAAAAATGTTAAATAGTTTTTTTTAATATTAATCCTGAACGAATTAGCTTTTGAATTCATATTGTATTGAGGGAAGTAGGAAGAGACTAAAATAATTTTAAAAATTTATTTTAAAAAAGTAACTAAGTACCTTAAATCTATTATACATATATTAATTATCCACTCATTATATTATTACAGAAATGGTTTTTGCCAATACAGAAAAATACAAACGAATATCTAAAAGAGAGCCAATACAATACATCTATAGTATCATGCAATAAATAGGGAACCAACGATAAAAAAATCAAAGAGATACAAATTCTAGTGTCTCTGTCTACCAATAAAATATTAACCTCACCGTAAATCTTAACCTTCTATAGCGCGTTATCATACCCAAAAACATCCAGCAGCTAGATTTTTTAAAAATAATTGCTTGTGCGACTATCGTAATCGCCTCTGATTTGGCCGATACTCGCTACTGGCTCAAATGCATTGTTACAGCAATTCCATAAATTCAGCAATAACCACAAATGAAGTCATCAGTTTTGAGAGTAAAGAGTTTTTCCATTTAATCCAACTTTCCACATTAATGTGTGCATAATTTATTTTTAATTAAAATCAGATTTATTTTTATGTAAATTATCAAACTGTTTGATTCACCGATGACTCTTTCCCAATCTTGCTAACCTATTTTTCAATTTTCCCATGTTAACTGACTGACTGGCGGCGCAAGACCGAAGGCTGTGGAGGTCTATGCAAGAGACCTATGTCCAGCAGTGGACGTCTATCGCTTGATGAAGAAGAAGAAGAAGAACTGACTTATTGAACAGACTCTAGCAATATATTAGATGTAGTTTTTCCGCGTTTACAGGTTGGTTGCTTTCCGTTAATACTTTTCTTATAACAAAAATCTTGTAATTATTTTTTGCAATTCTTTTCATGTCATCTATACGCACTAAATATATAAAGTAAGTACTATTACTTATCTACTTAATACAATTTAACTATTTACATTGTTTTTTCTACGTGAGAATCGCAGTAATGTTTGGATGAGAGAATGCTAAATTGTGTTAGTTTGTATCGTTCTTAAAAATATATAATTTTACTTATAATAAGTACATTCACAAACACTTACAAAACTATTTCATACAAAACAAGTACACTTACTTAACTAGTACCTAGCTATTATATTTTTTAGGATAATTTTTGATTTTTTTCCGTTTTATAAACTGTAATTGTATAGAAGAGCATATTCAAGTAAGCTGTCAAAATGACTGCCGAATAATTAATTTTATTATTAGAAAATTAGTCTCCTGTTCGACGAAATTGAAGTTTTACTCAAACATTGCAAGTGGTGCAGTCGGTAGGATAACTTGTAATAAGTAAAAGTAAAAAGTAGTTTTGACAGCTTACTTGAATATACTCTCCAATACATTACATAAACCAGAGTTAAATGTAATTCACAATAATTAATGAAATTAATGAATTGATTCTCTGGTTATCGTAACTACTCTTATAACACATATTTCTCTCGATTCATCGAAAAACAACTGCAATGATTTATTACTATGCAATTCGAATAAGAAGCCCATCAGCAAGGTATTTTGTAACTTGAATACCCATCGTACTTGTACCTACCCCGGTCAACCAAAATTTTTATTTAATTTACTTATTTATTTATTTTTTTACAAAGCCTACAAAGTATTGAAGAAATAAAAAATAAAATGATATCTAGAATTTAGGTACAAATTACAAGTATGACAAACTCCTTCTTAATTGAAGCGTAGCGTCAAAGTACACTAAGTATTTTCTTTCACGATTTAATTAATAATTATATATCTACTCATAATTTTTATTAATGTCGTTTAAGACGGCGTTTTGTTAAACGGTTTTAAAAGGTTTTCATTCGACAGATTTAAAATTAAACTCCACCGAAAAAAGAGCACTAAGCTACATTCAAGTCTGTGAAATAAACGGCAAAGCCAAATCGAGTTCATTATTTTTAAATATCACATCACGTATCACTATCTCCCTTATCCTAATATTAAACACATGTCTAGCTTTAGATACACTAGATACTTTTGCCACGATAAAAATAGATCACCCTTCTTGCAATTTAAAAAATGCCTGATAATAACAATGTTTGATAATATAATGTAGCTAATTCTTTTCTTTAGTGCACAATTTCCATTCAATTCAGTTCCCAAGCAGTGGCTTTCATACATCTCCTAGGAGGACAATCTCTAAACTAACCTAATTTGATAGATCTAAATTAAGTGCTACCGTTTTCCTCAAACAGCATTGTGATAGAGATAGAGCGAAATTTGGAATTGTCAATTTAGTTTAGTTTAGAAACTGTGTACAGAATTTATGATCCCAAACTAGAAATTTTCAAGTCAATTATAAATGGAACAGACAATATGGAACACTGTGGAACGAACTATGAAAGTACAACTATGGATAGAACACTATGAGATGAACTATCAAAGATCCACTATGAACATTGAAAATGAAGTAAGTATGTGCGGATGTTCTGAAAAATCCATACAGAATTGAAAGCTAAGTTTCGTCAACAAAGTATCTAGTGTAATCTCGCATTAGTTTACTGCATCTATCAAGGGAACAGTTCTTTATACGTAAACTTTGACGTGATTTTATTTGCCATCTCCGTGAAGAGATCTGCGAGACTTCTTTCTAGAACTGGGCTGATTTCCTGAAGGAATACTTGTGAGTTTTCGTTGATGACCCTGTTAGTGGCTGGCCCCAGTACTGGATCGCCGTCGAAGAGGTTAGTGAGGTATATGGAGGACTCTCCAACGCGCAGTTTCACCTTCATTGGCTCGAAGGTGAGATACTCATCGTCTCCTCTCTTCTCTTTGTGGCCGCGCATCGTAACGTTACACGCGTAGTCCTCTGTAATAAGTAACGTGTATTATTATATGCCGTGATACTATATTATTTCACTCGTGGTATTATAATTGCACGGACTTTTGTCGTTTCCTCTTTTGTTACATTATAATTTCACTAAGCAAATGTACCTAAAGGCATGAAGCATGACTTCAGTTTGAGATTTCTAACGGAACTGTCGGCGCCTTAATAAACTTATTTTAAATATTATTAAATTAAACAAAAGTGTGTTTGTTTGATGGTTTGTGACCTGATTTTTTGCAGGTAATGGACCTGGAGAGTAACATATTAGGCTCTACTTTTATTTCGGGAATAATAAAGAGTTTCCGCGGCTTTCAAAACGTAAATAAAAAATCCTGAATACGCACGGACCTATAAACTATAACCTTAAGTTTAACAGATTATCCTTTACCAATTTATAAATGCGAACGTGTGTTTGTTTGTTGGTTTGTCCTTCAATCACACAACAACGGAGCAACGGATCGTCGGGTTTTTTTGCATGGGGTATTGTCGAGGATCTAATTCTAAAGAGTGACATAGGCTCCTTTTTATCCCGGAAAAGCAAAGAGTTCCCGCGGGATTTTAGGAAATTAAATCCACGCGGACGAAGCCGCGGGCATCAGCTAGTAGACCAATGAACGAATGTAACAGCAACAATAGTTTAAAGCACCCAATGTGTGTTAATCGGTTAACGTTACGCAGTGAGTCTAACATGAGTTTTTGCCGTTACGAGTTACGGCTAACAAGTAGGTTAAAAGGCCCTCGCGTACTTTACCCACCTACCTATGAATGTTATCCAATATCCTAAACTGTTGTAACCTTTACTCAGAATAATTATTTTCCTACCGACTAATTAAGTTACCTACTAGGTTCTAGACTAATATTTTAAAGTTTTCTTTACGAAATAGCATTCTTCTCTACTTTTTTTATCAACCGGTAGATGTCCACTGCTGGACAAAAATCTCTTGCAAAGACTTCCACAGGTCTCGTTCATGCGCCGCCTAATAATAATAATAGTCTTCGCGACCTAATTTCTAGGCCACAGAGTACAGTAGGGGAGAATACTATAAGCCAAATTCGGCTTAATAATATTTCTTTTTTAGGGTTCCGAAAAAAAAATTAAACCTTTATAGGAAAGCTTTGTTGCTCGTCTGTCTGTATATTCCTTTATTCTTCGTTTCTTCAGAAACGGCTTGAGGTACTAAGTTGAAATTTAAACTGAATACATATTTACAATGAAAATTTCAATTTTCTAGTTTAACTCAATGAACAGTTACAGCTTTTCAAAGCATATGTCCATATCAAAAATACCCGTGTAATTTTTGCTATTAGTTTAATTTTGCAATTTTTTGCAAAAATTAAAATTTAAAAAATAAATTTTATTCTATGATGAAAATTACATTGGTATATACTCTCTTTTGAATATACATTTAGTGACGGGCAACTACGGAACTGCCCGTGACAGACATTTGGCTGTTTTTTTAACGTATGATGATATCCTCAACAGCGCATCAGATAAGGCGCTCGCTTCGCTCGGCCAAAATACTAACTAAATGATCCAGTGATGTTCCCTCGGCCCTGCAGCCGCAGCAGCAACACCTGGATGTCCATCTTGTATTTGCCGGCGAAGTCCAGCCGAGGCAGCAGTAACTTGAAGTCGAACCGGTTCTTGTCCAGGTCGGACCTGAAATGTTTAACATACTCTATTTAAAAAATGTTCAATAAAAAAGTTTTACAGGTTCTAACCATATATTTTTTTAATGTATTATCCTAAAGGTAGTTGTTACTGATCTAGTGATTGTCGATAGTGTCAGTCACCAGCTAACGCTGTCACTGTGTCTATTCGTTTAGTCATCTGGAATCTAGATCGCACTGGAAGCTGATATCGTATATGTGTACTGGAAGAGGCACGTTCTATTCGATCTAGCACTGGAAGAGGCAGGCGCTCCATTCGATCCAGCACTGGAAGAGACAGGCGTTCGATTCAATCCAGCACTGGAATAGACATTCCAAACAAATTCCTAACATTCTATTCGATCCAACTTTGGGAAAGACAGACATTCTATCCGGCGTTAGAAAGAACAGGCGCTCGGTTCGATCCAGCAGTGGAAGAGATCTGCATTCTACTCAATCCAAAGTTGGCAGACATTATAACAAATATTAGGTATATCATTGATCTATGGCAAACGTGGCAAACAGCGCTTGACTGGCAGCCACAGTGTTCACACAAAACCATGCCTAGCCCTGGATTGGAAGTGATCCGCCCTACGACAGTACGTCGGTTATTCGTATCTAAGTAACAGAAAATTTTACGTTTTCTCAAATCAAATCAAATTTTTTATTTGCATAGTGGTGTTACTGCTGCGTTCTTCGCCGTTCTACTAGTTGACTTTGTTGTTATACTCACTTTAATTCCTGAATAATGAAGTTACTGGGACCCAGCACTTTGACGTCGTTCACGACAGCGGTCAGCTTGGCGCCCTGCGGTCCGCGGGCCAGCGCGATCTGACCCAGGCTCAACGGCTCAATGCTCGGCACGTCGAGCTCAGGGATGCCCTGAAATTGAATACAATAATATTATTGGAATTTATTTATATAGAGCAGTGAAAGCCACCGAGTTAGGTTTAGTCTTCTGGAATCTGCCGCTCTAGCCATATTACAAACGTGTCGTATCTATTCTCTTTCCATGATCGTTTTCTAAGATGCTAACGCTAAAGCAGCCGCTCCCAAAGTTTTTATCACACATCCTATCCTTTCAGAAGGGAAGCGTGATAAAAATCTCTGGGAGTTTCTCTTCCCATGATCGCTAACTCTGTAGAGCAGGGGCTCTACAACGTCAGCGATCATGGAAAGAGAATAAATACGACACGTTTGTAATATGGCTTGGACGGTTGGATCGTAATGCAAGAGACGGAGGTTTTATTCGATCCAGCATTAGAAGAGATAGGCGCACTATTCAATCCAGCACTGGAAGAGTCAGGCTTTCTATTCAATCCAGCAACACAGCAACACACACACGGAGCAAGTTTAATTGCCGAAAATTTCAACTTTTTAAAGTTTCAATAATACTTGCAATTGTCGAAATTAGCAATTAAAATTGCTACGTTTGCTCAATTTCTCAAAATTATATGAAAATCGTAAAAACAGCTATATAGTTGCTATTTGCCGATTGCCGCAACAAGCAACTAACTGACTGTTTTTTATATGTATTTGTAAATATAGGAATTGCTTTTTGTTATTATATTACATGTGTTCCTAGATGACTGAAAAAAATTATACTTAGGTATAAGAATAATTATATAGATACAGAAAGGCACAAGGTTAAAACTTACTACTACTGATCACTACCTATGTACTTATATAAAAGTACTTTGGGTAAAGTCACCGCACTCTCCTACTCCTGAAAGTGGGTCAGGGAGGGCCGGATTAATTTTACAAGCGACAATTATGATTCCTCTTAAGGATCTACATAACCTTAAGTATGTTTACATTTTCACGAACATATAATTATTTACCTATTAAACATAATATGCAAAAAAACTTTAAAAAAAGTTGTAGCGGATTATCTCATATTTAATCGCACTAATTTTTTAAATTTAGTGCCCTCCTATAAACGAATATAGGTGCCAATCTAGTATGTCCTTACGATTATAATATAGAAATCAATTCATGTTAAAAACGTAACAGTTTTTCTGCAATTTAATAGGCGCCTGTAAAAATTTAGCCTATAAGTTAGTTAACCATTTAAGATAACGTACATAAGTGTTTTACCTATATTTGGTGTATGTTTAACTTGAATAAAGAGATTATTAAATCAAATCAATCAATCGTATTAATTAATTCAACAGATGTAAAGTGCGGATCAGCTGTGGTATGTTTATGTTTGTTTGTCTTGACACACTTGTGAATTATGAAATGGAATGACAATGACATACTTTCCAAACGGCTTCAAAAGCATTTTTTTATGTTCTGCCCGAGTGCGAGCGTAATCGAAAGTACGATTTTATTTACATTAAAGAATTAAAGTGACCTTTGTACTAGGTACATATGAGTGATCTTTCAATATTTCGCTGCTTTAATTCAAAAGTAAGACAAATACAACAATTGTAGTCTAAAAATTTTTTACGAAACATTCAATGCTGCTTACCTAATAATACTTTTCTAACGATGTATAATATGCATATGTTTGATTTAAAATAAGAAAGCAGTAGACAAAACATAGTTTAGTTTACTAATCTTGGTTTTAATAAAAACAAATAGGTATGACTATTTAACATTTCTGCTTGGGTTTCTTTACTAAGTACTTTTCTAATTTCACAATAAGATTTTATAAATTACAGTTTCTCTCGGTACCTACTCCTTGCCTACATCTTAGATACATAAAAAGTCAATCGTCTTAAACAGAAACTATGTTGCATGCATTAGTTAAGTCATTATTCTTATCATTAGTAAAACAATCAAAACAAAATGTTAAACAGAATTATGTAAAAACAACGAGCTGTAGCGAATTATGATGAACATATCATGTTGCACTGATATCTGTATTAATACAAACAAAAAATTTGATTCTTCCATGGTATTAATATAACCGCAGTTTTAAGGACAGCCACCTATAAGTACTAAATAGGGTACCTCATTCAAGATATTGCACTTATTAGGATTTCCGATTAGGCTAAATTAAGTTAATTAGTGTAATTTTACAGTATTGCAAGTGTTATTATACGTATTGTAGGTATGTATACGCGTGTACCTACTCGTAATTGCAGGGTTAAATAATTTCAAAAATGAAATAACTTGACGTACTGTAAAGGCGCCATTTTTACGCCAGAGTAACAAGACGCGACAATGTGTGCGTCTTCTTGTGGTCTTGTAACTTAAGCTTAATTTAACCGACAAATTAAACCACAAGCTTAATTTAACCAACTAATTAATGTTACGTTTTGACAAGTTATTAGTACACAAAAACTTTCAAAGTTACACCTACCTCGTGTAAATGTTACTCGCGATGGTGAAATTGGCCATTACACAAACAAATTCGAATCTTTGTTTAAGCTTGAAAACTATATAAAAGGATCGTATTCATTTATGTATAATAAATTAATAACTCAATGGTAGAGCTACCATGACTAATTTATAAAATTAAAAGAAAAAATAAACTTATTCATCCACACCTGACACGAAATATCGTAAATAGCGACTAATATTAGAAAAATACGTGCTTTTTACCACTTTGATAAAATGTGAGAGCGTGAATCAGTTCCAATGAAACAAAGGACTATGTAGTCTTATCGTTTCTATGTATCTTAGTATATAAGGCTCGAGAAATATATTCTGTGGGATTCTCAAACCAAAAATGGGACTGCTTAACGTGGTCATTCTTATAGCACTCGCATTAGTTTGGCAGGTAAGACTCATGTTACCAACCTAAGTACACTTTAATTTTATGTTTGTTTATTTGTTATCTTTTCTTACCCGCATAACCGATCTTGACGAAACTTGTGTTAGAGTTATATCACATCATTGAAACCGTCATGTGATCCTTCTTATTCCTAATAAAAATCAGACTTCCCTCGGAAATTTTATAAAACCTTTATTCACACAGATGAAGTTGCAGATATCAAATAGTTGTGAATACTATATGAATTAGGAGTACTAAAGAACAATCACCTCTAAAATTAAAGCTCATATAAACCTAAAAAAGCATTTCCCCTTTGGACTTGTATATGAATATTGTGAAGAAGTCGATAAAATATTTACAGCCCTTGATTAAGAAAGCGTTTATGTTTCAGAATAAATTAACAAAAGCCGGTGAGTGCAATGCACGAGACATTGTGATACAAGTGAGGCTACCCAAAAATACCGCTTTAACGGTGAAATGGCCTTCTGAAGTAGCTCTTAAGAACAATCCAGTGAAATTCGTGCCATTCCCCTACGCCCAGTTGGCCAATAATGGTCAATGTTACGAGTGCCAGGGATCGGCGTGCCAAAAATGCAACAGTTTTAACCCGATTGCTCCTTCCGGAAACTTAGCACGAGGAACAAGAACTAATATTATAATAGACTTAGCTAAGAGCAATAAGCCAAACAAAACATCGAATAATGAGACAAAACCTCAAAAGGATGATGGTACCTTAGTAGTCGTTCAAGATAAAAATACAGCAGCCAGTGCTAGTGCAGCGGCGACTAAAGGCCAAGGAGGGTCCAACAACGCAGCGGCGGCATCAAGTTCTACGGCAAATTCCGCTGTAATTGCTGCTTTCGACGACAATGGATCTAATGGTACTAAACCAGTTAAGCAAGATATCTATGTGGAAGATTATACGGCCTCTAGAGCCTCTGCAAATGCTAATAGTGGCAATAAACCTGCTGCATCTGAGTCACCGACTCCATCGCCTCAAAAACCAGTTACGCCTACGACATCTTCACAAACACCAACACCTGCGCAGACACAGCCAAAGCCTCAAGAACCTGCTCCATCTAAGATAGCGCAGCCATCGGAGATACCTGCGTCACCAACTCAAACACCGACGCCTAAGCAGATACAGCCAACGCCACAAACATCAGTTCCATCAATGAAAGCACAGCCATCAGACAACTCTGCGTCACCTACACCAACAACGACGCCTACGCAGGTACAACCAACGCCTGAAAATTCAGAAGAACCAGCTCCTCAGTACCCTTCACAGCCAATATCACCTCTTCCAGAAAACGACCAGCCAGCAAATAAGGAAGCAGTTGCCCAGGCCACAGCAACAGCAAAAACCTCAACTGCCCCGGCCCAACAAACCAGTCCCGAGGCCGGTGACCAACCAGCAGGTGAGCCAGCAAACCTATCACCCGCACAAGCACCCGAACAATCAACTAACACACCAGCACTCGCACAGCCAGAATCTGAAACCCCAACGACCGGACAGCCAGCGTCTCAACAACAGACGCCTCAATCAACGCCGCCCATACAACCAACGCCTCCCGTACAATCAACTTCGCTCGAACAACCAACGTCGCCCGCCGAACAACCAACGTCTACCATACAACCAACTCCGCCCGAACAATCAACGCCTCCCGTACAATCAACGCCGCCCGTACAGCCAACGTCTCAACAATCGACGCCAGATCAACCAGCGCAAGATATAGGCAAAACAGACGACAAAGCTAAAGCAACCGCGGCGGCCGCGGCGAAAGCGGTAGCAGAGTCGAAGAACGACTAAATAATTTATTATTCATACCTTACCCCTAACCATAGCTATATTATTTTTCTATTATTTATTTATTAAATCACAATTTGAATGACCTATTTTTTATTTGAAAATAGTCCTTTACCCCTATCTCAACTGATGGTAAGTGACGCTGAATTAACGCTAAGATAGTAGTGCGCTAATATTAGGGGTGTGGCAGTATAAGTTTAACCAATACCCCCATCGGTTTCTATAAGCAACAGCTTTTCGGCACGTCTTTGACAGTAGGATGGTAACTAGCCACAGCCTCCCAAGTTTCAACAACTCAGACCAGAGACAATTTAGAAATTCTAAATTCCCAAATTGGCCCTGCCGGGTATTGTATCCGGCACCTCCCACATAATAATAGGAAAATGCTGTGCATTTACCGCTACGCTAGGAACTTAACTATACCAAGTTGTGAAGTTGACTATAGAACTGCAGCTGCAGTGTATGTGTGTTCAAATTCATAAAATGTACCTAAAAGCCTTAAAACATATTGGAATTTATGATTACACCACAGTACTCTTACATCCCGATGTAAAAAAAAGTAGATGTATAAATCCTAATATATATTTTTTTTTAATATTATAAATGTGAAAGTGTGGATGTTTGGATGTTTGTTACTCAATCACGTCGCAACGACTGAACTGATTTGGCAGAAATTTGGTACAGAGATAGATTATAGTCTGGAATAGCACATAGGCCACTTCATATCCCGGAAAATTAAAGAGTTCCCGCGGGAATAAAAAGCCCTCAATCCACGCGAACGAAGTCGCAGGCATCAACTAGTAAATAAAAAAATTATAGTAACAAATAAATAAACAACATAAGAATCCGGAACTTAAAATACAGACATACCTTTTTCATTTTCGGTCGCAGCTCCTCCACAGAGTTTATGATGCA
Organism: Hipparchia sbordonii; assembly: GCA_038048805.1. Lineage (NCBI taxonomy): Eukaryota > Metazoa > Arthropoda > Insecta > Lepidoptera > Nymphalidae > Hipparchia > Hipparchia sbordonii. The sequence goes on along the minus strand of CM076099.1, from coordinate 12,784,976 downwards.
TTTGTCTACATTTGGATCATTTCGTTGGCACACTTTGATGTATGGTGCTGAAAACGAAAATAACAAAAATTATTTGCCGGACGTCTGAAAGATCATCACTTTAAAAGCTTGAGGAATGGTTTGACTGATTTGGTTGATTTTTTTCAGGTTTATTTTTCAGGACAAGTTTTGTATTTGGAAAATCCACCGGAAAATTGTAATATTTTATTTACCTTACAGCTGTGTCAATACCAGTAATTAATATTAAAATAACTATAAAGTACATAGTTATTTGAGATTAAAAATAATTGTCAAGAACGTAAAATATACGTACTCTTAGGTGATTTAAGTTGTTTTGCTAGCAATTAATGGTCTGCAATTAAAATCTTCTACGTGATTTACGTATGAAATAGTACATACCTAAGCAATGGTTAGTAGGTATATCTAATATCAATTAATATGTAGGTATGTACAATAAATTGTACCTACACGATAAATCGAGCAAAGAATAATTACAAATACCTACATCTATCTATCAATCTATATTATCTATCTATCTATATATATAAAAATGAATCCCTATTTCCTTGGTCATCGCATCACGCGTGAACGGCTGGACCGATTTCGTTAATTCTTTTTTTGTTGTGTTTGTTATTGTCAGGAAAAGGTTCTTATAAAAGAAAAAATTAAGAAAATTGCGCGAAAAATTAGAAAATTTAAGAAAACTTAACGACTATTTTAACTTCGCGAGTTTGACAGTTCGCGCGTTTGATGAATGATAATAATTTAGCAGACAGTTTTATTTTTTCTAACAAAACATTGTCGTATAATTTTTTTTTTGAGCAAACAGATGTCTGCTTGATTGAAACTGACTGACTTATTTATCAGCGCACAGCCCAAGCCACATTAGGATGTAGGCATCCGCTAAGAAAATATTTTTGAAAATTCAACCCCTAAGAAGATAAAATAAGGATTCGAATAAAATAGGAGTTTGAAAAATCGAACTTAACGTGAGCTAAAGCTAGTTTGATATAAATATCTTGGTTAGAAGTATCATTTTCACTTCATTTTAATAAAGTTTATGGATATTATATAGGTAATTATCATTTTTCATTTCATTAAGTAAGTATAAACATGAAAGTTCTCAGCTCTTATTTTTTTTTAATGTTCTTCGACAGTAATAAATGAGTGTAGGTTATATTTTTTACTTCAAATCGAATTAATCTATAATATAGATGGCTCTACTCACAGACTTCTTACTTACGGATCTATATTTTAAAAAGTTAACTCCTCTCCGAGTCATCAAACGCTTTGTTAGTATAACATACATGAAAACATTTAATGAAAATTAGTTAATGACTCATTAAATATAATTATATTAATATGTGTTAATACGGCGGTTAAAGATACCATATAAGGAATGACATTTTATATATAAGTCATTTTAATATCTATGTCAACGTGTGTTATGTCACACTGTTCTTAATCAATGACGCGTGCTAGTAATCTAAAGTTCTAAATTAACTTTAAATTATTTCCTATGATATTATCTTTAAACGCATAAGATCTCAATGTGATAACGTAATAAATCATTATAAACACATCAAAATATAAATACTTAGATCTTTCATTCAATAATGTTGTAACACATATGCTTTTAATAAATTCCTACAAAGGCCAAGATTAGATTCGACACAGCTAATCATAATATTATAAATAATTGATTGTGTTGACCTTGCACAAAGAGGGCAAATAGCTTAAAGTATCAAGACTGGTCATTGGCCTCAATGCCTCAATTTGTAGCGAACTATAAAATCACAATCTTTTGATGATCAAACTATTGCAAACAAAAAAAAACTTTGACGATTAAGCTTCTTTCATCATACGTTACTATGGAACTGAAAATTACTATAGTCCAAATTCCAATTAATCACGGAATATTAAATGTGACAAATCTTCTATTTTTAGGTATATAAAAGAAAATACAAACAAGCAACTATTGTAGTTAGAAACATGAAACATCAGTTTTCTATTAAGGACAAAAATAGGGTCAAATGAACGTATGAAAATCATTGATTGCTTGAAAGTGGATTGAAAATGCAGTAAACCTGTTGCATGATTTTTTGCAAATGGCACCCTCAAGGGTTGCATGAAAATCTGTAATTTTTCGTGTTATGTATGTCTTTGAAAATTGATTCTACCAAAAGTTGTACAATAATTTTAGTCATGCCAGAGTCTGCGCTTTCTAGAATCGAAGTGGTGATTTTGTTATTAAACTTATTGTAAATATTGCCGAGATATTCCGACCTTGACTAACTACATGTATAACATGAAATGTAGCTGTAGTCATTTCTTCGACATATCTTTTTTAGCCTATGAATACCTAAGGTCAGTTTGGGATAAAAACTTTCACATAATGATTTTATTTGTTCGAAGAGCTGATAGTTGGGGTCCTAAGGTGCTGAAGTGGCAACCTCGCACCGGGAAGAGCAGTGTTGGCAGACCTCCCACTAGGTAGACCGACGGCATCAAATCAGTCGTAAGGAGCCGCTGGATACCTGTATTCTTCCTGCCTCTTTACGATTCATTGGCACAAAATTCCTATGGAAGTCCATGCAAGACACCTTTGTCAAGCAGTGGACGTCTATCGGTTGATATGGAAGAAGAAGATTTTATTTGTATCCTAAAAATTTATTTAAAAGTATTGAATTGTTAATTAGAACTAGATACGTTTTTTGACCGAACCAATTTAGTTGACCTCCGCAAACTAAAACCAACGATGAATAAAAATACTTGCAAACTCAATCAAAATAAGATAGAAGATTCAAATAATATTAAACAAAAAATTTGGTTGCCTTAAAATATTTCAAAAGCAAACAAAAATCAATTAAACCTTTCGTAATATTTATTTATTCACTTAAAGATTCTATTGTATGGCCCAACCAGCTATTAGATTTTCAATAGCAATAAATAGTTTATGTCAAAGAAAAGCTAATTCAAAAAGTTTCACTTCTTTATCATATAGTTTCACTTATTTATTTATATTTATCTTCTTCTAAATATGCACGTAAAAGAAAAAGGTGACTGACTGACTGACTGATCTATCAACGCACAGCTCAAATCACTGGACAGATTGGTCTGTTTGGCATACAGATAGCTTTTATGACTTAACATCTACTAAGAATTTTTTTTTTGAAAATTCAACCCCTAAGGGGTTAAAATAGGGGTTAGAAAAATCGAACTTAATGTGAGCGAAGCCGCGGGCAAAAGCTAGTTTCTAATTGACTTGTATTCTAATTTTATATTGTGATCTCTTGATCTAGCCATTAAACCAAACACCAATTTACCGGCTTACCAATAAATCAAGGACGCAATATTTGACTAAATATCTGGAGTAAAACTAGCTACTAACATAGGGAGTTGTTGTTTGAGAACTCATCGACTACAATCCCCATAAAAATAATAGTATGGCCAAAATGAATATGGATAAAATTATATATTTGTGGCTACAAAAACATTGTGAACGTGCACAGACAGAAAAAACTTTTTTTTAAATTCGATGACAAGATAGTCCATGACTGCGATCTCACCTGATGGTAAGTGACGATGCAGTCTAAGATGGTAGCAGGCTAACTTGGAAGGGCTATGGCAGTGTAAATTCAATCCATATCCCTAATCAGTTTCTACACGCCATCGTGCTGGAACGCATATCGCTTGGCAGCACGTCTTTGACGGTAGGGTAGTAACTAGCCACGGCCAAAGCCTCCCACCAGACAAACATCAAAATACTGGCCGTTATGAGCTTATATGGTTATGCTCACAGGCCGGTGTTGGCTCTAGTTTGAGGACCCTCTTAGTAGATTCAATAAATAATTTAAAGACGATACTGTATTTTTGAATGCAAGTTAAATCTTGGTGCACAAACTAAAAACGGATTTTTTTCTACCTAGGTATAAGAAAATATTTGGAAAATAAAATTATTGCGCAAAGGCTGGCTGTCCAGTGTGGCAATGCAGCTAGCATTTTTAGCATCGCTTCACGCCAGCGTAATTTGTATAGCACGAATAATTAGATAAAGTTAGCTTAAATTTAAAAAAAAACGTGATCTATGTGTGATGTACATTTAAGACCATAACCACTCTATAATTTCACCTTATTCACTTTGAGTTAAGCTGGAAGAAATTTCTTTCTTAGACATAAGCTTCACCTGTGTCCATTTCCTCTAATAATATTTTCATGTAACAGCTTATAGTACATAAATAATAATAAAAAAAATGTCCCAAATAAATATGTGGAACTTACGTATTTCAGCCGCAACAAACTGCAGCGATAGCAGGATCAACGCGTTGGTCAGCATGACGACTTGCACAACTTATTTCGCAAACACTAGCGTGGAAACCGCCGTGGTCTCGCCCAGCCGAGCCGCGCTGTAGACCGGCACTGCGCCTTCTCATTCCACCACCAACACCACTAAGGACACATGTGAATGTCTCGGTACTCTGGATTCGAGCATTTGCCCAATGTTTTATCGCTTTCCTTGTCTTTTCATCTGTATCGGAGAGAGATGGGGAGGGCATTTTCCGCTCGTTGCAGGTGGAAGTTGGGAGTTATCCTGAATGCATTCTGACACAAGCACGTGACTGCAGCGTTCACGTGTCGGCTATTGCTACATAGGCTCGGACAGCGATGAATTCATCAAACTAAAATGAATTCCTAAACGTCGGAAACATATTTATTAAGTACCTACCTAGACTTTATAATAACTCTCCTATTAACTTCGGTAAGTAATGACGATAAGTAAACTTCTAACCCGGAAAAACAAAGGGTATTTTTAAAAACCACGCGGACGAAGTCGCGGGAAAATGCTACCAATTATACAATATTATCCACATATAACAAAACACACACACGCACACGCACACATATACACAGAAAGAGAGAGAGAAAGTCGATCCCGTATCTAATATTCCGGAGTTATTTGCAATTAATTAATTACCTGAAAAATCTGCATAATGTTCTTAAAGCTGTGTGAAGTCTGCGAGTCCACAATTGGCCAATGGCTAGCGTAGTGCACTACGGCCTAAACACTTCAGATTCGAGAAGAGATATGTGCCCAGTAGTGGGCTGGTAATAGGGTGAGATGAAAGAATGAATGAATGACTGACAAATAGTTTATCGTTCCGGTACGATGCACGGTATCGAATGAAGCCGCCGATATAAGGTAATATGAGGGGCTTTATTTGGAGTTATCGCGCTTCCATCTAAGACTGCATTTTCACTTAAAAGGTGATGACACCACCGATTAGCGCTTATCTGTCATCTTATTTATTGACACTATTAGTATTCTTTTCGTACTTGAAAATCTAAAATTTCACCTTACCTACTCAAAATCTTGGGCAGCTCTAGTAGAGATAAGTTTTTCCTTTGTACAATTAATTTCTTGTTATCTAATAACAAATTTTTGGTACATAAATAATAAATAGGCTTTTAAGCATGCCCCATACAAATATTTCTTGTATCTGGATATTCGCCAGATTTCCTTTTAAAGTGTTATATAGATTTAAAGTTACATGGACTCAAAGATAAGTCTTTGAGTGGTGAATATTCCAATAAGCTAGCGAATTCATTTTTTTGTAATTTTTTAATTAATTAATTTTCGGCAGGAACTTTTTAATTTTCCGGGATGAAATTAGCCTACTATGTGTTAATCCCAGGTTTAAGAGCTTTCATTCCCAGCCAAATCGGTTTATTCGTTGTGGCATGAAGCAGTAACAAACATCCATTCACCATTACAAACTTTCGCATTTATAATACTAAGTAGGATTTAGTACTTAAGAGCAAAATTAGGCGTAGTTTGTAACCTTACACGCTCAATTCATATGTTGAAATACCTAGTTTTAAGTACGTTGAAATACTAATACCTAACCTACATTTAGGGCTAAATAACAAACACTAACTAAATACTAAACTGCTTCCTTTCACGTGAAAAACGACAAGTACATAGGAAAATAGGCTAAGAGACCGTGTCTATAGGTTCACGAAAGCTTTTTGCTCTATTTTTTTTTATTTACATAAGGCTAACCTCAATAGACCAACGCGTAAAGGTGTGGACTGAAAACTAAAGTCTAACTAAAAGGTCGACGGTTCGATTCCCACTCATTGCAAAAATGCATGTTGTCGTAGTCTCTCCTAACACAATGAGGACTTATTCGGAGGGGAGAGAAGACTATTAATCTAGTTCAGTTGGGCTAATAAACAAATAAAAAATAAGTACCAATTAAGAAATGGTCTTGAAACAGATTTCTGTCAGAGCATATTTATGTCTCGTTTTAACTCTATCTTATGTACGAGCTAAGTCAGAGCACACTCTATAAATCTCAGCATAAGTATTCTGCTTCTTCATCAACCGATTGACGTCCACAGCTGGACAAAGGTTTCTTTTTTTGCGTAGACTTCTTATGGCCACCTGTATCCAGCGACTCCCTGTGAATTGTCGAATATCGTCCATCCATCTACGCTTTCCGGTACAGGGCACTTTCGCCCAGTGGTATGCATAGGATGTACTACAGAGTAGGCAGATGATATAAAATAGAAAAAATCTCCAGCACGAGTTATAAAAAACTTAAGAGTGGGCATTGTACAAATTATAAAAAGCCGACCCTTAAATTTTTATATAACTCGTACTGGAGATTTTCTCCATTTTATATCATCTGCCCCCTTAATGCCTACCCTGTAAACGCCACTGGCTTTCGCCATGCACCACCACCATGCAGCACCATGAGGCCCCAACGACGTATTTTCTTCCCGAAAGTATCCATCATCTCCTACAATAAAGCATTAATTCCGTTTCCGTCGGCGAGCTGCGCGCTGGCCGGTGAGGCAACGCGTGGTCAAGGCGATCCGGCCTGCGGATTATTGGCAACAGTAGAAATAAGATCTCACTTGCTATGGTAGGTTACGTAACCGCACAGTGTCATCAAACCACCATTGCTAATAAATAAGGCGAAAGGGCCAGAATGTTACCAAGGATGCTATCTGAATTTCGATAAATATTTGTAAGAAGATAATTTACATCCTAAGGAAGAGCTTAGATTCCTTTTTCTCTCTATATCTAGGATAACCTCCTCCTTTTTGGAAGTCGGTTAAGAACAAGAATTCCCGCATGGGATTTTTAAAAGCCTAAATTGACGTAGTCGTAGTTCCGAGCATCCGATAGATCGTAAATTATTTATTGGAGCCTGTGTATAAGATTTTCAAACTGTAATATCTTTTCTGGTTGTGATCTCACAGCTTGGCTGTAATAATAAAATATGTTTAGAATAATACGATCTATCGAAGGAATTACTTTATTTTTTTTGGCCAGCACTTTACTTCTGGTATTTTTTGTATGGATTGTAAAATATTTCCTTTTATACGACATATTTTTAAGAAACTCTTAGGTGGTCGAAGTAGTAGTTGTAGGAAATACACAGAGAGTGGAATGTGGTGATTCAGCTCTTCAAAACACTATCCGTTATACTTCACAGCTTGAAGCAGTCCATCGTGACTGCTCAAGCTGTCCGTGTATAGCTGGTCTAAGGTTGCAGTAAACTAGCGATATCAACAACAATGCGATTGTTTGGTTTATTTCTCAACCGGCGCGCCGGCGCGGTGCGGCCATTACGCGAACCTCCGTAAACAACGGAAGGCTCGGTAGGATGCTATGTAAACGAGGATTCGATTATACGCAATTATGGCAGATTAGAAAACCTCACTCGCCAAGGTTTGCGAAAGTAGGTGCACTGAACTTTGTCTGGAGTGTATTTTTACCACTACTACATATTTGTTACAATAATAAGTATCTACATTATCTCATTCAACAGCTTCTAACCATGTTACAACTAAATAATAATTATTACCAGCAGGTGGCACAAATTGTTTGGGATTCCACGAAATATAAAATTATCAATTTTGTCACCCTACATCAATTTAAAAATACGTTATTGACTCCATATGAATGAAAGTTTGTGGAAATCAATAAAACAAATTCGTCAATATAATAAATAATTTTAATTTTATTCATTTTTTTCTAATAAATAGCAAATAATAATAATTTACCGCTAGTGAACTTATATAATTAATACTTATTGGTTTTAAATATAATTATTATAATTCGTTGTTCAGCATTTTTAGGCTCATGGCACATTGCGGGGCGCGTATTTTTAAAATTTTGTAAAGTATATTGAATTCTACATTTATGTCAAATAAATGTAATATTCACTATATTTGAGCAGAACAAATTCAACAGGACAATAGTAAAAACAATAGTCACACGTCGGTATGCGTTTATCTAATTGCGCTTCTTTCTTTGCTTCACAATACTTGGTATAAAATAGTTTATTGGGGATAAAGTTCGGTTTACATTGTAATATTTTGGTAAAGACGCATACTTCAACTCTCCCTCAATGTGCCTGCAGCCTTTTTCATATTATAACATGATTGAGAACATACTTCAAAGTCCACTAGCTCCAAATCATCTCCCAACCAATAACTTATTTATATTATAAAAAATATGTCCTACTTTACTATTTTTAATAATAAATTACCTTAAATTACCAGAGGTCATAGTAAAGCAAAATTTCAGCAATTTAGATTATGCATCAGTCAATTCCGTCAATCATAGGTTATGATTGACGGAATCATAGGTTATGATGGAGCAAATAGTTTACCAGTTGGTTAAGCAAACCAATTATCTCATTAGGTCCCTGCAGCTAAGGCAGTGCCTTTGTCAGAAAATCCTACGCTCTAGGATTGCGAAGCGAGGGCGAAGCGATTAATCATGTATCCACATTGTAGTACCCTGTGAATCCAATACACTGTAAGTACGAAAAACTGATTTTGAGAAAATGATCAAATTCTTTTTTTTCACAGGGTCCAAGCAAATCATAAGTTAAGTTTTACATATTTTGTGCGAGTGTAGAGTACCGATTAAGGCGCCACGCATCCCGAGATCGGCTTAATCCTATTTGTACTGCTACTTGCCACATGTTTGTAATACTTACGGCGATCACTCACATAAACGCAAAACTGAACTTATGACTGTATGTCAATTTTACTAACCTAAAAACTTTTACTAGGGCCTCTGGCGCCAATCTTAATAACATTAATTTCCGGTATTAAAGTACAAATAGGTTAAACTTTTGGTAAAAGTTCATCAAATGGTATGGGTGCTACTATTTTGTTAGCCGTATCCAAGAGAATTTTCGATACAGTCTTCTCGAGATAGGGTAGCATAGTTTTCAGGAATTCGACTCTGTTTTGGTGAATCGCCTCATTTGTTGCATCCCCTGCGAAAAGAATTATAGCAATGTTATTTCAAGTAATAATAATTATATTGTTCAATCGTTAACTGAGAACGTTTTCTATTTTCTTCATTATTATATCAAAATTATGCAAAATGAAGGAGAAAGAGAAATGTTTAAAAACAAAAATAATCTCTGTTCTAGGATTAGGTAGTGTTATTTTAATTTGAAATGCTTTTTGCCGCCACTGCCACATGTAGATAAACAATAAAAAGATATTATATAGATTACATATATACAAACCTAAAGCTTTGTTGCCATTGAAGAGTCCCTCTAATCGTATACGGTAGTCCTTGATGGCGATGTCAACCTTCAAGCTGGTGAACTCGAGATACTCTTTGCCATCACGCATCACCAGGCGCGAGCGCAACAGGATCTCGGCCTCGCATTTAACTGTAATATTAACGGTTTCGTAATGTTATCCGAACTTTGCTTGATACAAGTTCTTACACATCATCATTAAAGTCCCACTACTGAGCGCAGGTTTCCTATCAGAGAAGGGTTATACGCCATAGTTCACTACGTTGACCCAATGCAATTTGGTAGACTTTACACAACTTTGTCAACATTATGGAGAGAAGGCGTGCAGGTCTCCTCACGATGTTGTCCTTGACCGTTGACGCATGTGATATTTAATTGCTTAATCGCACATAACTCCGTACCCGGAATCTAACCCGTGACCCCACGAAAAGGAGACCACAGTTCTACCTACTAGACTATCACTGCTCTTTCTCGTGTTCTAACACGTAATTATTATGATTCGTGCTATGACCGAAACTTGCAAGGAAAACATTCCTCTTCTTCTTTTCAACCAATAGACGTCCTCTGGTGGACATTTCTCTTGCATACACTTCCACATATCTCGGTCTTGCGCTGTTTGTATTCAGCGGCTCCCTGCGACTCGTTTGATATCGTAGAGCCACCTAGTGAGAAGTCTGTCAACAATGCGCTTACCGTTGCCAGGTCAGGACTTCAGCGTCTAAGGACCCCAACGTCCATCAGTTCTTCGAACTATATGCCCCGCGCAATATCATTTTATCTTCGCGACTATTTGAGCTATGTCGGTCACTCTGATTCTCTTATGGATCTCATCATACCTGATTTGATCTCGCAGGGATACTCCGAGCATAACTCTTTCCGTCGACCGCTGAGTGACGACGAGCCATTCCATGATCTAATTTATTATTATTTTTGTTACTTACCAGCATCAGCTACCAGGTTCCCTTCACCACGCAGGGGCAAAATTAGTATCTGCGTGTCGAGATTGTAGCGGCCATCTAAATGAAGCCTCGGGAACCGAACGCGACCGCGAATTTCCAGCGTATCCAAATCCACTCTGCAACGAGAAAACTCTATGTTTTAGTAATCGTCATTGCGATCTGATAAATGCTGCGATCTTGCGCCGCTTGTACCGAACAGCTCAGTGCTGCTATTCTAAGATACTATCTACTCTCATACCACTACACTACGACACTACACTAGATAGTGATCTATCATAATATACTGTCATACTATATAGTGGGGTTATCTGCCATCAATGCGTTTTCAGTTGCGTAGTTTTCATTCCAGCACCTTGGGACCCCAACGAATCTTCTCTTGGTTCTTCGAAATATCTCCACTGTAGCCATTTCCGGTTCCCACAGCCCAACCCTTTGAGTTATGTCAAACTTGTCTGTACTTATTCGTGTATTTATCAAAATACTTGGGTATAACACTAATAGTCAATGTATTGTAGGTACTATTATAAAATAATAAAATAAAATAATATAATATAGAATGACTGTTCTACACTTCTATAATTGTTATAGAAGTGTAGAACAATATATCCAGCGCGATTTAAGATTTAGTTTAAACTGTAACACGCCCTCTATCAAACATTAGTAGCTAATATTAACATTAGTAGTATACTCCATATCTCGTGAGCATGGGTTGGCGCCGACAAAACACAGATTACCGTAATTTCGATTAATTTTATATCAGGCTGTACTTAAATTGTCTCTATTTGTGCGAAAATACATACCACTTCTCATAGATGGCGTTAACATAAAGTAGCTTTATAAGTTGATCAAATACTTTGTAATAAACACCTTAGGAACCGACGGTTTTCTACACTATTATACAACTAGTATAATATTATAATGTACCTACTTACTATAAACGCGTAAGTATCATTAATGTTTGGGTTTCAAATATTTCTACCTATTTGTTGTATCCACTGAGTATTATATACAGGTGGAGGAGGAGGTATCGCATGTATGTAATTTGACTTTGTTGAGACAAACTATAAATTTTCGTGAACAAACTGATGGATAAAAGCGTGTAGTAGATTCAATATTTTGCAGAAATACTCACGAAATACTTTTGATGGTAAAGTTTCCAGCTCCTGATACCTTCACATCTTTTCCAGAGGCTTTCAGTGGGACCAAGTCACCGCTCACTGCAACTATCTGAAAATAATCAAACCATTTTACATTATTCTGTGATACAAGAACGTTGTACGAGACCCAATTCAACTTGTCAATCTCATTAAAATACAAAGTAGATTTTATTTACGAGAATAATGGTCTAATAGATATTAACACTAAAATAAAAACAACTTTGTATGGCTGAATATCCTTATAAAGTTTTTAATAAGCCAATGTATTTATATAGTCTGTACCAAAATATAAAAAGGAGTGAATGGGTACCTACTGGAATTTTTTAGGCTTTAGTAAGTAAAAACAACAACATGCAAAGCAGGAAATTATTAAATGCAATTTTTAAAATGTTTTAAAGATCAAACGTTAATCGTAAGGGACCTCGCGCACTACATAGTGAAGACTAATACCACAGGGGCCAAGTAAAGTATTAAAACCCAGTTGTTACCTCCCATTTAGCTGCAATATAGACCAATTGACCTCATAGCAACGAAGCATAACAAAGATGACTTTGGAATCAAACTGTATAAAAAGGAAACGACGAAACCGAAGTGATGCTCCCGTCACTTCAACATACATTCATAAACATGAACGATTTTGGTATACTTTGTATTGGATTTTTTGTAAGGTTAACTGACAATAGTTTTCTTCAATGATCAAACATAATCTTTTAGTAAATCGATGATTCACGAGCGTCCAATTCAGCTTTTATGAGCTTCTGCGACGAATATTGCAATCAGGACAAGTCGTGGCTGCGTAGTGCGAAAGACACTTATATCGCTTGCCCTTGCACTTCGTTATGGTTAGTAGGAAAGGTAGCAAGTTCACGGGTAAGACATTATAATAATATCTTCTGACCGGATTTCACGTTCGACACTTACCTTTCGATATCTACCTATAGGCATGCGTGATTTCCTTGAGTAAATTTTTACTCAAGGGAATCCCGCAAGTATGTACCTACCTTATGTGTTTATCAAATTATTTTGTTGCACCTTTGTAAGAGATATTTTAAGCTGAAAGTGTGCGCAACACTTCTTTCCAAATTTCAATCGTATAATATGTTTTATCTATTTACTCGTAATATTGTAAATGAAATGTTTTTTATCAAACTGTTTGATTCCTCAGTGACTTTTTCACAATGTTGCTACAGCCCACAAACTATTTTTCGATTCACCCATGAAAGTTGACTTATTAAACAGACTCTATAATTATATCAATGTATGCGTACATATTTTGATGAAATTACCTCTGGAATGTAAAAAGGCTCCAAACTTGGCACGTTGAGTTCCGGAATCCCGGAAATGAGCTGCGGCCTCAGGCTCTCGATTGAGTTTCGGACGCAGCTCGCGACGGTGCTTTGGTCACGTTTGCATATTTTTATGTAGTCCGCTGGAATAAATAAAAAATATTGTTCTAAATACGTTTAACTTAAGGGGCAAGTCTGGAAGAAATGCGTAAATAGACACTTACGGTTTAACGCAAATTAAAAAACTCATTGAATTGAATGACACCACAAAAAAAACCTCAATTGCTTAATAGATGAGGCTATAAGTACGCCGCGAAATATATCTAAAATAAATCTCAGTTTTTGAGAAAAAAAATCGACAACATTATCAAAATCACCGAAATCGACCTTTTCTATTTAATACATCTTATGCTATTCCGATGTTATATTTGGAATAATTTTTGGTTAAATCGTGAGAAGGAAGTATAGAAAATATTTTCACCATTAAAATTTTATATTAATTCAAACCAAAAAGCAATAATATAAGACTAAAAATCATTAATTTTGTAGCGAAAATCGTTCCCCGTTGCTCATACATTTTAGTATGAAGCAGTAGCCGCCCGTAATTCGCTTTATATTACAGTGTTCAACCACAAATCAATTCAATCGCGTCCCAATATTCAAGGTGATAGCACGCTCCTTTTCGCAGAGCACCGCAACTCCGGCGATCGCGATATAATAATTGTTTCGAGCGTTAGGGTGGGTCGCGAGTGTCGGAAACGACTGCTAATTTTATTTGTATTCTTCGAACGTAGTAAGTATGTGAGTTTTATTATGTATTTTTTTAATCATCAAACACTTCATTAATTAGCAAACACTAATGTACTCATTAATATCGTAACTTATTTTTCTTCTCATTTCAGGTAGATATGAAAAAGCGTAAAGGAAATTACTAAAAACACAAAAAAAAAAAACAAAGGAAGATTTAACATAAAGCTGTAAGTACTTATAATGTACTCATCTTTTTACCCGACTTTTTTTATTTTTATCGTTGACAAGATAGTCTTTGACTGCGATCTCACCTGATGGTAAGTGACGATGCCAGTCTTAGATGGTAGCGGACTAACTTGGAATGGGTACGGCAGTGTAAATTCAACCTAAGCCTAATCGGTTTCTACACGCCATCGTGCCGAAACGCTAAATCGCTTGGCGGCACGTCTTTGACGTAGGGTGGTAACTAGTCACGGCTAAAGCCTCCCCCCAGACAAAGCTTCGACTTCGACTGTGGCGAAGCCCAAAACATTGTTATGTTTTCTGGCTGAATGTTTGTTAACCTTCAATAGTATATTTTGATACAAATGCGGAAAATCGAACTTTCCGCACGAGATACAGCTACAAAAAGCTCTTTGAGCAGCCGTATTAAAAAATTACTTTAAAATGGACTAGCTGTCTTTATAACCCTACAAACACTAAACCGATTTGGCTGATACATATTTTGGAATTCAGATAGCTTATACCCTGGATTAACATATAGGCTACCTTTTAAACCTTTAAAATCTAATTGGGGTTTGCAAAAAATCTAATTTAATTAATTATATCCTAATTTCTAATAAATACCTTATTAACTATATTGTTTCAGGAAACAAAGTGTCAATTCTGGAAAAAAAAAGCTTGAAGGATGATGCGTGCACTGATGTTGAAAAAGCAACGAGAGTTCTATTTCAGGAAATACAAAACATGCAAAATATAATTGTAAATGACAGAGTTACTTGGAACCAATCTGCTTGCTTCAACTGCCACAAGATACATAAGCTACATATTGTAACATTTTTTGTTTTGAAAAGAGCAACTGCCGAGTTTCTTGCCGGCTCTTCTCAGCAGAATCAGCATTCTACATGAAATAAATAATTTTGAGTTTGAGTTTGAATTATTTAGTGACACTTGTTTTGTCTAAACTAATATCATAAAGATGAAATATTTGCTTATTTGTAAGTTTGTAAAATTGTTTGTAATGGATAAACTCAAAAACTACTACTTAACCGATTTTAAAAATTCTTACACTCATGGAAAGCTATTATTCCTAAGTAACATGAGCTATATTTTATTAAAAAAAAATTAACCGTAACTTCGTGAGATATACGTACAATGTTTGCAATGTTTGCAATACTCATAATTACCTACAAGCACGTCCGCGGGGCTATATATTGAACTATTATAGTTGAGCAGCTATAACCCCTTTTTTATTCAAATTAGTCTGTTGAAACATGAGTACGATGAAAAATGTTGACGTTCTCATCATGATTATTTAGTAATCTTTATCCAATTAAATATTTTTGTAACTATAATTGACTATGTATTTGGAAATTCCTCTTTACATAATTCGAATCGCAATTCACGCAAAAGTTACATGACAAAAAGCATGCACTGTGACCCCACCCTATGCCACCGGCTACTCACTACCGCACGTCGCCGCCCGCGAACTAAACAAAACGACAATCTAATGGTTAAATACATTGCGTATTTTCTGTGAAATTCATTAATATCCTACTAAGACGAACGCGTGATGTACATTTAACTTAAGGGAAGCGCCAAACGTAGATTGTTAAGATTGTTACTTTCCAGGGTGCGTATACTAATATTGTATGATATGTTTGTGTGAATAGAAATTATCAATGTGGGTGTTCAATCGCAACTTCTCACGCGCCCAGACTGCAGGCTTAAATATTGTTATTTAGTGTCATAATTGTGTGTCTTAAATAAAATAAAAGGCTTTGGTAGCTCCTGTCTGATTATTGTTATATTATCCGACGTGGGGTGCAAAAAGACCGGTTAATTTTCACGTGCCATGGGACTTATCCGCAAAGAGACTGAATTTGCACATTTCTGAAATCTTATACTATTTATCTAGAAATAGAATAACTTATTATATTACTCAGGAAGAAACGATAAAAGTAAAAAAAGCTCAGAATCTACAGTTTTGAATACAAAGGCAGCTTTATCTTAAATCGGTCACTATTAAAGAACGGGATAGTGCACTAAATAAATTTTGTGCACGAAATATTGTTTTGACTTGGTTAAACGTTTTCCGATACAAAAGACATCAACGCGGGTGTTTGAGAAATTAATCAATTTCAATTCACTAAAATTTATTTCGAAAGTGAACTCACTTGTCAATTATGTCAAATAAGAGATAATTTGTCATAATTGATAAAACAGAATATAGATGATAGAGAATATAGATGATAGAGAATCTAGAGAATGGATAGGCTCCTAATATATAGATAGAGTCGCTCCTACTTTATATTAGGTCGAGTGTCATAACCGTTCTAGTATTTTTTTACCTATCTTTTAGTATTCCATGGTTAGCGAAGTGAGTTTGCTTTACAATGTGTTTGTATTTTACTAAATAAAGCTGCTGTTAGTGTAGTGTCACCACTACAACACTCTAAGATATAAGATGACCCTTGATATTGGCGTCATTTAGTATAGACATAGTATAGTCTGTTATTTAATAGCAAATGGCAAATGTGATAAATGACATCACCATACGGCCACAAAATAACTCTATTTTGTGATACGGCAGATCAATGTTATGATATCACGTTATTTAAGTGAGTACTTAAACTCAGTTGATTGCTAGGTTTGTCATTGTTCATGTTAAACATCGGAGTTGAGTGAAATTTAATTTGCCTTCAATACAATAGGGATTTTTCTTTTTTGTTCCGTATTCTATTCTACAAGTCAAGGACAATATTTAGCGATGATAACAGACTAAAAAAACGATTAGCTAATAAATAACTTTGTTATACTTTATTAATTATTTAAAAAAAAATATAGGTTGCTTGCTGAAAATATTTTTTTACGAGTTTAGTGGGTAAAAATTGTCCCTGCATTTTCTAATATAGTCACGAATACATGCTTGTATTTATTAAACAAACGATGAGTCGGTAGGTACATAGAACGGAAGCTGTACGATGCATAATCAACGTGTTTAGCATTGCCCGCAGACTGAGCACGTAACACAAGATTACATCTACTTATCCTTAAGAAAACAAAACGATTGTAATAATACATCAATAGTAATTCCATTATACATTTCTTTATTATATGGTATTGTTAGAGGACACGTGTACATGGGTTTATGATTTTTTGACCTTTTATTTATTATTGAAATTGGCTCGAAATGACCCCCAACCAAGCATTGGTTCCAAAACCTGCAACTGAGAAGAAGGCAGTATATCTTACTATCTGACTAATCCTACTATTATAAATGCGAAAGCCACGACACAACTTCTGAACCGATTTGGCTGAAATCTGCCACAGAGACAGATTATAGTCGGGAATAACACATAGACTACTTTTATCTACTAGATATGTACTAGTGGTTCGCCCCGAACTGAGACCTCGCGATATCCCATAATTCCCAAAAGTTTTAATTATATATTGTAATAATTAACTTTTAACATTAGACGCAATAAAAAAATAATAGTTGACACAAAACTGTTTTACTGACACAGCTCCATCTATTAGCATTATTGTGAAGCTATTAGCATTTAAAATTAAATAATTTCGTTTCTTTATAACATTTATCTAATTTTAGTATTTGTTGTTCAAGTACAGGATATAACTGAATTTTCAACCAAGTTTCACGTTCTAATATTTAGTAATTCTTGACATATGGCTCAAATTAATATCTCCACTTTGAAAGCCCCCCATTTCGTCAATTTTAAGGGAAAAATTAAAAAAAAAAATATTTTTGTACTCTGATCAAAGTCGTCTTTAAAAAGATATATTGCAAGTCTATGTAACGCAACAAACAAAATTTTACTTCAAACACGCTTCTATGAGAGCCCCCCTGAAATAAAGCTTTTTATATTTTTTTATGCAATGTTCGGCTGAAGGCCATCAGTTTACATATTATATTTAAATTTGAAGTAATTACGTTCAGTAATTCAGAAGTTATAGGGCTCTGACAGACATTTGGACGTACACACTTCTCTGTCCAGTACAGACAAGCGCCCTAGTTGACTCAGAGAACTCGCTTCGCTCGTTCAATTACACTATGATTTAAATAATAGGAAAATACTGTTATAATATCTGTATTATTATAATATAATTAATTGATATTGATATGGATGTAAAATTACCGACTCGCAAGTACATAATTATATAGGAACTGCTAAGTACTATAATACTAAATAAGGGCGATTTATTGGAAAATATTATAGCTATTCATGAATATTTATGGATACTTACAATGGAAAAGTAAAGATTTATTTTAATATTATATACCTATTTATTCATACTTCAAAGTCAAGGTAACATATTAGATAGATAGGTTTTTACTAGTTATTATTGTTTTGGGTTCATATGGTATACTTACTTAAAATAAATATATTGGCCAATTACTTAAACATGAGTCTGGTGAAAACTTCCACACGTCGCGTCCTAACGCCGCTTATATCAGGCCTACGATTTGATCGATGCTGTCCTTGAAGGATATAAGTTATAACCAACATGTTGTCAGTCCATCTACTATGACTTATTTACTATACGGATATTATTAATTCTCTAATTCTTAGATTAGTGATCTTTCTTTTGAAAGCTCCATTATATCTAAAACCAAACCAAAAAAATACGTCTTATTCGAAAGATGAAATTTTAACAAATTTTCAATACAAAAACTGTGTTATGCACAAACAACCCATACGTGGTTGAAATTCAACCCACTCGTACGAAACGCTTCAGTTCAACGTTTCTGAAACGAACGGCTAAGGTATGGAACGCACTTCCAGCTTCTGTGTTCCCAGCCACGTATAATCTGAGTACCTTCAAAACAAGAGTGAATAGGCATTTTCTAGGCAAGCGCGCTCCAACCTAGACCTCATTAATGCTTTCCATCATTGATTGTCGTCAGGCGCAAGCCTATCTCATAATAAAAAAACCATATCTCTAAGTAGTTTTCTTCACCTATCTGGAAAAAAAAAGTTTTTTTCTTGAAAGGCGTTCGGATGAATGAGGGTTTATGTCGTCTATATTATATCTGCTGATATTCAAAATTTATCCAAAAGTTATCTCGTATCGGGAAAAGGGAACATTTCCGATTGCCCAACCGGGAAGTAGGTTAAGGCTAGAGTTTTTACAAAGACAACTGACTGATTTCCATTTGACCTCTGTTACCATGAGATGTTTGCTATGTCGACAAGAAAAGACAACTCTAGTGACGCATAAAAATATTATTTTAAGGAAAAACTATACGAATGCCTACCTACAGGTGTTTATTTCTTTTAATTATTAGGACGGGATCTTCAATTTTATGGAGACCTCACGTCAAAATTGCTGAGCCGCTGGTTTAACACTAAAACAAAAAGAACTTCGGTTTTCAAATACTTTACTAATAATGGAAAGGCTGCGTAAGTACGTACTCGAAGAAATTCAGACTCAAGCATACAGGTTCCTATTTTGCGCCACCGTTAAAGAAAGTAATATTACAATACTTAAAACGTACATAAATCCGTAGAGTTAGAGAAGCGTACCTAGGATTCGAACTCCGGACCCTTGAAAAACTCAACCGCTAGGCTGTGTCATGCTCAAAACGAGGTTTATTGCCTATGACTTACCTAACAAGAAAATAAATATATCATAAAACTGAAATTTTAGGTTTTATTACATTTTGACAGCATTGGGAATAAAAGAAGCCTATCTCATTGTTTATACTCAAAGCATTGTTTACATTGTTTATAGGTATGGTCGAGGACAGAATATGTTTATCAGTTTTCAAAGTAGATTCTATATCACATTGCGTGCAGTAAGGTCTATAACGCCATAGAATATCGAAAACAAATCGACTGTCAGGCATTGACGTGTGCATGTAATTATGAATCTTAAGGTGGTAAACATTTTCTGTCCGCGACTGTACATATTTAATGTACGCGAATGAGATGTGTAACTTATTCGAGGAGGGATCCGTGTATCAATTCGCGGATGACAGACGTCTAATTGTATCAAACAAGTACGTCGTGGCTGATAATAAACTGATGCAAGCTAATTTTGACACCTCATGTAAATGGGCACATGACGTAGTACTAGTTGTAAACACTAAAAAAACGAAAGAAATGCTTATAATGCTTATACTTACTGCGCATAACAAAACAAATAATTAAGCTTCTATAGTTGCTCATACGCACGACTGCCTGCATGACCACATAAATAATTGTAACTGTCGAAATGGTCAGTATTTTGGCCTCAAAATTGACCATCGTTTTAACTGGGAACCTCATGTAACCCATATTTGTCATAAATTAAGAGCGATTCTTAGTAAATTGTACAATATACATACTGAAATACAAACTTATAGGACGCTAAGTTTACTTTACTTGGCACTGGCAGATTCAATAATTGACTACGGTTATGGTGGAACTTTTAAAACTTATCTGGATCGCTTATACATTCTACAACTAAAAATACTCAAAAAAATTGTATGAATTATTGAATTGAATATGATATTTATATTTTGTAAAATACTGCTAGTGCAGAGTAATAGTAGATTGTTACACAAGGGACGTAAGTAAGCTATTACAGAACAAGATCCAATTTGGCGCCAGTGCGAGCGCAGCTCGCATAGGGCGCTAATGGATCGCGTACACCCGAGATATTTAGTCACACGAGTGAGCGCAGCGAGCGAGGGTGAATATAGTTCGAGGGTGTAATAGCTACTTGCAACCGAGGTAAGCATTCTACTTTATATCATTCTTGCGAGATAAATAAAACATTGGTAATGCAAAATGAAATTTTAGCATAGAGTAAAAACACCACAATGACGGTGGTTTGTAGCTTTTTGACAGCATATTGAAATAAGAAAGCAAAACACATTCTGCCAAAGATGTAATTCCTTTCTTTGCACGCCATTTGTTGAATTCTTCGTAAGTTTTCACGTAGCGCTCTTTGGACTTATCCGGCAAAAGGTTTTGCATCATTTGTTCTGCTTCAAGCAAACAAAAATCAGGCTCTCCTCCTTTTTCATCATCTGATGAAGTGCTTGACATTGTTGTAAATAATTTAAATCCCTTTACGAACAAACTTCACAAACTTTCAGATCAAATGAAATGCAGCCATTTCCATTTTTTTTTCGTAAATAGTTTTCCATTTTTTTTTTACGGCTCTGAGTTCCAAGGAGTTTTGCATAGTTTGAAATGTATGGAAATTAAATGCCGCCATGTTCAGTGTTTTTTTTTTCAGTAAAAAGTTTTCTTACCATTTTATAAGAAAAGAGATTGTTTACCAAGGAGTTTTGCATAGCTTGAACTGTAATGTGAACATTACAATTCAAGCATAGTGCGACGTAATGTTGCCTTGAATTGCAAACACCAACTTACAAGGAGACTTTCCACCATAGTAATCCCTAGTTACTGAGCAAGTATGATATAAAGTTAGATAAGCAATCCTGAAGTCTCTTACTTTCAGGGATAAAAAATTGCCTATGTGTTATTCCAGACCAATATAGAGTGGAATAACACATTGGCAATTTTTATGTAAGCGTTGAAACAATTTTCAATTTTGATAACTGATACATATATGTAACTGAAACTATCAAAACTAGTATAATTAACCTTACTCACTACATACTCGTAGCCTCCTATAACAATTTTTGCGATCAGGTAGAATATGTCTTGATTAACGTTTATTAATAGCTGTGGTAGGAAGCATATTTTATTAAAGTTTAAACCAGTTTTCGTATATTGATATCTTTTCCGCCGTAATCAAACTTGTTAATGAATGAAAACACGTGTTAATATAATTGCAATCAGATAAGATTGTTGTTGCTCATATTTAAGATTTAAAGAAATGTGCAAACGTCACGTCGCGTCGGGGATTTGAAGTGTGACACTAGCCATAAAAATAGTACAATACAAACCACACAATTACACACAGATGGTACTTTGTTTCATATATGGCACACGCACTCCTTTTGTCCCCGCTAACCAGATTGCTACGCGTTACCGAATATAGGACACTGTTCGATAACCCTTATAAAAATTGTATCTGATATAACAAAGGACATGGTGACTGATTGACTGACTGACTGATCTGTCAACGCACGGTTACACGCAACGGATTGGATGTGTGTGTGTGTGTGTGTGTGTGTGTGTGTGTGTGTGTGTGTGTGTGTGTGTGTGTGTGTGTGTTTGTTACTCCTTCATGCCACAAAATATGAAACGATTCGGCTGAAATTTGGAATGGCAATAGCTCATACTCAGGATCCCCGAAAATTAAATAGTTCCACGGGATTCAAAAAACCTTAATTCACGCGGAAGAAGTCATCATTAAGTAAAATATAAAAGCTACGTACCTTCGCTGAATGGTTTATTCATTGAACAAGAAACAGCCATTAATATAGTTTATGTATACCCGTATGAAAACATCTGTCATTAACCCGTCGAAAAGTAAAGGATGAGTGTAACTTAACATAATTTTACTTATGGTGATTAAATTGTCACTTAGTGTACGTTTTTACTTAAATGCCTTAATTGAGATGGTATCAGTTTTCGATTTATAGCTTCTTTATCGCGTCCGTTGGATAGTAAAAATTTTAATAATATTATGGCAGGGACTTTTATATACATAAAAGCAACAGGAAAACTTAATTCCGGTTACAACAGGATTGTAAAGCTTATATCGAAACAAAAACACCAGTTTGTATCTTTATTCAGAACATGTCTCGATGCATAATTTAACCCGGAAAGGAATATTAAAGGTAATGGGAAAAAAAAAATTAAAATAAGGCAAAAAGGTTTGTCTATAACCCTATTGGGTACCACGTATAATTTGGGTATCTTTAAAACAAGAGTGAATAGGCATTTTCTAGGCAAACGCGTTACACCTTAGACCACATCATCACTTCCCATCAGGTGTGGTAGTGGTCAAGCGTGTGCCTATAATGTATAAAAAAAATCTCAATATCCCATGTTTATTCAAAGGCTGGTTTTATATGTGCTAACATTTACAGTAGGTATATTAAGTATCTCCTAATCTACAATCTCCTAATCTAGCTATGATTTCTATAACTAGTCCACGTGGAAAGAGGTTTTTCTTAATCACGTGGAAATACTTTGACATTCCGGTATAAAAAGTATTTTATGTTCGTCTCCAAGAAGCTATCACAGTGCCAAATTTTGTCGAAATCAGTTAGTACACACTAAACATGCTTAGGTTACGGATAGAATTACCTACTATTCTAGTAAACAATAATACGTGTAGGCACATATTATTGTTTGAATAGAATGAAACATTAATCACATCAATTTTCGAACGTGGTAGAAATATCAACGATCAGGGCATAAAAATACCTAGCTACTTCCAAGAACGCTTCACGATCATGATTAAGTGGAAGTATCTACTGTGCATGTGACATTTCAAATGGAAAATACTATAAAGGTTTAACCTCATAGGTCTAGACTGAAAGACACCGTACCACAGACCGTACCTATGCGAAAGTAATGTTTGCCTTAAAGTTTATTAGTCCAATATTAGTAAGGATACTACATTATCAACTTAACCGCCTACGAACCTCAATAGCTCAACGGGCTATACGCGGACTGAAATCTGAAAAGTCGACCGTTCAACGCTTAGAACAGAAGTTTCTAACAAAGCTAGGTAGACTCATAACAACAGTTTTAGTGCCATGCAATTTTTTTCTGGTACCCTTACCTATTGGTACCGTACCTATCGGTAAGGAATTTAGGTTGAGTTTTGTCACCAAGTGATTTAGCGTTCCGGCACGATGGCGTATAGAAACCGATTAGGGGTATGGGTTGAATGTACACTGTCATACCCCGTAAGGGGTACAAGTTAGCCCGCTACTATCTTACCATCGTCACTTACCATCAGGTGAGATCACAGGCAAGGACTATTTATTTTATTTTTATTTTTATGTACATTTAAAGAATTACAAGACAAGAAAATATATTAGAAGAAGTAGACATAGGTGAAGCTTATCTCTAAAAAAAGGAATTTCCTCCAGCTTCCCTTGTCCCTTGTTGACTATCTTAGCATCGAATAAAAAAAAATAAGTTTATGTATTAAATTACTCGTATTTAGTTTCTACTTAGTTTTAAATAACGTTACAAAAAAAACTCACGTATTTGTGCAAAGAACCCGCCGTTGATGACACACAGGAGAACAAGAATCGAAACTGAACTGTAAACCATTTTGTCGCTATAGCGTTTACGAGATATTCAGTCAACACGAGCACGAGCACTAAGCAACTACCAGACAAACCAATAGTTTTATATAGGTAGCTTAAGAAGTGCCTGATTATATATTATCAAGGTGAGGAAACGAGCGTAAAAAATTAAACCTAAAAGGACATTTATTGCTCTGTGAATTATCACTCAGAATTTTGAAAAGACGTTGGATTTCTGCTTTCTCTACAAGCTAAAAATTTCAGTATTTTTCCAATAAGCAGACTAATGGATATAATATGCTATGATGAATAGAATAAAATCCAGACGATTTATTTATTTTTCCGCATTACTTATCCATACAATAACAATAGGTATTTCTTACCGTTTATTTTACAATAACAATTATAATGTCAGGACTGCTCTTTGAGATTGCGGTAGTGGCGGTAATACTTACCTGTACTCCGGCACTCTCCCCTTAAAAAAATTACACAAAATCATAGTAACTTTCTTATTATTTTATTCTTATTTTACCGAGATAGAGCAATAAAAAGAATGTCCACTCTCGAACGCTCCCGAGAGCGTTTTATACAAGAGAAGATTGATTATTTTGTTAAACAATAAAAACTAGAAAGAAATGTAGTAGGAATCCTCTAGAAACTCCATAACTCTCTTTGGGTTATCGTTAAAATATGTCGAATGAACGTCTTATAAACCATTGGATATAGATAATATGTATTAAGTACATTTTTTCTAGATCCTGTCAACAAAAATTGATAGAATTCGATTAACTAATATTCAAATAAGTACGAGTATTTAACTTCGTTTGTATGAAACCCACTGGAGTGAAACATAACTGGAGTGATGATTAGCTATGTGATCTTGCAAAATTACGATTGTTTGGTTACTGATTCTTCATGTCCGGTCATTGAAGAGTCATTGTCACTACGGGAGATAAAATAGTTACAAACCCAATATGCTATTGGTTTGAAAAAAGGCAAGTACCTACCTACTTGGTACTGAATCATATCAAATTTTTAAGTTTCTCAAAGCATAGTAAATATATAGACCAATAGTATAATTATTATTTCCTCTCTACCAAGGTGGTAGCTTTGAAAAGAAAAGGCTAGAAACTCAGCAGTTGCTCTTTTCAAAGCGCAATAATGTTACAATATATAGCAACTCACAAATCAATGTAATAAATTTGACTAACTTATTAATTAATTATTATTAATTTAATTTTAATCATATTTTAATAGACTTTGCGTCTGAATGCAAAGCCGTTTGCTTTCACGATAATTTGATATAGGTTCGAATCTAAAACCATGGAACCAACATGGAAAAAGCTAAGTTTAGAAAGGCGAATGATTTTCAAGTCACGTTTAAAAAAAGCTACGAACTTTTTACAACCCAGGATAACATGAAAAAAAAAGCTACTATCCAGAATCCTAAATCATAAAGTATCACGGATTCGGTAATAAAATATATTATTTCTTCTATACTTTTCGAATATTAGTTCCGAAAATTAAAAAATTCGAAAAGTCGTAACATCGCGAAAAATCCAGAATAAAGTGTACTAATGATTATTACTTGTTAATTTGGTAACCCATCAACTAATAACAAACACCAAACAAACATTATTGTTTGATATACTTAATATCACGTAGAAATTAAATAGTCAATATAAATCCATTTAGTGTAAACAGTGTAAACAACCCATTTGCTACAAATTAAAAAACCACAATACTGTGTACAGACAACTTTTTTTTTAACTAGGGACGTTTGATTTATTCTGACATAACGATAATAGTTGGACATATAGTATCGCGAAGTTTTTTTTGTAGATATTGATAATATTGTAGAACATGCTTTTGTTCTATAATCAATAGTTTCGCAGCGCATGCGACAAAAGACGTTTTAGGGCACTTTTTTACACCTTGAATTAGGTACGTTAGTTAAGTTTTAGTAAGGATCCCTAATCTTTTCTAGCAATAAATATAGCCTATATTACTCAGGTTGAATGTAGCTTTCCAATGGTGAAAGAATTTTTGAAATCGGCACAGTAGTTTTTGAGTTTATGCATTACAAACATACACACAAAAATACAAATCTTTCCTCTTTATAATAGTCAACCATATGCCTTTCCTATATAATTCCGTCTACAAAAACGCGCTCGAATATTACGTCAGTGGCGACGCGCGGTTCCTTTGACGCGAGTGTCAACCAATTACGTTCGAGGACAAACCACGCCCACATCCAGAACAAAGATGGAATGGAGTGGCGTTAGTACTATTTTCGTATAAAATCTCATCAAAATTTTATTTGGATGGGACGTGTAAACCAGACTTTTGCATTTATATAAAATAATATAATTGCGGTTGAGCGTGTAATGAATATAAATCAAAGAATATTCACTTATTATGCATGTACGCAACGGATACACGTACAAACATATTTTTGCCACAGTTAATTGAATCACTTAAATTAAAATATAATGTATTTATTTATTAGTTATTTATTACATAACATTAATAAAAAATATAATGTATTTATTTATTAGTTATTTATTACATAACATTGTATATTAATAACTTCCAACTTGACGTTTTATAAAAATAATCACAATTTTTATTTTTATAACTTTTTCAGTGTTTATAATATCTATAGTAGGGATGTTGCGGATGCAGTTTTTTTTAAAAGTTGCGGATGCGGATGCGTATATCCGCAGCATCCCTAATCTGTATGTACGTAATACGTAAATACAGATTAGGGACGTACGTACGACGTATACATACAAACATACATACATACTTAAATACATACAAACAAACATAGGTACAGTACACAGTTTTCGCAACTAGCAACATCCACATCCGCATGACCATCCGCATTGATTATTGCGGATGCAGATGCGGATGTCCAACTCAATGCGGAATATCCGCAACTTACCTAATCTATAGGTACGTAATACGTACGACGTATACATACAAACATAGTTATATAGTTAAATACATACAAACACGTATACATAGTAAAATACATACATAATCATAATTCATACGCGGATAAAAAGTTTTACTTCGAAAAAAATAACACGACTCCATTCTTTTTGTAATGCAATTGTACGACATTTTAGTAGCACATTTTTTATCATAGCAAAATTAAAAAATACCCAGCTTATGCTGTAAATTAAATAAGAAAACGATATACTTACAAGTGAAATGTTATTTCATCTCTTTTTTGATGGATTTCCGAACGTTTTTTGCATGATTTGACTGCAAACGACGGCTTTTTTAACGATCAAAAATACGAGCGATACGTTGAAGCGCGTGCGGCCGACTGATAACAAAGACAAGAGACTTTTGCAAATTCTATTGTCTTTTTGAGCGCGTTTTTTTTCTTCTAAGGGCCTATCCTTATATATCGATGATAATAGTAGTGTGGAGGTAGATAAAAAGCAAAAAATCGATATTAAGTATTTGGATAGCGAATGTTTATTTTACGAGTATCTGATGGTAAGTGCCTACTCATGCGCTAGTCTACATATTTAAAAATAAAAATTAAATAAGATTGGGACCTAACTAATAGAAAAAAAGTGCCGCAAGGTACCGCAAAATACCTACTTCATTAAGTGCCTACCTACTGAGGAAGTAAAATAAAATGCATGTACCTACTCGTAGTTATAAGTTAAAATCTGATTCATTCATATTAAATTATTGCGTGGTCTTATGTGGTATACGAAATTCTGATTGATAAATAAATCAGGTGAGATCGCAGTCAAGGACTATCTTGTCATCGAATAAAAAAATAGGTATAATTTTTTTTAAGAATATGGCTATATTCTTAAAAAACCGGGCTAGGCTGAACTTGACATATAATATTCTCTTGTTCAATAGTGCAATGGGTGGGGCTCGAACCTGCGACCGGGCTTTTGAGGCTATAATTATTGTGGGGGCAATAATAGTTTTATAGCCTCAGTTGCACCCACCTAATATCCAATACCTACTACAGGCTGAACGGGGCACTGCCTCAACTTGATGCTACTAGCTCACCGTATAAATTTAAGGAATCAAAACTGAAAGTTCGCCGGTTCTATCCCCACTCGTTGCATTGTCGTTCTTGTACCATTCCTGACACAAGTTTTCCGCTTATTTGGAGGGGACAGGAGAATAGCATACCAAGTTCAACATTATTTTAAACAAAATTTGAATCTTGACCCCACGATGACGTCACTTACTAATCAGGGCAATTCATTTCGATATTCTAAATTAATTGCGAACTGAACGATTGAACGGTTATCAAATTATCTCTGAACAGTGTGAAACAACGTCGCTACGAGAGTTCTCCATAATATTCTCAAAGGTGTGAAGTCATCTTTACATTAGGCCAGAGTTTTGGACAAAGAATTTTTTCCAGAAGGTTTATATAATATTAATAATAAGTTTTTTATCAGAGGCTACTGAAGTATAGATAGTTGAGGAACTGATAAAATCCGTATATGTACTACCTACATATATGTGCCTAAATTGCTCGGAAACTTTAAATGTCAATATGTTAGAGATAATATTAGCGGTATTTAGCCATGTGATAATGGAAAGGTATTACAACCCTCAGCATGAGGTATACGATGCACAGAGAGAGAGAGAGAGAGAGAGGTAGAATAGTAACGGTCAAATGCGTGTCAGGCCACGTACAGTGTAGGGTTCCGTAGTTGGCCGTCACTAAAAGGGAGCACATATATGTAATTTTCATCATAAAATATATGTTTTTTTTACATTTAAAATAGCATTATAAAATTATAATGGTTTAAGATAAAACGCCTAGATTTAAATTAACGGCAAAAGCATCACTGGGAGTTTTGTATGAAAATACGCTTTGAAAACTCTTCATTGTACTTGAAATTTTACTTTTTACAGCATTAAGAGACCATTAACCTTCGTATTCCGTAAAAATTTCAATTTAGTACACAGACCTTGACACACGGATAGACAAACGGACAACGGAGCGATCCTATGAAAGTAACGTTTTTTTTTTTTTTTTCGGAATCCTAAAAACGATTAATTGATTAAATGCACTCATTACAATATAATAAAAAAATTATTCTACTTCCTAAGAATTCGCACATGTCTATTATATCAATCATCGTCGATTTAATATGCAATATCCGGTATGTGGAAATGTCAGGGCTACATTTAAATACTCCAATCTACGATCAATATTGTACTAGATAAGCTCACGGTGGTCCATTTCCATCGAATATAAGTTCTCACATACGGAACGTATTTTTGCTGCCTTAATTCACTAGTGAGAAAAACACAAGTGAGTATTTAAACAAAGAAGAGATGTTGAAAGAGAAGCAAAGTACAATAGGCATCCAAAAACCAGTTTAAACAAGTTAATTTTCTTTACTTTTTTTGTTATTTGTAGATATTGTAGTGTACAATAAAGAACATTTCATTCATTCAATAATTTTATTTCTCATAAAATAAAAACTTCTTCATTCAACTTTGTCTGTAAGATTTTGTATGTAGCTGCATATCTAGTACAATTTTGATCTGAGGCAAATTGAATAAACGAAGACAAAATGAGAAAAACAAAGAAATTGAGAGATGAGTTACAAAACTAATTAAGTTCACCTCGTGTGAGTATAGATGTGAGTATAAGTTCTTTCATTTCATGAAGGCTCGTGGCTCATGGTTGTGTGCGTGTGTCGTATCTGTATAAGTGTGAGCGATAGCTTGCTCGCGCCTGACCGCTCCCATCTAAGTTCCTGACAGGCACGCACACTTACGCAATGTGCATGTACATGACGTAACCACAAGTAAAGCGCCCGTAACTTCGTGAGATAAACGTACTACATCTATTTTTAAACCAAAATTAAAAATGATTAAAATCGACCTAGTTGTAAATACGTTCCATATTTAAAAAAATGCTCGTAATATTCAAAAATGTCAACGACCTGAAAAGGACAGTGCGGAAGGAATTCCGGAAATTAACCCTAAAGTTAATGACGTAACAGAACTAACTATGCACGGATAATGTCAAATAGCAGAGCGAAATCTTTCCGTAAGGGCGTTTACGTCAAAAGTCATTAAAATAGTATGATAATAGCCGAACGATTACTGTGTTGACCGTCGGTTGACCGATTGTTGACCGCGGGGAACTTTTAACCAGTAGTTTTTTACGCTTGCTAATGTCATGAGCAATTTCAAAATACATCGAGCCGTAGGTATGAATTCTAGGTAACTACTGAAATACTTGACCGTGATCCGCGACATATACAAGGTGTAAAGGAAACCCTAACGAAAACTAAAACCGGCCAGGGATTTAGTACATAATAATGAGCCGTTAAAATTTTTCAGCGATTTTTTCGTGATTCTGACATTTTTAGGGTTCCGTAGTTAAACTACAAGAAACCCTTATAGTTTCGCCAAGTCCGTCCGTCTGGCCGTC
Organism: Hipparchia sbordonii; assembly: GCA_038048805.1. Classification (NCBI taxonomy): domain Eukaryota; kingdom Metazoa; phylum Arthropoda; class Insecta; order Lepidoptera; family Nymphalidae; genus Hipparchia; species Hipparchia sbordonii. Next base: position 12,754,381 of record CM076099.1, on the reverse strand, counting down.
TGTCCGCAGCATAGCTTGGTGCCGAAGAGTTGTAATTTGGTAATACTTATTAATTACGCCTAAAAAGTTTCACAATAAAATTTTGAAAAAAAAAAACATTATTTTGTGTACCCTCCCCTACATTTAAGGGAGAATGATATTTTTATTTTAAAATACAACTATTAAACCCTACACTGCGCGTGGTCTGACACGCGATTGGCCATTTATTTTAATTAATAATTACAATTAGAATCGTGTATGTAACGAACGTTACGTAAGTTCTATATCGTACCAGACAGATCGAATCAAACAAACGATCATCATAATAATATACGGGCCTAATTTATTACATATATATAAACATGCTGGTAATAGGCAGGTACGAACATTTAGGGCGGGTTTTCCACTGTTTACAGTAAAGGGTCACGATTTTCTAACCGCATCTAAATAATTCATCCGTTTATTCGATTTGCAATTATTGTGTGGCCACTGCTACTGAGAATCAATGATTGATACGATCAAATGTGATCATCGACTTACTTGATATGACAACAGTGTCAAGTAGCTTATTATGCCGAAGGTTAAATGCTCCATCGGGCAATACAGTTGTTAGATGGACTGCATCAATGGTCTAGTGCTAGGGTTTTCAACCAGAGGTTTCCGACCAGGAGTTCCCAACCAGAGGCTACCAATCCGAGATTTCCAAACTGGTTGGGAAACCAGGGGTTCCCAAGGCCGAGGTTCTCAAAAAAGGGTTCCAATCCAGAAATTCCCAATCCGAAGTTTCTAATCAAGGATTCTCAAGCTCAACCAGGGAAAAGACTCTTGAAGGAAGCCAGTCAACACTAAGCTGATCTGGCTGCCATACTCAGATACTAATGGTATGTAGGTACTAATTGTACAATATTCATCGTGGATTTTTATCCAAAATTTAAAAATTTAAAAGCAAAACTCGAAAATTATGTTAAGTTTGCTGACTAATTAAAAATAATACAAAAATAGGAAACAAACAGAGGAAATCCTAGTAGGACCAGATGGCTTGTAATCGGATATCACAATAAACCAAGAACTAGTTAATAATAAACCGCTTTACGCACGTTTAACATCATTAATATTAACCGGAAATGTTAAATATGTGAGTTATATTATATCCATTATAATTAATAGGAACGATCGCCATTTTTACACAGGTAAATGGTTGGTTATATACTCAAAGGGTAAATGTAAAGAATTTTTAAGCTGGTTGTTTTTAATGACAAAAATAACATAACTGAAACAATAATTGAATGTAGATACTCGTTAGTAGAGATGCATATTCACTTTTACCTTGAATCTATGTAAGTATAAATTACTACCCAGATTAAGTACGCATTTGTGACCAACAATTAATTTGTTGTGATAATTAAATCGTAATGTCTATTGAAATTAGTGGTTCATCACAAGAAATGTATACCGTAAATGTACGATATTATTGACAACTAGCGGACGCCCGCGAATTTATCCGCATCTTCAAATCTGGGTAGTAATATTTATTTTTTGCGACGTAAGAAGTTAAGAAAAACATTATTTCTATGACACACACCTCACTTATCTGTATAGATTTGTTCAAATTAAAAGATGTCTATAAACGATATTGATGGAAAATCGCCAAAAATTCAGTAATTTGTAGCAATAGCAAAAAAACACTTGTTTTTCAAGTATTTACTTCATGGGTTTTCATTGTCACCCACAAGGTCTCCGTTGAAAACCGTGAATCCTTCCAGTAACAAAAATGGGCTCGTTAAAGCTAATCGCGGGTTTTACCTACGTTTATGTAATCATCAAGCCATTGTATTTTTTTTATACACAGTGAGTTATCCAACAAATAGAGCTGTTCCAGTGATGTACACAAGAACACCAGACATTTTTTTTTTCGATAGTCATTTTTTTATTCGATGACATGACTACGATCTCCTGCCTGATGGTAAGTGCCGATGCAGTCTTGCAGTCAGCATATTATACTCTAGCGAGTTTTACGTGAGAGGAGTCTGAGTGGAGTCGGAGTGCGCTCTATAGATCTCACTCTAAGATAGTAATGGACTAACTTGTATATATTTATTCTCCGTTAATCATATCGCTCTATTTCATAAGGCAAAACCTGAGAATACTCTTATTATTCATGGCCTATACCATAGCCGTCTCTATCCGGAGATATGCCTATACAGTAATTAATTGGCTATGCCTATACAGTAATTAATTTATGCCCATAGATCGGCCGCGTGGATTCTAGATTAGGGTTTTAAAAAACCCTTTTTCTCTATCACGCATAATCAGTAGTCATATCTAACTAAAGATCTGTCACTAGTGACAGAGACGACGTTCTACGAAGCTAGTCGATATCTAAATATAATTCATTGCCGGGGAGGTTAACACTGTCAATACCCAACTTTAATTTAATATTAAGTTTCCAGCTTCGGAACGTCTCTACATTCATGAATATGTCTGGGCGCTTATGTGTTCGATCCTTGATTTGAAAGGTTTGCTTCTCTTGTAATATTTAACATCTTTTTGCCTATAAATATTTATTGTATAGAGTTGTTAGAAATAATACCTAGCTAAAAAGATATAAGTTCTAACAAATGTGACCTTACTGTGTTTGAATATTGTCCTTTCAATATTGTCTTCTGACTTCTGACAGATACGAGACTCCGGAATCTCGTATCTGTGATGAAGAATATGTGTGAAAAAGATGGTTTCGAGAATTTAATCCACATTTGATTTTTTTCAAAGTGTCTCAGATCTAAGTATGTAGATCCACACAGCTCCTAGTTTAACATATTAATGTACCTACTTCATGTTAGCATTTAGTTTAGGTACATGCGTACAAGTATAGCACAACAAATGCGAAAAAGAATAATGTAATATTAATAAGCATGAAGGACAAGCAATATATAATGCTTTTAGTTCTAATTACTCATATGTATTGTATGGCAATGGATATATTTTAGGTACTAGTATCTAATTAATCTAAATGAAGAGTTGTATGCTTATGTACGTTAAAATTGCAACTGCGACTTTTCATAGCTGATAGAAAATGTTATTCAGAAAAAATGTAATACAAGTAAAGTACATTCGTAACTTTGATATTAACTAAACTAACTAGGTACTTAATACATTTTCATTTTAAGTTGCATATATTTTTCCTGTTGAACTTTATACAAAAAAGTAAATGTAAGTAGGTAGACAATATTTATAGTGAGTGTTGTCTTTGCTTTTTGTATAAAGCTCAATGGATAAGGAAATACCAACGTTATATTATATCTTTCCACGTACAATATGTATCGTAAAACATTAAATGATTTAAATTGTTCGTACAATGATATATGCTGCACAACAGCATCATCCATTGCTATGCAGATGACAGTACTGGTGACGCCCTTTATAAAGATCATGCACATTTTTCTCGCGCAATGCTAGAAGAAAGGAGTGCTACACTTCTGTCTGACATTGAGCCTTAATTGTCTTAAGGAAGTGTCAGTACGGGGTTCACATAATCTTGCTTATGCAGTTCAACCCTTCAAAAACACAAGTCTGTGCGTTTACCGCCAAAAAGACCCCCTTCACCACACCTCTTCTTTTTCGAAACACTACAATCAAAAAATTTTCTCGTGGACGCTTTTTAGCCCTACAGAATATGATAAAAATTGACGTATTGTATCGTCAAATTACGTTAAAGCAAAAGATAAGGTGACCTATGATCTTGGGGAATTGGAACAATATGCCCCAAATTCATGTCCTAATATAAAACTATACTCGTACACTCTACTAAAAAGTGTTATTATAACTTCAAAATGTGGTCAGTTTTATATGTGTCAATATTACTAATACTAAATAGTTTTAACGTGAAAAGCCAAGGTTAGTGTTGATTTTTTATTATGATTAAATAATATAACTGACACCTTTTTATTAAATGCATAAATTTTTATACATGTGACTTAAACTGCAGAAAAACAGCAGTACACTTGTGTAATTTGTATTACCTATTCTAATAAGGCTTATTTAGTTTTCTTATATCAAAGGCTGCGCTTTAATAGACATTTTGTAAATGCCTCCATACAATGTCTTTTAAAGCGAAGACTTGTTTATCTGGAATCTAATCGAGTCATGACTAACACCTGAACGCCTTGCAAACAAAATAAGTTTATATCAACGGGTCACGTAATTGCTATTTTGTTTTCACAGATGAAGATTATTCATTTTATGAAACAACGACGTCAGAAATACTTGCTGAAGGAGAACAAAAGTTAAGTGAATCTATTCGTAAGGCCCTGGATCATTTCAAACAGCCCGACCTTCAAGGATTCCCAGGATTAGAAGTTTCAGATCCATATATACTGCCAGACATGACACAATCTGTAGGGTTTGGAGCGAGCCTTACTTTTACGGAAACCGCCCTTTATGGCATAAGTAAATTCCGGGTTTTGTATATAAAAACTGAGATCGAAGATATGGAGGTACGAAAATACAATAATTTTAAAATTAACAACCACATTCTCAAGTTTCAGTATAAACTTAAATATTTATGAAAACTAAATAATGCTATTGATCTTTTAGAAAAATTATAAGCACACGTGATCCGCAAAATCATGATACCTATACATTTCTGATTACTAATTGAAAAAACCCTTACTAAGTACCAAAATTGATTTAGAAATATATTATAAATAGAAATATACTCTTATTTATTTTTACATTTTATGTACATAATATAAGGAATTACAAGACAACATACAATAGAAGAAGTAGACATAGGTGAATTAACTGTAATAATGACCAATTACTTCTAAAATTAAAACTAATATAAAACTAAAAAAATACTTTTCTTTTCTAGTGTCGAGCAGCACTGGTTATGGATAAGTTAGAGATCCGTGGTAAATATATACATAGAGCTTGGTTCACCGTAAATAGAGGATCATTAACATCCAATGTTACTGATATTAAAGCCACAGCAATAGCCACGTTAGGAGTGGAACGCGATGGAAAGTTAAGGGCACAGAATATATCAGTTGACATCACATTCCAAAATATTGTTGTGAATATTGAGAATGGTGGGATCTTAGCCACATTGTTGTCGGGACTCGTGAATTCAGTGGGATCCTTTCTGTTTGAAACCATCAAGCCTGTTCTACTTCAGGATGCGCATACCAACATAAGACAAGAAATTAATAAAAAACTGGATGAAGTCGTTGGAGATATAGAGTTTCCTAATACTATATCTCCAATAGACATGATCATAGTAGATGTGAGGAAAAAACTAAGAGAAATGAAGATAGATCCGCTTAAAGTTAATGACTATAATATGAGTACTAATATGTTTGAAGTGACACTTTATAACACATGGTTATCTGGGTTATCGTCTCTATATCGAACCGGAAATATTAGCCTTCATCTAGAGAACAACACTCTATTTGCAGATTTTAGTATTGGAACACAGGAACTTAAGGGATCTACTTTTTGGAAAGTAAAAGGAATTGGTGGAATTATATCTACAGCGGGTAGTAGTTCATTTACCGTAAAATATATACAAGGGCGATTTATACTTGCACAGCCATTGGACACGAGAGAAAAGATGGAAATCATGGATTTAAAACTGGAACTTGGGAACATACAAATTGGTTTCGACGGGGCGGGAACTCTGGATTATATAATTGAATTTTCAGCAAATATATTACCGACTCTTTTGAGATATCAAATAATAGATGCTATAGTTAATCCTATCAAATGGAAATTGCAACAAGAGTTAGATCACATTAATACAGAAGAGTTGATACTGAATAAGCTGCCTGAATTAGATAAAATACAAGATGATGGTTTCCAACTTGCTGAACTAAGAATGATTAACGTAACAGACGAAATGTATGATGAAGACGAATTCTTTAACTTTTAAATGACGTATTATTTATATAATGTATTAAGAGAAGAACAAACAATATGCTAATGGAAACTCGTCGTTCGTTACTACTTATAAAAGTTATTAATGACGTTAAATACATGTTTTGCTTTCATAATCACCTTAGCTTAGTCGATAAATGAATTAACATTTGCATTGTAGAGTGAAATTATTAAATAACTTAGGTATCGAATTTACTATCTAATGGAGTGTTTTTGCTTATTTGCTAATCGCATCGCATTCATTGCAACTGACTTTGATTGTAAACACGATAATAATAAGGTACTTAAAAAGATATTTCGATTCATAGAAGTATCTATAGTTATATATGGCTAAACAAAGGCGAAGTTGTGGCAGTATAGAGATAAAATTTGACCTGTGCCCGGAGCGGGATATGTCATATGAATTATTATCATTTAGTATACGATTCGGTCGAGTGATTGTTAATGTGTTAGTGCTCCGAAATGTGGATTTATACATTGATACTTTTCTCTACGTTCGTCATCGGTCTATGTCAAGGTATGTTGTTTAATTTTTATCAATAATAAGGGTCGAATATGTTGTTTTGATACTTAGGTTAGATATCAAGTTATACGCCCTATGCAATGTACCTATATAAGTCGCTCTTTGGGCCCATTTAGATTAGGTTAGAGTGATATTGCTTTCAAAAATTATAGATATATAAACATTATATAAACATTGCATATTTAGACCAATTTATAAATACTTATTGGAGAACAAAATTTAACGAAAATACCAATAAAAATAAGCAAAGTGTGTAGGTGTCACATAACTGCATTAATGTAAAACTGAGTTGCAGTTATTAGCCTTCCACTTAAGTACCTACAAAAATAATCTTCATTTATAAGGTTATAAATACTTATCTACTTATTTATTAATGCACTTAATGATTGAACAGTTGAAAATAAAAACCATGAAAAACATAAACCTGGAGTTGAATTGATGATTCTCTTTGATGACTATGAATCAACAGCGGGAACATAAAAAAAACGTGCGCATGTATAAACAAGCCTTATGTAACGATTAGATTATTATTTATATTCTTATTTATGATAGGATTAAGTTATAATAATAAACGTGAAATAGAACAAAAACGATTCCCAAAACTAGTTTTCAAAGTAGTACACAAATCATTTGTGAAAAATTATGAATATCTTCCACATAATTATTTTTAAATTGGATATCGTGGCTAGATACTTACCCTAACGGCAAAAAGGCCGAGTAGAAACCTATTAGGGTTTAATTAAACTACCATGGTAATAACAGGTACCATCGACAAATCCTACGTGAATAAGTTATTTCTTTATTGCTATAATTATTTACAGATGTCACAACAACCACAGCATCTCCGAGTGATCTTGCAGAAGGCGAAGAAAAGATGAGCGAATACATTCTCCAAATTTTGGAACACTTCAAACAACCGAACCCCATTGGAATCCCAGGGGCCAAAGTACCAGACCCATACAGTGTCCCGGATATGAAACAATCTGTGTCTATCGGAACTCTGTATTTTAAGAACACCGCTGTGTACGGTATCAGCAAATTTAGAATATTGTACGTCAATGCAGAAATTGGAGCTATGGAGGTAAGAAAAATATATAACATGCAAAATTCTAAGTACTACAATCACAGTTTTACTGAGAAAAGGCAACGATAATGTTAGCATATAATTAATTATTCATACATATAGATTTCATATCTTACTTGAAAACATATTACACATCGAACTAACTAAAACTAAAACACTACTAACTTTCGGTTAAATAAATAAATTTTCTGGAATTTTGTCACAGGTTCATGCAGGACTCGCTATCGATAAACTTCAAGCTCGCGGAAACTACACGATGTCAACTTGGCTTAACAGAGTACAAGGGCCATTCACTGTGGACATTACTGGCATTCAAATCACAGCAAAGGCAAGTTTGGGTGTAGAACGAGATGGAAAATTAAGAGCCCAAGAAATAAAAATAGATATTTCCTTTACCACAATTGCAATGAATTTTGAAAATGCTGGTTTCTTTGGTGGCATGTTACAAGGAATTGTAAATTCAATCGGAACATTCCTCTTTGATTCCATTAAACCCTATATTCTTAAAGAAGCTTACACGAAGGCGAGAGAAGAAATTAATAAGAAATTAGATGAAGTTGCTGGTGACATGCAATTTCCAAACTCAATATCTCCATTGGATATGGTGATAGCAGATGTGAGAAAAAAGGTTAGAGAAATGGAGATGGACCCTTTCAAAATTAAAGATCATAATGCTACTGCAAGTGTGTTTACTGTATCATTAACGCATACATGGATAACTGGATTATCTTCTATTCAACGAGTAGGGAATATAACCTTGAAAATGCAAAACAACACAGTGATTGCAGATTTTGATGTTGGTACCCAAAAACTTGAAGGGACGACACAATGGGAACTCTCTGCAATTAGTGGCTTGCTCTCTAGAGCTGGCAGAACGTCATTCTCTGTAGAGTATATCAGTGGGAGAATTATATTGGCACAGCCTCTTGATACTAGGAAAAAGCCTGAATTCGTAGATTTGGACCTTGATGTTGGAAACATACAAGTACGTTTTGACGGGGCTGGAACTTTAGATTATGTCGTTGAATTTGTTATTAACATCTTACCAAATCTTTTAAGATATCAAATAATAGATGCTTTAGAAAATCCAATCATAGAAAAGGTCCAAGAGGAACTCAACAAGTTAAATGTAGAGGAAATGATAGTAGCGGAACTTCCAAAAATCGATGAAATGGAAGAAAGTGGATTAAAGTTATCGGCTTTGCTTGTACAAAGTGAGAACGAAGAATCATATGATGAAGATGAATTTTTTAATTTTTAGAAATTAATGATAAACTAAAACTAAAGGTGATGTAGGTACTTTAGTAGAAAACTTAGGTACAAACTATAGTGATTTATTACAAAAATCTTAGAGATAGTATTTATCAATACAAAAAACCCATGTCTACATGTGTACCGTTCAGGACCGCACAGAAATAAAACTGCTGAGTAGAAGACTTAGGTTTATTGGCCTCTACCTAATAGCAGTAATGTGAGCGCGATGCGATGTTGTGTGCACTGATTTATGATATAATGAATAGCGTATTTATAATAAAGCATGAATGATGACTGGGCGAATTGTACGGTTTCGACATAGACCGTACATGCTCCCAGGGGAGAGAAATGAGATGCAAGGATGAGTGATATGAGTGAGCTATTGACAAATTAAGCGAGATGAATACTTAAGTAAAGATAACAAATCGCTTACAATGTATGCTTATTACTATGTTATTGCTAAAACATATATTGAAGATATGCAGTGTATAATTAATAAGTTAGACTCGATGGAATGCGAAGTCTCTTAGCTCGACTTCGCTGTTGGTCTGATGGAGCTGGGGCGGCTAGGGCGGACGCTGCCGAGGGCGCGGGGCACGACGGGGGGCGGCGGTGGCTGCTGGCTGCGGAACCTCGCGGACGCGCTCGCTGCTCGCACGGCGCCGCAGCACACGTCGATATACGTACACGGCGGCTAATGTCAAGCATCCGGCCATCACCACGTATATGACGGTGTATTGATGTGTGTCATGATACGATATGCTTCCCGACAAGTTGTTTAAATGCTGATTGATAATCTTATGCTGCTTGTTGATTGATATGGCCTTTTGGTCTTGTTCCTTGAATATTTTCGTCTTGTTTGAGGGAATGAGCCTTGTCTTAGCGGCTATAAGTGTTATTTTTGAATAAATCTTGCAATAGACTACACAGGTGTAGGCTTTCGTCGACGCGTCGCAAAACCCATGTAACTCGATGCTATCACCTTCGCTGTTTTGATACCATTGTTGCACTTGGAAATGGGTCAAATGTTGATGTAGGTCAGCTCGTATTTCTTCCCATTCCTTGCGTAGTTTGAAGCCTCCTGATTGAAGTAGCTTTATCAAGTCCTCTTGTAATTGCTTGGCGGTAGATAAAGTGAAGCTTCCACTCACGAGGTCATCCATATAAAACTCTTCTCGTAATGCTAGGGCTGCTCTGCTTTTTTGATACTTATGTCCTTCGTCCGTTGCCAGTTGTTTCAATGTTATCATGGCAAGAAACGGAGCGGCTGTCATACCATATGTGACAGTTGTTAACTGGTATTCGCGTAGCAACTGATCAGGTGAACTACGCCATAAAATTTTTTGGAACTGCTGATGATCGTCGCTGATGAGTATTTGTCTAAACATTTTTTCAATGTCAGCGGTAAATGCGTATTGATATTGTCTCCATCTTAGGATTAGGGACATAAGGTCTTGTTGTAAATTTGGGCCACGCTTCATTAAATCATTTAATGTGTAGCCTGACGATGTTTTTGCCGATGCGTTGCATAAGGCCGTAGTCGCGGAGTCAGCGCGTTCTACGTCGTGGTGAGGTAAATAGCAGCTAGGTGTCACGTTACTAGTACACTCAGCCATATGGTTTAATGAATGATATTCCTCAATGAATGTTTGAGCCAAGTTTGGATGTGTGCTCAACTTGCGCTCCAAGCTTCGAAATTGTGCGGCTGCCTTGGGCTTTGATACTCCCAATTTCTCCTCCATATCATCAGTGAAGGGATATTTAACAACATATCGGCCGTCTTCGTTTCTTCTAGTCGTGTCCTTGTAATGTTGTAGACATTCCAAATCTTCCTGGGACATGTTTGTTGTTTCCGAAATGTCCTCCACGGACCAGAATCTCTGGATATCATCCACATTGTTTAGAACCATGTTGCATTGGAATGTTTGAACATGGCCACATAAAATCCAGCCTAAGCGTGTCTGTTGCGCAACTAGCGGGGATTTTTCGTGCCTGATGATACCTTCTTGGATAATGGTGGAGTAAATATCGGCCCCCAATAGAAGATCCACGGAGCGACTAATATGAAACTCTGGGTCGGCCAGTTGAATGTTTTCCAAAAATGACCATTGTGGTTTTTGGAATGAATTATTTGGCAGTTTATTGATGAGGTTGCGCATAATGTAAACATTAGTATTCAATGTATAGTCATTGTGTCTTGCTAAGCACGTAATATTCATTATGCCTTTGCACGTGCTCTCTTTGGCGCCAATGCCGAATACGACCCCTTTGCATCTTTCCCGGGGCAATTTCAACATTTGTGCTGCATGCTCAGTGATGAGTGATATTTGAGACCCTTGGTCAATGAGGGCTCGTAGTGTAATCAGAGTATTGTCAGCTGCTGTAACTCTGATTAATGCTGTTGATAAGAGTGTCTCGGATAAATCGTCTTGAGACACGTGACTATTGCCAGTTGATTTCTTGATTTCGTTATTGCTGTTTTGCTGTTTATTTGTTGCGTAATTAGCGTAGGCATCATGTAGCAATGTATTATGATATTCGTTGCAAACTCGGCATGTTTTTTCCGAATAACACCTTCCATTGTTTCCATTTTCATTGTGGTCGAATAAACAATTTTTACATAAATTGTGTTTCGTAACCTCTCTCAACCGGGCTGCGGGTTGTAATTCGAGAAATGCCTTGCACGTAAACAACCGATGATTTTCTTCGCAAATTGGACATGCTGTTGTTTCTTGATTGCTTGATTTCACGAAGGATTGGTTGTTATATCCTTTTTTCTTTGTACTGAATGCTTTGTAGGTATGAGCCTTCTTGCTATTAGAGGACGATTCTTGCTGTTGGGAAGACACAGATTTGACTCCATCTTGCCTACGACGCGATGCCTCAAGTGATGTGAATTTGATCTCCAAAAATGCGAGAAATTCTTGCAAATTTGGTAATTCACGTGGGGCAGCTAGATGCTCTAGATAGTCGTTATGCGTGTCTGCATCTAATTTTTGTGAGATTAGATGCACAATGATTGGATCCCACGACGAGGTGTCCACGCCGAGATTGGTGATGGCGTAGAGACATTCCTTGGTAGTGTCGTGAATCTTTTTAATTGCGGCGGCGGATGGATGCTGTATGGTAGGGAGGCTGAGTAAGGTGTTTAGATGAGACGAGAAGATCAGCTTCTTATTATTGTATCGACTGTTTAAGATCTCCCAACAAGTGTGATAATTGCTGGGACTTATCATAAGATGCTGAATGAGTTTTTCAGCCTCTCCTTTTACTTTTCCCTTAAGATGTTGCATTTTTTGCACGTCTGATATTGAGGCGTTGTTATGGATGACTTCCGTGAACAAGTCTTTGAATGAAGTCCAGTTTTGATAGCCTCCACTGAACGTAGGTAAATCCATCGTCGGTGTAGACTTTTCTCTGTACGTTAGTGACCCTAATTTGTTGCTGATTAGTCTGGTCATGTTTCTGTATTGCTGTTCACACAAATTGTACTGTGTTTCATCGGAAAAGTCTGCGGCACCTGGCGTACCATCGATTTCCCAGTATAATTTATCTATTGCTGTCCAACGTTCTTGTAAGGACTTGAGAGCTTCGTCAAGTTCCCACTTTTGTTGTATTTGATCGATATTGATGTTGTTAGCTGTTCTTGTAAATGCTCTGTAATTACTGGATTGCTTACATAGCATCTCCTCTATCTTGCTAGAGGTAGTAGAATGTGTCCCAACACGCGGCTGAAAATTGGGCTGCTGCGTGTTTGGATTTGTTGGTGTTTGTAGTCCCTGAGATGACGGACCTCCTTGTTCGACGTTGGATTTTGCTGGTCGTACGATAGGAGTTGGCACCGATTTCTCTTGGGGTAGATGGGATATAAGGAATCTTTTTGTTTTGTGATAAAAATCCATAGTGTCCTCATACTTTTTGTGCGTGAAGTAAGTATGAGACTGATCTTCCCATGTCTTCAAGGTTGCGTGATTGGATTGAAACTCTGTCCAATATTCATCGAGTTTGTCAATCTTCCTCCATACCATCTCTGGAGTCTTGCGCTCTGGTCCATCCTTTTTAAAGTTCACCAGGAGCGTATTCATCGCACGCATAACTTCGAGTTGGTCCTCTGGTCCAGCCATTGTCACTGCGGTGATATGTGGATCGCAGAGAAAAACTGATTAACTGAATGCTTGCTGCTCCCAACTGGAAGTTGATGCTAATGCGTGAATTGTCTTGCCTCTTGAGTGCTTGAGACGACAAAGACGTATGGTGATGGTATGGTGTATGCTGTATGCTGACTGAATGCTGTTGACTGCTGTGCTTCCGCTTGATGATCCCGTGTCCCTAGTACGATATGTGCGCCTTCTCAATCTAACCGGTGAAACCCGCTTGTGGGAGGCCGGCAGACCGATTCGCTATCGTACAGATACACGAAAAATGCTGCTCGGAAGCACGTTGAACTGCTCACTTGTAGATCACAGGTTCAATTGAACTGCTCGAAGGACCACATGTACGGTTCAGAACCGCACATGTGATAAAACTGCTGAGTAGAAGTCTTAAGTTTATTACTACTACTCTACTTAGGCTAATTATAACCTAATAGCAGTGTGAGCGCGATGCGATGTTATGTGCACTGATTTATGATATAATGAATAGCGTATTTATAATAAAGCATGAATGATGACTGGGCGAATTGTACGGTTTCGACATAGACCGTACAACATGGTCAAAATATCTTTATGATATAATCTTTGTTTCATTAATCAAGGTAGTCTGGGGTCCATTTTTAATATGGTATTCTATAAATATCAGCATTGACTTAAAATGAAAATTAATTCTAAGGTACTCACTCCTCATCTTAAGCTATGTTCTTTGATTTACACTTATTCTATTAAAGTCATTAGTAAATCCTGGATTAAAATGTGGTGTACTACTTCAAGCTTACCGATCATTTCATATTGATTAATATAATTTATATTGATATTAATATAATTCATATTGATTATAATAAACATGATTTTTTTTATGAGATGGTTGAGTCTTGACTTGCCGTAAGAGCTTGGCTTGGCTAACAGGTTGGCTTATATGAAATAAATAATTTTAGGTTTTGATTTTTGTCTTATAGAATTTAGATTTTTTTAAATCATTTTCTATAGAAATTCGATGTAAAAGGCAAAAGTCAAATGAAGTACCTAATTCTTCCCACGTAACAAAATTTTGTCGTCACTTGCTGCTCGTCTGACAGCGCCTGTAAGTCGGTTACGGCTAAACCGGTAACTAACGGTTTTTATCTCGAGTTTCGTACCTGTTATTTTGCTACAAAAGTTGAACCAGATCTTTTTTTTAATTTGTAAGTAAAATTGAAAATAATTCCATCTTGTTCCCGCGACTTCATCGGTTTTGATTTAGGTTTCAAATCCCCGATTTTCCGGGATCTCAGTTGTATCCGTGCCTGATTTTGTTGGAATCATTGCATCCGTTTAGGCGTGAAAGTAACTAATAGACAGATACATTCGCATAGTATGTTTACCTAGGGGATTTTTCCTAGAAATTAGCTTAGAACTTTAATCGTTCCCAATTTATCATTGTAGTTTAATATTGTATCTACTTATTTCAATAATATCAAAACAAAACAGGATATGAACGAGTGTCCGCTCTTCCTCATTTCTTGATCAGAAGAAATTATAAAAATTTTGCTGTAAGTATAAAATAAAAGATAAAATAACATTAAAAAATCCTCAAAAATACACAAATAAATTTTTATTAGAGGAAAACCTGGATGCATACTGGATTTTTATAACCAAAGAAAATATATTTTACCGTTATTTAATTGAAATTTTAACTTTATACTAAAATATGTCTTTCTATAACTAGGTTTCTATAAAAATGAGTCCACAAAATGGTACCTGAATATATAGAGAATCAAAATAAAAACAATTAAACTGGCTTTAGCAAGCAAGCCTATAATGGAAAGTGTAGGACTCGTCTTGAGCTGACTGCAAAGTTTTAAGCATATAGCTTGTACGGGCTGTACGCAGTGCACGCCTGCGCGGGAGTTTATATTTAAAAAAAACCTCTATTTTCATCGGTGGTTATTTCATTCGAAATTTAAATTGACCAGTTTTTGTTGAGAAAATAGTTAATATGGAGTATCGAGTTTTATTTCTAGTTTTTGTAGCCGTGGTAGCGCCGACTTCCTCAAATACAAGTAAGTTGTATCATTAAAAGAAAGTAGATTAACAAGTACAACTGATTTATTTCTGCCGAAAGATAGTAGTTAGTTACATTTTTCGCATTTTATCTTAGAGTATTTCTTCTTTATCAACCGATAGACGTCCACTGTTGGGCAAAGGTCTCTTGCATAGACTTCCACGTGCTACGGTCGTGCGCCGCATGTATCCAGCGGCTCCCAGCGAGTATTCTTAGTTGATTAAAAAAAGTAACTGAAAATAATTTAAACCGCATACGTGTTAAAATTTGACGTTACTCAATTTGGGTGCATACTTATTACTTATACCTACCTATGCTTTCATGAAGCAATTTTCCCTCGTGGATTTTAGGTTTTATGAAAACTCAGAGTTGAGAAAACTCATGAGCTTAATAAGCGACAGCTCTTTTAATACCACAGACAAACAAACACTTAAATTTTATTCGTATGTACCTAAATAAAATTGAATTTGGTATAAATAGATTAATAATTTTTCATTATTAATTCTGCATTTCGCAATTTGTGTTACTGGTTGTAACATATATATGTGTTTCTATTATATTATATTATGTAGTTCCATAAAACGAGTACATTAACTTAAGTTCCTTAATGTTCAATTATGTAAAATAGAGTTCTTTGATAATAATATAATTTATATTGGTTCAGTTTCATTGTAGTCCTTTGATAATAATTTATATTCGTTCAGATTCATTCATTCATCATCAACAAGGGGCAAGGATTTCGAATAAGAAAGATTGTTGCTATAAATTATAATTAGTGTTGCATTCGATTTTTTTAATCGGTTTTGTCGAAGTTTTAGTAAAACTGTAGAATAATAAGAAAAGAGAAGTCAAGATGACAAGATTGAAGTTTTTGTAGGTTGATGTGAAAGTGAAGTAGATAATAATTTAAGTACATAATATATTAGCTAAAATCATGAGAGTAAGGAAAATAGACAATTCTAGTTTTACTATAATACATGTATATGAGCACGTTGTTACTATCTCTAGTGTTACCTATAATGCATTGCACGTTGTACGGCCACAATAGCCTTATTGTGCAAAATACACAGGACGTCTCTCGTTTCAAACTAAACTTCCCAGATCAGTTTTATTCGTTGAACTATTAGGTGGTAGGTAGTAGATTCTGCAGGTATCTTAATATTATTCACAACTTTTTGTGTTTTATACTAAGCTATAACTGATCTCTTATTGTGCATTACGCTCCAGTATCTGCCTTAGTACTAGCGTTGCCAGACGTCCCGTATTTCCCGGGACATCCCGTCTTTTAGGCATAGTTTAAATTGTCCCGGCGGAACTGACTCTGTCCCGTATTTGAACCGTACTTCGTTTTTCATTATGATATCGATCCAAGTATCAAGTACACACAACGTTCGTAAAAAAGCGAGTTGATCACCATTTTTAATTAGGATTATAATTGTATTAATTTTTACAGATATGTTAAAGCGAATGAAAATATATTAAAACTGACTTGATCCTTGAAAAAATATAAAAAAAATGACACTAAATAATTTTGTTTTTTTATTGGTCCCGGGTAAAAAACTGAAATCCCGTATTTTTTAGCTATTTAATCATTTGTCCCTTATAGGCCGAAAAAAAAGTCTGGCAACCCTACTTAGTATCTACCAAGACTTCAAAACAAACTTATTAATTTAATTTATTACTTCATAAATAATTATAATATTTTTTTCAAACTCTCGGCTATATAACCGGGGTATGAAATTGAAAAAAATATAATTTCATTGAATATGTTTTATAATGCTTGACGTATCGTATGAAAAAAAATCATCCCCTTAATCTCTGACGCGTCGACTGTATCGATCCCAACTGCAGTGTTACAGAGATTGCTTGCACTTGATGCAATTTATTCCAGAAAAATAGCAAAACTCTGAATTTTTTAATATACCCATGGCTCACATAGTAACATAAAATTGCCCGTAAATTATTTCGAACTCTACATATTTTTTGAAACATTAATACATATAAACATGATATAAACATCAGAAATGTTGACTTGAAAATCTATATACATACATATATAAAACTAATATAAAAGGAAAAAGTGACTGACCGACCGACTAACTGACTGAACTATAAACACACAGCTCAAACGACTGGACGGATCGGGTTGCAATTTGGCATACAGATAGCTATTACAATGTAGGCATCCGCTAAGAAAGAATTTTTGAAAGTTCAACCCCTAAGAGGGTAAAATAGGATTTAAAAAAAATTGAACTTAATGTGAGTGAAGCTGCGGGTAAAAGCAAGTCATAAATAAATCTATTTTATACAATTTATACAAGAAACTCAGAAAATCATTCGAGGTTTTCCTAGATCTTCACAAGATATAATATAATCTCTATAAAGATCTATAAAACTTTTGTTTTCCTGGGAAAAAAATTAAATTAGATCACTAATTGCCACTACTACACTTATTTGCCTACGTACCTACCGACTTCAAACTTCAATCATTCTGAATTCGCCGCACAAACAGACAGACAACCGGTCAAATGCTAGAAGAACGATACGAGATACGAAACGTTCCGTACCAAAAAACGCCGAAAATATACATTTCTAATAGAGGAGCCCTCTTTAATTGTTAGTTTATTTTCATTTTTATTGTATTTTGTTGTTATAGCAGCAACAGAAATACACAGTCTCTAAAAATTTCAATCTGTTGGTTACCCTTCGGGTACAGTACCCTAAAAAAATACAATTTAACGATAATAATAATAAAATTAGCAGCTATTTCGAAATCACAATCAAACACTTCAATTGCATTCGGTTGCATAGAATTTGTAATATTGATTTAAATGATTAGAATTGATTTTCACACATTCTAGTGGCACGAATAACCTTCAAAAATTATTATAAGTATTAATATTTACACTATCTATTGCCCGTGACTAGTTTTCCATATGAATGAATTCTTTCTTGTCCAGATAAAAATATAGAATACTAGCTTTAACCCGCGGCTTCGCTCACGTTAGGTTCGATTTTTTAACCCCCTATTTAACCCTCTTGGGGTTGAAATTTTCCAAAATCCTTTCTTAGCGGATGTCTACGTCCAAACAGCTACCTGTATACCAAATTTCAGCTCGATCGGTCCAGTGGTTAGAGCTGTGCGTTGATAGATCAGTCAGTCAGTCAGTCAGCCAGTCACCTTTGCCTTTTATATATTTAGATATGTATTTCAGAGTGGTGTATGTACTTACCAAATTTTTTCGAAATCGGTTTAGAACTTGAGCATATAAAATGTAACTGGAGGATCAGGAAAGGGATTAAAAGAAGGAGGAGGAAGAAATAATATTAATCTTTTGGGCTACAAATGTGAAAAATAATATTCCACCACTAGCGTGACAATTGAATACCAATTTTATTAGAATTCGCGTGCTTCAAGCAGACAACTTTTGAAAACTACTTTTAGGGTTCCGTACCGGAAGGTTAACCAACGGGATCCTATTACTAAGCCTCCACTCCGTCCGTCCTTCCGCCGGCCCGTCTGTCCGTGCGTCCGTCCGTCTGTCTGTCAGCGGGGTGTATCTGATGATCCGTAATAGGTAGAGAGTTGAAATCAAAGAATGTGTATTTCTGTTGCCGCTATAACAACAAATAATAAAAATAAATTAAAAATTAAAGGGGGGTCCGACTCGCATTTGATCGGTTATTTATATTTATTATATTAAGTATATCTATCTATATATATAAAATTCAAAGTCCTGACTGACTGACTGACTGACTGAGATATCAACGCACAGCCTAAACTACTGAAGTTAGAAACTTGAAATTTTTACAGTTGGTTCCTTTTATGACGTAGGCGCACACTAAGAAAGGATTATTGGAAATTCCACCCCTAAGGGGTTTAAATAGGGGATGGAAGTTTATATGAAACTCCGTCATTTTTCAAGCTATTTCCATCAAAGTTGGTATTTGAGCTTTCAGTTAAAAATAAAGAAGTAAGTACGTGTGTCACAGTTTTTGAAAATTTCACCCCAAAACCTAATTCCACGCGGACGAAGTCGCGGGGGCAAAAGCTAGTATGAAAATAAACATACCTACATGGTCTTGTTGACCCCTAAAAGAGTAAAAGTACTTACACTGCTGTTTTTACAACTTTTAATGAGCGTTACTGATTGGACAATTTGATTTAAAGTTTAGCACACATAACCGTTATATTCAGTTATACTTCTAAGAAATCAACATGTGAAAGTCCTTACCACTCTCACTGGCGTTGCAAATTTTAACACTTTCTTCTGTATATGAATCGTTTCCTTATTGCAAACATTTTTATTTTATAACTCATCTCACTGCGTCAGTCGACATAAATCTTCAAAACGCAGCGTGATTTCGCAATTTTTTATAATAATACGAAGACATCATCAGGCAGGTGAATCATATAACATCAGTACTGATTCATGACGACCTCTCTAACGCAGTGGTCTTATAACTGGGAGGTCTCGGGTTCGATTCCCGGCCGGGGCAGTTTGGGAATTTATAATTTTTGTACTGTCTCTGTTCTGGTGGTGGGAGGCTCGGCCGTGGCTAGTTACCACCCTACCGTCAACGACGTACCGCCAAGCGATTTAGTACTCGATAATGCCCGCAACTTCATTTGCTTCGAATGAGGGATTTTAGTTCCCGGAGGAACTCTCTTATTTTCCGGGATAAAAAGTAGCTTATGTGTTATTCCAGACTATAATCTATCACTGTGCCTTTCAGCCAAATCGGTTCAGTCGTTGCGGCGTGATTAAGTAACAAACATTCATACAACTTTCGCATTTATAATATGTATTAATAGGAAGGATAGTAGGACTAGGTAAGTAGGTATACATCGGTAGGTACCGGATTAGTTAATACTGGATATTAGAATACGAGTTTTGAGTATTTAAGTTACATAATTATTAATTAAGCTATCCTAAATAGTACCTACCAATCAAAGGAAAAGAATATAATTATGTATAATGAAGCAAAAATCTTATCTATAAATATTCCAAAACTGTATAAAAACTCTCTTCTCTTCTATCAAACATACAAAGACATTTTTTCCTGATCACAGTTATAATAGGCGGTAGTAATTAGATGAAACAATTGCTTTAAGATAGATATATATCTAAAACGGAAAATTACACATTACAAAGTACACACATAATAATATACAACTGACAACATAGTTTTTATATAGTCTCTCCAAGTATAGTCTATTGGAAATGTTTTGTTCTATAGAACTTTCGCTTCCAATTAAAAATGATGGGCTACATGTAACAATTTTATAAAATCTCTATACTTAGGTACTGATTGGAATTACATAATTAAAAACTAAATAGCAACTAAATACCTATAACATAGCGGAAGAGTGTTTGTTTGTCTATCCGTCCATCTGTCTGTCTGTATGTCTGACTGTTCCCGCGGGATTTTAAAAACCAAATCCACACGACGAAGACACGGGCATCAATTAGTGTACAATAAAGCTTATACGACACTGTGACTAGGCATGTTTTCATTCAAACATTTTATTCAAATATTATCCATACTAAGACAGATTTCTGCGGATGAAAAACTAATAGGTAGGTATACAAATAAATATGGCAATTTAAATTATCCTCCCATCTCATCCTCTTTACTTATCTCGGAAATATCGCTGTACGCAGGTAAGATAACACAACTCCTTCTTTTTTGAAAATCGGTTTAAAAAGTAGCCTAACTTACTCCTTATGACGCAGTGAAACGAAAGTCACTGGCAGGTAGTTGAAAGGTCAAAAATCATTCCCCAGATTAACCGGAGCAAATAAACAGACAAAAATTTACTGACTGATATATATTTTGACATTACAAACAGACACTTCTAGATTATAACTTACCTTCGGCCTAATGATTGCGCAGAAAGTACGAGAATCGTTGCGGGAAGGTTGGGTAATACACGGACGCCATCGCTTGGAGGACACCAGGTTACATCAAGTAGTAATATAATTATAATACTTGCTAACTGAATATAATTATATAACTTTCCTAGTAAATACTAGGAAAGTTTGGTTTAAGGAAATCCTTAAAACAAATTTTTTCATTGAATCTCAAATCGAATAACGTAGGCAGCAAAGTCTTGAGGAGTTTCTAGGTACAAGTACACAATCTTTTGTCTCCCCGTAAATTTGGCATAATCTGTGAAATCCTAATCAAAGAATAGATTATTCCGATTTAGGAGTTCCTGCATCGGAATAATATAAACATAAAAATTCTTTTTAAAAAACCGACTTCAAACGCCACTACAAAGTACCTATATCAAGTGTGCCTATAAAATTTGAAGATTTCCCTCGATTTCTCCAGGATCCCATCATCAGATTCTTACCTGATGACCATGGGACCACCTGGGAAGTATGCCCTTTCAAACAAAAGAAGAAATTTCTAAAGTGGTCCAGGTGGCTTTGAGTACCTAATCTGGGTACACACATACCCTTTTTTTTAAGTCTGTTATTCTAGATTCTAGATCTTGAATGTAAATAACACTCAAGAGTATCATAATAAGTAAATTAGTACGTGCGAACAAAACTCTGGACCCTACTCCTGTTACGTTGGACAAAATTAGTTTTTCGAATCAAGCTTTCTATGTCTAAGGTAATTTTTTAATCGTTACATTATAGCGCATAAAAGACGTAGGAAGTTATAAAGCTATTTACTTAATAATAATATTTACCTACATGATTGATATTTACAATAGATACATATACATTTTTATTATCATTGATAGGCCAATATTTATGCAGTACTTCTTACATGCAGGAAGTCTCTCTGAATATATTATTACGTATACAAAAACTAACTATTTACCAAAATGTAAAGTGGGTATACCCATAGGGGAGACAAAGACAGACAGCGGTTAGTAGTTTTACTACGTGTAGGCCAGTCCGCGTAGAAGACAACTGATGACAATTGTAGAGTAGAAGACCTTAAGAAGAAACCATTTCCTTAATGCCCGGGCTCCACCTGCGCCGTAACGCGTAAACTAACACGATAATATAGGCATTACGCAGATGGGGCCAATATTTTACTGCGTTAAATGTATGTAACTAGCTTTTGCCCCCGCGACTTCGTCCGCGTGGAATTACGTTTTGGGGTGAAATTTTCAAAAACTGTGACACACGTACTTCTTTATTTTTAACTGAAAGCTCAAATACCAACTTTAATGGAAACAGCTTGAAAAATAACAGAGTTTCATATAAATTTCCATCCCCTATTTAAACCCCTTAGGGGTGGAATTTCCAATAATCCTTTCTTAGTGGCGCCTACGTTATAAAAGGAACCAACTGTAAAAATTTCAAGTTTTAACTTCAGTAGTTTAGGCTGTGCGTTGATATCTCAGTTAGTCAGTCAGTCAGTCAGTCAGTCAGTCAGGACTTTGAATTTTATAAATTTAGATGACGTTAGACGCATGCAGATGGAGCAGTAGCATTAGAAATAGGCTTATGGGAATTACGTACCTACAAGTAAAGTGTAGTAAGAGACCATTTGTCTGGGTCTTCTATGGTCCATTGCACACATACGCATTATTATACTACGCTAAAGGGGTCATGCGGCGCAACGTAGACCGAAATTAGTTCCGTTTGACTGCTCTTGTGATACCCGTGTCATCTTGTGTAATATGGGTACTTAGTACTTACGCATATTTCAGATGAATTCACATGGAAAATGTACATATGGTAAGTAGGTACCTGCTAGTAATAGGTACTGCGAATTACCTATTTCAGTAGGTACCTATTGAACTACCATTTAAATCATCATCATCATCCTCAGCCAATTCTTCACACTATCACTATAATATAAAGGCGAAAGTTCGTATATATATGTGTGTGTGAGTGTGTGTGTGTGTGTGTGTGTGTGTGTGTGTGTGTGTGTGTGTGGTGTGGGTGTGTGTGTGTGTGTGGGTGTGTGTGTGTGTGTGGGTGTGTGTGGGTATGTGTGTGTGTCACACCCAGAATTAACTCATGGGCTACATTTTATCGCGGAAAATTAGAGTTCACACGGGAATTGAAAAACCAATCCACGCGGACGAATCCGCGGGCAACATCTAGTTATAAATATTTTTATCATATTTAATTTGCAAATGAATGCACCCAAAGTCTAAAGGTGCTATCTCTATCATAATTTTCTATGCTGAAATGGATAGAATATTTAGTTTACATATTGTGTACAACAGTATTAGCCTCAATTACCGAAACTTCGTCAGCTTGTGGTCGTCGAAATCGCCTTTCCCTCTTTCTTTCTGAATTCTGATTGATCAATAAACCCTCAGTGTGCCCACTTAATTGCTTTACAACGGTATTATTGCTATCGGGCCGAGTTTCGCGGACAAGGTCCCTGCATCAACCGGCCATTGACCTGCACGTTTTTATAAGAACCAGTTCATCTGATACTGTACTGTACGGATCTTATCACGGAGCCGCTGTATCGGTATCTACCTTTATTAAAGTCAGTGTTAATTAGTTCACTTACTTTTGCCCACGATTCCACTCACTGGTAATTCGGGTCAAGTTTTGATGCCTTATTTGAAAGAACCAACAACTTTTTTTTGTCTCCCGCTATGACCTCATGATTCACAGCAGCTTAACCAGCTAGCCAATAAGCCACTATTGAATCGATGACTGAACACGCTAGCTTGTGGCTAGTAAACTGAAAACTATTCAAAAATAATACATTTCCTTTAAATATACCAAGTCCTACTTTTGTGGACAATTTACATTGTCCACTTCATGGAACGATCTATGTTTACAGTTTCCACACATGCAAAATTCGAGAGGCTGTTTCTTATCAAATAGCAAGGTCTACCCTATTGTTGCATGGACTTTAGTATTGGTGCCTGCCTATTGTTTTCCATTTGCAGACGTGTGTGCATGTCATTTTCAAAGAAGGTTAAGTATCCGAAAACATACCAAAAGGCCCTTGACTGCGATACTCACAATTTAGTTTAAAGTTTCTGAAAGGAACCGCTGAGATGTGGAATGCACTTCCGGCGTCTGTGTCTCCAAATGGCTGAAAGGCGCAGTATACGTGGCCGGGGAGGTCGAGTCGTTGTGGCGTGATTGAGTAACAAACATCCATCCATCCATACATCCAAACTTTCACATTTATAATATTAGTATATATAAAAGGAAAAGGTGACTGACTGATTGACTGACTGATCGAACTAATAACGCACAGCTAAACAACTAGACAGATCAGGCTGAAATTTGGCATACAGATAGCTTATATGATGTAGGCGTCCGTTAAGAAAGGATTTTTGAAAATTCAACCCCTAAAGGGATAAAATAGGGGGTTGACAAATCGAAATTAACGTGAACGAAGCCACGGGCAAAAGCTAGCACAGCTAAACAACTAGACAGATCAGGCTGAAATTTGGCATACAGATAGCTTATAAGATGTAGGCAGAAATGGGAATCGAACCCGGGATGCCCCAGCTCTTCACTGCACAAGGAAGGTAGTCATCCCATCGATTGTTTTCCCCGTACATATTGTCGCCTCTCGCCGGTGACGAAGGCACCGTTATCGTTATGACGACGACTCGCATACTAAGTGCGGGTGAGAAGAAAGCTGTGTGAATCGAATTTTTAATACCCAGCTATGTATTAAGTATTAATTTTTAACTGAATAAAAAAATATGATTAATACTTTCACAAACGAGCAAAGGTTAGTTGACTACCTCGTTGACTTTTTGGCTGCACTTCTTGAGTGTATTTGAGTGAAGAGTCGGGGTAAGAAAGTTCTTCGGTTTTCTAGTCAATAAATTTTCAGAAACAGTCAGGAGCTGAGAATCTCTATACATCGAAGAGCAGATAAAGCCATGTGTTCTGTCAACTGATAGTTTGGGTAGCCATCCCATCGGACTATGAGAGCGATCAAGGAAATAGGTTACGTCTGTCTGTATACACACTTGACTCTTGAGCTCTAATATCTCCTGCGTATTTGGCTAGTCTTCATTTTTCTTCTTTTAGTCTTTTGGTCACTATGGCTAAAACTGGTTTAGAAGAATTTTATAGTATAGTACCGAAGCCCATAGTGCGAAGCCGAGAACATTGAGTTGATTTTATCCGATAAACTTTCACTGCTGGACGCAGGTATATCTACGCCAAAAATTAATCCAGATATCTAACGACTCCGGCTTGAGATTTCCGGTGACTTAACTAATATAATACAATAAGTAAACCTGTCTTTAGATATACTTTCACTGGCATTCATACACGTAGGATTACACCGAAAAATTCATTTCTAATCACCTCTGTTATGTCAAATTAAGCATGCAATACGCGGAACTTGATCCTTTCATTTAACTCAAATCAAATCGTTTTAATCTCTAATGTACGAATTTTGGCCTTCGACGTGGATAACCTCAACGGAAAGTATTTTATTATACCCATGTGAAAAATTCCCAGGAGATGAAGAATCCATGTGGAATGTGATTTGATATAAAATGTGACGTCCTGCTTATCATTACATGAATCAAAATTTATCTACCAATCACTCGTCAAAACAAATCAGTTCTATTAATTCTGTGGGGTTGAAGTCCTGTAACCACTTACCTATTGTTCAATTATAATTAAACGAAGTCTGATCATGATCAAAACCCGGTTAATGTCGACTTATCTCAAGACCAAATCAATGAGTCCAAATAACGAATAACCAGGCTGACGATAAATAACTACTATAACTACAAGTATTATATATTATGTGCGATATTAGGTACATTTTCCTTTTATCTTTGCAGATATTTTCGGAGGTCAGTGCTCGAAGCAGGATCCAAACGTAGACGCGTGCTTGCTGAAAAGTTTCAACAATCTCATTAACCACCTAAAGGAAGGAGATCCTGAGCTGGGCATTGAAGAAGTAATTATAAATTTTATTACTCCTTAAGATGTCTTTATAATGCACGGCTCTATCAAAACATTATTTGTCTTTTCTTCGCTGCACGCCTCGTCTCCTTTTCTATTTTTATTTGTATTTGTATTCCTATTCGTGTTCCTGTTCCTGTCCCTATTCCTGTTCCTTTTTTCCTTTTCCTATTCTTTCTTGATTGTACGATTTCTATAACTGTCCCTATTCCTATTTCTTATCCTTTCTATATTTCTAGATCTTTTTTCAACGCTATTTAAAGTTTAACGGAGCTTATTTTTAATAAAAAAATATTTTTAATTTCAAAAGATATTTTAGTGAACGGTAAATTTTAAATTTAAGTTAGTTATTAAATAATTGCATCAGAATTCGGAAGTTTTATTACATAAACAAGGAAGTCTGCTCTGTGATACGTAAATGTCACTAAAAGGTAAAGAATACTTCAAATTCATGAGGATAAATAGGTAGATAGTAAATAAAGTGAAGGTACTTATTTGCAGGCAGAATGGTAACTGCTGTAAATACGAAATAAAATAGCAAGCTCTCATGAACGGCAGGGCTAATGACAACTGACTAGAGAACTCTTACTACTCGTCACTACCCCTGGAACTTCCCGACTCTATATAACAAAGTATAACTGTTTACAGACAGATTCTATCCTGATCGACGAGCTATCAATCGCGCTGGGCGGCGGCCCGGATGGCTACAGGGCGACGTTCAAAGACATCAATGCGAGCGGCGTGGATGACGTCACCATCACAAACGTTAGGTACAACAAGCAACTTTTCACGCGGTTCCGTATAAATTACACTGACACAATGCACGTCCACAAAGTGAGTTCTATACAACTCTGTATTGTTGAGTCAACATTTGTTGAGAATGCTCCGGTGTATGTCAGAGCGAAACCTACGTAGAATATACTTAACATTTCTTAGGGTAAGGGTCACGTAAGGGTGTGGTATTTCGTCGTTCCTCTACTGCTACTGGAAGAGCCACAAGTTGTAGGCACCATGAAGATGTTTTCTGGTTTGACTGATTTTAGCAAAAGACTTTTGTTTTTCATTGAGTACAAGCGTTCGTTTGCATTAAAGCGGATCTAGAGGAGATGTATTCAGCTGACAAATCCTAATATTATTGACGAATGTGTTAAAATATTTGTACCATTGATATCATCTATCAATTAAATTTTTGTGACATCATATTTTAACCTTGTAAAAATTAAAATATAATATGGATTGGTAGTCGCTACGACGGAGGTGCGAAGCGACTTCCAATCATAAATCTATGTTACAATCAAGCTTTTGACAGTTCTGCAGAAAACCTGACGGTTTATTGCTTATTATAATGCAGTATGCACGTTATAGGATCTACTTCTCTTTTATTATCGTGCATGCTAATTTGATATTTAAAGGAAGAAAAATAAGGATTGGGTAACTACCAATAGCGGCCTCTTTAGGATACCTGCGGTGCACTGTCCACCATGTAATAATAATTATTATTATTTATGCCTTTATTATACATCAAATTAGCATGTTAAGAAAAACGTGCTAATTGCTTTTTTGCTTGATTATAAATATCACGCAGTGACATCGAAGTCATAACCACAGGAAAATAAAACGACTTTGTAATAAAACCAGCGATTATAATAAAAACTTATAACACACCGCTGTCAAAAGCATACGCAAGCTTTAAGTTACTTTTATTACCTTCTTGAGATTTATTTTTTTTTTTTTTTTTTTAATATTGATACCTCTCGGTTTTCAAGTAGGTACAACAAGTTTGCAAAATGTAACGCATTTAAAAAAAAAGAAAAAAAAATGTATTTTGAAAGCATACAAGTTTGTCGTAGATATTTGAAATTGGAATATAATAAGTCGACCAACAAAATTTATTTTTTGGCATCAAAACCTAGCTTCTAATTTAATAACTCAGCAACGGGAAAATGATGAAGCTTCTAATATACTAACTCGGCTTCTTCACAATGGCCACAAAATATTCCAAAGAAAGCATCAAATAAAGAGCCACTATTTTTATTATTGTCCACTGCCACTGCACGATTTGGTGCGAGTGAGATGGATACGACTGGCCATTTGCACGATTTCGTTGGTGCGAGTGAGACGGATGCGACTGGCAATTTGCACGATCTCGTTGGTTATGGCTATTTGCACCAATCAGAGAGCGCCATTCAAAACATGCATTTGTTTTTTTTTGTTGTTCTGTTGTTAGTGTGTTAATATTGCAATTATTTTTGTATAATTTTTTCTTTAAACTAAAGTTAGGTTAGGTTAGGGTTATACATGAATATTCAGGTGCCCGGCCGAAGGCCGGGCACTTAGGTTCTGTTGGGATCGTAAACCTACCTAAAACTAAAAAAAAAGTTGAAAAAAAATTAGATTTTTTTTTTCAAAAATGTTATAATGTTATGTGTAGGTATTTATCTTGAGTTAAATTTAAAAACAATCATTTTTTTAATTTCATTTTATCAAAAAAAAACGTTTTTTTATTTAGTTAGAAACATTTTTTTATTTCATTTTTCTCACAAAAAAAAAAAAGAATTAAAAATGTGGTTGAAGATTTGGTGTCTTATTTGATGCTAATATTTAAGTATTTTAGGAGTTCACGGTTTGAAGCTAAGTTATAAATATAGATGCTAAAATTATATTTTTTAGAGGCTCACTAGTTGAAGCTGACTTAGTAATTTAGAAGCCAATAATGGTATTAAATAGAAGCTCGTTTAATTACATGCCTTTGAAATTTATCTTTACATCCTCAACATCCCAACGGTTAAAGGTGGGGACTGAAAACTGGAAGATCGCAGGTTCGAACCCCACGCGTTGCACTATTGTCGTACCCACTCCTAGCACAAGCTTTACGCTTATTTAGAGGGGATAAGAGGAAATTAGTCAACTTTAGCTTGGCTAATATTCATTTAAAAAAAGAAAATCTACGGCATCTTTCATAAAAGGAAAATAGGATAGTAGGTAGGTAAAATGTAGACAAAGAAATGTACTTACTTAGTTAATTTATTCTTGTCACGCCGCACGTGACTCGGCACAGGTGCGGGACTATTGACCGCATGTATCATCGGTTCCTGATTATGATTAAACGCAACAAAAATAATTCTTTATAGCTGCGGTCTAACAACAATAACCTCAGCTGATTCCTATAGCCTTTTTAGATAGGCCCTTGGCCTTGGTAGCTATGAATTCCTGTTTCCAACCTTTTATGGTAGTAGGTACAAGGTAGGTATAATGCGGCAATCAGACACGAGAATCTCATTGACGTAGAGGACTTAATATTCTCAAAAATAATCCTACGCAATTTGTATTGTTAGTTAATATAATTTTAATGTTAGACAAATTATAATTAAAATCTCAGCAACTGTAATTTAGGTGAGGTTTGGCCAACGCGACGGCCCAACGATCAATAGCCCAACGGTTAAAAGTGCGGACTGAACACTGAAAGGTCGCAGGTTCGAACCTCACCCGTTCCACTATTGTCGTACCCACTCCTAGCACAAGCTTTCCGCTTATTTGGAGGATATCAGTCAACTTCAGCTTGGCTGATATTCTTTAAAAAAAAATGTAATCCTTCTCTGAGAGGGGACCTACGCTCAGTAGTGAGCCGTTGATGGATTGCTGATGATGATAATGATGATGATGTAACTGCTGCTGTTTCAGGTCCGACCTGGACACGCACCAGTTCCAGGTGACGCTGTTCATCCCCCACATCAGCGCCACGGCGCGCTACCGCTCCTCCGGGATCCTGCTGTTGGTGCGCGCCTCGGGCGGTGGTGACTACTGGGGCGAATATGGTGACAACACTGACCTGTATCTTTAATCTATGATTAACACTGGACTTTAGGCTCCTGTGATTTCTTTTTGTGGACCTACTGGATTGACGCCATTTTGGACTTGATTGACGCCTTCTTGGCGTTGTAAGCATAGATATGAGTGTCTCCGTAACTAGTAATATTGCAAATGGCGGACCAACTTCTATAATAATTAATGTATGATTTCATAACCAAACCTCTTTATTTCGTATGAAATCATAGATTAATAATTATAGATGTTGATGTGTCATTTGCAATAATATTTAGTTCCAGAAAAACTCGTAGCTACGTCAAATGTAGCGCTTCGAATTGATCCATAATTTGTGCTGTCATAATATGTAGAGGAAAAGGTGGTAATGTGACCCCCGCAGGTATATTGGCCCCCTTTGATATTTATACCTAGTATCTCTTTAGGGAAACGCAGAGCTCCTTTGACGGTATTAATTTAGTACTTACTAATTCCGGTAGATGACTTTACGTTCTTTTATTATTGGAACCAGACGAAACCTGCAACTGCCAAACTTTTAAGACCGTTCCGATTGTAATTAAATTGTAAGTAAATTTTTGCAGTTAAATTCAAGTTTTGGCGTTGGTGCTTCGTAAATTGTGCACGATAAAGGATTTCCTATGGGACTTCGAAGGTAAATAGACAAAAAATCTAATAAATTTACCAATTATGATGTGTTTATCTATCCTTTGATATTTCTAATTTGGCCCCCTCATATTGTTTGTATTATGGTCCCGGGGGGCCATATAACATGTATGAGCGACAACTTTTTATATATTTTTTATTATAGAGGGGGAAGCGGTGCTAATCGGCGTCAGAGACACGCTACATTCAGCAGTAGTTCTGAAAGTGATGCAGTTGTGGAAAATGACTCAGAAGTTGATGAAAATATCTGTCCTTTGGTACCTGAAAGCTCAAATACGAACTGCACTATTTAAGCGACAGACGGGGAGAGGAGTGGATTCAGTGCCAGAGTTGCAATTTATGGGCTCACACAGCCTGTGCAGGTCCGGAAGGCGAATATTATATCTGCGATTTTTGCCGTTAGGTTTTCATGACATTGAATATATTTAATATGGCCCCCAGGGTGCCATATAACCCTCACTGGATCTCAAGTTGTCAAATTTGAATACATTTAGAATATATTTGTTTTTGATTATTATGTGGCTGTTTCATTTATTCTAAAGTCAATAAAGTTATTTATGCATAGGCAAATAAATAAGGAACACTGTAATGTATTTATTCGATTTCTGAGTATGATATTTTGAACATGAAGCCCCAAATACAAAGTAGGGGGCCACATTACCACCTTCTCCTCTATTAGATAGCAAAACCAGTGTTAATCATAGATTAAAGATAGAGGTCAGTGGGTGAGAACGTTTTTGAAAAAATTGTAAAAAAAGGAAACTCGTGACAAACTTCCCATGCGTGGTCCTACATAATCCAGTCCTAAACTTTAGGTCTTACATTCTCTCTTATAGGTCTAAATTGCACTGTGTAATGATAATTGTGCATTGTGGAGTCTACATCTGGATATTCTAGGCGAAGAACGCTGAAATGAACCTTTGCTCCTAATTCCTAAGATATTTGGCAACGGCCAAACAGGTCTTAGATTTTATAAGTTCCTCATTATTATGGGGGTTAGGATGAGCCGTCAAGGCCGTCCCACATATTTCTAGCATTACAGCCTCCCGTAGTTGGACAAAAAGCCGCCCCTCACAAACGGAAGACACAAAAGCTGTAACTACCATACTTATCCTCCAGAGCACGTGAAAGCGAAGGTGTACTTCCGCGGCGAGCCGTACGAGCGCGATGGACAAACGTACCTCCAGCTCAAGCAACTCAAGCTGGACTTCTCCGTCAGAGATATTAAGATGGGCGTCGAGAATTTGGAGAACAGCAACTCCGTGCTACGTATGTTGAACCTGACATTTTATTCTTCTTCCTTTACTCGCGAAGAATCTGAGACGGTAGATAGGTACAGAGGGACCTGAGTGGCCATGGCTAGTTACCACCCTACCGTCAAAGACATGTAAAGCGATTTAGCGTTCCAGTACGATGGCGTATAGAAACTGGTTAGCGGTATGGTTTTCTTTTCCATTGCCATACCCCTTCCAATTTACCCCGCTACCATCTTAGATGGCATTGTCACTTACCATTGGATGAAAAAGCAGTCGAGGTCTGTCTTTTCATTAAATAAAATGTCGAAAAACAAGTCGATGCAATTGCAAAAATATTCTATAGTCACGGAATCAATTTAGCCCTATTTAGCCCTATTTAGCCCAGTCAACGTCGTAAAGGTCGTAAGATATTTTTTTTAATTTTCTGACTTTTTAATGAAAACTTTTTTATTGACTCCAGAAAAACTACCCACTTACTCCATTCAGTGCACTCAAATACCATTTTTATGAAAGCTAATAAACCGAAGATAAAGTAGAAAATTCGGGAAAGATTCCTCTAATCTCAGAATTCGGAGACCCTAAAAAACCGGAATCATCGGATCTTTATAAAATTATTGTATTAGGTACATCTTAGACCGGCCGCAAACTATCGGGAAAAACTGAGACGCGCGCCGGAAGGCACTCTGCTCATACGTTAGCTTCTGACAGTCCCCGGATGAATGAAACAGGCAAGGAATTGTTCTGATAGGCAATTTCTGATAATATGCTGGAAATTCACTCAAATCACTTTGACTTCCAGAGGCAGCACTGAACCTATTCATCAACACGAACGCGCAAGAACTCTTGAAGGAGATGAAGCCCCAGCTCAAGAGAGACCTCGCAGATAAGATGTCCAGATTCCTTGACAGAATCCTCGAAAAGGTACCCTACGATGAGTGGATTGTGGACTAAAATAAAAATATAATAAATCGATAAATATAAATTAAATTGTAGATAGTTATTGCTATATTTTGTGCTGATTCGATGATCAATCTAAAAATCATGCCGAATTTTTCCACGGGGAATATGAAACTTGACAGTGCAAAGTATGGGCACACAAACTTAAGTTTTATTCTAATTTTAATACTAACCCGTTGAAAAAGTTTCTTTAAAAGCGAGCGTGGCTATATGTGCCTTAAATTCTTGCTCGCGTACCGTTCGCAAGGTGTAATCACAGCTTTTTTTGTGTCAGTGTTCCCAAAAAGTTATTAGTACTTGCCTAGTACGAACTTGTGTTAAAAAACAGTAAAAACTGGTACAAAATTAATTTACGGTCCTAAGTTACACGCTCCCTTTTATTCCGCTTTAATTTGGAAAACAGCTGTATATTTAAAAACTAACGTATAATATTTAATTTATTTATTTAAGACGAGTTAATTCATAGATGAAAAATTACAAATCTTCGTCCACTATTAATTTTAATTGATAAAAAATAAGGTGCAGTGATTTAGATGTAAGAATAATAAAGAATTTATAAATAGACTTGTTTTATTTACAGAAAGTCCCTTCGCTTCCCATATGCGACAAGCATTTTTGCCTCACATTTTTTACAAATTCTGATTGACATTAAACATAATAATTTTATTATGGAAATTTTCATATGGGGAATATGAACCAATCTGTAAAACCAATGCAACCATGCAATTATTGTAAGAAAATCGTATTCATTGATACTTTTATAAATGAAACCAGATTTATGATTGATGTGATTGATGATACGGAAAAATGAAGTAAGTATGGTCTTCCAAAATTATATATGCAATTCTTAGCACTGTGATTTCTAAATGTGATTCCGAATGTTTTGGCCGGCCTTAAATTCAAATTCAAAATTTATTTATTTCCTGTACCTTGTAGCACTTATGACACGTCATAAAGCTACCACCGGTTCGGAATGCAGATTCTGCTGAGAAGAACCGGCAAGAAATTCAGCAGTTGCTCTTTTCAAAAAAATAAAATAATTTTACAATAAGTAGGTAACCAAACTAAGCTATGTATATAGTGCTTCCACAGTGAAGCTTCAAAAATGCAATACATACAATCCAACACGTCAACATGGGAAGACAAAGTAGACCCATTCCCGTTGGTGGCACCAGTTCACGAGCAGAACCTAAAACTAAAAACAGAACAGAGAATCTCTTTCGACTGCCGTTCAGTCTTTAACACTGAAATAAATTATTGAATTAACTAATTATAAAATGCAAAAGTCCGTAATTAAATAAATCATTGTTAAAACTTTCAAAAATAAAATCTTTTTTTATTATACCTATTAGACTACGCTATTAGATTAATCTTAAAACATTACACACGTAATTGAAAGCTATTTCCTGACCCTCTATGGCATCTATAACTACCAACCTTCGAATTTAATTGATCATGCATGACACAAATACGTAACTGTATACGTACATAAAATTAGGATATTATTTATTCTAGGTACATCATTTATTAACCCCGACGGCTGGACGCTGACAGACGGACGGACGGACGGACAGCGGAGGCTTAGTTATAGGGTCCCATTGTCAACGTTTTTGTATGGAACCCTAAAAATTGCTCTCGCCTCGCTAAATTCGCCGAGCAATTTATCGTTAAGGCACGAAGGCGTGTAGAAACTGATAAGGGGTATCTACAATGCCAATGCACTCCCGTGTTTCTCAGCGAAGACTTCTGTCGCCCTCCGACACCTCTCTTTGTTGCAATTTACGCCATCGTGATAGTTTGCAGCAGACGTTACCTATTGTTATGCAATACTATGACCAACATGTAAAATCTTACGCTTTAACGACTTGAGACTTTACGGTGTTAGTTATGTTTGAATGAATACAGGATCTTTTAAAAATCATTCTAAAATGTTATAGGTATACCAACAAACTATAGAATTGTATTTTGAGACATCGAACAGGTACCAGGTTCCTCCTACAGCAAACGTTCACACACACACACACACAAAACAACATTTAACGTTCATTATTATCAATCTTACGAGATTTAGTCGAAGAGCTGTTGGCACAGTGTCGCAAGCGGTTGCAACTAGGTAGGGGAATGTACGCACAACTCTACAGTTTCGACGACGGACGGTCAGGGGAAGACATTCAAAACAAACTTACCTACAGACCTCTTGCTACGTCTACACATAACCAGAACTAAATAATACGAAAATCTGTGTCAATAGCAAAAAAATTACAGTCCAAATTCAGATATAGTAAAAGTTATTTTTATGTAACTAGGTCTATCTATTTACACAATAATCTGTTGGATTTCTTAGCAGTTACTTAAACTTTTCCTCGGAATAATTAAATATGCGTCTCATTAAGCACCTAATCAGTGTATGTGCAATTGTGTTGTGCAGCTTACAATTAACGAGCTCTCAAAAAGATGCGGTTGAAATACGTAAGTACCAATATAATAATTTTTATGTAATAGTTTTATAGACATCATTTCCATCGTCCGCTGAGTGACCCTGAACCTTCTTATGAGGCCCATAGTTAACGGATCGATAAGTCATCAATAGCAACACGCACTTATCTTAAGATTTTGGTCTTGAAGCATTGAGGAATTTTAGACGAGAAGATATATTACAACTAAGGTGCTGGAGTACAATCCGTCACCGGAAAACACGGTACCTACTTTCCTTAGTAGGCTGACTGGCAAATTCAGATGAGTCGAAGGGAGTCCTTGGATACGAAGGTGTTGTGGATATTAATCGGTTGATAAAGAACTTAACTTTTAGTACCTGACTTAATAAAAAGACATTAGTACCTAGTTACTGCAACTACAAGTTATTTAACTCATGGTCAACCACGACATTCTTTTGGTTTACTTAAAATGCGGAATGTTACGAAATGAAATAACCTAATAGAAACATTGTAATAATAGTTGCTCTTATCTAATACTTAGCATACCTACTTATATATAGGTAATATTTTCTATGTGATATCGTGAGATTGTGATACTAAAAAGTATATTCGATTGAGTTTGTTCCGGGCTCTTCTCGAACCAGAGCGCGTATGGAACACTTGCAGACCAAACTTGCCGAGGCGAGGGGCACAGCACACTACGCAAAGGTACCGTCTCTAGTGCATGCAAATGCTGTGTCTCTATTTGCACCAAACATAACATGCACATATTATTTACTTGTAAAATTAACTGACATTGAAAGAGTGTATAATATACTCGTTTTTTCCTCAGGCATAAGCTACGCACTAAGTAGGTAGGTACCGTGCATCTATCTATCGTGCGCTAAGTAGATCGGTCGATCTTATTAACGATTTTCATACAATTTTAGCATTTGCATTGTATCAACTGTATGTTAAATTGAAACCTTGCTTCACCTTGTCGAATGTTATGCGTCAAAATGTGGGTCAGAACAGAACTCAGATCGCGCGACTCTTACATAAGTTGCATTCAACGATTCAAATATCAAGAGCCAGCTTTTTGGTACAGAAGAACATTTTGCAACGATCTACTTTTGCAACTTATTATAAACTGCGATTTCGTCAGCGTGTATTTTTTTAAATACCGCAGGAACCCTCTGTTTTCCAGGATAAAAGGTAGCCTATATAATTTCCAACTGTTATTGCTACGTGATTGAAGGAAAAGCAACAAACACACTTTCGCATTTTATAAGTAGGTATTAGTAAGGATTATTATGACATCGTTGACACATACACATATGTGTGTGTAAGTAAGTGGGTAGATGCCAAAAATATCATACATACAATATGTAAACTGGAAAAAATTGAAAGCTCGTTTTGTTGGCTTGTATTCCGCAAAGCAACGCGTGTTCCGCAAAAAACCTACCTTTTGAGTGACGTGAATGTTGTGCGTCTAAGCTTAATTAACAAAATTCGTTTGCGGTCACTGCGAATATTATTAGTTTTATGTATTTAATTATGATCATAGCTGTTAGGAACATAAAATCTGACAGTTTCTCGAAAAGTATGAATTAACATTAAAACCAGATAGATACCTACTTTATAATATGTATTTAACTGTCGTTCTCACAACTAATTTTATTTCTCATTTAAAATCTTAATTACCTACTCGCTATAAGCGATTCACACCAGACACAATGTGCCTACCAACTCAAGCTATCAGATAAGAAGATAAGCAATAATATAACTAAACGTAAAAATTCTTTTTACAAAACCGACTTGCCACTACAAAGTATAACAATTTGTGCCTATAAAATTTGAAGAGTTCCCTCGATTTCTTCAGGATCCTATCATCAGATCCTGACCTGGGAAATATACCCTTTCAAACAGAAAAAGAACTTTCCAAATCAGTCCAGGCGTCTTTGAATAATCGGGGAGCATACATAAAAAATAAAAAAAATAATTTGACGCTTAACATCATTCGCGCCACTTCGTCATTTTAAAATGATTAGAAAAGGTAGACTGAATAGAGTTTTCGAGTTGTTAGAATAATAATTTATATTTTATAAGTACTAAGTCGGTACCTATATGAGATCTTTCACTATAGTAATCTAAGAAGACACATTACTGATCATCATTACATAAAGAATTTCCTTGTCGTTATGTTATGTAGACAACATAATATTGTGTATTTCACTTTCCGCAAATACCTATCTCTATCATTTCTACCGGACAGTGGCGGATTTGGATTTAAACATTTGCCGCGAGTAGGCTTTTCAAATTTTACTGCCCATACCGATATAGAAAAGCTTCTCTCTCCTAATTTGTCGCTGGTATATATAGAGCCATGCGACCTGCTATATATGCTATAGTTTGCATGAAGCTTAGGGATTCGAAAAAAGGATCGATACCTAGGAAAGCTCCCGAAAGTTGTACCACTTTATCGAAAGAGATAACGCTATACGTCAGAAAGAGAATAGCATAGACTATAGTCTGCTTACTTACGGTACTTTCCCAATTACTCAATAATTTATCTCATCAATAGATTTCACACGTCCGACTTCAAAGTCAAACAAATCCAAATAGTCAAATAGTCTATTATAATCTCTTTCCAATGTATAGCGTATGATCTCTCTCGATAGAGCTTTCGGGAGCTTTCCTAGGTATCGATCCTTTTTTCGAATCCCTAAGCTTCATGCAAACTTGACGGCAAACGTAGACGGCAAACTAAATTGTATGTGACCTCCCAGAAAGAAAGTTAATTATGTACATACCTACTGAGCTATAAGTATTCACTCGTTTTCATATTAGTCAAGAGAGATAACGAGTTCTGATACTGTGTTGGTAAGTAGGTTTAATATGTAACAGCGAGAAGATCTGGTATAATTTACTTCATTCGTTACAAAATTGATGCTTGAGAGGTGAAGGTCTAGCATGTGGGAAGTGGTAGAAGACACTCGTCTTTGTACGTAACAAGTATGGTAATAGTTACCTACATTTGATGTTGCTAGACGTGATGAAATATATTTATTATGTTGTATATATGTACCTATTACAACCCTTAGTACTACCTAGTACCTACCTACCCTACATTAATCACTCTATCTCAAGCTATTGCCGTTCGAGGATTGGCCCAGTTTCCGTTATTATCGTTAAATAACAGAAAATAAAATGTTTGTAAGTAGGCATCTATCTAACATCACAGCCCAACTTCAAGATTCTAGTAGATAGGATAGGATAGAAAACTACTTATCCTATTCAAGTTCCTTTATTTATTTCTGTAGATGTTTATTTTTTATTATTTCTTTTCAGAGAAGCTGTTCTCCAAGTGCAAAATGAAATCACCCGACTTCGACGGTTGTATGAAACGAGCGTTTAACAAACTTCGACCATACTTCAAAAGAGGTAGATAATATTAGTTTATGAACTGATTAGCTTTTACTCGTTAATACTTAGTTTAGCCTCAATAGCCCAACGGTTAAAAGTACGGACTGAAAACTGAACGGTTCGAACCCCACCCATTGCACTATTATCGTACTCACTCCTTGCTCAAGCTTTTCGCTTATTTGGAGGGGAGAGCAGAATATTGGAATTTACACTGCCCTACCCCTTCCAAGTTAGTCCGCTACCGACTTAGACTGCATCGTCACTTACCATCAGGTGAGATTGCAGTAAGGACTATCTTGTCGTCGAATAAAAAAAAAATTAAAAAAAGAGAATTACGCTTCAGACCCGCCGTAGCCCTAGCCGTAGGTAAATATGGAATGGTGGATATTTTAAAATTTAACGATACTAAAGATAATAGTGTGTGTCGTAGGTATCACTAATTAAAACCACTTCGGACAACAACAGTTTAATTTAGTAGATACGAGTAATTATGTGCGTGAATTTTCCAATGCGTGACCAAAATATTTAATTAAAAAATTATAGGTATATTTTTTATTCCACTACCTACGGCAAAGTCACGAGGAAGGCTTATTTTGACTTTGAGCAGCATAATATGTACGAGTATGGATATATGTGTCTATTTACGTATGTTCCCCAATAGCGCATAAAGTAGGTACTAAGCTGATTTTGATGAACGAGATAGCAATCGAATGTCGATTCATTACTATGGTCTGGGTTACATAGGCATATTATACGAACAAAATAAAGGATGTTATATCGAATTTTCCGTAATCGGGTTACAGTTTTAACTACTAGCCCGCACTATATCGCGCGAATAAAATCCGCGTGATTTTTTTTTTCACAATTCTGTAACACTTGCGATCATTGGAGACACCCCCATTGCGATTTAAATACCGCGTGTTTGTATCAAACTACAGATTTTTTTTCACAGTGCGGGCTAGGTGTAAAACTTTTATCATGTTCATAGGTATTCCCGAGATGGGTGTCGCACCCTTCGATCCGCATTTTGCGAAGGAAGTGAAACAGGTGCGGTCAATCCTCGGCATGGGCTACACTCTCACACTGAAAGACGTGTTCGAGCGCGGCTGGTCGCAGTCTATCGTCACCAAGTTCAAGTAAATGAACAATGAACATCTATTTCTCCTTCTTCTTTTTCATTCACCGAGAGACATCCACAGCTGGACAAAGGACTTTTGCATGGACTTCCACAGGACTCGGTCTTGCGCCGCCTGTACCCATTGTGCAGCGGCTGTACCAATAAACTTGGTAACTAGACCCCACGAAGCAATCCACCAACCGACTTAAAATCTTTAATCTATCATTAACACAGCCTATCTATGAATCAATTTGAAGCGTCACATATTTGAAATTTAAAGAGTGTCTCTGGAACTAATAATGTTGCCAATGGTGCACCACCGACCTCTATAATTAATCTATGATTTCATTATGAGGAAGAGAGACACCCTTTGCTTACAATGCCAAAATGGCGTCAATCACGTAGATAGGTGGGTGAATATTCAAAGTAATGAAAATTACGTATTTCAGTGAATAAAAAATTGAAACTTAAGTTTAGACTCCATTTAATATACGTTTATCATGCACACCTACATACTTTATCGTGCACATGGTGTGTTTATTGAAATTTCTATGTAAATCACTCAGATTTTTAGTGAAAATAACATTAAAATTCATTACCGGCACCTGTTTTATTACTAGATATTTTATATTTAATAATATTTAGTAAACCTAGCACAAAAATAATGTTAATTTGGCTACTGTGCCGAATAATTAAATAATTTTTTATTACTTCTTCATAATTTAAAATTAATTTTACAAAGAAATATATGGTCAAATATGTTTTTAAAGTTTTGTTACGATGCAAAGTTCATTACCGGAACCCTCCGGAATCATCACGGGAAACATGTTTTTACGTGACAAAATCTTGCCGCTACATAGTGAGCTCTCAACGTCCTGCACCTCAGACCTCAGTCGACCGGAAAACGTAGAGGAAGGAAGACGTACGCACGAACTCGCGCAAAAAATTACAACTGAAAGTGTATTATAATGTTTTGTCACAGTTTATGTTTCATTACCAGTCCGCTTATATTTTGATAAATATTTAAAATTGGAATTTTATTGCGATAACAATACATCAAGTTCTCGTCTAGTTTAATTTTTAAATGATTAGATAGCATATACTGCTTATAGAAAAATTCGACCGTAGCAATTAACAGTGTCGGATCTACATTTTAACGATTTTCATTTTATTGCATTAAAGGTCTTAGAATAAAAACAGCAATGCCCCCACCAATTATGAAACTTTTAAAATCAACCAACCATCTTTGGTTTTTGCAAGTGCAAAAGTTTCATAATTGGTGGGGGCATTGCTATTTTTATTCTAAGACCTTTAATGCAATAAAATGAAAATCGCTAAAATGTAGATCCGACAATGTTAATTGCTACGGTCGAATTAATAATAAATTAAAAGTGCATATTTGTCATTACCGTGTCCTTCATTACCGTCGTTTACCGTAACCTTTTTGAAGTTCATTTAATGATTTTTACTGAAACTACATTATATACAGGAATACTTTCGAAGGGAGATGATTCTACAATGTAGTAGTACATGGAAAAAAAGATCTGGAGCACCTGATGGTCGAAGTGCTCCAGGCACCCAGGTGGTGGGGGTGAAATTGCGTTCGGTGGCGTGCGGTGCGGTTGTAGAAGTTAGAGGGCTCCCCGTTATATAGCCGATAGAGCACACAAAGCGAGCTTACATCTGCGGTGTTCCAAGCTTTCCAGCGAGTAGGTTAATTTGGGATTGTCCACAAGCCGAAGTGCCCTCTTTTGAATCCCAATGCTGT
Source organism: Hipparchia sbordonii (assembly GCA_038048805.1). Taxonomy (NCBI): domain Eukaryota; kingdom Metazoa; phylum Arthropoda; class Insecta; order Lepidoptera; family Nymphalidae; genus Hipparchia; species Hipparchia sbordonii. The sequence continues at coordinate 12,713,100 of CM076099.1, read as the reverse complement.
TGGTAGGAGTAAGGGAAGAGTTCTGAAAGAGAAGAGGCGTGGTAAAAGGAGCCTTTTTTGCGGTAAAAGCACAAACTTGTGTTTTTGAAGGGTTAAATTGAACAAGATTTTGTGAATCCCATACGGACACTTTCTAGAGAGAAGTCTCAATGTCCGACACAAGTTTGGCTCTATCCTCCTCCAGCACTGCGCGAGAGAACTGTGCATGGCCTTTGTAAAGGGCATCAGAAGTACTGTCATCCGCATAACAATATATGCTGCTGTTATGCAACATATCATTGATATGCAGAATGAACAAAGTAGGCGATAGCACTGAGCCCTGTGGAATGCCAGCATTGATGGGCTTAAGTTGAGAGCAAAAACCGTCGACAGCGACCTTGATGCTGCGCCCATGAAGAAAGCTAGCGACCCAATGGCACAGCTTCGCAGGAAGTCCGTAAGATAGCAGCTTCGATAGCCAAGCCCTATGCCAAACCCGATCAAAGGCTTTAGCGATGTCGAGGCTGACCGCTAGGGCTTCCCCCTTACTGTCAATATATCCCCAATGTACCCCGTATATCACGCAAGGAGTTTTGACACCGCGGGATGGTCAGCGGTGTTTTCCCACCATCATCAAGCGTAGAGTTGGCAGCAAAGAGAGTGCCCAGAATTTCGGCTTTCTCTTTGGCAGTGTAGGCCAGTGTATCATCCGGTTTGCTTAAAGGTGGAAACGAGGAACGACAGAAGTTGCCTTACATGGCTTTCAACAGAAATCAGAAAGCACGGGAACCAGAAGGCAGTGAGACTAGTCTCTGCCCAATTCTGTCGATGTGCTCAAATTTTGCCCTGGCAATGGCATTTTTGTAGGCTCTGGACGCAATGTTAAAGATTTTCTTAACATTTGCAGCATTGGGATCATTGGTGCAATGTGCAGAGAGCCAGGACTGGTAGGAGTTTTGTTTAAGTATAGCAGCCTTATTACAGATCCCGTTGAACCATTTCTGCGCGCGCTTCCCAAAAGGTATGAGGGAGTTTGGAATATAGCAGTCCATACCTTGGAGTATGGCATCAGCAACTGCTTCAGCACAGGTGTTAAGGTCGTTTGTTGAAAAACAAAGCTGTGCCCACGGATATGAGGCTACCGGTATTACGCGTGCGAACAGAGGATGGAAGTGGCACGGAAGTCTGTACTAGGCAGGGGTTAAATGTTCCTAGGGGAGCATCGACTGTTACCTGGTAGCCGGTAGGGTGAGTGGTAAGGAAGAGGTCCAATATAGAGGGAGTCTATTAAGTTATGGAAGAACTGCTTGATATTTTGTTATTTGAAACGATCTTACTCCAGGCAGTGACGGGCCCAACAAGGTTCTCGGTCGACGAGTGAATTACCAATTCCCTGTGCACGGCTGGGCACTTGCTTTTATTCGTACAAGTTTATTCAAATAGAGAATTCATAAGAAATTCTGCCAAAAGTATACATAAAAATTCATTACCGTATACAGGGTTCATTACCGTAGCTTGACATAAATTTCTAGTGGCAATAACTCTTTGAATATTTGAAATATATACGTGCCTTTCACTTGTGTATTTAATGAAATAGCACCAAACATTATAATACTATCAAAAATTAAAAAAAATGAAATTATGCTTGTTCCTAAAAAAATGCGCAAATATCGTCCAAATTGAATATTCACCCAGGTCTAAAAAAGTTGGTAGGTACCTCCCCGTAGAGAGAGAAGACATAGAGCCAGTGACGATTTCTTTCTCACTCACACTAAAAAGAGAGCAGAAATAAAGTTACTAATGTGATAAACAGAGACGCAGCTACCCAATTTTTTGTCCCTCATCGTGTAACCAGTTTTTTTCAAGGTCGGCACACTTTTGTGCGAAACAAACTGACAGTTATAAGAAAAATTTAGTACCTATGTGTGTTGCCAGCTTTAGGTACCTATACAATGTCCCGATTTTCCCTATCCTACTAATATTATAAATGTGAAAGTTTGGATGTATGTATGGATGTTTGTTACTCAATCACGCCATACTAAACCGATATGGCTGAAATTTGGCACGGAGATAGGTTTTTTTAGTAATGTCCTCTGACATACCGTACCGGCGGGTTACTTTGGCTACTTTTTCAATTTTTTTTTAAATTTTTGTTGAAACAAAATAAGGTCGTGATGGAAGAAATGAATATTATGAGAAAAGAAAAGAAAGATGATGGATACTACATAATATATGTCGGCGATGATTAAAGTGTATTCAGTTAGATAGTGTCGGTTACTGTTCTGAATTATCCTGAAGTTTCGTTCGAATGTCCAACGACCAGTCGAGAACTGTTAGCGATCTTAAGAATTATTTTATTTGCAAAGTTCTTAATTTTTAAAGCCATTTTTAAATAGCTAGAGGCAGACTTTTTATGTTTTTTTTTTTAATAATTATTAACTTAAACTTTGAAGAGTTGCAGTTTTATACGACTGCCTGAAAAAAGGAATATACTGTTAATTTCATTCATGATGATTTTGATGACTAAATATACAATTTTTGTTGCTTTTAATTCAATAGCATTACTCGATCGAAGGAAAATCATAAACTGTTCTTTACAAATTATTTTGTGTAACATTCTTACTAGTAACTTGTGAAACGAAAAAAAATATTCCTTTGTGTTACATGCATCTTTTTTCAAAATGACTCACATATGTTAAATTTCTATTCGGCATTTCAATATTTTTTTTAAGGAGCAAAAAATTATCTAGTGAATTGGTCCTATGAAACTACACTAAAAAACTTTAATATAAAAAAAATATTTTTAAAAAACCGACTTCAACCGCAATACGTGTACAAACTAAAATTATAATTTTAGTTTGTACACGTATTGCGGTTGAAGTCGGTTTATTTCATACTTTTAAGTGGTGGTTGAAGTCGGTTTTTTAAAAATACTTATTTTAATATTATTATTCTTTATTGCACACAATATTAAGATATATGTAAAAAATAGAAGCTTACCCTAATAGGTATATCTCTCCCAGACAACCTTATATGTGTAGGTATGTTATTTAAAAAATAAAACAATTCAGCATCTGTTTTGTCGTTTTATTTAAAAATCCTGGGAAGAATTTTCCATCTAATTTGGGGTAACAGGGGAGTGCAGTTATTGTGGCAACATTAAACTCAAACTTGTCATGTGACGTCATCGTTACGTCATGTTATCTCTATTTCAGTCGCGGTTACACAGTACCTTGGTCTATTGCCTTCTCTGTCTACGTACCTCCCTAATCACAGCAAGTCGAGTGTTAAGCATAGATTAAAGATCTTACGAACTCTTGTTTATTAGGTAGGTACTTTGAATGGTCGACTGCCAACAGAGTGGTAGCGAAGATACCCAAAAAAAAGTCGGACTGATCAGCCCGAAAATTAATAATTAATTCAGTTTTCTTTAAATTATAATTATTTTCTTTTACGTTTCAGAACCGATTGGGAAAATCAGCGCATTATCTACTCACAGTATTTTCCAGAAAAATGGCTTGAAGGAAATTATGAATTTAAGGTAAGGTGGGTAACAAACATTGGCTACAAAAAAATCGGTTTACCACAACCGAAATGCCCATTTTAACATCCCTAGTTTAGGAAGGAACTAGTCTGTATTTATCCATAGACAACTAGTCTGAAGCAGTTGGCAGAACTGCTTCCGCTATTTTTGGCGGGCGATCTAGCGTGACATTTGGCGCAACTTTCAAATTCATAATTTGAAAGCAAATCAAAATCAGCGCCCTTTTTATGTAGGTTTGTAGATTATTAGAAGTTTTAATTTGTTTATTACCCATGTAGTCCAGTCAAAAAACTTCAAAAAATGACTCAACCTCTGGAAAATTGCGAAAGTTTTGAAACTTTGCACATCGAATTATGGGTACCTAGGGATGAATATACCAAAAGTCCTCATGCGTACGAGGCGAGCTCTAGCGGCAATTAGCGGAAACAGGACCCTTTTTTTGGTTTTTTGTTAATATCTCGAGAACCTTTGGTCAGAGGTAAAAGTATACTACTACATAATTGAAGCTTATTAAATTTGCAACAATAATGATTATATCCATTTTTCTCGAATTCCTAATAATTACCGAGTTTTAGGCCACTAAAAGATAGCTTTTTCGAAAAATTACGCTAGGTGCGCCCGGTACAATATGGCATTTGTAATAATATTTGACAACCATGTTTTATCATTTTTTTTTGGTACCAAAGGTAAATGAGAAAATAAACTTCACAGTTATGTACAAAAAAAAGACATATTGTTTATTAAACAACTAGCTTTTGCCCGCTGCTTCGCTCACGTTAAGTTAAATTTTTCAAACCCCTATTTTACCCGTTGTATCCCCTTAGGGGTCGAATTTTCAAAAATCCTTTCTTAGAGGATGCCTACGGCCTAATAGCTACCTGTATGCCAAATTTCAACCTGATCGGTCCAGTGGTTTAAGCTGTGCGTTGATAGATCAGTCAGTAAGTCTGTTACCTTTGCGTTTTCATATTTAGTTGAAATACAGTACCAATAAAAAATGCTATCAACGCACAGCTTAAACCACTGGACCGATCAGGTTGAAATTTGGCATACAGGTAGCTATTAGGCCGTAGGCATCCTCTAAGAAAGGATTTTTGAAAATTCGACCCCTAAGGGGATACAACGGGTAAAATAGGGGTTTGAAAAATTTAACTTAACGTGAGCGAAGCAGCGGGCAAAAGCTAGTTGTTTAATAAACAATATGTCTTTTTTTGTACATAACTGTGAAGTTTATTTTCTCAGTTACCTTTGGTACCAAAAAAAATGATAAAACATGGTTGTCAAATATTATTACAAATGCCATATTGTACCGGGCGCCCCTAGCGTAATTTTTCGAAAAAGCTATCTTTTAGTGGCCTAAAACTCGGTAATTATTAGGAATTCGAGAAAAATGGATATAATCATTATTATTGCAAATTTAATAAGCTTCAATTATGTAGTAGTATACTTTTACCTCTGACCAAAGGTTCTCGAGATATTAACAAAAAACCAAAAAAAGGGTCTTGTTTCCGCTAATTGCCGCTAGAGCTCGCCTCGTACGCATGAGGACTTTTGGTATATTCATCCCCAGGTACCCATAATTCGATGTGCAAAGTTTCAAAACTTTCGCAATTTTCCAGAGGTTAAACCTTGTTTTGACTGGACTAGTAAGTCTGTTACCTTTGCGTTTTCATATTTAGTTGAAATACAGTACCAATAAAAAATGCTATCAACGCACAGCTTAAACCACTGGACCGATCAGGTTGAAATTTGGCATACAGGTAGCTATTAGGCCGTAGGCATCCTCTAAGAAAGGATTTTTGAAAATTCGACCCCTAAGGGGATACAACGGGTAAAATAGGGGTTTGAAAAATTTAACTTAACGTGAGCGAAGCAGCGGGCAAAAGCTAGTTGTTTAATAAACAATATGTCTTTTTTTGTACATAACTGTGAAGTTTATTTTCTCAGTTACCTTTGGTACCAAAAAAAAATGATAAAACATGGTTGTCAAATATTATTACAAATGCCATATTGTACCGGGCGCCCCTAGCGTAATTTTTCGAAAAAGCTATCTTTTAGTGGCCTAAAACTCGGTAATTATTAGGAATTCGAGAAAAATGGATATAATCATTATTATTGCAAATTTAATAAGCTTCAATTATGTAGTAGTAGTATACTTTTACCTCTGACCAAAGGTTCTCGAGATATTAACAAAAAACCAAAAAAAGGGTCTTGTTTCCGCTAATTGCCGCTAGAGCTCGCCTCGTACGCATGAGGACTTTTGGTATATTCATCCCCAGGTACCCATAATTCGATGTGCAAAGTTTCAAAACTTTCGCAATTTTCCAGAGGTTAAACCTTGTTTTGACTGGACTAATGTTAAAATGTTTTAATTTGTTTATTGCCCATGTTTAAATTCACCCATCCTACTTCTAGTTCATAGTGAGTATAAATTTTTGATTTTTCCACAAGAATTCACGCATACCAATTCCTTTATCTGGAACCTACTCATGGTAGCATGATCTTGCAAATCTTGTTTGGTATCTGTGTGCGAGATACTTACTTTTTTTTAGGGTGATGTTTTTGGCCTTGAATCACTGCGCTCTGGGCGGTGGAACCTGACCCTTCGAGACTACTCGCAGACGACACGGATCAAGCGCAATGGCAGCGGCGTCGACGTCCACGTAGAAATCGACCACATCGGCGATATGGACATCCATGTCGCCAATCTTCTCCAAGGCAGAAACTTTATGGGTGATTTAAAACTAGATTTTGCGCGACTAATTTATTAAGTGCAGATTTCAAAACGTCAAGTGACATGGTATTTTATTCTTTATCTACGCATAGGATTACTGAAGAATAAATTGGGCGTTCTGATAATTTTTATATTGAAAATCTGATATATCTAATTTACGCTCGGAAAAAGAATTATTTTACGTTGGTGAAATCGACCTTAATTCGTTTTTTTTTTAAACCTGTGGGTTAAAGTCTAGTACTGTCTATATAAATTAAACTTCACCAAGATGAGTTCAGCAGTATTATTTTTTTTCATAGACTTTTTTCCCGTAGGTATTCCCTATTTACTTTCCTTCACGTAAACAATGTAATTTTCCAATTCGAGAGTAACCCATGTTAAATATGATAAATAATAATATATTGACAAACATACTATTATTAATTTCAGAGCAAGTACTGGATCGTATAATAAATGCGACGTGGAAGCCGGGCTTCGCGGTCATAAGGCCGTTAATCAACGACCTTGTCAGCACAGCCTTCACAGACATTTGGAGCAAGTCCTTCAAAAATTTCCCGGTTAAGTCCTTTATCACAGAATAGAAAATAGTTCTTAGAAAATATTCCGGTGATAATCTTAGTGCCAGCTAATATACCTCTCTGTACCATAAGCAGATTTAATATAAGATATTTTAATTTAAACCTTTTTAATATTGTCCTGTACTTATTTTGTACTCTCTTTAGTTAGTAGAAATATAATATGTGCCCTAGTCTCATGTAGTTAGTAAGTAACTAATTTGTAAAAGGATGTCTGGAATAAAAAGTTAAGTGTTTTAGTAGTAGTACACAATCTTTTAACTAAATTGACAGGTTTAAACTAATGCTATCCTATTTCACAGAAAACATTGTAAAATAGACCAAAAAATATTGTGCTTACCTATTTACCTATTGCTAATTTTAGTCTTCTATTGTTAGTCAATTTAGATTATGTACGACCGCATCAGCGTCGTTATCCAGTACACTTGCACTAGATAAAGGTGTATATTTTTATAATAAATACCGATGTATGTATAAGATTATTTTATAATTTACTTCTGAGTCCGGACGTGATATTCATGACATTTAACACTGCACAATGTACATACTTCATCATATTATAATGTAATTTATAAATAAAAGTCAGTTTTATATTACATATCTCAATATTATATTTATTAAAAAATATAACCTAACTATATATATGACTATATTTAAATTCAATCAACAAATAACTCGCACGTCCATCGAAACTGGAATAATCAACCTCAGTCTTCCAACACAAGAATACCAACCGCACCTCTCTCCAACAACAAACGCGCCAACAAGCGTACCGACGCTCCGTGCACTCCATAAATACAGCATTATATAACATTGCACCTTCAATTTTACATTGAACCAAATTAAGTATTACACAAAAACTTGTCGAAAAAGAAGTATCCTATACTAAAATAAAATTGTGTCAACGCCAATTTGTATTTTATTCATTTTTCAGTTAAAGGTCTGCAAAATATGTAAAGGCCGGGCCACATTACAATCCAAAAATACGCTTGAGTAAGTATATATCATGAACGACACTAAAGGGGGCTAAACCCAATACAGAGAGAATGAAATGCAATAACAAGTGCATTTTTAACAATAGTGCGTAGCAGTGCGCCCGACTAAATTATGTGCGTCAATTGTAAAGCAATATAAGTACTCGAGTCACAAAAAAAGAAAAACAAGTTTTGATGATAATAAATATTACAAGATTCCGTAACACAACATTCTGTTACACAGTCAAGATGCTTTGGTCATGATGGTTTATTCTTTTTTTCTATAAAGGATATTTAAAGTGGAACTACCATAATTCTTGGATTTAATAAATTTGAATTGACATCAATATCCTGTTGAGCTTTATATAAGGGCCGGCGCATACAACTGGTGCCGAGACGCAGTCACTTTTTATATCTGAAACAGTTTCACTTAATATGAAGTATGGTTGAAATTGGTATACTAGCAACGCAAATCGCATTCTAGCGCATCCGGGCGAGTCAGAACGGAGTTGATGTCCAGTACACCCCATACAAGGCAAATTTAAATTAATTATTTATCATTATTATTAAACCAATCTGACAAGTGAGCTTAGCTCTGCGTTTCTGCATGTAATGTTTGTCTAATTTGCCTAAAAATATAAGTTACAAGACTTACGTACAAATCTTTAAGCCGTAATGCGCCTTAATTGTTCCGCTTTCTATTCGACTAAGTGCCAATTTGACCATTACCGACAAAGGTTTAAATAAGAAGTTATGACATTTTGACAGTTTTTATACAAAAATCTGCCAAAACGTCGAATTTATTCGTCGATTAAATGTAACTCGTCGATGGTGAGATTGACACTAAATATCAAAATCTGACTCTGGTCAACGACATAGTAATGCAAGTTGTACCAATCCCAAGTAAGAATAAACCAACAGCTCAACTTCAACAAATATTGTCTGAATTGAAACATGTTACTACATTAGGACCCTGTGGACCGTCGAATCGACGCATTGTCTCTGTACGGACTAAAATCGTTGTAACAGTTTTTTTTATACATTGGTTGCTCTGGCAGTTCATTTCAAACCGACACAGCGTTCTGCTTGAAATGAACTACAATACGATTTCTATAATAAGCGTAAAGTATGAGGTTTATCTTATATAATACAATTTAATAAATAGACCGTCATTGTCACCGCATTTGTATCCAAATATATAACAAAGGAACTTAAAATTTAAACAAAGCCAAGGGTACTGTTGAAAATACAGAGCAGCAGGAGAGTAGATAACCTTATTTAAATTTTCAAATACTTTTGATGTCTGCCCATGCAGTTTACACATGAGAGTATATTTATTAATAAAGCGACACACCTGTTAATAATACGTCGCTGACAAGCTGAATTATCGGTTGCATTATTCGGTTATTCTGACACACAAAAAGCGCCGAACAGTCCAAATTACGCGGCGTCTAATTCAGTAGGCTACGAGAACTTTCGGTCACTAACACGTCGGGTATAGTTATTTGAACGGTTCAAACATGACGTAAGCTTATGTGTCATAGGTTACTTTAGAAAATATTGCGAGCATATCAAAATGCAACTCAATAGAGTTGCATTTTCAGCGACGTACATTACGCAGGAGTATTTCAGTGACAATTTCACCATCCCCGAACAACATTTAAACGACGAATAAATTGGACTTTCTGACAGATTTTCAATACAAAAACTGTCGGAACATCCATTTTAAGTATCGGTTAAACGTTACTAGGCTTTAATGAAATTGACCTTTACATCATTTCCACATTACCCAATTTACTACAGAAATTAGATATGACAATGCAGTCAGTACCATAGCTTCTGAAATTTGACTGGCGTTATATGATCCACAAAGAACAAGGGTGCTTAGCGTGATTCCTGTAACTCGATAAGTTTTTGAACACTGTACACAATATTTACAAATAAAATTTTCCTTCCAAACTTTTCCGCGGTACTGCAAATGCATTTATCCTACAATCTGGTAGTTAAAAAGTTTTTTAGACATCCTCATGTGTAATATTATATTTTTAAGTTATTATAATTATTTCCTCAAACATGTATCTTAATAAATAAATGATCATTGTAGATGCAAGTTTCCAATTACCATTCAAAACAAACATCCATAACAGTGAAAAATGAAATAATAGATTGTGAAAACTAAAAGTAGGAAACAACATGAAACAATGGATGTTAATAGTACATGAAGGTAGTATAGAAGTCTTAAACTAAATTACGAGAAAAATTTTGATTAATTTGTACTTCCATTTCTCGTTATTTTTTTTTTTTGGGCCCCAGAATTTGTGTCACTAATAATTTCATAAAAGTTTGAACAAAGAATGCGACATGTAAGATTAACATAATATTAATATAATCATAGCACTAGAACTCTCGAAAAAGAAAATTTTTGTCTATTACAAAGGTAACTTAAGAGTAATAGATTTTGTTTTATTTCTTCAACACTCATAAACTTAAAAAGATGATTGCAACATTAACACAAGCAACTTAATTTTAAAATATTGAATATGTTTGCTTATGCCTCAGTGCCAAACAAAAATAAACAACTTAAAAAACCTATTAAAGATTAAAATTATTAAAATCGAAAAGCGCCTAAAATTCATTTTAAAATTTCATTTTTAAAATAGAGTATTGATTTTCATTTCTCTTTAATAGAGGAAAAGTATCAATAAAATTAATTAAATAAAATGACCATTTCAAAAACACAAGAATTGCTGGCAGCATTCGATTTGCAAATAATGTTCTTTTAAAGCAACTTAAGTTTCTCTCAGACCAAATTTGTAATAATCATAATAAGATATAAAAAGAATATATATTAATTTTATGCAGTCTTCTCTGTTGCAGAACCTGCTCGTAACGTAAGATGTGTTTTTTTAATCTAATCGGATAGTTCACTGATATATTTCATATAAAAAAGGCTTTTTTTTCCTATAAGACCAGCCATTCACAACATGTGCAGGAATTGGGTTTTCAAAAAGTCTATTTTTCGGGGATAAAAGAAACCTATATATCTGCAGTACATCCATGCAAATAATCAAGTCAATCTGTAGGTCTATTACGGCGTGATTAAGAGAAAAGTTTCGCATTTATAATATTAGTAGGAAGACGTATCTTTTTTAGGTAAGTATTTTTTTATGCTAACTTCTCCTATGGAACACCTCATAGTTTTAATTAAGTGATATTACATAATTATTACTCTGCAGTTCGCCAATGGTTCTAGGACGACTAATTGCATCCAAACTGCATTTAGCATTCGGCTTGCAGTCTGTCTTTCTAGAGACAAAGAGTCCCTTCACACTAGCGTTTCTTCTAAATGACATCGCGTAATCACGTTATCGATCTGGTATTGTCACTAGCAATTATGATTTCGACAAGGAAACGAACTAAAACTTGGAAGCAAACTAAAGAAAACGAATGAATGAAAGAAATAAAGCCTCTAGATGGACCCATTTAAGAGGAATTTCCAACTATGTGAAAGTAATTATTTTGTAGACACAAAAAAATAAGTTCAAACTTTGAAATGATTTGAAACGTCGAAACTTTTTCATTAATTGTTATAAGCAATACAAAGTGATATATAATATCAAAAAACGTATGGTGAGTGAGGGTAACTACACTTTCGCATTTACATTATTAGTAGTAGCGGGTTAAACAGGGTGGGGTTCAGCGTTCACGTACATGACGTTTCGTAACTTGCGGCGCGCGTGGACTTGTCTGCGCTTCACACGAGTTCACCGAACACATGCGCTGGAGAAACGCTAGTGTGTTTGGACTCTAAGGTATCATTACGTTTTTTTAATCACATTTAAGTAGCAGTAAACTATCCTAGCGATGTTACGGCCAGGTTCCGCTTTCCGCTTCAAGCCAGTCCTATGCATCACCGAAACGCCCACGTGCTTTTAAATTAATTCTAACATTAAATTTATTTTGATATGCACTTATGTATAGGTTCTTTTATACAATGAAGTTTGTGCTGTACAAAATTTTGAGACGTGACGCGGACGCCCGTACCTTTAGGTCTAAAGTTAAGTAAAGACGGTTTACCGGTTAGCACTTTGTACTTTTGTAAAAACGATATTGTAAGGAACAAGACACCGTTCGGATCGTCGCGCCCGTCTCGTCCGGACTCCGGAGGCTATTTACAACAGACATTAGAAAGAACAAATAGATTGCTAACTCTTTGTATAAATCAAATGACGCTAAAATTTATCCCGGATGGCTTTATTTGGATTGCAAGGATGGGATTTTTTGTTGAAATCGAAGAAATATCATATTTTTTGGTTCTGGTTTGTGATATTTATATGTTTCTAGGATCAAAGTACAAAATGTTCATAAAATCATTTAAAATTTTAAGAGTGTATAAAAAATGTTCTTGACTTGTATCGAACTCTGGTATATGGCGTAACATCTGAAAGATACAACGAGATTTACGCGATCCTTGTACAAATGTATGACGTTAGCAATCTAAACTTCTTTGATGAATCTCCGATTTACAATGACAACTATACAAACCGAATGAAGCTGAAATTAAGTGGCAAAACATTGTTATCAACTAAATTTTTGGCAAACGACGGTTCTTTTGGACATGTTAGCAGCGTGGCGGTGGGATACAGCTTATTTTTGCCTAAAAGCATACCCGTAGATTCTATATTCGAGTCGTATTTAAAATACAACTTGTATTTTTAATCTACCTATTTTAATAGGCGACATTAGCTACCTGTCAAGTCACTTTGACAGATTGATAACGTTGCTATATTTAAATTAATATTGATTAGATGTAGTTTTGTTATATACTAAAATAACATCCCAGATAAAAATCCGGATATATAAAAATTGTCTTTTAGTCTCAATATTTTCAATTTTCCAAGTAGTGTAAGGGTTGTTTTTTGCGTTAACAGATAGGGAGTCTTAAGGGAAAAAGGGAAACAATGCTGTGTTAAATAAACCAGTGCAATTCGCAGATAAAACTGAAAGCTATTGTGGCTAATCTGTTTGTACAATCTCTAAACTCTTAACTAAATAAAGAGCTCTATGTAGTGCTATCCTTCTTTGCGGGATGAATTGTGAAAGAAATAGCAGGAGATTTAGTGCTGTCAATTTAGTTAACAGCTTGGCAAACTTATCTGTTCCTGTGGTGGAGGCGACACTGTCTATTAAAAAGTCAACATTTTAGAGTCAACAGAGTTGATTCCGGTAGTTCCGAATTTCGCCACACGCAGAAATAAGCTTGATTTATTATTGAGAGATTGTGTACAACACAATTAGCCATAATATCGTAGTACGTATAAAATAGCAGTATCCCACCAAGTTGTAAGAATCCACAATAAAAATATACAAAAAATAAAACCATATCCACCCGCCAATAGCGTTCACCAGGACATTAGAGCTAGCTTTACAATATTATCGAAGGCCGCTAGGATATCACCATTCATTACATCATAATATGTACAGTCGGGCCGTAAGCCCCGGCGATTTGAGCGAGACTATGTACATTACGGCCGCGAAACCAACAATCCCCCTTCGAACCATATCCACTACAGAAAGGGCCACAAAAATTGAACCTTCACATATAACAGGGGTTCTTAAACAAGTTAACAAAAATATTGGTCTTGCCATGGACCACTACAATTTAGTGTAAGGGTGAAAATATACCAGAGATGCCTCACTGCGATACCGATACCTCGCGGTCGCGGTTTAGCTCGCTACCTCGATGCCACCTCCACGTAAAACAAATGTATGCAAACAGACGAGCGCGAACATGCCGAAGGATACCTATGCCATGCGATACATCGCGGTACAGCGAGGTATCTTCGACACGTTCGCGCTCGTCTGTTTGCACACATGTGGTATCGCAGTGAGGCATCTCTGGCATGTTTTCACCCTAAGTGTAGATCCAATAATCGATGTTATTTAACGGATTAGATTATACAGTAGCCGCCTAAATCCACAAACAGTACGGAGATTTTGTACTTGTCCATTGCCAATGTGTGAATGGTCATTTTAATTTCGTGGCGCTTACTGTACCTGTGTAAATGTAATAAGTATGTATGTAGATGATGCTATACGTCTTCAAGTTATGAAAAAAATAATTAGGATCCAAGTTCTAAAATAAATCACCCTTGTCGATCGACCTTCTTTTATATTTAGGCATATTTAACTGAATATATTAAAATGTAAAGTTATATTATGTTTTATTTCAGGTGTGTGTAAATGTGGGCTATTCAGATTTCACTTTTCAAACAGGGTACAAACTATTTGTAAAATTTTACTTCAAATATTGTTGGTTCATTATTGATTTTAGTCCCGGATCCATCCCAAAAACGGCTTAAAATCAAAACTTGTGTATAATTTTAGTCCGAATATCCTGTAATCAAACACCAAATAACATCACTGGATTAATTAACAAATAAATAAAATGTATACCCTCTTTCTTGCAAAAATTTATATATGTAACAAAACTTTTACCTTCCTTCTAGTACTATGACACGAAGTCTTTTAGGGCGAAACAACAAAATATTTTTTCGAATTTTAGTTTTCTGAAAATAGCACCCTCCAACATACTTATTAAAATCACATAGATTGATTTACACAAAAAACCGAATAAACAAAGTACTCATAGAATTATTCTAACATCAAGAAAAAGAAAGTGTTTAAATAAATTAAAGAAACGTATCTATTGCAGATTCGATGTTATATATTGCATGTATGTAGGTATACGCCATAAAAAAATATCACGGCCGAACTGAAAATCATGTACAACGTATAATCTATTTTTTCTTAGCAGACTTTAAAGGTAAACAAATCGCAGAAAACGTTTTGGAAGAAACGCGTAACCGACGATTGTAGCCTGGCACTTAGGAGATTCTAAAATTTGATTTTTCACTTGTGGCACAGTTTCGTTGACAGTGCGGCAAGAACGTCTTATGAGCTGTGCTTTGCACGTCATTTGCGACTTTCTGCGAGACACGAGTTTGTTTACCTTTTAGGACAGCTAAGAAAAAATAGACTAAACAATTTTAAGCGTACTCTCTCTCGCGAGTCTTTGTGCAACATTCTCACACGGGTACTGTGATACCGATTGTGCTATCGTCCATCAATTTAGCACACGTAAAATCGCAGCTGTGATTTTGGGTTTCAAAATACACGAGCTCAGTTCCACTACGGTTTCGGTCTCTTGGCCAAAATCAGCGACAGAACCGAAACCAGTGCCAGTTAGCAGATCTCTACAATGTTATACACTTGGAATATCGAAATATTATAACTTCAAAATAGTAAGTATAACTTCTAGTCGCGTAGTAGTGCGCGTAGTCTAGCTACGTTGAAATCGCGTTTAGATGTACGCGAATTATAACCTCAAAATAATATGCAACCATTATCGTTTCATATTAAATAATTATATATGTTTCACATGATTGTTTTAACAAAAAATAGTATACCGACCCAAACCTCGTTTCAAAGTTACCCGCTTGAGGCGCTGGGTACAGATTAATACGCGAACTCCAAACTTGAGTCATGTACGGACTGTGCATTCCAGCAGCACACTTTCGTACCTGCAGCCATGTCGTGAGAAATAAGCTCGTGTTGATCCATTGGCAGTCAATATTTTAATACGCGCTTCGATTTCGACGTTACTGTGGGAATCGGTTCACATCGCGTTCAAACGTTATCTTATCTTTAAAAAAAAAAACATGTGGCAATACGAAGTGTTATGCTGCCATCCACAAGCTATAATGCCGTTAACTACCAAGACCATATTTCCTAATATAAACCCTAAATCAAATGTTTTTGGGATTATATTAGGAAATATGGTTTTGGCAGTTAACGGCATTATAGCTTGTGGACGGCAGTATGCGTGTTTCAACACAGGTAGACTACGCCGACACTGGAACGCGCGCTCCGTACACGGCTGTAAAATTAGATACACGGTTTAGGTGCAGTTCAGTTTGACGTTATACTTGTTTCGATACTCGAAATCTACGAACGTTGTCGAGATATGAATGTCGTACTGAGTGGACGTGAGTGGAAGCGGGCTCGAGCAGCCCGCTATAGCTAGTCATCTAGCCGACATACTTCGTACACTGTACAATACGGGCACCATATAAAACGTCACGTCACCATGACACTTTCCACTGTCACTAGAATTCGAAGTCGAACAGTTCCGACAGGCCCTCGTCGTGGTCGAGGCAGAACCCGTAGTCGGTGGCCGACATGGGCGGCTCCAGCGCCAGGAACGGCTCCAACTCCAGCGGCTCTGGAATGTGACGCGCGGATATTAGATGTGTTACATATTTATTTAAAAAAACCTAGCTGATGCCGGCGTGTAGCTAGTTTTCCCTCGCCAACAATTTATTTATGTACATTACACAAATACATAACCTAGTAAATTATTTCCAACAAAGTACCAATCAAGTTAATACTCGTAGATTCTTGAAACTTGTTAAGTGAACAAATCGTAAAACAATTTCTCTTCATAACATTTCAGCCTTAATTTGTTTAAAAATACAATGGAACAGATTACACTGAACAACAAAACTTTGACTTTTTCACATTTTCATTGTGTTCTTTGCAGTTTGATATAAAACAGAATAATTGGTACTACTCTTGTTTAAATTAATATTGCACACATTATTATTTTACATAATACATTATGAATTATGATACTATCCCATAATTACGTCACACTATACGTTACGCTAATACTAATCTAAACTTATTTGGAAAACTAAAAGGAGAGCCTTAGTACAATTTTTCCCATTAAAGATGGAATGGGATGAGATTTCAATTTTTTTAGAGATTGAGTAACATTGTTTTGTGAGTGTTAAACGCGTATAATACTTTTAATCTGAACGTCTTTCAAAGAACAATTTCTTCAAATGTGTGACGGGGCAAAAATATTCAAAGTCACAATAACTGACAAAACGTTATATGATATAAACAGTGACCTAAGTTGTCACCAAACCTTCTAGTCGTAGTACTGTGTGACGTAATTAATCCTTTGTAAAATACTGCTGGAAGCACACTTGTAATACGCCATCCGACGCATGTAAAGTCCACATTATATTACTTTACTTGGTCTCTAACCAAAAACACCACTAACCCGACGTAATGTCGACCATTTGACGTCTGTCCTACAAGTGTGTTCGGCCCCAGCAGTGAGTTAGTCTAAAAATGATTGCAATAGTGTGGCGATCGCAATCACACCTAATTGGCTGAATATATGGCGTACTTGCTGAATGAATGCATTGTATTTGTTTTTTTTTTTTTAATATTTTTAGCGAGCAAACGAGCAGGTAGGTTACCTGATGTTAAGTGATTACCGCCTCCCATGAACATTTGTAGTACCTGAGGCACCATCAATGCGTTTTTAACCAATATCGAGAGATTATCAGCCAATCTACCTCAGATTGGCTGGTATTGCGATCGTCACATTGTAGCAATCATTAAGTAGACCATAGCAGTATTATAGGTACATTTATTTATACACAAGCAGAGATCAGTAAAGAGAAATAGATTGACTCTTTGTATGAATATTTTATTCATACAAAGAGTTACAACACTAAAAATGATGCTAGATGGCGTTGCTAGGATTGTTCGTTATATTTTATCATTGAAATCCTTGAAATCGATGAAATATCGTATTTAAATTTTCCGGTTTGTCATATTTATTTATCTAGCATATAAATAGCAAATTTTTAGTGTTTTAAGTATTCTTCGCGTAGTTTTATTGTATTCCGGTATATGGCGTAGCATTGAAAAGCTAATAGCTAGATTTACGCAAATGTTCTGATATGTGACGTCAGCAATCTATACTTCTTTAACTAATCTCCGACAAAAGTTAATAAGACACAATATTGCATATCAAAGCGTTAAGACATAAAAGCGTCAAAAGCCGTACCCGTCGAAGGCACTCGGTGCAGAGGCCCTACCACCAAACCTTAAAGTAGTATTACTTTAATATTGTTTTGACATGTCATACAACGATGACCTAAGTAAGTCATCATTATATTATGATATGTTAAACAATTTTTTTTTTTTTAAAATAATAGCCAAGCTAATCTTGACTAATATTCTCCTCTCCCTTCACAATTAGCGGAAAGCTTGTGGTAGGAGTTACGACAATAGTGCAACGGGTGGTGATCGAACCATTGAAACCTTTCAGTTTGCAGTCCGCACCCTTAACCGTTGAGCTATCGAGGCTTAAAATATACATATATATCGACCGTTCCGTAGAACAAAGTCTCATCTGCTAAATTTACAACTTGAAATTTGAGCCTTAAAAGTCACATCTGCAAGGATCAAATCTCAAGTTATGATTTTAACAGATGAGACTTTGTTCTACGGAACGGTCGATTAGATATTTTATATTGAAAAATACTACTTAAAGCGTTGGTGGTAGTGCCCCAGGACAAAGTTAGACAATGAGAGGGGGGTGTTACGATGATGTAGTAGATTAGTAGATGGTTGCAGTTAGTGAGCGGCCCTGAGCTGAATCCCATGGTGCTACACGCGACACTGGAGCCCCACGGGATGTAGCTCGGGGCCGCCCCCGCCGACACCCGCTCCCACACACCTACACCTGCTTATGTACAATACACAACACACACACGTGCGAGACATGTTTATGTACACACGTGGTTAGAGAATCCCGACGATTTCTATAGGAACTATTTCTAACACAGAAAGTTCAATTTAAAATCAGTGTATTCGAATTAGACTGTTTGTGCATTCGAGGATTTAATTTCAGTGGCATACAGAGTGGAAACAGTAATTTTGCAATATACAATACAAAAGATTTAGATTATCAAATACAATCTACAGAAATTCGAACAGTTTGTGTTAACTTTTTTTTTTTGGATTTGGAAGTTTTTAGATATCTCTTTTACTGAGAAAATAATCGCTTGCGCACACTTATGATTTCCACGCTTGCACACACAATGATATCAGAGGTTATACGAGACACAAATATGTTCTGACATAAATCTGTCTCATTTTAATCTAGTCTGGAGTCTGAGCAGAATGAGACTGCGGTCTATAGATTTCAGCCTAAATCTTTAAGAAACTTCAATAATTTTTCAAACTGACAGTTTTATCAGTAATATTAGTACAGAGAATCCCGAGCATTTTTAAGTTTTTAGAGACATATTAAAGTAAAAAAAAAATAGGTTACGATTTTAGTATTGTTCACATTATTACTTACACATCTTAGGTATATCATTATAACTAACAAGTTAGTAGGAAGCAATATGGGGTGAATATATACAAGTGAGCACCAAAGAGTATCTAAATTAAAGCATGCAACAAGAATTATGACATTATCAAATATGATCTGGGGTGGATGAATCTCCAAAACTTCATATTGGCCTTGTGAATAAAAAACCACTATTGTAAAAAGAGAGCTGATTTGGAATCTTGGAATATAATCGAAAAATTAAAATCTCCATTTTCTTGTCGTATCTTGCGAATTAAACTGAGAAATAGACGTTTATCCAATTATTTTTATTGAATTCAGGAAGCATTATAAAAGGGACAGCGCAAGCTTTAAACTTGTCAAATTAGTTTAAATGTGTAAAACGGATATTCATTAATTTTATAACCGTGAAAATAACACAACATTAACATTTGTAAAAACAGAAAATAAATCTGTCAAATAACAAATAAGCTAAGAGTTGTTTTACAGAGAGTATATCTGTCTCTTTCTAGAAGGAAATTATTTATCGATGGAGTGTATGCTTGCTTGCTTGTTACGTCACACGCAAATGGCAACTTTAAATCTCTATACTTCTGTGACAAGTTAAGATATTAAAAAAAGTAAAATGGTATTGTGTTATAATATTAAAAACTTTAATTTAAATCAATCGAATAGCCAATTAGCTACACTGTTACAAGTTTGGAGAAACACCGCACATAAAAGGCGTGACAAAATGTTTGTAATAAAGGTTTAATGTCCCAAATCCAAATGGTCGGTGACGTGATCTTCAGAAGTGAGTTCGCAGCGTGTAGCTAGAACTCTGACTGTGATGTGACGGCGACACAGATCACAGTCGCGAGTACTAGCCACAAGGAGCGAAGGTTCCCGTTCTTCAACGCAAGGCGTTAACACCCAGTACCTGTAGTCTTATGCTAAAGCTATATGATATAATTCGCTCATTTGCAACAAGAGTGACATAATTCAAAATTGACGATGAGAGAATTCTCTCATTAGAAAGTAATGTTTTGTGGATGCTGCGGTCTCGAAACAACACAGCGGCGAACAAAGCGACAGAGCATTAAGTCACAATCTCTCTCGCTCTTATTTTTTGTGCTTAGCGTATAATGTTGTTTTTATAGCAAAAAGTGTAAATGTTCGACACTAAAATTGGTGAATTTTGAGTTATGTCACCCTTGTCGCAAATGAGCGATATGTACTATATGAAATAAACCCGTAACTGAATTTTAATTAGTAATGATACCTTGGTGAATATGTACTGTTACCAACCAATAGCTGCTACGCCATGCTACACCTATCACACGTACACATTACTTCCGGATTACATCAGAGAGTTTGATTATTATTTATATTTAGAAGTGATAATTAATAATAATTAAATATTAATTTTGTTATGAATGGTTACTATCAGAATATTTTATTATATATCTTACGTTAATCCAAATTAATATAATTAATGATTGTTGGATGTCAATAGAAGTTGATTGATATTGAGTTACTTAAATACTAAATCATTGTTTAAATAGTTTATTCAATACTATCGAGCTATGCTTCGAGAATAAACCTAATCTATACATATAATAAAATTGTAGAAAAGTGGTGTCTGTACAATGGAAATATATAAAAAAAAAGTAGCAGGGGTTGTTATTATATCGATGCCGAACCCGAAATTGTAATTAATTTTTTTTTTGTCTGTTTGTCTATGTGTTTGTGCACGCTAATATCAGAAACGGCTTATTCGATTTAGATACGGTTTTCACTAATATATTGTAGTAAGCTTCACTTAACATTTAGTGTTTATTTCATGTCAATCGGTTCATAAATAAAAAAGTTATGTCAATTTAAAGAATCACGGCGAACATTTTTAACGTACAGAGTACGTACTACACGCCTCGCGCCTGAGCGTCCGTGGCTATATAAAGCGCGCTGAGAGCCGCGCCCGAAAAGTCACTATTCCACGCGAACGAAGTCGCGGGCACAGCTAGTTAAAAGTAAAAACTTTATCTCATGTAAGCCAACGTGTGCCTCTTATGGCAAGGCAAAACTCTACCGCCGGTTCAGAAAGCAGATTCCGCTACGCCAGCAAGAAGCTCATTTAGAGGTATTTTTATGGGAACGTGAACGGAAGCTATGCGCCCACCTGACTCCTGGTCCTCAGTCTGCATCTGGAAGCGCCCACCGCCCATGATGGGCGCAAAGTCGTCGGTGTCCGCAATGAGCGCGTTGCGCAGCCGCCCGCGAGCGCTGCCGTCTGTAAACAGATATCATTTCCGTTTCAGATGCGGATACTATTTTTTTTTTTCGGAATAAGATTGCAGTGCTATGAAGTTTAATAATAATAATTATGTAAGTTTGTTGACAAATTGTGAACCCAACATTCACGGGAACGAATCCCAAAGTTTTCTATTTAATGATTTAATGACAAGTTAGATCTTCACTTTGATTTTTCCTGATGGTAAGTGGTGACGCAGTCTAAGATGGTAGCGGGCTAACTAGGAAGGGATATGGCAGTATAAATTAAACCCATACAGAATGGGTTTAATGTATCAACTGGACCTCTACGATTTCTACACGCCATCGAACGCTAAATCTCTTGGCGGCGTGTTTTTAACGGTAGGATGTTAACTAGCCATGACCAAAGGCACCCACTACCTGAAAAGCGACAGAAGTGTGACGTATACTGCCCCGAATTCTAATTTACTTTGTACTCCCAACATTAGCGCGAACTATGGGGACAAAGCCATTTTGTCTCACACTTGAACTCACTGTCGGGCGTGGACGGTAGTGAGGCGGAGGCGGAGGCGGAGGTGGAGGCGGGCGAGGACGCCGCCGTTGCCGGTGCGACGCCGGCGGTGACGCGCACGGGCGTCAGCGGCGCGGGGCGCGGCGGCATCGCGGCCAGCGGCAGCGTGGGATCCGTGACGCACGGCGTGCGCACCACCAGGCTGCGCGTCCACTGCGCGGACGTCGACGCCTCCTCGCAGTCCGGCTCCCGCTTGATAGGTGTCCTGCAACACCGGTGACGCGTCACGTTTAATTTCACCGGTGTGGGAGCAACCTAACCACATCGCTCATTTGCGACAAGAGTGACATTCAAAATCGATGATGAGAGAATTCTCTCGTGAGAGAGCAATGTTTTGTGGATGCTGCGGTCTTGAAACAACGCACCGGCCAACAAAGCGACAGAGCATTAAGTCACAATCTCTCTCGCTCTTATTTTTTTGTGCTTAGCGTAATGTTGTTTTTATAGCACAAAATATAAATTTTCGACACTAAAATTGGTGAATTTTGAGTTATGTCACTCTTGTCGCAAATGAGCGACATCATCGAGACAGAAGCATCAGAATAGATCCTGCCCGATCGCAACTAGATAACTTACACACAACTTACTCTTCACTCACAAAACTTCAGCTAACGATATCGATTCCCTGAGGTTCTCTACCTAAACCTAATGCCTCACTAATGCAATTCAGCTCAGCTTAAATAGCTGGAGTAAAACACGCAGAATTTGCGATGGGTGAATAATATATATGACTGGTAGCCGCTGGATGTAGACAGCACAGGACCGCATTCTGTAGCGATCATTTCATGAGACCTATGTATAAAAGCGTTTGAGACGATTTTCACCACGAGAATAAATGGAAAATTGAGAACGTGCATTTATACTATATGAATAGTCAATGTAGCAGACATCAGCTGTCAATTTAAAAAGAAAAACAGACTTATTCTTTTGTTACAAAAATTAAAACAAATGTCTGCTAAATTCACATTCATCAAATGCGCTAACTGTCAAACTCGCTAAGTTGAAAATAGTCGTTAAGTTATCTGAAATTATCAAATTTTCTGCGCAATTTTCTTAACTTTTTTTTTTGTAAGAACTTTGAATCGGTTCTCATTTTAAGGCGTGACAAAGTGAAACAGATCATAGACATATTTTTCCATATAAGAAGACGATGCCCGCGACTTCGTCCGCGTGGATCAAGGTTTTTCAATTCCCATGGAAACTCTGTAATTTTCCGGGATAAAATGTAGCCTATGTTTTAATCCTGGGTATGAGCTATCTCCATTTCAAATTTCAGCCAAATCGGTTCATTCGTTGTGGCGTGAAGGAGTAACAAACATAAACATACACACACACACATACACATATAAACTTTCGGCTTTATAATATTAGTACATATATAATAAATACTCACGAGAAGGTCTCGGAGATGGAGCTGGAAGGCAGGGCCTGCAGCTGCGCTATGAGCGGCGCGAGCAGCGCCTTGTTGTCTTCCAGCAGGGGGTCCGACGGCAGCAACCCTGACGCTGCAACGGGTTACAGCACATTCAAATTCCAAACGCATATTTTTGCAAGAAAAGGTTAGAGTTATTTTGCTATAATCCGCCAATAGATGTTTTTTTTTTTTCAAAACTAACTTGCATTTTTGACAACTGCTTGAATTACATTAATAAGGCAAGTTTATGAATGTACATCTTCCGCAATCGAGTCTTCTCGATGTGGACGTGACATGCGTGACAGAGGGTACATACAGTAAAAAAAAAAAACAGATAAACAGAATTTGCAAATAAATCTTAACTTAAGTGTGCTTAATTTCCTTTTAATAGACGGTATATTGTCACAGAAGATATCTTTAGCATCTCAGTAGCAATTTGCAAGAAATTTCATTCTGTACAGCGGACTATGTTGACCAAGATTACTTTTGGTTTGAAGCAAACAAAAAGTCTTACGATCTGTTGGCGGATTATAGCAAACTAACTCTAACCTTTTCTTGCTAATCATGAACTTCCGCAAATTGACGCCTGATTCTATCCAATATGCATATTTTTGCTTCAAGTATACCAGATGACGCTGCAATAATAATTAAGGTACCTATGCTTTGCTCTGCAGCGATAACCATTTTGCAGACTACCTCAGCGACTACTCATCGATAACGTGCAACATCGTGTAATGGGCTCACTGATTTAGTCCTGATGATTAGGTTGCCTTCGAGATAGTGACTTGGGCTGATGATGACATGACAACATGACATTACACTTTTTATATTAAATAATGACCTTTTTTGCCTTAAATATGTACTAAGTAAACTAGCAGAGAAGTCCGAAAGCCGTCAAACCAATTTATTTGAAACATAAATTGTAAAAAAAAAAGATATGATATTATCAGCTGACACAATAGCAAGTTTTCCAAACTTGGTCAGACGAACAGAATCCGCCCACACAGATGGATTAATACTAAAAAAGTCCAATTACAAAAAATACTACTATTAATTAGCTTTGACTCAACTTACATGGGGGAGGTGTTGGTGGTCTTTCTTTAGGACACAGATAGACTTCAATCTCACCAGACTTTGATTTTAGATGTATCATGTACCCCTTCTCATCTGGGTGTGGTACCTGTAAAATAATATCAACAATAATGTCGGTGGCTTTGTTACCCATATTCATATTATAAACTAGCTTTTGCCATTAACCTCGTCCGCGTGGCTTTAGGCTTATAAAAATCCGGCGGGAACCTTCTGTTTCTCCGGGATAGATGGCCGAGAAGATGGCCTTTGTAACTCGAAGTCTCAACTATTCCCGTGCAAAAGATTACGTCAATCTGTGGCACCCACTGATCTTGACTTGAGTGACGCCATTTTGGCGCCCTAAGCCATGTGCTCCATTTGCGTTATTATTAGTTCCAGAGACACTCGTACGTCAGATGTGGCGCTTCAAATTGATCCGTAACTAAGCCGTAATTTGAATAGGGATAGCAAATCCAATGTTAATCATAGATTAATTATAGAAATCAGTGATTGCACCGTTGGTGTGCGATTGCAGGTCAACAGTCGCGAAACCTAAAATAACAGCGCACATAAAATTGTACTAAGAAACGTCAAAGACGCAGTTGCAGGCAAGTTCTGTAACACTAAAACCGACTAGCAATAAGTTAGTCAGTTTTCAGAATACTTTTGTTTAAAAAAATTAAAACCTATCATTTTTGTTTATGCTGCTATACTCGATTGTTCCGTTGTCGAATTTTGATTAGTAATAAGTACTATAGTTTCATTGGAGACAATTCAGGTTTAAGTATTATTTATCTGTATTAATTTTAATATTTTATAACACTGTATGTTTCCTAAAAAATAAAAAAATAGAAAATTAATAAAAAATAAAAAAAAAAAACAAACAATGAAAACTCACACTGAGCCTGGTATCCGGCGGTGCCTTGATGGGTATGACAGTTTGATTCCTGAAGTCCTTGATGGATCGCAGGTCCGCGTACGTGATGTACGCCCGCGACCTGTGCTCGGCGGACAGCCGCGACAGCGCGTGCTCCGCGACGGTGACCGCGCGCGACACTTTCGCCTCCCGCGCAGTCAGCGCGCGAACTTCGCGCCGTAACCTCCGCATCCGATTCTCCTCGTTCACTCCGCCCGCACCGCCGAGGCCTTAATCATTTCATATAGAAAATTCAAAACGGAAGGAGGTTCTCAGTTGAGGATGAATCTCATTAAATGAAACCATTTTAACAGTGTAAAGAACTAGTTATCTAGTTACCACCATGTTTTGCTAATGTAATAAAAAAAAAAAAATAAAAAAAAAAAAAAAAAAAAAAAAAAAAAAAAAAAAAAAAAAGGAAACCCACTTGATATCTCAAACTACAGACCGATTAGCCTTCTTTCAAGCATCTATAAGCTTTTTACATCTATCCTTTCTAGCAGAATTGGTCCACAAAATGATAATCTTCAACCTGTAGAACAAGCTGGTTTCCGCCCAGGTTTTAGCACAATTGATCATATTTATGTTATGGAACAGGTTATTGAGAAGTATAGAGAATTTAATAAACCACTTTACATCGCCTTTATAGATTACACGAAGGCGTTCGACAGCATTTCACACGATTCCATCTGGAAGGCACTAATTAAATGTAACGTGAGTAAAAAATATATTGAAGTACTGAAGAACATATACATGAAAAGCAAAAGCAAACTGAAACTAGAATTTTGCGGGGAAGAAATTAACATATCTAGAGGTGTTAGACAGGGAGACCCAATATCCCCAAAACTTTTCATCGCAGTACTAGAAAATGTAATCTGTAAATTAGACTGGAAAAAAGAAGGCATAAACATATCTGGAAAATACTTGAGTCATTTAAGGTTTGCAGACGACATTGCACTTTTCGCGGTTAATAGTAGAAAGCTTGAAAATATGATAAGGGCGCTAGACATAGAAAGTAAAAAAGTTGGACTCGAAATGAATATTAGCAAAACTAAAATTATGACCAATAGCTCACCAAATAGAATACTTCTAAATAATATTCAACTAGAATACGTATGCTCCTATCAATATCTTGGTAAACAAGTCACATTTAACGCCACAAGTGCAGAAGAAGAAGTAGACAGACGCATCACCATGAGCTGGAACAAATACTGGGCGCAAAAGGAAATACTGAAAGGGGCCTTCCCCATAAGCCTAAAGAGAACAGTAATGGACACAAGTATTCTCCCATGCCTCACGTATGCCAGCCAAACGTGGGTCTATACTAAAAATATAAAAAACAAAATAACAACATGCCAGAGGGCAATGGAAAGAAGCATACTTAACCTACGAAAAATACAGAAAGTGAAAAGCGAAGACATTCGGAAAAAGACAAAACTAACTGATGCCTTGAAATATGCTTTAAAACTGAAATGGAAATGGGCTGGACACGTAGCGAGATTTACAGATGAGCGATGGACAGCGAAAATCTCCACTTGGTCAGGCCCAGCAGGCAAACGAAAAGTCGGCAGACCGAAATCGCGCTGGTCCAACGATATTGTAGCTATAGCAGGGACTAATTGGCTGAAATGCGCGAAGGACCGAAGCAAATGGCACGAACTGGAGGAGGCCTATACCCGATGAGGGGTTCTTATCTACAAATTAGTAATTAATATGAAGTATTAAAATTAGATTAAGATGTACCTACTAACATACCTACTAACAAAAAAATAAAAACCATGACACTTTCACACATCCACAGACCAAAACATTCTCACACTTGCACATACTCACATAAAGACACAACACTCAAAACACAAACCTATACTAACATACTAACTACTGTTTTCTTTCTAATATTATATCAAAACATAAAATCTTTAAATATGTATGTAGTTATGATAAGGACAAATAAAGGCTTTTTTATTTTTATTTTATTTATTTATTTATTTATTTGCTAATGTCAATGTCAGTGATTTTTAAACGCAGCAATCTGTCTGTGGTAATCGTGGTAAAAAAAAATGGCTGTCAGCATAGCATGTAGCATGTGCTTTTGTAAAGAATAATAAAGTAGTAGAAGTGTGGCCAACAAGATTAATAAAAGTTAGTATTAAAAGACTTTTTACTTAAATATCTAACAGTACCGCCAAGGGATTTAGCGTTCCGGCACGATGACGCAGTCCTCAAATAAGCTCGAAGCTTAAGCGTGAAGCTAAGAGTGGGCACGGCATTAACCCAACGGGTGAGAATTGAACTATCGAGCTTTCAGTTTTCAGTCCACACTTATAACTGTTGATATATTTGAGTTAGGAAGTTAGTAGCTCGATTTCGAATGGTGAAAAGATACTCCATTGCGCCTTCATTGGTTCTTCAGCTTTTTTTCGGTCGTGTTGGATAGCCGTCCCATCAGACTCAGATGAGAGTGAGGAAGCAGAGTAAATATGTTTGCATAAACCTTTGTACATATCTCCCATGTATATCTATATCTATTCTTCGCCTCCGTTGAGATAACCAACTGGGATGAAATTCAGCGTGGCTTGGGAGGAACTTTTCATACAAAAAGATGTTGTACAGATGTTTCCAATCACATACGCGTAGTGACGGTCTATTATCGCGTTCAGGATTACATCATTTGAAAAAAAATTGGCACTGTCGTGTTCTGCCAATTTTTTTCCCTGACGTATTGAGCTTACCACACTTCCATTGTATATTATTTTTTGATCTCTTCTCTAATATTCCTATGCCCTCTAATACGTTTGTGATGTCGTATATACGTCGCTTCTGGACTGAGAGATGCTCGGCCGCTAGGTTTAGATCTAGAACACCGTTGGGTGAGGATTTGAGTAAAGCGACGAACTTTTTCGTGAGTAGACCTAATGACGTGTCAAACCTGAAACAATACAGATAATACAATAAGGCACAGAGGACCAATGGTAACAGGAAAGTGTTAAAACTACAAAAAACTGGATGTAACATGTGGCATATTGATTTTGTTTGAATAAAACGAAGCCTATGTCACCCAGACCCTAATCAATACGAATCAATTGACACCTCATTCATCAAAATAGGCTCAGTAGTATATTTGTTGGAATACACGAGGTATACGTAGACACATACAAACATACATAGACTGTTGAAATTATAACCCTTCCTTTTGGCATAGTCGTGTAAAAATCGGTGATAGCCCAGTACAGCCTAGGGGTTAAAACTTCGGCCTCCTTTTCGGTTCAAGGTTCGATCCCAGGCATCGCTGATTTTTCGGAATTATGTGCGTCTTAAGTAATTAAATGTCACTTGCTTGCTTCTTTCAACAAATCTGCAAGCCTGATGAGATCTATAGAGCGTGCTCTGTCTCAGCTCAGACTCAAGACCCTCCTTTATTACTGACTGACAGACTGACAGACGGACGGACGGACAGGAATAGGGTCCCGTTGGCACCCTTTAGGTACGGAACCCTAAAAACTGATGTAGATTTCAACAAAATGTACTTTACCTGGAGCAAAAGTATTGTACCTGGAGCGTTCGGTGTACTTCTTCATAGAACTGGACGGGCGACTGTAGGGCACCAGCACCTTGGCGCGCTTCTGCTTGGGCGTCTTGAAGTCCGCCTTCATGGGCACCACGTGGCCCTGACTGCCCGAGCTGCTCTCGCTCAGGTTCAGTCTTCGTTTCACCGCCTGGCCAATGTATTACAGACATTAACAGTGCGTAGAATGCCAGTGCTATGGGCCTCATAAGAAGGCTCAGGATCACTCAGCGGGCGATGGAGAGAGCTATACACGGAGTATCCCTGTGAGATCAAATCAGAAATGAGAAGATCCGTAGGAGAACCAAAGTCACCGACATAGCTCAGCGAGTCGCGAAGCTGAAGTGGAAATGGGCAGGGCACATAGTTCGAAGAGCTGATGGTCGCTGGGGTCCCAAGGTGCTGCAGTGGCGACCCCGCTCCGGGAAGCGCAGTGTTGACAGACCCCCCACTAGGTGGACCGACGACATCAAACGAGTCGCAAGGATCCGCTGGATTCAGGCGGCGCAAGACCGAGACCTGTGGAGGTCCATGCAAGAGACTTATGTCCAGCAGTGGACGTCTATAATATATAATTTTATGTTTCTACTCTGTTTCGTCCCTTGGAAATATGATGTAATTTTTGGCTGTTTTATCGGATAGTTAAAACTTGATCTACCACTGTACAAATCAAATCTGCATCTGAACATTAACCATTACACGCACTCTTAAGGGTACGCACACGGCATTGTACTGCATGATTTTTTTTTTCAGGATAAACTTGTTGAAAACATAGAGGCGCATACATGAGCCATAGAACTGTTCACAGGTCGTTAATACTGCTAACTTATATTACTAGCCTAGCCTAGGTGTAAACCTACCTTATGGTTAAAACCTGTAGGTCTCGCTCTCACTGTACTCAAACCTAAGACTGAGTTGAAATGAGACAAGATCATGTCAGGACATATTTGTATCTCGTTTTGTAACTTATATCACAAATTCGAGCCAAGCCAAGCTTTTTTTTTATTCATGACAAGGTACAAGATATACTGGAGTCTCATCTGATGGTAAGCGAACTGCAGTCTGAAATGGTAGAGGGCTAACTTAGAATGAGGTTTTACTTAAACTCGGTGTAAAAAAATGAATTATGATGTCACCGTCTATGATATAACTACCGAGCTTTAAAAGGCTTTGTTGAAAAACTTGAGCGGGTTTAAAGTTTTATAAAGTTTGTACCTACTGGAGTCACTTAATGGGCTCAAATTATGTCTGTTTTATTTTTTCAAAACAATAACCAATAGGTATCTAACCTCAACACGTCTCACCTTATATGCATGTAGAAATGGTGGGTATCAATTAATAACAATCCGATTGTTACTTGTTGTTGTTTGACATGTTATTTCAGAATTCTATCTATCTGCATCGTATTCCTCATTGCTAAGAGTTTTCTTGAAATATCAATGCGTTGGATTCCCAGATCCTTCCACATTACTAAATCAAAACAGCATGATAAAATAAACGGTACGATGTTTCAAAAGTAGGCATTAAAATCAAGAGGGTACGGGAACCCAAGAAGGTAATGGGCCCATATTTTTTACGTTAAGATTAAAAACGTGCCCAAGTTCACGAGTCTGTTGCCGCGCGATGGTGGCGCTTCAGACACTGCGTTTGTGAAAATGTTTATTTCAAGACGAATGCGTCACAAAACTATCCATACATGTAAATAGATGTAATAACATATGCACAGGTGATACCTTATCTTTTTTTTTAAATTCCTAGGCAATTAGGATACTGGTGTAAGCATTAATTTCATAGGAGTACTCTTTTGTTCACGCCCTTCTCAAAACCCGCCAACTCAAGTAGTTTTAAGTCTTCACTTGAGTAGTCGCAATGGATCTTCCCCGGTGCTTATGTGACGGTGTTGACAAGTAAACCAGCCATGCGATTGTATAAGAAAATCGTATTCATTTCACAACGTATGGTTTCATTAACTTATCAATTTACATATCAAAATATCTTTTAATGCACTGACTTTTAAATACTGAATCTGAACGGGGTCTTGCATACTAGCAAAATGGCATCGACTCGTTCTCGTTGGTACGATTTGTTCTTAAAAGCACCCATTTGCCTAGGAAGTAGAAACAATGAATTTTTTCTAGGAAGTTGCTAAGCGATAGCTGTCATTTATTTAATAATTTTATTATTAGTAGAACTGTGAACATTTTTGTTCGGACGAGCTCTTCTATTCTATAGTAGATATCAATAGTTTTAAGCTATCAAGTGAAAAAGACTTTCGTACACAATCTCATGGAATACGTTCGTATGAACGTGTTCAACACTTGATCAGTTTGTTGAAAATTATTAATTTATATACCACCACTTCAATACCACCATCAATAAAACAGAATGAAAAATAAGTACAAGTATAGTACAAGCTTTTATTTACTAAACCGGAATGTCACTGCTTATTACTCATTACACTTCGTCAAGACGTTGTAATAGCATTTGTTCTATCCATTATGCCCACAACAAAACGTGATAAATCTCACGACTCACTCTTAGAACCAAGTACGTCATCGTTAATCCAACTACCACTGATTATACTTCACTAACACCAATGCTTTCTTTATTTGCTTCAGCATAGCTTCGTGTGAAACAAAGAATGTTGCAAACTTAATTAGATAACACAGACAGTAACTGCAAAACACAACTTTCACAAAAAAAAAAGCTAGAGTCCGAAAACATGACCGCATATTTTGCAAAATTAATTGAAAACGCAGACATAGATGCAGGAGGCATGTTCAATAGGCCGATGCAACTAATTCAACGCGAACTGCGAAGCAGTGCGGGCTGACTGGCTGAGCCCCCTTCGAGGAAGTGTGTGGGGAGGGTACGTACCCGTACCTACACAATACGCGACATAAATTAGAACCGACACAAAAGGCACCGGGCTCTCGGAAGGGATTCTAGCAAAAGAATGCCAATTCCTTATCTCAAAATTTGTATTATTATTAATAGTGATCTGGCAAACCTATTGTCGGTTCACCGTAGACCCAAGTTACCGCTGTCGTTCGTTTATGCTCCGTCAAGAAATCAGAGCAGATGTGCCCCCGTACATCAACATGTTAGATAAAATATCATTCGACACCCCTGCATTAAAAATTTCGCTAAGGCCATTTACATAATCAATTTATCCTTTCCCATTATTCTAATAGGAACGGTTTATGAAGGGAAAAATCCTATATACCGGTTAGACCTTTGAAGGAGAGAAAGATTACAAAGACTTTCCGAACAATCAGTTAAAATAACAGGAGCAATACGCAATAGTTACGTATAAACAACCGATATGTTCTTTGAAGTATGCGTAACTGTATGCATAATATTATGTTAGGAGAATTCGTTCAAACTATGGTTCAAACATTCGAAGGGCGTTGTGTCGTTAGACGATAAGGACAATTACAGTTGCGTTGCGCAATGAAGGAGTGCAGGAAGTAAGTACCTGCCACGTGACCCCATGGTGTGGTCGCGACCACATGGTGTGTGCTGTGAACGCGGGTGATCGGCCACTCGCGACATCACTAGTTAATAACACAATGGTAACATATGTGCGGATGCTTGTTAGCTATTTTAGGCGACGCCACACAAATGCTTAAGTTTAAGGTTAGGCCTCCAGCTGATATTTCTAAGTTTAATTCTCAATTTCACCGGTTGCACCTAACAATTCCCTAAATAAGGATTCCGTTGCGTATATCTACATGTCATCATAATATTTATTTACATTGTCCGTAGCATTTTTGCGCTAACGTGTGTGCCGTAACCATCACTGAAAATTTCATTTTCTCCAACGAAAAGGTGAATGACATTAGGTAAAGGGTCGCATTTCACACCTGCTTAGGGGATGATGGTCGGTGAAAACAAATTTGTTGTTCAGTAGGTAATAAATTCATAACCTCGTATTTAAAAACTTTCGGATTGTCTGCGGAACGGCCATAATTCCTTTAAAATCCAGTTTCTTTCACAATCGACGTACATTCTGACAAATATACATCGTCTCCTATTGAGTAATAAATATAGTGTCCTGTGTCCCTACCAACATTTACTGAACAGATAGGCTGCCAATCGAAGACTACTATTGTAGTTGGCTGACTTTCTCATTTATTTTCTAAAATCTACCTGAATTCAGCAAGCCATTATTGTGTGACAAATGAAAGCAAATCGATTTGATAGATAATGATCTTAAAGAAAGAAAAACAAGTCAATAAATATCAATTTTGAGAAGAATTCGCAGTCAACAAAACCCTTTGATCCCTCCAGGCAACCAGATTCTACGAAAGTCACGATAAGTTTGTCGTTAATTCATATCAATTCTAAAAAGTATAAAAACGGGATTCATTCCCTAGTTTTCCAGTATTCAAAAAAATACAGACGAATAAAATTGAGAACCTCATTTTTTTTATTGCGGTTATTAATAAACGAGAAGTTGTAACCAAAATTAAGAACATGACATAACAGGAAGCAAATAATTAAAACCTCCTTCGCAGTGAACAGTTACATTGAAAAGTTAATGTTAATATGGGAAAGTAGAAATCGTACTGTTCTCTTTTCTCATTTTTGCTCTAGATTCATAAATAATAATAAAAGCAACACAGTTGCACCTACCTAACGACACCTTAGCAAATAACCTGTTTAATATAACTTGAGATACCATAAAACCTCACCTTAGAAACCATAAGTCTAAAAATACCATAAAGTACATCTTAATTATTTTTGAGTAAAGCATAAACTGCATATTGTGGATTGCCAGCCACAATAATAAAGTGTAAACAAAAAATTCTTAACTTGGCATTTAAAAGCTAGCTCCTGATGATCACGACATCAAATTAAAAAAAAGTTCCTTACAAACCACAAAAGCAAAGTTATTTAAGTTACTATATTTTGTGGTTCCTCAAAACAGTTTAAGCAAAAGTAGGCACCATTAAAAGCCATTTATGTACGTGCTGTAGGTAGATACATAAGGTGTCTCGATTATAGGAGGACAAACCATTTTATCTAGAAGCCAGTAACCATAGGAACTTTTTAATGTTCATTAATAACTTCCTGGTTATATCATCCTGTTGTCTAGGAGTAGCAAATGCATACAGTTGACAGTTTTCAAAACAGGACGAAACTTAAGAAAGTATACAACATCTGAAACGAATTTCCCAGGGTTACCTACAGACAACTATGTCATACAGAAGGTATATAATATACACCTTCACAAAAGTCATATTGATTTTGTCCGTATAAAATGTAGCCAATGTCACCCACACCATAATAACGGATTGATTGACACCCCATTCATCAAAATCGGCTCAGAAGTTTAAGCGTTACGGTGGAACATAGCTGAATAGACACATACACTTAGAATGCTTCTTTTGGCTTGACCGTAGTCGGATAATGATATATCCGGCCACGCCCCCGCTTCGCGCCGGTAAACCTGGGCTTATTGTTCAAATAATATCCCTAAAAACTAACATTTGCTTGTTACACGACCTCCCTGTCGGAGTGGTGAACGTTGTGGTCTGTGTGAGGTGTGTGGTGAAAGTGGGTGGTCTCGGGTTTGGTTCCCGACAGGGCCAAATTAACATTTTATAATTTACTAGAGGATGCCTGCGCCTTCACAGTACAAAATAAATATCAATAGTATAAGTTGTAATAAATTATAATCTTTATCTAATATAATAAAAATGTGTATAGCCTACTTAAACGTAATCACTATACTGATAAAAAGAAATTAGAAAGTCAATATGAATTGCAAAACGATACCTACAAAAAGAACAATGTCCTGATAGACAGTAACTCATTCAACAAATAAGTACAAGCTTAAATTAAGCGTTAACTAATTTTGTTACAATGTGACGATAGATGGAGTATTTTGGGCACGTGATCGCAACACCGGGAAATATGAACTCCTTAAACGGATCATGTAGGGGAAAGTGGCAGGTAGAAGGACGCCTGGCCGCAGAAGGATATCGTGGCTAAAAAACTTGCGCCAATGGTGCGGGAATAGCATAAGAGCATTATTTAGAGCAGCGGTCTCAAAAGTCGAAATCGCCCTAATGATTGCCAACCTTCGCAAGGAGACGGCCTATTAAGAAGTGACGATAGATGTCACTAAGTGGACTGACAACATCAGACGCGTCGCATGAAGGCGCTGGATACAGGAGACGCAAGACCGAGGCACGTGGAGACCACACAAGAAACAGTCCAGCAGTGGACGTCTATCAGTTCATAAAGAAGAAGAAGGTAACAATCTACTAAGGGGCTCACACTCTCTATTATGTATACTAATATAAGAAGGCTATTCAACATCTCGGCACGACCCTTAGGACGTAGGAATTTACCGGAAGCCGAGCAAAAAGAAACGAAGTAAGAAAAAAGCTAACCAAAAACGAGGAAATAGCGCGAGTTGGTAATGCGATGCTATGAGTCGGTGGCCGAGGGCAGATGGACGTGAACCGAACAAAAGCCGAACCGACGGCTACTTTTTATTCCGGATAATCAAAGAGTTCCCACGTGACTATTAAAAACTAAATCCAACGCGGACGAAGTCGCGGGCATCAGCTAGTCATTGGATAAAATGTTAAAGTTGCATGAAGAAATTACAAAAATGAAGCTAGAGGTGTTGGTGATTATCAAAGTGACCTCTGTCAGCAACCTCACACAAGAGCCTTGACTCATTAGGATGCCGTGGCAGCGACGCCAGCAGCACTTCCGTCGACTGTTCCTATGACTGTTTTCACCAACCATACTCAAATCATCCCCTAAATAGAAGTCTAAATAGACTAAGGTGGGTAAGGGATTATATTTGGGGGCTACCTACGTATTTACGTAGGTAGCCCCCAAATACAATCCCTTACCCAATGTCATTTCCATGTTTAGGTGTTCCCTAAAGGTCACCTAACTTAGCTTAGGTAGCCCGTAAAAGATAGGGAACTTTGGTGAAAATAGGCAAAAGTCTACCAAATTCAACACAGTAAAACTAAGTACATTTAGATAAATAGAAGAAACATAAATAATATATCAAATGCAAGACTCCAACCCCTACACTGTCTGAAAAAAAAAACAGGCTGATAGTCTAGGAGCAGGGAGAAATATCCGGGGTAAAGGCATACAAGGTTAAACAGTTGGATAGATTTTCATAAAACAACTAAGAACATACAAGAAATAAAACTGCATTTAAATTCTATCCGTTTGAGTACCAAAATGACACAGATAGACAGACAGACACAAAGACAAAGCAAACAAACTTATAACACCACTGTTTTTAAACTGGGGGTTAAAAACAGAATTAATAACAATATTTTATTCATTCCCACATACCAGTGATCTCTATATTAATAAATAATTAATCTATGAATAACACTGAATTTGCAGTCTCTATACAAATAACATTAATTAACTATTAATTATGATCAATTTGAAGTACCACATCTGACAAAGGAGTGTCTGTGGAACTAATAGATGATATTACAAATGGTGCACAGACCTATATAATTAATCTATGATTTCATAGATTAATTGTAGAGATCAGTGCACCATTTACAATATTAGTTCCAGACACTCGTATCTGCTTACAGCACCAAAATGGCATCAATCAAGTAGGTCTAAAACCAGGTAGGGCAGCAACCTGTCCAGTGTTAATCATTGATTAATTATCGAGCTCAGTGGCACCTACATAGATCTATACTATACTAATATTATATAAAGAGGAAAGATTTGTATGTAAGTATGTTTGTAACGAATTAGCTCAAAAAGTACTGGACCGATTTGGTTGAAATTTAAAATGAAGATAGACTATACCTTGAATTAAAACATAGGCTACTTTTTATCCCGAAAAAATTATAGTTCCCGTGGGACTCCAAAAAAACCTCAATCCACGTGTACGAAGCCGCGAGTATCAGCTAGTCAATTATATACTGAGATCAAGCACCTTGGATCCTTCCAACAATTTAAGTTGATGTTTTAAACTATTTATTAAATACAATTTGTAACTAATTAATTCCCTATAGTAATCTATCTAATAAGTATATTATAAAATACAAACACAGTGAATTTTGAATAAGCAGATAAGAATAATTGTGGTGGAGCTAAATCTAGCAATGTTAAAGTAATATTAGGTAGATCATTATACATATCAGAGAAAATATTGATTTTTCCAAGTTTACATCTACTGTAAAAACTTAAGCTGAAATCTATAGACAACACTCTACTCTGCTCAGACTCAAGACAGAGTTTAAACAAGACAGATTTATGTCAGAGCATATTTGTGTCCCATTATAACTCTATCTTAAGTCTGAGCTAAGCCAGAGCACGCTCTACAGATCTCAGCATTAGAACCTATATAATGAAGATCTATCTACTGAAGAATTATTCAGCAGATTAATTCTAACTCAGAATCTATTTCATGATGGTTAAAAATTCTCCTGAGATTTTATACTATTTAGGAATAATTCATCATAACTAAGAACCGTCCCAGCTAAATCCACTTTCAAATAAATAAAACTGCATTTAAACCGTTTGAGTAACAAAATGACACAGACAGACAGACAGACAAACATAAAGCAAACAAAGTTGCTATCATAGTTGTCATAAATTGCTAATATAAAATGAATGCTGTGCTCTACTATGGATTTTCAAATCATGTTATCACTGGGCTACATTGGCTTTACAATAGTTCAATGACCCTAGGCAAATAAGGTTACTGACCCTCAATAAAAGTATATTTCCTTGCATTATGATCAATGCTTTATTTATTTTTAGGTTGATAATTGTTAGCTCTTAGGCTGAAATCTAGAGACCGCACTTGCACTCAGCTCAGCCTCAAGACATAGTTAAAAGGAGACATATTTGTGTCTTATTTTAACCTCTATCTTGAGTCTGAGCTGAGTCAGACCACACTCTATAGGTCTTAGCATTAGTTTACCGTTCCTATAAATATTTATTATACTTATAAAAAACCTTCATTCCAAAGTTATAAGAAAGCTACATTAATTATTAAATTACATTAATCATTCTGTTTTAAAAGTTAATAACAAACATGTTCATGTTTGATGTTTACTAGATTACAAGATGAGTCTTTCCAAATGAGTAAATTCCGATTCTAAAAAGATCATACAGCAAACCAGGGATTTTGCTAAACAACTTTCAATCGCATCTCAACAAATTATTTTTGTTAGTAACAAAACTATTTTTGTTAGTAGCAAATAGACTAAGTTATACTGAATGGAGATACTTCTGCAATCTTTTAAGCACATTGACAATGTTTAAAATTTGTTAGAATAACCTCTCTGACATGTGATTTACACAGATAGAATCTTGCTACACTCGACTAAAATTTTATAGAAATATAAATATATAAGTACATCACTATTTGTACAATTATATCAATTTTGGCTGATAATTTTATTAAGTCTCAACTGTACTTACAGTTATTTGGACAAAATGAACCTTTGGTATTTAGAAACCATGTACTATTATGTAGCATTAAATATTCAAAAGTAAAGTTCGAGGCAATGTTTTGTTAACTGTATTGCTGCCATCAAATTATTTTAATGGCTGTATAATTCTGTCCAAATGCTGGTTTCCTTTAAAATCAATTAAGTTATAGGCTTTGTAATGTAGAGTGTAATGAAAAATATTCAAGGATACTTACTTAAAAACTTTTAAAATGTCAAAGTTATAGGAAATCAACTAGTAGCTATGATACATCTATACATCTGTTATAATCAGCTGATTTGTAGAAAATTTTGAGTTTAGCTGCATAATGTGACAGTGTGTGTGTAATGTTAACAAAAACTTATTTTTTAGTTAATTAGGAATATGATTAAAGGTTTGGCAAATGATCAGGAAGTAGGCAACAAGGCATGGTGCTAAAACTTACCTCGGAAGTCTTCGGCGGTGCGGAGGGTGCCTCGCGCCGTATCTGGTGTTGAGG
Organism: Hipparchia sbordonii; assembly: GCA_038048805.1. Taxonomy (NCBI): domain Eukaryota; kingdom Metazoa; phylum Arthropoda; class Insecta; order Lepidoptera; family Nymphalidae; genus Hipparchia; species Hipparchia sbordonii. The sequence continues at coordinate 12,674,331 of CM076099.1, read as the reverse complement.
CGTGGCGCCATAGCCGTGGTCGAGCAGATGGTAGCTGATGGGCTGGCTGGGGCTATCTTCTAGGAGCGTGGTGTGCGACGGAGATGCTGTGACGCGTACCACCACCTCAGCTTCGCCCTCCGCCGGCCCTCGCTTCACCCCCCTCGGCATCGCTGTTATTCAATATAGCCACATCATAATATAAATCAATCGTGATAAAATTATTTACTACGACAGACTATAATCATCTCAATTTAATTAGTGAAGAGGTTAGGGGCGCCGCGCGCGCGGAAATCACAGGTGAGAAGCCTCCGAAGCGGAGTGGGTCGATAGTGGTTGTAATGTGTTTTATGTAATCCTTGAGGTCCCTGGCGATACCTGCGGATGTCCAGTTTTGCTTACGTCACTTTTTCAACGACAATTTCCGAAAAATATCGACGACCTAGCGGTTATTGCTAAGCCTAGCCGCCTCAGAAACTAAAGTGCAAATATCAAAGAATTCACCTCAAAAACCTATTATGAAATTATTATACTTACGAAAGGTGTAAGCGAACGATATCCAAATACAGAACCATAAAACGACATTTAATGTTTTCGACGCAAATGCTACATTATCGAGTTCTCAAAATAAAATGTCCGCCGCTTTGTTGGTTTCAAGTGAACTCGTGGACATCGAGACGTTCGATAACTTTTTATTGAACGACACTGTCTACTACACACATATTAAATTAGACACTAAATTCTTCACTAATAATATAAAATAACAAATTTATCCTAGTCCACATTTTATATCAAGATAAAAATGCAGAGCAATGTAACGACGACAGGAAGCTTTTCAGAACATCTGGCTTGCAAGCAAGTAGCAACGTAGCAGTGGCGCGAACTACGCGCGCAGGCGCGAAGCCGCCTCAAACCAAGCAACCCCTAGTGACGCCGTTCTCCAAATTCCTCCCCTCGTTTGAGAAGCCATAAAAAATATAACGAATTTTTGAATTTTCGTTCGGCGACCGGTTTTATGCAGAGAAACGCGACGCACTGCGCTAGGCTATCCCATACCAATGAACACAACAATTATACGATTCCATATTTTGAAATATTGCTTTATAATAGGAAGAGCTTTGAGAATTTATTCTGGTACCAACATTTAATGTATCTTCATATTCAATATAAATACATATTTACCACTTAAATATTTTTGTATCAGTGATTTTATATTTTGTTATTGTATTGAGATCGGTCACAGAAAGATCAATAAAGTATTTCGTTTCAGCGCATATTGATGCTCATTCTCAGGCACTACTAACTATTAATTAAGTTCATTGGCTTAAGCTTTTATCGTGAAACTTAAAATAATTGTAAAAGTATATTTTACCCTGATATGTAGTTATGGAGATCAATGAAATATACTCTGCTCTCAGCAAGGCCCCCATTTTAAAAAACGTTGATAGCTTTACACACCAAAGTATAAATTATAAGTTCAATACTATCTGTTGGACAACACAACTGAAGAACTGAACAATAAAATGAAAATAAGTGAAATAAATAGTTTCGAAAAATATCCCTACTTGAAAAAGAATGTTACCCTGTGGTTACCCTCAAAAAACACACAAAATCAAGACTATAAAATGACGGTAGATGGCAATTTTTGTAGTGGTTTTTTTTTTGCGATTGCTGTGTTTACAATAATCTTGAAAAACAGAAAATAAATAAGAAGAAATTATAAAATTTATTATGCAAAATTTTGTATTTTGGTGCTTCTTAATGTTAATATTATTTATTTTATAGTGTAACTGTAAGTTAATTATAAGTACAAGTTTTTCAAAACACGAAATGGAAATGAATATGGTAATGGTAAGTAGGTAGCCAGCAGTAAAATAAATATATTTTTTTACATAGGTAACTATATCATAGTTTGATCATAGATACTAGTTGCTTTACCCAATCTGCAGTCTATGCATATTTCAGATTCCTCTTTGAGTCTATTCGTCTCATTTTTGGTTTAAATTAAAAATTATCATAATTTCTGTGATAACAAGAAATAAATGAGTACCTATATCGTTAAATATAAGTAGTTTTGTTATTAATTAACACATTTTACAAATTAAAATAGAAAATTACCATCGCACTATAATGGTTAGAACAGAAGTTTCTGACAAAGGTTCGCTCAATATGCAGGCTCGAAACAACCAATGATTTTTTTTATATAAAACCATGATTTATACGTGAGTGCCCTGTAATTGTTTTCTGTAGTGATAAATACGTTTTTGATAGTTATTGTGATGAATAGATACTCTTTCACAGTTCAGTAATTAATTTTTTTATCATTTTCTGCGAGCTTGTCATGCTAACGAGCGTATATTTGCGTAGTTTAAGCTTACTAATAAAAATGGCTAATCACCGCGTCGACTATTGCGCTTCTAAACGTTACAGTTCGATGACAATTACTTTTTATCACTCTTGTGACTTGTCTGTGTCGGAAAACACGTCACTCGCCAGTCGCCACCTCAGAACAATAACTCAATAAGTTGTCAATAAGTAAGAATTCCGAAATTTTAAATGTAGGTACCCAGCGAATGAATATTCAATGTAGGTACCTAATTCATTCGACAAGATTTCGCGCAGCGTCTTTGTGTTTTGACTTACGATTTAGAGCGATAACTTGAAACTATTTTGAAACTGTTTGAAGGCGCTAATCTCAAAAGTGTATAACGGATTTCATTCAAGTTTTCCCAGTTGATAGAGTGCCGATCGGAAGTTTCGTATCCGAAAAGTAACCAACGGAACCCTATTACTAAGCCTCCACTATCCGTCCGTCTGTCTGTCAGCGGGCTGTTTTTTTATTTTATTCGATGACAAGAAAGCCCTTGACTGCGATCTCACCTGATGGTAAGTGACGATGCAGTCTAAGATGGTAGCGGACTAACTTGGAAGGGGTATAGCAGTGTAAATACAACCCATACCCCTAATCGGTTTCTACACGCCATCGTGCCGGAACGCTAAATCGCTTGGCGGCACGTCTTTGACGCTGTATATCATGATCCGTAATAGGTAGGTACCTAGACAGTTGAAATCTTTACAGAATGTGTATAACAACAAATAATAAAAATAAATTAAAAAGTAAAAATCAAAAAAAAAAACTCCGAAAAAACACGTTTCTAGTAGGTGAACCCCCCTACTACAAACGTGTTTTTTCGGAGTTGTTATATTGATAGGATAGGTATATCGCTTGCTAAATACATTGCGATAAAGTTGCATATTAAAAATTAAAAAAACTCCGAAAAAACACGTTTCTAGTAGGTGAACCCCCCTACTACAAACGTATTTTTTCGGAGTTGTTATATTGATAGGTATATCGCTTGCTAAATACATTGCGATAAATTTGCATATAGCGTTTGGGGATAAAGTTTCATAGGTAGCATTTGAAAACTTGCTTGTTAATAAGTTAGTAACTACTTTACAGCAAAGGAGTTATAATATTGTGTAGGTTTCACTTTTTTTCTTTGGGATTGAAATAACTTATTTATCCTTCTAACGCATCCCATACAAACAAAATGTTCGATCATTTTAGCAAACTCGTTATTTGTAATATACTAGACACGTAGTTAGCGCGCCCCAATTTAGGACATGGTTGTTCGGGAGAAATCCTTTGTTTTTAAGGACTGAGGATTTTTTTTTTCTTCCAAATCGTAAAAGTACATACCTACCTACTACTACTGATCATGGGTTCGAATTTCGACTATTTACCTTCACTCCACACACCAAGGAAACTCCATGGTACTAACCCCGATTATACTTACTTAGTAGGTATAGAACCTACATCCTAGTAGTTTTCTACACCATGTCAAACCAGCTTCAGCGGATACCAAACGCTAGAAACTCATCCAGGCTCATACATACCTACTCGTGAGGTCGTGAAATCGTGATATTATTATATCTACGACCTTCTTTTTAAATACCCATCTTTACCCTTAGGTGTAAGCACAGGCTTCTAGCATAGGTACTTAATACTTATACTTACATACCCGCTGCCAACGGTTGAGGCATATAAAGTTAAATACAAAAAGTCATACTTATGTACCTACTCATGTATTAAGTAGGTACTAATAAATAATATAATTATAATAAATAATGTCCTCCCGACCGAATCCAGCCACGGCGGCCAATCTGCGCAGAAGATATTATTATAGTGCACAAGTATGCGCGCAAAAACAGGTGCACTCTCTATTCCCTCAGTCCGATGGAACGTAATTCCGAGACGACTGCAGAGAGATCAGGCGCAGAACCGACAAGCTGTACGTGCTCTCCAAGGCACGGGGGTGACTCACCTCCAACTACCTAACTCCGGGCTAGTACTGAGAATTTCTTGACAGAAAAAACCCCCAACAGATTTTATGGCCCAACCCGGGAATCGAACCCGAGGCCTCGTCATCTGCAGTCGAACTTGCTAACCACTAGACCAACGAGGCAGTTAAATACTAAAGTAGGTTCTAGGTTCCTACGAGCTTTTGCTTTCGACTTCGCAACTAACAACCTACCTTACGCGTAGTTAAGTTTCAAAAATCCCACGGGAGCCCAGTTTATCCAAGATAGGTACATTAGTAATAGGATAAGGACGGTTGCTACTTGCTTTCAGCTTCATAAAATGGATGCTAAATGACTACCTACTTACCTATTACTACTTTTGGTTATCTAGCAATTTTACTTTTTTCCTACCCTCTACGAACCGTTTTCGCTAATATTTTACAGAGGCAAATTGGAACCCGATAATCCCGAAGCCTTTTCAGTTCTAATAAACGACGTAAGGCGGACCAAGTTTACTTCTCTTTTCTGAGTTCTCGAACCGTATTCATCGATATATTTTGTAATTCATTATTGAGGTAATAATAGCAGATATAAAAAATATTACTTATAGGCAAGTAAAGTGACACTGCTTTGCCAATGTACCTACTACTCGCACTTTGTAGTCTTTGTTGTAACATAATTATTTTTAACTAGCTGATTTTTTTTAAAATATTTTTAACGCGCAGGCGGGTCACCTGATGCTTGCTAAGTGATTACCGCCGCCCATGAACATTTGTAGCACCTGAGGCACCACCGATGCGTTGCCGGCTTTTTAGGAATTTGTTGGTCTGTCCCTTGAATAACTCCATGTTGTAATTTAGTGGGAGCACCATGGGAACGGCTGATGCCCGCGACTTCTTTCACGTGGATTCAGTTTTTTGCGGTGCCACAGCGCACCGTGTGACTAGAAGCACAGCACAGTATCGCACGTAGAGCACCATAACTCTGGTGCAGGCTTCAGCACCACGACGTAGCTGCATCTGAGCGACGCCACACCGCGCCGTGTGACTCTACGCTAAGTTGTACCAACCATGTAATAAGTATAAGTACTACCATAACCTAGTGTTTCTTTGGGTAATTATTTATTTTTATAGCTACTTTTATAATAATGTATTAAGTATAGTTTTTGAAGAGTTTTCAAAAACTATAATACATTATTCATCAGTATAACAAATTAAAGAGGGTAAGTAAAAATTAGTTAACAAAATATATTTAAATATCAATAATTACAAACACTTCATATTTATTGTCCTTAGGTTCATCTATGATCTGCATAGCCGAGTATGTAATAGCCTTAACTTCAGCCCCTTGCGGATGTTTGCCGATCTGGAATTCTTCGCCGTAGCACTTACAAATTATCCTAAACTCCTCTGTGTTGAACTCTGTGATCACTAACTTTTTGCAAATCAGAAATGGCTCAACGGAGAACAGATAGAGCAGTTCATCGAGAAAGTGGTAAAGGAGGCCCATCAAATCATCGGCATTTGCTTCGATAGTGTGAACTTCTTTGATCTGCACATAGTCCATTTCTGTCATGTACGCAAACATCGCCATTCCACACTGCTCGAATGCTTCTTTTAACGTGTCACCCCATGCATGCAATCTGTAATCGAAAAAACGTTTTGTTAAGCGTAAAGGAAAAATATTAATTATAATGTATCTACTTGTAGCATTCTCGTAAGTTTTTTAGATATTACAAAATGGTTAGTGTCTAGACAGACAGACTGCAAAAATAAAGTTGTTGGGCAGTTGCGATGCAGTTAACTGCATCAAAAACCGCCATCTTGCAAGCGACGTGCGGGGTCTCTACCACCAATGCTAAAAGCAGTATTATTTCAATATTGTTTTGAGATGTCATAGAATGACAATTGACAACTTTAAAGTAATTACTTAAGTGTTGGTGGTAGTGCCCCAGTTCAAATACAGCCCATCTATCTAGACAATTACGGTAGTTGCGCCAAACTAACGGATTATTTATATTTTAGCCCCTATTTAATGAAACCAGCAAAAAAAAAATAATGTACATGTACATTTTCTACATATTCAGGATTAATTCAGAGGTGGTTGAAGAGGTAAAAAAATCAATCTGCGATCTATGTTAAAACTCAATGAGATATTATGCAAGTTTTCTACAATACATGCATAATTATTATACATTATACAATATATATGGATAAAGTTTACTGACTTCAGTGCATAAGAGGGTCCGTCATGATGTCAATTTATTCTCAGAACACTACAAATTTATAAAAACACAGTCAAAATTTGCCTGGTGAAAATGCGTAAATTCGTGACTAGCTTTTGCATGCGGCTACATCCACGTGGAGTTAGGTTTTTGAATAACCCCTTTGTTTGCCCCAGAATAAAAAGCCATATTACCTCAACTATTCCCATGCAAAACATCCATGAAGCTGTTGCTTGGAGGTAGACAAAAATTAATGTATTAACAAGCTATAATTAAAACAATTAAAAAACACGACTGCCCAGCCAAAAACGAACTAAAAAGTTAAATATCACATTCGCCCTTTGGAATCTCATTCACATTTTTCAATGGTATTTTTTTTGTGAATCACTGGATATTGAACTATAGTGTTATATATTTTTGGAATCTACTCATCATTTTCTAGATGATGATTATATCCTTAATCTTATTTTCGAATTTTTTTTTTTCAACTTTAGTCTTTAATGCGGGATCTTGGTCACCCCATCAATTTTTTCTTAAATTTTACTAGCCGATGTTACCCGGAATAAGCTAAGGAATTTAACGATACCTCACTCATCAAAATCGGTTCAGGCACATAGAAGTTATGGTGGAATATAGGAACTCACATACATACATACATACATGAACCCTGAAAACAATTTACTCCTTTTTTCAGGCAGTCGTATAAAAAAACCACAATCCATCAAATCAAATGAAACAGACAGACAGAATAAGTGGTCTTTATAACACACCTCTTTCAGCATTGGAGGAAACGCATGTGCTATAATATACATAGTTGTAACAAACCACCTCAAAGTAACACCAACGAGAAAGAATTCTTCACACACAATAAATGGACCTGACTAAAAGCATTGACAAGTCCAGTTGAAGTAAAAGAACGATAATTTTAAGTTAACAAGTGCTAGCACGTAAATTAAAGCATCCACAGCACTGTCAATAGGTTGATACTCAAAACTCTATTAAATATGACTAGATGTACTAACTCATACTAATAATGATGAACAATTTTAATTGTTCTTCGCTTATATTCGCAAGTTACAAGAATTTGAAAGATGATGATAAGCAACTTTGCACCTATGATAGATAACAATAATATGATAAACATGTGTCACCTGATCTTACTTCCCTTTTTATTGCCATTTGCCACATCAGCCACCAGCAGTCTGATTTAAAATTGCATTGAAATCATGGAATGTATTAACAGTAAAAAAAACCATCTCTTATTTTCAACTAGCAGGGGCCTGCAACTATGTCTTAGTGAAATCACTAATTTCTAAAATTTCTGTTAGACTAAGATGCTATACTTAATTTAAAGTAGCTTAAGTCAGTCTTTGCAAATTTAAGTCCCATAGAAATCAGGTCAGGACAAAAATATTTCAAAACAGTCCAAGTTTAGTTTAAAAAAGAAAGACAGCAACAACTAATTAAAACTGTTGTACTTAAAATCATAATTACTGGTAGCATGAGAAGGCTGTGGCGAGAGCTGTGTTCTGCTCCCCTCTCGACAATCTTTTAATTTATCTTTTTTATCTGAAATGTTGCCAAAACCTCAGTTGTTGGACAGACATCTAACGAGTCTCATAGAGCCGCTGGTTGCATGCGACGCTACTGAGGCTTGCAGAAGTATCTACAAGAGATGTTCAGCTGTAGAGATGTGAATCGGATGAGAAAGAAAAAGGTTGAGAGTTCAAATTTTAGGTTAGGCCATTATAGTATTTATCGTTTGTTACTCACTGTACATCAGCCGTGTGGTCAAGATCTGTAATCAAATTTTAAACAATAATTGCTTACCCTGAACAAAGAATCACAAAGTTGCATAGTTAATCTAATAAATTACGAGCTTACTTACATTCATATTTCACCGGTGGTATAATAAAGTCGTCTTCATTTAATCCACCTAATTCCTCATCCATTTTAAAGAATCTATTGTCGATATTATTTTCGTAATTTAATATTTATTTTCGTAATTTAGTATTTTAATCCAAATTAATAAGAATCAGGCACCGAATATGTATGTACTGATAAGAATTATTTTTATTTTGATATGATTTTGATGATACGAAAAGCCAAATTAAGGTTATAGACACAGAGTAGGTACCACAGATTAGTGAATCACTAATCTGTGTCAATAAATTGTATCTGACACATGGGGGCTGATTCTGTCCTCCTCCCTACCTGTTACTCTATACTAATCTATCTTATATGTTTGTGTCAATTACTCATGTTTTATGTCAAAATTGTTTTAAACCATTTTATTTTTTGGTGTTCGAATTTCTAAATTTAATTTTGACAGTAAAATTTTTCTGATATATAATTTTTTTTCAATAATAATTTTGTTGAGGTCATCGAAAATTAATTCCTGAAGCTTTTTATGTGGGTTTCGTAATCGTTTACTCATTATTCATTTTAAAATGGACCCTATTGCTGTTTTGCAAAATAGAATTGAACAGTTGGAAGCTAAATTGGGTATAAATGCTTGCACACTTGATGGTCAACAAGGGGACTCGGCTACTACCAATCTTCTGAATTCTGCTCAAGCTATCAACAATGCGACCGCGGGCCACGAGAAGCTGTCTGAAGCCAGAAATATGGCAAGTGAATTGAACAACTACACTGACCCCAATCTGGTTGAAAATGTAAGTTATTAGATTTTTTTAAATCTTTAATATTTATAAGTAGGTTTTTTTAATAATAATGAAGTTGTAGTCCTCAAGTCATTATTACTTTTATGCAGGTCAAATTGATCTCTGTTTATCGTCATTCAGTATTTATTACCTTATATAGGGTTGACAGCTTTTTGTAGGTGAAAGAAAAAGTGAACTTGAGCATTCCGCTCTTCCTTATAACTTTAGGCTGTCCCTTCAATTTTTTTTAGTCGAGGTAGCAGCCAGCTCTTAAAACCGGAGGAATTGGCAACTTTGCAGGAATATTAAAATTTGATTACAGCAGAAATTAATTTGTAATTGCAGATGCAACAGAACAACATGCATATGCATGAAGTGGTTGCGGCTGAACCACTCATACAACACCATTGCCATTGTATGCACCGCTGTAAACAGGTATGCATGTTTCTCTTCCAACTGTAGTAGTAGTAACAAATAAAAAGAATCCACATATAAACTGCTTAGTCTGTATTTTAAGAAGTGCCTTTCTCAGTTAAAGTTGCCACTCCAGGTACTATACTTACTCTGCCAAGGACAAGGTTGTTGTGAAGTGAGCCTGTGGATTCAAGTTTAGGTAGATCATATTGAGCAAGTGATATGTGAAAATCCAGGAAACTGAAGTTTAGTTCATATGTTTAAAAATATGACTTAAAGACTATCTACTACTTTTTTTTAGGCAACTCCAGTGTTGGAGTCTGAGCCTATCCAGCAAGTCCCGCAGATGCAAACTGCTGTTAACCAAATGTATGCAGGAGCAGCAGAAGTGAAAGCAGAGGCTGATATTGTGAGTTTGTTGAGGACATCCAGAGTTGATAAAATTTTAACCTTCTGTTTTTGTTGGTGAAGAATTAATTTATTTTTTAATGGAAGCACACATTTGTTTTCGAAAGATACATAAAACAACATACTAATCAGGATGATGGCTATCCAAATCATGATATAAAGTTAATTCCATTGTGATAGTATGCAAACTGGAATTTCACAGTCAGCATGCAGCCTTAAGTTTTAACTGTTAAAATGTAGTCTTCTTTTATTTGAAGGTCTCTCAAGGAATTCAAGAGTTGGCTGAAACATGTGGTGCCGCAGCTTCAAATGCATCAGAGCAATTGGCAAATGTGGCTCAGAAAGTGGAACAAGTGGAGCAGAAAATGTTCCCTCAGAGAAGGAATGGCCTGGATTAAATTAGTCTACAATCTGTGTGATATAATTTTTTTTCTATATTTTGCTTATAAATTTATATAAATTTTAAAATATTTTTATTTATTCTAATTCTAAATTTTAATAAATTGAATGTGATGTATGCTATTCATCTACTTATTTAAATGAAACCCCATAAATATAAGAACCTAATAAATGCATGACCAGTGTAAAAACAGTCGTTTTTATTTCCTTTATTAATAATATGATATTTGTCTTTATCAGTGTAGCAAGATTTTTAGCTTGCCATTTTAAAAGTTTCGCGGGTTTAAGCCTGATACACAACAAGTAGACCAGAGTAAGGAAAACCAAGTAATCTTAGAGTATAAATAAGTAAGTTCAAGAGAACTTTAAACAAGGGTTTTTCGAGTCATTGTGCCAACTAAAAATAAAATAATACTACCAACCTACGCTACCAACCAATCAAAGCTAAGGATGTAACGCATCGATACTTATCGATATTTAGGTTTTATTGATATCGACAAAAAACAGGGATGTGTCACTAAATCTATTGTTCAAAGGTCAAGTTCAAAACGTTGCCTAAAATAAAACAAGGATCAATATGAGTCTAGTATTTATTCATTTTTAATCACAATTACCACTAGTTGTTAAAACAGAATTAGTTATTTTAAATTGAATTCTTTTTTCTAGGAGTTTTTTTTAACTCTGCTTAACTGCTGTTAGAGGGCTAAAGATTAATATTACGTAGTCAGCCGCAACTTTTGATAGGTACCTCTTGCGTAAAGAAAATCGAAGAAAAAAAAATTCCCATTCAAGATCGGCCCACCCTAATAAACAATGCGCACTAGTATTAATTCTTTATAGAATTTATTATAAATCTTTGACAAATATTTTTCTCTTATTTATTATACTGTCAACTGACAGAGAGGTGACAACGATTTTCTTCTTCCTTTTGGATCATGACTTTTCATAATGCCAAGTCAGACGAACCAAGAATCAACTCTTTGTAATAACTCCTTTTTGACAATATTATGTTGGCAATATGACGTCACACACAGAAGGGAATAATTCCTTATTCCATACAAAATGTTCATGTATGAGAATTTCTAGAGTAGTAATAGTACCTATCTATAAGTAATCTGTGTTCTACTTCTAGAGGCTTGTATTCCTTGTATTGATCTGTGGTGTTGATTTGAAAGTTGAAATTGGAAACATTCAACAAAAATGGCAGACGCCGCGGTAGAAACTGCTCTAGCTGATGAAAATGACGATAACTGGCTTTATGGAGAATCAACAAATGATCAAATAGAAGGAAATGCAGCTGATACTAACGACAAAGCAGTGCAACAACCAAACACAGGCGACGGAGCCCCGGTTAGTCGATAAAAATACTGACGTAAACGTCAGTAACCTATGTTTTTTAACTGTGAACCTTCATGAAATCATACTAAAGAATATAGAACAATTAAGTGATAAATTTACATACTATTGAATTATTAAATGCATAGTTAACCAAAATCTGAAAGGTTTCGTTAGCTGTAATTGTTAACTGATGTCTCTAGGGCCAGTTACAGTATGATAATATATTGCTATACTTTAATCATTAATGTAATGTTGTACACTGCTAACCGCCTAGAACGCAGAACAGCTGCGTAGTATGGTGCTACTAATCAATATTTTATCTGTATTTGATAATAAATAAAGATAGGTTACATTTTAAAATTAGGTACTATACTCGCTGCCCGTGGTGCCTGTTACACTCTGTTCTTCTGATTGGCCTTACTGCAGACAGTTATGCACCACTTTCATGTTGATGTGTAGATTATGAAAAAAGTAAAGAAAGCGAAATAAAAAGAAAACTATTCAATAATTACGTTTATTATTGCTCAAAAACACATACTTAAGACTAAATAAAATAAATTTAAAGTAGGACAATAATTAATCTTCGTCCGAGTCAGTCACTGTAGTTATCGTCACCTATGCTAATAACAAGGCCCTCATATAAATGTGCTTACTGCAAATCTTCTTGAAGTACTTCAGTGTGTAGTAGTAATTTTCCGGGATCTTCTTTAACTTACATCAAAAACATTACCACATTGTCAATAACAATGCTTGCTTTAGGTTGAATATTTTTTCGAACATCACATCACATCACATCACATCACACTATCACACTAATATTATAAAGCCGAAAGTTTGTATGTGTATGTGTGTGTGTGTGTGTGTGTGTGTATGTTTGTTACTCCTTCACGCCACAACGAATGAACCGATTTGACTGAAATTTGAAATGGAGATAGCTCATACCCAGGATTAAAACATAGGCTACTTTTTATCCCGGAAAATTACAGAGTTCCCGCGGGAATCAAAAAACCTTTATCCACGCGTACGAAGTCGCGGGCATCGTCTAGTGATTAATATTTTTTTCTAAAAAATCATATATTTTAATCTATATATATAAAATTCAAAGTCCTGACTGACTGACTGGGATATCAACGCACAGCCTAAACTACTGAAGTTAGAAACTTGAAATTTTTACAGTTGGTTCCTTTTATGACGTAGGCGCACACTAAGAAAGGATTATTGGAAATTCCACCCCTAAGGGGTTTAAATAGGGGATGGAAGTTTATATGAAACAACATCATTTTTCAAGCTGTTTCCGTCAAAGTTGGTATTTGAGCTTTCAGTTAATCACACTAATATTATAAAGCCGAAAGTTTGTATGTGTATGTGTGTGTGTGTGTGTGTGTGTGTATGTTTGTTACTCCTTCACGCCACAACGAATGAACCGATTTGACTGAAATTTGAAATGGAGATAGCTCATACCCAGGATTAAAACATAGGCTACTTTTTATCCCGGAAAATTACAGAGTTCCCGCGGGAATCAAAAAACCTTTATCCACGCGTACGAAGTCGCGGGCATCGTCTAGTGATTAATATTTTTTTCTAAAAAATCATATATTTTAATCTATATATATAAAATTCAAAGTCCTGACTGACTGACTGGGATATCAACGCACAGCCTAAACTACTGAAGTTAGAAACTTGAAATTTTTACAGTTGGTTCCTTTTATGACGTAGGCGCACACTAAGAAAGGATTATTGGAAATTCCACCCCTAAGGGGTTTAAATAGGGGATGGAAGTTTATATGAAACAACATCATTTTTCAAGCTGTTTCCGTCAAAGTTGGTATTTGAGCTTTCAGTTAAAAATAAAAATGTACGTGTGTCACAGTTTTTGAAAATTCCACCCCAAAATCTAATTCCACGCGGACGAAGTCGCGGGGGCAAAAGCTAGTTGATTAAAAACGTCCAAATGTCAAATTTATTTATTAAAGAGGCACACAAAACAGGTTGAAACTAAAAAGTGCATAAAATATTATAAAGACTATAAATTATTTAATTACCCTTGCAGAGTAATATTAAAAAACCCACGCTTATTAAACATAATAAAGCTAAATTGGACTTTCTGATCTTTACACATGACCTACTACATTGTAAAATACACCCCATTCTTTAATCTTTAAAACAATGTTTAATGTATAAAATGTGGTTCTAGGATGCAGAGGACAAGGAGCAGGAGGAAGGGGAAGGAGGCGAGGGTGAGGGTGAGGGCAATGAAGATTCCCACTTTAATGATGTTCACTTTGGTGAAGTGGGCCGTGACGACGCGCAGCCAGCCAATGGGGATGCTGATAGCCAAGACAATGGGGACTCGGACTCGGATGATAGCGATGATATTAAAGTTACCATTGGTGAGATTAAGTCAGGCCCACAGGCTTATAGCGGTATGAATATTAAGGTGAGCTGCTTATTTAATATTGTCTTTTATTCTATGATTATCATAGATTTATCAATGGGATTGATGGGTATCTTGTGTCTAAGAGACTCAAAGATCTAGAGATTTTAATATGAATATAATACAACCAACTTCCCAATATTGGTTCCCAACTCAAGACCTCAATTGGACGAAGATACGCAATAATGAGTCGACCTACACAACTTATCAATTGAAAAGTTAACTTTATTCTTTACCATTATGTATGTATTTAATTTTACAAAAGTTTGTGGGTTGAATCGTAATTGCATATCTGCGTCCAATTGTCAGGAGCTGTACAAGCTATCACTGGATCAATAAGGCAGTCAAAGTTATTTTATAAAAATATTTGCCATACCGTACTTCTCCTTTCCCCTTCAAATAAATGTAAAGTTTGTGTTTAGAGTACGACAATATTTCAAATGGTGAGGATTGAACTTGAACTTTCAAGGTTCAGTCCACACCTTTAACCGTTGGGCTATTGAGGCGCAAAAGAGGCTTGAGTGTCGTGTGGTGCGGGTTGTTATGTACCCTCAAATATGGTTGAGTGAAGCAATGGCTGGATCATGCATCATGCTTGTGAACGGGTGCCACCAACGGGAATGGGTCTACTTTATGGCTGCCAGTCTTAACATGGATTGTAACATGCAAATGTAGGTCTTATGCATTTTTGAAACTTCATTGTGAAAGCACTGTGTACAGTCGCGGACAGAAAATGTTTACCACCTTAAGATTCATAATTGCATGCACACATCTGTGTCAGAAGGTCGATATGTGATTTGATTAGCCATAGATCATAGACTTTTTAACATGTAGCGGTGCTTAGACAGTCCTTTAGCGGTCTCTTTAGTAGGTGACTGCTAAATAGGTTAGATGTAGAAAACCTTTTTTGGAACAAAAAATCCTTGTTGACTAATGTTATAAAATAATGTAAGTGTTTGTTTGTTTGTTGTTGGTTTGTCCTTCCATCATACAGCTACGGAGCAATAGATCCACATGATTTTTTGCATGGATATAGTTGAGGATTTGGATAGCGAAATTTATCCCGGAAAAATAGAGGGTTCCCATGGAAATTTTAGAATCCTAACTTCACGCGGACGAAGTCACGGGCAAAAGCGAGTAATTTTAATAAATAGATATCATCTCATACAGACACGAGCACAGGACACGAGTTACCAAAATGAGAAAACGGAAGTAATAAGCTAATGAAATTTCAAAGAATCTTTATTTCTTAATTTTATTATTGAGAAACTAAACAATATTAGTATAAATAAATAATTAGCTTATATTCGCTGCTATGACAACACGTAGACTCTCTCGCATAAACGCGACAAGGCGATAAGTCAGTTCATATCATCCCATACCCCAATGCAATGTGATATAAGACTTTGAGGATTTCTTTGATTCTGACAGTCCCACCTTTGAATCGATAAGCCCCATAAATTTTCAATTTCAAATCAGCAGATCGAGCGGGCTATTGAACGAGATGACTGCCACGGTGCAGATTGAACCATGGAATAGTAGCTCAGCGCATTATGTTGAACTTAGGTTGTCGGAATTTTGCTGAGGAACATCAGTGTAAAATGCTGCAGAAACACCACGCATCACCGTAGCTCATCCACCTCCTTTTGATTGTTTTTGACTGTGGATGCTATTAGCATCATTATGATTCAATGCACAACATGAACTTCACCATTAGAATTATGATTAAGCTTCCATTTTGTATTTATTTTGTATATTTAAATTTCAAATAACAAATCTAATATTTTTGATAATTAATTGTCACTTTTACAAGTGCAATGATCTAATGTGTCAAACTTGAATTTAGGAAATTAGTTTTATTACTAATATTTGTATAGAAAAGTCATTAATACTTTTTTTGATAAAACGATGCATGAAATTTTTATAACATAACAAATACCTTGATATAGCATTATAGACCTTACTGAACGCAGGGTTACGAAGAATCTAATTTGAAAAGTGGTAAACATATTTAGTCCCCGACCGTACATAGCATAGTTTTGTTACTTATTGTAAAAAATTTTTTTTTGAAAAGAGCAACCGCCGAGTTTATTGCTGGCACTTCTCGGCAGGAAGGGCATTCTGAACCAGTGGTAGATTCATCAACGATTCAAAAATTTACTTGTAAAAGTTTATTTGAATAAAAAATATTTCTATTCTATTCTATAAAATGTGTGTTACATGTTTTAGAGAGGTGTAGGCCTTGTAGCCTCAGGTGGTGAGAAGCCTCGTCCCGGCCCGGCTGCCGGCAGCAAGGTTACGCTGGAGGACCTGGACGGACCTGGCAGCATCAATGGAGTGCCTGCCCTTGAGTTTAACATTGACACTATTGAGGATAAGCCCTGGAACAAGCCTGGTGCTGATATATCAGGTGATATTCTGAGTCAGAAAACCAGTTAGCAGTTTGATTAGCCTTTAGCCAGCTAGATAATATAATCTTGAAAAAATGATTTTGGAAACCATTTTCTCAATAACTTTTTCAAACATTGCTACAAAACTATTATTATTTTAGTTTTGTTTGTTTTAGTAAAAAGGTGATTTTTTTTTATATTTTTTTTTTGTATGTAGTGTGTATTTATAATATTATAATGACAAAAATTCAAAACCAATTGAGCAAAATGAATTTACCAAGTAATTTCAATTTGCTCATTTGGTGGCCAACATGCATAGTGACATATCTTTTTCTTGGATACAGAAATCTAAATCTATCTGAAGCTATCTGAAATGGTATGTTTCTTGTAAACAATGAAACAGCATTTTTAGACATCAAATGTATACTATTTTGTGAAGGAGTTAACAATGTAACTTAATCAAAGTACCCACAGATATATGACTAAATACACTACACTATCCTTCTCCCATGTTTGTTGCAAATCAGGGTGTCGATTCTCTAAAAATGATTGCATCAGTGTAACAATCACAATGATCTCTGATTAGCTGGTACTCTCCTGCTATTGGTAAAAAATGTATTGATGCTGCAGGAACGCTATAAATTCAAAGAATCGACACACAGTATTATAGAAGTAGTCTTTTAAAGTACAATGTTCCTTTGTAGACTACTTCAACTACGGCTTCAATGAGGTGACGTGGAGTGCGTACTGCGACCGGCAACGGCGCATGCGCGTGAACGAGTCGGGTGTCACTCTGCATGCGCAGCCGCAGCGCGCGCCGCCGCCCGAGCCGAGACGCCCGCAAGGTGCGTGTTATGTTCCTGTCGTGATCCTAAATATAAAATATTATTGTAGGGTCATATTTAAATTGATCTTCTATTAATTGAAGGTAGTTTGATAAAAATTTTGTTGACGGCGCGGCGTAGGCGCCCGTCTGGCGCCACCTCGAACTATTAGTGTAAATACATTGGATTGTACAGTGGATTGTGTCACATTCCCCACCCACTGCGATCCACGTAGACCAGCCAGACTTACTTGTTGATCCAGTAATTTGGTCCCACTAGCCCACTTGCATCATATTTTCATCGTCACTTACCATCAGGTGCAATAGCACAACATAGCATAGAAGGGCTAAATTGTCATTTAAAACCTCAATAGTCTAACTGCTAATGACGAGTAATGAAAATTGAAAGGTTACAGGTGCGATCCCCGCCTGTTACACTATTGTCGTACCCACTCCTAACACAAACTTGCGCTTATTTGGAGATGAGAAGATGAGTCAAGTTTAGCTCAGCAGTTTGTCAGTTTAGTGAACTAAGCTGACCAGACCAAGCAGACTGTCTCAGTTCAGTTCAAAGTTAGTCCCCTACTAACCAGTCTAAGTAATAATCTATCATGTTTTTTTTTTTTCATTTTCCTTTCACTGACAGACAACTTGCAGAGAACACTTCCAATCATAATCTCATAGTTGTGAGGGCCTAACTTCATAAACCTCTATATGCAATTTATTTTGGACCATATTTCTGCAATAATTATAATAATTATAAGGTTCAAAGTTCAACGCATCATGGTGTACCTTGTACTCGAAGGTTAAACTCATATTAAGCATTTCTAATAAGAAATTATGTTTTGTAGGTCCCCCGAGACATGAAGAGATGCCGCCGGGTCTACAGAACAACTATCAGGCTCGTGAAAACACAATACAGGTAAAATCTCTCTATCTATTTACTTCTTAAAAAAATTATGGAAATTAAGTTTTGGTAAAACTTCAAGGTTTGACATCTCCATACTAAAATGATAGATTAAGGCACCCCAAATGTCATCTTGAAAAGTTACACTCGTAGAATAGAGTATCCTCTAGAATTCTACCAAGCGTGCCGAAAGGGATAGCATAACACTGTGAAATACCTACTCTTGTACGTCTTGTTGCTCACAATCAACTCTCAATGTATTATGAGCAACAACTCAAAACGTCGCACGCAGTAAGGGATGGATATAGACATAGCTGTGTCTCATTCTGTCTCGTTTGACATCGCTATACTGCATCTCTTTCTTGTGGGAGTGAAAAGGAGGTATCATTTAGTCTATAGTACTTCTCTGTCTACGGTTACACTAGTTATAATGGTGGCGGATTAAAGGTGTTCGCTGGCACTTGTTCAACTTTGGAGACTTTTTTTCCGCTGCAGGTGATGACGGCAGAGCGGCGCGAGTACGGGCGCGCGCACGTCCGCGACGCGCCGCCGCCCGACTTCTTCTCGGCGCCGCCGCCCGAGCACGCGTACTACCCGCCGCCGCACGTGGCCTACGAGGAACCCTGGGGTATCATCATCTTAACATCCGACCCACTACTGCTAATATACCAATGAGAAGGATTTAGTCCACCGTCCACCACGCCGGGCCAAGTGCGGATTAGCAGACTACACACACCATTGATAACATTATGGAGAAATCTCACTCTCCGCGCTCTAAATCCATTGGATTAAAACCTGGCCATACTCGCACTTAAAATTAACAGATTAGTGACTGATATTGTTTTTTTGCGTACTTTGTGTTCGCAATATAAAATACTGCCTGACTGCTATTATTTGCAAATCATTGTAAGTTTAGTTAATTTTTTAACATTAACAAGCTAATTGCACAATCAACTAATAAAAAATTATAATTTACAGCTCATCCAGAACAAAGCGGCTGGGCACCCACTGAAATTAAAGAGTTAACTCCGGGCCCTATGGGGCCTCCTATGGGCCCGCCCATGGGCATGGCGGCGCCGGTCGGGCCCCCGCACGCTATGGCCCCGGTCCACCCCATGGGACCCTCGTACGCGCCTTCCTATCGCCCGCACCTACCCCCGCATCTGCACGAGAGAGAGCGTGACCGCGAGAGGGAAAGAGATAGAGACAGGGAACGCGAGAGGGACAGGGAACGAGACAGGGAGCGTGACAGAGATAGACTGAGAGAGCGCGACGACAGGGATAGACGAGATCGGGATAGAAGAGAAGAGGTATGATTCAAATAAATTAAGAGCCACACAGACACCTAGTGTCCTCTTCACCAGTTTAGGTTCTACATTCGGCAAGAAAACTCGTGTGTTAGGAGTGAAAATGATGGAATTGATTATTATAGCACTTATTTCTGAAGAAAAAGAAGACACGCGTGTATAAGCTATTTCCTTTTCAAATTTCAGCGAAATCGGTTCATTCGTTGTGGCGTGAAGGAGGAACAAACTACCATCTGCACAAACTTTCGCATTTATAATACTAGTTGATGCCCGCGACTTCATTCGCGTGGATTGAGGTTTTTAATATCCGCGGGCACTCTTATTTTCTGGGATAAAAAGTAGCCTATCTGTTATTCCAGACTATAATCCATCTCTGTGCAAAATTTCAGCCAAATCGGTTCAGTCATTGCGGGCTGATTGAGTAATAAACATCCATTCATCCATTCAAGACTGGCATTTATAATATTAATAGGATTGTTAGAGTTGTATACTGTGTTCTGAAAAATGAAAAAAAAATATATATGAATTTTTTTGTGCTTGCAGGAGGAAAGGGACAGAGATCGCGAACGTTCTCGCTCTATTAAGCCTGACAGAATAAGAGAGAAGTAAGTTTATTCAGAATTTGTCATTCACAACATATGCTAGTGTTTGTCTGTTTGTCTTCAATTATACGCAAAAAATCACGTTTATCTATAGCTCTGTTGCAGCGTGATTGAAGACAAACCAACAAACAAACACTTTCACGTTTATAATACTACTAATTCTCAAGACTAGAACCTAGTTGTGGTCACACCCCCATGTCTCGGAGAGTACGAAAAGCCGTCGGTCCTGCGCCTGGTCTCTTTCCGGTCGTGTCGGATTGGCTGCGCTATGAGAATGAGGGAATAGAGAGTGCACCTGTTACTGCGCGTCCACTTGTGCACAATAATATCTCGCATGCATATAATCCTGAGATTGGTCGCCGTATTTAATGTAACTTATTGTGATTATTATTTATTAGTTTAATTGAAAACATTTTTTTTTCAGATCCTACAGACGGGAACGGTCGCGCTCGAGGTCGCGACGCCACAAGTCGCGGTCGCGGTCACCGCGACCACGTGAGCGCTCCCGAGACCGCGACAGGTCGCGCGACCGCGAGCGCAGCATCAAGCCGAAAACTAAGGAGCCCAAGGAAAAGGATGAAGACAAATAAACTTCTGCCTTCGATCGAGCGAATAACGCAATAGTATTAAGAAACTATTATAATAAATAAACAACCATGTTTGTGATTATTAAATGATATCTCTGAAACATTTCTTGTTTTAGTTTGTAATTTCCTCGTTTAACTTATTATGATAAGCTTATTTTATAACTTCGTGCATTTACGATTTTCTTACAATCGCATGGCAGCCCCAATTTGTATTTTATGGTTCTTGCTGTGGAATTGCCTAAAAACGATTGCTAGTGTGTCGAACGCAATCACCTCTCTGGCTGAATTTATGACGCTCTTGCTACATTTTAAGCAATGGTCGCAACGACTGAACCGATTTTTCTCGTAGATTTATAGACTAGAATAGCACAAAGGCTACTTTTTATCCCGGAAAATAAGAGTTCCCGCGGGAATCCAAAAAACCTCAATTCACACGAAGTCGCGGGAATCATCTATGAAAAAAAAAGATTCCGACGAATTGAGAACCTCCTTAGAGTCTTAAGGTCGTAGCCCACTTACACGACACCGCTCCCACACAACCAAAGTATGAGCATTCAAATATGGACTTAATATCGTGCTGTGGAGGTGCACTTTACAGTAACAACACAAAATAGAATACAGCGCGCGGTATCGGTACCGCGCGTAAACTGTACCACTGTACGACCTTTACATTTAATTAGGACTCGAGATCTTGTGACCACCTTCTTACTCCATCCAAATACAATAGTCAATAAAACAGTTTCAACACGAATTTAGTTTTGGGGTCACAGTCCAACTAGTATAATAATACTGGACAACCGCGCCTATCGAAGGTCCGAATTTCAACTACTTGGACAGAGTAGTTGTGATACAAACATCCTGTAGTTAGAACACAAAAGTAGTTGTGATATAACTACTCGGTCCAAGTAGTAGGAATTGAATCAATTATTTGAACTATTCCATCGTATTTGGGAACATTGGAATACATATATTGCTACATGGAAGGATTGTGGAATTGCTTCCAGAGTAAGAATAATAAAACTACAATGTCTTTGTAATATTATTACAGAAATGCTTTATTAATTAATGTCTAAATAGATGGATCATCATATAAATGTTATCTAGTACAACCTACGCGACGAGGCGGCCGCGGCGGCGAGCGCGTCGCCGCAGTCGCCGCCGTCGCCGCCCCGCCTCATTCCATCACATACAGGTTTTACAAATCATTTTGTTAACATTTTTGTACAGCCATATACAATAATTTTATTTTCAATTACATCTAGACGTAAAAAATCTGAGGTGTCGTAGGAAACTATGCTTCCTATAAAATAATTACAGAGGGGAATGAGGAGCAGCTACGCTTGTGACACGCTGTAACGCTGCGTGCACGCGCACAGTGCACGGTGCGCAGTGCACGCGCCAGGCGGACCTCGCAGCGCCGCTCAGCTCTACAATCATCACTATGCCCTACGCTAACGCGTCGCCCGCTCGGCTCCGCTAATAACTTAAGTTACTCGTTACATTTAAAATATACAAAAATATCATTTTCACAAAATTATAATCAAACTATACACTCCGGCGCTAAAATATTCGATAAGCTATGTACGATTTTTAGCCGGTTAAACTTAAACGAGAGCTCGACTTGAACACTACAACATAACATTAACATAATCACGACTATAGTGCCGATTGTCTAGAACTGCCCGCGGCATCTTTCGTCACTCGGAAGATTCAAGGTCCCCTAGCCCAGCTAATATTAAATCTACAACGAGCTAAATTACGGAAACGCACGGGTTCATCCGACCGCAGCCTTCCTTCGATTCATAAATTACACGAGAATGAGAGACGTTCAAATATTTATACATAGATTCATACGAACAACGAATAATACTAGAACACTTACGAGCTAAGAGACGCGGCGGTCGCGGGCCGCGGTGACGCGACGGCCGAGCACCTTCGGCGTCGACGCTGTACAACTATGGTTACGGTTACGGTTACGGTTACAGTATCGTATCTTCTGTACATCAGTCTGCCGCTATATGTACAGGCCGTGCCGCCGAGGCGGCGAGCTCTATAGTTACAAATGTACAATCGCAAATATTCACAAAATTTATAATAGGCGGGATACCCGCGCCGTCGCATCAGCCCGCCTCCGCGGCCGTAATACTTACGGCGACTACAACACGGCGGGCGGCGGCGGCCCGATGGGGCCCAGCTCCGGCGCCTTCATGAAGAACTTCTCCAGCTTGGCGATGATGTGCTTGCCGTACGTGTACTTGCGCAGCGAGCCCACGTGCGGCCGGATCTTGTGCATCAGCACCTTGCGCTGCGTGGGCTCCGCCACGTCGATCATCTTCTGCACCACGTAGTTGGCGTACTGGTCCTTCATCATCACGTGCAGCGCGTTGTCGTTGAAGCCGCACAGCTCGTCGATGAGCAGCGCGCGCTCGTTGCGCGTCGCGTGCGTCACGCACTTCTCCACCACGTTGGACGCGAACTTGTGCTGCGAGAGCTGCAGCACCTTGCCGCGCACGCCCGCCACCAGCCGCGACCGGTCCTCGGCCGCGCCGTGCTCCAGCACGTGCTGCACCACGTAGTTGCCGTACTGGTCCTGCGGGGAGGCGCACGCGTCACTCAACTTCACACACACAGTATACAGTACACGGTACACGAGAGCGCGGCACGACAGCGCCGCTCGCTCACCTGTATCAGCTGGTCCGTGTGCGCGTGCAGCTCGGCGAGCACGGGCGCCGTCTGCTCGGGCGTGCAGTGCTCGAGGATGCGCTGGATCACGCGGCAGCCGTACGGGTGCGTCGACAGCGCGTACACCTGCCCCGCGAACGCGTTGATGATGAACTGCAGCGCCGTCGGCTCCACACATTCTATACATTTTTGTACCTGAAAGTTACAACGCGGAGTAAGAACTTAATCAGATTACGCAACTAAAAAGCGTAACTTAATATTCGATGCGATAGTAGTGCGTCGAAAGCCCGTTAAGTCACCTGTCCTGGTAAACAATTGTCACTGATCTGATCTTGAAACCTATGAGTTGAAATCTCGGACTGTAGCATCCAATTTCGATAAGAGATAAGTCACCTAGAAACCCTGTTATAATGTATGTAACAAAGTATAGTGAACACAGGACCCAGGTGACTAAGGCCCAGGTTGTGGGTCACGCCTGTCAGCAATGAGGATGGTATACTCACTACATGGTTGCCATTCTGGTCCTTGACGCACTTGAGCACGTGCCCGTCCAGCTCGCGCACCACCTCCTGCTGCTGCTCGGCGGGGATGGACTCTAGCGCCTTCTGGATCACACGACAGCCGTACATCTGCAGCGCCAGCGCCAGCACGTGCCCGCGCACCTGCGTCACACACCACACCACACGTCATTACGTGCCATAATCATACGCCACACGTGCGATATGACTAGACCTACAACTGCTGCATTCCGAGGTAAATTTAGACCTAGTAAAAAGCAGAGTTGATCAGAGAGGAGAGGAGAAAAGTGGCGTAGAAGACAGAGTGTATGCAGCAAAGCGATGTGTACATATAAGAGTGCAGTTTTTATTCTTTTTTGGGAGGGAAATATTAGTGTAGTTTAGCATGGCGCCAATATATTTAGTTAAAAAAATTACAAAGACATCATATCTCCTCTCGTATATCTGCATATATCTGCACTACATCTTTTGGCCCAATTTTTTAATACATCAGATACAGCTTTTAATGTTAAGGAGTTTTGTGAGAAACCAGATGTAAAGTTTCTATACAGCTTAAGAACGGATTAGGATCATAAAAATCTTCTAGGTCATTGTTTTTTTTTTTTTTTCAATATTAACCTGCCAGTTCACAAGGTCAAAGTTTTAGGCAACACAATACCAGTCATTGATAAAAAATTACCCCAATGCCCTTCCTTGATTTGTATTGTAGCGAAAGAGATCAATAAAAACGAAAATAATTGATATGGCTGTCTATTTTGAGATCAATGATTCCATTTAAGGTAATATGAACGTTATGTTACATTGAATTTTGCAGAAAAACACAATATGTTTTTAGAAAAAGATTCTGACGGGATTTCCACAGACAGGTACAAAATTATACAAGAAATGATAGTATGCTAATCACACGAAGTCGCGTTTAAAAGCTAGTAATGAAATAAACTTGTGCAATAACAGCTTAGATTCACTGAAGCGTTCACAATGCCTTATGAGGATATATGTATATTTGCCTTACATAACAATTTAATACAACACATCTCTATTACAGTTATATCACTGTATATACATAACATAATGTTAAAGCATTCATTGCGAAGTTGTCTACTATTAATTTCATGTTATTTAATCCTAATATTCTAAATGCGACAGCGTTTCTTTGTTGGTCTGTGCTTCAACCAGGTAGCACCAGAACGACGTCATTTTGCATGAGTATAATTGGATGTATAAGATCACGTGATTACACGTGAAACACATTGCTGGTCTGCGAGAACAGTGACGGAACTAAAAAATTAATGATTTTAGAGAATGGCGTTTTGAAGTTTCTTGGTTAATGTTTTTTATTAACGTTTTTGTGCATACTTCAAAATGTATATAATTAATTGAGGTTTAGACTTTACTGATGTCGGTGTTGTAATTTCTATTTACGACAAAATATCAAAGATTTATGAGCGTTTGGCATACTTAGTTCAGTTTGATGGAATTTTGAATTACGTAGATATTCTTGCATAGCAGTCATATTTGCATTTATATATTTTAAGATCTTACCTTTTGCGCTAATGTCGTTTTCTGTTCCGGCGTGCCAAACTCGAAGAACTTCTGAATTACATAGTTTCCAAATACATCTGTCATAAGGCTATATGCTGAACCGATTATTTCATTGAATACCATCTGTTTTTCTTGAACTGTTGCTCTTTCTAGTTTTTGTTGTATAAACCTGCAACAAGAGAGATTTATGTTACATTACATAGAATAATAATGGCAATAAATACGTTTAATGGCTATGTACCTCGGTGTACCAAGAGTACCACGGGCAATAATACTATCCCGCTGCGGAATAGGCCTAGTACTACTACTAAAAATAAAAAATAGGATGAATGATAGGATGAATAGTATCAAAAAATATGATGAATTATGTTGTGCGTGAGGTACTGTTTTTTTTTGGTAAGTTTAAGGCTGTTTTGCATAGTCACGCTTACCACCAGCGCGTGAGTAACCGCGCGGGGCACAAGCCTATATTTTCCTTATAACCTTACATAGTAAAATTGACCCGCGCTGATGTCAAACCGAGCGGGGCTCGTCGGCACTACGTAACCATGCGTACTACTAACCACGTTACACAATGTTGCGCGGGTCATGAGCGCGCTCACGAGTCGCGCTGACGGTGAGCGTGACTATGCAACCATCCTTAAAGATTGTAGTATGTATAATAATATATTTTACTGTGTGGGTATTTGAATTATAAATGTCAAATAAACAGTCTTGAGTTAGCAAGCAGTGTTTCACTACATGGTGACAGCGGTGGGATAAGTTTTTAAATGTATTTCGGGGTTTGAGATCTGAAATAGGCGAATTATTTACGTTTTGCATTGAGATTAGTACGCGAGTGAATAAATTATAGTGATGGAAAACGCGCGCCCTCCGCCGGAGCTGAGTATCGAGGGCAGCCCCGCAGTGCGGACCGACGCGTGGACAAAATGGTGGAAGCAATTTTAAATATTTCTCAAGGCATCGGGTACGATAAGGGAGACACCCGATGTGCAGGCGAGCTTGCTAATAAACCTCATCGGTCCTGAAGGTTACGAAATATTTTCGACATTTACGTATGCCAAGGACGAAATTGCAGAAGATTTAAAGTGTTTAAAAGCAGTGTTTCACTACAAAGATTTACCTCGACCCGTGCTGGTCCTGTGAGAATTCAACGATGTGGTTGGCCAAGTCTCGCAGCTGCAAGTTGGGGAAACGGTTGTTCCGAAAGTCTTCCAGCAGACGCGAGCGGCCCGCGGCTGGCTTGTCGCCCGCCACCAGCGCGCCCACCGACCCCACGCCCACGCCCACCCCCACACCGCCCACGCCACCGCCCACCAGTTCTGAAAGTAACAAAAATAATTATAAGTTTACCATCAATATCTTACAATCAAATTCCGTGATAACAGTAAAACAGAAAAAAAATGTGGACCTCCCATAGTAAATCAATCAGCGGTACGTCAATTTTATATGGGAGGTCCACATATTTTTTTTTTTTCATATTTCGACCTATGTTTCTTGGGGAAAGTTGTTCAGTTTCAGGAGCACATTTCGTAGCTCACAGGTACGATAGGGTTTTGTTACACATTGTATAAGTTAAAAAGACTCTTTAAATGTCATGCATAGGTACTTGTACATCCCGTAAGGTTCCTCTATGCCAAATGTTGCCATTCCTGATAAAAATGTGCTGTAAGACGATTGGTTAACATTATCGATGGAATAATAGTGTAGCAATCGATAAATCAATGGCATAGGTTCTTACATAAATCTACTGAATATGTGAATAGAAGAAAATTAAGGAAACCAGGATTTTAAGGTGTAAATAATAATAAAAAAATCGGGGTTAAAGCAGAACACAGTAGCGCAGTAATTTATCACAAGACAATGAAAATAGGGTCAATGAAATTCAACTTTTACATTTTTTCATAAAAGTACTGGATTTATACTGTATTACACAATAATTAGTCGAACGAGTAATAAATTTACAGCGAATTAATGAAATTAAATCTCAATCAATTACTGAATTATAAAATTAAAGAAACCTTAGTGGTACTGGTACGTAGGTTTACCAAGTTTAACAAGTTCTTAAATATAATTTTATTTATAATTATTTTGAAAATCAGAAAATTTCTATGATATAAGATATATATATCTAACGAGTAAGGATTGGATATCATTATGCGTAGATGGTATAGTTCCTCTTTGGAAAAAAAATAGTGACAGTATATATTTTTTTTAAATTTGTAAGTAAAGACTTAAGAAGGTAAATGATCAGGCGCATAAAAAAGTAAGCGAATTATTATACTAAAGAACCATTCGCATGAGTATATTCAACCGTAACAAATACCTAGACCATTTGTGAAATGATTTTATGTATCGGTTGCATTGTTGCATCATACTTTACTTAATGACGGTAAAGAGAACAATAAAGCGTTGATTTGAAATAACGTTAATTATAAATTACGTAAATTCAGCACAGCATATCTACATATGTATGTGTATAATATATAAAAATCAATTGCTGTTCGTTACTCTGGCTAAAACTCAAAAAGTGTTTCGTTGATTTGTTGATTTTTTGTTTTGTTCACTCTAATACAGGAGTGGTTTAAAAAAAAAGGAAAACAACAGCTGAAAGATCGAAAAAATCAAATTGGTAATTTTGTATGGAATATAATAAGTCGACCAACAAAATTTATTTTTTGCCATCAAAACCTAGCTTCTAATTTAATAACTCAGCAACGGGAAAATGATGAAGCTTCTAATATACTAACTCGGCTTCTTCACAATGGCCACAAAATATTCTAAAGAAAGCATCAAATAAAGAGCCACTATTTTTATTATTGTCCACTGCCACTGCAGGATTTGGTGCGAGTGAGATGGATACGACTGGCCATTTGCACGATTTCGTTGGTGCGAGTGAGACGGATGCGACTGGCAATTTGTACGATCTCGTTGGTTATGGCTATTTGCACCAATCAGAGAGCACCATTCAAAACATGCATTTGTTTTTTTTGTTGTTCTGTTGTTAGTGTGTTAATATTGCAATTATTTTTGTATAATTTTTTCTTTAAACTAAAGTTAGGTTAGGTTAGGGTTATACATGAATATTCAGGTGCCCGGCCTTCGGCCGGGCACTTAGGTTCTGTTGGGATCGTAAACCTACCTAAAACTAAACTAGTGGTTCGCCCCGAACTGAGACCTCGCGATATCCCATAATTCCCAAAAGTTTTAATTATATATTGTAATAATTAACTTTTAACATTAGACGCAATAAAAAAAATAATAGTTGACATAAAACTGTTTTACTGACATAGCGCCATCTATTAGCATTATAGTGAAGCTATTAGCTTCACAATAATGCTAATAAATGGCGCATTAAAATTAAATAATTTCGTTTCTTTATAACATTTATCTAATTTTAGTATTTGTTGTTCAAGTACAGGATATAAATGAATTTTCAACCAAGTTTCACGTTCTAATATTCAGTAATTCAGAAGTTATAGGGCTCTGACAGACATTTAGACGGACACACTTCTCTGTCTAGTAGGCAAGCGCCCTAGTTGACTCAGAGAACTCGCTTCGCTCGTTCAAAAAAAGTTGAAAAAAAATTTGATTTTTTTTTTTTCAAAAATGTTATAATGTTATGTGTAGGTATTTATCTTGAGTTAAATTTAAAAACAATCATTTTTTTAATTTCATTTTATCAAAAAAAAAACGTTTTTTTATTTAGTTAGAAACATTTTTTTATTTCATTTTTCTCAAAAAAAAAAAATTAAAAATGTGGTTGAAGATTTGGTGTATTATTTGATGCTAATATTTAAGTATTTTAGGAGTTCACGGTTTGAAGCTAAGTTATAAATATAGATGCTAAAATTATATTTTTAAGGGGCTCACTAGTTGAAACTGACTTAGTAATTTAGAAGCCAATAATGGTATTAAATAGAAGCTCGTTTAATTACATGCCATTTTGTATACGAACCACCACTTTGGATTACTTTTAATTGTTTAGGTTGAGGTTTTATAAGAGTTTACTAGCAAATACTTACCTATTTATATAATCAAATCAAATGTGTAAGAAAAAGGTACGTGTCATATTAGTAAAGTATTAAAAGAAAATATACAAATGTATATCGTTTACTTGATTCAAAAAATGAGATTAAAAGGAAATATATCATATTGTTCAATTTACATAACATTAATAGCGTGCAGGAGCTAGTTATTAATAAAACTTTAAAATTTAGACTAACAGCGCAAAAACTAAGACGAATAGACCGCCAGTTTTTACATGTCTGTTGTACTTAAAGTAACAGTGAAAAGATTGCAGTAGTTCTGCGCAATAAATGTTAGTTGAATTTCATTAAACACACTAATTACCGTGATTATTGCCACTCTACATTTTCATTATGACTGACATTCTTTCTAGTAACGCAGCTTATGTAATGTCTAATACTGCATCATTGCTTAACGGCAACTTGATGCGCAACTTGTACTGAACATAAAGGAATAGTGTTTAAAATTTCTTGCAAAAAATCACCTTCTGTAATAGTTTTGTAAAAAAACTACAATATAATAGGCGAAAACGGCTTGATGTAAAATGTACAATGGTGAATCAAAACTAGGATTGCGAGAATTTGTCCCGAATTTCATAGTTGTCGCTCCCGTTCACAAAGCCTCAGGGTTGGTTTCAATGTTCATGTATTTTTAAAAATATTGAAAATGTTCTGTTATAAAAAAAATAGTAACAACAAAAAATAGTGCAGTATTGTGGTAACTAAGTTTTTGCTGGCATGTTCTAATTAATCGTCTAGTTATTTCTGATACATACAAGTTTAAAACCTGTTCGTTTCGATTTTATACCATCATCATTTGGACGCAGATACGCAATAATGATTCAACCCACACAACTTATCAATTGATAAGTTAATTTTATTCTTTTACATATAAAATTTTTTTTTATTATTTTTTATTATTAGATAGGCTTGCGTTTGATCACAATCAATGATGTAAAGCATTGATGAGGTCTAAGTTGGAGCGCGTTTGCCTAGAAAATGCCTATTGACTCTTGTCTACGGTTGCAAAATTACGTAATTTTACCGAAAAAGCTAGTAAAATACGGATATTTTACGGTAATTTATATATATTACGGTAAAATTACCGGCTACGTATCTATGCTGAAAAGTATAGCGGGGGGTGAGACGAGCGTGTAGTTGTAACATACTTACGTACTGCGAGTCGCGCGGCGCGACTCGCACGATGCGACGTTGCCGTTTAGTGCAGTTTGCCTTTATGTTTTGCGCTGTTGCCATTCCGACTGAACAGTGAGCATTCGGCAAGCCGATCGGCGATCAGTTGAATTGTTTTGACTGACTGCACTATACGTGCAGTTAGTAAATTATGCCACGAAATCAAATTAGTCGCGCAGTCACAATAGTTTTGTTCGTAAGAGTTAAATCGTATTTTACCCAATTTTACCGTAATTTACGTAATTTATTTATATTTTACGTAAAATATGGTAAATTACCGAATTTTACGAAAGTAATATTACCGCTTTACATCCCTACTCTTGTCTTGAAGGTACTCAGATTATACGTGGCCGGAAACACAGAATTGACAAGATTTTTGGGTTGAATCGTCATTGCTATCTGCATCCATTTAAACTCCATCTCCCACTCCTCAGCACAGGTCTCCTCTTGAATGAGAAGGGGGATATGCTGGCCATGTGCGGTCCGGCAGACTTCACACACCTTTAATAACATGACAGACTTCTTAGGCGTGCGGGTTTCCTCACGATGTTTTCCTCCACCATTAAAGCAAATGATATTTTATGAACATTTTCACCAAGTTTAAGTTAGGCTAAGCTCTCTGTCCATTTCGTTTTCACAAACCTTTGGGGGAACACCTACAGGTAGGAATGATATTGGATAGGGGATTATATTTAGAGGGTATCTACGTAGAGATATTCCCACTTAAGGGATGATTTACGTATGGTTTGTGAAAATGGGCATTAATTGCGTAAACTGCACATAGTTCCGATATTATATATTTTATTAAACAAGTAACCTTATGAACACAGTTTATTTTTATTAGACGTGGGATGAACCTATGGACCCTCGGAAAAGGAGGCCATAGTCCATTTTATACACATTATCTTAACAGGTATGTAGGTTTTATGGGGCGTCTCTGTATAGTTCTATCGTCAATAACGACTGAGTGTCAAACGGTTTGTGAATAGCTGTAAATACATCGATCTAATGCCGTACCAACCTGAGATAGTTCCGACTCCACTAAGTTTGCTCAATAACGATGATGATGATCCGAACATTCCACCGTTCGACGTCAAGCCTTGCGCTAAATTGCTGACGGTTCTGTAAAACAAACAAACAACTGTTCGTATCATGCGGTACGCGCGTATTCCGCGTAGCTATGTTCGCGTACTTTATATTTTAATTTATAATGAGGAATGTTAAATTAAAATGTGCATGCTTATAATGTAGATGTAATTGACATCGAAACAACTGTACACAAGTAACAACGTACGCAGTCTCTTACAATGAATTTTACAAAGCTATTTACAAAGTTACATTACGGAATGTGCGTCACACGCGACACGCACGACGACACACCTTTCGCCAAGTGTGTGAACAAGATCAACTGAGATCAGCACCATCAGTTAGAAAGTTATCGCACCGCACACGTCCATTAGTCATATTGATTGTTAACACAACACTATTTAAGTCGTATTCTAATCGTGAGTAACGATTTTTATAGCCTTATTTATTACTGTTTAATTGTTCTTGCATGTTCTTCTAACACTTCGCTCTGATACAAAAAAAAGTTTAAAAATTCGTCTACGGAAAATTGGATTTGAAATCATTCATATAAAATGTAGCCTCATTCATCGGCTCAATAGTTAAGCCGCTACGGTGGAACATTCGTAAATAGTCACACACATACCTACATAAACTGCTAAAATCATACCTTTGTCATAGTCGGGTACTTAACATGAATACCTATTGCAAACTAAGGCCTAGAGTAACGTTATCTCTCGAGAGAGCTCATAGAAGAGAAACACGGCGAGTGCGGGTGCGTCGGTCGCGCGTGCGGCGTGATAGCGGGGGTCGGGGGTCGGGTCGGGTCGGCACCTGTACTTGGCGGTCTCTGCGCCGGGCGCGGCGGACACGGGGCGCAGGCCGACGGGCCCGAGCGCGGCGCCCAGTGGCGGCGACAGCGGCGAGGGTCCCCACTTGCGCGCGTACTCCTGCAGCGCGCCCGCCGGCCCGCCGCCGAACTCCAGCGAGTCGCGCCGCGCGGCCGCCGTCCCGCCGCCTGCAACAACATACCTCCAGGCTCCACTCTGCGCTCTGCTCTCCGCCCGCCGCGCTACGTCCCGACACTGGCTCATCTCTGTACACGGCTTATGTACAAATCTGAACGTCCTCTACGTGTTTCGATACTTAGCTATTTACACATAGATATACTTGTTCATTTGAGAGCAGGTAAAATGAACATTCTTTTGATACGGAACAACTTTATACAGGTCGTTAATTGACTGATGATTTAATACATATCCGGTGCTTTAAGAATCACCTATGAAATAAGAATCCATTCAATTAATTTTGATCAAAATTCAAATAATAATTCTAACTACCTAAGCATCAAGATTAATGGGAAAACTAGTTTAGAGAGTTAGAGTAGAAAAAAAGGTTAACGTCGTAACATTAAGGTATTGCAAATATCGATGTATGTGTACTAGTTAATATTTGTAAGTATAATCAAATAAAACTAGGTCTAATTATAACATTATACAATATACATACATACATATTAAGTACCTAATTACAAAACTATAAGCCATTTAGTAAAGTGATGTAGTTATATACAAAAGATGATTAAGACATTAATGGTGAGCATGCTTGTATGACTGAACCAATTTGGTAAAAACAATAATAAAAAATATTCATCTACTTGGGGTTATAGATAGAATGACTAGACATTCACAATATAATTTAAGACTCATTAAGTTTCAATCACATCAATACACATTTTTATTACGAACAAGTAAACGTAAGAAAAATGAAAATACCATTTATTATATTTTTTCTTTGGATTTAACTTTGTCAGCTTTGTTGTATGTTTTATTCCTCAGTTTATTATTCGAAGATATAATTAATAATAAATGCTTACAAAAATATATCCACTGAGTGAAAGTTACATTCGAATTTTAAGGACGTGACATCGACTAACTTCCTTTTTGGAAGTCGTTTATAAATACGCAGCACTTTATACAAATATACCTAACCTACAGCAGTTATAGTAAGCAAAATATAACTAGGTAAAACTTTGAATAACATCTAAATATTCATGAGCTCCTATATACAATCAGCAAACCAGTTATTGTAAGGAATGCTAAAATTATTGCCTACTAAGTTTTGAATCTTGTTTTTATATTTTTTATCAAGGATTAAATCTCGTATCGTAACAAAATTGGATATGGAAAAAGTAGGGATGTTTTCTCAACTACACGTTGTAGGTTTGTGTTTAAAAAGAAGACGGAATAAACTTATAGTACCTACGCAATTTACAAGGTAGTAGTTTCTGGTATTCTTATCAGATTTTGCGTTTTACACGAATACATGATATTGTGTAGGTAGGTACACCTACATTTACGCGCATTAAACGCAAACAGTAAAGAAATAGCAGTTATAGCAATCCATGAACTAGTTGATGAATTCAATAGGCGAAGGAAATTTAACAAATCTAGGACTAGGACTAGAATATAGTGAGAGGGTTGCCTCGTTGGTTTAGTGGTTAGCAAGTTCGACTGCGGATGACGAGGTCCCGGTTCGATTCCCAGGTCCGACCAAAAAATGTATTGGGTTTTTCTGTCAATAAATTCTCTGTACTAGCACGGTGTTAGGAAGTTGACGGCGAGTGACCCCCGTGCCTCGGAGAGCACGTAAAGACGTCGGTCCTGCGCCTGATCTCTGTCCTATCGTATGGGATTTTCGGTCTCATCGGACTATGAGAGTGAGGGAAAAGAGAGTACACCTATGTATACGCACACACTTGTACACTAAGATATCTCCCGCGCAGATGGCTAATCTCTGTGGAGATTGGCCGCCGTGGCCGAATTCGGACGGGAGGACATTATTTATTATAGTGAGAGTCATCATTTATATTCATTACTGTTCTTTGTGCGTCTTCTAACACGATTTTCAATGAATATTCGGAGACCTAAAGAGTTAGATAGCGTCGCTGTAGAATGATAACTTCGTACATTCTATAGCCCTGTAAAGTTTGGATCTCTGGACATCCAAGAGATCCAAACTTTACAGGACACGAAAGAAATGGTTAATTTCGTCAATGTTTAAAAATAATATATAAATACAAGACTTCCGTTATACTCCATAGACGGCCCCCCTAGTATTCATATCGACCCGTCCATATAACAAAGTCTCATCTGCTAAATTCACAACTTGAAATTTGGGCCTTAAAAGTCACATCTGCAAGGCTCAAATTTCAAGTTATGAATTTAGCAGATGAGACTTTGTTCTACGTAGGGGTCGATATATGGGATCACGGTTTCGCTATTATTATAAAAGACGTATTTTTTATCCGAATTTTACAAAAAAATAAAAATACTTTTCTGACATACGAGGTTTTCATTCTATAGCGGCGATAGGATAGGAAATACGACTTTTAATCTACAAAAAAAAGGCTTAGAGCGGGATTTTACAATTTAAATCCTAATTATACGCGGATGAAGTCGCGGGCAAAAACTAGACTTACTTATTTAAACGCTTTGATATGTCGCTTTTAGTAAATGAAGATTGAGGAAAAAATGTATAAGATTTTCGTGAATTTAAAATGTGATGAATATTGAGTTACAAATACATTTGTCATTAACGGAAATATTTTTTAAATCTTAATGAGGCTTCAATTCCTGCCTGTTTATGTTTTAAAGTATTTTATTTAACACGATGATTAGTGATGTTAATAGAAACATGTTCATAAATATTCAAATAGTTACTTGTTTTATCTTGTTATATATCGTTGTCATTTATTGAAAAGGCCCATAATAGAGACAGCACTTAGTTATTTTAACGCAAAAGTTTATTGGAATCAAGTATCAATATATAAATAAATATTTTATGTTTTGTGTTATCAATAAATATTTTTGTAAAAACTAAATATGTAATTTTGTAATATTGTGTGGTATGTGTATGAGCTTGAAATGTTTAGTTGCAAAACTTACCGGGCTGCTGCTGCTGCTGTTGCGGCTGTGCGGAACTTGGCGGCGCGGGCGTGGCGGCGGGGTGCGCGGGCGCCGGCGGGTACTGGCGCGGCGCCAGCACGCCGCCCGGCGACACGAGCCGCAGCGGCGTGCCGTTGCGGCCGCCCATC
Organism: Hipparchia sbordonii; assembly: GCA_038048805.1. Classification (NCBI taxonomy): domain Eukaryota; kingdom Metazoa; phylum Arthropoda; class Insecta; order Lepidoptera; family Nymphalidae; genus Hipparchia; species Hipparchia sbordonii. The sequence continues at coordinate 12,638,429 of CM076099.1, read as the reverse complement.
ACCAGCGAGCCGGGGTCGTAGTACGGGATCACGTATTGTCCCTGACCGTTCACCGTCTGCTCGCCCTGCTGCGGCGTGAGCGGCCGGCGCGGCTGCTGGGCCTGCTGCTGCGCCGGCTGCGCCACCAGGCCAGGGTACACGCCCCACGGCGCCGCCACGCCATAGTAGGGCGGCACACCCGCAATCAGCGCGCTCACGTAGGGCGCGCCCTCTTGCCCCGCGTTGATCACGTACGGCGCTTGTGTGAAGGCCTGCTGCGCGGCCAGCTGCTGTTGCAGCTGGAACTGTTGCTGTTGCTGCTGCTGCAGCAACTGCAGCTGTGCGGCCGCCGCCTGCCCGCCCGCTGCCGCCGCTTGTTGCGACCGAAACAGTTGCTGCAACAAAAAGATATTTACATCATCATCTTTCGATCTTTTTGTGATGTCTTTTAATTTTGACGATGAAATATTATTTCACTTAATTTTCTGTTTATCCGTCAAAAGACTATAACTATAATATAACGTTAGTGGTTAGTTGTCATTGTTGACCTCTTGGCATAGAATATAAGATAATTATCTGCATGTTAAACAACTATTACTTTGTTAAGCCCATTTAAAATTTTATGTTTAAAGAAAACATCTACTTTGTGTTCAGCTATTATTTCATAATGTATAAACAATATTATGTTAAAGAAAGTTCATGATCTTCAAGGTATGTATTTACATTTAGAGTGAGTTTCTGTGGACGAGGTTAGCGGTAAGTTGTTCTAGTATACTCGTAACTAATATGTTTAATTAATAGAGAAACGTATCGTTTATTGTTTTTTATCTGTGGTTGCAGCGCTCGGGGGCTGCTCGCAGCGGAGCGCGCTAATTAACTCAATCGTTTAAAAAAACTTAATAACAAGCCGCATCCCTGTCCGACGCACATGTTGCTACCGGCTACCGGCATTTTCCCTTGTTATTCACAAAAGCTTCATGCTTTTCAGCGAGATTATACAAGAAAATTATTCCAATGTTAGATAGACTAAATGGATAATTTGTTGATTTAGGTTTACCTAACACGTTATGCAATAACTTCTCTTCAATAGGTAGATACGCAAAAAGCTCAGTGGTCGTAAATCAACGGTGTTATGTATTTTGAATGGCACGTAGATATTCAGAATGAGGTGATTCAGTGTGTCTGAGCGTAATGCGAGTGTGATGTCACCGCAGTCGGGCGGGCTCCATTTACCTGTTGAGAGGAGATTAGTTGGCGTGGCTCCAGGGCGCGCACGCCGCTACCCAGTACCCACAGTGAAGTGTAAACACACCGATGCGACGGCTATACGTACAACAGCGTGCCGCCGCTGCCGCCACCACCTGCCACCTGCCCGTGCCCGCTGCCCACTCGTGTAGCAGCACTGTTTCACTCACAAATCAACATCCCGACCTTGGCACACAGTGATCTACGTTCGTGTAAATGGGACGTTAATGAATAACTTTTTACAGACATGGAAAATGTGTCTTAAATAAAAAACAGATGTTTTCTCGGGCGTTGTGTAACGAAGTGAGATAAAGATTCGCCAAACGTTTATTACCTACAGCGCCGGATACATTTAAATGATTAGTAAAATACCTACCTACCTACGTGAAGAGATAGTAAACTTCAAAACAGATGCCTGCCATCACGGTAATTTTAATTACGGTGCTCCTATATTCCGGCGCCTATTTCATTTTTCATTAGCTAATTGACACGAAATGATTATCCGAGGTCGATACTCGGCGGGCGGGCAAATCTTGAGTCGCATTCGGCGGGGGATTCGCGTTTGATCTCCGGGCGCGCGTCTCCGGCTGCTGCGGCAATTTAATTCAGCGAGGTGGTGTAATTGGCGGCGCGCGGGGAGCACGTGCGCTAAGCTGGCCAACTTGACCGCAACAAAATTAAGTCGTGTCGCTGGAGGTGGCGGCGGGATACCGTCTCGCATTCAATTAGACGTTCAGTAATCCGGCTGCGGCGAGCTTCGATACCAATTACGGGGTTATTAGTGACGGCGCGCTCGTGCACGGCTCCGTCTGCTCACCCGATGCTTTGTTGTGCGCTTTACCAAATCATAGATTTAAACGTTTTAAGTTTCAAACGCCGTATTCAGCAATGTATTTTAACTGGGAAAGTTTTCTCAAAAAAAAAAAAAGTTGCATGAAAGCAGTCGGATCTGTTTCAACTGCCCAACGAGAAAGAAAAGCTACATATCGTAACAGTTTTGTTTTGAAAAGAGCAACTGCCGAGTCACTCTTTTTATCTAATGTTTCCTAGCATAGCAATAAATAAAAGCATTAATGAGTAACAGTAATAGGAAATAAGTGCCGTGTCACGGAGTGGGCGGCCAGGGCGAGTGGCACTGTTGACGGCGCTGGAGACATTTATTATTTACGCGGACGATGACGAGAGGACGTCTAGCAGTGCTCCCGCGAGGATCGCGCGCTCTAGGCGTCGGCAAACAAATTACGCGACAAAGCAATCAATTACAACGACAAGAACGTAGCAGTGCCTCTCGAATCGAACGCTACGTCAACAAGAAGCTTTTAGCGGCGACTACGAGGTGCTTCTACAATCTACGTTCGCGGGCCCGATAACTGCGCATTTAACATCTTTTCAGTGTAATTGTTTACCGAGAATAATGGAACGTTGAGTGACAATAAAGGAGCAAAGAAAACATTTTAGAAGTTAGAGAATTAGATTGCTGATCGAATACAAAAGCTAATTTAGGGAGAATCAGAGTCGACGGGGTCGGAAGGCCAACGAGATTACCGGGATACCCGCGGCCTGCGTTGTCGCCGCGGCTGACGTATCTTGCTCTAACGAGTTTATCTGCCCCGCGGGCTGCCGCTACCTCGCCGACTCTCATCTCTCACGCTATCAGCGGCTAAATGTAATCAATTTCAGCGGAATCATTTTGTTGACAATGTTTTGAAACAAAAATGGAACATTTATATTTAAAACTCTGTTTATGCCTTTCTGGACAATTTTTCGTGTAAGTTCAGTTCACAGTCTAAGGGTCGTTTATTTTATAATAATATGACATCAATACTTCGTTATTATGTTAATATAACTTATGTAAAGAGGTAGATTTTCGAGTACAAGGAATGGAAAACTTGTTCGTGTTTTTAATTACGCGATTTCATTGGGTACTTATTACTGCCTTCGCGAAAGAGCGCCTGTAGATTTTCATGAAAAGGTGGCAAAGGGCGAGGGCGGGCTCGAGTTGGGCGGAGCGAAACCACGCCCACGTCACCCACGCCCTGTCAGAATTACAACTTGATATTTGTATTGACGAATACAGGCCATCATTTTTAAGTACAACCTTAATACATTTTGCCAAAAGTTATCACAGTAGGTACTCTTCCTAATTGGTAATAATTTAACTTTATTAAAAATAGTTATTCCACGACCTCTATCCATAATTTAGCGGAGTTCTAGAATAATTCCACTATTAAGTTTTAAGTTGTTTCATGAAGATTGTACAATGTAGAGAGGAAACAGATGATGTGATATATTTGCACTAATAAGTAATGTTTGCTTAGCAAAAAAGCCGAATCTATACTAATATATAAAGCTGAAGAGTTTGTTTGTTTGAACGCGCTAATCTCAGGAACTACTGGTTTGAATTGAAAAATTATTTTTGTGTTGGATAGTCCATTTATCGAGGAAGGCTTTAGGCTATATAACATCACGCTGCGAACAATAGGAGCGAAGCATCAGTGAAAAATGTTGCAAATCGAGGAAAATTATCTATATTTAAAATATATTCTTTTAAAAACTTATAATAACTAATCGCGATCATAATAAAAAGCGGAAAGAAAAATTTAAAAAATTGCGCAGAAAATTAGATAATTACAGAAAACTTAACGATTATTTTAACTTCGCGAGTTAAACGATTCGCCCGTTTGATGAATGTGAATTTAGCAGACAGCTGTTTTATTTGCAATACATTGATTTAATTCGATTTTTACCCGGAAAATCGAAGTCCTTACGGGATTTTTAAAAACTAAATCCAAGCGAACGATGTCGCAGGCTGAGCAGCTAGTAATGACATATAGTTTATTAAGATATCTAGGTATTCGTAAATAAAATTTTAAGAGTAATACGGATTTTTCCCTTAAATATTACGTATGAAGTTTCTGAATCATTTTTATGAAAATACCACGATTACGAAATAAAAAGTGCCATTATACATATTATGTAGTAAAATCTGGATAATTTTAGAATAAGCATATGGTATAAAATTACAAAAAAAATATCACGACTATCATAAGCAGCTAGAGTTATAGCCGACGAAATAATGAAATAGCTAACCCGGCGACTTATTGGGACAAGAAGTATTAGAGGTTACAATACAGCATAACATAGGTACCTATATCTGCGTTTCTTATATTAAGTCTTGCTTGTAGTTCATGATAGCAAGTTCTTTACTGAATGTAAAGAACAGTACAGTTCCGTATTCAGAATAAATACGGAACGTAAAGTTTTGGTTAAAGGCCATTCAAGTTGAAGGCATTTTTAAAACGGACGAAATGCAATTTGGCGCGTACAAAAACGTTATTCATCGTCTCTGTCGTCGTCACTCTTCACTCAGTGGGGACGCGCTGCAGCGACGTGACGTCTGCGCTGAGGAAGAACTATAACTGCTGCAATAGAGCTGCGAAACCGATTAGACATTTTTTGCTAGACTGGATCAAACGGTTTGTCCATCGAATGGTTACAAAAAGCAGTCACGTACAATTGAATAACCAACAACAATAAAATCAGATAATGTTGCGTTTTCTCGTGAACTGAAATAGCGACAAATTTCATGATTTTTATTAAAAAACGAAGTAGGAGAACTAGGTAGGTTTTTTGTCCGGCTTTTTGGCTCGTATCGCCTAAACGCGTAAATAGCGTCTAAATCCGCTTTATAGAAACTTAAAATGAATACTGCCGCTTAACGTTCGAGCTGGTTGCTTAGCAACGAAATTCCGGAGGAAAACCCTCTAACCAATGTAACAAGAGAGGCATCTAGCAAAAAATTATAAAAACAAGTTGCACAATCAGCGTTTCGTAATGTATTTAAAAACAATTAGGGTACACCAAAAATTATTGCAAACTAGACAGGTTTGTGGGTTCCTATAAGTATCAGTTTTTTTTTTTCAATCAACGAAAAATACCTAAGGTTTTCAAGTCGTCACGTATATTTTTTTTAAATCATCCGGATGAAATCACCTAAACGATGAAAACAGTATCAAAATCTAAGTGCACGATTAATAGAAAGGCGCGGATAACGACTTTGTATTGTACTATACAGAGATGAGACTGGCCGACCGCCCTCATCACTATTCTGAAGTGTAGCATCGTGAATGGGACCAACCTGATGATAAGATTTCCTATGAAAAAATAATTGAACAAACTTAAACATTGACGTAGTAATGGTCATCAAATGGATATCGCCAACAATTTTCATCCCGTAGCAGCCATTAACTGTATCTATGTCAAGCTCCATTTAAATCCAAGAAGTACGAGATAAGATTCTAAAGTGTGTTTGTTTGTTGGTACGTCCTTCAACCACGCAGTAGTCGGATCGACATGATTTTTCGCGAAGGTATAGTTAGACATCGAAAAGTGCTACAAGGATTCCCGCAGGAATTCTAAAAATTTAGCTCCACGCCGACGATGTTGCGGGCAAAAGCTAGTCAAAGAATAAATACGTTTCACGTAGGGTAGACGCGAACTTCAAAGATGTTGGAGCGTATAGTGGTAGGATCGGTGGACGACGGCTGCGGTCGGCGGCCGGGCGCGGCCGGACGAAGCTTTTATCAAAATTAGCAGGCGCGCCCGCGCTGCGGCGCACCCCGCTCATAAAACACCACCGTCATCGCCGCATCGACGACTTGGGAGCCGCACCTAGCTGTCGCACCCTTATAACTCACCCTCCCGACCGTTATTCCGAGAATAACATATTTCACTAGGCTACACATCCGCACGTGGGTATATATCCAAATTGGCAGCGAAACAACACAAAGCGGCCACGTCCGACAACATTTTTCACCCACTTATAGTCCTAAATGGCTATCATAGGGATAAACACGGTCTGCAGAGATTTAAGCGGCTCTAACGAAACCGACGAACTGGAATATAGTAGAGGCAACATTTTGAAGAATGTTGGATTTATGAGGATCAGTCCGTCACGTCTTGTATTTTTCGTTCTCTTATGGCACTTGTTATATTTTATGAAAGTAGATATTTTAAGGTGCAACGTGTTTGCCTTCAAAAATATATTAAATAGTTGAACGCTACCCTGCCCTCCTCAAGCTATAACGTAGGTAACCAACATTTGTCAAATACGATTTTTTAATGCTATCATACTTAGAAAAAGATTCTATTGATCCATCTAATCTACTTTGAAAAACTTTGTCTATTAGTTATCAAATGACGTCATTTATAAATTCCCGCTTTTTGGATTCCCGCGTTTTCGTAGTTAACGACATTTTAGCTCTATTTTTTTACCAACGGCAGTACCAAAATCAATCAGATTAAAATTATTTAATTCGAGTAGACCAACCTAAGGCTCTTATGGGTAAGACTCTAACATTGCTTCGCAGGAGAGCCGGCAAGAAACTCGGCAGATGCTCGGAACAGAACCAAAGGAAAGTAGTGCTTATCTACTCAATTTGTAAGACTGGAACTGCTTCTAATTTTATTTGAAGACGATCTGAATGGTAATGGCTCTAAATCGGTGACCTAAGTATGTTAGTTTGTGACACAATAAGTTGGTCAAGCGGCCGAGGTAAGGCCAAAGGTACTCTTCCAGTAGTCGGTTAACTATCATCTGTATGCATGTTAGCTCACGGCGACGTCGGCTGTTTCTCCACTAATGTTTTTAATTCATTTAAAATGTTCGAAATTCCATTAATCGTAACCAATGTGATAAGATAGCTATACTCAAAACAAAGGGATCATTTTCTAACTAAGGAAATGTATGGGAATTCTAATAAAGTTATCGTTATGTCACACGGTAATAGAAAAATCGTAGCCGTTTACAAGTTATCAGTTCATTCGAAAAAATAGAATAGAATTTAGCGATTCTATAATATTGATCGCTTCATCTCATAACTGGTAGCCAAGTTACAATTTTGACAAGCGCTTACGATTCGAAGTCGGGCTGGTGAAGCAGCCGTACTGACGTTTAAAAACGCTAAACATAGAAAAAAAAGTTATTTTTTCTCTCCACGTTATAGAATAAGCGATCGAGACTGTAGACTTCCAATTGTTCGTTTTCTAAGATCGCTTCCTTTACAGCCTTAACGATTATAGAAAGAGATTATACGAAATGTATGCAATTTGGCTAGGGCTGCTGGATAGAAAGGGCCCCACTGACCTGAAAAAAACTTTCGGACCGAATTTCTCCGGTGCCATTAAATATTTTCTAATTTGAATACATAATTTCTAAAGAAAGACATTTTGATAGGTATGTATCTCAAATGTATCAATCTCATAACAAAAAAGGGCCCCCGCTGGATTTAAACAAGGATTTTTTGGTCATGTCCATCGATTAGGTAGAGGTACATTAGATCTAATCATTAAATTCATAGAGTACATTGAAAACTCTACGAGCTCCACCATTTCATCATATTATTCCATCAATCAATTCTAGGGGAGCCTGCTAGATTGAAGTACATCCCATCGCCAGCCCACTACTGGACATGGCTGATCGGCAAACTCCACAATGTACCAGAACATTATAGAGGCATGCAGTTTCACCACCACTTTCCTTCACTGTTAAAGTGATATTTAATTGCTAGAAACGCACATAACTTAGGAAAGTTGGTGCATGAACCCTGTACCCCCAGAAAAGGAGGTAAAATCGTAACCATTAGGATATCAACGTCATCCGCTTTACATTTATTAGTATTTGCAAAATAAAATATTTGCATCATACAAACAAGTGCGATGTAACAGGCGTAAAATGCATCTGAAATCGATTTCTAAAATATTTTCAGCAACTCGTTTCGGCAGCGCTAGTAGGTCGCGCAGTGGTGCAAGACGGCTACAAAACGGAAGCTACTTCCTTATCTAACCATTCGGTTCCTCTCGAGTACACGTTCTGTTACCTCTAAAAACGGTGAAAATCTCATCATATTATATTACTGCTAAATACTTATCACAAAAATTATATAAATTAACTGTTGACTGAAATTGACGTTACAGTTTTTGTAATCAAAATTTGTCATACAGAAAATCAATAAAATCATAAAAATTACGACAAAACTAAGTAAATGGCAAGAAAGAATCCGAATTCAAGTGCTAAAAGTAAAGCGTAGTTCTTCTTATTCAAATTAAAAGTATTAAACACGTCCTACGTTAGTATTAAACATCCTACGTTAAAAACCACGGATAGCTAGCTTGCAGAGAAAGAAGGAAACAAAGCATTAAGGATACCAAGGTGGTGAAAATATGAATATATTAAACAGTAATACGAGCCAAGTAATCACTCGCACGCAAGAAAACGTTACTACCCCAGTAGGTAAGAAATATTATTTGTAAAACCAATAATTCACGTAAGTACACGTTAATTTCGTTTCATTTTCAGAACAATAAAGAAGCAAAATATACAATTTGGAAATATTCATAATACAGCGTAGGGATGTGGGGATAGAAAATGTTCAGTCAAACCTAGATTGAAACGTATCAGTGTATACTTTAACGATAGATGGCAAATCAGCTTATGTTATTTAACTTATTACAAAGGTCAAGACTTATGGTATGTTGAGGCTGGTATGTTATAATATCGAAAATATTAAAATCAAATAGATTTGTATCGTGACACGTCATAATGCATACGCTCATGCGTCTAGAGTCTAGACTGCAACTATAGATTAAGAAAACAACCTGGGTACAGTTCTCCTCTCAAACGAGAAGGTTATAGGGCATAGTCTACCACACCGGCCAAATGCGGATTATTTATTAGACTTCACATTTTTGAGTAAATTATGGAGAGAACTCAAGACATGAAGGTTTCGTCACAGTGTTTTCCTACACCGTTAGAGCAAGGAGTATAATTTAACTGCGTAAGACCCCAAACGCGGACCCCACAAAAGGAGGTCTGAATCGCTAGGCTATTACACCGCTTTATTTTTTTTGTTGCATTCGTAACCAGGTTTTTTGAGAAAGCTCCAGACATCAGGTAACTTGTACTTGCAGACAGAGTTTCTTGAATTGAAATACCTACCCAAATTTTATACTAAATATGAAGAAAGCGTAAAATTAATTGAATAAAATATTATGTTACTTTCTAAAGTTTTGTGATGGTTCTTTACACGATCTTTTCATATTTTGAAATTTAATAAATGAAAGAATTTTTCTACACTCATAAAATGAAACATTTTAACTAATAATGGTATGGTAGATAAAAAACCCACTAGTTAAGTAACATTTACAGCAATCATTTTACTTGCAATGTCTTAGTTTATAACCGTTAGAAATAGGAACATCGACCTCTAACGGTATTTTGATCTCAATACCATATTTTTTCATCAGCGTGGGTTTGAGGTTGTGTGACGCATAGGTGGAATTATGCTACTTTGTCGTCAACTCAATAAATCCTGATTAGCGGAAACTTAGCAATCGAATGTCTGTTCGGCACGCTTCTATGGCGTATGCAGAACGGTGACAGTGAGATGGTCGAGGTGAATGTACGCACAAAGTGTGCCACGAGCCGGAGAAATACTTCGGAATGGATACCGTTAGTGGAACGCGGTCAGGCCAGCAGCGGTACCGGTGTTCGTGTCCACAACATCGCCACTTAATCGCTTTCGATTTAATATACTAAAAAGCTTGTAATTACAAGTATTGGTGCGCCTTCTACACTTCTAACAGACAAATGTGATAGTCAATAAGGTAAGCCGGTATCGAGTTAGTGTCGAAGCCTTGTTAAGGTATCCGATGCTACGTCAGCAACTTGTTCTAGCGCAGTAATCGGAGCGTTTCTAATATCCACGCTTTGACTCGGTTTCACCGCACGCTTCTTGCCTTCGTTCTTATTTATTCGTTTTGCGAAATCGTTTGAAATCTGATACCATTCAAGCGAGTTATTGAGACTCTTAGATTCTCACGAAACTTCACACGGACTTCTTGCAGTCTGAGTTACCTATTGAATTTCCCTATTATTACACCCGGTACTCGGTAGATTGAGGTCGGTGTCGACTTCAAACAAAAAAACTGGTTACAATACCAACATAACTTCTTGCTTATATTTTTAATTGCATATATCATACCTACTACGTGAAATGTGACTAACGCTCATTTTCACCAACCATACCTAAATCACCACGATAAAAATCATTCTCTAAGTTGGAGTCTCTTTAGGTAGCCACTAGCCCGTCATAGTAATGGAACCTTGGGGAAAACGGTCACTAGCCTTCATTTCTAAATTCGTATTTAACATTAAGATGCATGGTTCAGTGAAAGCATCGTCGTGGTAATGAGAGTGTAAAGCGGGTACAAATGAATATTTTTCATAATAATTGGTGCGGGTGCAGCAGGTAAGGCGTGAAGCGCAGCGGCGCGGCCCGCGGGTGGTGTGCGGCGCAACAATTTGCATCACAAATGCGGGTGGAGGTTGCGACGCGCCCGGCGCCCTACGCCCGCGCTCCAGCCGCCGACCAGCGCGGCTTCCACCCGGGTCAGACAATATCACAATCAACGTCGCGTGGACGCTTTTTGGCCGTTATGTGATTGTCGATTGTGGTTCGCCATAATCGCAACTAAGATTTATTTCCAGCTACTGTTTTTGATTTCTATTTTTAACATCATGAAATTATTATGCTCGGCAATAGCTGACTCGATGTTTTTATCGTATTAGGTAACTACATGGTTTTTATATAATTTTTATATTCATAAAATTCAAAATAGGTAAGTTGTTTATTATACGGCCTTTTAAAGACCTCAAACCTGTAGCACATAATATCATCTTGATATTATGTGCAAATCTTCACCTTGAAACTATAGCATCAGAACTAAAGACGAACAGAGATTTATATACCTTTTGTTCTGCTACTAGTATCGCGCTGAAAATGTGCTTAAGCCCTTAGAATTATTATTATTCACATATTGTGACTAACTTTCGATCGAAAAAAAAAAATGAAAAATGAGTCATAACAAAAGAGCAGTTTATTGTTTAAAAAATAAAAATCGGTAGTCTAAAACGGTCGTTTGTACCAACGGGAAGTGAAAAGGTAATGCAAGTAAAAGCAGCTAAGTTGAGAAGCGATGAATTAATAACGAACTTCTCCCGCGACGCGTGATGACGGCCGACAAGAGTAGCGCATTAGACGCCAACACTGAAACTCGCCAAAATCTCTTTCTAATTATCGTTCCTCGTAATTTTTATTCAAAAATAGAATAATACATAACTTGTTACTTAGACTCGATAAGGACCGTTAAAATTTTTGTTCGGCCTTTATAAATTGGCAAGTACCTACAAAATAAAAATATTGTAATACTAGCGGACCCGACAGACGTTGTCCTGTCTTAACTATGAATATTGAAACTCTTTGACGAAATTGGCAGCACGCATTCTGTCAATGTTATGTCAAACGCCATAAGGTTACATCAAAAAAGTTTGAATTGTAAAAGCGGTTACATTAGAAATAATTTAATATGGTGGTTAATATTTCTTAAATTTTCTAATTTTCCGCGCAATTTTCTTAATTTTTTCTTTCATAAGAACCTTCTCCTGACAATAACAAACACAATAAAAAAAGAATTAGCGAAATCGGTCCAGCCGTTCACGCGTGATGCGCTTACCAACACATTAAGCGATTCATTTTTATATATTAGATTGCAGGACTAGAAAGGGAGGTTTTAAAACAAAGAAAAATCTGACAACCAGTCTTCAAAAACAAATGAAAATGGTTTGTTAAATTCCAAGTTAGAAGTTTTGCGGTGAAATATGACGACTATCCGCGGTAAACGATGCAATCACTGGCGGATTTATAAGACCTACCTCGTCGCTCCACCTTTCTTCTTTACAAGAAACAAAACCGAAGAGAGGATCGTTACGGACTTTTTTGTTTCGGGATTTATAATAGGTACTACGAAAGATACCTACAGGTAGGTATTGTATTTTTATTTGCTAAAATATGCCTCAAGCTAGCTAGGTTCAGGCGCAGACTGAAAGGTTGAAGGTTCAAACTCCAGCCGCTGCACTATTGTTCGCTTCTCGTTGTTGTTCACTTATTATTTTATTGTATTGTTGTGCACACAACCTTAACACTCATTTGGAGAAGAAAGGGGCTAATATAACGAGTCTTATCCAATATAGCTTTCCTAAGCTAAGTGCATCTCTATGCTATGAAATTAATCACGCATCACTAGACAGATAGATTTAAGTATCCCAGACGAACTGCACCTTATGTATAGCAAGTATACCAATGAACAAAGAGCAAACATGAAAAAGGCAAAAAAAAAGCCATTCAAAGTACAACCCATCGCCGCTGTGCCCATTAGCGGGCATAGGTCCACTAAAACGGTACCTATTTCATTCATTCATCGTTCATCTCAACCTATCGCCTGTGCCCACTGGCGGGCATATGTCTTCTCTCGAATGAGAGGGATTTCACCACGCTTCGACCAAGCGCGGATTGACATATTTTACACATCTTTGAGAACATTATGGAATATTTTCAGGCATGCAGGCATGCAAATTATAGCTAGTGATATTTGATTGCTTGAAACGTACTTAATTACGAAGACTCGTAATGCCAGGGATAGAATTCTAACATCAGAAACGAAGGCTGAAGTCTAAAAACCACGAGGCTATCATAACTTAAGCTACCCATACATTCAATTAAATTTTTAGTACATGACGTATATTAGAAGCTAAGAGAAGGGTTACAAGATGGTTCAATATTGAAATAAATCTCACGTGGAACGACTCTGTTGAAAATTACCCGGTGGCGTAAGGCCGCCGGAATGGGTGGAAAAGCGGCTCTTAATTAAATCAAGTGACACGTCTCGTACGTAGCTTCAATCACACGACCTCAATAAAGCCGAGCGCCCAACGGATCTATCTGCTCCTTCCGTGCCATCGTATTATACCCTAACTCGCATGGGCACCTACTGTGATGTCTACAGCAAAGCTACTACAGGAATACGGATTAATGAATTACATATTTATCAAAAATATCAAGAGCTCTAAAATCTCCATCTACACAAATAAATAAAATTGAAGTGTAACTTTCGAAATAACTGCCTTACATAAAAATATGTTGAGTATGCCTCAAGTCATACTCATAACTCAAAAACATGTCTGAAATTACATGTCTGTATTTGCACCTATTGGCTTACCTTCAGTTATGAACCGATTTTATTATTATATTCTGGAATAACACAGGCTATTTTTTATCCTGGAAAATGAGAGAGTTCCTGCGGGGATTGAATAACCTCAATCCACGCGAACAAAGTCGCGGACATTAGTTAGTTTTAGTATACAAGTAATATTATGAAGGTCATATATTACTTACTGTAAAAGACACAGTATTTTACGAGTAACGTGTTACCGTTACCAAATGCGTTCAACGTACCACAACGCACACGTATATTTTACATCGTAAATACATTTCACGAAAGTTCACCGTAATAAGCTCCCGTCTATGCGGACCCACGCCTCGCCTACCAAGTCACATTTCACGACTAATTTCACCAAAGGAACACGGTTCCCGCAAACAGGATTTTAAGAAAGTAAATCACAATCTAATGAAATTTCAGTTGAACGTCGTTTACCGGTGAGTTTTCATTGTGGTTCCAAGTTTTAATAATCGGTAAGTAAATATATTGCCATTTATGTATTTTACAGAAGGCTAGCTTTTGCCAGTTACTAATTCGTCGGCGTGGATTTATGTTTATAAAAATCCAGGAACTCTGTTTTTCCGGGATTAAAAGAACCCTATGCCACCCTCCAAGTCCTCAACCATATCCATGCAGAAAACCTGTGATGTTCTTGCTGCGTCAGAGCATATCAACCAATAGAAAGAGAGTAACAGCCAATCAGATGTTATTCAAATTCAAATTCATTTATTGATTGCATAAACTGAGTAACAAGATGTTTAAGAAAGGCTCTAAACAGTTTGCCAATTTATTATATTGCGATCGTCACACTGATACAACCATTTTTAGTCAACCCCACAGGAGTTGGAACCCGAAATTTTTATGGGACCATCTCGCAAAGATTTTGTATCGATGAAAAAAGGATTCACGCGAATCGGTTTAGAAATCATGGAGATATCGATATACATAAGTAAAAAAACCACTACTCCTCATTTTTCGAACGTCAGCTATCACAAACAGCAGCTATCTACTACCCTCTACCATGAAAGCCCCGCCAAAATCGGTCCGAGACCGTTCCCGAGAGGCAGACATAAATAAAAGTAGTTTTTTTGTTAAAAGTACCGTATTTACTACCTTCATAGGCATTTTGGTAAAAAGCTGTTATTTTGATATTACAAACAGACACTTTAATTTTATTTATTTGTATAGATGTATAGACTAGGGGCGGTAAAACTCGGGGTAACAATAAAAAGTAGTCGGGCGGTCGGCGGGTCGCGAACCGGGTTACCGCGGGTTCGCCGATCGCTCTCATTATTTCCATAACAAGTTGACGACAGCCGGCCGGTCTGCAGTCTGCACTCCCCGACTCCCGGTAACGGCAATTAATTAACTGACTAAACGGTATAGTGTTTTACATTGTGGTGTTTACCCAACTCTCGAGCGATAATGTCGCTTGCCATCGGACATTGCTACCTTCGCCTCACATTAATTAATAAAATATTATTAACCCGACCCACCGCACTAAAAAATTAAAACACTCGTTATTATTGAGCTCGTTATAAAGTTCTGTGCATACAAATTGCTTATTTGCGTAAGGAATACTTACGCGCACCGTTGGTAGTACGAAGTAAGTAATCACAATGTAGGTATTTGATTTAGATCCATTAGCGATAATTAAAGATACACACACACGTAGAGTTTTCGTAATTGTAGCGAGGAGATACATATAAAGAGGGAAAGAGGAAAAATGAGTGCGCAATAAAACGAAAGGGACACACTTTACTGTTTCTAGGGCTCATGAATCAATGTGCTCGTAATCTTAGAGCCACGTGATACTGGAATATACTCGTATAATGTAGCATTTTGATCCGGTCGTAAATTTAAAAAATTATGTAGATACTAGCTGATGCCCGCGACTTCATTTTCAAAATCGCGCGGGAACTCTTTGATTTTCCGAAATAAAAAGTAGCCATGTCACTCTCCAGGTCCTTAACTATATCCATGCAAAAAATCACGTCAGTATATAGCTTGGTTGCACCGTGTTTGAAGAACAAACAAACAAACACACTTTCTCATTTATAATATTAGTAAGAATTAGTAAGGATCTATAAAATGATTCCACTTAAAGAAACATTTCAGATAGAGTCACCGGAATCCCCTTTGCGAAGCGCTCTTTCAGGTTGGCATGTCGTAACAGCTGGCAATCGCTGTTACTTAAATTAGTTAACAATGACACATATTGCTGGCAAACAAACGGAGAGGAATCCTAAATAGAACGCCGCTATTCTTGATCTACCGTCACACCGGTGAGCGAGCGTGAACTGATTCATCATCACCTCAAGGTAGGTACTCACATGGAAATGCGCACACGTCTTCAATTAATTGGCCGACTTTCGCTAACGTGACTTTGAAAATTCAAGACACGATAGAAGATTATGACTGCCCCAATGATTGATCTTAGTTCGAGTCTCAGGTTGAACCAGGAAAAGGTTTTCTGTTATGAAATGCTCAATAGCAGTCCGTTAGTTTCACTCCCGTCCATCGGATAACACGTAAAGCCGTCGGGTTGGCGTCCTATCGGTCCATGAGAGTTTAGGTAGAAAAGTGGACTTGTCCAGCATAGTTCGCTTGTCTCCGATTTTCTGTTTGAAGACACAGACACCGTGTCTTGGCCGAAATTCGGTAGAGTGGATATTAACAGAGTTAATAAGTATCGACAGGCGACCAAGTGTAGGATAATTAGAAGCAAACGGCAAAAGAAACGATCATTAGGCGGCCGGCCGCGGGCCACGAGGCGTGCTCGGCTGCACGCGCAGAGCTGTCGCGTGTTGCGCAACTGCAGCGGCGACTCGGCAGGACGTTGATCTCGCGCTTGAACTTGAGTAGTATGGTATTTATCATGTAACTTCAAGATTGTAAACAAACACCGATTGTTATCTGACAATTTGTAATTAAAATTCTCGCCCACACCGTTGCCTTGATGAGGGTGAGTACTATAAATATTAAAACTCTCGGCTGGAGAGCAGTCGTGACACGAGTATTATCCGCAGGAAAATAATTTTCCAGCACGTCAGTGTACCAAACGCTGCCCGGAAATTGTAGGAAATTGCAAGAGAAAATGAATCCGACGGTTTGAGAGGTTCGGCTGAAACGAGCGCGACCTTATACTTAACAGGAAAAGCATTTAAACTTCGATACAAACTGCATCCTTTCAAAGGAGTAATCTAATAAAATGGAATCAGATAAACGTGTGCATATGTTATATTATAAATGACATTAACCTCGTGCGTCGCATTATAAATGATACAATGCAGATAACTAGCGTAAGCAGTTATGTTAAACACGCACGATAAGATGTCATTGTAGCACGTAATGTAATTATTCAAGCGTGCAGATATAAGGAATGCGCGAACTAGTATAAACCGAAAAAGAACAGAAAAATAAAAGAGCTCTCCATCAATCACACGAACAGAGCCCGAGCTTCCGGAGCCAGCTTAGCCGAGCGAAACATTTCTTTGAATAATGAATATACAGGTGGGTACCGGGTAGGTATCGTGTACCCCATCGTGTAGCTAACTGGACGTGATATATGCCGTCGTTGGCCGCATGCATAATTTCACTTATTTTATGTGGTTAATTGTCGAAAATGACCACAAGTGAAATATATTACAACGTTCCGACGCCAACACAGCTAGGTGGCAGCTAATGTATTCTACGGCCCGGGCGCTCCGCCTTCGCCTTCGCGTACCGGGCTCTTTGTGGCGCGGTGCTGTGCTAGCGCGCCCGCAAATGCCGGCTCCGCATTATGCATACGTTATTCTTGACACACGTTTCATGCAAATCATGCTGGGCCATAACGTGATAACCCTTTTACCACTTACGTATTTACGATCGTTTCTGAACTATGAAGCTTTCTAAAACTAATACAAAGCATTGTAGATTAGTGAACAAGACACTAATATGTTTACACTAAAACATAATATTAGATGTTTGCACAGCGTTAGACTAGTATAGAAACTGGTAATTAGGTAAGGAAGATATTCACCAATCTGTCATGCGTCAATAATATTAATTGATACCGACTGAGATGAACTTTTGGGGATAAATAATAATACATAGTAAACTATTAAACGTGGCATACAACGTAAATCGGGATCTTTGTTTTGCATAAACGCAGGTAAATAGGAGAGAAATTTCATAAATTCGTGGGAAAACGGTGGATGTAGCTGAAGTGCAGTGCGCACAATCGCTGCAAGTCGCGTTTACAATACCGCTGCATTACAATTTTTCAAAGCAGACACAGGCGACAGGGCATAACAAAAGAGCTAGGAAGGCGCAAATAAACGAGCGCTGCGGCAGGCGAGCGGGCTGAGCGTACAGCGGCTACGGCCCCTCTTCCTAATATCTAATGTTTAAAGCTAGGCAAATCCGAGATTCCACTGTTTTGCTCAATGGAGAAAGTAAGTTTCATATTTTTATTCTCTTCCTAAAAGTTTATTTCAATCAACCTGTAGCTGTACCTAGTGCATACAGAATTAATATTCCCAGCGGAACTTCAACATTGATAAATATATAGGCACTTCGATGAAAATCTGAGGAAAACCGGTATGAATAACTTCCGAAATACAAAGGGGGAACTCAATTTGTGTAATGAAACTTTTGGTCGGTAAATAGGAACTCTCAAAAAGCTTGGCAAAGCGGTTCGGAAGGAGTATCTTCTCTACATTTTAGCGCGTTTTCAGGTCGTAGCAATGAATACGGTAGATCGGCTTGTGCGATATGGCGCGTCCGCGGCCGGCTGGTCAGTACTCAGTACAGAGGCGGCGGAGTTCCATATATCGATATCACATTCACTACATATTTGCAGTAGTAATCGAGAGGGCAGCTAGTCAGAAAAAGCGGTTTCGAGAAAACTACACCTACCCACTAAGCAAACAAAACAATTAGGCGCATGATAAATACGGCCTCGGGAGTGAAAAACAAGTCACCGGAATACTGATTGATACTATGTGCACGTGATTTTTATGATCGCATCAAATGAATTAAATGAATTTTTATATGAAAATAATAAAATATATGAAAATCCGACACACTGCTTACCACGGCAGACAGACTGATATGAATGTGTCCTCACCTCAAGGTAAATCGGAAAATAGTCGTACATGCATTTACTTGACCTTAGGTCAGTTATACACTTTCTGTGAAATTAAATACGCGAGTTTGTTAACCTTTTGCCTCTACAAAGAACAGTTATTTAACGAACAAATTTTTTACCATTCATTTACATTATTATGACATGCAGATGCAGAAATGAAATAAAAACGACCAAGTGCTAGTGTGATTCGCACACGAAGGGTTCCGTACTATTGTAACAGCGATCGTTAAAGTCTAGCAAAAACTGCCGAAAAATTACATTTTTATGTTTGGGGACTCCTGTATTTTTTATTTTATTATAGCGGCAATAGATACACACATTCTGCGGAAATTTCAAGTAATTACCTATTACGGTTCATGAGATACAGCCCGCTGACAGATAGACAGACAGATGGTCGGACGGACAACGGAGGCTTATTAATAGGGTCCCGTTGGCATCCTTTGAGTACGGAAACCTAAAAAGAATAGGTACTTATATCTAATAAGTTATGGGATGAAAATATATTTAGTAACTAAGTTTCATCTTTGTAAAACCTGTATTGGCAGGGTCACGTATTAATTAACAAAGAATTTATTGTATCGTCATGTGAAACGAAAGTAACTATTACAATTGCCTAAGACAAAGAAGCTCAAACAAATTGATTATTTATTCTCTCGAATGGAGTTTATTAGAAACACTAACCATTATATTATAGTTAAGGTTATTTAAGCATTATAAGGTTTCTCATCAGTTCTATAGAAAATAATGATTTATTGTTTTCGAACAAATACGGTAACCATATGGACCTCCTGTTTTGGGGGGTCCGATTTTAGATCCCAGGCACGAATCTCTAAAGACTTCAAGGTTTTATGCGTTACCTGCTTTGACGGTGACGGAAAACATAGGAAACTTGCATGCCTCAAAGTTCTCCATAATGATAACAAAGGTGTGTAAAGTCTGCCAAGATTGGCCATCGTGATGGATCATAGTCTAAACGTTTATTTCTCCAGTCAAGAGAAAACCTATATCAAGTAATGGGGCAGCGACTACGATATGATAAGCACTAGAAAATGAAAATAGTAAAGCTTTTTCCTTTCACTTCGTTAAACAATTTTCAAACAACGCAACAAGTAATGTTCCGTATACATCGAGTCATATAGTGTCCGTTATAGGGTTACGCAGTAAAACAAGTAACCCCTTATTAGTTTCGTCCATACCGTCCTTGTGTACTTCATAGCTTTTTATTCAGAAAAGAAACTATTACAGCTGTTAAGTAGAAATAGATGTTTCTTAAGATTATCTGCGTAGAAACTTGTTACCACAAGTACGTAATAAGGTATTAAGACTTTAAAAGCTTTATATTTTATTTTTTTCAGTAAACTACTGAGTATCATGAAAATTGACGACCAAGAAATTGGCATTCTCCTCTCGAGTTGAACATGAGGTTCCACTCGAGAGGAGAATGCCAATTTCTTGTTTGGGTATTTTGAATATTACGTCATTTCTTAGCAAGTTTTGGAACGTGTTTTACGAGAGTTGAATTTCTTCACCCAACTTCATCATATTAAAAAAAATGTAATGTTCAATGTATAGTTATAAAAAAATTACGACTGTCAACCGACATATCACTATGAAGTATCACTAAGTAAGTACAATCGCATAATATTGTAAATGTGAAGGTTTGGATATCGGATACTCCTTCACGCCACAGTCACAGCCGAATTATTGTCTGTTTGGAATGAACCTTTTAATAGATTGGCTACATTTGATATCTTATCGGGAACAATCATACCGCGGGAATCAGAAAACCTTAATCCACGCTGGCGTAGAGTCAGGCATCAACAGATATTATATTTTGGAATCCTTCTTGTTTTTAGTTTATGGTTAGAATTGTTTTACTACCATGACTACAGAACCCCTACCTCATATTATGCGTGTTCAGACATGCACTTTACTATTTATATTAATAATTCGTTTTCGATACGGGGTTTTGTGATAAGAATATTAATTTATTTTTTGTTTTCATAAAATTACTTAACTTGTATAGAATACATAGTATATGAACTATCCGGAACGTGTCAATAATCCATGTAATCAGTAATGTGTAAGCATAATATATAATTAATTGTATTGGTTGGATAAAGGCTTGCAATTTAACAATCAGAACATTTAAACAAACCGCACTACACGTTCTGTTAGCGAATTTTCATAAATTAGTCATTATTAGCTAAACACAGATTTGAACGAAAACGTGTTAAATTATAATTTATAATACTGTTATCGTATCACAACTAATAAATGGATAATAACTAATGAGCATACTTAAAATTACCTTTGCAAATTTTTTCGCGTTCTGCCTATTATTTTAAGATTTGCTATGAAAGAATAGGTAACTTTGTTTTATTATTTTTGCAAGAGTTCAGAATTTTAATTAGTGACTTATCTCTATTAAAAGAGTTAACTGTACCTATTAGTAGTAAACTAGTTCATAACTTATACAATTACAGCTGAATACTAGGAAAATCATATAAGAAAGGAGGAGAAAAATCACAACTTAGAAAAAACTAATTTAAAGTTCGCGAACCGCTTTCTTTTCTGACACAAAACGTCTTCCACTCACAATTTGTAATTTGAGATCCTTCCCGGCGGTGGCGGCGGCGGCCACCGACGTGGTCACCGGGGACAGCCACTGGTGCAAGTTTATGTATCGCTTTGGTAAAAGTTTTAGGGAAACATCCGCCTGAGCGTAGGCCCGCTCGAGACACGCAGCGGTAGCGCCGTCCAGCGCGAGCGCCGGCTCCAGCAGAGCGCCGCCACCCTCGAGCACCACCATAGCGCGAGCTCCTGTCACTGCAGTAGCAAACACCACACGCAGCAACAATTTCACTTCACAGAGTACGTTCGCGACTCGACCTACATGTCTGATACGCGGTGCGTGGCGCTCCGGCGGCGAGAGTCGCGGAACTGCCGCGGCGCTCACCTGCCGGCCGCCGGGCCCGCGCCGCGCCCCGCTCGCGCCGCCCACCGGCGCGTCAACAAACAACGCCGCTGCAGTCGCCGCCGCACCGCCGGAGCCCTTATTCTACGCAACCGGCGGCGACCACTTTCATCCTACTTTCTCATACGCACAATTTCAACAACAACGTCGCTTGCTCTACATTGTCTCTCCTCAATATGCTTTATATCTTACACTTGCTTTACAACCGACATCTACCTAATTGTTATTGAAATGTGTTAACACTATGAGCACCCGAGAAATTGGACATGTTGGAACAAATAAAGCGTAATCAAAGCAAAATAAGACGCAATTGAAATAAATGAGTCGAAGGAGTTAAGGCCGCTGCATACATAACGTGCACGGGACGGGACGGGACGTGGACGGGACGGGACGTGGAGTTTTGGAAACATCGTTTCATAGAAAATGTAAGCGACTGTGCATACGTCACGGAGCACGGACGGGACGGGAACGTGCCACGCGCGGAACGGGAAAAATATCGTCGGCGACGATGTTTAGCACGTCCCGTCCCGTACGTGCCCCGTCCCGTGCGTGATTCCGCTGCGTATGCACAGTCGCCCCGTTCGCTCCGGAGAGCTAAGTAGTGATGTTTGTGTATTTACCTACGAAGCAAAAATGGACGAATGGAAAAACTAATTGAGTGTGTACGATCATTGAAAGTATTTAGACACCAAATATAAAAATTATCTGTGGCGTAAAATTGCAGTCGAACTATCACTCACTGAAAACGGTCAGATTTATTTTATTAATTTATTGCATTGGTATCTCTACTTATATTTTAATATGTAATAATAATTACAGTTGAACTTTTTATGCTCAAATCAATAGGTATATAGTATCAACCTTTGACGACCTCCCTGGCGCAGTGGTGAGCGCTGTGGTCTTATAACTGAGAGGTCTCGGGTTTTTTTTTTTTTTTTTTTTTTTTTTTTTTATATTACGCTGGTGGAAATGCTTGTTACGCATTCCTTTCGAGAGTCGTGATAGGATGAGTTCACGGCTCTCGAAAGGAATGTGGGACTCCTGGTTTCCCAGCCTACCCACTAAAACCACCAGCGGTCCCTAACTAACTATCGCTATTATATTGCGATACCATTCGTTCTAGATAAAAAAGCCTAATTATATAAAAACTATATATTATGCTATATAGGTATATTTATATATATGTGTTTTTTTTTTTTTTTTTTTTTTTGTTTTTCTTTTTCTTAACCTCAATCTTACTTTGATCTTCGCTCTTTTTTTTTTTTTTTTTTTTTTTTTTTTTTTTTTTTTTTTTTTTTTTTTTTTTTTTTTTTTTTTTTTTTTTTTTTTTTTTTTTTTTTTTTTTTTTTTTTTTTTTTTTTTTTTTTTTTTTTTTTAAGTACTAAATATCACAATACATACAACTAAATAGCGTAACCTATCCTATCTTTGATCCATTACCTCTACCAGCAGCTTTGACCACTGCGACCGCAAACTCCAAGAAATTTGTCCGGCAGTCATCGTTGTTGACGAGGTTGACTAGATTTTCTCGTGTAATAGGGAGACCCGCGCTGCACTCGCAATCATACCTCTGTCTGACAAATCGCGGACATTCTAAAATTAAATGCTCTACAGTTTCATCCGAGAGGCCATCGCAAGGGCAGCGCGGATCTCCTGCTAGATTAAATCTATGTAGGTAGGCTTTAAACCCGCCGTGTCCTGTGAATAATTGCGCCTTATAATTGTCCATTTTAATTTTCCTGGTCGTTTTGTAGGCTGTGCAGACATCCGGAAAGAAGAGCTTGGTGGTGGCACCAGTCATGTAGTTCGAGTATCTCTCCTGCCATATTTGCAGCGTGGAGTCCCTGATAAGGTGTTTTGCGTAGGAAATAGGGCACCTATCGTAAAAGGGGCTGGTCTTGGATTTAAGGGCGGCGTCTTTGGCCAATTCATCGGCTCTCTCATTGCCCGCTAATCCTGCATGGGCTCGGATCCAGTATAGTTCTATTTCCCCCCCAGTCTCTGATGCATTTTGTAAGAGTTCGGTGACGTCATAGATAAGTGGATGAAGTGAATTCCCTCCCGTGATACCCTCCAAGGCTGAGCGGGAGTCACTAAGAATGTTTACTTTTTCTCCTTTCCACTTATCTAAGGTGATCTTTATTGCTTCTCTTATAGCAAGAAGCTCTGCCTGAAATACCGTACAGTACCTTTCCAGCAGCAGTTTCTTCCGGAAGATCTCCTCCTGAGTGTTCCATACCGAGATTGCAGCCCCAACGCGTCCTTCTATTTTGCTACCGTCTGTGAAAATCATTAGCCGATCAGTACTGATGGTGTCTAATTCCTCCTGAGTATTAATAGAGGCATAGGTCGGAACGAGTCTTCTTGCTGGATGTCTTAGGGCGAACGGGCTGACCGGGAGTTCCAATTTCCGACCAGGGAGCTCCGGAAACTGCTTCCCCTTCTTAATTTCGAACAGTCTTTTGTTTTCTTTGGCCCTCAAGTCCAGGGGGATAGTTCCAGAGAGAATACAGGCCGACGCTAGCGACACGGTCTTGTGAGCTTTTGAGCTCATCAGGGCGAAGGTCCTAGTAGTCCTATCCAGCTTTCTCCGTATGTACTTTTTGTCACATCTGTGTGCCCATACGCTAGCAGCGTAGAGGATAGTGGGCTCTACTACGGCTACGTATATCATTTTGATAATCTCAGCATTTAGTCCCCATTGCGCTCTTGCTGTGCGAGATACCAGTTTGTAAAAGTTAGCTGCTTTCGTCGTCACCAGGTTTAAGTGCTCTTTGAAGGTGAGGCCTTTGTCTATTGTGACTCCCAGGACCTTCATAGTGTTGGTGAGCTCTAGTTCTACACCTCCCATGGAAAGCCGCGGAACGTCGTACTTTCGTTTTCTCGTGAATAAGACTGTTTGGGTTTTTTGTGGGGCAAAGTTGAGTTTATTCTGCTTGCCCCAGTTCCAAATCTCATTTAGTGCTCTATTAAGTCGTATCTGTAGTGCTTCCGCTCCTTCACCGGATGCGACCACAAGGATGTCGTCTGCGAAAGCCTGTATTCGTACCGTGTCATCCGTAAAAGTGTTCAAAAGGCTGTCCAGAAGGATATTTCTGGGTTACCTGGGTTTTTTTTTATATTTACTAAGGTAGTCTAGTATTGACTCTATTGAGTTTCGAATTCGGGGATTAATTACATGCGTATGCGGCAAAAATTAATTAGCTTTCAAGAGCGGTATTAATAGACGCAAGACAATAAGCCACCCCTGCGAGCTCTAGTCAGCGACCTAATGTTCCGCAGCACGCGACCAGACGCGGCTGCCTCGCGCCGCCCTCGCATCCTGTATACTATTTGCATATACTACTTTTTTATCGTTAACAAGAATACAAAACGACGCCCCACGGCGGAATTTTAAAATAAAATCTCTTGGAACGTGCCTAAATGGTGGAAAAAACATTGTTTATTTACGTTTTTTTTACATTTTAGACAAAAAATAAATAATCGATAGCTAACAGGTAAGTCTGACTTAAAATATTGTTTAAAATGATAACGTACTTATAAAATGAAAACGTCTCATTAATTATTTGAATATTTAATGGATTTTAGAAAGCGGTCTTTCTAATCAGTTTGCCCTGTCTTTCAACTGAACATAATTAACTTTCTTTCCTACGACAACGTCAAGAAGTTCGATTTAGAGAATCTTTAATTTTTAACTTCCGATCCGGCCGAATTGCGAATTTTTGAGATAAGACCCCTTTTACGCAAATACAATTCTTGACAATTACTAGACGCAAAGGGATGAGTGACCTAGTTGTGATAGCGCATATAAAAATGATCACGTTGGTTAACAAACGTTGACTCCGATCGGTAACTGCAACTGGTTATAGACGTCGGGTGTACACAGGCACTCTAGGACAGCTGCAAGAGAGAGAGTAAGGAGGGAGCTCTTTGCTTCGGAGAGCATGTTTAATCGTCCGTCCCAGTTATCACTAACATCTTGCTGCCTTAGTCCAGTCGTATGAAGAAGGTTCTGGGAACCGACCGTATTCTCACCCCAGAAAACGCCTATCATTAAATGAATGAAGGTACTGGAAAGGGGTAGATAACGATCCTCAGCGATCAGGAATACGATGCAGAAAGGGAGACGACGTATATGTTGTGTAAGACATCCAACGCTAGAGTAAAGTTCTACAGTCGTCAGATACTATGACATCGGGCCGGACGGTCAGACAGCAACGTATCAGCGCTCAATTATTCACGGGACGCGGCTCCACCCGCCACATCATCCGCTTGCAACCAAATTAAAAGTAAATAACGAAATGAAAACAAGCGCATCCGCGCCGCGAGGGACTCGCAAACCTTTTACCGCTGTCGAGCAAACAGCTACAGCTAAACACACTATCATTTTATCGGCTATCTATTTGCGAATGCCGATAAAATCGCTGAAACTGTACTCTCCGTAGGTATTTAAACAAAAGGGGTTATCTGTTATTCTTAAATACGGGGATTCACTCATTCGTGCACTATACAACTATTTTTCATGGCATCACAATTCCACAACCGGTATAATTACAGCCTCTCATAAAAATACGCCGCGCAGGTACCAAAGACTAGTTGTCAGTATAAAATTGATAAATTCTAAATTAGCTTAACAGCTTAGGTTGGTGATTTGAACACATTAATGTAACGTTTGAAAATCTAGAGTTCGCCATCGTTGCTACGTACTTGGTAATCTTGGTATCTACTAAAACATACCAGATTGGTAGTCTGTAGTATTGTTGATACAAATAAACAAGCCATAACAGCAAGACCTACAAGCGCTGGTCCCGGCGCGGAGCAATTTCGAAGAACAATGAACCGGAATGAATGGTGGTGCAAAGTAAAAAGTCTATTTACATCATATGCACATTTTCCGCTAGTATAATAGAAAAATGCAAAGTTTTATAAATAAGAAACTGCGAAGGAAATTGGAATATTGTTGCTAATTAACAGCGTTGAGAGCTGTTGCAAATCGCAAAATGCCTAGATAAGTGTCGAATCGTCGTAACTTTTGTGCAAATTGATGCACCTACTTACAATATTGTCAACACAGAGTGTTTGTTACATAAACATAGCATAAAAATACATTGTGGCATCATTAGTGACAACATCAAGCGAGCCTTTCGTAAAAGTAAGACAGTAACGAGCGGCCGCAGTCATCATGGGGTACGAGAGAAGCCCCTCTCTACGAAAATTGTCACAAAGCAAACTATGTCAGGTGTATCATTATTTCGACATGAATGACGGAAACATGCTGACTGCTAGAAAATGTCAATCCTAATACCTATTGTTATCGTAACTGTAAATAACTGCCTCCTATTTCAGATTAATTTATTTTTCAAAATCTTACTACGTACCTACACGTTTTGAATGCCAGTTAATTACACAAGTATTCTGCTAATTAGTAGCCTTTAAAGGTACCTATTAATCTTGATTTTCTTCATCTAAATTATATTAATTATTCTATAATAAACTATTTATTTAACGAACCATGACATTTTAAATTATTAAAAATTGAGCCTAGTTTGAAGTTTGTGACAGCTATGAAACCCATTATAGTTAACTAGCTTTTTCCCGCGGCTTCGCTCACGCTAAGTTGATTTTTCAACTCCTATTTTACCTCCTCAGGGGTTTAATTTTCAAAAATTCTTTCTTAGCGGATGCCTACGTCATTATAGCTATCTGTATGTCAAGTTTTAGCCCGATCCGTCCAGCGGTTAGAGCTGTGCGTTGATAGATCAGTCAGTCAGTCAACTTTGCCTTTTATATATTTAGATAATAACTCGCTGAAATAGTTTCTTTTTACATTTATACATCGTGGATGAACTCAAAAATATTTGCATCTCCTATTCGCTATAATATTTACCTAAGTATATACGAAAAATCGATAAAAAGATTTTTACCATGAATCGACGTAAATACGCAATAATGAGTCAATTTAAGTCAACTTTATTCTTTTACATTATGTATGTATTTAATTTGGGAAAGGTTTGTGGGTTGAATCGTCATTGCGTATCTGCATCCAAATGGCAAAATGACAGAGTAAGTATGTTTCAATCCCTATGAACCCCGATATGCATGCATGAATCCAAGATTCACCCAAGGCTGCCTGGAATCACCTTCATCTCCTTTACTGTTTTCATGCGCATATATTAATATTAAATCATATATATTTTGGTTATGTAACTGCTGACATAATTTTAATTTATACATATAAAATCAGTGTGTAACTTCTATTCAGTTTGTGCACCTCAGTGCAAGGTAGGTACTTGAACATCTTGCGGGATAGGTACAGATCTAGCAATCGACGAAAACACGATACTTACATCCTTTTGAACAGAAAAGGAAATAACATTACAAAAATGCCTTTATAACAACTGCTGTATTATTTTGTCGAAGAGTGTTTGTAGTGAAAGGATTCAATTGCACTTATTCGTAGAGCAAGATATTTTTAAACAACACGTTCAAAATAGTTTGGTGCCTATCACAAAACACAAGATCTTGAGATCTTGACCTTGATCACATTATAAAGTGACCCCGAAGTCTGATCTAATATGTATAACCTGTTTTAATTTATTCCTACTCAATAATAACATGTAGGTATAACTTTTAGATATTTGACCAAAGAAAACTTCTCTATATTATAGAGTACATTCCATTTCAATAGACTTACTTAAAAAAAATGCTCTAACTACAAATTACATAATTTTAAACGAAATAATCCTTTATGATAAGTTGCGGAAATTACCTTCCTGCTATTATTTTCATTTTAATAATAGTGTAAATTTAGTAATAAAATTGATCTTATAAGTTCAACGAAATAGATAATCTCATAATACGAATTATAAAGTGTTGTGAGAAATGACTATCCATAAGCAGAAAACGGCAATCTGCTGCTGTAAAGCAAGTTGAACGGCCGAAGGCGCATCAGAGCGTGGCGCGTACGCTTGTCTTTACACTTACCTACCAACTCCACATTACCTAGACACTTATTAAGGCGCAAATATAATAAGTACATAAAAACAGTAGGATGACTATGATATGAATAAACCAGAAGTGCTTCCCTTTCTTGATCCTGTGGTTCAAAACAAACAATGGCAATAATCCGGCCTAATATCACATTAATGGATTCTCGTTTAATAACAATGAGCTTCAGTGTATAAGAGCCGCAATGTAGGCAGACTTAACAGATTATTGTGACAAAGCATTTTATGCACAATAAAACGGGCAAATTTAAAGAACAATTACCAGAGTCAAAGCAGGTATCTTAGAAAAGCGCGACGAGATGTAACAAATCACTAGCGCAACAAAGGAGGCTTTCTCGCGGCCTTTACGGCGGTGTGCACAGGAGAGCCAGGCGTTCGGTCGGAGCGTCGAGGGTGGCGCGATTAGCGTATGCGGTACCGTAGCAGGCGGCCGCCTCGCACCCGACTTTCCCTAGGGAAGTGCCCAATTTACGATTGCCGCAAAGAATATCTTCGACGTGGCACTTCTGTGGCTCGCTAGTGACCACCGGACAAGAATAATTCCATTAGACAGGCAAGGGTACTAGTAACTTTTTGACTGTTAATCTGAAGGGCTCAAGGCATAACGTAATTGAAAACGTAATATAAATTTCCTTCTTCGAAGTGGGATGTGAAGTGGAAGATGGGGCGGTGAGAGAACCGTAATAAGGGCTACCATAAAACGTTACATTAGGTAACGGCGGCTTCTGGGACGGCTATAAATATCTCCGTTCGGAAGTACGGCCAGTGTCCCGCGGGAGGACGACACATCGCAGCCAGTCGGCGTCCGAGAACGTGTTGCGCGAATAAAAACACATCTCACCTCGCGTGTACCGGCGCCTCCGCTCATACTCGTATATGCCTCCACCAATCAATATTACTTAGCAATAACATCGGGCTCTTATATCGAATAACGCCTTTACTTTATGCCTATGCTGCAGTACCTTTTATCATTTGAACAAAAGTTTAAGCTGCATATCTATTTAATAGGTACTTACTCTTTTATCCATTACTTTGTGTTTTAGCCATGTATCTGCAGAAAATGGACTAGTCAGTTATAGTCTATAACTCTATAGGTACATAATGCATAGATAGTTACTTGTCCAACAAGAGCGCAAAGTTAATTTTTATTACGAATGTTGAGTTCGAATCCCGAGGAAGTGAATTCTTACATATTATAAATTAACCACGAACGTAACATTTTTCCGCAACTTTTCCGGAACACATAATTTGATATCATTCAAAATACTTTTCCTCATTCAGTGATCAAACTAGACATTTTTTAGACTGGTTTAAGCAGCAAAAGTGCGCTTTTCGAGCGAGAGGTGAAAATGTAATACATTAATTAGCTTCTTTAGAACGTGACACGAAAAGTAACTGGACAAACATACATGTATTTAACGCTTAAGATAGAAAAATGAAAATAAATGCAACAGTAGACTTGTAACGTGGCTTTCGCGAGAGAAACGCTCGTAGTTTCACTCGCCGCCCGGTCGATAGTGAAACTAAGCTTTAAAGTATATCTAACAAGCGTTACCTATTATTCATTTACTAGGCGTTTCTACCAAGCTGTCCAGGTTTGTTTTCATGTAGCCTTATTCTCTTCTGAATATGTAAAACCGTTAATAAAATAAATAATAAGTGAGCAGTTTTGTTAGAGTCAACACAGGTTTCAACTTTAAATAAGTCAAAATCATCAAATCACCTCAGTAAACGAAGAGCGAACAAACAAAGGGGGACCCTCAAATTGCTTGCGTTATTAGACAGACCTTAAAAGTTTAGAGCGCGCTTAGTTTACAGAGGTAAGCTTGAGGTCGGCCGGGTAAGTGAGTTTGCTTTCACAGTAGGGTAAGGCCGTAGATTTTGCCACTTTTTGTAAAAAGAAAATGTCCCTTAACTTGACATGCGTATTAAAAATCGAAGTACTGCGTAAATTGTTATGCAAGTATCCTAATTAGGTTAGGTAGTTCTTAAACTCCTATAATGCATTCTTAAATTGAATGTATGTCGTATATTTAAAAAAATACAATGACTTAAAACCGACCGTACCCCGAAATTTTGCCCAAAATAAGCTGTCTTTTTGATCCAGTCAAATATTTGGCTCGTTATAACTACATTAATTCTATTTAAAGTCCTAATTTACTACGAATATCTGAAATGTGAATAGATTAAGCAATTACATCCTGGGTTCCATGTATTTAAATATGCGTTTTTAAATGTTTTATCGCAATTCAAAATGTTGTCTCCTTATTTTCACTTATTACGTTACTATTCTGTATGTTACCAAAATTGGGCATCTAAATATTCAATAACATTAGGGTAGTATTTTATAATGGCACTGGCCACACTAAAGATTCCGGCAACGGAATAAAAAAAAAGAAACCGCCATTTTCTAGCCTGTGGAATTTTATCAAAGGTGTGCGCGTGTGTTTCGTCAGCAGCTTTTTTTTGTGAATTTTGGTGATTTTAAAGGTAAATAACAGTTTTTATTGCACACATGTATGTGTTATACTAAGCTAAAGTGATTTATAAAAACATGATAATGTGTATTTGACTAAAATCGGCTCGCATTTAGTAATTATTCCTGTTTAAAACCTCAAAAATTACGCTTCGACGTTACTTTTATGTGACTTCTATGTTACTGGTAACGTTGATTGTTATTTAGTAACGTTGAAGTGTTGTAAAGGTTAGTGTACATATCCTGCCAGAAGCGGATTTTTCAAATAGTTATTTTAAATAAAGAATGAGTTTAAAAGAAGATGAGTTAATTGAAACTCATCTTCGTAATAATCAGAATAATGTACCTTTATTTGATAAACAGCCAGAGAGTTTTGGTTACTAAATTCCATTGATGATAGTTTAAAAAAATATATTTTTCCTATTACTGAATTCTCTCTCTTATCTCTGAATGATCGGCTATTATAAAAAATGCTATACTTACAAGTTTATTACAAAAATCTCCTCCTTTTTTGAAGTCGGTTAAAATAAGTACGTTATGTAATCAGCCTTACAAACACTGTGTTACTTTTACGTTACTTCTACGTTACCGTAACATAGGAGTGTCTATGTTACTCTATGTTACAAAGTGGCAAAATCTACGGCCTTACCCAGTAATGTCAACAGCACGTGGCCCGGTTCAAGTGCCAGTTGTGTACTATGTTTGTTAAAATAAGTATTACTATGTTCATCATATTTAAGAAAGATTAGGTAAGTAAAGTGTGAATAACAAAGAACAAGCAAGTGCTTCCCAATTGTTCAGAAATTAGCACACTTTCCTGAAAGTTGGTAAATAATTTGTCAGTATTTTGACTGATTGAAAATTTTATAATTAAATCTTAACAGCGCGTCATCTGGTTCTTTAATCTGGTGCAAGATATACCAATTTAAAAAATCAAATAAAAACCGGAGATGTGTATTTATTCATTCTGCTGAGAAAGTGTTGTGCATACAGTGAAAAAAAAAACTACATGAAAATGCATAAGACTTTTATGTCTCTAACCGTAGAGAATAACATAATAAGGGGATGCATTGCGGTGACGCAGACTATGTAGCTCTGCCCTACACTGTATACGGTCCCCAGCGGTGCAATACGCGTTGCTGCACGTCCATCAAATGTCACTATCAATTACCATTGGAGCTCCACCCCGCCTCGCTACTGCCGCCGATAAGGTTATTAAACTGTCGATCTCGATCCATATTTGTGAAATTATATCAGCATATCATATCCCGGGAAACAACTTCAATTTGTCCCATTTTAATAATAGGGGGGGTAATAGCCGTCGAAAATGGTTATATAACAAGTTTGTAATTGTCGTAAGACTTCAGTTAAAATAGGAAAATAATTAAGTTTATTCTCGTTTTCATAACGCCAGACGGACTAACTCGACTCGGCTGAATAACAATCTGCGAGTCTGGTAAACGAATTTTAAATAAAAAGCGGGAGGTCGAGGGTCGAGCGACGGAGAGGCGCGGGCGGAAAACTTCGGAGTTTTGTCATTGTTTCTATATTCCGCGGGCAATTAGCGCAAGACGGCGCGGACGCGGCCGCGGCGCAATTCTTCGTGCCCAATCAAATTACTGGCTCCACGCTTTCCAGCCGCCGAATTATTAAACCGTTCCGATTGCTGTCGCAACATCGACACTTCAACTAATGGTCTCGACAATTTCATCTTGAATTAAATAATTTATTCCGCGAAAAATGTTATGCGGCAAAACATTCTCTCCAAGATTATGTAATTTAAACTATCATATCACATCAAGGTTACTAATTATTTTTATACTTAGATCTTTTTATTTTATGTCTGTGTCTAACCTCGATTTGTTTGATACGTAGGTATACATTTAAGACTGACCTACTCGTATTATTATTAGGTATGTTACGGCCATATCATAACCCAACCACGAGGGTCATGCCAAAAGTAATGAGATACTCAAAAATGATAAAATTTATTAGATGATAAATCAGTATATAGAGTTGAGGTACCTACTACCTAACCTTGTACCACCTACATGGAAATATTATGTAAATGATCCTTATCGATCTCATGATGCTACCGTGTAAATTGCGATGTGCCCTACTCCCAAATGTAAAATTAAAAATAGCTAACCAGAAAGAAATAAAGCTGTTTAAT
This sequence comes from Hipparchia sbordonii, assembly GCA_038048805.1. Lineage (NCBI taxonomy): Eukaryota > Metazoa > Arthropoda > Insecta > Lepidoptera > Nymphalidae > Hipparchia > Hipparchia sbordonii. Next base: position 12,605,324 of record CM076099.1, on the reverse strand, counting down.
CACGTTGTAGTTTTTCTAAAGTAGGTAAGATTTTGTCGCTGGGAAGGTTTTTTGGATTTTACTGCTAATTAGACAAAAATAATTGTAGTTTGTGTTTGTTTCTATAGTAAATTAGAATTATCACGTAACACGCTCGCAGTCAGGTTAGACAAACAAGCATTAGGTGTGCGGGGTAATTACCGCATCGGTCGGGAGCGGAGAGCGGAGCGGTGCGGCGACGTCGCCGGCGCTCACGGCGCCCGGTAATTACCAGCTCGACGGGGCTCGGGGGCGCGGGCGATCTCCTGTCAAAGCATCGCGTGCAGGGCGTCCGACGCCCGTATTAAACGCTAGCGAAGAACCCGTGCCCCATCTGATAGCGTGCAATCAAATTCGCGATCTACATGCTTTTACGTCGGCACCGCCCCTGGACTTACGTCACGCCCGGCGAGTCCACAGTGCCGGTGAACCTTTGGTACCACGCGCCCAAAATGCACAGTTCAGCTAAACTCAATGATTTTGTAAAATGTTCCAACTTTGTTCCAAAGGCCGCTGAGAAACTGAAACAACAACAGTCCGGAGCATTGTTTCTTTAAAATATCTCGTAATCAAGGCATTGACGAAACTACGGTACACAAACCTCAGTCACGCGATCGTTTTATCGCACACCTTTTTTCTTCCAGTTTTATAAGAACGGATAAAGCAAATCTAAAAAGCTTGCATGTCTCTACTACATTGACGCCCTTGTCGTGACGAGTGGTGTAACCCTCAATATCCGAAAATCGAAGAGAAAGCTTTTAAATGAAGTGAAAACGCCATCACACGTAATTTATTGTCTAGACATTCGCGTCTTTTCACCATAAAAGTGAACAAATGTTCATCACGTATGCAAAGTGTTCCAAAGTTGCATTCTAGACCTATCGAATACCTACTATTGTACGAATTTATCTGAGAGTGAAGCTACGAATACAAAAAATAAACGGAAAGACAAGAAAAGCTCTTTGCAATGGTGAAATCCTCACGAGTCAATTAGGTATTATGAAGTAATGGAGAGTAACGAGCATGATTTACGCGAATCGGCGGCGGGCGCGGAGGCCGGAGCGGCGCGGCGCGTGCCTCCGCGGGCCGCAAGCCACGTCGGTCGGCCCGCGGGCGCTCTCAATTACAAGGAGGCGCGCCCGTGGGAATCCTCTTAGCTTTCCAACGGACCCGACCACTAATCTTTTAGTCTTACTGGCTCTGGAGTACATTGTTAGTCGCTAACAAATTTTAAACTCAAGCCTGTATCCTTCACCCCACCTCTTATACTATAACTAAATTATGTAAAACATAGTACATGTATCGAGGCAGGAGTTGAGCAAGGAGCAAGTGCACTAAGACTTGGTAGTAAAACATAAAACTAAAAAAACTAAAGCCTGTAATCTGGAATGATAAAATAGAAGCATATATGGGAAAATGGAGCCGCTCAGCTCAAAACGAAAATGAAAGGAAGGGGGAAGCCGTTGCCCATCAGTGATTTAAATAGAAATAAAAAACAACAAAGGCTACGTATTTCAAAACATGTTTCTAGGGAAAAATTAAAGAGTTCACTCGGTAGATACAAGTTATATTTTAAACCAAAAAATTCATGCGTGATACCTTTAACATGGCAAAAAGTTTTTGAAAGATTTTTAAATGATTCATTGGACGAATTGGTGTTTGCGAGAGCGATCAGGTCGAGTGGCGCGTTTTAATTTGCGCGGCGACACACAAGTGGATTGCGAGCTGCGGCTGCAGCGGCGACGCGTCGAGTGTCCTACTAATTGCGTCGCCACGCTATCCTCTACAAACGCGCGATGTTACGCCCGATCATCAAACATGCACTATTCATTCACTCGAGTCCCATACGTTTACACTTCAAAGTAAAATCTCCCACAAATTACGACTACATATTATATTTCACAATCTGCGCCAACGCGACAAATTTCACCCAGAGGACCCCGATAAGCCTGACCAACCGTAATCATATCGGTGTAAACATTAATTACGCCTTGCAGCGATACAAATTACAAATGTACGTGAAACAAAAACGGCAGCTAATTATTCCGTTCCTTATGAATGAGATGTTTCGCGCCGATTTAAGGAGCCTCGACGAGAACGTCTGAAGTAATTTCTGGAGAAACAAATGAAACGGCTCCCCTCGCGCTACAGAACGCTTTGCAAACCGCGCGGCCCAAGTAATCGGATAATAAAAAGGGCAAACGCGGTAAATATAAGATGAGGAAGACAGTTTTACGAGCAGTACCTAATTAAGTGGCGAACCAAACAAAAAGAAGAAAACGTTTACGGCGGAATAAGACCCTTTGCGCAAGGTGCTAGATAGGTATGTAGACTGTAGAGCTTCATCTAACCTTTCCTTTCGTAATTAAAATGTTATCGTAGTGAAAAGCGCGTAATTATTGTTATGATTGCACACGAAACAAATCAATTCCACACAGCAGAGCAAAGCGAATATCTTCATTCGAAACTTTCAAAATAATCTATGCGTTGAAGTGCGAAGGCGGGCGGGCGGGCGGGCGGTGCGCGTGAGGCGGATATTTTGGGCGCGCAGGTAGATCGGCGCGCGGAATGCGACCTCACCTGAGCGAGTCTGATTCACACGTTGCTAAAACAGTGCGCTCCACATATTTATAAACATAGGCGATGTTCTCTTTTCACTCATGAACACGGATTTTAGTGCTACGGCTACGGTATTGCTGCTCTACCTCTACATATTTATTTACTAACAGATCGCTGCGACGACGGATAAGTCGGATGCTAGTGGAAAAGCTCAACAACGAGCAAAAATGTTTCTTGTAAGCGCCACGACAAAATTTTGTCTACACTTTACTCGTGAATTACGAGTAAACGTGTAGACAAAATTTTCTCGTGGCGCGCATGTTAGCCCTACTGGCCAGCCGAGGACACTACACCATCTCGTTGGCGTGGTAAAGAAGTAATTTAATAGAGGTGACCTTCAATATTGAAGCGAATTCTCAGAATTTGGCCTGGCCAAAGGGATAATGAAAATAGTGTCTTCGCCAAATTTGCCGGCACTGTTCAAACATCGTAGTGATTTACGATTTATTTACAGGTTGTAACGATTCAAAGGGCGTAAAGTTTAATTCTGTGCGGGGTTGCGGACATGGGTTCGCTCGGGGCGATTCATTAGTTAGGCCGCGTGAGAGTAAACAAATTAACGCAACGGGCGTGTTTTAGTCTGTGATAAAAGGGCGGCGGGCAGTACGCCAGCTGCGTGCGAGCGCACGCCGCCTCGCAGCGCGGACGGCGTCGGGAGGGCTACACATGCAAGCCAACGGGATCGCCGTTGCCAGCCAAGCTTGCAACAGGCTGAGTTTTATATTTTGCATTCTGACTAAGAGCTAAATGTATCAAGGTTTACATGCATGAGTGCAGAGACAGAGCTTATTTTAAACACACCTACATCCTATTCTTGTAGACTAGCAATGGGGTCTTCGTCAGTTTTTATTTTTGTTATTGTTTTTAGTATTATTTAGAATTTATACGCATCGAAGCGTTAAAAACTAGTTTTATTTTATTCGACAAGTTTTATTATAAAGAAATAGTTTTCCTTAAAGTCTTGTTCGTCAGGATTTGACTTTAAAAACTAAAGTTAGCTTAATTGTCTGGCAAAAGCAATAGCGGAAAAGTATTTATTAAAAGTGCACATTTAAGAATCTATAGTTTTGTATTTATATCATAGGTGCATGGAATATTAAAAACCTACCCAAATTGCACAAATATAGAAAGATTATATCATGCAATAAAACGGTTCAACGCTTAAGAATTCAAATACTTATCAAGTAAGTGAAACTTGGTAATTGCGCTTGAACGGCGAGAAATATTATTCGATGCTCTTTTTCCGTGCATTTCTGTTAGAGTTTTATGTAATGTGTAAATAGTTTAAATGATAGAGGAGATCGCGGCCATCGCCGCGATGGCACTATAACATGCAGTCTTCAAGAATAAATTGCGCGAAACACGAACAATTTAATCAAGAAAAAATAATAATTACAGGATCATGATCGTTTTAATAACTACTTGTGTGTCAGGTCGTATACATGCCTGAGAGCGTAATAACATTTGATGTTAAAAATATTCATCAAGAATGCTACGAAAATTTATGTCGATATCCATTGCTTAGTACTAAAATTTCACTTTATATCTACTTTATGCATTAGGTATAGGCCAATACGCCATCACCCAATGTCAGAAATGGACATTTCTATGATTCAATAGGCAGATCCACCTACAAATTCTTTCTGGAAAAATTAACAAAAATCTTAATTCATTTTAAGTCTTAACGTACCTACTTTTATCTCACGTTTGGTATATTCGATTTGTCTGGCTTGATAACAAGCCATTGTCTGCTCATTTATTTGATGATTATAGCAATTATGTGAAGGCGCGGATGTATTGGCAAACCGTACAAATAACATAATATAGGTCGGTATAATTTGAATATAATTAGTGGGAAAAACCTAGTAAAAAACGTGTAGAAACAGATTAGGAGTATGGGTTGAATGTTCACTATCATACCCTTCCAAGTTAGCCCGCTACCATCTTAGACTGAATCTCCATTTACCATCAAGTGAGATGCAGACAATGACTATCTTGTCGTAGAGTTAAAAAAAACATATCTAGCAGCAGATAAAGCGATTTAAAAAATCGACATGCACTGTACGGCTGAGACAGCGCACCGTCAGCGCGTCACGCGACGCCATGGGCGGGCGGCGCGGCGCGCCTGTAAATGGCTTCAGTTAATTAACTTTAATCATCCGCGACCATCTGCTGCCTGTGCACGCCCACATCATATTCTGTTACGATACCGAGCCATATGCCCCCGCGCCTGTTAGTTTATCGAGGAAACCCTACACTGGCCTTTCATGTAATTAACTAACAATGATACGAATGGAAAAAAGAAAAATTAAAACGATTGTCATATTACCGTTGAAAGAAGTATTTTTGCTGTAAAATAATTAACCTGGTCGTTTTCATCCGTTTCTTATCTTTGTGGTGGTAGTATAATATACTTAGCAGAAACAAATTATGCAATTTACTGTCCATTTTTATAAACGTTGCTTTGCATCACAGCTTTTGCATACCTACTATGCCAGATCAAAGCTTTTCCAAGTTGATATTATCACAAATTGAGTTGCTGTCTCATTCAAAAGACGACGTTACGACCTACATTTTACTAGTGCTGACAAAATCAACACATTTTTAACTATTTAATGAGTAGGTAGGTCTCTACTTGGATACGAACGAACATAGCGTCTAGTTAAGGGCTAGGTTCAGACTATGCGTTTTCGCAGATGTTCTAAGTCCTTACGCTTATTGAGGGCGGTTGTCCTGTCACTCTAGTTTGCACACACGTACGTGAGCCTACGTTCATAAATACATGCGTACAAGACAACATGTATGACACCACAATATGATGTGGACGGCACGCATCAGAGTTGTAAAACCGCCCTAATTACAAGTGCGTTTTCAAACACACCTGGACAAACGCCGAGCATCTGCTTTCAATAGGAATGCGTCATCGTCTTTTGCATTTGAATATGGCCTTAGTCAGTTTGTAAACAAGTGCAAAGTAGAAACTATAGCAAGGCACGAGGTAAAAGCAGTTTAAACTTATATATCACTGCAGATACTACAAGTCAAGTGGTGGCGTGCTGTAGGGCCATTAACGCAGCGTGACGAATCATCCGCGGGGGTTCATCGAGGAGGGCGCTGGCTGGGCGGCGGTGGGAGGCGCGGGCGGCGGGCGGCAGGCGGCAGAGCGTGCCCGCCTAGATCTTATCACGCTTTCCGCCAACATCGCATCGCACTGTCCGACCCGACCGTGTGTTCCGTGACTGACTTTGCGCTATGCCCTATCTTTACTATTTCTTCTGCCATAAATTAAAGGTAACTGTAGTAACCCATATTAATTTTGACGACTCCTTTGCCGACTATTATATTTATGGAGAGGTATAGACCAGAGCAGATCCCTTTAAAAATAATAAAAAGTGAAAAAAAATAGTAGTAGGATGAAACCCATTAGAAAAGGAGGGAAATATTATAAAGATGAAAGGAAAAATAATTTACGGGCGATCTGAGGTCGGGAAGGGGTGGGGGTGAGTTTTTAAGGGGGAAAAACGTTTTTTCTCGATTTCCGGCAAAACTAAAAGTCCTATCGAAAAAAGTCAAATGGCAAAGTTGTAGGTAATAAAAAGATCTAAAACTTTTGTATTTACACTTTTTTCACATAACCTCAAAATTTATGTGAAAAATTCAAAAAAACCAAGTTTTTGGTTTTTTATTTTTATCTTTTACAAAAATTATTTTTTTTTAACGAAATTTGGTGAAAACTTACCTTTTTATGTCCCAAATACGCTGTAATTTATTTGATTAAAAATATTTATTTTTTCACCTTATTTTGAATTAATATCGAAAAAAACACCCTAATTTTCAATCGAAAAGTCACCCGTCAAAATATCAGCTTTTTTCAAAAAGTTGGTATGTTTTCTGTTCGTTGAAATCTCTACTTTCCGATGGTGAAAAAAAATATATATGTTACTACAGTAAATCTTCTCAGAAAATAATTTCAATCTTTAGGTTATGTTACGTTAAGCATACTATTTTTTAAAGAAAATATTAGATTTTAATGTTTGAGTTGATTTTCTTGAAGATAATTGTGACAAGTTTACTTAAAAAAATAAAACAAAAATTTTTATCTGTATCAATCAACTCAAACATTAAAATCTAATATTTTCTTTAAAAAATAGTATGCTTAACGTAACATAACCTAAAGATTGAAATTATTTTCTGAGAAGATTTACTGTAGTAACATATATTTTTTTTTCACCATCGGAAAGTAGAGATTTCAACGAACAGAAAACATACCAACTTTTTGAAAAAAGCTGATATTTTGACGGGTGACTTTTCGATTGAAAATTAGGGTGTTTTTTTCGATATTAATTCAAAATAAGGTGAAAAAATAAATATTTTTAATCAAATAAATTACAGCGTATTTGGGACATAAAAAGGTAAGTTTTCACCAAATTTCGTTAAAAAAAAATAATTTTTGTAAAAGATAAAAATAAAAAACCAAAAACTTGGTTTTTTGAATTTTTCACATAAATTTTGAGGTTATGTGAAAAAAGTGTAAATACAAAAGTTTTAGATCTTTTTATTACCTACAACTTTGCCATTTGACTTTTTTCGATAGGACTTTTAGTTTTGCCGGAAATCGAGAAAAACCGTTTTTCCCCCTTAAAAACTCACCCCCACCCCTTCCCGACCTCAGATCGCCCGTAAATTATTTTTCCTTTCATCTTTATAATATTCCCCTCCTTTTCTAATGGGTTTCATCCTACTACTATTTTGTTTCGTTTTAAAAATTATCTACCCTGGTCTAGTAGGGTTTCTACAAAAGTTACATTTTAATACTTCTCCAAGGCGAGAATCTCAACCTACTACTACAAGAATCATAATAGATACCTACTACAACTCAAGCACACTTATCTCAAGAATATCTAAGTTTTGTAAATTCAAAAACTATCTTTGTTTCCAGTTTCTTTGGTAAGGGTGGTCAATAATTATTTTTGCCAGCGTCCACAATTAGGTATCGTGTGATTATTTGTTATGGCAAACATCGGGCTATTATTAAAATAAAAGATGATGATGTTATTTAAGTCCACGCGGAATTTCATTCCCGTGGGAACTCTTTGATTTCCAGCGTTAAACCCCAAAAAATAGATTACACATATTCTGGGGTGGACAAAGAAGTCTGGCTATATCCGACTCCGGTTTGCAATCTCAAGTTCAGCAGTTTGTCCGTATTGTCCCTAATATCAGGAGATTTTTACAAAGGATTCTAAATATTTCCGGGATTTTAGCCTATATCACTCTACAGGCAGAGAAAGACAAATATCTAAAAACGTCTATTTGGATTATGCTATTGATCAAATAAAATTTATATTAGCTTATAAGAGTAACCTTATAAGAGTCAGTTATTTTGAAGTCACGGGCAGACAGTTAAATATTATTAATTTGTATAGATTACGTATCCAAAGCATTTAGCAACAATCCCGTACCGCCACCACGGACGGCTGGCGCGGCCTCGGCACGGCGGTAATGAGCAGCGAATCCTTTGACCTGCTGCTGTAGACCGACGCAAACGCCGAGCTAATTAGGCGACGCTGATCTAAAGCCACAGCAGAATTAGTGCGATTGTGCGACTGGTTTAATTCACAGCCATTATTACTTTATGCCCGTCCACAGACTTCAGACGTGCACATTAAAGGCACCAAATAATTATTTCACTGCTAATGGGCGTCACAACAAATTGTATAGGAACGAAAATTTAAGGCCAGGCCCTCCTGTTTCATGCAAATATCAGACTGAACTTTAAAGGTTATAATCTATGACTCGTGACACTGTATAAAAGATGTTTGCTGTAGCAGGCGGGAAAAGAATTGGTTGTGTCGAAATAAAAATGTCACGTGCTCGGATAAATCGCCTATAACAAAATCAAGTTCGATTCAGTTTGTGCCCAGTTCTGTATTGTTGAACTCGTATAGTGAGAAGTTAATTTGCACTATAAAGTAAATCGTTTACACGTGCCCCTTTCGATTGTGGGGTTCCGAATTTTATTATCACTAACGTTTTTACTTATTTACACGAGTCTGTTACATGGAACGTAGAGCTCTACCTGCTACGTAGTAAGTAGATACGTAGGTAACTGGATACATTCGAAATCGATTGCTAGGAAATGTTCGTCTGAGCGTCACTAAGTTTTTTTAACTGCGTAACTTGGGACTGAAATAATTCGATATACTCCTATTATTATTTGAGCCAAACACGTCGGTTTCATCATTTTTTATGTCCATTCATTTATAAAAAATATTTTTGTTTGTGCACGTAAGAAGTAACGTGCACAAACAAAAATATTTTTATACTTTGTAGTTGCGTGCAAAGATAATTTTTAGTAAAATTTTAGTATAAGATTTATTCAGAATCGGCAGGGAGGAAGGGCTGGGAAAATCTGTGCAGATAAATAGAAAAGAAATATACATATGTATTTGCGACCGAATTGAGAACCTCTCATTTTAAAGTCCGTTAGTAAAAAGTTGCGTGTAAGACGTAAAAAACGTTGCAACAGATTCGAATATTTATTTCGGGGTGGGCAATTTCAGAAGTCTTACATTTGAGATGAAAGCAAATTTCATCTCATTAATCTGGGTTTGCGCAACTAAGCCGTGATGTGCCGATGGTGACACCGGCAATCCACGCGGTCGGCGCGGGTCGCCCCGACAAATCCTCCGTGCCATTTCAGACAGGCGTACACAGGTTCCACCAAATATTATTAATCTACGCATAAAATGATTATAGTATCAACTTCAAGATAATCGTGATGTCGTATGCATAGCCAGGGTTAGGATCCTTCAGAGTCCCGTTTCGTGACGCTTACAATATATCTTGAAAATATATAAGTAAATAGACATTTTCAAGCAAACACTTTCATCTTGGGCTACATCATCATTTTCCGAATGGAGAGATTGTATCATAAGAGCCACAGGCCTATATGAAATAAATAATTTTGGATTTTGAACTTTTGAATTTAAATAAACCTATACGATTAGATTTGGGATACTATCGAATTGAATGATTTTATAAGCAAAAAAATCTTTATAAAAGTAGATTTGTTTATGAAAAAAAAAGTTTAACTTGAGCGCCTGGTTTTCTTATTCAGTGGATTAGTTTTGAATTTTCTATACAACATTTCCCTCTAGCAATTTGAGCCTCAAGAGCGCAAAGGATGCGCGGATTGAAAACCGAAATCAACTTATCAATCGCTATCGGTTATACAAATTCTACTATCCTACTAATATGTATTATAAATGCGAAAGTGTTTTTGTTTGTAGTTTTGTCCTTCAATCACGCTGCAAAAGAGCTTCGGATCGAAGTGATTTTTTGCATGTGTATAGTTGAGGACCTGGAAAATAGACATAGGCTTTTTATCCTCGAAAATCAAAGAGTTCCCGCGGGATTTCAATAACTATATACACGCGGACGAAGTCGTGGACATCAGATAGTGATTAATCAACGTTTACGATAACAAAACATTTACAACCGTTAGACGTTAAGCGGGGAAGTTAATATCAACCAAGTTTTAGTTGTAAGTAGTATATACCATGCAGGGACCAGAAACTGCATCTAAAATACGAATGCGGTTTGAAATTTAATCAAGCCTCTGACCACGACAGCGCATAGCAATTTCTCATAAATGTAGGAGGTAATAGTACAGCAGAACAACAGGGGCAAGCAAACAGAGCGGCCATTGTGCGTGTCGGAGCCTTCGCGAAGTCGTTGTTCCACGCCAGTTTGCGAGTCGCCCCAGTCAACACTCGCGTTGAGATCGCATTTTATTAATTATTCCACAGTTTGTACAGACCATTATTTCGGTACACTAGAACAGCCACCTGTTTATATATTCTTCGTTACCTTCTATGTTACAACTTTTTGAATTTCGTTTAACGTATTTGCTTAAAAATAGTGTGTGTAAACATGTGGAAGTCTATGCAAGAGATATCTGTTCAGCAGTGGACGTCTATCGGTTGATAAAGAAGGAGAAGTGTATTTAATACGGTGTAACACAAGCCTTTTACTTCCAAGTATAGGACGCGATTCGACTTTTCATAGAAAACAAATCGGTTCGCGTGACTGTCTCGCGGAAGGTTTGGATGACTTCCTTTGTTTCTACACATAGTTCGTGTTGCGTGGTGTTGTATCACGCCTGCTCACCGGCTTAGAATAAACTATAAAACTAGTTTCGTGAACGTAATTTATAGTTCTCTACAAGTACAAGTATAATTCTAATGGGTAAATGTTACTACTAAACCTTTGAACTGAAAATTACTTGACTTTATTTTTATCGTACCGGTAAATTCTTATTTCATACCACCAATGTCAATTCTCTACTAATTAAGAAATCAATATCTAAGTGATTTCAAATAGGTAAGATACCTACCCACTCGGTGTTAAAATTAACTTTTTTCGTGGGAATAGAAAATTGCCTAGCCTCCGCGCTATGAAGAAAAAGCTGTCCTTATTGGGAAAATAAATAACAATGGCAAAGCGGGTTGAGCGAACGATTAATCTAAGTTTAGAGAGTTAACAAGATGGTGAGGTGAAGTGATCAGCGGGAGCGTTGCTGAAGTTTAATAAGCGTTAGTTAGCGGACGGAGGCGCGGCGCTGGCAATAAGGCGTTATCTCCGGTGCGGCCGCGAGCGACGCGACGAACAAATTACCGCTCTCATCTCACCCGCCCATCTCGAATCTCCCGACACGTTATCATTCATCCACCACCAGCGATCATTGTATCAATTAGGCCGTGAACGACAGACTGCTATACTGCACTGTCGATATTTCATAATCGCAATTCATTTACGTGATGTTGTATTGGTCATCGACGCAAACACGCTTGCTTTATTACCGTGAAACATGTTTTCCCGGATGACATTATCTAATCGTAACATAATATGGAAATAATTATTTCGCATTGTACTTGTATGGTTTTTGAATGAAACCCAGTGAACGGAGCTGTGCAGTCGGAAAGTGGCCAATTAGGTTTTTAAATTTCAACAGAGCGAACTTAAAAGTGCATCGCGGAGGCGGACCGTCAAAGCTAGTATAATCTTATAACGCTAGTCTTGACAACTCGTCCGACGTTCTCAAGCTTAAAGTAATATTTGCAGCAGAATTGTCTCTGTGCAAATATAACTTTCCCCGTATTAAAGCTTCATAAGACATTTTAATGTCATAAAGTTATGTTTAAAGTATGAGCCCTATTATCTGGTGGTGGAGCAATTAAGCACTAAGTTTTGCAAGTCGTTTGTAACGGCTCGTACACTTCAATTTCTCCGCGGTCGCCGAAGCGTGGCAGCTGGCAGCGCAATCAGGCGCAGCCGACTTAATTCGATCCGATTCACGTCAACAGTTCGGTTCATTGCGACATTCATGACTCACCTGATGTATTTTTCTTCCGCTACGTGAAAGAAAACTTCAATAAAATTAACAGATTTTAACTATTTCTTGATTTATCTAATAGGGAATCTATCGAGATCCATCTTTTCCCTATTTGAAGTCAAATCAAGAAATACGTCAGTCAAATCAAATAATTACTACCTGCTGATTCTATTTAATGTCCAAAATCAACCAAAACAAGAATCTCTGTTGCAGAATTTGATAGCAAAGCAAAAGGGACTTTGCGAGCACCATACTGATTACGGTTCCATATTTAATGAGCCACTCACGTGGGCCTCTAGCAAGCCGCAGGCTAATTTCAATACCCTCCTGATTATTTAATAAACAGCGCCACGCGTTACCAACAGGGGAGACAAAGGAGGCAAGCACGACAGGTAATTAATTCTAAAAACAATGTCTTTTTTCCTCGGCCAACATAGTCTGTATCTTTGTGCGCGGTCAACAAATTACACATTCTTGTAAGCAGCCGGCAGCGTTGCAAAGTGCACGTAGAAAAATGAGAAAATTCACAAGAGAAAGTGTTCATATGTGAGTGCGGGGCGGCGAGGCCGGCGTGAGGCGAGGCGCGAGGAGCCGGAGGCGGAGGCACAAGACGGGCGCGCACAGTTTAATTTCCCACGAGGTCGATCTCAGCGCCGCGGAGCGCAACCCGCGGGAATTAATTGCCAGTAATGAATAGTCAAGTGAACGTCCGTTAATTATGTATAGATACTCCCAAATTAGGAAATTATATATCCACTAAATAAAAAGGAATCATGTTACCTGCTAAGGATCTACTAATCTTATAATTCTCCCAATATAAATGCCTCAAAAGAAACGGGCACGTGATTCATGAACAAAGATCCCGTTGCTTCGCTTCACATTATAATTGTCGTTAGAAATCAGACGATAACAATGGAACATGTAAGTAGATATCACAATAAAAGCTTTTTTTTTACATACTTTAAGCGCATTCTCATTGTAAACGGAGAAATTTCACACGGATGGTAAATTAGACCAAGTTGCAGGTAGCGCGAAGCGACATATTGTTTTAAGTTCATTAACCTCACATTACATGCTCTGGTTATTCTCGGCAATTTTTTTCTGAAGATTCAAGATTTGTACTTAACGCTACCTGAACCCTAACTAATCGCTTTAATTATAAAAAGGAAACATATAAAACTTTCCGTGTTTTATATAACTTTATATAATAGTTTTTAATTTTTAATTATACGTATTTATTATTATGTATGTATTAGTTTTTATTTAACTTTTAATTATATTTATAAATTCTCTCAGGTGGCGGTGCGATGCAATTTTAGTTTAGTGATGGTTCACTTCCCGGTTGTACGAGTTTATAAAATAAAAAATTGGTCCTGAAGCCTGTAGCGTGTTCCAATTTTGTAAAGATGTAGAAAGGATATTGCGGAAATATACTAACGGAATTTTGCACGCGGAATTTTCTCTTTCGTGCGACAGATATGGAGCATTCTTAATATAATGTCTGTTACATTGCAGCAGCATAATTATAATCGCGTTTATACGTTCTATTCACCCCTGGCCCACGACGAAGAAGAGTATTAGTAACAACAGTTCACTACATTGCTTACATAATTAAACGAAACGGGATTTCAATGAATCTATCCGCTATGTGGGCAGTAGGTAGGTAAATAGGAGAGGGAAAATAAATAATGTAATGTTTAAAATTTCCTTCTTTTTAATCGTGTACTTCCATGCACAAATCTGTCTAAGCGGCCTACGCCTGCCCGTAAGAATTAGTTGGCCTGTAGCATTAAAACAGGGCAATCAACGATTAATTATGCTTAATCCGCAAATTGCGTTGTAAACAGATCGCTTGTATACGCTTCCTATATTAACTAAACTAAACCAAGTGAATATTGACATTGAAAATAACTATTATTACCATGCAATGCTTTAATAATGCTGCTTTCCATAAATAATATTATATTTTAAGGACAGCTGGGGGTCAGTCGCGCGTGAACCGCGTTAGCGAGCGCCAGTTTCCAAGTCATTTTGTGCGCCACCGTAAAGTGTTTTATTAATCTACCCACATTCAAGTACTTTTTTTTTGTTACTATGGAGGAGGATATAATGATTTATGATAGTAATGTGATTCAAATATATGGTGAACGTGCATTATGCGAAGTACAAAATAGTGAGTGTGGAAATACTGAGTCAACGCCGAAAAAAGTCGATAAGAGACCGCGTGAGACCGAAGATAGTAGTGAGGACGGATTTACGACGGTGTCGAGAAGAAGACCCAAGAGACATATTAGAACCGAGTCGTGTGAAAGAGATAGATCATTCAATAATAATAATGAAACCATGGGTGACACTTTTTATGAAGTGAGTTTATTTGGAATACATATTCTTCCGAAACAGATGGCTTTTGCTAGGTTATTAAGAGATGAAAATATTTCGAGTGTTACAAAAATAAAGTATAAGAGTCCATATAAACTTTTTATACAATTTAGTGATAAAAGTCAAGCTGAGAAATTTATAAATTTGAAAAAACTAGTCGAGATGGATATAAGAGCTCAATTTACAAATCAAGGTAATTTGTCTTACGGAATTATTAAAGGAGTTGACTTAGAAACTAGTGAGAAGGAGTTGCTAGAAAGCTTAAAGTCTGATTATGATATAATTTCAGCCAAAAGATTGAAACGTTTGAATAAGGAGGGTAAGTGGGTGGAAAGCGAAACTATGAGACTATGCTTTAAAAACCCTGTTGCGCCTTCGTCGATAGATGCATACGGATTTAGATTTGATGTAGAACGATTTGAGTTTCCAGTCACTCGGTGTTCCAGGTGCTGGGCTTTTGGTCACATTAAGAAATTTTGTAAGTTTAATAAAAATATCTGCCCAAAATGTGGTGAAGCTCATGACAATTGTGAAACTCAAAAGTTCAAGTGTATTAATTGTAAAGGTCCTCATATGGCACTTGATAAGACGTGTCCTTTCTTTAAGAAAGAAAAAGAAATTCGGAGTATAATGAGTGAATATAATGTTACTTATAAAATAGGATTAGAGATATATTTGACGAATAAGAAAGAAGAGACAGAAAATAAGGATAGTCAGGAAGTTAATATGGATCTTGATACAAGCTATACAGATCAGGTACCAGTAAATGTGACGGCTAGAACGTACAGCAGTGTGCTTAAAACGACGGCTGTTATACATGGAAGTGAAAACAAAGATACCTTGGATGAGCAAATAATAAATCCAAACACTAAGGACAAAAAGAAAAAAAAAGTTAAGAAATCAGAGAATCACACAAATAATGACTATCAGGAGAAGAGATTTGACTATGATGGAAGTCAGGAAAGTGATGAGGATAAACAAGAGAACACTACAGAAAAAGATAAGAAAAGAAGACAACGGAGATTTGATTTTTGGAATCTGCTTAATAGAATTAAGGAAATTGTGTTATCTGAAGAAAATTGGTGTGATA
Organism: Hipparchia sbordonii; assembly: GCA_038048805.1. Lineage (NCBI taxonomy): Eukaryota > Metazoa > Arthropoda > Insecta > Lepidoptera > Nymphalidae > Hipparchia > Hipparchia sbordonii. Next base: position 12,589,821 of record CM076099.1, on the reverse strand, counting down.
AAGTGATGTTAGTGGTAAGGGCTATTGTTGAAGAATGTAAGTTGTTTTTAGTTAATTTTTTGAGGGAAGGAAAATTATGTGACATTTTTTCTAATTTTATTTTTAATGGGTAAGATCTTTAACTTAAATATTGTTCAGTGGAATGCACAAAGTTTGAAACCTAAGTTATTAATGTTAGAAAACTTTTTGCACCAAGAAAAGATTCATATAGGTATTATTTCTGAAACATGGTTGGATGCAGATACTGGCCTTCATATTAGTGGATATAATATATATCGAAAGGATCGTCATGATTCTTATGGAGGAGTTGCTATTGTTGTTCATAAGTCTATTAGATCACATATTTGCCCTGCTCATGTCAACAATCAGGGAATTGAAGCTATTAAGGTTAAGGTATTGAATTGTAAATATTTGGAATATATTGTATCTATTTATTGTCCTTCTTCCGTTCAAACTCATCAATCAGACTGGGATAGTATTTTTTCAGTAGAAACTAGGAAAACACTTATAGCTGGTGACTTCAACGGTCATCACACTAACTGGTCATATAAAACAGATCAGAGAGGAGCACATATATTTGATGCAACGCTAGACAGTGGATTTGTATCACTTAATAATCAGGATCCCACAAGAGTTAAATTAGTAAACGGTATTCTACAAAAATCATCTCCTGATATAAGTTTCGTATCATCGGATATAGCAGTAAACTTTGAGTGGCATGTTTTTAATGAAAATTTGGGCAGTGACCACCTTTTGATCAAAATGTCAATAAGCTATGAAGATTCTTTAAATTATTCTAAAAAACTTAATTTTAAAAAAGCTGATTGGAAATCATATACTAATGATTTAGTCCATGCGTTTCCTGATATTGACGTTTCTTGTTACACATCAAGTGATGTGCAAATATATTACGATAATTTACTAGAAAGAATTAACGTTTCTGCTAATAAAAATATTCCTAAAATTGTTTTTTGTACGAATCCGACGAGTAAATTTAAACCTAAAGAATATTGGAGTCCCTCGTTATCTAAAAGTGTAGCAGAACGTAGACTATCATTGAGAAACTTTCGGAGAAATCCTACCCCAGGTAATCTTAATATTTTGGAGGAGAAAACTCGTGAATCAAATGTTTTATTACAGAAAGCTAGGTCGTCAAATTGGCAGAAATTTTGTACAAATATGAATGAAGCTACTTCTACATCAAACATGTGGGACAAGATGCGTTGGTTTAAAGGATTCCGTAAATCAAAGTTCTGTCCATCCAAAGAAAAAGCAAAGGAATTGTTATATTCTTTAACTCCAGATTCAGTCATTAACTGTCAACCTACATTTTTTTCTAATAATGAATTATTACAGAGGCCATTTACAATTCAAGAGTTAAAATGTTGTTTGAAAAAGAAGGATACCGCTCCTGGTACTGATGGGGTAACTTACTCAATGATTTTCAATCTACCTTTAGCTGGTAAGTTATATCTTTTAAATTTATATAATGCTATATTTATGTTAGATGTCGTACCGGTGCAATGGCGGAAGACTTTGATCGTGCCTATTCCCAAAGCAAACATTAATACAAATGTTGATCCGAAACTCAGACCGATAGCACTTATTTCTTGTCTTTGTAAGATCTTTCACAACATGTTAGGTAAAAGAATTGAATGGTTTGTCGAAAAACATAAAATATTATCTCCACATACAGTTGGTTTTAGGAGAGCCCAATCCACAGTCTAGATTGCCTTTCAAGACTTGTAACATATATTCAGGTAGGTTTTTCACAAAAACAATCTACAGCAGCTTGTTTTTTGGATATCGAGAATGCTTATAATAATATTTTAGTTGATACAGTCGTTAAAATATTGGATGAACTAGGTGTAGGGAAACAAATTTGCAAATATTTATGGTCATATTTGAGTGATAGGCAATTAATGATTAAGTATGAAAACGATAGTCAGTTAAATGAGGTCAGACATACAAACAGAGGTCTAGCTCAGGGAGATCCCATGTCACCATTACTTTTTAATATTACCACACATATGATTTGTCATCAAATTAAAAATGTATTTGTTTCACAATATGCAGATGATTTTGTATTTTATCTCCATCATAAGAATTTAAATATTTGTGAACAAAATTTACAAGAAGCTTTAAATGATATGGTCATAAGTTTAGATAAAATAGGGCTTCAGTTATCAACAAGCAAAACAAAATTGTGTATATTTGATAGAGGTTATAGAAGAAAACAGATAAAGCTAGTTATCAACAACAGTAATATAAGTATAGATGAAAATGTTAAATATTTAGGTTTGTGGTTAGATAGATCGTTGCGATGGAATAAACATATAAAAGAGTTAGGCGAAAAAATATCAAAGTTTTTAAATTTGTTTAAAGTATTGGCTGGTCCCGGTTGGGGTATTCACCCCAAGCATTTACGAAATCTTTATATTTCATTAATTAGAAGTAGATTAGATTATGCGAGCTTCTTGTATGATGTAAGTGCTAATACTCATTTCTTGAAACTTGATCGTGTACAGAATCGGGCGCTTAGAATCATTGGTGGTTTTATAAAAAGTACACCGATCCACGTCATGGAGAGCGAGTTGTGCATCCAACCATTGTTTTTACGACGTTTGTATCTTGCGTACAAATATATTGTGAAAAGTTTGACTTGGTCAAACAATGTAACTGTTAATCTTTTAAATGAGCTTGGCTCTACTTCTGATAGATATTGGCAGTCCAAAAAGAAGCCGTTATTGTTAACAACATATAATGATTGCAGACAACATATCATATATTCTACTGATCTTTTACAAATGTACCAAATAGATATATGGGTGTCTTATATAAATGTTGATAATGTTATCAGAGCAAATTTAGAATGTATTATGTCAGCAAAAAAAGAATTTGAACCTGGTTGTCTTAAACACTTGGTTCTAAATGAATTACATGGAAAATATGGGGGATGGGTACACATTTACACAGATGGATCAAAAAATAGTATAGGTTTGGGAGCAGCTTTGTGGCATTTTAGCGAAAGGAAATCAGCCATGTTTAAGACAAACCAGCAAATCTCTATTATGACGATGGAGCTTGTTGCAATCTCAGAAGCTCTAAAATACATTGTAGGTTTAAGCGGGCGGAATTTTGTTATCTTTTCAGATAGCAAAAGCGCCTTGCAACACTTAGCTCGATGCGCCTCTGGATATAGCAGAGGTCTACCGATAGCTATCGAAATATTGAAGCAGATATATGAGTTTAGACATATGAATTTGAGATTGCAATGGGTTCCATCCCATATAGGCCTAAGAGGAAACGAGGAGGCTGATAGGCTAGCAAAATTAGCAATAACAGTAGGTATAGAGACTCCTATTGTACCATATTTTACAGAAATACTAAATAATTACAAAATTAAATGTTACGATAAATTTAAGGAATATTTCGACATAAGAAGTAGAGAAAAAGGAATTTGGTATAAAACTATCCAATGTCAGCCTCCTCGGTATCCTTGGTGTGTTAATGCTAGGTTAAGTAGAGGATATCTCGTATTAGCTCATAGGTTGCGTTCGGGACATTATCCGTCTAAGAAATTTGCATTTTTAATGAAAAAAGTAGATTCTGCGAACTGCGATATTTGCGGTACGATGGATGATGTCCAGCACGTACTAGTGGAGTGTAGCAGATACAGCGTACAGAGGGAAGCGCTTGTGCAGACATATAACATCAATAAATATGACGTAGGTGCTTTTACGAGTCTTCTTTGTCTGCCCGCAGCAGAAGGCTTTAAGTCGATTGTTGAGACATATCTGCACAAGCGGTGAATTTGGTTTTAGTTGTTTCTGTTACATTCCACTAGAATAATTATAAGTTAGGTTACGATGGGGCTGGCGTGTCCGTGTCGGACGAAAGTCCCCTAAAATTTAAGATATTAAAAAAAAAAAAAAAAAAGGACAGTTACATACTATTACGATACTATAAGTTAAAGAAATTTAATTATTTAAATTAATTAAGATCAATTACATTAAATCATTAAATTGCTTTCAAGGTAAGATACCTTCAGATTCACGTGATAGATTGAAATATAAAATGTGATAATATAGTTCATTCTTCGTCAACTTCTAGTCTAAACGATAAAAAAGATGTTTCGCAGTTTGACTTTTAATTACGTTGGCAACATTGGCATGTATTCTTATTTCCGCAATTTTCTCGCTTCTAGCTTGACTGATTTTAAGGCAGGTGTGTTTTTTTTTTTCACGGTAGGAACAATCGACTACTTTGAACCGGTAGAATACCTTTCACTAATAGACACCGAATATTCAAATGCGCTTGTAAATGGACTACTAAGTACTATAAATGTACTATACTTTTAATTCAATCAATTTTAACTGTTCGGTATTTTTGGTAAGTCCGAGAGTGAAGAATGCATACAAGCAAGGGTAGTGTGTGGCACCCCTCAGCAAGTTGAGCCGAATGATATCGAGGGTGGCGGGAAGCGGCTAGATGAGGTTGAAGACCAGGTAGCGCTCATTCAGCAGTGGACGTCCACAGACTGATGTGAAGAATTTTAGCTTTATAAACTATGACGACGAACTAGAGTATACAATAAAAACTAATAAATATATAGATAACTTAGATGAGCAAGAACTTTATAGAAACGTAGTCACGTAGAAAGAATTTAGATACTATACTAGATCAGTTTATTATAAAAACCGCCTACTGACTTTCCAATCATTTTGCAAGATTCGCTACGATGCCAATATAATACACTAACAGATGCAATAACAATAAAAATAGTATAGGTAGGTATATAAAACGTTGCTTCACGGCATCGGCAGTTTGCCGGCAGCAATTCGATAAGGCGTCATTGTGTTGCGACATTGTATGCGGTCCCGCGATCCTCGCCGATTCTCTCGCGTACCTATGTGCGCCGTTACAATCGGTAATGACGTGTGCAGTTAGGGTGTTAGCTTTATTACTTCCTAGAGCGGCTCCGACGCGATGCGTGTGAACACGGCCGGAGATTGGGCCCGTAACAGGCACGCGCCTTCTACACACAACACCTACCACCACTATCTTTACATATTGAAACACATATCAATATCTATGTATTATATACGAAAAAAATGTCTTTCAAAGATTTCGATATAACTGCCTCCTTATAAACACATATCCATTGTACTTTAATTTCTTTCTGTTCCTATATTGTCTGTACTGGTACTGATAATTAAGTTTTTGATGGTTATTATGATGAATCCCCCCTCCCTTTCACAGCTCAGGAGGTACGTCATTTTTTTTTTAAATTCTGCGGGCTCACGCTCTGTCTCACGAGCTCTCTCATACTAACGCGACGATACTGCACAGTCGGCCTTTATAGGCTTACAAAAAATGGCCACGTCGACTACTGCGCTTCTTGTGTTATAGTTCGATGCACCACCGGTACCCACGTTTTTTTAAAATTTTATCTATCTAGAATCTCCGGAAAAGCAGAAACAATTTTGACTCTCACATGCAAATAGAGGCGAAATGGAGTCACAATTTGTCGCATAAATAATTAAAATTCCTTCGTAAGACAATAAAAATGTTTGATATTAACGACTAGTTGGTAGACAACCTGTTTAACGTCTTATGATGGGGCGGTATGGTGGTGGATAACAGGATATCATAACATAGGCAGGTTTCAAATGTCGGGGGTGTTTTAAATATTTAATTAACTCTTTTTGGTAAGATCTAGTTGTTGTAATCTTTGCAGTAAAAAGTTGACACTATCGTAAACAAGTACAATATCGTTAGTTTTTGTATAAAAAACCTACCACGTATAAAAACAAGGTTTTTATACATTACGGTAATCGTTAAATCTGCAATAAGACTTTTTTTTAGCAATATATTTAAATCAGCTGTTTTTATTCTTTAAAAGGTTTACATCATCTATAATACAACATCAATAAGGTGTAGCCAAAGGTCTTAGAATTTGGCTCAAGGTCAATAAATCATCATATTATATGGGCTGAGTCACGATTCTACATTTTAAAGCAGTTAACTCGGTAAAAAAACAATAACAGGTTTAACAAAAATGACGTAAAAGGATTTTTTTATTTTTTTATTCGATGACAAGATGGCCCTTGGCTGCGATCTTACCTGAAGGTAAGTGACGATGCAGTCTAAGATGGTAGCGGACTAACTTGGAAGGGGTATAGCAGTGTAAATTCAACCCATACCCCTAATCGGTTTCTACACGCCATCGTGCCGGAACGCTAAATCGCTTGGCGGCACGTCTTTGACGGTAGGGTGGTAACTAGCCACGGCCAAAGCCTCCCACCAGACCAGACCAGAGACAATTTAGAAATTATAAATTCCTAAATTGCCCCCGCCGGGAATCGAACCCAAGACCTCCCAGTTATAAGACCACAACGCTCACCGCTGCGCCAGGGAGGTCGTCGTCAGGGAGGGGATGTTAGGTTTTCAATACTAAAATAATTATTATTTGACTGAAATTAATAAAATTAAGTAAAATAAAAAATACTAAAGATTTTACACTTAGTTCACGACATAATAATTATTATGATGTCGTTATACGAGTACGTACCACGTACGTTAATTGGAATTGTCAATATTACGACCAAATCGTATGGACGTGGACATATTGTGGTACATGCTAATACGTCGTAATTAAAGGACAATGGGCACTTTTGTATGAGTTGCGTCCCCAGACTGTATCAAGTTGTGATATATGTCATTTTAAAGGTCATGATAATAGCTTCATTTCTTTGTATGACACCAACTATGAGACACGTGCAGGGAAAGAACTATGATTTTTTTAATCTTTTTATAATAGAACGTATTTATTTTTGTTTTTTTGTTTTTTTTTAAATACAGAATGTATGCGTTATTTTAGGGGTTTCATTTATTTAGTATAAACTCAAAAAAAACGCTTAAACCCTACCTAAAGCCGTCTCCAACCGCCCCTATAACGGCCCCTGACCTCACATCTAATCTATTATAGGCGCGTCCTTTGTACAGGCCGTAGTTGGTAACTATTAACTACGCGGCGCGCACATATCTTTTGCTCTTTAGGATCGGTATTTTGAGTGAGGCTATTTTGGGTTTTTGACCTCTGTCCTCTGCACGTTTAACGGACTTGATTTTTCTGTTTTTGCTTTGATTGTGGCTAGTTGGTACGACGGTAATTAGTTTTATTTTATATAGTGCGATGTGGCTGCTTGTCTGTGTTGCACCTTCACCTCCGTGCTTGCATATCTACGCAGTACCCCTGCCTGCCTGGGAGAAACGACGCTGTACTACCTGTGCAAGAAACTCACCGGAACCGACTCATTCGTCTACGCTGTACTAGACAGCCAGGGTAGGCAAAAATACTCCGTCCAGGATCGTGCTGAGATCATGGCGGAGTATATGGAGATACAATTTACTCCAAACCCACCGGCCAGTGACAATGCGTACAGGCACCACGAAGAGATTGACCAACAAGTGCGGGAATTCCTGCCGGCCCCGACTCCCCAGCTCCGGGGAAGCGAGTTCATCTCCCCGTCTGAGCTGAGGAAGGCCGTATTCCGACTCCCCAAACGGAAGGCGCCAGGCTACGATGGAATTCCGATCGCCACACTTCAGCTGTTGCCCAGAAGAGGTCTCGTTGCCCTAACGAGACTCTTCAATGAGGTACACCACACCGCACACTTCCCGGAGACCTGGAAAAGGGGGAAGGTCATCACCATTCCCAAACCGGGCAAGGATCGCCACCATCCAGGGAGCTACCGCCCCATCACCCTACTGCCACACATCACCAAGCTGTTTGAGCGTTTATTGCTGCGAAGGCTTGCCCCGTACATCCAACTACGGGCCGAGCAGTTCGGCTTTCGCAGCAACCACTCGACGACGCTCCAGCTGGCGAGAGGACTTCACCACATCGCCAGTGAGAAGAACAGGGGGTACTGCACCGTCGGGGTCTTTCTCGATATCGAGAAGGCCTTCGATCGCGTGTGGCGTACCGGCGACCTCTCGACCGACCTACCACCAATGATCGTGCGGCTGGTGGCTTCTTTCCTTCGTCTCCGTGGAGGGCGCGGACTCCCAGCCGCGCCGCATACGTGCAGGAGTACCCCAGGGCCGCTGCCTATCGCCGTGCCTGTACGCATTGTACACTAACAACATCCCTACCCTCGCCGGACATCTACGCGAGGGGGAGGAAGGCGTGCTGTTGTCGCTCTACGCCGACGGCAGCGCGTATCTCGCTTCGTCGTACCACCAGATCGTCGTCTGCAACAAGATGCAGCGCCTGCTGGACCTGCTTCCGGAATGGATGGTCAAATGGAGGACAACCGTCAACGTGGAAAAGACGGCCGCTATCATTGTATGTTCGACATCCGAGACCGGAAGCCTATGCATCAACTCCGCTTCCGAGGGCAGGACATAGTTTGACGAACTTTGGTGTGCTACTCTGGGTGCCGCATCGACCTCAGCCTTAACCTGATTCCGTTGGTCAACCAAGTTGTGAACCAGGCCAAGGCGACAGGGTCGATGCTTCACCAAGTCTTCAATTCAAGCCTATCACCGAAGACCAAGCTCCTCATCTACGGAGCCTATATCCGCTCCAGACTGACGTACGCGGCACCTGCCTGGTATGCGCTCTACTCGGCAAGAGGAGCCGCCTACAGGTCCTCCTGAATAAGTGCCTCCGTCTGATCGTTGGAGCTCCAAGGTATTTGAGGAACGACGTCATCCATCGCGACCTCAAGATGCCCACCGTGGAAGAGTACGTCCGCTCAGTTGCGCGGCGCATGTTAGCGCGCCGATTGCGGACCGCACCAGCACCTCAACGGCATCGCACCGCTAACCAGCCGACCCACGACCGGACGTCCCGTACCTCGAGAGCTCCTGCGATCGCCAACACCGAGGAGGCACGCAAGTGACTTCAGCGACGACGAAAACGATGCGAAATCCACTGGATGATTCACTCGCCCATAGCGCGAAGCCACCCACCGGATTTGACATCACTCCGCACACGGCGGCGGAATACCCGCCCGCGGTGTGGAGCCCCACGGATACGACGGACCACAGGCTCCTAACCAACGCCAGTGAGCCTCGGCCATAAGGCCGAAACTCAACACTGGCGAAATGCTCTTTCCCGTGCCCCGCCCGGGCCATGAGGCCATGCCTCGAAGCGCGTACCCCCTCAGGCCTCACGGACAGAGGAGACGACCCTGCTGTATGTTGTAACTAGACAATAGATTAAGCAGGTATTAAGGACCTTAATATAGTCGCTTGCTAGTCAAGGGGTAAAAGATCCCCCCACAAACTACACGTACGAACTAGCCACAATCAAAGCAAAAACAGAAAAATCAAGTCCGTTAAATGTGCAGAGGACAGAGGTTAAAAACTCAAAATAGTACCGATCCTAAAGAGCAAAAGATATGTGCGCGCCGCGTAGTTAATAGTTACCAACTACGGCCTGTACAAAGGACGCGCGTATAATAGATTAGATGTGAGGTCAGGGGCCGTTATAGGGGCGGTTGGAGACGGCTTTAGGTAGGGTTTAAGCGTTTTTTTGAGTTTATACTAAATAAATGAAACCCCTAAAATAACGCATACATTCTGTATTAAAAAAAAAAACAAAAAAACAAAAATAAATACATTCTATTATAAAAAAATTAAAAAAATCATAGTTCTTTCCCTGCACGTGTCTCATAGTTGGTGTCATACAATAAAATGAAGCTATTATCATGACCTTCAAAATGACATATATCACAACTTGATACACTCTGGGGACGAAACCGCCCATTCTCCTTTAAAAAAAACTCAAAATTGTCTCGGAAAAATAGAAGCTTGACCTTGATTTATATACCAAAAGAAGATAAACAAAACGTCAGAGTCGTCGATAAAGGCCAGTCGTATGGTCAATCAACTACAATTAAGCATTAAGGATTCAGTTATATGGTTGCTAGCATAAAGAAAGTAGGTTTACGATTACTTCGGCCTAAAAGAAAACCACCGTTGCCTTTCACCGAACTTGTTGTACCTACTATATTGAGAGTATTCTATTCCCCATGCCTCTAGTAAAATCTTATACACACGAATTGTGTAAAAAGCTAAACATATTTCATCTTAGTAGGACACTTGGAATTAAGACAGATTTAAGTATTATAAATTGAAGGTATAGGTCGCGTACACTTTGGAAAAAATTATAGTAGTTAATGTAGTACTAATACTTAGTAGTAGTGGTAGTAGTAGTAGTTGTTGTTGTTGTAGTAGTAATAGTAGTAGTAGTTGTTGTTGTTGTTATTGTTGTAGTAGTAATAGTAGTATTACTTTATTATATTATGACAACAGATAATAGTTCTAGGTTTAAGGGTGGCTTTATCACTGAAGTGATCTCATTACACAGTTTTGCTGTTAAGTATTTATTCTGCAAATTAAAATTCTTATTTTAATTAAATAATCATATAATACGTTGTAAGTTTTATAAAATAAACTCTAAATAGCTGGGAACTTTTGCAGAAACAAAATATAACCCCAATGTTACTTTAAATAACCACATTGATTACTATAAGATATTTATCAGCTTCAAAATTCTAATTTACTCAAAGCCCTTTTAGTTCGACGAAGTACGTCTCCAAAACAAAGTTTGATTCGGGTCGGGAAGAGTAAGATAAGTATACACTTACGCACGCACACACACACTCAAACTTTGCTTGGGAAGTAACAAACAATGAATGTGCGTGAATTAAATACTAGCCTAACCTTCTGTTTACGCAACTTAGAATTGCAGTGTATTATAATTTATAATGCACTGCTTACATGCTTACCTACGAAACATAACTTATGACTTTATATTTAGGCTGGAATCATATCTATGCGTATCGATTCGCATTTTGCCTATATAAAAGTGCTATTTTGTATGAAGTCGTGTACGCATCGATACGGCTGTCCCATTTTTTGTGTCTCAAATCCGTATAAGTGTAACTCTCTATACGGATACGAAAGGGTCTTGTTCAGATAATGGCAACTAGGGATGCATGATATATCGATGAAATCTAAACAACAAATTTTGTACTTTATGAAACTCTATTGTCTGCTTTTAACCGACTTTCAAAAAGAATGAGGTTATCAATTCGGCCGATATTGTTTTTACCTTTTTAGTGTAGCTTGTTCCTGCTCTCTTCTCCTCTCCCTCCAATGCTACGATACTAATGTAGTCTATACTTGGTACCTACAGTACTTATTAACAAAACACCATTTATAAAGAGCTAGGACCAGTCGTTCCATAATGTAGTCCATTCTTGGTACCAACAGTATCAACTGGAAAGCGACAGTTTGTAATTCCTCCAACTTTGCAGCATCAGAATTAAGGAGCTAGAACCTGGAGCTCCATGATGTATATTGTATATAGTATATGTTTGATACTAACAATATCAATTCGCAAGCGACAGTTCCTAAATCCTCACAGTTTAGGTGGGCAGTACCCTGGCAGGTGGGCAGGACCTAGAACTCCATGATATAGCCTATGCTTATTACATACAACAAAAATTCATATTCAACCGTTCCTTAACCCCAACAATTTAGGTGGGCAGTACCCTACAGCATCAGGATTGGGAGCTCTATGATCTAGTATATGTTTCAGCCAAGCATATTAAATCGTAATTGAGAGTTCCTAAATCCCCTTAATTTAGGAGGGAAGCTGTACTCCTGCAGCATCAGGCGTGAGGAAAGGTAAAAAAAAATATGAGACCATTTTGCAAGCTTCTTCTGTCGATTAAAACAAACTCGTGAATTGGTCCAGAAACCCCAGAGAAATCGGTGGACATACATAGGAAAAAAAGATACTGGCCGAATTGATAACCTCCTCCTTTTTAAAAGTCGGTTAAAATTTAAACAACAGGTAAGGGTGTACATTAAATTGAAATATTCCTTACTATCCTTACTTCCTTACTAATATTATAAATGCGAAAGGTTGGTGTATAGGTTTGTCCTTCAATCAAACAACAATGGAGCAACGGACCGACTTGAATTTTTTGCATGGATATAATTGAGAGATACTACTTTTTATCCCGAAAAGTCGCGAATCACAAAGTCGCGGGCATCAACTAGCAGGATATAAATAAATGAATGCCACTAAAAATGTCGTGGTTAGTTACGATACTACTGACAAAACGTGTCAACAAGTGTTCCGAAATCATGGCGAATACAAACCGATTAAGGGGAATTGGGTTCAATTTACACTGTCATGCATGCCCCATCCAATAGTTATTTGTGTTAAGTATATGGGGCCAAAGAAAATTTTTGTTCCCCGAGGGCGCTATTTTGAATTCAGAGCGAAGTGAAGGATTCTATAGTAGAATCCCGAGCGCAGCGAGGGGTTCTAAAGTAGAATCCTGAGCGTAGCGAGGAATTCAATATACGCCACCCAAGAACAAAAAATTTGGCCCCGAGTGACACACACTATTTTTCATCATTACCTATGAGAAAAAGCTAGGAGTATCAACCTTCTATGATCACGTGACTTATCGAAGACAACAGCTGCTCAAACATTTTTGAATTTCGAGTTTTTTTAATTTCTCCAACGATCGCAGTAGTAATAAACACATACTAAAGCACGAACGCGGACCAATCAGAAGAGAGAAATGAAAACTCCCATGGGAGTAAAAATTAAATTTTGCTCCCGCTATCCTCTGAAGCCTGAAACATTCGTTTTTCGAATAGGTATGATGAAAATTATATTGCTACCATCTATCCCTATCTAGTCCCTTATCAGAGCTATCTTGACCTCGAATAAAAAAAAATGCTGGACTTTTGGAATTAATCACAAGATATCACACCACAGAAAAGGGTTAAATTTTCCCATTGTAGCTATGTTTCGCGAAGACAACAATAGTATTATGTCCGACAGTCGTTTTATTAATGGCGTTTTAATGGTCCTTCGGTACAACATTAATAATGATTAAGTCTTTTATGTGCCTCTAAAACAGCTTTTATTTATTTATTTTACAAACAAAAGCATTCATCGTGAGCAATTTAAAGTTACTAGTATCTGAGATTAGGAACTGTTGTTTCAAAACTAATTAAATTACAAAATAATCATCATAGAAAGATAAAGCTAGAAAGAACTAACATGAAAGTCTCGAAAGGTCTAAATGATTATTAGCCGATTTGAAATACATTCACCACCGCCGCCAAACCAGAAAAATCTGTATGCAAAACGCGCCGCTTGCGCTGTACACCATCGCTTTCGCCGCTTGCGCTGTACACCATCGCTTTCGCAGATGTAGAAAAAACGCAAGAACAACGCAACACCAACACTAACTCTTCAAAATGCACTCTATTACGTACATTTCGCCCTGACACCGGATCATCCTCAGATTTTGACTCAACAATGTGGAACTGTAGAGTGACTATTTTTGGTTTTTCCTCGAGTATCATGGAATTCCGCAAAGTAACGCCTGCTTTTATTCAATACTTGTTTCGACAAATGATACTGAACCGAATTTTTAATATTTAGCACCTACCTGTAGCTCGAACGGCTGATGATGCTGCGCAGAGTCGGGTGCGGGCTGCACGACGGAAGCGCCGTTGACAAGCCCCGCGCCGCCCACGCCGCTGCTGGCTCCGCCCACGGCGCCCACGCCGCCTACGCCGCCCACGCCTCCCACGCCGCCAACACCCGTGTACTGAGGACAAACAATAATTTTATGCCTAATGTTTCACAGCAACAGCATAGGCTACCAATCTTCCTGGTTGGTCCCGGCTTACGCCAGGGCCTCTAAACACACCATACCAACAATATATTTAGTTTTTCGTCAGACAAAATTTGGCTTCAAGCTGCACAGCCAGTTGAAGAATCAATTATTGTCGAAGATACTTTGTGCTTAGGACTTAAGCGAAAAGGGGGAGCTGAGACAAACTCGGAACGGTTTTGCGGATAGACGCCGGTTTTTTTAAGCGAGCAAACGAGCAGGCGGTTTACCTGATGCTAAGTGATTACCGCCGCATAAGAACATTTGTAGCACCTGAGGCACCACCTGTTGCCGGCTTTTCAGGAATTTGTTGGTACACCCCTTGAATAACCCCATGTTGTAATTTAGTGGGAACACCGTCGCAGGAAGTTGGTTCTACAGTTTTAAAGTACGTGGAAAAAAGATCTGGCACAACGGATGGTCGAAGCGTTCCAGGTTCAAAAACGTTCGGTGTTTGGTTCTAACGTTCAATAAAATTATTGTCAAATCAATTGTGACCAAACACCTTTAGTTTGAAACACATTAGTAACAGAATCAAATGCTGCGGCAGTAAATTCTTGTTGCAAAGAAGCATTATCCAATAGCTAAAGCGTGCCGGCCAATCTGAGATGATCATCATAGCAATAATTTTAAGACAACCTCACTGCAGATTATTATTTACGTATTACGGTACCGGTGGTTAACCCAGGGACCGAGGGCCGTACGTTAAAGACTATTGATGTTAACTACATTCGAATGTTCCATACTAAAAGCACTCTTTGATATGATTTATAGATGTCTATGTTCTCTTATTTCCATAAAATCTGTTGTTCAAGGAGCTTTCGCCATGAAAGCCCTTGGGTAGATTTTTTTGTGTAGAGGTTTTCATTCAGTTTTATTCAATGGATGGTCTGATTCTGATTCAAGTTTTAGGTGTATAATTTATAGCATATCCAAGAAAAGCTCTCAGAGACGTATTTTCGCCAATTTAATAAAAAATCACAACATTTCCAACCAGTGGTAGATTCATTTGACGATTCGAAAGCACTTTGTAAAAGTTTATTTGAATAATAAATTATTCAATTCAATTATCATCATAGTTCAGCCAATTTCGTTACAAATTATAAGCCTTACAGAATCAGGCAATCCATTATAAAGGCGAAAGTTTAGATGAATGTATGGATGTTTGTTACTCAATCACGCTACTTTTTATCCCTGAAAATAAGAGTTTCCGTGGGAATCAAAAAAAAAATTCAATCCATGCGAACGAAGTCGGGAGCATCAACTAGTTAGTAATAAAAACCGAAAAAAATCCTTACACCAAGTTTCGATTTAGCGGCGGCGTAGGTTTTTTTTTTGATAAATATTTAGTGAAGATATTATGAAATAATTTTTTTCTGTACCTGTTGTGTGCTTGCAAAACTGTTGTTGTCGAATTGTGGATGCTGCTCCATTTGTAATACAAGTTCGATGTGCTGATTCATTGAATCGTTCAGAGTCATACCTGGAAAAATGAGCCTTATTAAATACTTGGTAAAACTCTTGGGTAAAACTTGCTGTCCAAAAAAGGTGCCTAATTGTATAATTACAAAACAAGCTTATATTCACTACATAATTATTGTGGTTATTTTTCTAAGTGCGGTGAACTTCCGTAATTTCCCGCAGCACTCAATGTGACAATGTGACTAATTCTGTTGTACACAATCCTTAAACTAAATTGACGGATTTAAATCTAGAGCTATTCTTCTCCGCAGGGTTTCCACAGCGAACGGAGCGGATCCGGTAGAGGCTCTACTCATATAACTCAAAATTAAAAAAAATTATAATTATTTATTTCCTGTAGGCCAACTGGTGTATCTTAAGACATTAAGACCCTATCACCGGTTCGGAAAGCAGATTCTGTTGAGAAGAGCCAGCAAGAAACTCAGCAGTTGCTTTTTTCGGTAAAACATGTTACAATATCAATGTATAGGCTACATACTACAACGTTACCTGCCTTCTGAATCGGTGGTAGTCTTATGAAAGCGATAGCACGAGATTTAGATCTATCAATCTAGTTTAGTTTGTAGATTGTATAATGTCCTCCCGACCGAATCCGGTCACAGCGGCCAACCTCCTCATTTTAGCCATCTGTCCGGGAGATATGATATTGTAAAGCGTGTGCGCAAATAACCTGTACACGCACTTTCTATTCCCTTGCTCTCGGAAATCCGACACGACCTGAGAGAGATCAGACGCACGACCGACGTTTTTACGTGCTCTTCGAGGCCTGGGTGGACTTTCTGCTAACAACTCTGGAGTTAGTACTGAGAATTTCTTGACAGAAAAGCCCATTTTTTGGGCCGACCCGGGAATCGAACCCTGGACCTCGTCGAACACGCTAACCACTAGACCAGTTAAAGACAACTGGAAGATTGTATACAACAGAATTATCCACATTATTAGACTAGCTAAAACTCGCAGAAACAAATATTCGTACTAACCAGGATGGATTTGCGGGTGTTGTGGATGCGGCAGCCCTTGCAGTGGTGCTACTCCAAGCATTCCAGGGTGGTGCTGAGAAAGAAAAATTATATCTTTAAGTACAACAAATAGTAAAAATATAATTTAATTATTATTATATATAATGATTAATGTGAATCATCTTAGGATTATTATAATGAAAAAGCTCATGATAATTAAGGGGTCGGGAAGGGGTTGGATGAGAAGGGCACTCTGCTCATACATTTTTTACTAAACCCTGCACACCATCAGAACTTTGGCGGAGTTCACTTGTAACATTTCCCAACAGATAATTTCGATAATATTCATGTTATTCTGCATTTCAGCTTGTGGTGTCTGAAGCTCTACTTTTTAAGTAATCGAGAAAACGCTCCTAGGCCAGCCATATATTATCAGAAATAGTCAGTCACAAACAAAACAATGTTCAGTCCACTTTATAAAAGAGCGGAGCGAACAAAAAGATTCGACACACTGACAGAATTTTTGTATGCATTGTTTGTTTGTTTGTATTGTTTTGAAATCATTAAAAATTAGTAAATAGTAAAATCGTAAAACAAAATCCCTTTTTATGAAAGGGGACACCCAGTATTGAAAAAAAACTACTAACGCTAGCAAGAAACAGATATAATAAGCGGTCAGCGCTCATGTACGTCTCACCTGCGGGTGCTGCAGATGCGGCAGGTGGTGCAGCGGCTGCGGCTGCGGCGCGGGCAGCGCGTGCGGCGGCAGCATGGAGAAGGCGGCCGCGTCGCCATTGCGCACGGCGCCCACGCCCATGTTGACGCCCATGCCCACGTTGCTCACCGTGCCCACGCCGCCCTCCTCCTCCGCGGGTGACGGCTGCCGGGAACCTGGCGTGCGGCTGCAATCAAACATTTGCCTTCAAATTATTTGTATTAATCCTTACTAGCCCTGCTAAAATGTACGTATTGTATTGTATATGTCGTGAGAATGAAAACGGATGGATGGATTTTGTTAGATACACGCAAAAACTAATGGACGGATTTTGATGAAACTTCACAATGTCTCCTCCTACTAATATTATAAATGCGAAAGTTTGGATGTTTGTTCCTCCATCACGCCGCAACAATTGAACCGATTTGGCTGAAATTTGGCACAAACAGATTTTATAGGCTGGAATGACACAAAGGCTAAATTTTTAACCCGAAAAATAAGACACGCCCCGCGGGAATTAAAACCCTTATCCGCGCGGACGAAGTCGCGGGCATCAGCTATAAATGCATAAGGATGTTTGTTGGTTTGTCCTTTAATCGCGCAGCAATGGAGTTTTTATTTCGTGACGTGTTTCATCTTTATTTCCTAAAATATCAGTTCTTTTTTTATCGTCTATTCCATAAATAAATTCTTTACAAATATTATTTAATCAAAACTAAAAATGTACTCTACAATCTCATAAATCAAACTTAAGCTTTAAATTGGTTTAATTATGAACACGTTACGTTTACCCTATGAATCATTTATTTATAAAAATAAAATGATAAAAGATTACGGAGCGACAGCGCGGTGCATGAGGTGAGCGGGGTGCGGGCGCGCGGGGCGTAAAGGTCGCCACTCACTTATGTAGCATCACAAAAACTTAACAACGCAACGCATCAACGCAACAGCTGCGAGTCCAAGGCACACTTCTCGCAAGGGTAGGAATTAATTTGTATTGGGGGAGGACATGTAAGTGCAACTTTGTTTGGCTGAACTTACGACGTTCTTGCTGCATCAATGCAATTTAACTAATTAGCGAGAGTACCAGCTAGTCGGTGGTGTTAGCGTGTGCTAACGTTATTCGAGAATGCAGAAGATGGCTACCTCTTTTCAGCTGAGTCATTCTGCATGCAATATGCTCGAAATGCTCCACTCCGAGCACACTCGCCACTTAATGATCTTTTTTGCTCAAGACCAGAAAGTGTACTTATTTAATAAGTGTTAATTAATTTTTTAGTTACACTTAAATAAGAGATTTTTTTTTGCGATCCGACTTAGTAACCGATTTGTACTTGGTATAAGCTTCCTAAATATATTATTAAATCTATCCTTAAATTATCCATAACCGGCCTGTTTATTCCATGCCTATACACTACTATCGTCAAGCCCACAATCCGCAAAGTTAATTCCAGTAGTCGTATATGCATTTTTTTTAGTGATTCGAGTAGTCTATATGTGTTTGCTCTACTGTAGTGGAGTGGAGTGGATCGGCGCGGCGTGGCAAGTGAGCGGGTCGCTTTAGCGGGGCTACCCGTGTGGCATTGACAGAGGCCACGATCGCGGCGCGGTTATTGCCCGCTTCCACTGCGCCTCGCACCGCCAGCGCCGGCCTTCGCGACCGACGCGCGACGCGGACGCTCCAATTTCGCCCTAAAGACTTTGACACATACTATTGCGGAATCTACTTTACCATACCATACATTTTTTTTTTTCACCGATTTATGCCCGTTTTCATCAACCATATCTAAGTCATCCGCTAAGTAGGTAACCCCTCAATACAATTTGTGAAGGATTGAAGGGGTCACCAAGTAAAGAATCATTGTCATTTTCACTTTTAGATGTTCCTAAAGCTTCGTGAAAACTAAATTGTCAGAAAACGTCACCTAACTCAACTTAGATAACCCTTAGGTAAAAGTTAGGGAGGTTTGGTGAAACGGGCATTATTCTTATTTATTTAGATACTAGCTGATACCCGCGACTTCGTACGCGTGAAGTTAGATTTTTAAAATCTCTCGGAAACTCTAAACTCGGATAAAAAGTAGTCTATGTCACTCTCCAGATCCTCAACTATACCCATGCAAAAAATCACGTCGATTCGTTGCTGCGTGATAGAGGGACAAACCAACAAACAAACATACTTTCGGATTTACAATATTACTAAGAATGACGGCGCGTCATTATCACGAGTGGTACTGTCAAAGCCACTCTAGCGGAGCGACGCTTTTAGGGTAGCGAGGGAGCCATCTTGTAAACAGTTTTTGGTAACTACGACTGTGACTAATCGCTTCTAATATCTATCCTAATCTATGTAATTTCAGCTCAACTTTTATTATTTAACTATTAGAGGAATCAATGTTATGATTGTCTTGGGTTTAATTTAATTTAATGTTCATAAACACATGAATTAATACTCTTTATTTAATAGGTTATTTATCCCTTTTTCCCTTTAATACTGTTTGACTACTTACCTAACTGCGGAACAAAATCAAACTTAAAAGATAAAAGTCAACTTAATGACCATTATAATTCAGCATTTTATTGACATATTAACATGCTAATAAAAATCCTCCTTTTTTCACTTCCTTTACAATTTTGTTGAAGGACATTATACTTCTTATAATATGTACTTAAAATTAGACAAGTTACTAGTTTTGACCTTTCAAATTTTTAAAACGAGTGCCTATTATAATTTTGTAGGAATCCATTTGCTCGGTGAATATATTGATATGGAATCTTTAAAAAAATTATATACTGAAATACTGCTGGACATAGGTCTCTTGTAAGTATCATCGGACACTGTGGCTGTTGCTGCTGCAGTCAAATAGTTTCTGCTGGAAATTAGCTTTGGTGAAGTTTGTTTCCAGCAGCTGCCATCAACTCTGTTGGATCTCAACCATCCATCCATGTAATGGGAGGTCTTCCAATGCTGTTTCCCTCTCGCACTTGGTCCCCAAAATCTATTGATTCCTTGATCATTTTTCCCCGCTCATTGCCAGTTCAGCTTCGCGACTTCCACGCTTGTGCAATATCTCCCGCGTAGATGGCTAATCTTTGTCAATTTTGGCCACCGAGGCACAATTTAATCAGGAAGACATTATTATTATTACTACCCAAATGCAAATATTTAACAACTAGATGATACCCGCTTATACCCGGTTTTTTATTCCCGCGGGAACTCTCTTATTTCCCGCGATAAAAAGCAGCCTATGAGCTATTCCGGACTATAATCTATCTCTGTGCCAAATTTCAGCCAAATCGGTTCAGTTGTTGCGACGTGATTGAGTAACAAACATAATATAAGGATATAAAACGATCGACTCACTTGAAAGCCTTGTCGTCCTCTTGCCCGTTGTGCAGGCCGTTGGGCATGGGCCCGTGGTCGTGCATCTCGTGCAGGTCCTTGTCGAAGGGCGAGCCCGCCTTGTCGTCGCCGCGCTCCTCCAGCACCATGCCGCGCAGCCCGCCCACCACGCCCGCCACCTTGTCGCCGCCGCCCGCCACGCCACCAGCTTCTGTGGCAAATACCCACATTAGACTACTGCAGGTTAATACTAAACAGACGAAATTAATAAATAAATACTAAAAAAGAGGTAGTAAAATGTGAAAGCGTGTTTGTTTGTTATTCAATCACACATCAATGGAGCAATGGATCGCCTTGATTTTTTGCATGAGTATAATTTGAGGACATGGAGAGTGACACTACTACTATTAATCCCAGAAAATCAAAATAAACCCAAACCTATGATTAGTAATTCATGGTAATATTACCTACTTAGCGTGGTCATAACATTTGAATTAAATAAATAATACCTGTAAGCAGTGCTGCAAAACAATAAATTGTTATACAGGAACCAAATGGAAATTTGTTTGAGTTCAAAACAATGGCTTCACTTTCGACTCTGCTTCATTGAACACATCGAAAGTGAAATAATATTTAGAATAGTAAGTTATGGCTGGGCATTGCAAAACATAGTTTTCGTTGAGTTTCTGAGAGAATCGTCACTGACACAAATAATTCATTTCAACTTTTACTACTACTACTACTACTACTACTACTACTATTTTATGAAATAATTATAAACATACAAGTTGATGCCTGCGATTTCGTTGGCATGGGTTAAACTTTTTTTTCCCGAGGAAACTCTCTCAGCCAAATTGGTTCAATCGAGGGGTGTGATTGAGTAACAAACATCCGCCTCTACAATATTAGTAGGACAAGATAAAAGCATAATTATCCAAAGTGGGGACAACACATTACCCGTCGGTGATCCACGCAGCACGTACTCGACCATCTTGACGCCGAGGCCGGCGGAGTCGCGCGGCGACAGGATGCTGCCCGCGTCTCCGCCGGGGAACGCCACGCCGCGCCGCGCGCCCATCATCGGCACCCCCACGTTGTGTTCCACTGCTAACCACGACATGACAACAACTCATAATCAAACTCAAACTCAAAATTATTAAGCTATTGCATAGCTTCTATCGCGGGCCTTGAGCGTGGAGACCGAATCCAGAAATTCCGTAACGAAAATAACCTGACACGGGACTCCTCTCACCGCTAGATGGCGTTGATAAAAAAATGCTATGCAATAGGTTTACCGCGGCAGTCCCCGAGTGCCACACGTCTTTTTTTATTTCATGTAGGCCAACTTGTGGCACTTTGGACAAGTCAAGAATCCACCACCGATTCGGAATGCTGATTCTGCTGAGAAGAGCCGGATAGAAACTCAGCAGTTGCTCTTTTCAAAACAAAAAATGTTACAATATGTAGCTTATCTATCTTGTGGACAGCTGAAGCAAAGCAGATTGGTTCCAAGCTACTTCAACCCATGAACCTTTCACTACTGAGCACAGGTCTCAGAGAAAAGTTATGGCCCAAAGCAAATTGACACAACAGCACTAACACTAATTAGCCTATTAACACTGTCATTAGTTTAAACAGCAATAAATGAGCGGGAAAAGCATTTCTTGCGTTGAAAGCTGTAAAATGCTCAATTTACTTAAAATCAAGATCTTCGGTGTTGAATTTTATTACCTAATGTAGGTTTCAAACTGTCTTTTTAGGTTGACTTATGACTATAAATGCTTCGCTTTGCCTCTCTGTCTATTTAAGAATTAATTTTGATGGAATACCAAAAATAAATGTAACAAATAATAATCTCTTAGTATTTTTCACTGAATCTAAATATCAAATGCCTTACATCCATGGTCCAACTCCATTCTGAATCATGACAAGATAAAGTTACATATCCTGATGAAATAGTGACATCTGGTAACCCTGTTTGCCCACCTGAGATTTAGTGGCGCTTGCCGTATTACGTGACTAACCTTGAGCAGACCAAGTAGGGTCGCGCCACATCTGTTCGGGGTTGAGTTGCAACGGAGGAAGGTGAGGTGGCCCCTTGCTGTCACCGCCGGCGCCGGGCCCTTTGTCCCACAGTTTTTTTGCAGCAGGTGCAATCTAGGGGACAAAAATAGAGCAATTAATGGAAGAAATTAATTCAATAGACAGTCATGACATCCCTAATATTCCTACTAATATAAGTGTGAAAGAGTTTGTTGGATTGTCTTCAATCATGCAGCAACAGAGCTATGGATAGACATGATATTTTAATGTGTACTAGCTTATGCCCGCGACTTTGTTCGCGTGGAGTTACTATTTAAAATCCTGTGGGAACACTTTGATTTTCCAGGATAAAAAGTAGCCTATGTCACTCTCCAGGTCCTCAAGTATACCCATGCAAAAAATCACGTCGATCATTTATAATGTTATAGGATAGTTGAGGAACTGAAGTGACATAGAATATTATGCTGGTTCCTGAAAAGTTTTGGTATAGTTGTGAAATAGACTGAAATCTATAAACTGCACTCTCACTGTGCTCAAAGTCAAGACAGAGTTAAAATGAGACAGATTTATGTCGCACCATATTTGTATGTCATTTTAACTATATCTTCCGAGCTAAGTCAAAGCAAGCTCTAGAGATTATTCATTTAAGCATTAGAGTGGCATATTATTAGTATACTTTGGCTTGGTACCCTCATAATTTTCATAAAATCCAACTCCACTTGGCATAAAAGCTAGGAATGTATAGGTAAAACTGTAGACTGATTTTAAAATAGTTTTCTACTTTTTTCTCACAAACTGTAAACAAAAATGAGTATAATATTAAGTGAATCATTCATAATTGGTGATTACCATTTGACTTTACCTATTAACGTAACGTAGTAACGTATTAACGTAGCTTCTTATAAAAAGTAAAAGTTTTGTTCATATAGCATAATAATCCCAATGTAAAACCAGTGCCACCCAATTAACGAGAACATTAAAATTTGCATTGAACTTCTTAATAATATCAAATCTGTTCAAAGTCAAATACATGAACATTGAAAATGCACAGATATTAATGAGAGTCTTTCCACTCACACATCCCACCTCTCAGAAAACATTATTCTATGCACTCTATTTTTTCTTAATTCCAACTTTCATAAAATGCAAGTTTCCTGATCTCCTTCCAAAATATTTAACAAATACCTAAATAACCATTTTGCATTTATTTGACAAGGTAAGATGATTACTGCATTCATCAATATTATGAAATTTTGCCTGACAACACAGTTTACTATGTGTTTCAAGTATTAAAAAGTTAACTAAGATGTTTGTTATTCAAGGTTTCCAATTTGTCTAAAGTAGCCAAGGTTTCATATGCTCAAAATAAAGTTAAAGAGTTTTAAACATCTAACTTTATTTTCAAGGTTACAATACAATATTTTGAATGCAAGTAAAGGAGAAAAGTTATGGATTTTAAAAAGACATGAGTATAATTATGTAAGTACCCCATAGTGTTTATGTTAAAATTACAATTATTTTAACTAATAAATTTCCTGTATACTATTAGTCTTTAAGGCTTACATCTATAGACCACAATCTCACTCCGCTCAGACTAAAGACAGAATTAAAATGCGACAGATTTATGTCTCATTAGATATTTGTGTCTCGTTTTAACCTTTATCTTAAGTCTGAGCTGAGTCACAGCAAGCTCTATAAATCTCAGCATAAGAGTCAGTGACATCATCATGTTTTAAAAAGACAAAAGTTTGAACCTGTAACCCAACTCTGGAAAATCAGATGTAATGAGTGTCACATTGATTTTGTTTGTATTTAGTCTAGCCTATGTCACCTGGATCATAATAACACATTGATCAACACCTCATTCATCAAAATCGGCTCAGCAGTTTAGGCACTACAGTTGAACATATGTAAAATCCCCTCAGATGACAGTCATGTTGCACAGAAACCACTTCACATTGGTAATAGATGGATGTTTGTCTATAACCTGTGCTCAGTAAAGCTATTTATAGGTAGCTTCAAATGAAGCTTATCAATGGATTTTTTTTACAATACTGTTGCATTGAGTTGCTGTTGGTTAGATACAGTAACAGAGACATTCCCGGTTCAATAAATTGAAACAAAGCAAGTATAAAAAACAAAATCACTTCTAAGAAAAATAACTGATAAGTTCTGTATAAACATAGTACTTAGGTATACAGTTGTTAGCACCTATAGGACTGAATAATATTGCTCAGGCAAATTTCAAAACTGCTGATACATCAAATATGATTTCCTGTTAAAGTGTTATTGAAGCAGAAACATTTATCATAAACAGACAATAAGCCTTTGTATTTTACTTGCATATTTTTTCATTTATAGATTTTATAGCACACAAAATATATGTATATGTGCAAGTTAGTTTTTACAACTCTAATTATTTATTTGTATAGCTTGAGTTAAAGATAGCATGACAACAGTCACTTCAGCAAAGACTGAACTACTAAATTATAGGATCTAGAGACTGAGTGCAAGCCGACTGCAATATTGCAGTTTAGAAACAGTCCTATTGATGTCGACTTAACCAAACTGCACTGCAACTTAACTTACTAGAACTGCACATCAATTGCAAGCAAGAACGCAGTTTGTTGTAAATTTGTAATATTTTATGCGAACTGTAATAACTGCACTGTTGCAGCTCACAGATACATTTCTCAGTTTGCTTAGTTACTATCAACTTTCTTCTTAATAAAGTAAAATTCATGTTTTATTATGCGTTTTCTTTTCTCAGTCATATGCAAAGAAGTCTTTTAGGTAAAACTTTTTATGTTCATAGGTGTTTATCTCTTAATTGACAAGTGTTATAGTGTAGTCCTTATCTTTTCACAGTTTCCTGCTGAAGAGGAAGTCACTAGGTACTTTTGGAGCCATTGATTATTGTGTAAGAAGTATTGTAAATAGAAGTCATATGTGAGATGAAATAATATAAACAAAAACCTAATAGTTGTGTACACTAACTCTTGAACTGATTTGTAATGCAAACTCAGTAAGATTGGAAAGGTCACTTCCCCAAGACTAATAATACAGTTAGGTACACATTCATGTGATAATACTTTCCTTGTTGTTCCTAACCTCAACAATTGTGTACCAGTTATATTCATATGAAGAACATACATAAGGTAATAAATAATAAGAAACCTACTTCCATTGGTGCAACCGCTTCCTCAGGCCTGGGAACAACGAAACAAAAAGTCCTTTGACGACATTAAACATGAAACAAACGGTAACCTGACTGGCGATCATTAGGTATAGGCTGAATAACAAAATGAACTAACCCACACGCGTTAAGAAGATTCAGCAATTTCAATATAGCTTTATTTGTTTCGATGTTCGTTCCCACACCGGTGAATAAAATAATTACGAACTAGAAATGGCGGACGCCGGTGACAAGTAAACAAAACAAAAACGGACCTGTTGCGTAGAAAAAC
The DNA here is from genome assembly GCA_038048805.1 of Hipparchia sbordonii. Classification (NCBI taxonomy): domain Eukaryota; kingdom Metazoa; phylum Arthropoda; class Insecta; order Lepidoptera; family Nymphalidae; genus Hipparchia; species Hipparchia sbordonii. Next base: position 12,564,082 of record CM076099.1, on the reverse strand, counting down.
GAAAATTTCGTAATTTCATGACTTAAAACTGCGTCTCAAGACAATAAACTACATGATAAATCATATAAACTTACCATGTCGGGGCCCATATCCTTAACATTAGTATCGAAAAAAAAGTCACTCAAAGGTTTCATGCGTACAATCCACCTAAAGCTCGATCATGTACCACAACGAAAGCTTAGCGAAGGATAGAGGAAACTAAACATTGATCACCCGATATTATATAATATTTGCACTAAATATAGCAAATACACAACACATTCCTTGCACTAAAACGTTTTTAAGCAGAGAAATAAAACTGGAAGATCTAAACTCAAAAGCACAATGTTGACTTGTTTCGAACAAAGGACATACGCCGACTACAGCGCCTGCGCTAACTTTCCGAGCTCGGGAGCGTCGGACGAAGTGAAGCTTCGTGAAATGTTTGATAGATGGCGCAACATCTTCTACGAGTTTTAATGATCGCGTTATTTCGAAACGTTCGCATGTCGTACGATGCAAGAATAAAGAAAATACTATAATAGCTTTTTGTTTTCGTAAATTTTTGCATTATAATCATCATTCATAACGTCATCATCATAGTGTATTGTCATCAATCATCATGCCCCACAATATTTTGTCCTATTTTGTCTGACAGCCGAAGGAGTTTTCCTTTTATTTTTATTATGAATGAATTAAATGGGAAGTAATTATAAATGGTTCCCCAACACAATTACCTACTTAGCCGGTGTGATTTTTACATAGGTACTTATAGTTGAGGACTTGGAAGGTGACTTGGTGACTTGGTGGTTGTTTAGCTACTTTTTATCCAGGAAAATCAAGAGTTTCCATGAGATTTTTGACAACTAAATCCACGCAGACGAAGTCGCGGGCATCAGTATTGTAGGTATAAATACGATGGCTGTAGTGATACAGACGTACTGCCAGACAAACAGGATGAAATTATAAATATATGGCTTGTTTTATTACGGAACTTTCTATAAAATTATAAATAACTAAAATTAAAATTATAAATTGTAAATAACTCAACTTTATTAGAATTTCTTAAAAAAAATTGTTCCATAATGAATTATTATTGTTGAAACAAAACATTTAAAAAGTGGACTTGGAATACGCATTATGAAAATAACTTCCCTATTATAAATAACCGATCAAATGAGAGTCGGACTCGCATACGAAAGGTTCCGTACCAAAAAACGCCGGAAAAAAAAACACGTAGCTAGTAGGTGAGCACCCCCTTTTAAATTTATTTTTATTATTTGTTATAGCGTCAACAGAAATAGGTACATATTCTCTGATAATTTCAACTCTCTATCTATTACGGATCATTAGATACAGCCCGCTGACAGACAGACAGACGGACGGAGAGCGGAGGCTTAGTAATAGGGTCCCATCGGTTACCCTTCGGGTACGGAACCCTTAAAAGGTAGAAATATTGTCACTTCTGCAAATTATCACGAGAAATAATAAAAATACGATGCAGGTTATGATGGTAACGTGATTCTGGAGTGCACTAATATTTTGTAGCGACTTCATGAAATGAGTTACGCCATTCTTCTCTCTATAATGGTTTATCCAACTCTCAAATTTTCGCTAAATCCGTTACCATCAGATTAGCAGGATATTCTAAGTTGGAAATGCCATATTAAAGCCCAATAGCAATGGTATATTAAAAAAGTACTTGCTTATTACATAATGGTATTAATATATAATATAGCACTTTTCCTTTTTGAACCGGAGTAAAAATAGGCAGTACAATTTGCTGAGTATAATAATATATTGTTTTTTAATTCAATATACAAAAAAAAAATTGCTTACAGCATTAAGAATGGCTGTAATTTAAATTAACGATTAGCAGAATACCATAATATGTTTGTTTTGTACGCAAACTACAACAACAGCTACGAAAACTAAGTTTGTAGTTTGTGAGCAACTTACGCGCCGCAAAACAAGTGTAAATTGAAAACACCCCCAACATGTGAATCTATGGCGATATACCTACCTGACTTCCTGTTACCCAGTTTTCTGCTCGATCATCAAATTCTCCACCTCAATCCTCGATCATCATCTATCTAATATGTCTCATGGAGACCATTCTAATGAGCCCAAACACACTACACCTGCTGTAAGTTGGGTATCCCGCAGACTACTCAATGCCGCAGCATCAGCTGAAGGTTACCATGCCTTGGAAATAATCCTAAGTAACAGTATACCTTTCAAAACAATCTCACCAGTGAAAGTTTGTAAAGCCATTTAATCAAGTAGGAAATGAGCTGATGATCTTCAAACGCCTGAGCAGATCTTCATAAATTATAGCCAAGATCCACCTCGATTACGTAAGCTTTCAAACAGAAAAACCGCATCAAAATCGGTACACTACGCGCGAACAGACAGATACACCCACACAATGATACACACGTCAAACATGACACCCCTCTCTTTCCGTCGGGCGTTAAAAAAGGCCAAATTGGTCAGCAAACTAAACAAGGTCGGCTGTGATTTTTTTTAGCTAATACTTTGGTTTGTATAACAATGGTAGCAACGCGCAGCTCCCGCCAAAGTCTACTTAACCTAACAACGAGGATAATTTTTAAGTGCGATAGGGTTTCTTGACAGTGATAGCCGTGGTTAGCTCCTATTCTGGGGATTGCCTGTTCGGCCCTGGGCACGCACTTCTGACTTGTTCACTGACTGACTTCACCAATGTTCTCGGTGGTGGTGTTGTTCTCGGTGGTGGTGTTATAGAAGCTCGCACAGGGCGCAGTTATAAAAACTCGCACAGGGCGCAGTTATAGAAACTCGCACAGGGCGCAGAAAAGGCTACTTACGGCACTGCTCAGTAGTGAGCATTTGATGGGTTGCTGATGATGAGTGCTTCTGGGCATAACCTTATATACCTTACCAACAGTAAAGATTGTTAGATGGGATATTATTTCCGGGTGATTATATCTGGTGCCGACTGATTAGTTATTTTGGGTCCAGAAAGTCAACTTGCTACTTATTTTAATTTTGTTAACTAACCAAGTGTTAGGTACGGCTGATTTGTTTTAAATGCCGACAAAAATATTTTACTATTTCTCGTTTAGTAGAGCTCCTGTGTAAGTTTAACCATGTAAATTATTATTACGAATCAACCCAACCCATAAGTATTTCTAACCCCCGACGCAAAAACGACGGTGTTATGAGTTTGACGTGTCTGTGTGTATGTCTGTCTGTCTGTGGCATCGTAGCTCCCGATTGGATGAACCGATTTTGATTTCGTTTTTTTGTTTGAAAGGTGAATTAGCCAGGAGTGTTCTTAGCTGTGGTTGATGAAAATCGGTCCAAGATGGCCGCCGCCACAAAATGGCGGATTACATATTTTTATTTTAACGATTACTGACTAGCGAATAGGCTTTTTGTAACATCGGGTGTTTTAAATTTTCTAATTTACACTTGTGTATCTTGCGTATAAGTAATAAATTATTGTGTCGTTATAAGTATATTACTAGATGTTACCCGCGATGTTTACACGTATTTTTGGGTGAGGTGTTTTAAAAATCCCCTGGAAAGTCTCACAGTTCCCAGGATAAAAAGTATCCAACTCCTCAATCCTGATGGGGATCTGCAGGGGTACTGCCCCCTAAACTGTGGGGATTTAGGAACTCTCGATTGTGAATTGAAACCGATTTTCGAAAAAGAAGGAGTTGTATTTTTCTAACTATGTATATAATATCTCCATGATTTTTAAACCGATTTGTGTGAATCTTTTTTCAATTGATACAAAAACTTTGCAAGATGACCCCATAAAAACTTCGGGTTCCAACTCCTCAATGCTGATGCTGCAGGAATACTGCGCCCGTAAACTGTGGGGATTTAGGAACTGTCGATTGTGAATAGTTATTGTACCAAGTAAAGACTACATCATTGAACTGTCAAATAAATATTTAAAAAAATTGTTTCCAATATTTTTTAATTATTTTTTTATTTGACATTTGTCAGCACTTTTGTAAGTTAGAAGCGAAGTATTAAACAATACAATACAATTTCACCTTATGCATGAGCTCCTGTATATGTCAATAAATGGCAATAATTTATAAACTATCAGCATTATTTAATTAATTAAAATAAACAAAAAATGATCGTAAATAGCATATAATTAAAACATAATAACAATAAGAAATACTTTTGAATTAGAAAAATATTAATAAAAAAACAATATACCAAATTTTTGCAGTATTTATTCAATTAAAGTGATTTTTCTTAGAAAAATGGTTGGGACAGAAAGTTTTTATTACTATTTGTTAATAAACATAAATAATTGGTCTTTAAGGAAAAAAAAAATATTGTTCATATCCTAATTTTTTTCTTCTTGAGAAATCTTAATAAATTAGTTTTTGACAGAATTTCAAAAACGACACTGTCAGAAAAATTCATATGAATATGTGCATATTTTGAATAAAACACCCTCAGGATTCTTCCAGATAAGCAATTTAATTAAAAAGTTAAAGAAATAGTCCCAAGAAAAAATTTGTAATAAACATCTTGCATCCTTTTAAGTACTTAATTGAAATTATTAATTTTTCCAATTTGTTAGTTATATTTAGTGATATCTTACTTATCAATCCACTCCTAACATGATCAATCTGACATCAACCATAACAAGGACAGATAACAGGCTAAACTTCTAATGCAGTCATTAGAGGATGAGAATAAAATATATGACCTGTGGATGTATATGTGTTTATTCAAAAAATTCAAACTGCTAAATATTTTGTGATATGAGTGACTTACTTGACTTTATCAATCCATAGGCAGCTCTAAGACAATCAGTCTGGCTTCAGTTCAATACCTGACCTACTTTAACCTTCAGTGACCTCGACAAGATTGAGTTACAAAAATCAAAACTGCTAACTACTTTGCAATCCTATACAAATCTTACTTCCATTATGCCCCAGATCAAACATCTAATGGTGGTCATACAATACATGATCAATCATTCGAAGTTAAGGATTGACTTGATAAATTATTGAACATATATTTATTGGTCACCTAATGATAGCCTATGTATGCATTTGTTATTTTTAACTTAAATAAAAACATTTTAGCACTTTATCACTTTCCGGCAAAACCTGCATAAATAGGGAATTATGTCTCAACACAATTTAAATATAGAAAATAGGACTGCTCTATGGTGACAATGTGATCTGTGGTAGTGTATTAAAAAAAAGGTCTTACCTGATTTCTAATAGCAGCAACCGGTGTAAGGCCAAGTTGATTCTGTCCTTGCTGTAAAAACTGGTTTGTCCCCGGTGCAAGCATACCAGCCTGGCTCAAGAACATGAGATGCTCCGCACTTTTGCCTATCCCATTCATAGCCTGCATCGGATTCCCAGGATGCTGGTGGATATCATAAAGGCCTTGCTGGCCCATCTGAGGAGCATTCTGCATCCCTTGGAGAGGTGGGAGCATCATTGCATTGTTCTGTATAGTCAAATTATTACCCATTGTGTGGTTCTGCATGGGTGCTAACTGAGTGTGAACCATGTTTGTGGTCAAATGAGCTGGGTGGCTTCCTATAATGGATGGATTCATAGTCAGTGTGCCTACGGACGAGGCTATTGCCTGATTCATGTATTGATGTGGGTTTGACTGAGAGTTTTTCATTTGAACTGGGCCTTGTTGCTGAATATTATTCATGACCATTTGTGATGGATTCTTCCATTTATCTTGATTCTGAAAAAAAATATTCTTTCTATAAAAATTCATCCAGCTGAGCACTAATTATGTCAACTGTTAGTGTTTATTTACTATAGTTGTGTTTTTATAACCTCTAAGGCATTAAAATAGTAAACAATGTCTATTTTGCTACAACCTAGTACAAAGTTACCTATAAGGTTTTTATTCAATGTCACAACAATAAAAACTGTTGAATTTCATTATATTCAGCTCAATTCGTAAATCATAAGAGAACTAGCAACCTTTTGTTCTGTTGAAGAACTTGTAATGGACGACGCTTTTGTTGTTAGATGTAAACAGCTGAGTGCACAAGGAAGTAAACTCACCTCTGCGATGGAGTCGTCGCCCACCGCCCAGCGCTGCTTGGGCGCTAGCGAGGGCAAGTCCTCCTGCGCGTCGCGCTGGAACACATAATGCACGGCGGCGTCGTCCTGGGCGCGGGCCTGCGACGTGCGCGTGTTCTGCAAGCCTGCGTCGCCCGCCTCTTCCTCGCCACCCGTGCCCAGCCACTTCATTGGGCTACCGTGAGGTTCGATCATTCAGTTTCACTATACTTCGGACCTTCGCAACCGTAAACACTTCGATACTCTGCGAGCTTCTGTTTATACACACTATCGACTGCGCCGCCGATATAAGTAATAAGAGTCAGATGTCGATTTCACCGCCTACCATGATCCAAATACTACATACAGCTATTGGAATCGAGAACTGAAGCCATTTAAAGACTCTAATAGTCTTTTTGTCTTTGTAATGACAGCTACTAGTTTTATCGAAGCACGATGACAGCCGCTAAGGGAATCAAAATATTGCATGAAACTGCAACGGTCCGTTTCTCGACTTCGACACAAAGACAATAGGCGAAAACGACGAAAACTACGCTACAGTGAGAGCGAAAATTTTGAATTTAGTTATTATGTATGAAGTACCGAGGTACTAACTGGTGGAATAAGAGATTCGTCGGCGTCGAAAAGTGAATCGAATAAACACTGAAAATAATACACTATTCACACAATTTCTAAACAAAACGACCACAAATATAATTACTATATGTACACAGGACTATTTACAATGTACAATTTTTACAGAAAACTCGGATTATGCCATTGGCTACCGTCGATACTTTTCGATTTAGAAAAGACTACAAACATCCTTCACTGCCTATCCGCCATAGTCAGCCTCTAGAAACTCTCTTACAAGAACATTTAATTTCTTTGGGTTCAGCAACATGCCGAAACTAACGGGTGACGTCCTATTGCCAACATAATTTATGTCAAAAAGGAGTTTTCTAAAAAGAGTTAATTCTTGGTTCGACTGGCTTCGCATTATGAAAAGTCATTAATCCAAAGAAAGAAAAAAATTGTTGTCATTTTTCAGTCAGTTGTCAGTATAATAAATATTAATTCTATAAATAATTATTCTAGCGGGAATTGTTTATTCGTTAATTCCTCAATTCAATTTGTGAACCATCTTGGAAGATTATAGAAAATGTGAAGTTTGCAGCGTGAATGTTAAAAGTTCTGAGAAGTTCTTGCTTTTTCCAATGGTATCAAACTGGTAAAGTGCCTACCTAGGTACCTGTGCTACCTACGATTATTTTTATCTGCTATTCTATCGAATGGGATAAAAAGAAGACTGCAGTGATACTTTGCTTTGCTTAGCAGATAAAAAGATGCTATTGCATTGAAAAAACTTCTAGAAAGAAAGAAAGAATTCAGTTTAAAGTAACTAATTTTGTTTCAACTAGTTGTAATATTGTGAATAAAAATGAATAAATACTAGACTCATATTGATCCTTGTTTTATTTACGCAACTTTTGAACTTGATCTTAGAACAATAGATTTGGTAGCACATCCCTGTTTTTGTCGATATCGATAAAATCTAATTATCGATAAGACAAATCTATCGATACATTACATCCTTAGCTTTGACAATTCTTTCTTCATTACATGGGTTGGCAGTATTGTTTTTCTTTTATGAAGTTGGCTAAAATAAAAACAAAGTCTCGAAATTTTTTTCTTTGAAGTTCCGCCTCTTAAAACGGAGTGGTTACATTCTCTTTGGCCATAGTCGGTTGCGGTTCGGGCAGATGCGATGCGCGCGCAACGCGCAAAGCTATACTATAAACATAAATAAATACACCCAAAAACGCTCCTTTACTTGCATACTGAAATTTTATTGATATAATTAAATAATACTTTTTATGAGATTATATGTACATATTCTTTTAACAATGTTTAAAAATATTATGCAGTAGAATTTTTGCACAGTGGTGTAGACTTTTACTTCAATAAAAGCATGATATTATTATTATAAGAAAATTGTGAAATAAAATCTCATTTAATTATAATAGTTATATATAGAGTAAAATACATAGGTTTTTATCTTCGGTTTTCATCGATAAATAAATATTAAGAAGGCTGAAAACATTTTTAAATATTTAATTTCAAACATAATATATTGCGTAAAATGAAATTCTAAACAAACAATAACAAAAATGAATATCCATAGATTAAAAAATAAAAACATATTAACCATAGATATTAACCATAAAGCAACTGGTTCTACTATGAGGTTCTACAAGTTACAACACAAACATATAAGAGTAATATGTTTGTGTTCTACAATGAAAGAATCGATAGAATTTATAAATCGATCGATATTCACCGCTCCTCAGTATAGACTACAGCATAGAATACTAATTAATAGTACAACTTAAATTGAGCTAAGTAAAGCTTGATAGCAGCTCAGTTCGATTAGAGCATTAATTAATAAAAGTCGATTCGCACCTTTTCGAATCGATTCATATTATGTTACGTCGTAATCGTGTTGTAAAACTTGAATTAGTCGATATTATTTTCACTTGAAGATATAACCAACATATTTTATAGTTTATACCTCCACCGCTATAGGAGGCAGACCACAGACATACAAACTACTTCAGTATGAACGTATTCTGCAACTACTTCCATGACAAGTTGAGGATCTACCACTGGTTCAGAATGCTGATTCTACTGAGAAAAAAACGGCAAGAAACTCGGCAGTTGCTCTTTTCAAAACAAAAAAATGTTACAATATGTAGCTGATCTATCTTGTGGACAGCTGAAGCAAAGCAGATTGTTCCAAGCAACTTTGTCATTAAGAAATTCATTAACTGTGTAAGAGGTCTGTGTTGGAGAAATAAATATTTTTGTCCATTACATAATATCAGGAATCAAATACTGGTCACATATTGGTCACATATATAAAAAAAAAAAATATTATCCCAATATTTTTTATATAGGTATCACATTAATTACTAATTATAGTAAAACACAGTGGAATGTATTGGAAAATTAGTATATTTAATTATAATGGTAAGCTTAATCTATATTGGCTTAATTTTAAAATGAAGACCAATGAGGGAAAAAACGAGGCATTTTAGGTCTTGCACCAAATAGTAGAAACAGCGAAGCCCTTCTGGATCACGAGATTGATTAACATCAACCAATGAGCCAGTTTTGGATGTAGTGAAAGAAATGTGCTCTTCACCAATCACTATTTCAAGTTCCTGAAAATGAAAAAGCATAAAAGTAAATAATGGCACTCTATGATTGCAAAGACATTTCAATTATAGAACATTCACTTCTATTAAGTTACCATATTGTAACAACAGATTATTGGAATATAATAAAGATAAAAAAGAAAAAAAAAAAAAAAGAAAAATCTGATACTAAAAGACAGAAAGGTAATAAATAAAATGTAACTATATTTTGGATTATGACTTATGTGATATCCATTAGAAATTTTAAGTTAAAATTATGACTAGTACCTAGGTAGTATTCTAATGCATTGGCCCATTCACATACAGGGCAACCAAAATAGAAACATTTTTGTATGCTGACACAACCTATTGCTAGATCTAACAGGCAGGAATGTTTTTAAAACTGATCTTCGCATGCGAGGTTTAGTACGGTAGGCGAACTCTTATCTAAGCCAGTTTGTTCGCAATGAATTATTTGGCAATACATATAAACAAAATACATATTGAGGTTATGTTTGAATGGAAACTGTTCCATCTGTTTTAAGCGTCGTTTACTTAACTGGTGCCTTGTGAATTACTTACTTGTCTGCCTACACGATCTGGTTGAGGCCATAAGCGGTCATCTTCGTGCATAATTTCAGAATCTACGATTATTCTTTTCAGCTCGTCCATAACGCACGGGTGCACATAGGCTTCTTTACGAATCATCGTATCGTTTTTATAGTTGGAATTATTAGCGTAGCGGAGCTTTCCATCGGGTCGAAACTCAAATTCTAGAAATTCGTGACCAAACTTCCCCTTGTGGCCCACATAATAACGTATGTAGAAATCAGATGACATGACTGTATCTGATTTAGAAATTCTGAACTCAAATAGCAACAGTGAACGCAGAAACTTGTGGTCACACTTTTATTTAAAGAAATGCAATAGTTTCTAGATTATTCATTACGAGAAATAATTGATTAATGTGATAAAAACACCGCGTCTCGGCGTTTTCGTACTATTTTTCCGGCACTTTCAGTTTTCCGCGTCTTTCTAAAATCTAAATTCAAAATGACGGCAATTGTCAATTGTCACTGACAATTGTCTGTGACTTAGTGTGACTGACAATTTGTCAGTGACTTAGTGTTTTTTTAATTTATTTACGGCCTGGATTCTAGTCCTTTGAGGCGTAATGTAAAGAATCAAGGGGCAGAGGGCTGATTCTGTAACTCAGTGCCTATCACTGTTGTAAAAGAAGGTTGGTTGCAATTAAAAGCGATTCAATGTCGACTGTTCGAATATTAGTTAAGTTTTTGAGTTTGTGACAGAGTTGTCATGGTAATTATTGTTTTTCTTTTTTTCTGATTGAAGTGTATCTCAATTTTCTAATTATATAAAACTAGACGATGCCCGCGACTTCGTACGCGTGGATAAAGGTTTTTTGATTCCCGCGGGAACTCTGTGATTTTCCGGGATAAAAAGTAGCCTATGTTTTAATCCTGGGTATGAGCTATCTCCATTTCAAATTTCAGCCAAATCGGTTCATTTGTTGTGGCGTGAAGGAGTAACAAACATACACACACACACACACACACATACACATACAAACTTTCGGCTTTATAATATTAGTGTGAAGTGTGAAGTGTGATAGTGTGAAGTGTGATGTGATGTGATAGTGTGATGTGATAGTGTGATAAATCTATTTTATATTCTAAATGTGCAGACTCCAGTTAAACTTACGCCACTACTCTGCTGTGCTACACCATCAATCACAAACAAAAGGCATTTTGTATTCATTGAAGGTTTGAAGAGAAAAATCATTTACTATAACTATCATAGTAAACCAATGGATAACAAAATATATGTCAGTAGCTTTTATTTTTTAATAGCCACTGAGTTACAGAATCTGCCCCCTGGGGGCAGATGGAAGTAATGGAGGTAACCTAGGTACCTACCATGACCTTTATGGCTTTGACTTCAAGTCTTTTAAAGTAGGTACCACGTAGGTACCTAGGTATTTTGAAACATTCAAATCATAGACAACACTTAGGGTAGCCTACTTCGAGGTATTTTTCCTTAATTTAAGGATTTAAAGCTTATCTTTTGCAGGGCAGACAGTAGGCGATAGATATGTTTTGATAAAATAACTCTTAAACTAAAATAATTTCACCCGAATCCTAACAGTTTCTTCAGTTTTTATTTATTGCTAGTTAGGTTACAGGGAGCTTGTTATTGACTTATTGATCGACTTAATGTGATTAGCTGAATTTATGTTTTTTCGTGTCGCAACTATTTTTCTTCATCGTTCTTTATACATAGTAGGTAGTGCTGGAAAGAAATGAGAAGTAATAGCGATTGTCACACTGCAGCCTTTAAAATACGGCAGAAGGCTGTGGGTATATCATCTTGTATTCAACTATAGTTATTTGTATTGAACTATAAAAATATCCTTGCCTAGTCTAACTCAACGTGAGTTGGGTTGACTTTTATCTACAATAGGTTTCTACTACTACATTTTAGGAAAAATATACAACCCCTAATATAAATTTTATTAGAATATAATGTAGCCATTCTTACCAAGACCATAGCAGCGAATCGAATGACATTTCTTTCATCAAAATTGGCTCAGCAGTTAAGGCGCAATGGTGGAACGTACGTCAACAGATACATACTTCCTTTTAGTTTGGCCTTAGTCGGTTAAAAATAAAACATTTCAATGATAGAAATAAGTAAAAAGAGAAGTATTAATAATATTAATTTAAGATTTCTTACTATAGGGGCTGTGGAGTCTAACGGTCTCCACGGAAAGCTTACTGCTGCTGGCTGGTTTATGAGCTGGCCACTTTTATCTTCATATTCGAAGGCGTTCAAACTTAGAATGCTATTTGAATATTGTTTGGAATTGTAAGTTTGGACAGGCGTCGTTAACAGAGTTATATTCTCAACTCCCGTCCACGCCGGACACACACAACGCTTGTTCATCCAGTTTAAGTTTATCATGTTACATTCTTTCATTGCTGGATAAATACAAATGTACAATAACTAGTGTGACACGGTTTTCATTTGAATAGGGCTCAATTTACCTATAGGGCCACCGACGCGAACCATGAATGGCTATAAAATGACGCATTAAATCGGACCAATCGATCTACATAGGTACTGCACTGCTTATAGTTTGCGGAGTGGGAACATCGTGTGTTTGCTTAGCAGAATGACACTGCAGCCTTATGTCACGGTGAACTATTAAAATATTGCCTCTGCACGAATAAACATTACTCAATCGGCAGTGGCATTTCAAGTAGGGCTTGCAAGCGGTGCTTTGAGTAGACCGCTTTATTAAGATATTTTATGTTTTTGTGGGCTAAATAGTCTTTATATCGTATAAGTTTAAGGGTAATTTTTAGCATTATATAGGGAAAAAATATCTTTTTATGGGCAACACTGACTGAAGTATAGACAAAATAAATTTTGCTAGATTTATCTGTCAGTTATCAAATCTTTTCTTTCTGACCCAGCCAAGATGGGTGAGTAATTTGCGGTACATGAGAAATATATCCATTTAAATCTTTAAAAATAGCTTGAACTTTTCCATGTCACTATGTTTATGAGAATGTGATTCGTCCGCGAGTGCAATATATATTTATATTTTGACATCATCCGATTATATGAGTGAAGTGTTGTGCTTTCTATTTGAGGCTGAGTTTAACACATAGGCTAATGTTGTTCAGGTATCAGTCGGGACCACTGGCATAAAAGGAGGGCAACCGGCGGCAAACGTGCCCCTATCCGCAAGAAGAGGAAGTACGAGTTAGGTCGTCCGGCTGCCAACACCAAGGTAAATGATTTATAACCTAACTTAACCTTAACATTTATATCAAAACATAGGAAATAGTTATGAACTTGTTTCTATTAAGTAACTATTGGCAGTAATTAGAGTCTGAGTCTATTTGAAGGTTCGTGGGTTCACTAACTATGGGCCTCATAAGAAGGCTCAGGATCACTCAGCTATGTTTGATCCTGGGCATGTCCTCCACTACCTCAGAGTTTTCGGAGGTATGTGTGTGTAAGTCATTAAATATTACATGCTTCAAGGGTGAATGAGACCAGCGTGAGGAAACTGTGTGAAGTCTGTCAATTTGCATTGGTCCAGAGTGGTGAACTATATAGCCTATAAAACTTCTTTGAGAAGAGACCTGCACTCAATAGTGATCTGATAGTTTGCTGATGATGAGTAATCAAAGTTCATTTGTTGATATGTTTTGATTTTGTTTTCAGCTTGGCTCACAGCGTATCCACTTGGTGCGGTCTCGTGGTGGCAACACCAAGTACCGTGCTCTGCGTCTTGACACTGGCAACTTCTCATGGGGTTCAGAATGTATGCATAATTTTTTTAATTGTTACATTTTTGGTTAACCCTGTGTTTTTTACTTAAAGTAGCATCCAATAGATTTTGTACTGTCCTAATGTTAAAATTATAATGTTGTCAATTGTTCGGCCAATCTGTTTTTTCAAGAATCTGTGTTGGTTCAAACCAATGGAAAGGTGATTGCAATCATCACTTTGGCTACCATTTTTAGACAATCCTACTGCATTCTCTAAACATAATTCCCTGAGAAATTTTTGGAAAGAATAGGAACACGTTTTGACCTGTTAATTGTTTTAGATATTCTTCAACTGAATTAGAACAATGTTACCTGTTGTACCTATTATTTATATGATATTGAATGTGTTTCAGGCTCAACCCGCAAAGCGCGTATTATTGATGTTGTATACAATGCATCAAACAATGAGTTGGTGCGTACTAAGACCCTGGTAAAGAATGCTATTGTTGTGGTGGACGCCACACCGTTCAGGCAGTGGTATGAGTCACACTACCTACTGCCGCTTGGTAGAAAGAAGGGTGCCAAGTTGGTGAGTAGATAACAATACTTAAACTATCTTACTAATATAACTAGCTGATGCCCGCGGCTTCATTTGCGTGGATTTTGTTTTTAAAAACCCACAGGAACACTTTGATTTTCCAGGATAAAAAGTAACCTAGGTCATTCTCCAGGTCTTCTTGCAAAAAATCATGTCAATCAGCTCTTTTAGAGCAGGATTTAAAGAAACATCAACAAATAAATACACTTTCGTATTTATAATATTAGTAAGAGTTTTATAGATGGATGTTTGTTACTCAATCACACTGCAACGATTGAACCAATTTGGCTGAAATCTGGCACAGAGATACATTATAGTCTGGAACAACATATAGGATACTGTGTGTATTTGCATTATTTTTTAAACAGTGATGATATTAAGCGTGTCATATGATACGTGAATAAATGATTAATTTGCAGGATCTGACAGTACCATGGTTCTATTAGGCTTTCTGTAGGTGGTTTAATTTTAAACTGTTATGTTGTTTTTAGACTGAAGCGGAAGAGGCCATCATTAACAAGAAACGCAGCAAGAAGACAGCAAAAAAATACCTGGCAAGACAGCGTCTCGCAAAAGTTGAGGCAGCCCTCGAAGAGCAATTCCATACTGGACGTTTATTAGGTATTTCTTCTCACATTTTATAATATAAAACCAACTTCATAGCGTGATAGGACATTCAAGTATGCCTAAAAAGTACCTTACAATGTAGAAACTGATGGGGTTTAAGGGGTAGTGGATTAATATAAGACTGCCATCCCTTCAAATTATTCTTCCATATTAAGAGTGCATCATAACATAACCAGGTGAGATTGCAGTAAAAAAGTCATAAATTATGAGGTCCAATTTCAAATAATTGCACATAAAAGTTCTTGTTTCTTATGATGCATTCTAAAATCTAAATCTAGATTATTAGAATGCTGGCATAAATTAACAGACATCACCAAAAGTACATTAGGCTGTTTGTAATATTGCCTATAAAGCCTAAATGATCTGTTAATGTTTTGTACTGCAGCCTGCCCTAATTCGCGATCCTTTAGACTAATTTTTTCGTGTAAGCATTTTTATACATCAATAGTAAAAAAAATTAGAAGAACAGAATGCTTAAAATTACATTATTAGTATCAAAAATAAGATTAGAAGACTAGAATACCTAAAATTACAAGTTTCTTTGCCCTTAAGAAACTTGTAATTTTAAGTATTCTAGTTCTTTTTTATCAATATAACTTATAAAGTTTAGTTCCACTTTTGATGAACCTGTCTTTTATATGTAAGTGTAGCAAAGTGCCAAATATAGATTAAAGCAAGTGATGATATCGAGAAGTTTTGAGGCTGCATCATGGATGGGTGCCGTTTTGGAAACCATTCAGTAGCCAAGTGATCTTTCGTCATAGTTACTCTGATAAAATTAATACACTGTTTACATTAAGTAGGCATATGTTATTCACTCATTGAATGAACGTGTTTACTTTGTTACAGCGTGTGTAGCGAGCCGGCCGGGCCAATGCGGCCGCGCTGACGGCTATGTGCTTGAAGGAAAGGAACTGGAATTCTACCTAAGAAAGATCAAATCCAAGAGGGCGAAGTAGGGAGTTAAATGTATAAATAAATGAAAAAATCTCATTTATATCTTTAATTTTGTACCTACCCTTCCTATTTACATAGTTATATACCTATTAACATATTCATTCGCTAACTATTAATATGAATTATACGTAAATTACTAGCTTTTGCCCGCGACTTTGTCCGTATGGAGTTAGATCTCTAAAAATCCCTCGGGAACTCCGTTTTTCCGGAATAAAAGTTGGTCTTTGCCACTCCAATTCCTCAACTATACCCTGCAAGAAATCACGGCGATCGCTCCATTGCTGCGTGATTGAAGGACAAACCAACTTTCGTATTAATTATAATATTAGTAAAAATGAATTGCGAAAGTTTTTTGTCCTTCAACCACACGGCAACAGATCGATCCTAGAAAATCAAGTATGTTCCCACGGGATTTTTAAAACACCTTTGCTTCAGAGTTTTAGAACGAAGTTGTGGGTCAAAGTAGTAAGTAGTAACATTCAAAGAACTGAATTCATATGCCAATGATAAAATAGTTACGGTGATGGATGGAGTGAGAGAAATTAAAACTCAATATTATAGTATTCTTGTGTTTAATGGGTCTACTATCTTGCCAGCCATCAGCGCCACGTGGATATTGGTGTCCATGACGAAGTACAGGAAGGGGTACGTTGCGGAGAACAGCACCGGGCCGCGGTTGTGGATGTATCCTGCGACAAAAAACGAGCCGTAAATACAAGAAAAAAACTTGTGGCCCATAACTTCAAAACAATTTTATTTATCAGCTAAAAACCTATGCTGAGATGATATCTGCTCAATGCAAAAAATCAATGTCGATTCGGTATGCAGAAAATAGTAGGTAACTTCGCAAAAAACTTAATAATATACGATTGAAGCAACCTCTGATAGTCTGAAAACTGAAAACCACCTGAGAATAATCTCTCGTTATTAATATCTATAATAAGTACCTATACGGATTTCGCATGGCTAATTAATAGCCACGAGTAGGTATTTTAGCAATTATGAGGGAACAGAGGAACCGATAAATAAACACACAAATAATAAGTACATGGTTAGTAAGTAGATAGATACCTATGGGTACAACGTTAAAACTACCTTTCCGTTATCCGTAGTCAGCAGAACCCTACTACTTACTATCGTTAAATTGTGCTGAAAAAGCACGGTAATATTACCATGTATTAGCAAACAACCTTGAGCCTGACCTTACTAGCCGATAATATTTGCCTACCTACATTAGTTAAAGTTTAACAATTTCGTCACCACAATAATAATGAAAATTCTCATTTCTCGTCCTTGTCATGTAAATGCGACGGAGCGGTGAAAAAATTGCCACAAAATAGCTAAATCATTTATGCACACAGGAAACAAATCATCTCGTAATTCTTCTCATTGATGTAATTGAAAAGTTGGTATATCAGCAAATCATCATTTCCATCTCGATTAGGCATTTAGGTCGTAATGTCGGTGCAATGGACGATTTTCTATGATGGCATGGGTTTTGGGGTCGTGTAGGGCTGTAACCATCTATTTACTTACCCATAGATTTACGATATGTTACTGTACTCGTGTATATGGAGTATGTACTCTACCTATCGCCCTATTTAAACGCTATGGCGTTTATATTTCTATAAATATTCAAAATATTGACTAGGTATTTTTTAAGTAGGTATAATTTGTATAAAAAAATATTTCATACTGATTTCTTTATCGATCCTTCTATTAGATATATATTCATAAGTAACTAGTAGGTACACGCCTTTCGAGCGTTGATCTTTGACGTTAAAAACGAATGGCCTATTTATCTGATGATGTCCATAAGGATTTCCCCTCCTTCGAAAAAAAAAAGCCAAATATAGCCGAGACTCGAGTATTTGGACCTTCAGATAGGTACGTTTCCTAGTTTAAGTTCCGGTAGGTATTCCATAGAAACATAATGTACTGAGTTTTGATTCTAGTCTTTGTTCTACATAATTGGTTCGGTTTTATTCACTGATCTGTTGAGCGACTACCTACCATGTTTAAATTTTTCACGGAACATATTGTAAACTATCGGAATTTGGACTTGACAACCTTATAGCGAAAGTAAAACCACGCGGCGCATCAGTGGACCTAAACGCGTGTCACCGCGTTGCGCCACCGCGCCGCGTTCCGCAGACGCTTACAATATAGTCTGACTGGTGCTAGTGCTTTCAACTTGTTGCGTAGAGGTATGGGGCATAAGTTGCCGTATGCAACTGCCCATGCGCTGACGTTTGCCAGTCAACATGAGCTATTTTGCCTGCGAACTTGAGGCATGCGCACAATCATACGTTTGGGTAGTTTGCACATGCGTCTAACGCAAGTTATTTTTAAAGAATATTAGCCAAGCTGAACTTTACTTATATTCTCCTCTCCCGAAAGCTTGTGCTAGGAGTGGATACGACAATAGTGCCACGGATATGGATCGAACC
The DNA here is from genome assembly GCA_038048805.1 of Hipparchia sbordonii. Classification (NCBI taxonomy): domain Eukaryota; kingdom Metazoa; phylum Arthropoda; class Insecta; order Lepidoptera; family Nymphalidae; genus Hipparchia; species Hipparchia sbordonii. The sequence continues at coordinate 12,545,908 of CM076099.1, read as the reverse complement.
TGCGACCTTTTAGTTTTCAGTCCGCACATTTAACCGTTGGGCTATTGAAGCAATGAAGTTGAAAACGCAAAAATTCAGTATCTTTCGGCAACAATTTGTCTTGGCCCTAGAGCGTGAAATGGGGCCATTCTTGTATGTGTAATATGAACAATTTGTTAAGACTTACTTACCTATATTTAAACTTGTTACAAAGTTGTTAAGCGCTTAACGCAACTTGTCGCCGCACATATAACATCCTACTGAACAATTGAACATACACATGTCTGTCATTAAGATGCACTTAGATACGAGTTCATAAGTTGTTCCTAAGTTCCTTTTCATTTATATTTTACAAGCTGATGCCCGCGACTTCATCCGTGTGGATTTAGTTTTTAAATATCTCTTTGATTTCCGACATAAAAGTAGTCTTTGCCACTTCGATCACGCGGATTCACTGCTGCTAAATTGCTACGTGACTGAAAGAAAAACCAAACAAACACACTTTCGCATTTATAATAAGGATTAGGAAGGATAAGAAGTCTTAGTAAAGAGGTAGGTACAAGCTCACAACCTTCCTACTTCTTCATAGCCTAGGGATCAAACCCCGTATCCCCGAAGGAGGTTGATGATCTATCATCTCTGCGCTAACTATGTATCCTTAAATCCTTACTAATAAGTTACTACTTATTATAAATGCAAAAGGAGTTTGTTTGTTAGCTTGTTCTTCAATTACGCAGAAACAAAGCAACGGATCGACGTGATTTTTTAGATGGATACTGAGGACTTGGACAATGACATAGGCATTTATCCCGCATAAACGGATACTTTCCGCGGGATTTTTAATAACCCAACTTTTGGACGAAAACGGGTACCTACATAAGCTAGTATGAGATAAATCAATGAAGTGCCTATTCTAAATAGAATTGACGGACGCGGCGAGCAGGTGTCGTTCAAGGGTGGCCCGCAGCGGGCGCGCGGAGGCGTGACGGTGAAGACCCAATCTTTATCCCACGCGCCCACCTCTCTGCCTCGCGTAATTAAGTGGATCACACCGTGACCTCAGCCGGTTAGACCATGCCCAACTGCTATTGTTTCGAACCATTACCAACGATAATAGACCTCCGCGTACTCGCATTAACCTTAAATGGAGTTACTTTGGAATATATAGGCTCTAAAAAGCAACAGAATAATAATATAGGCCCAGGTATTGTCTTACTTTACTATATAACTAATACAATTTTGTTCTTTGTGAGGTTTGTGGGATAGTCATCTCCATCGGGGGTAGATCGGTTGTGGGATTGTCTAAAAATGATTGCGTCAGTGTGGCGATCGCAATCACTTCTGATTCAACTTACTACTCAAGCTATAGCACAGCTTAAGTTTTTTTACTATAGACAGAGTAACGCTTGACTGCGATCTCACGTATACCTAAGTGAAGATGCAGCCTAAGATGGTGCGCGCTTGCCTGCTACCGATAGTAGGTACCTTTTTAGTAAGTTTTTATTATCCATTGAATGTTTACAAAATTGATTGTTACAAGTCAAGAGCATTGTATTGATCTATTGACTCTATTATTAGTCTATTGTATTCAAGAGAAAGCAGAAAATTTAGTAGCTTATGAAACAAAAAGACAAATCGAAAATATGGCGTGAAATTTCGTGGTGGTGCAATTTGTTAAGACGCGGTTAAACGGCGCGCTATAACACGAGCCGAGCCTAGCTCGGCGCGTGGCTCGGCGCGCCACGCGCCGTGTAAACAACTACGCTCGGCGCGGCTCGGCAAACTTTGCACGATAAACGAGCAGGCTTGCGTCCGCATTAAGCCGAGCCGCGCCTACACGGATGGTGCGGCGCGGCGCGGCTCGTGTTATAGCGCGCCGTTTAACCGCACCATTATACCGCGTCCGCATGCTTGTGGCAAACGGCAAACGCCAAACCTCTACAAACGTTTGCCTTGAATTTGGGAATCATCCGCACGCTTGCGAGGGCGTTTGTATGTTCTGAACAGGCAAGCATGACGGACGTCGAACTTGTGTCGGCTTTATTATTTGGTTTAAGTTATTTTTACAAATGTTTTAAGCTCAGTATCGATCAGTAATCCTACTAAAATGGAATATGGATGGATGGATGTTTGTTACTCTTTCAGCCACAACTAATGAACCGATTTGAATGAAATGTGGAATAGCGATAGCTCATACCTACATTTTAGCCCGGAAAATTAAGGACTTTCCGCGGGAATTAAAAAACCTTAATCTGCGAGGACGAAGTCGCGGACGTCATTTAGTTGATAGTAAAGCGTCCTCTAATTAAAATTTTCAAAACATTTCATGTGCACAATTTGTCCAGTTACAGTTTTAGTATATTATAGATTAGTAGTAGTAGCTAGTAGTATGTTCGAAAACACTTGGTACCTACCTAGTTTATTTATTTGAATAAAAAAATATTCTACTCTATTCTAGTATGTACCTACTCAATAGATATTTTGTTTTTTTTCTTTATCAACCGATAGACGTCCACTGCTGGACTGTTTATTGCATGGACTTCCTCAGGCTTCGGTCTTGCGCCACCTGTACCCAGTGGCTCCCTGAGGGTCGCCTGATGGTGTCGGTCCACCTATTACCATACCATTATACATATACCATTTTCCGGTGCGGAGTCGCCACTTATTATTATTAATATATAAAACTAATTAATTAATTAAATTATATAAACAAATCGTCTTCAAAAGTCTTCAGTCGACCAGTCATTCATTTTACGTTTTTACCCACTCACAAAATGAAGATTTCTAAAGGTGCGATACGTAAATCGTAATACAATAACACGTCTAATCGCCGCCAGTGCACAAACGAGACTGAGTGCGCGCAAACGTGTGGACGGAGACGCAAGCGCTTGTGGCAAATTCCCTTTGGTTTGCGATCAAAAGACCGACACTCGATGGATCGGCCACAAACGCTCGCAAGCGTAGGCAAACCATGGCAAACGCTCTATCCGCACGTTTGCGTTTGTGAAGGTTTGCCGAGGTTTGCCAAGCGTGCGGATGCAGCTTTAGATAATTCTTTTTGATTTTTTTCACGCAAACTTGCCCACACTTTTAACACTCTCTGTATCCTCTGCTATGTGGTTGCCCAATAGAATCGCTTCTGAGTGGTTAGTTTGGTTGGTTGTAGCGACAACAGAAATACACGTTTTGTGAAAATTTCAAGTATCTACCAATTACGGTTCATGAAATACCAGGCCATAAATCATGGCCAGTGACCACCTATTGTTCATGGTTGTCTTTGTTAGGAGTAAGGTGGCTTACTGTTGTGCACATCGGGCTGGTACTTGCGGATGGCGACGGAGACTGCCTGCTCCACGCTGCGCACGTACACGCCGGCCTGCGGCGTCATCGGCGTGAAGTCGCGCTGCCGCGGCTCGAACACGTCGCGGATGCCGATCTGTGCACAAACGAAGCACACATTGAGATATTGACACAACACCACACACGTATAGCTTGAGGTAAACCCATCAGCAGTAGACTACTGAGCGCAGTTCTCCTCCAGAGAACGGTAGTCCACCACGCTGCTGGCCCAATACTAATGAACAGAATTTGGGTCACTTCACCCATTATTCATTTAGAAGAATGGGTGAAGTGACCATTTTTTTTTAAGAATATTAGCCAAGCTGAACTTGACATATATTCTCCTCGCCCTTCCAAATGAGCGAAAAGCTGAAAAAAAGGAGTGGGTACGACAATAGTGCAATGGGTGGGGTTCGACCCTGCGACCTTTCAGTTTTCAGTCCGCGCTATTGAGGCTTAACCATTGAGAACACTATGGAGAACTCTTAGACGTACAGGTTTCTTCACGATATTTTCCTTCACCATTGCAGCATGTGTTATTTAATTACTTAAACGCACATAACTCCAAAAAATCAGTGGTGCTTGCCTTGGATCGAACTCACGACCTCCTGAATAGTTTCTATCCACCAGGCAATTATATTACCTCAATTTATTATAGTGCTATACAGTGAACTATTATGTATTATTTTTATACCTAGTGACAAAATGGTTAGGTACCTATTGCAGTTTCGTATCGGCGGACGGTCCTTCGAACCGGATATTTTAAAACACAATAAGCATTTATGTAACTTTATAGGTAACTACTTTGTATGCTTACTGACTTGGGTGGTTACGAACCGAAATAGTCAGCGAGAGAAATATCCTGTGAAAAAAAGACTATTGGTTTTCGACGACTACCCTTGTCAGTGGTGAGTGCCGTTGTCTTATAAGTGGGCGGACCCAGGTTCGAATCCCAGCGGAGACGATTTAAGAATTTATATTTTTTGATTGTCTCTGGTCTGATTTGGTGGAAGACTAGCTGTGGCTAGTTACCATCCAACTCGAAGACATAATATGACGCCAAGCAATTTAGCTTCCCAGATGCCATGTCGGAACTTCAAAATTAGCCCGCTGCAAGCTTAGATTGCAGCATCATTTACCATCATTTGAGTTGAGATTGCAGTCAATCTTATCATCGACGAAAAAAAGGTGCCTATACCAAAGTTGTTAAACGATTCGCTAGCAAGTAGTTGGATCTGTGAAATCGGTTTCGGAACAATAAAAACTGATTTTTGTCATGCAAATTAGCGTGAACGTTTTTGCTGTTAATTAGTAGGTCACAAATCGTGATATGTGGAGCACTTGACATTTTAATACCGCATATAATTTGAACAACTTACCGGCTGAAATGGAAACAGGTTTTTGTAAATTAATTTCACTTACGAGAGCACTCAAATCACCCGGTGAAGTTTAATCAACTTCATCAGGTGATTTGCTCTACAACAATTTGACAGTATCTTCCAAGAATAATAATTATTGTGCTCATCTATTTCTAGGTCAGGTGAAATTTTTAGATGGATTAACGAAAGTGTTACAGACAGGAATGTGGAAAGTAGGTTTAATAATTGGAACCATTGATAGATTCATTTGACGATTCGAAAGCACTTTGTAAAAGTTTATTTGAATAAAAAATCATTCTATTCTATTCTAGTCTTTTGAAAATTCTACGCTCTCGCACAGTACCTACGTGTTTTGTTTTACAAGTACAGTAAAGTCTAAAAACATATTTGAAGTAACCTACCTAGGTCAAGCCTAGGTCCTATCAAGTCATGCTTAGTATAAATTACTTTGAGCATGCTTTACTAGCATACCTAGTTGATGTATGCAATACCTATCTATTGCGATGATACCCTAGGTTACTTGGTCTCCTTTTCGGGCGGTCCTGGGTTCGATCCCAGGCGCGAATCTGTGACTTTTCGAGCTATGTGCGTTTTATATCACTTATGTATCGCTTTCTTTAATAGTGAATGAAAATAACGTGAAAACCTGTATGCCTGAGCACCATATAATGTCCTCAAAGGCGTGAAGTCAATCTCAATAGCCCAGCGGTTAAAAGTGCGGACTGAAAACTGCAAGGTCGCAAGTTCGGTCCCCACCCGTTGCACTATACGTTGTACTTTCAAACAAAAAAAGTATTTCCAAATCGGTCCACGAATCTTCGAGTCATTTGGGACCTACATAAAAAAAAAGATTCCGACGAATTGAGAACTTCCTCCTTTTATGGAAGTCGGTTAAAAATACTTAATACCCTTAAACAATGCTTTATTACCAATCACGACGATTTTGAGATCTTGCAGGATGATGAACTTGAATTTGGTTTAGATAATATAATTAGGTACGTAAAGATTTTATTGCACACAAGAGAGGTAAAACATGAAAAGGCGGCCTTAATGCTAACAGAGCAATCTCTACCAGGCAACCTTCGGTGGTTTAATTATATCTTAGGCTCTGAAACATTACAACGTAGGTACCTACCTAATTAAGTTGCCAAATCTCAATTGAAGTAGTACACAGTGATGACATAACGGAAATACTTAAAACTCTTATAAGCACTTAATCAATTTTTCCTAAACTTTGTAAGGTTAACAAATTGCAGAAAATGTTTCGGATAAAAAGCGTAACCGGTGAAGGTAGTTAGGGCACTTACGACGTTCTTAGGTTTGGTTTTCATTCGCAGCACGGTTGCATTGTCAATTCGCGGCGGTGACACTAACAACGTCATATGATGCACTGTGAGTACTTAACAAGTCGCTTGCGCGTTTCTGCGAGAAATCACTTGTTTACGGTTTAAGGCGGCTAAGAAAATCCTTACTAATGTATAGGTACGTTAATACACTGCATTTTCTTGTTAGTTTGTTCTTCGATCACGCAGCAACGGAGCAATTTTTGCGGATTGCGGACCAGCACTGGTAGCATGGGCGGGAGAAATTTTATCCCCGGGAAAAGGATAAAACGTTTATCCCCTCGCTTAGCTTTATCCACCCGTCGAGCATGGGCACAGCGGTGGAAATAATACTCAGTGGATATACTTATAGAAATATACATCGCCTTCTCCTCTGTCGCCATGCTTTAGCATAGGGAAAAGATTATTTTATCCCCTGTCAGTGGATAAAATCGGGGGATAAAACTTTTATCTCCTGCCCATGCTACCAGTGCTGGTGAATGACAGGCTACTTATTTTATCCCGGTAAATCAAAGGGTTCCCACGGGAATTCTAAAGACTAAATACGTAGTCGTGGGCATCAGTTAGTAGATTATAATAAAAGAAAATAGGTAGGTACCTTTTGCAAATCCGTCGTAAGAATCACGTGTCCCTTGACTATAAAACTTGGCACCACTGCGCGCACGCGGCGCGGGTGCAGAGCGGCGTAAACATCGGACAGGTCGGACTCGCGGGCCATCCGGCCCAGCAGCCTGTCCAGTTCGCCGGAGCCTCTCCTCGTCGGCAGTATCACCAGGAGGTAGTATCTCTCGCTGTCCAGCGGAAGGCGGAGAGCGGACGCCTCCAGGTGGGGGAGGTATGCGTACTCCATCACTGAATCGTAGTGCATGTAGGCTACCTGTATTTTACGACAACGGTCTTTAATATCCTACCTAACCTCCTACCTAAGGGTGAGGGCAGACTTGCTTCGTTTAGTGGCAGCGATAGGCGTTTTCAGGTATCTTATTGCTGAGATCTATGCGTGCTCGAATTTAACTCAGACTTAAGATAGAGGTTAAAACGAGACAGATTTATGTCACAGCTTATTTGTGTCTCGCTTTAACCTCTATCTTGAGTCTGAGCTGAGTCAGAGCACGTTCTATAGATCTCAACCTTAGTTGCTGTTTGCTTCAGTGGGCTATCGATTGAGTTTTTAGCTAAAATAAAAGACGCCTATCGCTACCGTTAAAAGATGCTACTATGCCTTCTGCCTAACGATGTTTCTAGATCTTAAATGCATACCTTTATCTTGTTTTAAACCAATTTTAATTTGCTGCCGCATACATTTGTTTTCCCAACCCAAATCAATATTATCACGTTGCTTTTGCGATCTATAGAGGGTTTGTTTTTTGACAGCAAATGAAGTTGGTAAAAGATTGCTAGAATCGATGTGAAGTTTATTGGAAATGTTTTAACTTTTAAATTTTAATAAACATAAGACTTTCTCTTACCTGAATATTCCTTAGCCCATTTGCCATGAACATTTTATCGTCTTCGTCCTTTACATTTGGCAGTTCAGTCCCGACGTTGAACGGCCGATACACCAAATAATCATCATCATAAGGTGGACTAGTATACAGAAAGTCGACTACTGATTTCTTTCGTCGTTCTAGTGTTTCCAATGTAGGAGACGTAGACACTGTTGATGAAGACTCTGTAGAGGTATCAGTATTTGTGGACATTTGTTCTGTTTGCTGTGTTTCGGTAACTGAACTTGTTGAAATTGTCTGTGTATTGGTTGTCATAGTTGAGGAATCCGTGCTCGACGAGTCTGTATTGGATGTAGTTAGTAATGTTGAGGTGATTTCATCACTAATTGAACTACTGGTCATAGTCGTAGTATCGGTTGATTCTTGCGACGTCGTTTGGGTAGTTTCCGTAGTAGACGCGTCCGTTGATAACGTTGTATCTCTTGTGGGAGGAATTGTAAGTGGTTCTGTTATTGCACTGGACGATACTGTCATCGTCTCTGTAGTACCTCCATACATTGTAGTAGTTTCAATTGAAGTAGTACTCGTAATAGTAGATGTTGCGCTCGTGGTAAGTTCAGGGGTATCAGCGTTTTCCCCGCGAATATCTACAGTATCTAAAGTTTCCGCGTTTGGATTCAGTGTAGTTTCTTTATTAGTTGCTTTAGTAGATGGACTAGTTGACGCATCTTCACGACTTGTTATTTTCTCTGCAATTGTAATAATTGTGGTGGGTGTACTACTGCTGCTACTCATTAAACTAGTAGAAGTTGTTGTTGTTGTAGTAGAATTATCCATACTGATTGTAGTCATCGGGGGTTCTGTTGTATTATTTGGCTTGGCATTAGGAGACTGATCACTCTCTAAATCAAATCCATAAAATCGTAGAATTTTTTTGTAGCTTTCGGTAAAAGTAACATTTTCGTTATTCAGAGCCAGTCCTGCGAGAAACCCCTCTTCAGGAACGAAATAGGTCTGAAAAAATGTTTTTGTAATTACCTATAGAAGCGCCTTAATATTCAGTTAAGTAGGTATGATAATTTTTCAATAGACGTAATTATTAGAACTAAATAGTCATTTTGCTGGATGCCCACATTTATTTCAACGGTAGATTTTGTTCTCAAATATAGAGCAAACCGAAACCTCAGTGAAGACAATTCCACATAAAATATTATAAAAATATCATAGGTAAAGTTCTCACGAATCATCGCTAACCTAACCAACTTGAATAAGGTGGTGCTTTGAGAAAATAAAACAAAGCACTAGATACGATAAAATATTAAAATGACTCACTTTAAGTGTGCGATGTATGTCTCGAAAACCGATCCTCATAACATTTCTGTTCCACGGCAGCTGCATACTGCGCTGGATCTGATAGGATGACTCTCCGTCCACACCTTCATATAGAGCGACTAAAATCCCCATTAGTCCATAAGGTGAAAATGCAATATTATTGTCATTTAAAAAGTTGTGTTCCGCCAAAACCTTTAAGCCAAATTCATTTGTAACGTCTACCATGTGAGCTAATGGGGTTCGTTTGGAGTCCCATAACTTTATTTCTATTGGGATTCCGTAGTCCGTACATGCAACGAAGCCTATGATCGCAAATAGCGAGAGAAAACACGAAAAGCCAGCGGTTGCGAGAGGGTGCGAGCGTCCGGCTCGGACCATCGTGTTCGCGGCTCTGTCCGTGGTTGACTGATGGCGGCGGTGCGAGGTTCATAGCTAGAGGTTTCTTCGTAGCTAATTAGCATTGAGACCCCGCGGGCTTTTCGGTGAACGCCCTGTGCACACATCACGCAAAAAAAATGCATAATATATTATTCGAAACACGATGATAAAATTAACTTGTAGCCTATAGGTACCTACATAATGGTGACTCCCATGAGATTGTTGACCTCCCGCTGTAGGTAAGATGGGTGGATGGTGGATACCACGAGTTGAAATCTATCTACATACTTACGCGTGAGAATTTAGATTAAGTAGGTACCTATAAGAGTTTTTCGTCGAGAAATAACGGGTTTGTTTTGAATAAAAGTATAATAGTAAATATACCTACCTTCTTTATTTATTTTCGTAAAATACAAGATGATGCTCGCGACTTCGTCCGCGTGGATTAAGGTTTTTCAATTCCCGCAGAAACCATATTCAATTTTCCCGGATAAAATGTAGTATGTGTTAATCCTGAGTATGAGCTATCTCCATTCCAAATCGGTTTATTCATCTACTAGCGGCCCGCTCCGGCTTCGCACGGGTATAAAATATATAGCCTATGTCATTCACTGTTAATGGATGTTATTATACATATGAAACTTCCTCTTCAATCACTCTATCTATTAAAAAAAAACCGCATTAAAATCCGTTGCGTAGTTTTAAAGATTTAAGAATACATAGAGACAGAGAAAGCGACTTTGTTTTATACTATGTAGTGATAGTAATCTGTCGTTCATTCGGTATCGCGTGAATGAGTAACAAACTAACAAACATACACACACACACCCACACGCACAACTTTCGCCTTAATAATATTAGTGCTTCGAGCAAAGTATTAAATTATTCGGACCGATTTGCACGTAGCCACGACGTAGCTTGGACTCCTTGAACTTGGACGATGGACGTAGTTACTAGTTAATGCTGACTACCTCAAGAAACATTTATACATTTTTATTAGTAATATGCTTAAAATTATTGTTTGAGGGGTATCATTTGGAATTTAGGAATTTGGGTTTCATAATTTTATTTCATTTGAAAACCCGACTTCTCTTCGAGCATCGTCAAATTAGAGAAAGTCTAAGTAGTACCTACCTCTAGATACTGGACAAAAAGAAAGGTAAATTGGTGCAAGAGGTACAGATTTACTTTATGTTCTATTCTAAAGTAAGCCCCTATTTGTGGGTGACATTATAATATGGTCGACACGTTTTATTAATTTATCTAAGTATTTATATTTGGATCCGCAGTAGCTATTTTCATAAAAAAGAAAAGTGGTTTTCAATTTACAAACAATCGATACCTATGCAGACGAGGTAAAATTTTAGCAGCGTGAAAAACCTGCTTTACATCCAACACAGAGTACCTACTTTTTCCAATCACACAATTTGGTTATTATTAATATAGGAAATTCCAAGATCTCTAAAAACCACAAACATATACTTACTCTTATATGTTTGTGCTAAAAACTGAAATCCTCGCAAATAATAGGTACCTACGTAATAGAGTATTCATAAATACTTGATTAGGTAACGTTTCACTTCTTATCGAAGTCGATAGGTAGGTAGTTTTGAACACAAGTTTTGAAGCATAGTCTTTAATGGGCGGCCATCTTTTGCGACATTTTTTTGTAGGTGTGCACTCTAGTTTTGTAGGTAGGGCGCCTCCATGTATTTGCTACCTCCATGGTTTTGACTTTTGTTTGACTGAATTTTTTAAAGACAAAATGGCTTCATCTTCATAATCACAGATTTTAATCAATTTTTAAAGATGTGTGTGATTGCCTTTTTAGAATTTATTTCTGCGTGAAGTGTTATTGTTAACTAACGATCTGAGATAGATTTAAAGCGTTAAGAGAAGGATTTTCTTTATAGACAGAGGTACCTACAGGTACCTACAGCGTTGGTTGAAGAATATGTCAAGGGATCGATGACAGAACTGTCTGAAGAAGGAATAAAATATATGTGCTGAAAATTCATTGATATAATAATTCGACACGTATTAGAAGGTGAGCAACTTTTATATATATTTTTAGTATTTTTTCGAAGGGACAATTTTGACATCACGCATAATACATTAATTTATAACCTAAAAATCAATTTCTTAGTGATATTACTAGAAAAGATATTACTAGAAAATGCGTAACGGTTAACACACTCGGGCGCGATTCCCAGACAGATGTGGGTTCGAATCCCGCCGGCCTCGGAATTTTTGATATGTATTTATAAATCTATTAGAAAATGCGTTCTTAGAGCCCCATATATTTAGTTTCTGAAGATGCGAATTAATTGTGATACTGAATAATAATACAGTACTTTTAAAGTGAGTGGTTTAATTAAGATTTCAGTAACAATGGGTAAGTATTAAGTAATTTATTTATGCTATACACATAGTTAAATATACACTAAAACAATGGTATTTCATGAAAGCGAATTTGATAATTATTTATATACATGTAGGGACAGTCTATGAGGCATAACTTCAGCTTTGTATTTGTGTGAGCTATCTAAAAAAGCTGAGTGTCAAAAAACTGTGTACCGTGGGTAGGTTTAAACCGTCTACAAGATACACTGTGCCTCAAGGTTGTGACAACTGAGTTGAGACTGACAGCATACATCCAATCTTGTATGGTAGACTTTTAATATGTAGTGGAGTCTCACTGTGTCATGCTCATAGATTGGCCTAGATGAAATAAATAATTTTGAATATGAAATGTCTAAATATATTGGTCTAACTTGAAGAAATTGACCTAAAACATAATTATGGTTTAGAGGAAATCTTCATACAAAGCTACTACTAAGACCACCAACTGGTGCACACTCTAAAATGTGTCTGTGCTATTCTGTTTTAGTTTATCAGCTGTTCTTTAATGGCTTTGTGCCTTTGATTTTATATGAAACATGACATAGGGAAAATACAATAAAAACAACAGGATGAATAGCACAATAGCTTTGAAATATTAGAATGTAGCAGTCTGACATGGTTTCTGGATAGAATATCAAATAAAATCTTTCTCATTTAACACATTATATGTTGATGTTTAACTTGTTGTGTATTTGTTGGGTCATTTAATACTTTTTTCTCTAGTGGAAGAGATGAGTAAGTAATAAAAAACAAAAAATAATAAACACTACTCTGTACAAGTAACACCATCTATTGCTGCAGCAATAACATTCTTAAATGACTGAGCATTTTTGACGATGCGAGTTTTACATTAACATTAAAATGTAGCCCCAGGATAACAGGGTTTGTGTAAGGAGGGGGTCACTCTGGTTTACACTTAAACAAATTAATTTTATCAGTCTACTACGCAAGCCTTGGGATTTCTTAGACATTATAAACTGTCATGTTGATGTTATAAATTGTAAGTTCATAAAGTTGGTCCAACATACATCAGGATTGCGTAAGTATCACTTTATAATTATTTTAATATTTCCTTCCGAGGTTTTAATAGAAATACTAAGAAGATATATTGATTTGTTTTACAGTTGCGGCAGAAGATAGTGAAAAATAAAATATTTTGTGAAAAATAGTTTATGAACATTCTATGCTCATAAACTATTAAGTGTTAGTGCTTCAAGATGGACCTCCCGGACTGCCCCCCTGGGGCGGAGGGCTATGAAGACACTGTTACAGAAGTGCCAAAACAAAAACCGTCAATGGAAGAAGTGCCTTCATGTACTAAGGTAAGAATTCATTTTATTCACACATTTTTTTGACTATCCCTAAGATAATTATAACATTTATGATCTATGAAAATAAAATTGGATGTCTGTAAAAAATGGTTTTGAACATTTATAATTTTCAGGCAAGTATAATTTAATTGCTCCCTTGGAATTTAAAATTATTGTGAATAGCCTAGTTCATATTTGAACATTATATACATTTTAATATGTATATTTTATAAATGAGACTAATTCTTTTCAGAGTTTGACAAAAAATATATATATAATAGGATATTTTTAACTTATCATTGGATTATGAAATAGTGTACTGTAGTAAAATCTAGAATCAACAGGGTTAAACTTAGAAACTCCAATTCAGCTTCATCTTTAAGTGGTTAGATCCCTGTTTTAAGAAAATACAAGTTCTACGTTAAGACATATTTAATATTATTCCCTTTATCCATCCTTCATTCTTAATACAACTCCTTTTTAGGGTTCGGAAATAAAACTTGTAGTTTCATTCAGTCAGGCAGAGAACCTATTTAAGTAGGTTATCATCTGAGTATAATTTTATTCAGAAACTTAAAGCTGCAAAGTTGAAATTTTGCACTGCTATAGAATAATGTTAGTACTGCAGATTTGTGTACTCAAATCATGTGGACTGTAGTACAGTATCCCGAACATTAAAAGGGAAAGTTTCAAAAATACTAGCGTTCTCCACATGAAGTTAGGTTTAAAAAAAACTCGCAGGTTTTTTGAAAACAGAATTCCAGCGGGAATCCTCTGTTTTTTCGTGATGAAAGGTAGCCAATGTCACTCCAGCAGGGCGATTCAGACCCGTTCGATAAAATACCGTGTCGATACGGTTAGATATCGATCCAGAATCGAAAATTTTTTGTCGGGCGATTCAGAGCGTTCGGTTTGAGGATACGATTCGGTATCGACTACGTTATCGACATCGACAAGATACATTCGATTACAAGAGCATTTACGAAGTTAGTTGTTTTACCGATTTTTTTTTTAATTTTACCGAATCGATCGATAAATAAGTTATCGGATGGGTCTGAATCGGGAGGCAGGTCTTCAACTATAACCGTAAAAAAACCACATTGAATCCAAACCAACCAACAAACATACTTCCACATGTTAATAAGGATTTGACCCACATCCTCCATCATGAATATTGAATATGTGATATAAAAAAATCATTCCATCATATCCATGGAACCTGCTAGTTGATTTCGGAAAAGCTGCATTATCATTATTACAAACTGGTATGGTAAAGTAACTTATATAAATAAACTAGCTTTAACCCGCGGCTTCGCTCACGTTAGGTTCGATTTTTTAACCCCCTATTTAACCCTCTTGGGGTTGAAATTTTCTAAAATCCTTTCTTATAGTCCAGTCAAAACAAGGTGTAACCTCTGGAAAATTGCGAAAGTTTTGAAACTTTGCACATCGAATTATGGGTCCCTAGGGATGAATATACCAAAAGTCCTCATGCGTACGAGGCGAGCTCTAGCGGCAATTAGCGGAAACAGAACCCTTTTTTTGGTTTTTTGTTAATATCCCGAGAACCTTTGGTCAGAGGTAAAAGTTTACTACTACATAATTAAAGCTTATTAAATTTGCAACAATAATGATTATATACATTTTTCTTGAATTCCTAATAATTACTGAGTTTTAGGCCACTAAAAGATAGCTTTTTCGAAAAATCACGCTAGCGGCGCCCGGTACAATATGGCATTTGTAATAATATTTGACAATCATGGTTTATCATTTTTTTTTGGGTACCAAGGGTGATTCAGACAATAAACTTCACAGTTATGTACAAAAAAAAGACATATTGTTTATTAAACAACTAGCTTTTGCCCTCGGCTTCGCTCGCGTTAAGTTAAATTTTTCAAACCCCTATTTTACCCGTTATACCCCCTTAGGGGTCGAATTTTCAAAAATCCTTTCGTAGAGGATGCCTACGGCCTAATAGCTACCTGTATGCCAAATTTCAGCCTGATCCGTCCAGTGGTTTAAGCTGTGCGTTGATAGCATTTTTTATTGTTTCTGTATTTCATCTAAATATTTAAAACGCAAAGGTGACAGACTTACTGACTTATCTATCCACGCACAGCTTAAACCACTGGACGGATCAGGCTGAAATTTGGCATACAGGTAGCTATTAGGCCGTAGGCATCCTCTACGAAAAGATTTTAGAAAATTTGACCCCTAAGGGGGTACAACGGGTAAAATAGGGGTTTGAAAAATTTAACTTAACGTGAGCGAAGCCGAGGGCAAAAGCTAGTTGTTTAATAAACAATATGTCTTTTTTTTGTACATAACTGTGAAGTTTATTTTCTGAATCACCCTTGGTACCCAAAAAAAAAATGATAAACCATGATTGTCAAATATTATTACAAATGCCATATTGCACCGGGCGCCGCTAGCGTGATTTTTCGAAAAAGCTTTCTTTTAGTGGCCTAAAACTCAGTAATTATTAGGAATTCAAGAAAAATGTATTTAATCATTATTGTTGCAAATTTAATAAGCTTTAATTATGTAGTAGTAAACTTTTACCTTTGACCAAAGGTTCTCGAGATATTAACAAAAAACCAAAAAAAGGGTCCTGTTTCCGCTAATTGCCGCTAGAGCTCGCCCCGTACGCATGAGGACTTTTGGTATATTCATGCCTAGGGATCCATAATTCGATGTGCAAAGTTTCAAAACTTTCGCAATTTTCCAGAGGTTGGGCCATTTTTTGAGGTTTTTTGACTGGACTATTAGCGGATGTCTTCGTCCTAACAGCTACCTGTATACCAAATTTCAGCTCGATCGGTCCAGTGGTTAGAGCTGTGCGTTGATAGATCAGTCAGTCAGTCAGTCAGTCACCTTTACCTTTTATATATTTAGATATTCTGTGTACTTAAATCTTGTGGAAAAGAATGATGATATAGGATGAAGTTGGTGAGAACTCCTTAAATCTTCAACATACTTATGAAGTACATCATACTAAAACAATTGAAATTACTTCTAAAACCAGTGTTGATCCACCATTATTTTAAGAATTGAGGCTAATAGATTTGAGAGATATACTTTGCGAAAGGCCTTTCAATCTTTTTTTATAATTATGTATTCAAATCAAAAAGTCTTTGAAAGCACCATAGATTTTTTTTTATGAGGCAATTTTCTAAATATAGCTACTATTTCTTAATAATTTTGGCCAAAGAAAATGACATCCAGCAGTTCATGGTAAGTACAGTCTGCATGTAAATCGTTCCTATTTTATTTGTCAACCATACTTGGCATAGACTGTGGAGTTATTTTCTAGTCTCCAATTATTAAGAAATAATTTTTATATTATGAAAATTGCCAGAAATAAGTGAAGTTCATTCATTGAAGCAATATTCCTTAAATGAACTTTGAACTACAACCCCACAAAACAAAACTTCAAGTTAAAAAAAAAAAAACTATTATAATGATAAATAATATACACACTACAAAATAAGGTATGTTGAAATCCAGTTCAACCCAAATAAGCATGTGCTCAAAGCTGTATGGAACTACATTCATCTCCTTTGAACTCTGGTAGTCTGCCTCGAGGTGGATGAGGTATGATTTCGATGGAGTTTTGGCCATTACCAATAGCATATTGGCAACCTTACTGTACCCAGTGACTCCAATACACTGTAACTACGAAAAGCTAATTTGAGAAAATGATAGAATACATTTTCTGTTCAGCTCGAACAAACATTACTTCATCTTAGAAACAATTACAATTTAGTATTTGGAATCAAAAAACCAGAACCAGAGATACAGGCTAAATGAAATCAAATGAATGTTGTTAATTGAAAACTGTATCTGAGATACAGTGTTTTGGATTCACAGGGTACAGTGCTAAGTACTATGCGAGAGCAGTGTGCTTTAATTCAATGACGACCATTAAAATAATAAAAACCCAGCACACGAAGGGTACGGAAAGATACGGAAATACCATCGTACATGATTTAACACCAACTATTATTAAGATTGAGCAAAAACAAAAGTTTATTGTATGGTAGGGGTATGGGTTGAATGCCCGCTACCGTCTTAGACGGCATTGTCACTTACCATTATCAAATAAAAAAAATTGTCATAGCGGCTACAGAAATATATGTATATTCTGTGAAAATTTCACGTCCTATTATGGTTCTCGAGATACAGCCCGCTGACAGACAGATGGACAGCGGAGGCTTAGTAATAGGGACCCGTTGACAACTTTTGGGCACGGAACCCTAAACTAATCAGTTTTAAAACTTTACCGTCCTGTTCTTCGGTATTGCCTCTTATTTTTCAAGTATGCGTAAAATTAGTAAATCATAAATCACAATCACAAGTGAAGGACCCAAAGTTCAATAAAACATAGCTTGCTTGTTCAAGACCAAATTATGAGACAGGAGGTCATTAGACATATCGTGACATATTATTATAAAATCACTACAGAAGGTACGTTTATTTCAAATGAATTAGAAATTATTTCGGCATAAAATAACAAATTGTTCGAGCATTATGTGTACAATGTTTTCGCGCACGTTTTTTTAATACTGCAATTTAAGTATAATATGGTGAGTATATTTATAACAAACAACAACTATACAAAACACGGTATAACTTATTTATACGTTTAATAAACGGAGTAACTTGTAATCATCGTTTTATTTGTTTGGCACCCAAATTGTTAAGGTGGTTTTCGTTAACATCGACGGCGTAATTTCTGATTACTTGATGAGTTTTCGGGGTATATTTTCAAAATTCGACTTGGTCATACGGTTTTAGTGAGTTGCTTAGAAAGTGTGTTTGTTTTGTAGGCGGAGCAAGAGTTCCAGCAACATCTGACCAGTTTGAAGATCAAAATTGAAGATGGATCCTTTCGGTGCATGGTGGAGCGTCGCGGGCGGGATATATCCGGCAAGTGGATATATCTGTGCTATCCCTGTGCGGCGGTGTGCAGTGGGGAGAGCGTCTTGCAGGTAAACATATTGTTTTTTAAGCGATTTCTAAAAAGAAGGATCTTTATTCGGCCGATATTCTTTTTTTAAACCCCCGACGGAATAAGTGGGATATTATAAGTTTGACGTGTGTATTTGTGTGTCTGTCTGTTCCCTCGTAGCTCCCTAACGTATTGACCGATGACCGATTTTGATGTGGTTTTTGTGTTTGAAAGCTAACGTCATCGAGATGAATCTGAGCTATCATTTATGAGGATCAGCTCAAGTGTTTGAAAATCTTCAGCTCATTTCGTAGTTGATTAAGGGGTCTTACAAACTTTCACTGGTTTGTGTTTGATTTGAAATTTATGATTTACACAAAATCTGCAATCAAAAGAATTTTATAAATCTGCTCAAAAGTTAGAAAGAGCTTAAAAGTACTCGAGAGATCTTTATCTCTGGTCGTAAGCTTCATTTTCGAATAACAGCAAAAGGATGCAAGGCGTGTCGTCACCACTATACCCAGGTTCAACGGTTTTTTTGAGAAACATGGAACACTTCCCACTACCAGAACTATTTTATTTGTATATATATATTTTTTTAATTTAATGAAAAATTTGTTATTTTAGGTATAAAAACAAAATTATCTCTAAGGAACACTGATCCTTCAAATCAAAAATTTCATAATAATTACTGTTTTACAGACTCATATATCTGGGAAGAAGCACAAAAGCAAGCTCTCATTGAGGAATGTGTGGTCAAATAAGATTTTCGAAGAGCATCCTTACATTATGAGCGAGAAGGGGACCGGTAAATCGACGGGTTAGTATTGTAAATTGGATATGATATACCTTGTGTAAACTGTAAAAATCTTTCTATACAGACTCTTTTTTGAACTTCCAGGCGAAAATCAAGTTATGTCAATAAACGACATTTTTATAGTGTTCTCACTACGGATTTTTTCGAAAACTAGTACTAATATTTAGAACGAAAACTAATCCATTCATTTTGAAGTAAACGATACAAACGTAGTTTGTTTACTTTAAAATGGATTTTACGAGCTTTTAAAACCTCGAATAGAATAGAAAAGCTTTGTATACGTAAATGTTACCATTCTTTCGAATCAAGTGAATTTTCTACTGGTTCATAAAGCCGATCCAACCGAGAAAAACCAGCAAAGAAACTCCGCGGTTGTTGCTCTTTTGAAAATATGTTGTACACAATTTACAATTATTTTTGTCTCATGAATTGTTGGAATTATATCCACACTGTGAATGAATTAATTTAAAATAGTATAAATAAATAATTAATTTGATTATTTATTAGACACAACAGCGCGTGTGCTAGAGAAGATGGCTGAAGAGGTGGAGAACCAAAAGAAGCCTCTCTCGGAGCTGGATTTGAAGTACGGCAAGTACACGGGCGTGCGCTGCCACATCCAGGATACGCTCGACGGCGTCAAGTGAGTTCCTTGGCTCCTTGGCCCACCTTAGTTTAGCAGTGAAGCGACGGGCTGGGCACAACATTTTTTTTTACGCTTAGAAATGCATTTTTGATAATCCCACGTAGCATGCAAGTGCTAATGCCGAGATCTGTGTGCTCTGACTCAGCTCAGACTCAAGATAGAGGTTAAAACGAAACACAAATATGCTCTGACATAAATCTGTCTCGTTTACTTCGTCTTGAGTCTGAGCTGAATGAGATTGCGGTCTATAGATTTCTACCTTAGCACTCAGGATCCCGATATCCAATTCAACTGAGAAGTTCCGACGCTTATCAGTAACCTAAACACGAACATTTTAACTTTCGAGTAGTAAAGGTTAACGAAATTTCTTGCTAAAGTTAAAATGTTTGTGCTTAGGCTACAGTTAAAAGAAGCGTTAAACTTTGCAGCTTGTAAACACCTTGAAAATACTGAAGGATATGTACTCTAAAATAAAGAATGATACTTTTTTTTTCATACAAACTTATTAAATTGATCATATTATGCATGCTCTTCCTTGCGACAGCTATATGAACAGCAGACGTAAATTTAGCAGATACCTTTGCGCTGAGAATGCTGTGTCAATCAAAATACCTTTCGACTAAAAAAAAAATTGTCTATGCAGGGCCCCGCTTCTCGGCGTGGAGTATCTGATCGAGCACCCGCCGGAGCAGGCGCACTACGAGCCCTCGTACATCTGCGTGCTCTGCATCAAGCAGGGCCACCCGCGCACCATCGTCAACCACCTCACTTGCTTCTGGCACAGATACAACTACCTTGTGAGTGTACACATACGGCCCAAGCCGAGTTTGTAATGCACATGTTGAGATTTCCAGTGGACATGGAAAACAATCTGTATTCTCACTGCTCAAACTTTTCAAACGAGACGGATTTATGTCAGATCATATTTGTGTCTCAGTTTAACTCTATCTTAAGTCCGACCTTAGTCAGAGTACGCTCTATAGATCTCATCATGAGATATACGATAGTTTTAGCAGCGGCAATAGAAAAATATGCTTGTGGTTTACATTTGACTCAAATATTTTTTCTGTAATATTTATCGACACGAAATCATTCTAATACCATCCATATTGCCGCGGCAATATGGCGGCGTTTAAATCGTCCAAATCGAATGGCAATTTTAAACAATTATTAATTTTTATTAAAATTTTCACTAACGATACTTTTTTTTTCTACAATACGGTGAAGTAAAGATATAATTAAAATATAAAAAAATTACATGCATATCACCTATCGGTGTTTTGCTATTTTTTGTCGCTTTTAGTTTTCGGGAACTCGATGCCGCGTACGAACGCGCAAAGACGCCGATCGCTCGTTTCTGCTCAGACCTATAGAGAGAAACTCTACTGAAGTTAAGTGACTGAGTCTATGTTGTTTATGGAAATACTGTATTTTTATTGCAGTTGCGCCACTTCGCCAAGGCGTGCGGAGTGCTGACGCCGTACCGCGCGCAGAACAAGTACCGCGAGGGCGTGGCCGTTATAATGAACCGCCTGGCGCAGCGCATACAGGACAAGTACGGCCGGCTCAAGCCCGTCAACATTGACAAGGAGGTGTATGAGAAGGACAGGTATATTCGTTCATCTCTCACGTGTAAGACCCATATTCCACTATACTATTTATAGGATCCTATTTCGTACCATAGATTATCCATCCTAGAAATATTAGACAGAAAGTTATTATATCGTATTTATCCGGCTCGAAGGACCAATTTAATGAATATATTAAAATTAATAAAAATTACTTAAGGACGGAATTTAATCATCATATCATGATCTATATAGAATATAGTCTATGGTATGAAATAGGAACCTATCGTATCGTGTAATAATAATGGGCCTAATTGAATATCTTCCTCGTTCAACCTATACCGATACAAACATAAAAAAGAACCGTGAGTGACTGAATGACAGATAACGCACATCTAGGAACATTATCGTCATTTCTAAATTTTATAGTTGTCTAGCTTTTGTTTGTGACAAAAAATTTGAATTTTTTGAAAGAATTTGTTTAGAAGAGAGCTTGAACTCAAGCTTTTCTATTTTTCTTCTAGAGACCAGATACACCAGTGGCTGTTTAAAGGATACCATTTCAGTGAGACTGAGGACTGCACCTTTATGGAAGTAGTCGACCCTGATTTGATTACATCTCTGGGTAAATATAATACTTTCTTTATCTACACCTACTTTTATACTTCTATTTTCTTTATCTTTAGGCAATCGAGTTATTTTAAGGGCTTTATTAGCGAATGCTGTAAAATAACATTAAATTCCGTCTTTGAGTCATTTTTATTAATCTTAATGTAGTCATTAAATTGGTCCTTCGAGCCGGATAAATACGATATAATAGCTTTCTGTATAATATTTGGATTATATCATGAACTAGCTGATGCCCACGGCTTCGTCTGCGGCGATTTATATCAAATTTGATCATCAGAAACCCTTAAATTTTTACCAAACTTGGAAAATGCATATGTTTCTTATTACAATAATGTATTTTTTTTCTCTTACAGATTCCACCAAATCTGCATTAAAGTATGTTGAGTTTTTTTTTTATATAATTTACATATTACTAACATACAACGTTTTGCATAGGTAATTTTTTATTTTTTTAGAAAGAAACGCGATCCATCGCCGCCAGTTGTCGCGGCGCCTACAAAGCCTGTTACCAATCGCTATAACGTAAGTTTAATTTTCATAAAGACCGCATTCGGATTGTAAACGAGCTGCGAAATTGCAATATGATTTTTAGTGTAGTTCGACACAAATATGGTTATCCACCACCTAAATATGATCCTAATACAGGTGCATCCTGTGAACTACCTGCAAGCTAGGGTTAGCAGTTTCAATGCAGTTATGTCGACCGCATCCAAACTGCAATTTTTGCAGTGCAAATGCAGCCCGTCTTTATTCATACCCATTAACGAAAATGTAAAAATAAAATTTTATATATACATAATATATGTTAAAAGTTTTACAATTTTATATCACTCAAAAACATATTTATAGCCCTCGTGAATTGAAAGAATATACCTCATGTTATTTCTACCTTTAGGTGTTCTCTAAAGGTTGGTGAAAACGAAATTGATAAAAAGTGTCACCCAACTTAGGAAGCCGAAAATTAGGGATAGTTATTGAAAACTGGCATTGTAGGTTCGTTGTCCAGCCAGTTTGTTTCGATCTGTGTTAGGGACAACCAGATTGTTTTTGATAACTATTTTGTGGTGCAGGCTGCTAAAAAAGGCCGACCCGGCGACTCGTTGGACGCGTTGTCGGATGTGAGCGACGAGCCCGACTTCCGCTCCGTTCGAGACGACAGGGTGCAAAGGTGAATAACATAATAATACACCTACTTTACTTACTTTAAATAGGTTAAGAACAAGTCGCGACGAACGAAAATTTGCCTGTTGAGAGATGGAGTGTGACGATTTCGGTCACCAAATGTGTGGGTACGTGCGTGCGTGTGATGCATGTGGTGTGCGTGCGTGCGTGCGTGCGTGCGTGCTTGCGTGCGTGTTTGGGGTGTGCGCGTGTGTGTGCGTATGCGTGACTATGTGTAGGTATTTCTGAACAAACTATTTCAATACTACTACTACATATTATATTATTTATGTAGGTAAATAGGATTAAGCTATTTACTCATATTCATATTTTGATGCACATACATAATTCAAAACACAATTTGCTTACTGTAAAAAAACGCGGTATAAAGCAATATTTTGAATGATGGTCGTCGCTAAACAGGAACAGACCGGAGCCGCGGCGCTACGAGCCGTACCCCGACAAGCGGCGCGAGAGCCCCTACCGCGGCCGCTACAGCATCCGCAACGTACCCGCCAAACCCGCTGACGACAAGGTACTTGTTCTTTCATCTATGAGTTTGATTTTGAGTCATCTATGATTTCTTTTTTCAATGTATTGACTAGTGCTTGAATGCGGTCAAACCTGATGGTAAATGAAGATACAGCCTAAGATACAGCGTTATATGGAATGTCCAATGTAGAAGTCTAAGGAAAACTGTAAACAGTAAAGATAATTACATTCGTCATATTGATTTGGTTCTTTTGAAATGTAAGCCTATATCACCCAGACCGTAATAACAAATCGATGGACATCTCTTTCTCTCATTTATCAAAACCATTAACATATATACATACACAGACTGCTAAGATCATAACCTTTCCCATTGACTTTGCCGTAGCCTGGTTTCGTGTGGTTTTTGAAATTTTTGATTTGATATAACGTTGTTGCAGGCGGCGGCGGCACAGCAGCGGCCGCCCAACTACGAGTACAAGCTGAAGCTGGCGGCGGAGCAGCGCGCCTCGGCCGAGGAGCTGGCGCTCAAGGCGCTCGCCTACCACGAGAAGAACCCCGAGAAGCACCCGCTCTACCCCGACGAGTGGAAGAAGTTCTGGAACCGCCGCTACAAAGAGATACAGTCCGGTGCGTGGAGTATAAATAATAATAAGTAGACTTGCAACGAATATTCGGTTACTATTCGGTATTCGGCCTATTCGGCTGCTTTTATTATATTCGGCCGAATACCGAATATCAACATATTATTCGGCCGAATACCGAATACTTAAATAATATATTTTGTCATAGAGAAATAATTGGTAAAATGAAAAATTAAACTCGATTGATTACGTATATATTCATATTTTCATTTCTGTTATAATCATTTAAGTACCTAGTCATTGGTGCATAGCACAGGTACATAATCATCTTCTGAATTGGAAAAATGGAGAATTCTATGTATTCGAATTATTGTGGTAATCAAAATTTAGAAGGGTAAGGTTCTCATTTCTTTTATAATCATTTATTAAGTAGTCATTGGTACATAAAACAGGTACATAATTTAATCATTTTCTGTATTAAACAAGTTAAGAATTAGAACAAAACAAAGGAGCGCGAAACAATCACGTCTGTACTTACAAGTTTTTGGTGCTAAAATCCAGCCGAATACTTTTGCCTAATATTCGGCTGTTCGGTCAGGGGCCTCGCCGAATATTCGGTATTCGGTATACTGCCGAATATACTATTTGTTGCAAGTCTAATAATAAGCGTCGACAACTGCCTAGTTTTTTATCAAAACATTCTCAGTACTAGCCCAGAGTTAGGAAGTAGGTGTTGTATCAAGAGTTAAATATTCTTTAATAGTGAATTGTTAATCCACATGTACCGGCTTCAACAAAAACCGGTCCACCGGCGCGGAGGCCCGGGCGAGGTGGCCTCGCGCGGTTGCCCTTCCATTATCCATCGTCCATCGTCATAATTCATAGTGCATACCATATATATTTCTTTCTAGTTAGTCTCTTGTTAAAAGCATCGCTGAACATAGGTGTTTTTCTTCTATAAGAGACAACTATTCAAAAATAATATCAAGAAACTGTACTCATACCTAACACTACACTTAGCCAGAGTGGCAAAGCTCTTCTTTCGAGAGGAGACCTATGCTCAGTGGGTCACCGATGTGTTACGATGAATGAATGAAGTTAATTAGAAGTCCGCTCCCACTTCTGATGCAAGGTTTTTTTTTTGACAACCTCCCTGGCACTGTAGAAAGCCTTGTGGTCTTAAAAAACTGGGAGGTCTCGGGTTCGATTCCCGGCGGGGGCAATTTGGGAATTTTAAATTTCTGAATTGTCTCTGGTCTGGTCTGGTGGGAGGCTTTGGGTGTGGCTAGTTACCACCCTACCGTCAAAAACGTGCCGCCAAGCGATTTAGCGGTTCGGCACGATGGCATTTAGAAACCGATTAGCGGTATGAGTACACTGCCTAACCCTTCCAAGTTAGCCCGCTACCATCTTAGACTGCATCGTCACTTACCATCAGGTGAGATCACAGTTAAGGGCTGTCTTGTCATCGAATAAAAAAAAATCCCGCTGCCACTTCTGATGCAAGTTTTTTCCAGAGGGCAAAGACCCGTCGAAGCACGACTTCAAGCCGGAGTGGATCGTGTTCTGGACGACGCGCATGAAGGAGCTGCACGAGGAGGAGATGCGCTCCACCGTCGCCGAGATCTACCGCCGCATGCGCCTCACGCCGCCGGACGTCTCCGAGCGCGTCGACCCGCCCGACGCGAAACGGTACGCTGTAAACTCCCATCTGCCCCCCGATTCAGACCCTTCCGATAACTTATTTATCGATCGATTCGGTTTGTCACCGTACGATAACATATATTTTCAATTCTTAAATGCTCTTGTAATCGAATGTAACTTGTCGATGTCGATAACGTAGTCGATACCGAATCGTATCCTCAAACCAAACGCTCTGAATCACGACAAAAAATTTTTATACGAGATCGATATCTAACCGTATCGACACGGTATTTTATCGAACAGGTCTGAATCGCCCCCCTGGCCCGGCAACATCATCGCTATGAACGCACCTCTTCGCTTGTCGCCGACTGTCACCAGGGAAGGTGACGATGTGAAGTGGTTGTGACGGTCGGTGATTTGCTTATCACGGATTGTCACCAATTGTCACCAGTAGGGCTAGCATGCGCGTCACGAGAAAAGTTTGGCTACCCATTTACTCGAGAATTTGTATGAGATGTCACGAGTAAATGGGTAGACAAAATTTCGTGGCGCGCATGCTAGCCCTACAGGGCAGGTTACGATGTGCTGTTATCGGTTAGTCTCGTCTAAATTCTCACTAAATATAACACCGGTGAAATAAATAAAATAACTTACAGCAAATCCCCTGATCGGCGCCGATCACCCGAGCGGCTCAGGTCGCTCGACCGTCGTCGCTCGCCGGACGCGCCTCGCAGGAGGTCCCCCGACGCGCTCCGGCGCCGCTCCCCGCCGCGCCGCGTCAGCCCCGGCGCCAGGCGACCGCCGCCGAGACGCGCCTCACCCGAGCCCAGGAGAAGATCGCCAGAACGCAGGGATCGCAGGTGAGCCTGCTATATTAATTCTGCAGCCTAAGCACGCACATTTTCAACTTTCGAATAGTAAAGGTAAAGTTAACACCAGCAACCAATCTCCTTAATATTATAAACCCGAAAGTTTGTATGTGTGTGTGCGTGTGCGTGTGTGTGTGTGTGTGTGTGTGTGTGTGTGTGTGTATGTTTGTTACTCTTTCACGTAAAAACTACTGGACCGATTTGGCTGAAATTTAAAATGGAGATAGATTATACCTTGGATTAAAACATAGGCCACTTTTTATCCCGGAAAATTAAAGAGTTCCCGCGGGATTTTAAAAACTAAATTCACGCGAACGAAGTCGCGGGCATCAGCTAGTTTTGTATGAAAACGACTGCAACACTCCTTGGTGAGCATATTTGGCATTTAATTCGGTAGCACGAATCAACTGCAACAACGTAAAGTTAAACGTGACGTTGCTGTTACGTCACTCTCCGGTTTCGTCTCGGTTTTCCCGAAGAAGTTCAAAAAATCGGTAGCATGAACCTTTTTTTGACGTTCGGTATCGAGAGTTTACGATATCTGTTAGTTTCGTGTCGGCGTCATTGTTTAGCAATATTAGTTTAACGCATCTGGTAGTTTGTTTGCAGTTTTATCCTATGTTACTATTACTATGTGATTGCCGATTTCCGATGTGATTATTCACTCACTCATTGGTCCAGGTCCCCGGAGCGCCGCTCGCCGCCCCGCAAGGCGCCGCCGCCGCGCCGCGCGTCGCCGCTAAGGTTGCTGCGTACACGTTCGCGTAGTCCGATACCGAGGTAACTTTACTTTTATAACGATTAGCAGCAACCAAGTAATGAATCAACAAGCTTTTGCTCTCTGGCAGACTTTCTTGGAGGTTGTACCTATCTAGAGTAACCGTTGCATTTAAAGACAATTATTCAATTATATTTAATGATTCAATTATAATTAACTAATTATCACTTAAATTTGTTGAAAAAAAAAAAAAAAAAGTTATTGACAAGCTGTCTATGTATATTATGTTTTTATTATATTTTGTATTTATTATAGTATTTTTATAATTATATAATCCTATGTATTTATTGTGATCCCCGTCTCTCACTTACATTAAGTTCTCTCGCACAAATTGCCTGGAAGAGATCACTATTAGTGATAAGGTCACCTTTTATGTTACACTGTTTATTTACTTACGTATTTTGTTCTTGTTTTCATGATATAAAGTTGTATAAATAAATAAAATAAAAATAAGCTATCATTTATAACTAACGAAGCTTTTAACTGATTCTGAGAATTGAGATGACTTTTTAATGCTAACGAGAGAATGAAGCAGATTTCTTATTCTTGTGGTTGCTGACTCACAGGTCTCATAACCCAAGTCCGCCGGCCCGGAAAATAGTCCGCAGTCCGCTATCGCGCCGCGAGTCCGCGCCGCGCAACCACAGCCCCACGCGGCCGGCGCCCGTCCTCGACACCGTGCTGGTCTCCGATGACGAGCTGAAACCGTGAGCCTTATACTCTCACACTAATGCCCCTTTTCCTATATTCAATCTGTAACCTGACGATCTCCCTGGTGTAGTGGTAAGCGCTGTGGTCTTATAACTGGGAGGTTTTGGGTCCGACTTCCGGCGGGGACAATTTGGGAATTTATAATCTTTTTTTTATTTGATGACAAGATTAAAATTTTGACAGCCGGTAGCGACCTCTAAATATTAACAAAAAAACTTATTTCATATTTAGAGGTAAATAATCAAATGAGTAAGTGCTCCGGGGATAATTCAAAAGTCGTTGTATAGTTGAGGACCGGGAGCGTGACCATAGGCTACTTTTTAACCTAGAAAATCAAAGAGTTCCCGCGGGATTTTTTAAAACTAAATCCACGCGAGCGAAGCCGCGGGCATCGACTAGTCTATAATAAATTGCAATAATCAATATTCCTCCGCAGCGATGACGGGCTGTCGCCATGGAACTCTGATGACTCCATGGGCTCGCTGCTGGAGGCGCGCTCGCCCGTCACGCACCGGTCGCGCACCGGCAGCGTGGCGTCGCGCGCGTCGCGCCGTCGCGACACGTACGGGAAAATGAAGCCGCACATGGCGCCGCAGGACTTCGGCTCCGCGGAGAACGTCGTCGCCACGCTGCGACTTCTCGTCGCTCTCGAGGATTACTTGGGAAGCTTGGGACCGAAAATCATCGATCTGCTGGCCGAAGCGCTCAAAATGGAAAAGGTACGCATTTCGGACCAGTGTGGTAGATTCATTTGACGATTCGAAAGCATATAAAGTTAAGAAGTTTATTTAAATAAAAAAATATTCTATTCTATTGAAAATGACTTGTCAACCATTACCTGTACGATATATGGACAGAGACAAGAAACATGCAGCACAGTTTGTTCTAGGACAGATTGTGGTCTTATGTAATCTGTGATTTTAGTTCCAATCATGATTTAGATTGACTGCGTACGACAGTTAAAAATATGTCCCGTTTTAATTCTGTCTTGGATCTGAGAGTGGATTTCTCTTGTGTACGTTAAAATAACAGAGTCTTTCGCACTTTAGGATGAGATTAGGATTAGCTTATTAAAGTATTTTTACTTCCAAGAAATATTTATTGAGGAACATTATTTATTTTGTATCAATAAATGGTGGACCAGTATTGCATTCTATAGTCTGTACCATTAATAATAATAAATGACTGTTTTAGGAAGAAGCAAACTCATCAGAACAGATGCTGGAACAAGAAGCCACAGTCGTGTTAATCGAGACCGCGAAAGAGAAGCTGAAGGGTGCGGTCCAGGCGGGGCTGGTGGCGGGCAGCGCGGCCGCCGCCGTGCGCGCCGCCGTGGTGCGCGCCGCCGCCACGCTGCACGAGGCGGACAAGAGGATCAAGAATAAGAAACAGGTAAGAACAAAAATCAAGCGTTTACGTGTGTTTTGTTCCTGCGTCCCTTTTACAGCCGGTTAGAAGCTACACCCTTGATTCCGTTCACGTCATTTCTTTTTCCTCGCAACCTTCCTAGAATCGCACGCTAAGTTTTAGACCGGATTCGCTTTCTCCTGAGGATTCGAAGCTTGCTATGCTGTTGGGTTTCATTCGAAGAGTGGTGAATTCGATACCGTTTATGAAGTTTGATTTGCTCATCTATTGGCGTTTCCTTAAGATCCATGTTAGTAATCAATGACGATTATGATGCGAGTCAGTGTGTGGTTACTCGAACTGTTGGTACTCTTGCGAAGGAGGCCGCGGCGCTCGCTGCGCTCGCGGTTCGCGCGGTGCTCGTCAAGAGGAAACGCACGCGCCCGCGGCAGCGTAAACGCCCGTGTCGTAAGGTTAGAAAAGTAAGTAGTTTTTATTCTTCTAGAAGTTACCCCTCGACTGCGATATCACCTGACGGCAAGTGACGATGCAATCTAAGAGGACGTACCGAAAATGCGTAATTGCTTGGTGGTACTACTTTTTTGCCGACGGGAAGTGTGGCAACTAGTTCTGGAGCCACTGATTTATCCAGAAACAATTAAGAATTAGTAATTCCTAGGTTTTCCCTGCTGGGAATTAATACGCCCTTCCACTTTGAAGACTACAGCGCCAAGGAGTTCGTCAGGGAATTAATTTTGTAAAACTGTCCCCAAATCTAGCTAGTACAGTGATCTTTACACATCGATGCATATGAATAGGCCTCTAGAAGAAACAAAACGCGCCCAAAAAGACGCGTCTAAAAGAACTTATAAGAAGTTTATAAAAATGTACTAATGAACAAAAAATAGAATGCAGCGAGCATTCTATTTTTTGTTCTGGTTAATAGGGAGTGGCTACTCCTCGAACGTGATTGGCTGTCAAAACGAACCGCGGGGAACGCGCAGTGTGCATTGAAGTAATATTCAATCGCATTTTCGTAGGCGCATTGTGGGACAGGCATAATAATGAAAAAAAAAGGCTGTTTTGCTTCCCCAGTGTATGAGAGAATTATAGGTGTGTAAACGTCAAAAAGCTATTAATAAAACAAACAAACTATAAACTCTTCTCATTCGAGATGTGCGCCCAATAATGAATGAATATATTGACCGTGGTTACGGCGCGGTGTCCGCAGGCGGCGGCGGCGGCGGGCGGCGGCGAGGCGCGCGGCGGGCCGGCGGTGCCGGTGGCGGGCGTGGGCGAGGTGGACCGCGAGCAGATCGCGCAGCAGATGGCCGCCGCGCTCATCGCGCAGGGCAAGACCGACGTGTCCTCGGAGGAGCTGGCTCAACTCGTCGACGCTGTTGTGAGTGCACTTTTAGTCACGTGATTGTATTGCTATTTCAATCAACATTAGGTCCATTCTCAAGATCGAGATGTGCGATGTTCGACCGTGTAAATGTTCATTTGGTATTACGCTTTATTATCCGCGACTTCGTTCGCGTGGATTAGTTTTTAGATTCCCGCGGGAACGCTTCAATTTTCCTGGATAAAATGTAGCCTATGTATTAATCCTGGGTATAAGCTGTCTCTATTCCACACACACTCGCACGCACGCACGCACGCACAGACACACTAACTCAAAACTTTCGCCTTTATAATATTAGTGTGACAAAATAAAGCTATTTGAATTAGCGATGGGTTTCGATCACAGAAAAATAAGTGGATTTCGCATGTTAGTCCGATTTGTGTAACCACTAAATATGAGTGCAGATCATTTCGCTAGCTAGTCTATCATCGAACATTGACGTGAAGCAGTTATTTCAGTGTCAAGGAACAATGATGCATTTGAATAATAGTTGAAGTATAAAGTGCTGAATCCCCTTATTTTTCTGTGATCGAAGGCGATGGGCGATACATTCAATCAAACAATCAAACCAAACTGACAGAACGATTTCGATTGTTCAGTTGTTACTCAGCGCGTGGGTCTGGGGACTAATAATTCGAAATGTTTTTTTTTCGCAACAACGTCCATCGCTTATTTAAAATCGATTGTATTGATTTTACAATGACGTCAAAGTTAAACCTATGTCCATTCTTAGACTCTCGCTTTAAGATTATGTTCATGATACGTTCTCAAATGGAGGTGGTAATTATGATTAAACTCCAGGTCGGTATGGCCGAAGCAAAGAAACGCGAAGCAGAATCGAAGAAGAAAGTGGAGGCGCGCGCCGCCAACGACAAGTCGACGCGTACGCCGGCCGCCGTGTCGGGCACCGCCTCCGCGCTGCAGATGCTGCAATCCGCTTACGACGATAAGAAGTAATCCCTTTTCTATCCATATTACTTGACAGATTTACTGTAATTTTGTTTTTTTAAATCTAATTTATTTAAAGGGGTTTGATCACCTAGTGAGAATGTCACCCCTATAAGAGCTAAGCTGCACAAAACTTTCTTACTTATATCTAAGTCTTAAACCAATAATAATTACTAGTCTGTACAGCACTTACCTGTTCCGATGCCGGAAAGGCATGAATACTGTTCCACACTCCTAATTAATGGAATCCACAACTCCAACCTTTCGGCTTCTTCCGGACACATTCAGCCATTATATGCAGCACATCCTCCACTACATCGCATTTTGACCAGTTAGGTAATGGGACTTTGCCCATCAATGCCGCAAAACTGTTTAGCGAGATTTACAGTTAATGTAAACTTGAATAGTTACACTAGGGCGTCAGATTTATATTCTAATAGAGATAGAGATCTTAACACATATCATATATTAAGTTCAGCCCTTATATGAGTCATATGTATCATCTTTACTTTCAAAAATACTTAATAAGTCAACACTGTTTATAGAATAGAGAAGGAAGATGCCCCAGACGCAATGGATGGCTTATCAGACTCGGATCTTGAAACGTTGCTCAAGAACTTCAACGAGCTGTCAGCGGAGGAACAGCACAGCCTCATCGCGTACCTGAAGAAGCTGGAGGCGCGCGAACCTGAGCGCGTGGAGCGATTGCGACAGTACGTGAGCGCGGCGGCGAGCAACGCGCCGGTCGAAGACCCGCAGAAACCCAGCCTGGAACCGGTCACTATAGAGAGTGATGATGATGATGATTATACCGTGGAAGACGTGAGTATTCTTAAATAACTCTCTTTTATTTGAAACTAGCTGATATCTGTTTTTGTGGGTTTAGATCTTTAAAGAAACTGCGGAAACTCCCTGTTTTTTTTTTTCGGGTTATAGGGTATAGGTCACTCTCCAAGTTCTCAATAATTATGACTATGTGAAAAATTACGTCAATCCATTGCTGCATTATTGAAGGGCAAACCAGCAGCAAACACACTCGCATATATATTTGCGAGGAATAGATTAAGGCCACGAATTTGGCCACGTGAATTTAGCTTAAGGATTGGAGCATGTCGTAGGTTTCTGGAGTAAACAGTAGGCGTTCTAAGATTGCAAATGTATCTTCTTGCTAACATTTACTGAAAACGGTTCTGCCACAGAACCGTTTTAAAAACCGCAGAGCTTCTACGCTTAACGCGAGACCAAATAGACATAATTCGTATGTATTTTAGTTCATAGTTTCTGTTCACTGTAAGCCATCAGCAAGCGATGTTATCCTTATTTATATTATTGATTATTGAAAGTTTTTGTTTTTTTTTACTTTAATCAAGCAGCAACGCACACAAAAACGCAGAAAGGAGCTCATAACATATTAAAAGTATATTTTTGTTGCAGGTATTCAAGTCGGCGACAGAGAAAGTCAAAGAAGATCGCATTCGTCAAGAAATGGAGATAGTCAAGAAGTCTTTGGAGGAAACAACAAAACCCTCACCACCATCACCATCACCACCACCCGTCATTCCACCAGTTACTTCGGAAAGTTTGAATGTGCTGAAGAATATGTCCTCTGCAACCGATCTTTTGGCGCTGGTACAAGCCGCCTTGCAGTCAACGTCTGCGTCAACCGCACAAACTAAGTCCGCTGACGTAGTGACCAGCAATACACAGCCAAGATCTTTTGGGGACCTTCCTGAACCACAAAAGTTGGAAGCGCCAAAACAACTCCATACACCACCACCTTTTGATAACCAATCCAATCGAAATGTGGCCCTAATTTCACCAAAGCAATCAGATTTTGGTGGAAGCCAGAATACACCCCATGCACCGGTTTGGGAGCCGCGACAATTTCCAGACGATTTTAATAGAGGCCCTTTGAATATTCAGGGTCGTGACACATTCAACCACGGCGGGTCCCAAGGCCCACAAGACACCTTTAATCAAGGGACACGAGGATTCCAAAATAATTTCAATAACTCCCAAGAAAAATACAACCAAGGGTCCCAGGACAATTATGATCAAGGATCCCAGGACAATTACAATCAAGGATCTCAAGATAATTACAATCAAGGGTCCCAAGGACTTCAAGACAGTTACAATCAAGGACCACAAGGTCTCCAAGACAGTTACAATCAAGGACCACAAGGTCTCCAGGACAGTTACAATCAAGGACCACAAGGTCTCCAGGACAATTACAATCAAGGTGGCAGTTACAATCAAGACTATCGAGGCAGCCAAGATAATTATAATCAGGGATTTAGAGCACAACAGGATAATTACAATCAAGGACCTCAAGACAATACTTATAAACAGGGGATGCGTGGACCCCAAGATAATTACAATCAAAATCAACGAGGCCCTCAAAATCAGGGACAGCAGAACAATTTCAATCAAAATCGTCATCAGCAACCTAATTTTAATAAAGGGCCACCAAACAATTTCAATCAAGGTCCGAGAGGCCCCCCGTCCAATTTTAATCAACCTCCAAGTCTGTTAGGTAATTTTAATTCAGGACAATCTTTTATACCAACAAGGGGAAGTAATGACAATTCATATAAAAATCAGGGTGGAAGAGGAAATTTCAATAGAAATCAGGATAGATCCAATTTGAACCAACAGCAATTCGGTAATCAACAGAAAAATTTTAGAGGAAGGGGAGGCAGAGGTTTCGGAGGACCGAGAGGTCGTGGTCGAGGTCACTTTTAGTTGGTAGTCTATTCTGCATACCTGCATTAACTTAAGAGGTGTATTTTTAAGAGATGAAACAGGTGACAAAGTATTGATTATGGACTTTTTTAAATGAAATAATTATGATTGTATAATCTTATGTTTTATTATTTGCAACTAAAATATTTAACTGATGTTACAATTATTTCATCTCTTAAAATAATATTTAGCGTGTAATGATCTAATGTAAGAAAGTTGCTAATTCGGTTCTATATAATCTCTGAACTATATCGACAAGGTCTGTGCTAGACCTAGTGATACTTTTTACGCCATGATGTTTGGTGAAAGGGTTGCGCTACGTTTGTACCTTGCTGTTAATTTAGTTAAGGAATTGTAAGAACCGAATTATCATCAATATGTATATTTTCGCTCTGTGCGATTTCAATAAATATGATTTTAACGAGAAAAGTATTTTTATTTTTATCTTTTGTTTTCTACTTCGTCTAGTGAGGAATATAGGCAGTAATATAATTTTTGACGACCTCCCTGGCGCAGTGGTGAGCGCTGTGGTCTTATAACTGGGAGGTCTCGGGTTCGATTCCCGGCGGGGGCAATTTAGGAATTTATAATTTCTAAATTGTCTCTGGTCTGGTCTGGTGGGAGGCTTTGGCCGTGGCTAGTTACCACCCTACCGTCAAAGACGTGCCGCCAAGCGATTTAGCGTTCCGGCACGATGGCGTGTAGAAACCGATTAGGGGTATGGGTTGAATTTACACTGCTGTACCCCTTCCAAGTTAGCCCACTACCATCTTAGACTGCATCGTCACTTACCATCAGGTGAGATCGCAGTCAAGGGCTATCTTGTCATCGAATAAAAAAAAAAAAAAAATGGGCACAGGTCTACCGAACGAAAAGGGTACATAATCTGCTGGATAAAGGACTTCAACAGTTCTCGGTCTTGCGCCGCCTGAATCCAGCAGCTCCTGCGACTAGTAAGGAG
Source organism: Hipparchia sbordonii (assembly GCA_038048805.1). Taxonomy (NCBI): domain Eukaryota; kingdom Metazoa; phylum Arthropoda; class Insecta; order Lepidoptera; family Nymphalidae; genus Hipparchia; species Hipparchia sbordonii. The sequence continues at coordinate 12,510,743 of CM076099.1, read as the reverse complement.
GAGCTCCTGGATCATATCCTTGGTCCACCTAGTGGGGTGTCGCTAGAAGACTTTGGTTCTCTTACGGATCTCATTTCCGATTTGATCTCGCAGGGATACTCCAAGTATCCGTGATCCTGAGCCTTCTGAAGCCCATAGCGATCATGTTTCGAATCCATCAGTCATTACTGTCACATGTACTGTTCGGAGACTTCTAGACTTGGTCTTCAGGCACTGAGCAATTTTGGCGAATCCAACTAGCCTGGGCAGCGTTCGTGGAGCTTCGAGATGTCTTCTCGTGCAAAATTCCTCAGTGCCACAATCATATCATCAACATAGTTCAATGGGTGTGAAAAATGGCAATGAGCGGAGCACATCATAATTCGCAGATCTGGTTGAGCCTGGAATTATATTAAAAAGAGTATCTTCCAAGATATTGTGGTTACGTCGTGTGCATGCACATTGCATGTGTGCGTGCCTGTCAGGAGCCTAGGTGGGAGTGGTCAGGCGCGAGCAAGCTCTCGCTCACACTAATTCAGATACGACACTCACAACCATGAGCCATGCGCTGTCGTGAGTTGCAAGAACTATAAAAGTGCGACAAATGTTTATGACGCAATTTATTATTTTATACAAGCGCCCATTCTGGCCCATTCTTTGCATTTGACGTTTGATAGAGTCGCTGGCAGGTCGCTGGTTTGACTAGTTGGCAACTACCTTCTTAAAATTTTACAATAGTAGGTTACGGATTCAAAGACATTACATATTAAGTATTAAGACATTTTTATTATTCGTATAGGTATTTACAATGGAAAAAAATATTTACAAATAATTAGGACAGTGATTTTAATATGTTCCCAATTCCATCAAAGCGTCGATGTGTTCAGTTTCTGGTAGAATATCGATTTCAACGGGCTCAGGCTTGACTTTTCCTCCGTTTTTCTTATCCAGTGCAAAGAATCTAAATAATTTTGACAAGTTGATTATGGAATATGCTGATTGTGCCAACACATCCTCTACCATTTCCTTAAGAACTTGATATGCCGCAACTATTTGTGGAGCTACCTTGGTTTCTGAAAAAAAAGTGTTACAAAAATAAATTTCCTTGGTTTCTGAAAATAATAATAATAGTGCTACAAAAAATAAACGCTCAAAAGCGCTATCCATAATGCGAATAGGTTAGTTGACCATTATTGAACATAGATAAATATTCGATATCTCTATAAAATGTGTAATGGCTGAAAAAACAATCAATATTGTTCATAAACCGCAGAGCAATACACTGGAATTTTATTCTCTGTCTTCTTCACTCAAAATCGAATTTGTATAGAATTTCTATGAAATTAGTAGCTTGTGACGTTATAATTTCATGTTGTCCCTGTCTAGAGACTCATTTTAAAACTTTTACAACCTTGTAATTTTTTAAGATATTCGAATTCTATTTTATACCGTTCATTATATTTTCATGACTAGGTTTAGGAATAAAAAACAAAGATAATCAAGTACCCTATTATAATTTATAATAGCACTTACTTGAAGTATTATTTTTGTTGAGATCAAACAAAAAGAGGAAGAAGTTTATTTGAAGATACAAGTCCTTTTCAGTGTATTCTCTGAACATAACTCCCTTCTCACACTGCCTGCAAAGTGGGTAGCCGCTTGCAAACGTTTGCGGCAAACGAACCGTGCGGTACCCGCATGCGGGGTCCTCGCACGATATCCAGCCAGCGTAATACAGGTTGTGGTATTGACGCATTTGTAAAGTTAGCTGATTCTGTATACAGGCCAAATAGTCTATAGGCTTCACGGGACACTTTTCGTTCTGGCATCTCTCTAAAAATGGTACCATTTCCTTGTCCAACTTTATGAAAGTCTCCCTTATTCTATTTTCAGTCTTGCAGCCTTCGTTTACGCAAACGAACGTAAAATCTTTACAGTGCCTGTACTTTTCTTGGTCGTTCTCTACTTCGTATTGCTCGGTGTTGGTGTTTTCTTTTTTTATCATTTGTCTGTAACCGGAAGGGTCTAAGCCCAGACAGTCTGCGACTCTGGCTGGGTCCATTCCTTCTATGGGTTCACATATACGAGAAATGACAGGATGTAACTGATGCGCTAGATAGTATTTGTAGTCGACTTTCAGGTGCTCAGAGTTCTTCAACTCCTCTACGTGATAAGCCCTTTGCGTTGCCGAATTTGCTGTTCCATCTTCGCAAATAATATAAGGAACTATATCTCCTTTCTTAAATCGCCTGCTATTTTTGCTGTTCAATCTTAAAGCTACTTGGACGTGAGGTTGGGCACTCTTATCCGCGTATTCATTAGGGTTTTTAGTCAACTGCTTTGTAATTGTAAGCAAAGAAAGAGGTATTTTGCTGTTAACTAAATCTTCTTTTAGCTTATTCAAATGGTTCTGGATACTTTCGAGTCTCTCATCGGCCGATTGTTCAGAGAGAATTTGGCTTAAAATGAATTTTCCCGCTTCAGCTGCCAATTGGGACCAATCACGTCTCACTATATCTAAACCTTTGTGTTCTTGAGTATAAACAAACTCGCCGTTTTTATTCTTACTTATTACCACTGCGGCATACTTTTTCTTCTTCAAAAGGAGAAGATATTTAAAAACTCCATCGATATCTAACTCGATTTGTTTATACTTTTTGTTGATCTCTCTTTTAAGATCATTTCCGATCTTAAACACGTAATCGTAGTCCAGACAGTTCGTATTTATCATCAAACTGTCCGTATCTCCGTAAACGACCTCGTAATTTAATTTCTGAACGATTTCTTTGGTGTCTATAAGAATTTCTCTACCTTTCATCGTCACCAACGCTGCTAGTGGTTTAGCATAAAACCTCGAGTGAGTGAAACCTAAGCAGCCGTACATGGAATTAGCTGTCAGTTTCAAGGCCATCTGCCTAATGTTATACTGCATGTACTGCTCGGTTGGCAGATCGGGTGACTTCATTAACTTTTTTACTTCCCGTCTACTCTCCACAAGTTTTCTTATCTGTGTAGGAAGAACGCCAAAATCAGTGTTAGGTCCAGGCAAAACGAGATTATTGATATCATCGTCGGAGACGGCACCGTTTCTTCTTTTGATCGTAGTGAAGCAAATGTTATACTCTTGGATGATACTCGGGTATAGAGAATTGAAATCCATAAGAAGAATGAGTTTATCGTAGAATCCTTTCTTGGGGTCGAGCACGAGACCACCGGAGTAAGCTGCTTTTTTCTTTCCCTGTTTCTTATTTACGTTGTTAGACCCTTCATGTTCTTCCCCATCCGCGTCATCGGTTGTCGCTTTCTTGCCATAAACTTTATCAGGTACAATATATTGTTTTTCGGTAAAAGCGTGAAGTAACAAGAACTCATTTCTCTCTGATCGGCCACCCATTAAAGTTCGGGACATCACATTCCCAGCGATCTGAGTTATTTGAAGAGCTAAGGGAATTACGTTGAGTTCGCACATCATTTTGAGGATATAAGACGCGTCTTGCATACTTAATGTGACAAGTTGTAAAAGGTCGTTACTGCTTTCGTAGTAGCGCGGCAAATCTTCGTGAGCCACGTCCACGCGTTCGCCTTCTTTTATCTTAAGCACATTGACGCACAAAGTATCAAGATCGAAGCTTCTAGCCCTAATGAGCTCCATCGCGGAAAGTTTAATGTCGCAAACTAATCTCCCCAAGAAAGCATCCCTTGCTGCAAACTTTTTCTGAGGGGCTACAGATCGTTTTAGCCGACCGAGTCGGGACCAATTCGGTATACGCGAGTCTAGTATATTTCCGATAAGCAAGTCCTGTTGGAAACCTTGCAAATCATGTCCGACGACCAAGTCTGGGTCTAACTTCCAAAACTGTACCATGAAGTAGTTTAACAGTTCCCTTTCTGTGTCGCATTTGGTTAGCTTAGTGGCTTTGTACTGAGGTAAATGTTGTTTTAGGTCAATTGGCCAGATTTCGTTGCATTTCGTCATCACTGTAAAAATATTAAGGGATAATACATATAAATAATCTATATATACATATAATAAAATTGTAGAAAAGTGGTGTCTGTACAATGGAAATATATAAAAAAAAAGTAGCAGGGGTTGTTATTATATCGATGCCGAACCCGAAATTGTAATTAACTTTTTTTTGTCTGTTTGTCTGTGTGTTTGTGCACGCTAATATCAGAAACGGCTTATTCGATTTAGATACGGTTTTCACTAATATATTGTAGTAAGCTTCACTTAACATTTAGTGTTTATTTCATGTCAATCGGTTCATAAATAAAAAAGTTATGTCAATTTAAAGAATCACGGCGAACATTTTTAACATTAACGTACAGAGTACGTACTACACGCCTCGAGCCTGAGCGTCCATGGCTATATAAAGCGCGCTGAGAGCCGCGCCCCGAAAAGTCACTATTCCACGCGAACGATGTCGCGGGCACAGCTAGTAGAAGAAAAGTATGCTGTTCTGGTAAATAAATCGAATCTTTTTTTTAATTCTATGACAAGATGCCTCTCTTGACTGCGATCTCACTTGACGGTAAGTGACGATGCAGTCTAAGATGGTAGTGGGCTAACTTAGAAAAGTCATACCCCTAATTGGTTTAAGTCAATCGACGAAGTTTAAGCCAAAGCAATACTTAGAAGACGGTTTTAGCAATAAAAAGTTGCGGGTCGGATGGGGATATAACTAATTCCAAGATTCGCGCCCTGACTGCATTGAACATTTTACACTACGGCCACCAACAATATTATATGTATTTGACAGTAAAAATGACCCTATTTTCGCACATTTTTTTTATAAGTAGTAACTTACCACAAAAATGTTGATTGAAAGGTGGGTTTGGCGGTGGTTTGTGTATGGGGAAGGAGTTGTGTGCCAGGCAGCTCAGCATCAATATCTTAGTCTTGTTTGTTTTAGGGTCTGTGGTTGTTCTCATGTTCAGCTATAATGGAAAAAACATTTTTTGGCATCCTAATAACACAAAAAAAAGGAGCAAAGGAATTACTGATTAAAGATTTTAGATTTGATTCGTGGTTACCGTGGTACATACTAATATTATTTTATAACAATTACTAATCAGTCTTTTTTAAAACTTGCCACATACTGAAACATATCTTAATACATGAGAGAGTCTAAAAAATTAATGTCACCGTCCGCACGGATTTAGTTTTTAAAATCCCACTCTTTCATTTTATGGGATAAAAAGTATCCTATGTCACTCTCCAGGTCCTCAACTATTCTTATGCAAAAATCACGAAAAAAGTTCGATCCATAGCTCTGTTGCAGCAGCATTGAAGGACAAATGAACAAATAAACACACTTTCACATTTATAAATTAGTAGGATTTCGAAAAAAATTACAGAAACCGTCAGCGTTTGAAATGCTCTTGAAGCTCAGTTGCACAATGGTACAATAATGACCGGGTACAGCTCTCCTTTCAAATGAGAAGGGTTTAGGCCACAGTCCACCGAGCTGAAGTCTTAAACACCACTTCACATGCATCTGGTCAAGCCTAAGAGATGTTTCAGTATCCTTTCTTCTTCTTCTTTCTTTCTTTCTTGGGCGGCGGCTATGCAGGTCACAGATCCCTGTAGCACGTTGACCGTCACCGATCTATTGTGCTCGCCTTCAGTATCCGTTAGTCATACTTCAAATGAAATGAAATCAAAATTCTTTATTTGCGTGAATTGAGTGTGATATTACTTACAGCAGCAACGACAATAGGCGGGGGCTCCAAATCGCTATCATTCCTGATAACATTGACGTGTTCTATCCTGTCGCACGCCGCTTCCAGTTTGCACCAGGACACTTTGGCTTGCACGGTGTCGACTTCTTTCACCTCCAGCCAACACGGGCCTTTGATTTTCCTCTCCAGTAGAAACGTTTCTAAGGATGATGTGTTTGCGCCGAAGATGTGCGAGAATGTGAGATACTTTTTGTTTGTCGGCGGCGGTGGGAGCGATGCCTGGGGTACAAAATTCGTTTTAACGAGAAAAAATGTAGAATTAGTAATATATCAGCAATTATACCTATGCAAAAATTGCACCCAATTTTTCCATTAGATATCTGCAGATATACTAATAGCATGGGTCTTTATCGCCCGCTGAGCTTTGTTATGAGGCCCATAGTAAACAACCACATTAGTTATCAGGGTTTTTTTTTTATTCGAAATAGCCCTTGACTGCGATCTTACCTGATGGTAAGTTACGATGCAGTCTAAGATGGTAGCGGGCTAACTTGGAAGGGGTATGGCAGTGTTCAACCCATACCCCTAGTCGGTTTCTACACGCCATCGTGCCGGAACGCTAAATCGCTTAGCGATACGTCTTTGACGATGGGGCGGTAATTAGCCACGGCCAAAGCCTTCCACCAGGCAATCATAACTGGCAACGCATACTGTTCATAGACCGTGATCAATACTCACCGAGTATCTAACTTCCAAGTAATCGCACTGAGCAGGAATGTCCGGCAGATTGAAGCAGTAGTTCTTGGTGACCTTCCGCGACTTGAACTCCTTCAGCCCCAGCTCGCTGGCCACTGAGCTGTTGAACTCTTGGTACACATCCATCATCGTGACCTCCTGGTCTGTCGGCTCCAGGGTAACGGGGTCCAGTTTCTATCAATAAATGCCGTTAATGTGAATACATACTTTAATGTTATTACACAACATATATATACTTATAATAAAAATGTACCACTATCCAAATTTAATTTAAAACCGTTCAGTAGTTTTCGCGTGATGCGTGCACAGACAGACTGACAAAAAATTAAAAAAAAAATTGTTTTGGGCTCAGTATCAACAATAAAGCATCCTCCAATTAAAATTTTCAAAATATATCTAATGTACAGAATTTGTCCCGTTACAGTTTTATTATAATTATAGATAACACTCACATATTCTCTAGGCAGTAAGAACAGTTGTCTATTAACATTCTTGACGACCAAACAGCACGAAGCACAGCCAGCTTTCTTGTTTGAGGGGTTCACATACACCTTACCAAATAAAAATACTACTCCAGGTTTCACATATCTATCCTCCCAAGCATCCAGCCAGTAGAACTTTAATACCTTCAAAATAAAATTAAAGATCTTTATTCACCATCTATTAATTATTCATTGCATATCTGAATACATAAAAGGAAAAGGTAACTGACTGATCTATCAATGCACAGCTAAAATCACTGGACGGATCAGGCTGAATTTTTAGCATACATCTAGCAACTATGAAGTAAGTGATTGAAGGACAAACCAACAAACAAAAACCTACACATTTATAATATTAGTAAGGATTAATGACACCAACAGCTTAGAAAAATTAATTAGAACTTAGTAATATGAAGAATTAAGATAAAAAACCCACTTATTGATTATCACAATTTGTAACTTAGTAAGCACTACTAAAGTTTACAACTCACCTTTTCTCCTTCCTTATTACTTTGTAGAGGTAACTGTCCATCACTTTGAACTGTCACCACCATTTGATTATCACTCTGATCTGCCCAATTACTGGTTAAGGGCTTCAACTCAGTTTTGACTTTCTTTGCAGGAAAAATCTCAAAATCTTCATTCAAAAACTCTTCAGCCACATCTGTTATTGTATTAGGAGTGTTTGACACACTTGGAGTTTGTTCTTTGGCTGTTTTAACAGTGTTTGAACTTGGTTTTTCTTCTTTGGCTTCTTTAACTTGACACAGTATAGCATCATTGCTAAAATCATCATGAAAATCAATGTCCTGTGTGGGAAATTCTTCGATGTCCTGTGTGGCGGAGTCTTCTAGTTCTTGTTTTATTTCCTTGTCGATTTTCCATTCAGGTTTCTTCAATATTGTATGGCCATTAGATTTCTTTTCAGTTGTGTTTTGATCCTACGAACATTATTTGTATTATAAAGATTATAATGAAATTAAGCCTCAATAGTCCATCGGTTAAAGGGGTAGACTTAATAAAAACTGAAAGGTTGCAGGTTCGACTCCCACCCATTGCACTATTGTCATACCCACTCCTAACAAAGCTTCTGCTTATTTGGAGGGGATAGGAGATCATTAGTCAACTTCAGCTTGGCTAACAATCTTTATTAAAAAAATGAAAATGGGATTAAATATGATGAATTTCTACAAAAGTAATGAAAATGAAAATTCAAACACATATTTTCAACCTTTTTGTCTATATTCTGGGATAATCTTTCACAGATAGGAACTTAGGAGGGATCTAATTTAGATTAGTCCCATCCATAGATTTCCATGGTATTTTTCAAAAAGCTAAATCTACACATACAAAGTTGCTAGCATCGTCTAGTTGAAAATAAAATACTTACCACAATACTCTTCTTAGGTTCTTCAGACTTTTCTTCAGTCTTAAAAACTGGAGTGGATTTTTTCACAGAAGATGAAAGACTTTTGAAGTAATTCTGTGCATCTCTCTTGCTGGATTCAATGATATTGGTTTTGTTTGGAACAATGGGCTTTGGTTTGACCACCGCGGAAGCTGCACTGCCATCCAAATCCGACATTATGTCTGATAATATATTATCCTCTGATATTTTTACATCCTAGAAAATATAATGATTGATAATATTAATAGTATCAAAAAGTATTTATAAAGAAATGATTATGATTATGTATTAAACATAACTATAAGCATTTATTTTTCATGCTGCTAAGGTGGGTATTAAAAAACTGCTATACCCTCTTCCAAGTTAGACCATTTAGTATTTATTTATTTATTCTGTACATCAGAAACTTAAAAATTAAAGTTAAATATAGAAAGGATGTGTACAAAGATATTTTATTGCTACAAAATGTGGATTTCTTCCAGATGCCCTACCGTGACTATCTCTTATCATCAGTGGAGACTGCAGGAATAAAAAAACCGGATTTGGCAAAAAGCTTAACACAATTTTTATATAAACTAAATAATATAAGAAAAACATGAACCTCTTTTTTCTTAGTTGTCATAGAGCCTAATAGATTTCTAATGTTGCCCTTCCCAGAAGGCTGTGGTGCAACTTTGGCTTTTCTCTTCTGTCCGCGACCAGACTCCTTGCTGCTTGTTGCTTCATAGGAGTCCTCGATCTCATCATCATCAAATATTTCCCTGCCATCTTCCACATAGCCTGTGCCATCTGTAACAGTAGTCAAAGTGTATTATATTACACATCTTGTTAAACTAACTTTTTTAAAAAAAAAAAAAAGAATATTAGCCAAGCTGAAGTTGACTAATATCCTCCTATCCCCTTCAAATAAGCGGAAAGCTTGTACTAGGAGTGGGTACAACAATAGTGCAAGGGGTGGAATTCGAACCTTTCAGTTTTGAGTTTGACCTTTAACCATTGGGCTATTGATGATGAATTTTTAATATTATATTAAATGCAAAAGGTTGATGTGAATTTGCCTTAGAGGACATAAAGACAGCATTACAGAATATGATCTCTCTGCTCGAGTCTGCTGTCCCATTTGGCTATGAGAGTGAGGGAATAAAATGTGCACCAGTGATTGCACACATATTATGCACTGTAATAAATTTATCTCATGGTCAATGTGGCTACTACTCAATCAGGAGATCATGTGCTACTGTGGCTAATACTCAATCAGATCATTAACTTATTTTTTGAGAACTTACCAAGATCTTGCAAGTCCAAAATTTAGATTTGGTTCTGGCATTAAAGGAAAGAAAAGATTTAAGATGAGAAATATAGTGAGTTGAACAATGTTCTTATACATTATACAGTGAGCAGCAGTAAGTATATGGTTTTAAGAAAAACCAACCAAGCTTAAATAATGTTAACATTTTACGGCGTCTTTCCTAATAAAAAACTTTTTATAAAGAACAAGCTTCTGCCTACAGTTGCACTCACATTAAGTTCAATATTTCATACCCTTATTTTACCCCTATAGGGATTGAATTTTCAAAAATCCTTTTTTAGCAGATGCCTACGTCCTAATAGCTGTGCATTGATAGATCAGTCAATCAATCTATGCTATCCAGATTGCTGCAAGGCTATACAATAGAATATTTTGTTATTCCAATAAACATGTAAACTTTAATGTGTTTGTATACTTTACCGTCCTCAATCCAGTCTTCTTCCTGCCTCTGCAATACACGCTCACTGTACTCAGATTCGTCCACTGTGTCGTACACATTTTCCATTTCATCCACATCATATTTATGTTTCGATCCCTTTCCTTTCAGTTGTTTCAGTCTCTCGAAAGCCGACAATCGACCATGCTTGTCCACTTTTTGCCGTTTTGCTCTGGAGGCAGCTATAAACAATTATTTTAGTGAGCGACTATTCTAACAGAAAACAATGAATTCATAAAGTAAAACCATACCAATAGAATCCGCCATGATTTAAATTAAAATTGCGTTAAAAGTTAAAATAGGTAACATAAAAAAACACATTCACAAATTAAATTAATATTAATCCATTTTTTCCAAGTTTGTTTTGATTTTTCATGACATATGACAGTTCAAATTGGCGCGAACCATAGTTACCAAGAGAAAATAATCATTCCGTACGCGCAGCTGCTGCTTATAGTCCAAATCCGGAAGGCGGAAGTTACGAAAAAAAAATATGGCTAAGGCTTGACTGATTATTCGTCTGTGATTTTAACTTTTTGGCGCCAATTTATCTGTCAATAAATGTCAATTTCAACCGCCTTGAATCTATTGTTTTGTTGTTTTTATTTAATTTTTTACCGGTGGATAATAATTTAAATATTTAATACATAATATTGTACAAACCATCACAATGGCAATGCGTGACTATACCGCCGATAAAGGTAATGCGATTCTTTACACTAATATTTTACTGCATAAGGCTGACTGAAATATTACAATTTATTTTTATTGTTTCAGAGAGCTTTAAAAATTTCTTCATTGATTTCTGTCAGACTGATGATGAAGGTAACAAATTCTTCAAATACTCTGAACAGCTCAGTAAAGTTGCGCACAGGGAACAAGTAAGTCATGTTGTTGTTTTCATAACCTGTAAAATATTATAATTAAGTAAACAGAAGTATTGTTTACTCAATTAATTTACCATTATTATCACCATTAAGGCAGTACTCCTAGCGAAATTTTCATAACCCATTTATTCTTTATATAGTATATTGTAAATACCAGGGGAAGCTTACAGGGAAGTTGTATTTATTACAATGTGTTTATTGAAATTGCTGTACTGTTGTTAAAGTTAGCACTAAACACTGTTTTGCATCATGCTTTGGTAGCAAAATTCTAATTTTAAGCATGCTTAAATCAACATAGTTTAATATTGGTTGTTTTCATCTGCAGATAATGTCTCCGAGAATGAGATGATGCATGTAGACATAGGTGTCTTCCAAGGATAAAAAAAGGATCACAGAACATAATCATTTTGTGTCTTCTTTCATTCTTATAAAATGTTCAGTCTCTTGAAAATTCTTTATGTGTTTTTTTAATAGGTATCATTTGTGGTTGAGCTGGATGATCTAAATGAGGTTAACGAGGAGCTGGCGGGAGCAGTGATGCAGAACACAAGACGCTACACCAACATGGTGTCAGATGTGGTCTACGAAATGCTCCCAGACTATAAACACAGAGAGGTATTACTATTTGTTGACAGATATCTTATTTTATTTATTCATAGACAAGATCTCACCTGATGGTAAGTGATGTTGCAGTTTATGATCAGTTTCACATCTAATTTGTATCTATGTGCCGTCCTGCCAAGATGCTGAAAAGCTTGATAGCAAATCTTTGATGTTAGGGTGGTAACTAGCCACAGTCAAAGCCAACAGGCCAGACCATAGAAGATTCTGAAATTATTGATTCCTAAATTGCCCTTACTTCTAAAAAACACTCTTACTTCTAAGGAAGTTATGTATAATATGTTTACAGGTAGCAGCCAAAGATACTCTAGATGTTTACATTGAGCATAGGATCATGTTGGAGGCACGGAACCATAGGATCCCTGGAGAGATGCGGGACCCCAGAAACAGATATCCTCCTGAACTCATTAGAAGATTGTAGGTCTTAATAATTAAAGCAGGTTTTATACATATTAAGCTGAAATCTCAAATTAAAGATAAATATGTAATTACTCTACATCTATATGAAATTATGACTAATTTTAGTGATGCCTTTAATTTTAGTTAACTAGCACTTTATTTTTTTAAGAATATTATATAATGCATATTATTAAACGTCTAATATAGCTAATATTAAAAAAAAAATGTTCTCCATTCCTTTGCCAATAAGTGGAAAGCTTGTGGTATCAGTGGGTACAACAATAATGTAATGGATGGGATTTAAATAATCAAGCTTTTTGTTTTGGAGTCTGTGCTTTGACCACAGGCTTTGCTGTTGATGCAATATTTAATTCAAAGAATTCAGAGGGTGCACAATGGGCTGCAATACCACTGATGATAATGAATAATTTAAGTTTATAATTTGTTAGTCTTATTAATAGTATCCTACTTATTTCCCTTCTAAGTTATAATACTTCAAAAAGATAAAAATCCATTCCTGAAACTATCCAATCAATTTTTTTTCTTTCAGTGAAGTGTACTTCAAGGACATGTCAACATCTAAATCAGTACCAATAAGAGATGTCAAAGCAGAGCACATTGGCAAGCTAGTGACAGTGAGAGGCATAGTGACTCGGTGCACTGACGTCAAGCCACTGCTAGTGGTGGCGACGTACTCCTGCAGCGCGTGCGGGGCCGAGACCTACCAGCCCGTCCGCGGGCTGCAGTTCACTCCGCCGCCCGCTTGCACGGCCGATGAGTGCAGGCTGAACAAGACCGCTGGACAGCTGCATCTGCAGACCAGGGGCTCCAGGTTCCAGAAGTTTCAGGAGCTGAAGATACAGGAGCATGTGAGTTTGTGCCAATGTACACAAATTCATATTATCCATAGAGTCCATTGATTTTAGATTTTAAATCCTTCTGAACAGTAATACAAAGTTCAAAACTTTAGGATTATGTGCCACAATGGCTCTAAACTTTTAGGTGATGACAAATAATTCATTGAGCAAAGACAAGCTTCGAAGTCTAAGCAAAGTTTAAAAAAATGGCATTAACTTTTAATAAACTTTTTTCTTACAATAACTTTAGATATAGTTCTAGGTATAGGTGCCGGTAAACTTCTTGAGCATAAAATGACGTAGTGGGGGTAAGTTGGCGCAAGGTTGGCGCATTTGGACACGCCGCGGGAGGCAAAGGTCGACTGATCTACCAATCACGCGCTCGATACTATACACCCGCTTACTTAACTATTGTTACTTAACTTCATTAACTATTGTAAAAAATTTTATTTTTTATTTTTTTTATTTTTGAAAAGAGCAACCGCCGAGTTTCTTGCTGGCTCTTCTCGGCAGGAAAGGCATTCCGAACCAGTGGTAGATTCATTGACGATTCAAAAGTGCTTGTAAAAGTTTATTTGAATAAAAAATATTTCTATTCTATTCTATTCTATTCTTACCACAAATTACACCTAAAATTCGCTTGTGGGCCTTGGTGTGACACCTAATAGCGATCATTTACCCAAGAAGTTTGCCGGTAACTATATCTGGGTCGTTCTACTTTTCTACCGACAATAGTCTGTCTTTCTTCTTATTATGGCATCTCGTTGGAGTATTAATATAAACGGTTTTTTATTCGGTTCGAATAAACGTCCATATTTTTCTTATCTATTAATATTATGTCATTTTTCATGTTCTCTAACCAGCATATTTTATACGTTCGTTTTCCGTATAATGCCGTGACAGAGTGGTAAACTGAAATGTGGTCTCTACAGAAAAAGACCACTTTGTCACATTATTTTTTCAAAAACCAACATTAAAAAAGAATCAATATTAACTAGGAAGGAAACTTTAATTAGTACTAATGAAAACACAGATGCAGTTTTTTTTAAATCCCACACATAAAACACAATTATAGATAGTTCAAAAAACCAAAAAAACAGAAAAACGTCGTTTCATTGTCGGTAGAAAAGTAGAACGACCCATCTACGTTTATTTAGGCCGCCAAATCTTCAGGACGAACCACTAGGTAATTGGTGTTTTGTTGCAGTCTGATCAAGTGCCGGTGGGACACATCCCACGACAACTGTCGGTGTACTGTCGCGGCGACACCACCCGGCGCGCGCAGCCCGGCGACCACGTGGCCATTACCGGAGTGTTCCTGCCGCTGCTCAACACGGGCTTCAGGCAGATGATGCAAGGCCTACTCTCCGACACCTATTTGGAGGCTCATGTGAGTTTCCAAAGTCATTCTAGGCTAGAATAGTTTTACAGCAACTCAGTACAATCGTGGCAACCCCTTGGTACTCTGCAGAAGGAATACTCTTGCCACTTCTCAAAGATGATGCAGTCTACTCTCCGACACGTATCTAGAGGCTTATGTGAGTGACCAACATTCTTTAATCTAATCTATCTAGCCTAAAATAGTTTAGCCAGATTAGAGTAGGCCATAGATTTCTAAATTAAAATTCCCATGGAACATTTTACGGTAACTGTTAGTAATATCACAGAGATCAAGCCTCAATAGCCCAACGGTTAAAGGTGCGGACTGAAAACTGAAAGGTCGCAGGTTCGAGCCTCACCCGTTGCATTGTTGTCCTACCCACTCCTAACACAAGCTCTCCGCTTATTTGAAGGGAGAGGAGAATATTAGTGAAGTTCAGCTTGGCTAATATTCTTTTAAAAAAAAAAATAAAAAAAAAAAAGAGATAACCCTACTATCATGTGGCTAATACATGGCGTTCCCATCCCTGTCTAAGATACAAGGCCTATTACTCAGAATCTCGTGAGTCATGAGACATCTGCACATTTTTTAATGTATCTAAGGAAAATCGTTAAGGTGAAAATCTATTATGAAGTTAGGTTTGTTTTATTTCTATTTACCTGATGTGAACAAGGTCAGATTGATTTGTTCTGGACGAAAGATAAAAACTGTGCTAAGCCAAATGACCTCTTGAATTGAATGAACACTGTAAAATAGAGTAAAGTATCTGAAATCTGAGTACCTCCAATACAAGATTGAATAGGCATTTTCTAGGCAAGCGCGCTCCAACCTAGACCTTATCCTTTTTAATGCTTTCCATCATTGATTGTCGTCAAGCGCAAGCCTATCTCATAATAATAATAAAAAAGTCATTAAACAATGGTATGTTTTACAGGGCGTAACTTGCTTGAATCAAAGCGACGAAGGGGAGATGGCCGAGCCTCTGACGGAGGAAGAGTTAGCGGAGTTGGCTGAAGACGACCTGTATTCGAGGATGGCTCGCAGTCTCGCCCCTGAGATCTATGGACATGAAGATGTTAAGAAGGCCCTCTTGTTGCTGCTAGTTGGAGGTGTTGATAAGTATGTTGGTATTGCACTCATTGGAATGCGATGACCTCACATCCCGTTTCACCTTTCTACGCTATGTCTGTGTCAAGTTTCAGCTCAGTCAGTTAAGTTATATGCACAGAGCACACCTAAATGATGTACACACACACTTATAAACATTTTTTTTTTTATGAATGTGTTACATTAGTAACATTTGTACACTTTTTACAATAAAATTAATTTACAGCTGCCAGCTGAGTTTCTAATTGTATTTGCTCTTGCTCGCGACTTCGTACCCGCGAGTTAGGTTTTGAAAAATCCCATAGGAACCTGTTCATTTCATTCTTCAAGTCCCCAAATATACCCATGCAAAAATCACGTCGATCCATCGCTCTGTTGCTGCGTGATTGAAGGACAAACCAATAAACAAATACTCTCATAATATTAGTAAGGATTGACTTTTGAAACTGCAGAGCAACTTGTCTGCGTGCATTTGACGTCTAGTCTGCGAAGTTTTAGAATGATTTTTTTTAATAGGAATACTAGCTAAGCTGAAGTTGACTAATATCCTCCTATACCCTCCAAATAAGCGGTAAAGCTTGTTCTAGGAGTGGGTACGACAATGTGCAACGAGTGGGGTTCGAAACTGCGACCTTTCAGTTTTCAATCCGCACCTTTAACCGTCGGGCTATTGAGGCTTCATTTTAGAACAATAACTCAACTCCAAATAGTCTAGTACACCCTTACCCTATTGTTTAAGGCGCCCCAACGGCATGAAGATACGCGGCAACATCAACATCTGTCTAATGGGCGACCCTGGAGTGGCAAAATCACAGTTGCTGAACTACATTGATAGGCTCGCTCCGCGCAGCCAGTACACCACTGGAAGAGGATCTTCCGGCGTAGGGCTTACTGCTGCCGTTTTAAAGGTAAACACTCAATATCTAAATATATAAAAGGCAAAGGTGACTGACTGACTGACTGACTGACTGATGTATCAACGCACAGCTCTAACCACTGGACCGATCGAGCTGTGCTATACAGGTAGCTGTGAGAACGTAGGCATCCGCTAAGAAAGGATTTTGGAAAATTTCAACCCCAAGAGGGTTAAATAGGGGGTTAAAAAATCGAACCTAACGTGAGCGAAGCCGCGGGTTAAAGCTAGTTAGTCATATTAACTAGCAATATTGCCTGACTGCCACATATACTTAAAATTTGTATAATGTGATTGTGTAAGTAAACGTTTGATTGATGTATGAATTAATAAACAACACCATATGTTTTAAACTGTCAATACAAAAAACATGGATAACACAGTTTTTTTTATTTTTGTATGTACTTATTGGTTCATTCGTTGTGGCGTGAATGAGTAACAAACATTCACATACAAACTTTCAACGTTATAATAATAGTGTGATTAAAAAAAAAAAATTTGTTTACTTTTGTCAGGATCCGTTCACTGGTGAGATGATGTTGGAGGGCGGCGCGTTGGTGTTGGCCGATCAGGGCGTGTGTTGTATCGACGAGTTCGACAAGATGGCGGAGAACGACCGCACCGCCATACACGAGGTTATGGAGCAACAGACTATCAGCATTGCTAAGGTGAGTACTATTCCATGGAAACGACACAAGTATAGATAACCTAATAGATTTATAAGTTTAAGTGTAGCACTTTAATTTAAAAAAAAAGTGTAGACATATACAGGCCAGAGTTATATGTAGGGATTACTTACGGTTTATATGTGGGGGTCGGCCCAGCGAAAGAAGTGTAGAGATATTGGTACACCAATAGACGCTCTCTACACAGCTCGGCCATGTACCTATGCCTATGGCAATAGGCTGACGGGTCGGTAACTACCTGGTATTCAGCGGTTCTTTCTGAGTTTGGGGATGGTGATAACGTCCCCCATTTTACAGATACTCGTTGAAGAGTGTCATCAGGGCAGTGAAGCCACTTTACACTTTTGTCAAAGGGGCCCTTTTGTTTTCCAGGCGGGTATAATGACGTGTTTGAACGCGCGCGTGTCGATCCTGGCGGCCGCGAACCCCGCATACGGGCGCTACAACCCGAAGCGCACCATTGAACAAAACATCCAGCTGCCGGCTGCATTGCTGTCTCGGTTCGACCTTCTGTGGCTGATACAGGACAAACCTAACAGGTGATCATCTTCAATGACTTAACCTTGATATCTTGTACTTTATTAAGGGTTGCTCTGCGGGTCAAGGAGAAAGCTGTGTTCTGAATATCTCTGCGAGATCAAAGATCTATGAGAGACCCAGTGTTATTGATACTACACATAGTTCGATGAACCGATAGTCTTTGGGCTAGAGTGCTGAAATTGTAGCTGAATGTGTAGTATCGATATCCACTAAGTAGACCAACATATTAAATAATGATTTGGGGTTTTTATATATAGATAACACTTTTGTCCAAGACATATAGCATTGGTGGCGATATAAGTTCTTATCGTGGACAGTTTGCCCATGGAAGTACAGCTAGACCCTTTGACATTCTGGCAGTTTTTGAATGTAAAATCTGTCAAAACGTCAATTTTATGCTTATTTATTTTAAAGTTAATTAATTGTTAAAGTTTACTTGGTGATGCAGAAATAGCCCTTATTATGATTAAGCGCAATACGCAAAACGGGCGAACGTTGCCTATTTGCACTAACCAATCCTAAAGGCAAATTTACCATAAGAATAGGGTGTTCTACGAGTGATTTTTCATATGCTGTTCCGACTTCGACCAAAACCAGTCGGGCACCATAAGCGGGGGTAGTACAAATACCTAACATTTTGGTCCTTCGAGCCGGATTTGAACCAGCGCCCTATGTATCAAGAAAGTCATACCAATACCTAACATATGCTAATGTTTATCAACCAGGGAGAAGGATCTGGAGCTCGCGAAGCACATCGCCTACGTGCACCAGCACTCGATGCAGCCGCCGGGGCAGACGCGCACGCTGCCCATGCGGCTGGTGCGGCGGTACCTGGGCCTCACGCACCGCAAGCACCCCGTCGTGCCCACCAACCTCACCGAGTACATTGTCTGTACGTCATTCATTTATCTCAACCCGTCGCCGGCCCACTAATGGGAATAGTAGGATTAGTCTAAGTTTTAATTCGACGATATTAGCGGCGAAGTAAAATGAACCATAACGGCATTGAATTAGAACTCAATTTCGTGTATGCATTCTTATACGTTACATATACCATACGCTCCAAATTAAAATTGATTGTACTGAATTTGTGACTTTAAATCAATAAAATTAAGATTCATTTTACTTTGACGCTAATGTCATCGAATTCTTATACGATCAATCGAATTTAATGTTCGTTTTTTCAAACCCCTATTTGACCATCTTAGGGGTTGAATTTTCAAAAATGCTAGCAGATGCCTCCCTCATAATAGTGGTCTGTAATCTGTATGCCAAATAGCTCGATCCGTCCAGTGAATTGAGCTGTGCGTCTATAGATCAGTCAGTCAGTCACCTTTTCCTTTTATATTATGGGGTAACTTTATATAGACTTATTTTCGCAGCATCGTACGTGGAGTTGAGGCGGGAAGCTCGGAACGCCCGTGACGTCACATTTACTTCGGCTAGGAACTTGCTGGCCATCCTTCGCCTGTCTACGGCACTGGCGCGACTCAGGTGAGCTGAGATCTGTACAGCGTGCTCTGACTTGGCTTGGACTTGAGCCAAAGCCAAAACGAGACATAAATCTGCCTTGATTTAACTCAACGAGGAGGATGGATATGGATGACGAGGTCCCGTGTTCGATTTTTGTAAAAAAAGTATTATTCCTTTTTTCTGTCAAAAAATTCCCAGTACTGGCCCGAAGTTAGGAAGTTGGCGGTGAGTCGGTGGTCGATGGCAGTCACCCGACGAGAACCGAACCGAAGGCTATTTATTAATCCGGAGGATCAAAGCCTTCCCACGGGATTATTAAAAACTTAATCCACGCGGACGAAGTCGCAGGCAACAGCTAGTATGAAATAAAGATATAAGTACCATTTAGAAAAGTGAAATTATTATTATTCTAAAATGTTGTGTTCTTTACTTTTTTGGAGTTTGGTATTTTTTTTATTTACAATTTAAATATTTACTGCCACGGCTATTACCTAACGATAACATAATGTGTCTAGATTGGTCGCCGTGGCCGGATTCGGTCGGGAGGACATTACTCATTTATTTATTTTACATAAATTATTTATTTTACATATTATTATTTTTTTATTATTATTCGATGACAAGATAGCCCTTGACTGCGATCTCACCTGATGGTAAGTGACGATGCAGTCTAAGATGGTAATGGACTAACTTGAAAGGCATATAGCAGTGTAAATTCAACCCATACCTACTCCTAATCGGTTTCTACACGCCATCGTGCCGGAACGCTAAATCGCTTGGCGGCACGTCTTTGACGGTAAGGTGGTAACTAGCCACGGCCAAAGCCTCCCACCAGACCAGACCAGAGACAATTTAGAAATTATAAATTCCCACATTGCCCCCGCCGGGAATCGAACCCGAGACCTCCCAGTTATAAGACCACAGCGCTCACCACTGTATATTATATGTTTTTATTATCTTGTAAAAACTACGCCAAACATTACCAGAAAGAACTGAACGAAATTATCGTTCTGGAATTTATTACACTTTTATCTCAGGATTTCCGCGATTCATTCGTCTGCCGGAAATACAGTTATAATTTTATTATTGTCGCTTAACTTTTTATCAATAGATTAAAAAATATGTCATTGTTTTGATTCGTAACAAGTATTTACTATTAAACTAGCTGACGCTCCTGACTTCGTCCGCGTGGATTTAGGTTTTTTAAATTCTACAAAAGCTGTTTGATCTACACCAAAAATCTTGTATCTACAATCTACATGCCTGCAAAAGTTTACCAAAATCAGTTAAGTTGTTCAGGAGATTAGGTCATAAAATTAATTAAACATAAACAAGAACAAAAAGACAGACGTAAATTCAGAAAACTAGTGTTTAGGTTATGGTAAAGATTTATTTATTACTAGCTGATGCCCGCGACTTTGTCCTCGTGGATTTAGTTTTTAAAATTCCGCGGGAACTCTTTGATTTTTCGGGATAAAAAGTAGCCTATGTCACTCTCCAGGTCCTCAACTATACCCATGCAAAAAATCACGTTGATCTGTGGCTTTGTTGCGGCGTGATTGAAAGACAAATCAATAAACAAACACACTTTCGCATTTATAATATTAGTAAGGATAATATAGACCTAGATTTAGGATGTGCTCCTGCGCAATATAGACCTATCATAATGAATCATAATAGTTCAGTTTTTATTGTTTGTTCTCAGACTGTCAGATGTTGTGGAAAAGGAAGATGTATCGGAGGCTATCCGACTTGTAGAAATGTCCAAACAGTCCCTGCTACATGTAGAGGAAAATGCACAGAGGTTGGTATTCTAAGACGTGTGTGACGTCATTTATCCGGGTCTGCACATTAGATTCGGCAGTATTTGTTGAACAACAAAGCTGACCCGAATTCATTTGAATGAAGCATTTCTTGCTAGTTTCTTATATTTCATGTAGGTATTTTTGTTTTTAGGGGCATAAGCGCTACTGACCGCATCTTCGCGATTGTGCGCGAGCTGGCGGGGACTAGTAACACGGTGAAGATCGCTGACGTCATCGAACGCTGCGTCGACAAGGGCTTCAAACCCGATCAGGTATCGTTTCTAACTAAATTATATTTAACGTAGTTTTTTTTGTATCTGCCAGGGTGTACAGGGTGCTGGACATGCTAAAGAAACTTGTGAAAACACGTATAAAGCCTATAAAAATTATAAATTATGAGCACGCAATGTATCGCGAACAACGCGATCAACACGTTCTGCAATGTTGTTGGAGTGAAACGTACATAGTGTATTTTGGAAAATTTGTATGGTGTTGCGTTGTTCCTATATGTCTAGTACTGGAAAAGTGGCAATGAACAGCGTGAGCCGAGCTAAATATACTGCAGTTTTTTTTTGGTTTAGCGGATTATAGCAAAAGAAGTTGAACTTTCTGTATTATGCGGAATTTTGCGGAGTTCTTTGCGAAGTATCTCCTGCTTCTATCCGATATTTGAACATACTTATTTATTATTTTTTCAGGTGGATGCTTGCATCGAGGAATACGAGAATCTCAACGTGTGGCAAGTGAATCAAGTGCGGACAAAAATCACATTTATGTAATGTGACGTTAGGTTAATTTGATT
The DNA here is from genome assembly GCA_038048805.1 of Hipparchia sbordonii. Taxonomy (NCBI): domain Eukaryota; kingdom Metazoa; phylum Arthropoda; class Insecta; order Lepidoptera; family Nymphalidae; genus Hipparchia; species Hipparchia sbordonii. Next base: position 12,489,220 of record CM076099.1, on the reverse strand, counting down.
AAATAGTTGTGTAAGAAATACCTCTGTGCCTGTTTTGAAAGAAAGAAAGAATGATTTATTTCTTTGTATGTTGAACTTCGATCAATAATGTACTAGATGATACGATCTATCCTCTAAAACTGTCCATAAAAAAATAAGTTCCCACCCGTGATTGTGAACCTTATTCAACGAGAAAGCCAATGTGAAGACTGCTCATAATGTTGCAGTCTGTTTCACTCGTTTTACTATTTAATATTATTTTAAAGCTTACATACACTTGAAGGAAATTTCTGTTTTTTTTTTTTTTTAATTTAAAAAACAATAGCAGAGTTGTTTGGGTTATCACATATTCCGGGAATCGCGAACTTAATGTGTTTATACCACGGCTATGATGCATTCGTCTACGCCGGTGATATGTATGTTATTTCAATGGTCTGTATGCTTTATTTGTAAAAATGCAAACGAAGGTGTCTATACGATAATTTAGTAAAAACAAGCTATTCTTCAAACTTCTAACCTTCGGGCGCATTACTTGTGATTACATCGTGTACATGCACATTGCGTAAGTGTGCTTGCCTGTCAGGAGCCTAGGTGGGAGCGGTCAGGCGCAAGCTCTCGCTCACACTTGTACAGATACGACACACAAACAATCATGAGCCACGCACCCTCGTGAATTGCAAGAACTTATGAGAACTTATTTTTTACGTACCCTTTTCGTAATTATTGGTATTGATCGAATGTGTAGAATGACTTTAATAATAATTGAATTGTGATTAATGATTAATAAAGATAATTTTCTTGATTTTGTCGTATTATTTAAAGTTTGTGAAAAAACTAGTTCCGTTAACCCACATTCTACGAAATAACCTCACGAGAATACAAAATACAGCAAAGGCGATGTCTTGTTTGCATTAAGTTCTATACAATTTAAATCCAGCCAACTAATTTGAATGGCCTGATTTCACTCTAGGTCATGATAATTTTATTATTTGAAGCATCGTTTCTCAACCTGGGGGGTCGCGGTTGTTATTAAAGGAGGTCGCAAATAATTTAAACATGCGATAATTTATATTTGTTATGCGCGATTTTGCGTTTTTATCGTCTGAGATATTGAGATATCTGTTTTTACATTATATTTTAGTACATAATAGGTATACATCGACCTATACGCAGAATAGAGTTACTTCTGCAAAATCCCTACTTTACAGGAGAGCGATTTGAAGTTTGTTTTGCTTGTAACTTTTTTCGTTATTTTTCTAGAGAATTGATTCTCATAGTATACTTTTGGAACATTATTATGCATTGATTACTATCAATTAACTCAATGCAAAACCCATAATTTGGAATTTAGGAGGTTCTATATGCATATGTGACGATTTTTTACGGATGTCTCCATGTTCTATATGTATATGTAACCTTATACTTGGGAAAAGTGTTCGTACCATGTCTGTATATAACTTTTTTTTATGGAAATACTAATCTTCAAACGGTCTTATTTGCTGTAAAGGATGAAATATAAATACAAAATAAACAATGTTTCTTATTTCATAATAACACATTTATTAGTAAAAAAAATTCAACATAATTTGACTAATTTTTTTAATTACTAAGCATGTACCTACTATAAAATTGTCTTACAAAAAAATGTAAAAATTAATAATAAAATAACTGAAAGTACTTTGTATTTTATATAGGTAATACAAGCTTTTGCCTGCAACTTTGCTCACATTAAGTTCGATTTTTCAATCCCCTATTTTACCCCCTTAGGGGTTGAATTTTTAAAAATTCTTTCTTAGCGGATGCTTACGTCATAATAGCTATCTGTATGTCTTTCAGCCCGATCCTTCCAGTGTTTTGAGCAATGTGATGATGATGAGTCAGTCAGTCAATTAGTCACCTTATCCTTTTATATATTTAGGAAATTAAATTTAGGAACTATTATGTAAATATGTAAGTAGAATGTATTAATAATCCTACTATAGAAACCTCAAAATGAAACTAATAAATAACTAACAAAAAACATAAACATAAATAACGTATTAGGAACTATTATTTAGCATTAATAATAATCCTATTATAGAAAACTTGAATAAAACCAACGAAATAAAATTGCTACAAGGACAATATAATATAAGTTCTTTCAGGAGTTTTAAAAATAGTACAACCGAATATTGGCAAACAAAAAGATTTAAAAACATTTTCTCTATTTTCCACAATTTTTCTGTGCGATTTATTATTGGCAATCAATAAGAAATCAATCATATCTAAGTTCTTCTTCGACTGAGCGTTATCCCACTAGGTGGGGTCCGCTTTCCGGCATGCTTTTGCCCACTTTGCCCGGTCTTGTGCATCCAATTTTCTTAATTTATTGGCTCTCATATCGGCGCCTACGAGGTCCAGCCAGCGCTTTCTTGGACGGTCGCGAGATTTAGCTCCAGGGACGGCGATGTTAAGACATCTATTACCGACGTAGCTTTGTAGTTTCCGTGCTACATGACCATACCATCTTAGATGGGCTTCTTGCAGCTTATCTCCGATGTCACGGACACTGAGCCTGCCGCGGATGTGATCGTTGCGTTGCCGATCGCAACGTGTAACATATCTAAGTTATTTATGTCCATATTATTAATATTTTAATTGAATAGATATTTTAAATCACGAAGAAAATAATATTGTGGTGGCAGAGATCCACTGGGTACCGCGCAAAATGAAAATTTTAAATCAATCAAAATAATGAATTTGTAAAGAAGATGCGGCACATCATCATCTCTAGAGTCGTTAGGCGCACTGTAAGAGTTAGTTGTAGATGGTGATTGCGTTCAGTGATCATCATAGTGGTTAGAATAAAAGGCATCACGACAATTTATGCGTATTTAACGGAGAAGGCATGGGAGTCGGTACACATTTTGGTGATGATATTCAAGACAAATTTCCAAAGCTAACAGCAGGGGAATTTTCAAAGTTGGACCGAGTTAAAAGTGTTAGGTCTAATTGTTGCAATTGCAGGCGACGGTAGACATTATTTATTATCTTTTATAGAATTTTCAGCAACATGGTGCAGCCTTATGGCTAGTTTTGTCAGTAGCAAAAACTGGTATTTATCATTATATGCCGGCTGCAGTATGGATAATCGACTGTCTCTTACAGTTCCATCTGATATATCAATCTTCCCATATATCAGGGACCTCTTGCCTAATTTTTTCAGCTCCCTGTGGTAGTGCTGTTATTGTACAAGCTCCACTATTGACACTGCCATTTTCTGAAAACAAAAATTAACATCATTAAAACGTTAAAGCAATTAACTACAGAAAACAGGTCTAAATAGTTTTATGTAGTTTTTTTATAAATACTTAACATAAAAAAATTATTAATTTTAGACTTTTATGGTAGTTTTCAGTTGAAAAAGGTTATATATCTCAATGTCAAACCAAGAATACAAGAACATTTACACATATACCTCATAATTTCAAAATAATTTCCCTCGAACAAAGTAACTTGTGCACATTGTCCCGATATATTTTACATGATTTCCGAATAATAAAGTAGCATGGTAAAATAATTAATATTATTGATTACTTATTAAAATGTATGAATTAATGTTTAATAGGTGTAATGAATTGATATTTCTTTTTTTGATTGGTTTTTGTAGTAAAATCTAACATTCCGAGGTATAATGTTCTATATGAATGTTTAGCTTTAAGTAACTTAAAGTAGTAACTTAATTATTTAGCTTTAAAAATATATATATGTAAAAATTATTATATACAACTATCTAAGAGCAATCTATGTATTATAATTACAAAGCTGAAGAAAGAAAATTCCATTCACTTACCTGGAACATCCATTTTTCCATTTTTTTTATCTCCACGGCATTTGTCGTATTAGTATATTCAATTTTTTTTGGCTTTAACGAAGGGAAGATCATATGTTTTGAGCGTGTATTTTTAATTTTGAGCACATATAGTAAAAAATAATAACAAAATTAACACGAAAATAGCAGATAAAAGTGCGAGCGTGTGCACACTATAATTTCGGAGAACATGAATACAACTGCAGATGTGACCCTCCGTTCGCGCTGATCAGGACAGTGAATACTGACACTTGTGCTGTCGGGCCCTTCTTCTTTGGGGAAAATAAACTACATGTACCTTTATTCGACTGGTATCTTTGGATCTACATAACTTTTTAAAATTTTGATTTCACTAGTAAATATTAGAGATCTTTTTAGGCTTAAAAATGCAATAAAAATTTTTTGTGCCATAATCATATATAACTCTATTCTACGTATAGGTCGACATTCATACATATTTACATACAATACATTTTGAATTATGATGCATGTGATCTTACATCCTACTGCTGAAATAAGAACAGACCTGCACTTTCAGTTGTAACCAACGCCTGCTTGAAGCAGCCTTCTAAGTTTAAATGTTATTAGCAAGCTATTAAGTAAAAGATTATTAGATAAGTGAAGAGGTTGCAAGGCTTGTCGGCTTTTTCGCGCGGAAAAATGGTTGAGAAACAATGCGTAATTCTTTTATTATATTGTTATTGAAGATTTATTTGATACGACGACGACGTACGTTTTTCGCTTCTGTTTTACGGCTGTAGATGGACCCCAATTAGGAGGCGCTGTAATCTTGTTTGTAATTTTTTACTGTTACAATTACCCTGAAAAACGACTGGACCGATTTTGATGCAGTCTTTTGCATTCAACAGACTAGAAAATTTTCTTAGATAGGTATCTATTACGGTTATAAGCCACTATGGGGGCTGTGCTGTTATGTAAACGTGGTTATAGTTACTACCTATGCGTCGTATTAAGTAGCTGTTTGAACTAGTTAAAAATTACAAAATTTTATGATATTATTGTATGTACGTAACAGTGACCTAAAAGTGTACTAGAACACTGTTGCAGTGTTGTAGGTAGTAGGTACCTATAGCGTTTTAATTGCAGCGAAACTGCAATGCAGCATTGAAAGTTGAAACCAACTACTGAATTTTATGCAAAAGTCAACATGTTGCGTCTTCACCCTAAACTAATCGGACAAAACCATCCAAAATGGTCTTCACTGTATACACCTCGATAGGTAACTTATTATTGTTTATGTACTTATATAATATATCCGTTGGTTTTCTCAGATCTTAGGAAAAAAAAAGATTTACCTAATATTTAAGGTATCCATCCCACCTTAAATATTTTTTTTTACTTGGGTATACCCAAGTTATATTTACATAGATTTGGAGAAACGTAAGCCAGAAGGGCATTCCTAATCTTGGCGATGATGATTAAAGTTTTTTGAAAGTTGAAGTGCGAGCTGGCAAACTCTACTTAGGTACCTATATCGTAACTGGAAACTTCTCAACGAATATTATACAACAAATAACATAAATTTTAAATTAAAGGGAGTTCCCACTAGAAACGTGTTTTTTTCGGCGTTTTTTGGTACCTACGGAACCCTTCCCATGCGAGTTCAACTCGCATTTGACCGGTTTTTCACTTGTAGCGTGGTTTTATTCATTGTCGGTGCGGTAAGAACGTACATAGAGCGAATCATACGCCTTTCTAACGAAAAACCTTTTAAGGAAGCTAAGGAAAAAAAATGGATTGAATTATTCTATAGGAATCCATCAATTTGAGTAGGGTGCGAATTTTTCTTGAAACTACTACTAGCTAAGCCCAACGAGGGCTCTAGATAGCCTGCGGATTGTTTTGATGAATAAGTTTTGACAATGATTGATGGTTACACGGAAGTTCCTCGGCGTGGTTATGACAGGCATTGAGACGGTTCGTGAGGCACGTGTGCGGGAGGGGGAAGGGGTGATAGTTCTTATAGACTCAGCACATGACGTCATGACAAGCTCAATATGGCTAACAAGAGAAATAAAAATACGTCAAGAAAATACGATATTGAGTTAGGTCTTTGATGGCTAGCCTAAGTGTTGTAATAGATGTGTGCGTAAGTACAGGTGCACTCGCCAGTCCCCTAAGCCGCTGCACCAATTCTGATGAATTTTGGTACAGAGATAGATTGGACTTTGGAAAAGGACATAGGCTAGAAGGAGATAGAGGACACAAGTCCTCAGGGATACCAGCAAGTCACTCGCAAGAAAGACGATCTTAATTAGGTAAGTAGGTACTTTGAAGAATTTGTACATAAAACCTAAATGAACGCGGACGAAGACGCGGACGAAGATTGAGTCTTATTGTTAACTGTTATTCACTAACGAAGCATTTCGATGACTCTTGGAGTGAACTTTTTAAAATCTAGGTAAACCAATGAGGTAAAGCGAATCTAGTTAGTGTTGACACTCCAGTTAGAACGTAAGTAGTGAATGGCGCTGGTGTGTAGCTAACATGTTACAGACGTAAGCACTCGTAGCTAATTCAATTCCGCTGCGGGTTTTTACCAAACAACTTTTGATATAGGTCAGCTCATGCAGGTCACGAGGCTCGACGGTTACAGGCGAGAGGCGAACACGAATGAATTGTGTGAAGTTTTGATAAAGGTGTGTCCCCACTCGAGAAATGTATGCCATCTGGATAACGTATTTTACGGAATTACCGTCAAACAAGCCAACTTTTCCTCCTAATATCTGAATTCACTTGGAACTGAACACGGAGAACTGATATATTTTTGGCCCGACCCGGGAATCGAACCCGGGACCTCGTCATCCGTAGTCGAATACGGACTTAACATTTACGCATTTATTATTTACTAGCTTTAACCCGCGGCTTCGCTCACGTTAGGTTCGATTTTTTAACCCCCTATTTAACCCTCTTGGGGTTGAAATTTTCCAAAATCCTTTCTTAGCGGATGTCTACGTCCTAACAGCTACCTGTATACCAAATTTCAGCTTGATCGGTCCAGTGGTTAGAGCTGTGCGTTGATAGATCAGTCAGTCAGTCAGTCACCTTTGCCTTTTGTATATTTAGATTTATTACTTAAAGTATTAATTTGCTATTAGATGGCCATAGGTCGCTTATATAAGTTTCCTCGGTTTTGTGCCGCCTGTATCCAGGCTATCGGCGATTCGCCAGATGTCTTCGATTCCTAGTGGGTCTGCCAACACTGTGTGTTTTTTTAACTTAAAATTCACATGGGATTGTAATTAAACTAGCCTTTCGTGACTTAGGTTTTTAAAAATATCACGGCAACTCTGACTTTACGAAATAAAAAAATAAAGCAGATGTGATTCCAGTAGCACAGTACATAAGTATTCCAGAATTTCGTCGTCCGTAACATAGTGCGCAACAAACTTTTTTGTTCAAAGATAAACTGTCATTTCGAATTCTGAACAAGTTGCTGGCACAAGCAATAAAATGCACTCCGCTTCTACATTGAAATGATTTTAATTTTAATTGTGCATTCCACTTAACGTACCTACTCTCCAAGCATAAATTGATTTTCTTTTCTATGAAAGATAGATATTATTTATAGCTTTTATCGTTTGTCGTAGTTTTGGAATTTAAAATTCGCAATAATGCGCTGTAAAATGTGTGGAAAATATGACCGATATTGATGCGTTTTTTAATGTTTGAAAGCTGACGTGATCGAGATCGGTTCACCAAATTCCAAAGATTAGCGTTCAAACAGATAGATACATGGACAAAATCGGTTCATTCGATGTGGCGTGAAGAAGTAACAAACATACATATACAAACTTTCGCCTTTATAATATTAGTGTGATAGTACAATAGATATACTTACTTACCTACTAGTTATTACACTTAAATCTCAACCACGATTGTACGTATAACGTACGTTGTCGCTGGCGCTAACCTTCCTTTTTTTAAGGACTAAACATGGAACCTTCTTCAATATGGAAAATGAACTCTATAGAAATAAATTAAGGTTCAATTTAGAAATTATGATAATTTAGGAGACGTGGTTATTCAATATTTTTTCATATAGAGCAGGTTCTGCGCCACCTCGGCTCCCGCGCAGCGGCGCTTGCATCGCATTCCTCGCGCGTTAGTCACACAACCGTTGGATTAGTGTGGAGATCGGGATTTTATCAGGCCGGGAAGGCAGCCAGGTTAATTAGGGACTCATGACGTTATAATGATTTGTGAGGACCTTCTGTGAAATTGCTCTCATTCAAATCCCTCTTTTATTACAACTGTTGGGATTATAAAGACTTTTATTAACACTTTACGTACCTACACACCTACCTATCTATTAACTGGGAGAACTTTATTTCAATTTATAAATTTGTTTAAGGATATGTACTAAATATATTATTATTAATATGTTACCATAACCTCAGACTTAACTAACATGTAAAGTTGAAGAATTAATTATATTATAAATAGGTAATTAATTGTGAAACCAAAATAAGAACGTCAATGGCAAATATTTGAAGCCTCAGTAGCCCAATTAAAGGTGCTTACTGAAAACTGAAAGGTTGCAGGTTCGAGCCCCATCCGTTGCACTATTGTCGTACCCACTCTTAGCACAAGCTTTTCGCTTATTTGGAGGGGAGAGGAGAATATAAGTCAAGTTCAGCTTGGCTAATATCCTTTTTATAAAAAAAATTGTATTAATAAGCTTGCAACTTGCAAGCTAAATAAAAGCTTGTAAAAAATAAAAACTAAATCCACGCGAACGAAGTTGCGGGCATCAGCTCATTTATTTAACGAATAAATATAAACTTTACGAGGTGGACGCACGGGGTGGACGAAAGTAAAAAAGTCTAATTTTCATATTTATTTTTAAAATTTCACATAAATGATGTACCTACCTAACGATTCTATGTGTGTAGAGCGCATTACGGCTACATTTTTGTAAGGCAGGAGCGGCGCGTCAAAGCCTTGCTCGCGGCGGTTTTCGCGCGTCGGCCCTGCGCGCCCACCCCGGCGCGCCATCGCTTCACTACATATAAAACACCCAATACTCGTAATACGAGTTCCACACGGGAACGCGTCCGCAAGGAAACAACTTGTACTGATTTTATGATTAGGTTTTTTCAGTGCAAACTTTGTTCAAATCCAAAAGTCTGATTTAATTAATTATTTTCCGAAATTCTAAATGATAATTTTGTTTTACTTTTTTGTGTTTCCTGTGAACGTATTTGTTTACGACGTTTGTTTACGAACGTATTAGTTTTCGTAATTTTAATTACCTACCTATTTAAAAAAAAGTGTTTTTTTCAGTAGGTAAAGGTTTTCTGAATGGGGCTGATATGTACCAAGCTCTTAAATAAGTAAAGAACATTTCTATGTTACTGAAACGGGGTTTCAGGAAAACCAAAGGCTATTTATTCAAATACACAAGATAAAATATACTATTAGATTATAAAATTGATGGTACAGACATTAAGGTCATTTTCAATTTAAAATGTTAATGCAGTGTTTTGTCTATATATATTCAATATAATATATATTGAATTGTTTAAGCACCAAAGATTTTTCAGCTCGAAAGCGATCCATGATAAAAAGCTTCGTTATAAAAAAGAAAGAAGCAAAGAGTCGAAGTGAAATGCTAGTTACAATATGTTTTCATGTGATCCGCGCGACAATTTTTTATCGAGTGTATCAACAGAGGCGATATTATAAATTAGGCCCATATCTCTGGCGGCCGACAGGCTTTGAAGGGCTGGGAACGTGCGGCTGGGCCGTAGCCTGTATGCGCAGTGTTGTTTGCCTTATGACATTCTTTTTATTAGTTGTCTGAGAACTGTGACGCGCGCTCCGATACAGGGCAGCCATTTTGATATTTATGTTTTTGCTAAGCAGCCGGTTTTGCATTTTCGTAATTCCTTTTTAAATTTTAATAAATCACGCACTATGCCACCTCCATTACGCTAACTATTCGGTAAGTAGAGGTTGCTAAACAGGTGAACATTGATAAGGTACATTACTCGTAATAACTAACTAATTGTAACATTTTCAACTGACGAAAAAAAAAACAGGAGGTTCTTTTGTCGCGTACTTATTTTTTTTTATGTATAACCACGCATAACTTTTCACATCATACCCGAGACAGATTTTCACAGAGTCGACCGATTTTTCAAGGATTTCTATGATTTTTTTAAATGAATAGGGTCTACCTCGAAGTTCATTCGAAAAAGAAATTCTATCTCTAAGGGCAGTCGTAGCAAACAATCTCGCAGCTATGCTTAAAAATAGAGCTCGTGGCTAAGCAATCTGCTATGGTTAAAAAAATAAAGCTCATAGTTATGTTTTTTTTTTAAAAAGTCGCCGATTCAAAATTAGTTACTTACATTAGTTTAGGGGCTTAGGAAGTAAGACTATTTCCTTTTTAAGTAATTGCTTTTATCATCGGTTAAATTTTTTGATTTCTTTGTTTTGAAAAGAGCAACTACTAAGCTTCTTCTCAGTGGAATCTCATTTCAGAAGTCTTTAGTTGTCATAAGAGCTACAAGTTGTTCTAGGTACTTGAAATGAATTTGAATTTTTATGAATTTTGAATTTGAAAGCCTACTATAATTACCAACTTACTCACCATCTGTAGAATAGGTCTTGTTCGAAAATACCGAAGTCTGACCACTTCAGAAATGGTAAGTATGTAGTATGTACCTACCTACCCACAAGCGATGAAAAATTGGAGTCTCACACGAGCTCAGTGCCCCATTCATAAACCTTAGCAGATAAATAAAAATGACACTGAGAAACATTTTTCACAAATGGAACAGAGACGCCGAGGAAAGCGAAAAAATTCTATTCTTTTTCACCTCCTTTTGTTATTTCCTTGCACGATATTAATGATTCGGAACTTGTGCTAACAATAGGAACGTTTATTTCTCTTAACTGGACCACAATGGCGTTTTCAATCACTCGTGGAAAACGGATTGTTTTTCTTTCGACTCCACAATTTATCTGTCATTAAGCAACTCGAAGGATCAGCCTGGCTATTCAGCGCGGAAATCGGCCAGTATTCTTGCCATCAAACCATTCAGGTATGATAAATAATTGACAAGTCGTACTTAAAATTATAATTAGCACTTACTTACCTAGGTACTTACTGAAAAATGGAAATAATGATAGAGTTAAATTTTAAAGGTATAATCATGAAAAATTGCCAACTTAATCGTATCATCGCAGAAATTAATAAATAAATAAAGGAATTCACATCAAATAATCGCCGACAGGTAATATTTCAAAGGCCTTATTAATATTACACGGGCAATTGTGATCGTTTACCCGAACCGTAGGTAAATGATGACGTCGCACAATTCAATGGTTAAAGTTAATCGCATACTATGCAAGAGGCGCAAGATCCGCATCAAAGCGGCGCAAGAGTCGCCTGAGCCGTATGTAAACCGAACGCCATATTGTTTCTATATACACTGATGATTGATTATGTCAATGACAACTGACGCCCGTGATATTGTTCATGTGTGTTTAGGTTTTTTTAGCAACGTTCGTTGTCACGTGGTTGTGAAAATGAATATCGATAGGTATATTAATAATTAGTAATTATAATAATTATTGTAGATACATTTGACGGAAGTTTTAAAATATAATGCTTATGTAATATGTACCTATCAAATGTCATACGATTGAATAGCTAAAGAAGCGTCATTCGTCACTCAAACCTACTTTATGTCACATAGATATGAGTAGCAGTCAGAAGGGCCGGGTAACATGCGCGTCGTATTTAGTCGTCGTATTAGAGCCTCCTCCTTGATTGAAATCGGTTAAAATTCCTGTGACGTCAGTAGCCAAATTCGGGAGAATCTCATAGAAGAAGAAGATCTAGGTATACTATACCTGTTTCTGCTGCCGTCACTATAATATTTTGAGATACTTAGTATCATGAGTCCTTAAAAATGCACCTTTTACGGCTCTTGCGTTTCCTGCGAGTCTTGTGGGTGTAGCGGTCGTATGCGACCTCTTTAATATGTACATATTTAAGCGTATAAAACCGCTCCGGGCGGTGATACAAAGCTCGTTTTATTTGTGAAGATCTTTCATGGGGGCATTGTGTTCGTCTGTTTTTGTGTTCGCTTTTTTGCTCAGACTGCTAATCGTCGCTTGTGTCGACAAGATGCGACACGCCTCAACACGGCGTATGTCGTTTTCGGGTTATCTAGTTTTTAACTTAAAATAATGAAAAGTATTAGGCAGGTATGGTATGCATAATTTTGCTTTGCATTCAGATGCCCACAATTAAATTTAATTTGTGTATATCCTATCCTATTAATATTATAAATGCGCAAGTTTGGATGTATGAATGGATGCCCTCGAAATAAGCGAAAAGCTTGTTGCAGAAGTGGGTACGAATATAGTGCCATGGGTGGGAATCGAACCGTCCACTTTTAAGTTTTAAGTCTGCATTTTTAAACGTGGTCGGGATATTGAGGCTTCAAAATAATTTGGAACACTTTTGTAAAAAACAACTACTGCGTTTTGGATTTTGGATAGAATCAGGCGAAACGTGCGTCGAGAGTAGTATAAAAGTCTTGTGTGGTGGTGCATGTGAGTGGTGGTGGCATTGCTTGCTTGGGAACTTGGCTTTTTTGCTTGCAGGTTGGGGAGGTAAGCGGTGCTTTGCTTGTAACTGTATGGTCAAACATGCGTTTTGACCATACAGATTTTTTTCTGTTGGCGGATTATAGCAAAATAACAATAACCTTTTCTTGCTAACTACTGAGTTTCTTGGCATCTCTAGCGTTTTGTATCGTCATGAAAGCTACAAGTTGGCTAACATAACATAAATAATTTTGAATTTCGCTGCGAAGTATGAACACTGAACAGGTATCACCATTGTGGGTGTCTTAAATGAAACATTCCATACCTTCCGTTAAGCTTCCTAAAAGTTATAATGACTCATGTCTACCTAAAACGTCCTATTATACCTTAGCAAAAAGACTATTTGAATGTAAATCCTCTTGCCGATGCGCAAGCGCGCTCTCTAACAATAGACATAAACGCGCGCAACTGCCTGCGCCCCACGCACGCATATCTACGACATTTTTTCCATTTAATTTCTATAACTAGAGTCACGCCCCGGCTTCACACCTCTCGTCGTCATCGTCGTTATCTGACAGTTATCCTTTGCAAAACAAAGGTGTCTTCCAAGGATCGTTACAGAACTCGAATTAGCGTTCCGGTACGTCTGCATATAGAAATACCTATATCAAGGGAAGATAAAGATTTAATATACACTACCATATTAAACCTAATGAAAATCCTGACAAGTTTTTTTTTATAAGAATATTAGCCAAGCTGAAGTTGACTAATAAATTCCTAGGAGTGGGTACGACAATAGTGCAACAGGTGGGATTCGAACCTGCAACCATTCAGTTTTCAGTCCGCACCTTTAACCGTAGAGCTATTAATGCGAGTTCGAAGATTAATCCGTACAAAACTACATACATACGCGGCGATAGAATTTTGTTTAGTAATATGACATAGTGATGTAGTGATTTCCTGCCGCTCATGCAAAAAAATGGCCGCCAGAGTAACTTTGCATTCATTGTATGCAATAAATGGAATAGAATAAATGAGGCGCCTTCCGTTAGGCCGTGTTAAAGGTATTCCAGCGCGAAATATTTGTCAATAATAAATGAGACGTCCCTTTTATTGCCGTGGCCAGCAACGTTCACAGCGTGCGTGTACCTACCTACTTCAGTTTGAAACTATATTAATAAGTCATGTGTACAAGTGATAAGCGGATGCGGGAATTTTTCTTAAAAATATTTTTTCCCGCGACTTGGCGTGGAGTTAGGTTTTTAAATATTCCGAAGGGACCTTATGTTTTTCTGGGATAAAAAGTAGCCTATGTTATCTCCAGATCCTCAACTATACCCATGCAAAAATCACGTCTATCCGTTGCTCCGTTGCTGCGTGATATAAGTCGCAACTTTCGGCGTCGGTCTTGTAATTACATTACTAGAGACCTATTGAATTATACACGTGCGTCCCACAAATATACGTACTTACTTATATATTTTAATTTAAACGGTTAAATCCGTAAAGTCTTAGATTTTATCCATATATTTTTTTTTAATGTATAGACTAGTGCTTGGCTGCGATCACACCTACTGGTAAGTGAAGATGCAGCCTAAGATGGAACGCGCTCGCCTAGAAAATGACTATTATTATATATTATTAGTATGTAGTTACAGGGAAAAACGGAAGCCGGAAGGGCATTCCTTTTAGCGGTGCATATCAGGAACGAGGAAGCAAAGCGCTTAGTGCGCGTCCTTGAGATTTCAACTACGAAACTGTACCAAAAGCCTTTCTATTCTATTCTATTAAAGTCTTGGGTTATGGTGTATGGCTAAGTAAATCATCGCCGCAGCAAGTCGTACCTTGCGCCGATGAGTTAGAACTGTTAGAAGCCGGCACTCGTAGAACAACGTCGGCGACGCGGCGGGCGGCGGAGGCAACCCAAAGAGCCTCAATGAACCAGCCTACCTGGATTATCTATCGGTGATAAATTAAAAATATGGCGTTTCTACGGCATTCATCATCCCAATGGGTCATTTTGGACCGGCGCTATTGTTCACAAAAAATTCCAAGTGTTTTGTATGCAGCTACACGATTGTTTTCTGAACTACCGAGAAATATAAAAATTCGGTTTGATTTTATTAAAGAACAATGTACTTAGTATATAGTTCATTCTAATGGTTAAACATTATAGCCATAAGCCAAGCATTTAGATATGTAGTTTTCTTTCAGTCAACCATTGTTCAATTCAGTTAACTCTATAGGCACAGTAGGTATAAGGAGAGCTACAGGTCTACGAGAAATTCTACGAGGTAGACAACTGAATCACTGTCAAATGGATGATCCCAGTTAGAGAAATTGTGAGTATTTTTAACCCCCGACGCAAAAACGATAGGGTGTTATAAGTTAGACTTGTCTGTGTGTCTGTGGCATCGTAGCTCCCGAACGGATGGACCGATTTTGATTTTGTTTTTTTTGTTTGAAAGGTGAATTAGTCGGGAATGTTCTTAGCTATGTTTGATTAAAATCGGTCCAAGATGGCCGCCAACACAAAACTCAATATGGGTTAAAATGAAAGGGCTTGACTAGTAGAATACTATTGTTATAAATTAGCTATTATGGTAAACAAATCCAAGATGGCCGACACCACAAAATGGTGAATTACATTTTTTTTTAATGTCACATGTCGGGGGTACTTTAAATTTTCAATTTACAATTGTTATGAAACAAATACGACATTTAATTATTTGAAACAAATATGAGCGGTGTTAGCCTAGAAGTTTAGACCTTGGCCTCTTTTACGAGGGATAAAAAAGCTAAGTTCGAACCCCGGGGTTCAAACTTTTCAGCCTTATGTACGCTTTTCACGGTAAAGGAAAACATTGTGAGGAAACCGGCCTGGCTGGGTCTCAGGTGGATTTACGATATCAGACGAATCGTAGGTAGCCACTAAATATAAGCAGCACAAAATCAATGTTCCAAATCCTTACAAATGAATTGTGTCTACATCTATCTGTTGACGATGTCGAAGAAAATAGTCTGATGGGCTATGGGCTATATATAATTTTTTTCTTGCTGGATGCTGAATCTCACGTTGACTTTTGGAGTGCTAAGTAAATTATTCACGCAAAACTTGAGTAAAAACCAGTCACTCAAAGAGGCAATTAAGCCGCATTACGTCCCTTGAGAAACAACCATAACATTATTTAAATTACCAGAATTTACTTTCCGTTCAGTTGAATGTTAAAATTTAGGTTAAAATATTCAGTTCGGGCGAAATGACAAGCTCGTTAAAATAATTTTAAAAGTTGTTCGGTGCTTTGGCGTATAAGTCCCTCAGTATGGACGGGGCGAGGCGAGGAATGCGCCAGGTTGAGTCTGATAAGCTTTCTTTTAACTTGCTCGAAATTTGAAGCATGCCAAAATTAATCATTTTTCTCCTTCATATTTTTGCTTTTTATACTTACTTATCTATACAACTCTTAGAGGAATCAAATTTTTATGATACAACTAAATAAAAAATGCATATAATACATTATAGTCCATATTGTGTATCATGTTAATATTATAAATGCGAAAGTTTGGATGGATGGATGTTTGTTACAGTGTTACTCAATCACTCCGCAACTATTGAACAGATTTGGCTGAAATTTGGTATAGCGATAGATATTATAATTATTATAGAATATTATAGTCGGGAATCACACATAGCCTACTTTTTATACCGGAAAGTAAAAGAGTTCCCGCGAATTAAAAAGCCTTAATCCACGCGAACGAAGTCGGTGGGCATCAACTAATATTTGATATGAGGGAAAATTTCGATCATAAAACGACACTCTATGTATATATAATATTATAGACAATCGTTTGTTGTATGCTGGTAACGAGTAAGTATATTATATCTACGCTTTGTTCAATCAACATTTTTACGACTTACATAAAAGCTGCTTTTGTCTATAACAGTTCCCTTTACACGTTATTACAACATATTTACATAATAGATATATATATCTGATACATATTAAAATGAGGGAGAAAAGTGTTTGTACTAGAAGGAAACTATTTACATACCTACTATCATAATTTATAAAACTGTGTTATAAAGCAAGAATAAAGTCTGAATGATTTCTACTTGAAACATTATAAGTATTTTTTATGAAATTTCGTCAAAGGTGATTAGTAGAGTGTGCATAAAATCCGTTATTTTTGCTAATCTATAGCACTTTTGTTAAAGTCTACTTCAAAATTGTAATTTTTTAGTTTTTATCTGGAAATTGTAATTTGTCTTTATTTGTAACTTTCAAAATCATCACGAGGTCTTTTTGTTGTAGTATACCTCATGCGAATCTTATGTTTATGTCGCGGCAGTGTAAAAATCTATTCTTCTCACATTTTTGCTGAAAATCATGATCGTTGTAGCCTCTGAACGACAAGTCTGCAGCGAAAGTTCTGTTACACTGTCTCGGCAGTCGGCAGTCACTAGTCGGCAGCCGGGCATGGTTCGATATCAGTGCGCGCGCACCGCCGCTGCATACTCGCACACTCCACCAGTCTAGGCATCACCTAGTGCCTAGTACGACGACAGCCTTATTTATAGAATAGCACGCTAAATGTTTTATGCCTGTTTTACGATAGTTTTCCCTAAATGCCTACCAACATAAATTGATAAGTTAGAACGTTTACCTTTCGAATAATGCAACCTTTGCAAAATGTAAAATTATTTATAATCGAAAAAGTTTTCCTGCTTCATATTTAACCACAAATTTAAACAAAGTACCCACCTACCGGCTTCTTTGACTTACGAACTTCGCGTAAATAAGAGATAATTAATGTAAAATTGAGTTGTCCAACGTCTTGTTAAAACTCAAGCAGCGAAACTGATAATTCGGCGGCAAATAAAAGCATGTAAAAACTAAAAAGTGTAAACGAAAGGAGAGCTTTTTGAGCGAGCTTCAGTATTTTCAAGTCATTTTATTTCTGTAGCTAATTTATAACAATGGTATCTGTGGCGGCGGCCGGTCGCCTGCTCTGTGACTGTATCACTGTAGCCAGTCCGTGAAGGCGCGCCGATGTGGTTACACGCGTGCGTAAAACACGACCGCGAGTTCGCGAGTGTACAATTTCAAAACAAACGCGATTTATAGTTAAGGAATTTTGAAAACTGCATTTTTTGTCTGTGTTACCTGTGACCATGAAGTTTTTAGTGGTGTTTTTGGTTTTTGCGGCGTCCGCGGCCGCAGTCTCCGCCGCCGCTACCTCGTGCGCCCCGTCTGAAGATTTCTTCTCTAGACACAACATATCAGCTGATGATCGCAACATACCAGGTGTGGATCTTTGTAAACAAAAGCTATTTACTCGGTAGCCCGGAAAATTTACCGCTTATTATAGAATTTTCTATTAAAAATAGAGACGTTTTGAGAGTTCTCTGCAAGAGCTGTTTGTTGTAGAGCCACGAGGAATAATAACGAGTTTAAGGAAAGCTTTTTAGATTAAGCTAAAGGGAATTCATGGAAAGTTTCCTATAACCTATAGGGGGATTACAAAATATGTAAAAGGGAATCCAAAGAATAAAGCACCTATAGACTATAGAAATATGTATATAGGATATGCATTGATATTTAACTACCTACCACTGGTATAGCGGTAGGTAAATAAGGAAGGATTGAGATACGATTTCTAATTGATTCAAAAAATTCAAAACCCAAAATTAAAAATTATTTAGTTCAGGTAGACCAACTTGTGGCTCTTTGGACACGTTATAACTCTACCTGTGGTAGAGTCGTAACGTGACACTTTATGACCGTTAGTAGAGTCGTGACTTGTCGTTCGGAAAGCAGATTCTGCTGAGAGGAGCCGGCAAGAAACTCAGCAGTTCCTCTTTTCAAAACATTCACTTTAGACCTCGATCTAAACTCATGTTATTTATAATATAAAAATAATTACTAACTAATAATGGAAGAAAAATTTATTCAGTTCAAAAAATGTGCATACAGCCTGACTATTTTGTCGATACATAAAAGTTTATTCTTTTTATTTTAGAATGTTCTTAGGTACCTACCTAGTATACTATTGATAATAAGGAAATTACTCGAATGGAACAAGTAAGTAAATGTGTGCCTGTTGCAAACCCACTCGTAATAAATGATAATGTTTATTACTGTCCGATCTTATCGACGATGCTGCGACATTCCGTAGAACAGAAATGTCTCTCTGTCTCAACAACTAATATATATTTATCTATTCGTCCTGTTAAAATAATTCTTATATACGCATTACGTACCTACTAGTTACTACGTACTTACCTACCTATTTATTTACCAATTAAAACGTATGGCCATAATATATTTTAATTTCAATGATGTCTGAAGGGAATTTCGGTTGGACTGTATTACAATTTCTGGTCGTATAGGAAACTACCAGTAGGTAGGATACGATTAGTTTACCTTTGTATTCGAAAAAAGTTTAGTTTATGAAATTTCCTAAAAATTAATGTAAGGCAAATTCAAAAAAATAATGTCTCGTATTTAAGTCCGAAAAAATGGAAAATGTATGCAAAATTGCTAACATTGCTGAATGCGATGTGATCGATAAAGCCAAAAAATTTGAATAAAAAACGTAGGTACCTATATTTATTTATTTCAAAATTGTTATAAATATACACTTTCTTGAATTAATCATTCAAAAAGTAGGTAGGTATATAGTGGTGACAATTATTTCCGACAACTCAAAACTGCCGCTTCGTAAGAAACGTACATTTTCTTATTTTAAAGCCATTTTTAGACCAGTTTTTTGACCAAAGAATAATGGAAAATTTGGAACACCTCCACTTTTCAGTCATTAACCTTTCTAACCCTAAATGCGAGTCGTTAATAAATAGATCCACTTACAATATAAACAGCATTGTTTACGTGAACGTGTTGGATATCTAAAGCGGAACGAGTGATGAGTGTCAAATGACAGACGACGCACGCGCTGACGTTTGCGGTATTCGGATTATGTAGCTTGGTTTCTATTTCGCTACCTTACTAATAAAAATAAGTAATTTTTGTAGGCATGATGAACTTGACTAATATTCCCCTCTCCCTTCCAAATAAACGTTAAACTTGTGTTTAGAGTGGGTACGATAATAGTGCAATGGATTTGGATTGTAGCGTCAACTTTTCAGTTGTTATTCAATCTAGCATTAATATGTTTCGATGTAGTATTAATAAAGTTTAGGACAAGCCTAAAGATCTTAATGAGGTTAGCCAAATAGCTATTACTAATTATAACATTTTCAGCTAAGGTAACAGACATAAAGAGCTTTCAGATTTCGGCCAGCTTACCTGAACTTTTTTTCTGAATTACATAAAAATATGAACTTTACAAAAAAAAGACAAAATGACAATTTTATTAATGAAAAGAATCAAAACAAGTACAGCACAACTATTCCGAAGGAACTGAGTAGTGTACCTACTTATTTTATTTTATGAAACAAGTGTCAAGTAAAAATCCAGCTAAACTATAGGTAAGAAATCTTTCAAAAAACTTCTGTGCGAAATACTTTGCATAACAACTTTTTGTTATGGTGTCTACCTAACAACATATAACTAACAATATTTTTTTTTTTTTTTTTTATTCGATGACAAGATAGCCCTTGACTGCGATCTCACCTGATGGTAAGTGACGACGCAGTCTAAGATGGTAGCGGGCTAACTTGGAAGGGGTATAGCAGTGTAAATTCAACCCATACCCCTTATCGGTTTCTACACGCCATCGTGCCGGAACGCTAAATCGCTTGGCGGCACGTCTTTGACGCTAGGGTGGTAACTAGCCACGGCCAAAACCTCCCACCAGACCAGACCAGAGACAATTTTGAAATTATAAATTCCTAAACTGCCCCCGCCGGGAATCGAACCCGAGACCTCCCAGTTATAAGACCACAGCGCTCACCACTGCGCCAGGGAGGTCGTCAAAATATATTTATGAGAACGACTATATTGATTGGCAGTTAAGTGCTGTATCCAATTTTTTTAACCGGTCGCCGCTATTTTTACGGACGATTGGCGGAGTTTTTATTATTGACTGTTAGAACCTAGACATATCAAAAATTCCGAGGCCGGCGGAGGCAATTTTTAATTTTTTTTATTAAAAAAAATTAAAAATTGTAACAAGCAATGTGGCATCTATAATTTCTGTAATATGGTGTCTTGGAAAAAAGTAGATCGACAACTGTAATGTGTGTCTACTAGATGTCGCTAACAGTTGCTATAAAACTGATTGAAAAAAGTAGATACATACATATCACTAATTTCGTGGCTGACGTGTGGTTCGGCCGTGGTGTAACGGTTAACACACTCGGGCGCGATTCCCAGAGAGATGTGGGTTCGAATCCCGCCGGCCTCGGAATTTTTGATATGTATTTATAAATCTATTAGGTTATTTCCTTTAAGTGTAGGTTAACACTTCAATAAAAATAATAACGATTGCATTTGTTGTAGATTTATTTAAATCAGGTAGGTAACTCGAATAGTGCTTGTAACAGGAATCGGATGTACCAGTCGCGTGGTCAGTCGAGCGGCACGGCATAGCTTGGCGGCGATTAAACGTGTAAAAAAATACTTTATAGTAAGTATAGCTATGAGTATCTTTTGATCGGTGACTCAAGGTGCGAGCGATGATGTGGATCTCCGAGATCTTATGCTGAGATCTATAGAGCGTGCTCTGAGTCAGCTCAGACTTAAGATAGAGTTAAAACAAGACACAAATATGCTCTGACATAAATCTGTCTCGTTTTAACTCTGTCTTGGGTCTGAGCTGAGTGAGAGTGCGTTCTATAGATTTCAGCCGAGCACACATTCTGTCGAGGGAAGACGAGTGGCAACGATACGGCCTTATTAGCCTCTATAGCCCAACGGTTAAAATGCGGACTGAAAACTGAATGGTCAACGATTTAATCTGTTGCTCTATTGCTCTAACACAAGCTTTTCGTTTATTTGGAGGAAAATATATGCCAAGTTCAGCTTAATGAGAAGAAAAAAGAGTAAAGGACACAAAGTAATGGTAATGCAGTATATTTCCATGTTGATCTCTGGATCAACATGGAAATATACTGTCTTCTGAGACACGGGAGTATCAGCTACCTATAAAGATACAAACCGCTATTAAATGTATGGCGGTGGCACCAAAACAATTTGCATCCGACGTCCTGACAATGTTACACATACTATAGGTATAAATTATGTAGAATGTGATGTTATTTTTATAATTAGAATCGTTATCCAGACTGTATGGCGCTTGATGAGTGATTATACAGTTGTGTATGACGTAGGTACGTAATGCAAATAAGCGAGACGCGAAGAAGAGAACTCTTATACAATATATATATGTATAGGCATTATTCGCATCTAATGATACTCGAAGTTTCATGGCCGCATCGGACGGCATGAAAATTTCAACGTACGATTAGGTATTATAATAGGGTAGCTTTTGACTCGCAGAGCTGAAGTGGCAATGGACGGGGCACATGGCTCAAAGAACCGATCAACATCAGGGTCTGAAAATTGGAATGTCGGTCCTGCACCAGAACGCACAGCGCTAGAAGGTCCTTCACTAGGTGGACGGACGGTCTCAAGAGACTGGCAATCTTTGGATACAAGTAGCAAAAGATCATGTTTTGTCGTGATAATTTCAAGACACCTATGTCCAGCAGTGTACGTTTACCGATGAGTTCGTGATAATTATGATGAAGGTAACTAATATATCCATTCATCCATCAGCAGGAAGGCGACTATTAAATTGGACTTAAACCTTCTTAAATGTGTGCCCGAAAGAAGGTACTTCGGTTCGAGTTTCGACCCACTTCCATTACATCAAAGGTGTTGGAGGTTGTTCAACACTTAAAGCCCAATGAGCACCTACAAATCTCCACGCCAAACGTTGAAGTATCCAAGTTAACTTTAAATACGCCTATGGAGTTATTACTCATAAATCATGATGATGTTTTCCAAAAAGTTTACTTTCATACCTACTAAATGACAGATTTTCGCAAAGTTGGACATTTGTAAAGTTAGTTGTGTAGGTTTGGCCAAGCAGCTTTCGGTTTAGATACTGACATAAAAGATGTACTTACTAGTGTAAATTTTACATAATATATAGTAGCTAGTTATATATATAAAAGATAGGTATATGGGTTGTTATTTATCACCACCATCCTGTTAGTCATGAGTCTGCGTGGCGCTCAACTAGTGATTAGGTACACATACATATACGATTCAAAATACATAAATTAAATGGTATGAATATTTTTTGTGTGTCTAGTACCTACCTATGATCTAACAATTTGAACAGAAAATTATTATATGCTGGCAATGTCACCTCTATGTTAAACAATATGTTAAAACAATTCAGTCCTTTTCGTCTTTCGAATTATTTTCCTTCGTCTTCTTGAAAAGTAGTCTACCCCATTTGATAGAGATTTGCATTTTTTCGAAAACTAACGACTTTAAAGTAAAGTAGTGTAAAGTAAGTTTTTCTTCCTTTTTGTGTCCATGTGTGTGTATTTTTTTTATATTTTTTAATTATTATGCAAAGAAAAGTATTTTATTTCTTAAAGTTTATGAAATGGACTTTTATTGAATTCTATTATTCTTTTGCACAGAGCTCCATAAGGGAGACGTTTAAAAAAATCTGCCTATCAATAAAGTATTGATTGTCCTTATAGTTATATGGACACCTATTGACACTGGATATACGATAGTTTTCTAAAAAAAAAAATCAAAACATACAAGATGGTGAGCGAGATATATCTACAGCAGTTTCAGTAAATGATGTATTGTTCATCTGTCCTCGCACTCCGGATATGATCCAGTCATTATGGCTGATATGGCCATTGTATCAATCGACATACCTACTCCTAGCTCAGCTAGTTCTGCATAAACCTATTTACAGATCGCCATGTTTAATTTAACTTTATTTATTAATTGTAGATACCTATTATTCCTGAAACACAATATTATGCAAAGTAACACACGTTCGCAAGGGAACGCTTTCGCAGCAACAGCCAACAACAACCGCCCTAGCCATATTAAAAGTGTTAAGTATCAAGCTTATTTTGTTCGTCTAATGTTTAACTATCTATTTACATAAAAAAAATTAAAATAGCAATTGGGTATTTCACTAATTTTTTTTATATACTTAAAATAAAGTTTTTTAATATTAAAACACATTGTCATTTTTGTTTTTTTAATATCTTAACTAGTCTCGATAATATAGAGCTTTAAAGTATCCTGTTAGACAAAGAGAGCATTACTGACGTGTGACGTCACAAATTCAGTAGGCTCGATACACTGTCCATCCAAAACATAGTTTTAGAAAGAGACGGATACAGTTGCAGTAAAACAGCGTATAACTTATTTGTTTTTTGACCGATTTATTTTCTGTTTTTACAAATGTCCTTTTTATTTGTTACATTTTCGATTACATTTAATGAATATCCATATTTCGACAAAGGTAAAATACCCAATTATGTACGTCGCTGAAATGCAAAATAGGTACCTCGGTGTCCGATCCGTTTCCGCTGAACATGAAAATTGAAAATGTAACAGATAATAATTATTCTAGACTGTCGCACTAATAAAAATAAGCATATGGTTTGCATAAAAACTTGTTCTCGGCAAAAATATCAATTAAGTAGTAAAAAAAGATAATTTGAACCTCCATCACCGGCGTTGGCAGCCAGCCTGGCGCTCGCTATTAATGCGATGCAAAGCATTCCACATGCGAATCAACTATTATGCATCAAATTAAAGCTGAATGAAGGCTTATTTACATAATTAAGCAGGTTCGATTCTTATATTACCTAGGTATAAATTAAATATATAAGTAGTAATACATAATTATGTAACATTAAAGTGCGAAAGGAACTTTACAATATGTTCACCGCTGTCTGGTTGTTTCACGCCTAAACTGCGAAACCGATTTCATGGGCAAGGAGATAGCAAGTCTGCACTTTATATTAAACTGCAAGTAAAGGTATAATGAAATGATTTTTTTAATTAGGTATGAAAAGTATAGGGTATTTCAAATTTTTGTTTTTATTTTAACTAGCTTTTACCCGAGACTTCGTCCGCCTCCGCGTGAAGTTAGATTTTCCAAAAAACTCGTGAAACTCCTTACGGGATCAAGCCATGTCACTCACTCTCCAGGTCCTTAACCAACAAACAAACACACTTTCGCAATCATAGTATTAGTAAGGATTATGAGCAATAGAATAATTAAAAGCTTTCGAAGTAACGGGCATGCAAATAGGTTTATGCAAACTAGCTAGTTCAGCGAGTTGGTAACTAGATAAACAAATATTGATAAAAGTTATTTATTCCACGCTATGCGAAATATTAATTAAATTGTGCCATTTAACATTGCACTAATTAATAGGTACATTATTATAACATTGATTAACATTAATAATAGCTACTAATGGGTGGAACTATCGTCCAGTTGATAATTTGAGCATTTATGATATGATATAAATGGATGTGGCTTGGCAAAAAAAGTCTTTATGCAAATGGAAATAATTTTTTCTTTAATGGCAACACTATTCAGTGGCATTGCTGAAGTGTCAATGTTTTGGAATTTGTAAGGGAGGTCGCCTACGGAGACTTTTTACGGCGATTTAGTAGCGATACAATCGCAAAAAGGCCCCGATATAGTCTTGATGCTGTCGCAGGTCTTACTATCTTCGCCGCCGATTTCGCATCGCTACTATCGCCATACAGCATTGATACAGACGCGATGCAGCATCGATATAGTCGGGCGTTGTAGTGACCACTGACCACCTTTGAACGCGATTATATCGCTACTAAATCGCGCGTTGCAAATGCGACGAACCACCGAAAGTAGCGATGCAGAGCGCGTTAACGAAACACGCTCCTGCAAAAAGTCGCCGTGGGAGATCTCCCTAAATATTAATTAATTTTCAGATAGATTGTCTTAAATACTCGAAAATCAATTAAATATTACCAAATTAGTTGAACTACGTTTCGAGAGATGAATTTTGGGTTGCTACATTTTGATTGTTACCTACTCTATGTTGTTCTTTGGATTGCTAGATTCAAGATAAATTAACAATATCGACGCCAAAATTGTTTACTCTTTTCACAAGTTATACCTTGCTTCAATCAGCATAATAACATGTGTATTAATTGTACATGTCAATGGTATTTGTGCTTTTATTACAGTCGTCAAGCGATGTAATAATGTAAATAAAATGCGATATGTGCGTCTTGACACCCGACCCTGAACCCTGAGCTCATGAATGAAACAAACGCTTATTATACTTCGTCGCTTGCATTATTTTTGCGCTTTACGGCCATCGCATGACTTCACAGCTTAACACAGTGACGCCGCTTACTTAACATACAATAACCTGTGTTTCATTAATAATTTAACACCATAAAATGATGAATAAATCCTAATTTATTATTTTAAAAACTCTTTTTTAACCCTCAACTTGAACCATGGAGCATAGGTTGTTGCGCAGAATGCCAGAAAAAAATCCCAGACTTTATGAATCTAAAATATGTGTCTACTATTTTCACCGTAATGTTACCCTATGCGTTTAACATGCGAATTGTAAGTTGCAACCCACCCCCTGTTCAAGAGCACTAAATGCCAAAGTGAGCATGCGACAATTCGAATATTGAATCAGTTTCCGACCATAAACGGTTCTTAGGGGAAAGTCACGAAAAATTACGAGTCAGATGGTACCGCTAGAGGCGAGGGGAGGCGCGGGGTGAATGGCGGCGGATAGGCTTTGTTGCTCGCGCTGACATTCCTGGCCTGGGAACCGGGAACGGGCGCCCTCCGCGCGTTCCTCCCCCCGCCGTCTCGCGCGACGTCCCGCAATCAGTGTTGCCATTTATACAGATTTATCTGTTTCAATACAGATTTTCGACTACCGAAGAAGGTACCGATACACAGGACAGATTTTGCTCTACTTTGATACAGTATTTTGGAATTAACTTTAGTCTATGAAAAAACAGAAGAATTGAATAGAGTCAATTCGAGCATGATTTACATAACTGATAAGAAGGTTTCGTGTTTATTTTGGAATTATTTTTTTACTATTAGGTAGAGTGGCAACAAGAAAGAACTTCTAGAATCTGATGAAGAAGATTTCGTTGTTTCGCGTGTTTTTTATCAAAAATAAAGTGCACAAAACTGTGATGGGCTTTATCCGAACCCATCCCAGAAACAATAAGTTCCCGTTTTAATATGCCTTTCATACTCCAGAACCGCAGCAGCCGAAAGAATATTTTCTTCGATAAACTTAACTTTCTTTAAAAACTCCTATTTCATAGATTTCATACAGATTTTGGATTATTATTAATCTCATAAGTATCAGATTTAGTAACGATTTTTAGAGTATGCAATTCAGATTTTTATGTGGCAACACTGCGCATTCCAGCCCTCTCTCACTTTCATTGTTCCTGTCGGCACGGGAGGTCGCCGTTCCACGTACAAATAATGGAACCAGTTGTTTAAGTGGGGAGGACTTGTTGGCTCACTCCAATAAACACGTTCGTCGTACCCGTCAATGACATTTAGGGAAAATGGGGCAATTGGAAATATCGATAAAACCTCAATCGTTACGGGCGCGTTTTCTGGTTTCGACTTGAAATTTATTTCAAATTCACTTAAGAATTTCGAGTTCCGAATTGGCTTATTGAGCCCTTGTCTCGCAATTTATAATAAAACGTTGTTACATAAATGTATTAAGGCATAAAATGGTCCACAACGAAAGTACATAAATTATGATGGTACCTATACATAAAAACACATAATAAAGATAAACGTCGATTTCGTATTACGTATGCCTATGGTTTTGTTGCCACTGTTCGTTCGTTGCTATTATAATGTAATTTTTTAATATAATAAAATATTACGCTATTGGCTTCCTGTCTTACAACCATTATTAAATAGATGTAAACCCATATATTCCATATCCCTAATTGGCTTTTCAACGGTATCATACCGGAACCCTTGTTTAAGTCCCTCAGGGACAGAGGCTTCATTAATGCCGGTTGTTACTTACGCGTTAGAATCCGTGTACCAGAATAAACACCACCTCAGTCAATTTAAAAGGGCTTTTCCTAAATTGTCTATGAAATTTAATTAGTGGCCTTTTCAGGTCAGGGGCAGATTGTTTGGCGGGCAATACAGCTAATTCTCTTGTATCTACACAATCACTAAAAACTAAATTGACGGGTTATATTTTTCAAGTTAACGTTAAGAGCGACTGCAGACATAGATTATCGAACACAACGATTTTGACAAAGAAATGATCGACGATTTTGTTGGATAAGTAACTATGCCTATTAGTATACCATACCATAAGTAACTATGCCTATTAGTAGGTATATTCTGCGATTTTAGTTGTCCATGTTAAAATTGGAAGTGACATTAACTTTTCAATTATTTAAAGTTATTTTTTACGCCTTTGAGTAAGGCTTAAATATGTCTCTAAGGGCCGATTTCACCAACTTAAATTAAGTCTTATCGAACGGAAACATATTATGATTTCAATACAAAGACGGTCAAAATATCATGTTCGAAAAATACTTGTTTTACGTCGGTGAAATTGGCCCTGAGTATGGAAATGAAGATTAGGGAAACTTCTTAATTTGGCATCTCTGTAGTCTGTACGTACTAATTAACATTTACGTACACGTAACGTTAACTCGAAAGAAACTTAAATATTTGACATTTAACTGCGTAGCATAAAGTCGAGTCGCACCTGCAAGCGGGCCAGCTAATGAAACCATCCCCCCGTAATAACAATGGGGAGTATTATTATTATAATTTATCGAAACCAAGACAGTTACCGAACCCGAACAGCAGGCATCTTCCACTTTGAGTTCTCAGTCATTTGAAACTTTTAGCTGACGTAGATGACATTCGTAGCTATGTGACGTTTGGTGCTAACTTGGATGTTCACAACTGTAGACAGTTCACAACTCACCGTTACCCACAAAAGTGGGATAGTGAAGCAAAGTATTGAGCAAAATATTACTGCTATTCGTATATGAACGCGCTGTGCTGCGCTGATTACTGATCCAACAGTATAGCATAGAAAAGATTTCTTATTTTAATAAACAAATAGTTTATTTAAATAAGAAATCGTGAGAAAACTTGCATGTTTGAGAGTTCTCCATAATGTCCTCAAAGGTGTAAATGTGAAATCGTTTAATCTGGACTTGGTCAGCGTGGTGGACTATGGAATAAACCATTCTCGTTCTGAGAGCCCAGTAGTGGCCGACGAAAAGTTGAAGATAATAATGATGAAAACATAAAAAGAAGAATACTTCAATGACGTCATCAGTGTTAGTTTTCACGGGGCGCGATGACTCGTCCCTGTGAGAACAAACCAAAATTTTGATTCATTTCGGATGTTCGGAATGCCATTGTGCCCGGCTTACCTGCGCCGGCGCAGGTATCGTCCTTTCCGTAACTTTTGTTTATGC
Source organism: Hipparchia sbordonii (assembly GCA_038048805.1). NCBI lineage: Eukaryota > Metazoa > Arthropoda > Insecta > Lepidoptera > Nymphalidae > Hipparchia > Hipparchia sbordonii. Next base: position 12,460,318 of record CM076099.1, on the reverse strand, counting down.
TTTGACAAAATATACTTAGCAAAGCCTTATCAACGACAAGGGTGGCACGATCCCTATTATCTTTATCGGCGTTTAAGTTTCGCCTGTTAATTTAGCCAACGAAGATTCTGCTAAATAGCTGTCAAAATGCGGCACACAATATTCTTGAAGACGTATTTTGTATTGTTCGAGAAACTTTTTAAATACTTTCAAAGAACCGGAACGGATTACGAGTGTAGTAGACGTTGATTACAGATTATTATTATTGTAGTAATATTCTGGTTTATAGATGCAAATATTTACCTATTTGAGCTTTTTGCTTAAATCCTTCATTTATAGTATGGAAATTAAAGTAACCGTACATTGAAAAAGGAGTTTATTTATACCGCGTGCCATATAAAAGAAGTTTGAATTCTATTCATGAACTGATAAGTTTAAAACTAAAATAATACATTTATTTATATAATATGTATAATATACATAAATAGAAACTTCATTTGTATGGAGCGCGCTCGGGAGTGCTCGAGATTGACTTCTCTTGAAAAGCGACTACTACCAGCAGTACTATTACGTATTCTGTTTTTTTTTTTTTTTTTTTTTTTTAATCTCCAATTTTAGGAGAAGCCAGCGTCCTCTGACTTGTGTCAGAGACTTTGTCTATTTTCAGTTTTAGTGTTTTATTTTATTTTATTTGTTTAATTTATTCTGTGTTACTACTTACTAGGGCTACCTGCAGTCTACAGGACTGTCAGTCCGTTGACTTTAGCAAGTACATTTTCTTTTGCTGTCTGTTATCTAATCTTGCTGAACTTTGAATAGATCTTGGCTCGATACGGCAAACTAGAACCGTCTAATGCTGCTGCCTTTCAGAACAATGGCATTTAGAAGCCAATTAGCCCTGCGAGCCTACTAACAAATTATTAATTTATTATAACCAAAAGCGTAAGGGTACGGCAGGTGTACATAACTGCCATACCTTTGCAGGTTACCGCGTTCCAACTTTAACTGCATCGTACGATCAGGTGTGACCGTGTACAAGATCAATAGAAATAAAACGGGGAACACAGACGGACGGACATACAGACGGACTGGACGAAACCTACAGTAGTTACCTTGTTTAAAAAAAAAGACTGAATTTAAACCCCCCTAACATTCCCCTATCCTATCCGAATAAACGTATTTGTGGAGTGGGTACGACAATAGTACTCTGTCGGAATTGCTTCTCAGTCCGCGCCTCTAACTGTTGCGCTATTGAGGCCTTAACATTCATTGCGATGTTAGCAAGAGCTAAAAAATCAGAGCGTTTTCCGAATGGAATTTTCGTGTCTTTTTTCACAACAAGTGGCTTACGAGTGCTTCGTGCTTCGATTACGTAGCAATCGGATTGAAGTGAACGCGGAAATCATAAAAGCCAGGTTACGTTTGCAACTTTCCTGGAATTTCGAGGGATTCAGATTACTTTGCCGATCACGTCACTTTCTCGGTATGGTTTACGTACCTACCTATTAGCTATTATATAATCTGTTGTTATTAATTTCTTTAATGAAACCGCTCGTGACCTTTTTTGCGCTTTGAAAAATGATACCTCTATCAGTTTGAGGTTTGAACTATTATGTTACATTGTTTTTTCTTTGAAACATTGTTTCTTTCTTACTTAACATACACGTAGGTACTGATATTGCAGGGAATATTCAGGTCAGATCGATTATAATATGCTGAAGTGTAGAGACACGTATATCACTTTAGGTATTTTAAGTATTCTGTGGTACAACAAGGGTACCTATAAGTTTAGGACGTGCCTTTAAAGGTCATGGCACTTGGAACGTTAGAGGACAATGCACAATAAAGCCGCCCATGCGTGTCCATGCGCTTCTAATTGCACTTGTTAGACTCTCCTACTTAATTAACCTGCATATTATTACCGTATATTGCGTTTTGAGGTGGGTCGGACGCATAAATAAAAATAAATTATTAACGGAAGTTGGCTCAAAAAGTTTGAATTAGCTGCATTGTCTACAATTTCTTTGCCTACAATTAGTAGGGTGCATTTTTATTAAACCTTAAAACACCGGCTGTTCAAAAGCTCATCGCTCACTAGTGGCGAGTTTATGAGTGGCGCAAGATCCGCACGCTCCTAACGCAATTAACGCATTTTTCTTATGTTCCTACTGGAGGTGCATAAAAGTAAGCAATAAAATAACGTTAATGGTGCTACAATTAAATACATAAAATATCAATGTTACACTTACTGTTTATCTTTGCACTTGTCAAATAGGTTGTGAATGTACAAGTGTAAGACGCTGATTTTTTTGATTGTGGCTTGATGTGATTATATTCTCTTAGGAGTCGCAATCACCAATTTATCAAACGCCATCCGAATTTTCTAGGCGTGTCCGAAGCGACGTCTGCTGACGTGGTGCATATTTTGCGCTCGGGGCGTACGGTTTTCGCAACGCATACAACTTTCCGTCATCTCTGAGAATGATGCTGGCATTTTACTTAGAAAAATCTGTTGCTTTCACAGACATACAGTGCGCTGCGGATCCGGAGCGCCAAAAAGCGCACGACGCCGCACTTACCGTGGAAAACCGTCCGTCAAAATCACTACGTTGCGGACATAGTTCTAATGTGCAATTATTTTAGGCGTTGTGAAGTATAGACAATTATAACGGAAAAAAAGTAATTTTCCGTGCGCGTATTCCCTATGGGTTTCGGAAATAGTTCCATAATGTGCAATCATCTGTGGAAGTTGTGAAGTACAAACAAAATATAAAATGGAAAAACAAAAAATAAAATGGATTTTCCGCGCGCGTATTTCCTATAGGTACTTTTGGTAGCGCTCATTTCGCTGACACTTTTGAAGAGTCCATCTTCGGCTCTCGCCTCCGCCTTGAGAGCTCCGGAAAGGCAATTCAGCTAATTCGTTTCTATTATTCCGAAGTCCCGCTTCAATGATGAATATTTCGCAAATGGCTATAATTTTAAAACTTTTGCGACTTGAATTTCGCTGTCTGAGTCTCTGATTGCCATAATAAATCAAAATTTAAAGGTTAATTGAAAATTAACAGTTTTAACAATCTTAACAGTTTTTAATAGTCAAGTGGCACCATAAACATAGTATTCGTTACTACCGTAGTTAACCATATTAAAGAAAAGACTTCAATCCATGCTTTAAACACTCCTAACATTTTCAAAAAGAAAAACACAGCTGTGATTGTCGGATTTTCCTTTGCTGCAAGAGGTCGTGAAATAAATCCGTCTGAACGTCTCTAATTAGAGTCCAAGAATATTCTGTGCATTATTTAATTACAGAATCAGATAAGGTTTGGCCGTCCTAGTGCGGAATTAATTAACTGAGATAAGAGCTCGCTAATTATTCCAATGTCCAACGGACAGTCTTCGCCGCAGGGCAAGACGTTGGGTTATCTTAACAGTTTCTTGAGATATTTTAGATATACCTTAATACCTAATAGTACCAAGTATTTGATGAACTCTACTTACAATAAACGTCTGTAGTGTATTTTAAAAATGGCCTATATATTTTTATGTAGCATTACTGGGCATTGGGCATTAGTAATGGTTTTTACTTGAGGTATATATTTCCAATTTCAAATAGAAGGCCCATCGGTTAATAATATGCTTTACGAGTCAGTCAGTTACGGTTAATATCACACAGTAATAGGTAATGTAGAAAATCTTAAAACACCAGCTATATAACTGAATATTTTTGCCATGTATTTATTCTGTTAAAGGTATAAAACGTTATCTTGAGAAAGCAGGTCACGAGGTATATTTTAACGAAGTCGGGATTTAGACCTCCCTCTGGGAGGCGGGAGGGCTTACCTGCCGGCGACAGCGTTAATAAAAAAAATATTAAGTTCTCAGAGCGCGGCGTTTATAAAATTGTCTTATTACCACTTCGGATTAGGACGGATGCAAGGTCAATTTTTGGAGGACAGTTTTAATTTTACCATCTGTTAAGCTACATACTACGTCTAAGTTTCCCATCGCCAGCCTAGCAGGGATTTTTTCCTCAGAAAGCGAAGGGTTTAGGGCTTTAGGCTCGCTAGCTTCACTACGCTTACTAAGTGCAGATTGGCAGGCTTCACACACCTTGAGAATATTATGGTGAAATCTCAGACATACAGGTTTATTCGCGAGGTTTTCTTCAATTTGTAAAGCGAGTGATATTTAATAGCTTAAAGTGCTGAAAGCAACAGATAGAGAACAATTGATTTCTCTGGAGGAGGCATTGAGCTGATAAGGTTTTTTTAAGTATTTCGTCACTACATAGTATAAAACAAAGTCGCTTTCTCTGTCCCTATGTATGCTTAAATCTTTAAAACTACGCAACGGATTTTGATGCGGTTTTTTTAATAAAAAGAGTGATTGAAGAGGAAGGTCTATATGTATAATAACATCCATTAACAGTGAATGATATAGGCTATATATTTTATACCCGTGCGAAGCCGGAGCGGGCGGCTAGTATATTTTAAAGCTATAAAAATATTTAAAAAAATAATAATTTACTAGCTGTTGCTCGCGACCTTATAAGCGTGGATTGAGGTTTCATAATTCCCTCGGGAACTCTCTTATTTTCCGATTTATTGTTTGAATCCCAAATCCCCTCTGGTCGAAGTTCTATCAGTGCTATATTCAGTTGATCTTTAAAGTTGAACACAGCGACCGCAGCACAGACGCCGTCACATTAGTCACGGCGTCACAGGTGGTTGTGGCGGTGTCTGTTTCATATCCGACCCCTGGCCGGGGGCTTCCCGATCAGGTTACTGTGAGGCTATGAGTCAGCGGGCACCGGTCACCGGTCACGACTCGCGACTCGCGAGTCAATCGGTGTCAGACTTCATTGATTGTTACATGAGGGGATTCGATTAAATATATCCTTGACTAGACAAACAAAATGGCTGTGGGTTTGGATAAGGATTATGTTGTATATTTTAATTGTATTGTTGGTTTTTTGGAAATTATACCTATTTAAAAAGAAAAAATAAAAGTACCCAGATCTCTTCATCATAAGAATGACCGTAAACTGTAATATGCAGAATTGCATTTATCTTTGAACTTTTATCGTATATTCAAAGCAGAAGAGTGCAGCCACGTTATACAGACGATCTGATAAGCAATCATGTGGGCTAAGGTCAGCATATTCCGGCGTCGACAGAGGTTGGGAATTAGAACGGAACGAGGCACATCAGTTATTTTTGACCCATAAAATATTGCTAGTAGCCCTAGTACTAGTAGTAGTAGTAGTTTGCCCGCGCTTAGTAGTTACATTTTTCAAACACCCTAGGGGTTGAATTTTCAAAAATCCTTTCTTAGCGAATGCCTACGTCATAAAAGCGTTCAGCCCGATCCGTCCACTCACTCAGTCACCTTTTCCTTTTGTATATTTAGAGATTAATTCAGTTGCATAAACATACAGACCGCACACAGGTGGACCCACAGGACATTTACTGATGCAACATAGTTTATGGAACATTGGTCCTAATTTCAATCCTACTTAATATTATAAATGTGAAAGTGTGAAAGTGTGGATCAATCATGTCGGAACGACTGAACCGATTTAGCTGATATTTGGCACAGAGATAGATTATCGTCGGAATAACACATAGGCTACTTTTTATCCCGCAAAATATGAGAGTTCCCTCGGGAATCAAAAACCTTAAGCACGCGAACGAAGTCGCGGGCATCAACTAGTAGTTCATAAGTTTAGAGTACCTACCAATAAATAAGAAGGAGCGAGAGCAGTGACAACATTGCTAGTTGGATGGTGCTAGTTCCTCTATTTATCATATTTTACGATGGTTATGTTTTGTGTTTGCGGCACGATAGCAAATTGTGTACGAATGATAAGGGAAATGGAACATCTAACAATTTATTTTCAGCCCACGCGGGATAACTCATTTCCTTCAGAGAGCATCCTACTCACTGCTGCCTCAGATCCTACTATATTATATCCTATTTTATGAAATGTAAATTTTTCATATAGGTATGTAGTCTACACTATCTGCACTATACTATTATAAAGAGGAAAGATTTGTATTTTTGTGTGTATGTTTGTAATGAATAAACTCAAAAACTACTGGACCGATTTCGCTGAAATTTAAAATGAAGATAGATTATACCTTGGATTAAAACATAGGCAAATTTTTATCCTGAAAAAAATTATAGTTCCCGCGGGATCTTGAAAACTAATTCATCGCGAACGAAGTCGCGAGCATCAGCTAGTTGGATATAATTATTTGTTCCTTGATATTAGGTTAGAATAAGTTTTTTTTAAATGCCGTGGGATTTCCTTGGTATTATGGGAAAAGTAGATGGGTATTCTATGCCCTTTCTCGGAATGCAAGTTGTCTCCTGTCGAAATCGGTCGTATAGGCGCATAAAGCACAGTTACTTTCCCATTTATAATATTGGTACGGATTGAAAAAAGTGTCGCCATTTAGATGGAAACATGTCTATATATTAGGTATCTATATTTTGCATATGTTTTAAAACCCATATTAAGAAACATAGTAGCGCGAGCTGCCATATGTTATTGTGTGTGATGACGTCACAGGATGTGCTAAATATATTTTACGGTCCCGCAACGTGCAACTAAATAATGTCAGCCATCGACAACCGAGACCGGAGAAAGGAAATGCGAACGTATAGCGAAGGAGTTTCTATATAGGAGACTTGCAATATAAATAAGTGCAAATTTTCGCTGAGTATAAAGTTAATAGAGTCGCCATTCCGAAAAATATTTTCTGCCAAACGATGTCGCAGGGAGTCGCTGGATTCAGGCGGCGCAAGACCGAGATCTGTGGAGGTCCATGCAAGAGACTTATGTCCAGCAGTGGACGTCCATAAGTTGATGATGATGAGGATGATGTCATCTTCGCCGCCCACATTCACAATTACCTATTAATGACAGAAAAATCACACTGAAAAATGTTTCACTACCATACATAAACAATTCTAGTAACTTGCTTGTAAGCAAATAACTTATCTTAAGTACAATCATTTTCTATCCATGTCAAACCTTCCTGCGCTAAGTAAGTGGGTAATATATAAGTGCGATCCCACTTTTCATTAGTTAACGAACGTAATTTAAAATCGGCCAAGCTGGATTCGCTCACCGAGGGTCCCGTACATTGAAATTAAACGTATCAATCTTATTAAATTAATCCATCGTGCCATAAACAAATTATACCTTATGATTGAGACTATATTATATGTAAATGCCAAATTTTTATAAAGATTTATTGCTGATTTCTAAAAACTGTCCTAGATAGAATAATCAACCCAAACTTCTTTAAATCAGGCAAACTTTTTAATAGGTATCTCGCAGCCATGCTTAAAAATACAGCTCGTAAAAAAAGTTTGTCACCGACTCAAAATTAGTTACTTACATTAGTTCAGGAGCTTGGTTAGTAAGACTAAAAGTTTCCCTTTTTAGTTGCTTTTATCGTCCGTTCTTTTTTGTAAAAAGTAATTACTTATATAATATACAATTATACATATCTTGTGAAAGACCGACGGATAGACGAAGTCTCACCTTATTAGCATTTCGGTACGGAACCCTGAACATACGACTTCTAACAGGTGAGGAGCTTATATTCTTAAGTAAAGTGGAATGCAGGCATGAAACCAGAATCGTCAGGAGATATGACGTGTCGGAGTCAGAGGCAATTTACCGCTTGATTAGATTAAATCAATTTATCCCTGACAGTGAAATGGCTCTTTTCCTGCCGCTTCGGAACCTGGCATTATAGCTCGTTACGTTATCATCAAGAATTCGACCAAACCGTCTCTCCGCTCTCATCTGATGTAATACTCAATGTACGGATTTGAGATCGGATGTCGTAGGCATTATTGGAAATTCAACTTTTAGGTATCCGACAACGGGAAGGCAAATATAATGTGATTTTCATAGTTTCATAGAACGTGTCTGTGTATTTATTTTTATAGCGAATTGAACGGTTAAAGGTGCATATTGAAAACTGAAAGGTCGCAGTTTCCAATCCTATCCGTTGCACTATTGTCGTACCCACTGTTAGCACAAGCTTTTGCTACGGACATCGTCCGTACGTACGTCATCATCGTACGAACATCGTCTTGTCTTCTATAAGCACCAGCTGCCAGCGACTTGGATGGACAATTTTCAGCAAGTCGCTGGCTGACGAGTCGTTGGACTATTGGGTTTTGTATAGTTCTTTATATTTTTTTACGAGGGCTCGCGGCTCATGTTTGTGTGTGTGTCATATCTGTATAAATGTGAGTGAGAGCTTGCTCGCGCCTGACCGCTCCCACCTAGGCTCCTGACAGGCACGCACACTTACGCAAAGTGCATGTACGCGACGTAACCACCAGTAAGGCGCCCGTAACTTCGTGAGATAAACGTACTATACGAAAATATATCACGAAGCTACGCGATCGCTGTCCAACCAAGTTTCGGATTCGCAGGTTGATCTCTTTGATGTTTCGCGTAGATAGTTTGAGTTTTAAATCAACTCAAAGCGTAGATCTGTATGGAATCTTGTGAAAGACACTTTAGAAATTAGTGTTGCATAAGACTTTATCTTTCTTTCATCGATTTTTTTATTGAAATTGGCAAAGTCAGGTCACTGAACAGAGCACGGCGCAATTCAATTCAATTCGTTCATTCGCTAGATTGAGTGTAACGAGGTGGGAGGTACAATTATTTTGGCCCTCCAATATGCTTATTATTGGCACGCGAAGTTTAAACGCGATTTTAAATAACTAGCTTTTGCCCGTGGCTCACGGTAAGTTCGACTTTTCAAACCTCTATTTTATCCTCTTACGGATTGAATTTTCAAAAACCTTTCGTCCAGTGATTTGCGCTGTGCGTTGATAGATCAGTCAGTCAGTCAATCACCTTTTCCTTATAAATATATTTAGATTACTAAGATAAAATGATGACAAAATGCTGAGCCGTGATAACTCTAAGGATCTATAGATCTATAGAGCTCTATAGATCTCAGCATAAGGTTCAAACCCAAAAATAATGCCTAAATTCTCATGTGAATAATGGAGTCTGCAACATTTGTCGCATGTGGAGTAAAATAATGCAGCGTTGTGCAATACTCGCTATCGTAGCTAATACATTGTAGTGCTTACGACCGAGTTAGGATAACCTAGTTTGAATTGTTAAAGATGTCGTATACAATCTTGCTACCTATGTTAGTCTACAGCATGTTATAACATTTCACGCAGCTATGGAAATCAATAGGTTTGAGAGGTTTGCATTGTATAGACGCTTTGTCAGTGTTGCTGACAACTGTCCTGCTACGCCAAAATTTAAATTAGTGTCAGTTATTTTTAAATTAAGAAGCTGATAATTTCGCTAATTTCGTTGTACACAATCTCTAAACTTAACTGAATTGGCGAAATCTCGTGTTATCTCTATCATAATGCGTAATGCTGAAAAGGATAACAATAGATATAATAGACCCATAGAATTATTATGAATATACCTGTCAGTTTAGAGATTATGTACCTACAATAGAATTAGCCTTTCTGAATTAAGTTGAACGTTTTTGATTTAACTATATTTGTTTGTTTGATTTCAAGAGAATAAAGAGTTTGTAGAGTCGTGAGCAGTAGATGTCCAAAATTAAACTCGCTATGGAAATGCAATAAGAACATTTTCGCTTTCTATTACATCTCAGTCATAAGCTTAAATGAGATTTGCGCCGATCAAGTTAACAGTTCCTTTCGCCTGAACTCGGCCTTGACCCGCGGTTGAGTCTTGCGGGTAAATCAACGGATATAAAGGCTTAGGAAGAGTAAAGAACGGCTTCCTTCATACTACGGTAAAACTCAACCTTGGTCAAGTACTCATCCTTATTCGCGGTCTTTATAAAAGCTGAATGCTCACTTATTTTTATCGGTGAACCTTTCCTGGAAGAAAATGTTCAAAATTCGAACAATTCTTCTCTTCATTCTAGGAATCGTTTCCGCAAATAGGTAGGTGGTTTGTGGTAGGTCTGCCGATTTTGCGTGAGTTATTCGAACTTATCTCACAGTGAGAAATAGAACAACATTTTCACTTTCTATACGTGATATTATGTCAATGTCGTATTAAAATTCGATATGACAATCAAGTTAACACTTTCTTTTGCAGGAACTCGGCCTTTGACCCATGGGTCGGGTCTTGCGAGGTAAATGATATAAAGGCTTAGGAAGAGCAAAGAACGGTTTCCGCCATACTACAGTAAAAATCAGCCTTGATCCACTCATCCATATTTGTCGTCGTTATAAAAGCTGTACGCTCCATTGTTTTTTGTCTGGTGTGGTATTTACCTACATATATTGGGTTTTATTGTGCAGAATATATTTTGAGGGAGAAATGGAACATTATTTTCACTTTTTTACACGATATGAGTATTATGTCACTGTCAGAGTTCAAATTAGATCAAGTCTTGCGCCTGAATTCGGCCTTGGCCTGAAGGACCGTGCTCCGCTCTTGGGTCTAGAGGGGTAAGTCAACGATCGAAGGATTTAAAAGCTTAGTATAGGAGCGTAGGCATGGTGCTACAACAAAGTAATTTTGTCAAACATTTCTGCGTTGCGGTAGTTTTTCATCATCGTTTTTAGTGATATAACCGGGACCAAAGATTATTTGGACTATAGAGATGGTAAAATTCGATCGTAAATTCAGTAATCGATTTTTTAATGACACTGAATGGCTCCGTAGTAAAAATAAACTACTTTCGTGGATATATGTGTCAAAGACAAACATCTATGAGAATTATAATAATTTGAAAATTTTGTTTAATTTACAACTTATTTAAAAATTGAAAAAGCAATGGGTAAATGAACAGTATGAAAAATTTGAAACCCGAAGGAGTTTTAGAACTCTTTCTAGGAAAAAACGAATGCCGGTAGTTAAAATTAATTTGGAAGATACGTTTGTTACATTTGACAAACGTATCTTCCAAATAAATTTTAGGTGTGTACGTTTCATTAAACGCACACACTTCAAATAAATGCACTGAAAACAGTACAGTACAGCGATAGCTTCACTACACTGCAAAGTGAACTCGAGTTCGCAGTGGAGCTGAGAGGTTCTCTGTTCAACTGTGCTTGTCGGAATGAGCCACTTTATTTGAACAATTATTTCACGCAGACCTGAATTAATTGTTTCGAGTTCTGACTTTTGAGTAACAGCTTTGAATAACCTATCTAATCTAAAATCTACAATTTGGAGGTTGAATTTTACACACAATCATTTACACATAAATATAGGTAATCGTGCTAATCGATCGAAACATTTTTTACCGCAACGTAACGTAAAAAAATTAATAAAGACAAGAATTTTACTTTCAAAGATATCCCAAAAATGTATCTAACACCTCAATAAAATTAAACAAACAAACCTTTTACCTGCTACAAGTAGAATACCTACCATTTCTGACGAACACCTTTTCTGAAACAAAATGCAGATAAAATTAGAACAACACAATTAGTTTGGTGTGAAATCTTTGTTCAAATGAAGTGGCTCATTAGGGTGGCAGGTAGTTCTACTGAAAAGGACTTGGACGCGAACAGCTATTGTTTTTGCTATAAGAGGTTTGATATGACGTCAAGGCTTGTTAAATTACACGTTGTAAAATACACGTTTTACGATAAAGAAGAACGGAATAGTTTGTGTTGATTAATAATAATTAAATGATCAGACCTCACTTATAACGACCCCGTATTTAAAACTTATGCAATTTTTGATTACATAAGTTGATATTGTAATATATGTATTTTCTGAAAAATATTGGCGCGATTTTGATGCGGTTCTCTGAGTTACACAGGTATTCCTTCAGAGCAGACAGGCAACTACTACGCATGTTTGGTTTTATCAACTCTATCAACATAAATACATACCAATTCCCAGTTATAAAGTATAAATCCTACTATAATAATATTATAGATGTAAAAGTTTGGATGTATGGATGGATGGATGGATGTTTGTTACTCAATGACGCCGCAATTACTCAAGCTATTTGGCTGAAATTCAGCATAGGCATATATTATAGTCTGGAATAACACATAGGCTACTCTCCCGGAAAATAAAAAAGTTCTCACGGGAATTAAAAAATCTTAATCCACGCGAAAGAAGTCGCGAGCATCAACTAGTGTGAGTAGATAAAGGAATAGTTTTAAATTGGAATGTTAAAGTCAATGTAGCATTACAAGCATCGTAGGAAGATATTCAAGAATTGTTTCGCTCAAGGTATTCGATTCGATTCAATTCAAGATAGGTACTTCCTTCACTCGTTTATATCGATTAGAATCTGAGAAGGCGCTAAACAATTCTTATTGAGTGTTCGTGCGATTAATTAAGCCCCGGGTATTCGGGTCCGTTCGACCCGAATAATTAATTCAATTCCATCAATTTCAACTGTCTTCCTTCACTAAAATTATGCGGGAATAAAGATACTTTCGACGGCATGAATCATTTATTAACTCTACTAATTACAGCTTCTTGGCATTTATTCGTTTGTGCTGTCTATTTCTATTCGATATACAATTGATTAATAAAACCCGGTAGTTCTCACAATTATTAAGGTTATACCACCATCAGTCGCAGACCGACTAGGTACTGGATGAAGGTCTCCTCTTAAATGACCATGTGTGGATTGGTAGATTTCACACACCATTGAAATTATGGAAAATTGAGAAGGTGCCAAACAGTTCTTATTGAGTGTTCGTGCTATTAATTAAGCCCCGGGTATTCGGGTCCGTTCGACCCGAATAATTAATCCAATTCCATCAATTTCCGTCTTCCTTCACTATGCGGGAATAAAGATGCCTTAGCATGCAATGATTATTAGCTCTACTAATTAAAGCTTTTAGTTAGATCCTTATCTTACTAAATAATTTTTATATGTATAATCTTTTTTGTTACAGGTAATGCCAACGTGAATTTTATCCAATACGAAGCTACAAGCTAATTATGAATGCGAAGAAAACTTTTTAAATTTTTGACGCACAGTAGTCCGTAAGTGAATATTATAAGCTCTAGAGACGTTAAATAAAGCATGACATACAAGGAAATACGTATACGTATTATAAAGGGCAGTCGATGGCCGCATACAAAATGACCGCACGCAACATATTGCGTCGCGGAGATACGGCATGCATAATGGTTCAGGAGCTGGCGGGATATTGTAAAAAGTGTAATTATTAACGAGTTTATACTACCTATATAATTACAATGGTCTAGTGGTCGGTATGTTCGACGATGAATGATGAGGGCACTGGTTCAACTCCCGGGTCGGGCCATAAAAAATGCATTGGGGTTTACTGTCAAAGTCAGTACCAGCCTGGAAGTTGAAGGAGTCACCTTCATGGCTAGGAGCTCACGTGAAGCTGTCGGTCCTGCGCCTGATCTCTCTCCGGTCGTGTCGGATTTTCATTCCATCGGACTATAAGAGACTAAAGGTCTATAAGAGTGATGGGTTAGAAAAGGAATATAGTTTGTTCAGGTAAAAGTAGAATTAAGAAAAGGTCTCCGAAAATTACTTAAATACTATTTAAATACTTAGGTCTTCCAAATTGTCCACCTGCTCTCAAACAGATTTACTTAGAACAAGGAATGCAGAAAGCAATAACAAGTCTTGTTTTCTATAATAAAATTTTAAGTAGAATATCACCCCAACATTTTAAAGCTTTTGAAAGGAGGTTGTATTGCGGTTGACATGTTATTTTCCGAATCGCTCTTCATCAAACATCTAGGCGGAGCTTGATCCTTTTAATAGTGTTTGGTTTCTACAAAAAGGTCTACCTCTGAAGATTTTGTTGTACCTATGTTGTAAAATGGCAATAAGCGCGTGTAGACTGTGGATGTGTCGCATTTGCAGGCGACCTACAGGTCTTTTTTCTTTAAATAAAAATGATATTTATTCACAAAAAGTCTTGAACTATTTCCATGCAAAAACTCACATTGTGGTGTTTTGTTGCTGCGTGAATGAAGGAAAACCCAACGAACAAACACACTTTCGCATTTATAATATTAGTAAGCATTTATCAAAGTGAACTTGTTGTTCCTCTTTTCGGAATTTCGTTGAACTCTCTTTATACTGTAGCCGCGTCTTGCATTTCTTAATAGGGAAAAAAGCAAAAGTCATGGCTTTAAATGTGGGTGTATCTAGTAATTGCTAGGCAGCGTTCCTTTTAGCCGGTTGTTTGTAGTCTTCCGCTATCAATATCAATCAGAGGCAGTTATGCAATACAGTTGATGCTCGTTGGCGCCTGATCAATAAACTTTGCTGTTTTATTGTCATTTTAATAGAGTAAAATATATGCTTATTAACATAAACTATTAGTAGATGTTTACAGGTTGTCTACTATGCTATTAAAGCCTCGTTGGTTTAGACGTTAGTGGTTAGCATTTTCGACTGTAGTTGTTAGGCCCGTTCCGGAAAAAGAATCCAGGACTTCGTCGTGGTTCTCGTCGTCGTCTCGTAATTCTAGGTCCGATTTTTGGGTCGGATCAAAAATTGTATTGGGTTTTTCTGTCAAGAATTCTCAGGAGGTAAGATCGTAGTTAGGAATGTAGGCAGTGTGCCAACTCGAAAGCTCTTGGTACTGCGCGTTATCTCTGCCCGATCGTGACGGATTTCCTTCCCATCGACTATGAGAGTGAGGGAATAGAGAGTACAACTGTAATACACATTATAATATTTCTCGCGCAGAGGGCTAATCTCTATGGGGATTTACTGCCGTGGAGAGATACGGTGGCGAGGACATTATTAATGTAGGCGTTAGCTTCAGGTTGAAGTTTGTTTTAGGTTTATTAGAGTTCAATCATGAATAGCAATATATGCCCCTTCCAAGTTAGCCTGCTACCATCTTAGACTACATCGTCCCTTTCCATCAGATGAGATCGCAGTCAAGAACTATTTTGTCATCGAATAAAAAGAAAGTAAAGGGCTGATAGAGCAGAGAATTATGTATCAGATTCATCAGGTTTTATCAGGTTCTTCAGATTATCATCAATCACAACTCACAGCTTTGGCGAAATCCATAGAGAGTAGATTTAGCATGCGAAATATACTTAAAGAATACATTAAACATATTAATATTTTGTGGACACGCTTTAGAAAGTAAGTAATTAATATCTGTGACAATGTTTTGTCAGATTTCCGTAGAAATATGTAGTTTCAAACGTAACGAGCTGTAGGATTTATAATATGTAAATCGCTGAGCCCGTGTAATCTGGCTTAACGAAGATATTATACAGTTGTTACGAAGCACGAACGACATTTCACAGTCAATCTAATCACACTAACTTCACGCTAAATCAACTTTAAGTCTTATTCGTATTTCTAAGTGATTAGGTTTTTAACTATTCATTTTCATTAGAAGTTATTTAATTTTCTTCTTCTTTATCAATTGTTAGACGTTCACAAAGAGTCTTGTCTTGTTTTGTCTTGCCGCCTGAATCCAGCGGCTCTGATTCGATCCGATGGCATTAGAAGAACTGCAGGCTCGTCTGATTTCGTCGGTTCATGTAATGGGGGTCTGCCAACATTGCGCTTCCCAGTCGCCACTACTACACTAACCTAGCTTTTGCCCGCGGCTTTGCTTACGTGAAGTTCGATTCTCCCAACCCCTATTTTATCCCCTATTTATTTTGGCTGAATTTTCAAAAATCATTTCTTAGCGGATGCCTTCGTCACAATAGCTATGACAATTCAGTTCAATAAAACTCTATTTTATTTATATTCAATACCGAGCCAGTCATTACTTATTGAAGCCATAAAGCTAATGAAATAGCACTGCTTTATGATGATTCCTACTATATTGAATTATTATTATGCAGATGATGTCCTACAGGCCCAGCGGCCCTGCATACGATTCCCACGGCCGCGGCCGGCCGTCGGAGCGGGGGACGAAAGTCATTTATAAAATTGACACGGTGATATGGCCGAAACTGGAGCGCGCCTCGCCCGCCCGTTTGAGCATGAATATATTCGTAGTTCGTAGGGGCAGTCGATCAGTTGGGTGGAATTTGGATTGACTCGATATTACTTAAGGGACCACACGAGATTTATAACTGTTTTTTTTTTATTAAAATGTTTCTATAATGTTTTGATAATAGGTACTATTACATGGTTGAAAATTATAATTATTATCGTTCAACCGTGGCAATTGCAAGACAGTCTTTCGTGACCACGATCGTACAACTGCGTCGAAATATCGACGTTTTAAACTAAAATATTTATCGCGTTAGGTACTTAGGTACCTATACGAGTAGATACCGGTTCAAAACTTTACAATTTTATTAAACCACTAGGAGTATCTAGGAGTTACAGCGGTTCTAGATAGGTAGCTAGGTACTTTTCACGTGGACGAAGTCGCGGGCAAAAGCTAGTAACATAATATTACTTCCTTGAGGGTCTTGAGGGTGTGTCGATTTTGTGTCGACGCCAAGTATTCCATTGTAGACAAGTGCTAAAACTGTCATCGAGCTAAACAAACAGCTATCTTCCCAATATACAATATATAATCTGTTATTGAAATAATTTTATCTTCGATACTTTATAATACAATGGACAATCCCAGGTGGATTGTCAGAGCTCGTTATTTAGGTATTTTGTATCAAGAAATTAGATCACAATTAACGATTGTATTGTACGGAACAGTGAGTACTGATATCCTCATTATTAAACTAACTTTCGTTTTAGTTATAAATGATTACAGATTAATGGGAACAGGTCCCTCGATATATTAGAGAGCCCAATTTTATATACCTGTCTGATAATTTATCTATATCGCATAAGGGCCAGAACACATCACCGCGACCCATCACCTCCTACGTGTCATGTCACGTTGCGCGACGTGACGTACCTACCTATTTGGTTACGATGCAATAATAATGGAAAGTAGCGTTTTCATAGATTGACTAGCTTTTGCCCCCTGACTGCGTCCACGTCGATAGTTTAGTGAAATATCATGCGGGAACCCTTTGTTTTTCCGGAAAAAAATAATTATGGGTTTATTCTTTAATATGCGGCAACGAAACAAGGTCAATAGTATCATAGACTACTTTTAATCTCGGCAAATCGAAGTGCTGGTGAGATTTTTAAAAAAGTCTTACAAGGTCGCAGGAAAAACTAGTTTAAAATAGTAGTAGATGTCTATCACCGCACATGATAAATTCATTAATATTATTGTGTAATATAGATTAAGTGCCTTCTGATTTGCATGAATGAAACATCAACTCAACTGTCTGCTGGTGCAAAACGCGAAAACTTGCACCGGGAATGTATACCGCACGGTTTCGGCGTCACACTACCGTGGCACGACAGACGTCGCGCCGTGACGATGTGTCCCAGCCCTAAGGGCATTTGCCTTGGTGTGGGCGATCCAGACTGGGGGGGTGTTGCGACACGGCTTCGCATTCCTGACACGTTTCGACTGCTAGTTCGGTAACAGGCTGAAATACGAGGTGGACTATTCTATTGAACAAGAAGCTTAATTGCATGTAGAATTCGATGTTGGCTTATTTTCAATGCGGGCGAACTCGCCACTTCTTTTTTATCAACAGATAGACGTCCACCGCTGGACAAAGGTCACTTGCATGAACTTCCACAAGCCTTGATCTTGCGCTACCTGAATCCAGCGTCTCCCTGCGACTCGTTTGATGTCATCGGTCCACCTAGTGGGGGTCTACCAACACTGCGCTTTTTTTTTGAGAGAGATTTCTCAAATCAAAAATCCTAACAAGCAAGTAATAATCATTTTCGTAAAAGCACCGACACAATTCGAAAAAGGGTAGATTTTACTCTACCATTCCAATTTATTTGCTCTATCCTCTATCTATTTCTACAACAATTTTTACGGCACCTTTTGGTGGATGCCAGATGAGATGATAAAAAGTCTCTTCAATAAAGCTTTATTAAATTCGTACACTGCAGATTTTTTGCCCTGACACATGGATTAGAAGTAATAATAAATTAGATCTCATCGGAAGACACAAAAAACATATCTCAGTTGAATTGCCGTAGCCGCCGGATGATCCGCGATATCAATCATTAAGCTGAGTCCACAAAGTTGACAACCCCTCTGGCGCAGTGGTGTGTTTTGTGGCAGTTTTGGAAGGTCCTGGGTTACTTCAGGGATGGATAAATTTAGCAGGTAAGCAGGCTAACTTGGAAGGGGTATGGCAGTGTACATTCAATCCATATCCCTAATCTATTTCTACACGTCATCGTGCCGGAAAGCTAAATCGCTTGGCGGCACGTCTTTGATGGTAGGGTGGTAACTAGCCACTGCCAAAGCCTCCCAACAAACCAAGCCAGAGACAATTCAGAAATTATAAATTGCCAAATTGCCTCCGCCGGGAATCGAACCCGAGACCTTCCAGTTACAAGACTACAGCGCTCTCCACTGCGCCAGGAAGGTCATGGAAGTGGTATGCATTGTGGCAGTTTTGGAAGGTACTGGGTTATTTCACGGATGTTAAATAAATCACCATCCAAATTAGGAAAATCCAAATTAGGGGATGAATAAAACTGACATATTCTTTCCAAGGTAGAGCATTGCTTATCATTAGAAGACTTATTAGATTTCGAAAAAAGGAGGATGATTTCAATGCAGCATGTTTTTCTTTGTTGTAAATAACATATAGCAATTTTTTTGACTTTCTAGTCGAATTTGCGTGATTTTTTGGTATAGTAAGGTATCATTTATTCTACATATTTTGCTATTCATATCTGTATCGTACCCCTATCGTAAGGTGGGTAGCAAAAATATGATATGTAGAAAAGTCTTCTAATTACGGATCATATGTAATTATTTACATGTGTTCGCGACAGAGATATATAAGTTACAGCAAATAATACAAACGTGAAGTATTGTGAACCCAGCCCTACATCTGATTGGTAGATTGCAGACTCCGGTGTCATGTCGGTGATCTCATTCCTGTATTTGTTCTATGAATATACCATTTATATGGCTAATGTTTATAACCTATGCGTAGTGTAAAATTGTTCCTTTGTTTATTAAGAAACAATTTAAGTTGTTTTCAAAAAAGGGAGGATCTATGGAATATATCGGAGAGGCAGTTCTATAGTCATTCTCAATATAGGATTTCACCTCTTAACCTTTTTAGCTAAAAAGAAGTTATACAATTAACCGGGCTGGTTTTTAGGACATGCTATACATTTCCGTGTGTCTAGGTCTACCTCTTAGAAGCTAAACCTTTAATTTATCTCAACTTACTGCTTTCTTCAACTGGGCACAGCTTTCCTCCCGCTGGTAAAACATATGGTATGAAGAACTCTCAGGTAAGCGGGTTTCCTTACGATGTCTTCCTTCACGGTTAAAACCAGTGATACAATTGTTAAAAACGCTGTAAAGTCATAGATATATGCCTGGCATCGAACTCTGCAAAAACCAAATAGAGGTCCTAAGCTACTAGGCTATCACAGCACAGCAAAAACATAACCAAATAGAGGTCCGAAGTTTTATATCACAGCACACAAAAAACATATTGAATCGATTTAAACCGACATACTTCAAACTCACTCATTACACGATATATGAGTTGTACAGGAGTGCTACAATTAATGCCCATTGCCCACATGGCACATGCGCCTACGCACCTTTCCCATATACAGACGGATTACTTAGTCCGGCCTCAATTTTGAAGCCGGTAAACAGTCTGTGAGAACTTTTTTCCATTAGGCCCCGTCAGTTAGAGTGACATAAGTAAACAGCAATTGGTGTTGCGATAGCAATCATGTAAGTGTTAACAAGATCGAGTTTTATTTCCAATTAAAATCTTAAAACTTGATCTCAATTGATACCAGAGATTATGATAAAAATGGATAGATTGCTAACGTTATACATTAATTAGATTAAAGCTCGCGTAAATCTAGTTACTAGTACGTCTTTCAGATGTTACCTAATCTAGCGGCATTCAATACAACATACACCGAAGTACACTTAAAACACTAATTTTTTTTAAGCTATTGCATAGCTTCTATTGCGGGCCAGCGTCGAGACCGAATCCAGAAATTCCGTAACGAAAATAACCTGACACGGGACTCCTCTACGGTGAGCCGCTAGATGGCGTTGATAAAAAATGTTATGCAATAGCTTTACCGCGACAGTCCCCGAGTGCCACACGTCTTTTTTTTTTTTTTTTTGATTTTATGAAAGTTTTGTATTTTGATTCCAAAAATATACATGACGAATCAGAACCATAAAGTAAGATATTTTGTCGATTTCGACTTTAAAGTGTAACATAACTAGCAATCCTAGTAACGCCACACCACCAAGGACCATTTTTAGCGTAATTTAGTTCAGTTATCAATCTGTTTGTTCTAACTAATCTCTGACTGAAACATAGGTAATGTGAAGGTAATAGGTAATGTGATCGATTTAAATGCAACTTCGTAGTAAATTATAATTAGAGATCATTGATGTAGGTCGCTGTTGCCGGCGACGCAACATCGTCTGAACCAATCAATATACATATATATGACTAATTTATAAATTAAGAATTATAAAATTATTAGAAGTTATTATTATTTTATGGTTGGATACATAATATTTAATGATAGATTTAGACCATTTCATGTGAAATTGCTGTTACCAAATTATAAAATATTATGTGATTAAATGAACTTCCGAGTGAAGTTTGATCGATATTATATGAGTCAAAGATATACTAAATATATTATCTGGTGTTCTTGGACAAAGATGTGCCCGAACGAATTCGATTTTTAAACTCCTTATTTTACCGTCTTTTTGGGGTTGAATTTTCAAAAATCATTTCTTAGCGGACGCCTACTTCATAATAGCTATTTCTATGCCAAATTTGAGCCCAATCCGTCCAGTGGTTTAAGCTGTCCTTTGATAGATCAGTCAGTCAGTCAGTTACCTTTTTCTTTAATAAATAATTTGAGAAGATAAAAAATAGCACAAAATTAAAGCAAGGCTGAAGCATATAAGTGCATGGTTCTTAGCGACGAATCCAGATTGCATATACAATATGCGTTATGTACCGAGACATCCTCCCATCCTTTAGATTTCCATACGACATACTTCACAGGTTCAATGACCCATAAAACCCAAAAAAGATTTTGGCCCTCGACGTCAAGATTTCTTGTCTCATTCCACTTCGCACTGAGGGCTTTTTCTTATTGGAAAAAAAACTTTCAAATTGGACGCCCAATGTGTTACTTGGCTACTGTTCATTATTTAAACATGACATAAAATTAAAATTTCGACAAACAAAAACATATCTCTAAGAAACTGCATCGTGGCGCTTACAAGACACTACCTGTCCGTGATTTCGTACGCGTGGATTAAGGGTGTGATTTGACCGCGGGAACTCTTTAACTTTTCGGTATAAAATGTAGCCTATGTGTTAACCCAGATATGACCTATATCTACTCCCAGCCAAATCTGTGCAGTCGTTGTGGCGTGAACGAGTAACAAAGATCCATTCATCCACCGTCTTCTTATACTTTCACATTTATAATATTATACCAGATGATTAGATCAGATATTAGATTAGATGGATTGGACATATTGCTCATTTTTTGCACTTAGTTAGTCGTTGTACTGTTATTTGTTGTTATCAGAACAACGGGAGGGTGAAATTCCACCCAGTAGTTTTTCAGTAAGTAATAGAAATAAGTATATTAATATAAAAAAAAAAAAATAACATTAGCAGCAAAAATTAAAATAACATTAGCAGCGCTGACCAGGGGGGTCTGGTACCCAAAGACTTGCCTGAAAGTCAGATAAAAAAAACCGCACGAAAATCGGCCCGTACTTTTACAGGAAAATAGTAACAAAAGTCTGAAAATCAAACAACCTCAAATACCAAACGGATATACGGTAGGTAATTATATTAGATCCACTTACACAGGTTAATAATATTCATAGAGTCGGTTCGCAAACAGCAGGGAACAATGGCAAACCGTACGTCCACTTTGTACCTACCTATGTATTGTAAATTGTAATATGTTTTCGTTTGAATAACGCGCTCATTATGCGCCATACATTGTTTCGATATTAATTTGCATTGATAGCATATCAAGCCGCTTATTGTAACGTGTCAGCGCAGTAATTCTTAACATAATAATTTGCACCTAATAGCTTTTGGTTGCGTTCCGTTCTAACTTAATTTGTTCCTGTTATGTATGTAGATTGTAGAACTTAATTAATAATTTACATGTATCAGAATTTACATAATAATTGTTTACTCGTGCGGAGTAAGCTTAGGATGCGCAGCCTAGTGAGAGATCGCGGATTGTCCTGCGTTCATTAAACATAGCTGAAACTTTTCTCAAAATATATCTTCGCGTATAATTTAGGGTAACCTAAATTATACGCGAAGATATATTTAGGGTAACCTAAACTATACGCGAAGATATATTTTGAGATTAAAACGCGTATAATTTAGGGTAACCTAAATTATACGCGAAGATATATTTTGAGATTAGATGAGGCCAGCCTCATCGTATGATGAGGCTGGCCTGTCCGTGTCACGACGAACGAATGTTCCTTAAAAATTGAGATAAAAAAAAATATATAAATCTTCGCGTAGGTACCCGAAGTGGGTAACTACCCATCCCTATTGTATTTATTACATTTTAGTACAAAATTCCTATAGACTGGTTTATTATAGGATCATAATGGTTTAAGTTAGAAAATCGGCTCAGACAAGAATTCTTAGAAAAGAAGAAAGACAAAAAGAAAAAAAAAAACAGATTTTCTGAATTGCTCAGCTATGTTAGAATTTTAAAAACGTTTGTTCCTCATGATACGTATTCATAGTAGCTTCTTTCACTGAAAATTGGTTCGTAAATGATTACGATCCATAAGGATGAGAACCAATTTTTCACGAGCGATTTTTGACAATGTAGAGCACATCTAGATGGTAGGAACATATAAATTGATCGAAAATACATAAAAATAATTAAAAATATGGACTCAATACAAACTGGGAACTATTTCTGAATGCGGGTCGAAGCAATCGCTGCAATTATTTCAGTTGTAAATGTCTCATGCCTGAGATGTGAGTGTGCTCGTATAAAATTGGCGAAGCTCCACAGCCCGCCGCACAGACTATTCTCACAAAGGTCAGCCCTCGTTGTCAATACTCAAAAGTTCGGAGAGATAGCGACGCGATGCGACGAACGAATGCACCTAACTACAATAAACATAATATTTTACTAGCTTTTGCCCGCGGCTTGGGGGTTTTAAAAAAATCCTTTCTTAGCGGATGCCTATGTCATAATAGCTATCTGTGTGCGAAATTTCAACCGGATCCGTCCAGTGGTTTGTAGACGCACAGTTTATAGATCAGTCAGTCAATCAATCAGTCAGTTGGTCATCTTTTCCTTTTATCCACATATATTTAGATAGAAGATAGATAATACATATCATAATTTTTAATAAAAAAAACCATAGTTTTGTACGCGACATAGAGTTTGTTTCTAAAAATCCCGCGGGAACCCTTCGTTTTTCTAGGATAATAGGAACCTGTCTTCAGGTCCTAACTACATAACATAATACATATCCATGCAAATAATCACGCTAAGCTGGCCCCAAGCTATACATGCACCTGACTATCACATTAACATCATGTGTTGGTTAGTAATAATATTTCCCGGCTAAGGTACTCATTGATAATTTTCTATGAATCCCACTAACTATACAATTATATCTTCACTAAAATTTGATAAAACTTACATGTTGATACGGACTTTCCAATAAAGAAAGAATTATTAATATTGGTTCAGGTTTGAAGAAGTTAAGGAGTAAAATCGTCATTATTATCATCCCCTATTTAACACCCTTCAAGTTTAATTTTTGTAACAAAAAGTAACGTATGTCGTTGTCCAAGTTGCAATCCATTTCTATAACAAAATTCATCAATATTGTTTCGGCGGTTAAGGCGACAAAGTGTAACAAACAGACAGAGTTACTTTCGCATTTACTCGTATAGTATTAATTTTAATGTATCATCAATTCATCATACATCCTATGTATTTATTGCGATCCCCGTCTCTCACTTACATTAAGTTCTCTCGTACAGGTTGCCTGCAAGAAAATCACTATTAGTGATAAGGTCACCTTTTGTGTTACACTGTTTATTTACTTATGTATTTTGTTCTTGTTTTTCATACAATAAAGTTGAATAAATAAAATAAGACATAGGCTTAATCAGTTTACGAAATGTTTGAACGTTCCTTGCATAATGCTCTTTGCTTTTGTGTAGAGATTGCTGGAGTAGTAATGGCTCGTAATACTTTACGTTTATCACGGAAACCGTAATAATAATTTTCGTTTATCCGGACCGCATGACATAAAGGCGCTCGTTTGAATATTTAGGTTAGTGCGTTGGTTGTTACTCTGTAAGATACTACAACATTTCATCTTACGATAGTTAATCTGAAGACTGAAATGCATATAGTTACAAGAAATTGCAGACTGAAATCAAATGAAAACCTTCCTGATTCGCGCGGCTAGGGTCTGGAATGCTCTTCCAAGATCTGTGTTTCCTAACACGTACAATTTGGGTATCTTTAAAACAAGAGTGAATAGGCATCTTCTAGGCAAATGCGTTAAACCTTACACCACATACACACAGCACAAGTGCCTTTTTTTATAAAGGCACAGCGTGTGCCTTTATAAAAAAAATACCTTAGCCCAGTAAAGGTATTTATAGTGTGACCATCGCAATGGCCTCTGATTGGCTGGTACTCTCCCGCTATTGGTTAAAATGCATTAATGCAGTAAGATCACCATAATTTAGCCAATTACATTAGCAGTCGTTACACTGCTGCAATCAATTTTAGAGAATACCACCACCGATTTCAACAAACTTCTCGCGAATAGGATTCTTTAAACAGGTCATATTTACTCTTGATATGACAGTAGTAGGTATCCCGAGTAGCGATTCTAATCCCAGATTATGCTTGTTGAATAGTAAACATTTTCTTTTTGGTATAACTTACTCTCTAGATTTTAAACTATACCCATTACCCAGGCAAACAATCAAGTCGATCCTTAGCTCCATTGTGGTGTGATTGAAAGACAAACCAACAAAAAAAGCTTTCGCATTTATATTCATAGTAAGAATTTTGGTATATGAGCTATGAATCATCGGAACAATGAGTCATTTTGTCACAACTTGGTCATCAACAATCATTTGTAATAACAACGTATTCTATACTTACATACGACTGTCTGATTTGGTTGATCCGTGAAATATTACAGAATGTTAAATTCTGTTTTATATGCTAATTTTCACATTATATACGGATATTAGATGAAAATCTATAAAAATAGGTGCCCAAAATTGTCATTTGTGTGTTATAATTCAAAAACTAACATTAATATCGAGGAATACGATTGGAAATTATATTATAATATTATCATTGGAAATTGGAAACTTGTTTAAGACTTTTAAGCTTTTTATAATGAGGAAAACGATCTTCTCTGACGCCACTCGTTAAGTAGCCTGTAGTGATGATGGTTCTTTTGGATTTGCATAATCAACCGAGATCGACTTGAATAAGCCTTATGCATTTATCATGCTCATGTAGGTACCTAACACTGATTAAGACTTTTTTTAATCTCCTAGCGCACTCCATGCAAGCGAAAGATTCGTACACCCGGTTTCACCAACATATTAAATAAGTCTTACTCGAGAGTAAATTAGCAGTAATTATTCCAAGAATTTCCTATAGTCGCTATAGTCTGTTCAATAAATCTGTAAGTCAATTTACTTATATGGGTTACTTTTTTCCATTTATTCCACCTTTCCAAATGTGTACAAATCAGTTTACTTAGTACATGGGTTACGTTATTCCATTTATTCCACCTTTCCACGTTAATGTGTGCAAAGTTTATTTTTAATTAAAATCAGATTTATTTTTATGTAAATTATCGAACTGTTTGACTCATCGATGACTCTTACACACGTGCACAACTTATTTTTCCATATCCATGTCAACTGACTTATTGAACAGACTTTGCCTGCAAATATTCTATCACTGCTATTGTCTAGGAGCAAATATAGACCCACTTACAAGTTGCCACATGCTTTTAAAACTACGTGAAGAGAATGATGAACAAACACATATTAATACTAAAGAAATAAATAATTAAATATAGTGCCTACATAAAATAAAAAGAATAATTATACGAGTATAAGGACAAAAAGTTATAACTACATATATATTATGGTTTGTTAATTTGTTGTTTTATTTAAAACTAGAGGTGACGCCCGCGACTTCGTCCGCGTGGATTAAGATTTTTTGATTCCCGTGGGAACTCTTATTTTCAGAGATAAAATATAGGCTATGTGTGTAGTCCTGGGTGTGAGCTATCTCCATTCCAAATTACAGTCGCGTGAAGGAGTAACAAACATACATACACACACACACACACACACACATACAAACTTTCGCCTTTATAATATTAGTGTGATTTATTGAAAAGCCAAAATATCGAATAATACGCTCGGCCAAAACTTATTTTACGTTGGTCAAATCGGCCCTTGATCTAATGTTTGCAATATCGAGAATAACGCTATGTTATTAACATAGTATAGTATTAAATCATGCACACAACATAGCATACAAACTTCATACAAAGATTGCATTTGCAAATTATGTAGCGTAACATCAATCCACAGTGTACCCTATCTCCTTTCAGCGAATACACTGTCCCATTTACTGTAGGTATGAAATGAAATAACTAGGTCTGAATAATAAGCGATGCAGGCAGATGCGGCCGCTATTCCTGAACTCAGTTTCGTTAAATTATCATTTTATTGTTGGTCATTGTGGCATCAAAATTCGACATTCTCTTTAAGTACCTATTCACAGTGATTTTCCCAAACTCTTAACATCATCTGACTTTCAATGAAAAAGTTTTCGAACCTGCTTTTCATTTCGAAAAGAACTAAAAACATTTCTTTGTGTCTTATGACTTATCTTTAACTTACTGGTTGATTGCGGAAAAGTTGCATAAATCAATCATTACTATTACGATCTCAAATATGGTCATTTTTAATCCCCGATTGATATTCCCAAAAACGACGGGCTGTTATAAGTTTGACGTCTGTGGCATGTTAGCTCCCGAACGATTGAATCGATTTTGATTTTGTTTTTTTTTTGTTTGAAAGGTGAATTAGTCGAGAGTGTTCTTAGCTGTTTGATGAAAATCAGTCCAAGATGGCCACCGCCATTTCCGCAGATTTTAACCTGATCGAGATGTTGGTTCTCGTTGGTTGGTTGGATGTTTCTAAATACGACTTCACCAACAAATCGAAACCTTATACACAAACATAATTCGTAAATAAGGTAAAAATGTCTGACTTTTAGACGGACTTCATAAAAGTATCGTTCTTTGACCCTGGAACTTCTTGACCTCTTAATCAGTAGAAATTCCTGTAAATAGACGGATCAAAAAACATAATTAAAGTTGATGTTTAAAAAACAACTACTAATAGCGTAGATTACGCGCGCTATCTTTGGGTTAATGAAATTTAATGATTAAATTACTATCTTGTGCTTAATTAATTAGCTGAACCACAAGTCTTGTTTGAAGCACACGAGCAAATAACTGACTCGAGGCAAAGATTGTAACGACTGTGCATTTGTACCTATTTTGGTATGGTTATCACAGGATTTTTTTTTTTTTTTAATATAATGTGATTTACTAATATTATTATAAATGTGAAAATGTTTTTTTGTTGGATTTTAGTTTAATCTCGCAGAAACGGAGCAACATATCGATGTGATTTTTTCGTCCAGTTGCAAACCAGGACAAGTCGAGTGAAAACTTTGTCTGTAGTAACAGAATACTTTTCAAACTTAAATTAATTAGAATTTACACATAACATTCTCAAAAAAAATTAATAAAAACATGGAGCAAAAACAAAATTTATCTATGCGTTGCACCTGAATAAGATTCTGCGGCAAAAACCACGAGCTTATCTTGTCCACTTATAGAGCCAGCGTAAATTATAATTTCTGCTAGATATCTGCTAGTACGCGACAAGCCACTAGAGGACACACACAGACAGCACATGCTTGTAGGTAGTTAACTAGCATACCTATCATTGCTGTTGTATGAAGCTTGGACTCTGTTCGGTTATTTAGTCATGTGGTTTGAAGATAGTGTTCTGTCGATGTTTACCTATTATACTGTACGCTTACATAGCAGTGCTTGCAATACATCGTTGTGCTTACCTACTATGAATATTTCATCTGTTACTAACTATGTTTTCACGGTGAGATGTTATTAAATTCCAGAATATCTGTATCTTAGTCAGAATCAGAATTAGTCATATGGCAAACGTCTTTCATGATCGGGAGCCCATTTTTCAGGCTCAAAAATCTGAATAACTCTTTGAAATTGCTGGTGAATAGTGATAGGTACATACTTTAATTCTAATAAAGTGCTATTATCTTTTCCGTTGCTTTAAATGCTATTAAGAAAACATGTGTTCAAACAGCTTCAACACGAAAACTTAAAATTACGAAAGGAGCTTTCCTTCCAAACGGTTATTGCAGTAAACTATCATTATTGGCATGTGACCCGACCATTAAGACCTACCACGCACTGACCGATAAAACGGTCTTTGTCAACGAATTAACACACAAAGTTGAAATCGCCATCGCTTGAGACAATTAAGGCCTAATGTCCAAGATCAAAGGTTGAATTGACTCATAAATGTTTTAATGTTATGGAAATGCGAGTTTACGGTGATTTTATGCTTTATCCCGTTCTGTTGACAAAAGTTATGGCAGTAAATTTAGAATTGAAAAGGTTTTATGGCTACAACTAATTGTGTTTAAAGATGTCTCGATGCTTCAATGGTTTATGTGGCGACTGACGGTGACGGCCGCATATTAAATTGACAAGTTTTAAAAGGAGAATGCCGAATTTTGTATGAGAGTTCGCCCATTCTTGCGTCTTAACCAAATTATTGGTAAAACATTGGAAATAACCTCTGGATTACACGATAAAAAAAATATTAAGATATTCCATGGCAATTTTTAGAAATCTCCCTTTTAATGTTTCAGATATTTTAAGGTTAAGTTTGTATTAAAATACCTATTTTAATCTAATATAAACAAGAAGCTTTCCAAAACATGTAAGTACATAACTAATATATAAAAAGGAAAGAAAAAAAGAAAAGGATTTAGTATTAGTAGTATTGAA
Source organism: Hipparchia sbordonii (assembly GCA_038048805.1). Classification (NCBI taxonomy): domain Eukaryota; kingdom Metazoa; phylum Arthropoda; class Insecta; order Lepidoptera; family Nymphalidae; genus Hipparchia; species Hipparchia sbordonii. The sequence goes on along the minus strand of CM076099.1, from coordinate 12,431,110 downwards.
TAAGTAGGTACTTTATAAAAAAGCTATAGACTTGCTAGACTCTACTTCAAAACTATAAATTAGGTAGCTCAGCTTAGGTGTGCTAATAAGTTTTGGCCGCAGCTAGTTATCTACTTGCCTACCAGCAGTTATGTTTAAAAGGTGAATAAATGTTTATTAATTTAATTACTTCGCTGCGATACGATAATCTACATTGTTGTAGCGGCTATAAAGACACCGAGTCGACTCGATGTGCTACTCGTCGCGCCATGAATTGACACGGTGCCTTGCCTTAGTCGGTTGCATTGGTGCGCTGCGCTCTATACTGCTAGGCACTGGTTCGAGCGGACTGTGGCTCGAATTGGTAGCCCAACTCGAGTAACTCGAGTCAAAAAATCCAACTCGTCACATCGTTAATATATTATATACGCTTAATAGTAAGTATATTTTTAGGAATCAATTGGAAAAAGAATATGATTTTTAATATATTATGATTTTTGGTTTTCATTCTTCTATTCCAGACGATTAGTCACCATTTTTCCCTTTAAAAAGGGAAATTATAATGACCTGGCAACATTTGGTCACAGAGTTCTTTCCATGACAAAATATGGCGTTTCTGTATAGTTCAAAACAAATACAGTACTTTTTTTTATATATCTTTTAAACGCCATTATGCTTTTGACTTTAAATAAATACATATGAAATTATAATTAAAAAGTTGATTTTTCCAAGACACGTCGTCAAGACGCTGAGTGACGCAATATGGGCGGGTTTCCGGCATTCTCCTTTATCTACTTATCTGTCCTTTTCAGTATGTTCCTAGCGGAAAAGGATATTAAATTCTGACGAACTCCCTAGCGCAGTGGTAAGCGCTGTGGTCTTGTAACTGGGAGGTCTCGGGTTCGATCCCGGCGGGGGCAATTTGGAAATTTATAATTTCTGAATTGTTTGGCCTGGTGGGAGGCTTTGGCCGTGGCTTATAGTTAGAAAGTAACCCTGCAGTATCAGGCTTGACGTAAAAAAAATTATGGGACCATTTGGCAAGCTTTTACTGTCGATTAAAAAAATCGCGTGAATCGGTCCAGAAACACCCGAGAAATCGGTGTCGAATTGATAGCCTCCTTCTTTTCGGAAGTCGGTTAAAAGCAGACATAATGCTTGATCAGTGCGAATATTTGCGTTGGAAGCACCTATAAAGCATTTCGAGTAAGAAATAACGTATTTCTGTAACCGCACGACTCCAATGCGGTTAAGGCGGTGCTTGGCTGGTGCTTGGATACATGTAAAATTCATTCTAATGCGATGAGCGCAGCTGTTTCAATAAATTTTAGATGTTTTCCTACAGCACTTAGCAGGGATTTTCCACAGGGTCCCCCGTAGTTTTGTTTTAGTATAGAACCACTATTTTAACAACGCCAAGTACACATTTAACCCAGAAATTGATTGTCATTTTGTCAGATTACTAATACATGACATATATTTATTTCATTTTTTAAATTAATTTCCATCTGTGTTCAAAAACTTACTAAAACTTACTAATTAACAAACCATATAGGTATATGTGGTTATAAATTTTTGTCCTTATACTCGTATAATTATTCTTTTTATTTTATGTAGGCACTATATTTAATAATTTATTTCTTTAGTATTAATATGTGTTTTGTTCTTCATTCTCTTCACGTAGTTTTAAAAGCATATGGCAACCTGTAAGTGGGTCTACATTACTGCAAATCTAATTTACCATTTTTAGTTTTAATTTTAATATTGTAGTCTGTTGGGTGCCCATATTAAATAAATAAATAAATAAATAAAAATTGTTAACTTTAGCTGTGAAGGCCCTAGCAAAAATCTTTGTCTTTGAATTTATAATACGCGAATACGAAGCGGAGGCTTTGAAAATTAGGACACAAAGAAGCTCATAACTTAGCTTAATGACTTCATTAAGTTACCGATGATGATAGCTGGATTCCAACCCAGAGAACATCGCACCTCGGAGTATAGACACAATCACCTTTGGGATGGCTGGATGATTTCATCTGCCGAAACCCTAATTAACCTTTTTAGAGTTCCAAGTTCCTCACCCTGTAACTAAATCTTCAGTGCATTAATCCACGGATCTGACAAGTTTTATGGGATTTATGTGGAATATTTTACACCGCTTGAATTTTCCAATAGTTTCATGCTTAGATACTAACTGCCCCCGCAGCAGATTTTGACTTATCATTAATCAGAAGGGATACATACCATATCCCCATCTTATTTCTGAGTATTGTAAAGCGAAAAATCTAATAGAGTTTTTTGTAAATTTTTGGGCTATTAAAGTTTCCTTTTGTCCAGGGTGTATCTCAAAAGTGGCTCAACATTATAAGCTGCATTTTAGTTGTATCCTATATTTAAACAACAACAATATGAGTTAATTTTCAAACAGATATAAAATTAATAAATTTCTTTTTATGTAATAATTTTTCTATGCCGAATTTACTGTGTAATAAAATTATTCTACATACTTACAAACTTCAAGGATGAAAGGTCATCCCCTACCTCTACCTCCACTACTGGTTTCACCACGTAACCCAATTAAACGTTTCTTTATAAGATATCCTACCCTCGAAGCTCGAGCTGGAGTCACACTTAACACGTTTTTAACTCCAATTAGAAAAAAAAATCTACCAAAGCGAAATAATTATTCATCCCATGGAGTTTTTATGGCATTGGGGGCTATTACCATATTACGACTCGCACGACGGTTTCTGTATACGTTTAGGTAGATATTTTAATATCGTCCTTACCCGGGTCATTTGGAACAGGATCCGTGTTTTGCATTTATTTTGTTTAAAGCTTACGAATGTGTATGTATTTGAAGATATTGACTTGCAGTTGATTTAGTTTTGCTATAAAGGTTTGGATCGAGTGCATTTTGTAATCGCCATTTTTTATTTTTGTTATACCTAAACCGTTTAGGGTTCCGAAGTTTTTCGGAAACTTGATAGCCTCACTACGTTGTCCGTCTGTCTGTCAGTGCGTCAAGTCATTTTGTTTTTTGACAGAGGATACTAGGCTAACTTACCGGACTTAAGTGATATTCCGCTCTAAATAAGCGTATAAAGATTGTGTTAGGAGTGGGTAAGACCGTAGTGATCGGGTGGGAACTGAACCGTCGAATTTACCGTTTTCGGTCCGCACCTTCAACCACTGGGGTTATAGAGGCTTTTGACATAAGTCAAATAGCATTTCAAGCATATTCTTGCAATTATTGTACAAAGTTAGATGATTAAAGTTTTTGATTTCACGTTGGAACACTTTAATTTTCCGGGATAAAATGCAGCCTGCGTTAATCCTTGGTGTGAGCTATCTCCATTCTAAGTTTCAGCCAAATCGATTCATTTCTTGAGGCGTGAAGGAGTAACAAATATAGGTACACACACAAACTTTCGCCTATATAATATTAATAAGTTTCATAGAGTCATGTGATATGTGATTGAGTTTTTGCAACGTACGTGTTATTCCGTCGTGATGTCGCTAAACCTATGGGTAGTTATAAAAATACATGTAGTTGATAAAGATCAAAGAAAAAATTGAAACTCGATTTAAGGCCCAAGAGACGGGTCTGCCCGCGAAATTCAAATTTAATTTGGTTGTTCGCAATTTGTAAACTAATACGACAAAGTATAGTATTCAAATTGCGCCAATGGCAGTATTATCTTCACAGGTTTATATACTAATCTTTACGTGAAAGTATCCAGTTTAAGAAATTAATCAAAATAATGAGTTTGACATGAGCTACTCACAAATTAGTCATTATTTTGATTAATTTTTTAAACTGGATACTTTCACGTAAAGATTAGTATATAAACCTGTGAAGATGATACTGCCATTGGCGCAATTTGAATACCATAAGCCTACTTTGAAGTATTAGTTTATAAATGGCGAAAAACCAAATTCAATTTAAATTTCGCGGGCAGCTCCGTGTCTTGGGCCTTAAATGACACGCATATTCCCAGCTATAACTTACATAATAGTGTCATGTATCCTATCTGTCTGTATTATACAGGCAATACAGGGCAAGTACTCCTGTTTCCCGCCTCTCAATTCCACTGGGAGCGCCTGTGACTGGTGGCACGGTTCAGAGACAAACACATTTCATGCATATCGAACACACCGAAAGCGACAGCTTTGTCCCCCGTTGCGTGTTTATACTATGTATTTTTGTTGTGGATAAAGTTGTACTGGTGTTTTTGCATCGAAATACTATCAATAAGTGGACTAGGCTTCTAGGCATCGGATGAGTCGAAGGGAGCCTGCGAATACAAGTGGTACAAGACCGAGGCGTGTGGAAGTCTATGTAAGAGACCTTTGTCCAGCGGTGGACGTCTATCGGTTGATAAGGAAGAGGAAACTAATATTTTTTTTTAAAGTTGACTAATACCCTCCTATCCTCTCCAAATAAGCGAAAAACTTGTGCTTGGAATGGGTATGATAATAGTGCAACGGATGGGATTCGAACCTGCGACCTTTTAGTTTTCAGTCCGCATCTCTAACCGTTGAGCTATTGAGTATGGATCTATTTAGGAAACTTAACTGTTCAGAAATCTCAAGGAAATCGTACCTAAACGCACGCACCTATGTAAGTAACGTAGAAAAAAATAACTCCTCCTTTTATTGGAAGTCGGTTAAAGATAAGCATCAGCGATTAGTAGAGACAGTTAAAACTTAACTTTATTTTAATCATTGATCTCATGACTTAATCGGCAATTAAAATCACGTACTTACAAGCGCTTAAATGCCATTTAAAACTGGTATACGATCAGCCGCCTACAACTCATTTATCTTAAACATTATCAATATTGATAAAGGTGTCATTTATTTAAACTTTTATTATAACACAATTAATTTTTCGATACCTAATAAGAAAAGGAATATAATAAGTCGACCAACAAAATTTATTTTTTGGCATCAAAACCTAGCTTCTAATTTAATAACTCAGCAACGGGAAAATGATAAAGCTTCTAATATACTAACTCGGCTTCTTCACAATGGCCACAAAATATTCCAAAGAAAGCATCAAATAAAGAGCCACTATTTTATTATTGTCCACTGCCACTGCACGATTTGGTGCGAGTGAGATGGATACGACTGGCCATTTGCACGATTTCGTTGGTGCGAGTGAGACGAATGCGACTGGCAATTTGCACGATCTCGTTGGTTATGGCTATTTGCACCAATCAGAGAGCGCCATTCAAAACATGCATTTGTTTTTTTTGTTGTTCTGTTGTTAGTGTGTTAATATTGCAATTATTTTTGTATAATTTTTTTCTTTAAACTAAAGTTAGGTTAGGTTAGGGTTATACATGAATATTCAGGTGCCCGGCCGAAGGCCGGGCACTTAGGTTCTGTTGGGATCGTAAACCTACCTAAAACTAAAAAAAAAAAGTTGAAAAAAAATTTGATTTTTTTTTTCAAAAATGTTATAATGTTATGTGTAGGTATTTATCTTGAGTTAAATTTAAAAACAATCATTTTTTTAATTTCATTTTATCAAAAAAAAAAAACGTTTTTTTATTTAGTTAGAAACATTTTTTATTTCATTTTCTCACAAAAAAAAAAAATTAAAAATGTGGTTGAAGATTTGGTGTATTATTTGATGCTAATATTTAAGTATTTTAGGAGTTCACGGTTTGAAGCTAAGTTATAAATATAGATGCTAAAATTATATTTTTTAGAGGCTCACTAGTTGAAGCTGACTTAGTAATTTAGAAGCCAATAATGGTATTAAATAGAAGCTCGTTTAATTACATGCCATAAGAAAACACGTTTTATTAAGGAGATCGCACATTACAGAAACTGGGATTAACATAATGTGACATATGGACTGTTTTTGTTTCCATAATGTAATGCTTATTGAAGGGTTTAAAAAAAAACCTGCCAAGTGCGAGTCGGACACATGAAGAGTTTCCGTACTAAGATTCCGTAAGATTTAACACCAATTCACATTAAAATCAAATAAAAACAAATGTTTATTGTATGGAAATAGGATCTCTCTTTAAATTTTAACCTTTTTTAATTATTTATTGTTATAATGGTTCAGCTCGCTGAAAGACGGACGAATGGATGGACAGCGGAGGCCTAAGTCTCCGCTCCAAACGGTGCCAAGTTGAAGTATTCTTGATAAGGCTCTCTTGGCACCAAAGGGTACCATACCCAAAGGGGTATGGTATCCTAAAAGTGCAGCTTAGGTACTCTTACTGCAGGACACTTTGTGAAATTTTCATTAATTCTTTCCTCTTAATCCGTCGCCTTCTACTACTACTGCGCATGTTGCAGAAGTCTCTCGAAACAGTAGGGTTTATGCTACGAATGTTTTATGTCACAGCTAGTTTTTCAATTTTTTGGCAAATGTCGTGACACCTTCAATATTGGCATTTTAATTATGTTTCATTGTGTAATTTTTAAGGACTTTATGGAATGTAACAGTTTATATTTATGGAATGTAACAATTTTGGTTGTCCTAATAAATAAATAAATAGATCACTACTCTGACCAAGTGCAGACTACCTGATTTTACACTTGACAACATTGTGAAGAACTCTTAAACATGCAGGTTACTTTACGATGTTTTCCTTCACCTTTAAACCAAGTGATATTAAAAATTGCTTTAAATGCAGATAACTCCGAAAGTCAGAGCTGTGCGACTGGGATCAAATCCCGGAGCTTCACAAATGGAGGCCGATGTTACCACTAGGCTATCACGGCTTTCAATTCAACCGCTTCGGGGTATACGATCACTTTATTGAGTCAATCTCGCTGCCTGCATGTAATAATGATAACTTTATAAGGCAGGACACGTTGGCCGCGCCGGTCGCGGTCGGCGTGAATTATCACTCGTTATTATCTGCAAACGATTTATTTTTTCTTAGCTGATTATTTTTGTTATTTGCAGCGGCTTAGCCTTTGTATTAAATAAAGAAACCCTCGTCATCCTTGCATTCTTAATGGTGCTACCACAAACGAATAGTGACTCAACCGATTGATATTTTCATAGCATTTTTCCGATTCGTGTTATAATATACTCGCATCTACGAACGTTTGCTACTAAATCCGTAACAAAAAAAACTAATTCTTACGTTTTCCAAAAACCTCTTTAGTACCCTATTGTTTTCCCAGGATTAAAATATCAATATAAGTAATATCCTAAAACTTAATCCAGGACAAGGTCCTTTTGTGTGCCTTTCATTCGAATATATTACAGCTTTGTTGCGTGATTGATGAACTTTATGTTTTTTTTGTTATGCCTATCAACTCAAAAAAACAAACGCTTAAACCCTACCTAAAGCCGTCTCCAACCGCCCCTATAACGGCCCCTGTCCTCACATCTAACCTATTTAACCACAACACTACGCCAGACAAACCAACCATCTGAACGAGAGGGTAACTATCAAACATATCAAAGTATTATTTAATCAATTACACTCATCTAAACCTACGGGTAATATTTATTCGATTAGGGCGCGATTGCTATCACAATCCCTTAATCAAATACAACGACCTAGACGCGGGAGCATCCAATAGCCGTATGAGTCTCTGGAAGAGACTGAATTAATAACGTCCAAAGCGCTGTATTTGTACTAACGGCGCGGTACCAGACCGGCGCCTACGTTGTCAACAAAGTCAAACTACCTACTACTAATTTTTATAAAACTACCTTCAATACCTACATTAAAGTTGTATATCTTTACTATTTCAATATATCGCTAACACGGCCATCCTACATGGTGACCGCCCCGGGCACCACACGAGTCTCATCAATCATTCTACACTCATCGGAATATTTCATCATGTGACTCCAGAACTCAACATGACCATCCCACCTAAGGGAACTAGCCAAACTTAGGAGACAGATGTGTCATCGTTGAAAAGTTGGTGAAGACTGTCCATCATGCGACCCCGGAGCTCATTTAAAATGACCATCCCACCTAAGGGAACTCGCCAAACTTAGGAGACAGATGTGTCATTATTAAAAACCACTTGCACTTAAAGAACATTTAGCTCACTTAAGTGTTCGTTTTCAAGCTCAGGCGCTCACAATCCAATGTGACGTTCTTCATTCAAATTCATTTATTCATTATTTAAACTGTGTAACATTAGATGTTAACGTCTATGATGCAATATTCCTCATCAAACCTTTTCTCTTTTTTTTATCACTGCTCGGTCTAACCTGACTTTATCTAATGATCCAAATAAGCAATTTCTCACGTTTTAATTTGACTGATTTTAAACTGACAAAAACTTTATTTAGACAATAATAATTGAACTGTGAACGCGGCCATACCACTTCTGATATCAACTCACAAAAAAAACGTTGAAACCTTACCTAAAGCCGTCTCCAACCGCCCCTATAACGGCCCCTGTCCTCACATCTAACCTATTTAACCACAACACGCCAGACAAACCACCATCTGAACGTGAGGGTAACTATCAAACATATCAAAGTATTATTTAATCAATTACACTCATCTAAACCTACGGGTAATATTTATTCGATTAGGGCGCGATTGCTATCACAATCCCTTAATCAAATACAACGACCTAGACGCGGGAGCATCCAATAGCCGTATGAGTCTCTGGAAGAGACTGAATTAATAACGTCCAAAGCGCTGTATTTATACTAACGGCGCGGTACCAGACCGGCGCCTACGTTGTCAACAAAGTCAAACTACCTACTACTAATTTTTATAAAACTACCTTCAATACCTACATTAAAGTTGTATATCTTTACTATTTCAATATATCGCTAACATGCCTGTGTCACTTTCCAAGTCCTCAATTATATCTATGCAAAAAGCAAGTTAATCCGTTGCTGTGTGATTGAAATACAAACCAACAAACAAACACACTTTCACATATAAAATATTATAAAGGATGAAACTAAAACTTGTTAATAATCTTGGAAGTTGGATTGCAAGTAAATATAGCCAGCCATTAAAACAACGTATGAATATAATGATGCCTACCGAGACTGACTTCATGTGGCGGCACCTTTACAGGGCACCGACTTAAGCTCGCTGCATACGTAACGTGCACGGGACGTGGACGGGACGTGGCCCGGACGTGGTTAGTAAACACGGACGGGAATTTTTAATGCATACGCAACGTGGCAATAACTCAGAACTAACGTGCTAGTGATGTGAACAAGGAAAGATGGATTTTTCTAAGATTGTAGCGAGCTAACTTGGAAGGGGTATAGCAGTGTAAATACAACCCATACCCCTAATCGGTTTTTACACGCCATCGTGTCGGAACGCTAAATCGCTTGGCGGCACGTCTTTGACTGTAGGATGGTAACTAGCCACGGCCAAAGCCGTAATGCCTTTTGCATTTAGCTAAGGTACGTATATCATTCGAATCCTACCAGATGGGTTAATGCACTTAAGTAAGGGGGCGAGGCGCAGGCCATGCTGGCGGTGGCGGCGGCGCGCGCGCGCGGTCTCGAGCTCGTGGCGGGCGCGCTCAAGCAGCCGGTAACTATCACCCGAGAGCTAAATACGCTAGGTTGTCAAGAAATGGCGCTAAAATGGCTATTTTAAAAATTTTTTTTTATTCAATGACAAGATAGCCCTTGACTACGATCTCACCTGATGGTAAGTGACGATGCAGTCTAAAATGGTAGCGGGCTAACTAAGAAGGGCTATAGCAGTGTAAATTCAACCCATACCCCTAATCGGTTTCTACACGCCATCGTGCCGGAACGTTAAATCGCTTGGCGGCACGTCTTTGACGGTAGGGTGGTAACTAGCCACGGCCAAAGCCTCCCACCAGGCCAGACCAGAGACAATTTAGAAATTATAAATTCCTAAATTGCCCCCGCCGGGAATCGAACCCGAGACCTCTCAGTTATAAGACCACAGCGCTCACCACTGCGCCAGGGAGGTCGTCAAAGGTTGATACTATATACCTATTGATTTGAGCATAAAAAGTTCAACTGTAATTATTATTACATATTAAAATATAAGTAGAGATACCAATGCAATAAATTAATAAAATAAATCTGACCGTTTTCAGTGAGTGATAGTTCGACTGCAATTTTACGCCACAGATAATTTTTATATTTGGTGTCTAAATACTTTCAATGATCGTACACACTCAATTAGTTTTTCCATTCGTCCATTTTTGCTTCGTAGGTAAATACACAAACATCACTACTTAGCTCTCCGGAGCGAACGGGGCGACTGTGCATACGCAGCGGAATCACGCACGGGACGGGGCACGTACGGGACGGGACGTGCTAAACATCGTCGCCGACGATATTTTTCCCGTTCCGCGCGTGGCACGTTCCCGTCCCGTCCGTGCTCCGTGACGTATGCACAGTCGCTTACATTTTCTATGAAACGATGTTTCCAAAACTCCACGTCCCGTCCCGTCCACGTCCCGTCCCGTCCCGTGCACGTTATGTATGCAGCGGCCTTTAATCTGATGCCTCCCATCGCAGCGCTTGCAGAATCGCGTATACCTTGCGTTCCTTGGATCTCGCTCGAGGAATTTTATGTAAATTGGTCTTTTTATGACCCTTTTTATATTTTTGTTTAGCATACCACACAGTCTCAAGCGAGCGTGAGTGCCGAATGGAATCGAATCAGTGTTTGTGGCGCCTAAAATGTCCCTGATATATCTTTCGACGTTAGAATAAAGTTAATCGTACCGTTCTTTAAATTAAATTGAACACGATAAGGGACCCATATCACCCGTAAAAGATTGGGTCACATCTCTTGTGAAGTATCAACTTTTTTTTTTTTAAAGAAAAGGTTGGCAGTAATATATGGAACGATACAATAATTGGATTTTGGTGTAGCCTTGTGTGCAATTTACATTCTACAAAAGGGATGTTTCCAAATTGGTAGAGATGCTTGATATATGATATAGGTTCATATGTAGGTTTTGAAGACATTTACAGCCACACTCATTAAGTTAAATGTTTTATGTAATAATAATAATAATGTCCTCCTGACCCAATCCGGCCACGGCGGCCTATCTCCACAGATATTAGACATCTGTGCGGAAGATATTATAGGGCACAAGTGAGTGCGCAAACACAGGTGCACTCTCTATTCCCTCACTCTCACAGTCCGATGGGACGGAAAATCCGACACGACCGAGCACTCTAAGTGCTCTCTGATGCACGGGGGTTTCACACTACTACTGAGAATTAGTAGTAGTAGTGAGAAATAGTAGTAGTAGTACGGTCGGGGACAGAAAATGTTTACCACTTTTCAATTTAGATTCTTCGTAACCCTGCGTTCAGTAAGGTCTATAATGCTATATCAAGGCATTTGTTACGTTATAAAAATTTCATGCATCGTTTTATCAAAAAAAAGGATTAATGACTTTTCTATACAAATATTAGTAATAAACCTCATTTCCTAAATTCAAGTTTGACACATTAGCATCATTGTACTTGTAAAAGTGACAATTAACTATCAAAAATATTATATTTGTTATTTGAAATTTAAATATACAAAATAAATGGCAAGCTTAATCATAATTGTAATGGTGAAGTTCATATTGTGCATTGAATCATAATGATGCTGCTAGCATCCACAGTCAAAAACAGTCAAAAGGAGGTGGATGAGCTACGGTGATGCGTGGTGTTCTGCAGCATTTTACATCGATGTTCTGCAGCAAAATTCCGACAACCTAAGTTCAAGATAATGCGCCGAGCTACTATTCCATGGTTCAATCTGTACCGTGGCAGTCATCTCGTTCAATAGCCCGCTCGATCTGCTAATTTGAAACTGAAAATTTATGGGGCTTAATGATTCAAAGCTGGGACTGTCAGAATCAAAGAAATCCTCAAACTCTTAGATCACATTGCACTGGGGTATGAGATGATATCACAGATGATATGATCTGACTTATCGCCTTGACGCGTTTATGCGAGAGAGTCTACGTGTTGTCATAGCAGCGAATGGAAGCTAATTAAGCTAATTATTTATTTATACTAATATTGTTTAGTTTCTCAATAATAAAATTAAGAAATAAAGATTCTTTGAAATTTCATTAGATTATTACTTCCGTTTTCATATTTTGGTAACTCGTGTCCTGTGCTCGTGTCTATATGAGATAATATCTATTTATTAAAATTACTAGCTTTTGCCCGTGACTTCGTCCGCGTGAAGTTAGGATTCTAAAATTTCCATGGGAACCTTCTATTTTTCCGGGATAAATGTCGCTATCCAAATCCTCAACTATATCCATGCAAAAAATCATGTGGATCTATTGCTCCGTAGCTGTGTGATGGAAGGACAAACCAACAACGAACAAACAAACACTCACATTATTTTATAACATTAGTAAGGATTTTTTGTTCCAAAAAAGGTTTTCTACATCTAACCTATTTAGCAATCACCTACTAAAGGACTGTCTAAGCACCGCTACATGTTAAAAAGTCTATGATCTATGGCTAATCAAATCACATATCGACCTTCTGACACAGATGTGTGCATGCAATTATGAATCTTAAGGTGGTAAACATTTTTTGTCCGCGACTGTACGTAAAAACATCAGTTTGCCTGTATCAAGTGTCCTCATAATATGGTGTGGTCGTGTGCGATTTCCTTAAACTATACTTAGTAGGTAAAATTCCATTATATTTGTAGGTATGCATAGATAAATGTTAATAATAATTGTACTTAATTGGGAGCATGACAGGAAAATCTGGCGATCATATCAGTGTGGCAATCTTGTTTCGCGGAATTCTTAGAGCTAGAACACACTTGCAATTAATCTTTCCGTTGTAATTCTCGTCGTCGAGCAACTATTGCTGGTTCCTTGCACATTTCAACTTTGATTTCGATCTTGTACCTGCTGCTTTTCTATCGCATTGCACTAAAATTAATTAGGTACTCATTCATAGAATTATTCACAAACTAGACGATGCCCGCGACTTCGTCCGCGTGGATTAAGGTTTTTCGCTTCTCGCGAGAACTCTTTAATTTTCCAAGATTAAATGTAGCCTATGCGTTAATCCTAGATAGGTATGAGCTATCTTCCTTCCAAATTTCAGCCATAACGGTTCATTCGTTGTGACGTGAAGGAGTAACAAACATACACACATACACATACACACATACACATACAAACTTTCACCTTTATAATATTATGGTGATAAGGCTTTGAAATTATTGCAAGTTCGTGCATATGTATTCATACAATTACAATAAAATAAAATAAAATAAAATAAAATAAAATAAAAAATATCCATACATTATTTAGATTAGTGCAACTATCGCATAACGATTAATTGCAAGTGTGGGCTTGTTCATAATTATTACTGCCGCGTAATGGAAATATTCCTAACAAGATTAGTTTTTGCACCACATTAAGTATAGTATTTCATAGTTTCTTCCTTGTTCAGGATACTAGTTTTCATCCTTATCAATACAATCATCAATCCATCAACAGCTCACAGCTGAGCGCAGCTCTCAGAGGAATCTTTAGCGTGGGTACTTAGAGTTAATTAAATAATAATCTTGTTGTATGTAAGAGCCCTTGTAAACGCATATTAGTTTCAAGACCATGCCTTCGTTTCACTGACATTGATTGCGTGATATACAATGTGTATTGAAACTCCGAAATAATACTGAAGGAGGTGAATGTGCTCATAAAACTGAACAACTTTCCTCAAGAAACCTACGAGTAGGTCGAAATATGAAAAAAAAAAAATTTTTACCTCCCATAGCAAATCAATCAGCTGATCGTCAATTTTGTATGGGAGGTCCAAATTTTTTTTTCACATTTCGACCTATGTTCCTTGGGGAAAGTTGTTCAGTTTTATGAGCACATTCACCCTCCTTCAGTATTATTTCGGAGTTTCAATACACGTTGCATATATGTCAAACTTCTTTTATATGGTACGAGTTAAAGAGTAAAGAGACTTCTCAATGAGCCTCTACAGTCTATAGTGGAGAGGAATGCTACCCAGTGCCCAACCCACAGAAACTACACTACAGAAACACTACAGGTATCTCTGTGTGTGTATGCACGTGTATAATGCAACTGTTACTGGTAGGTGTGTAACTTTAGTTGCCTCAGTTAAACAATGTTGGCACCGCCGCAATGTTTCTGTTTACCAATGTCGAGTTGAGGCTGTGAACGAATGGGCGACCTGAATATGGTGTTTTATACCTACCTATCTAAATTAGATCAGCACAAAATTTGCCCACTATATAATTATATAAATTATGTTAGGCAATTTATTTTTGTCACGAATTCAAAATTGCACATTAAACTTAGCCTCTAATTTTTTTTGTCGCGTTGCCTTGTCTATAAACGTTAAACAATGCACAGCGGTGCTGGCAAATATTCGAGTGTTAGTACCACTTGGAAATTCCAAACTCATTTACATAAAAAAAAAAAAAGAAAATTTAATGAATCTCTGAGTTGTGCAAGAAAAAACTTCAAAAACTGTAATCCGATTATGGATTTCATATAGGTAACATATTCTGTCATATTATAAACACTCAAAATGAAGCCTATTCTCCCGGACCATAATATAATAACGAGTCGATTGACACTTCATTCAACGAAATCGGCTCAGCATAATTTAGGTGCTCCGGTGGAATATAGGTACATAAAAGGGCTTGTACCTTTTGGCTTTAAAAATTTTAAAGAATGTCAGACTTTCCGCTAGTGCATCACTATTGTTTAAAAAAGCTAAAACCACAAGAAATAAACTAATTTAAAATCCATATACGTCTCACACGGGAAGTATCTACCTACTTGAACATCACTGGCCGCCCTGTGGTCTGAGATTCGAAAGAAGTTTGCGAGAACAGTGTTTCAAGGAATATTATGCTATTTAATATGCATGCAATGTGTAATGACAGACGCATGACTGACAAGGGGAATTTATGCTAAGGCCATCGGCAATGCAATGCGCGGCGCATACGTGCAGTGCAACGAACGAATACGTAAGAACCTACTCACCTAACCAACTTTAATTACGAGCATCTAGGAATTGGGACGGCGTCTGGATGTAGGTACTGTTTCTAGGAATTTTTAATGGAATAGATGAGTTAATTTATGCTACGCTCCTGGACAGGAAACTCTGTTGTGCGAGAATATTTTGGTCTGTTGCTGACCTAATTTATATTATGAATTTGTGTACTAACGTAACTATTATGAATTCGCGAGTGTAGTTTTACAGAAAGTACAGTAACATGAGGAAATTACTAACAACCAGATATAAATTTTTTGTCATTTTTCCTATCCATAGCTATAACTCTATACAAAATTACAATTGGATTGATAATGAAACAAAATCGAAAGTCTATTTTAATTATTATATAAGAAAAATAATATCTACCAAATAGTGTCATGATCATCATTATGATAAACCAATGAAGGCCCATTACTGGGTCGGGTCTCCTTTCATAATGAGAGACATATAGACATACAGAAATCAGCAATAGGTAGGTATCTGAGGGCTTAGTAGGCCTTACAAAATCAAATACAACAATGGTCGAGTCCAAACAAAGTTTTGCTTAGAATTAACGAGGTAGATATTTGATAAAATTATTACAGTGATTCTTCGAGACAACTTGTTTGTTTAAAACTGTACAGTGTACAGGTCTTGTTTGTTTTCCTCAGGCTTCTAGCTTAGGGCGATATTTTCAAATAACCATTATTTAAAATTGGTCTAAGTTGCTAATTTAATTGCACAGTTATATCCATGGGATACCATTGCTGCATTTTTTTCTCGTGTTTGTTAATGTTTTTCGTTTTTTAATAGAAGTTTCTGTCTTTTACAGGTTTGTGTCCCAATAATGGCACAGAATAGATTACAGTATTGAAGTACGAATGGTAAGTCATGAGGCAGACCTACAAATCCAGGATCTCTTCTTTTACAACAAGGAAGGTGTGGCACGCATGAATCCTTAGCGAAACAGTGGTGATAACCGTCCTTTCTGTATATATTTTTGTGGTTATTTCACTATGTAGGATCCACTATTTTCCGGCATACTCTAGCCAACTTTGCCCCATCTTGTATATTGGATGGTTGCTGATGATCACGTACAGATAATAACAAAGCTTCGTTATTAAGATGAGAAAAATAACTACTATATGTGGATACATTTATATGTAGGTGTCGCAGTGGGAAAAAAAGCTGTTCTAGACTCCGCTAGATTGCTTTGCCTTTTTATTATTATACAGCGGAGGGCTGGGTCGTTTTCTAAGAGTTTTTAGCTTTTCGTTGGCATGTCAAGTGTCGTGCGCAAACCGTTCCTCGCTTTGAAGAAAATAATAAGTGCATGAAGGAAGTAGCAACTTAGAAAGTGCATTCGTATAGCTCTTACGCCTCTATACATGAGGACTAGTATTAAATAATAACCTTTTAATTGGCACTTGAGGCAACTTGAGGAGTTTTCTGTTCAGGAAATCCGACGCTTCTTTGCAATACTATAAATTTTTATATGTATGTTGTTTTGTATTAATTAACGTAAGTTATGGTTAGTAATTTCATTATTCTATTGCATCGTTTATGCATGTAGTTTTAAATCTAAAGCTGTGTTAATTACATGTGAGTGTGCGTAGCTAATAGCTTGAAGAGATTAAAACTATATTTAACGTTGCATTTTACCTGCATACCTGAGAGATCTTCATAATGTTTTCTAAATAGTGTAAAGATGGCCAATCCGCACTTGACTAGCGTGATTGACTATGTATTTTTTTTACAATTTTAACTGAGACGAATGAGTGAAAAACCATAATTATCAGTTATCACTAGTACCTATTGTAAGACAAATATCTAATGAATTTATAGTCGACCGCGAGATCAAATCAGAAATGAGGAGATCCGTGAGAGAACCAGTCACCGACAGTCAGGCGGCTCAAGACCATGCAAGTGACCTTTGTTCAACAGTGGACTTCTTCCTATAATTTTGCGGTTTTTTGTAAGACTATTTTTGCGGTTCTTTTCAATTGATTCGCACTTGACTATCATACCTTTAGAATTATTAGATTTTAGAGTGTTAAAGTACCACAAAAAGTTAAGTTGAATGACCTCTAACAGTATATGTAAATGATAATAATAACTATTTATCTCTTAGTTAGGTACATACATTTTTTGTCACGTCGAGCATCACGACCGCTTCTTCAATTTGATCAAGTGTATTTATTATAATGTCCCATGAAAGAAACGAGACACATCGTGCATTATTATCGCAAGTGTCTGCATAACATTAATGTTAATCACATTGAATATTCAGATAATAATCAAAAATTACGTCTTAAAGTCGTTTCACACACGAGTTGTTTGTCGCGCGTAATCTAGAACGTTTTTTTATCGACCGCAAGCTCAGAATACCAGTATCTCCGCCTCCTTGACCCGACGACGGTCAAGCCAAAAGGAAGTGTTATGATTTTAGCCGTCTATGTATGTGCGTATGTTTGTATTTACGTATGTTTCACTGTAGCGCCTAAACTACGGAGCCGATTTGGACGAACGAGATTTCAATCAATTCGTTATTATAGTGATATTATATAGGCTACATTTTATACAAAGAAAATCAATAAATGACGGATGTGATGTGACGGATTTGATGGTACTGAACTTCGACTGAAGTTAATAACATTAGGACCGTTGTAGAAATTCGGAAGCAAAGCTTCTGTAGTTCTCATATCATCAAACCCCTTGTTTTGAGGTCATACGCATTTTTAGTACCGAAGAAGCCGTTGCGTTTGCCTCTTGCGGCTTTTGCGGTTTGTCTGTAATAATTTTCTCCTAAGTATACGAGTTTGGGAAATGGCAGATAATACAACGGAATTTAGCCAACTACTTTATTTAACCAACACTATATCTCTTGCCTACTTGGCTAAATCCATAATCCGTCAAAATCGCAAAGATCCGTCCTATCCTTTCAGAAGAGAAGCGTGATAAAAAAAACTCTGGGAACCCCTGCTTTAGCGTGAGCAATCGACGCGATAGTAGAGACATTTGTAATATGGCTAGGGCAGCAGGCGTCTGATTTACATGCTATCTGATGTCTGAACACCACTATCTTACCAACTACTACTGAAAATTACAATAACGGTTTTGTCCTAGCCTGGAACTCGATATGTTAGTCACTCGACTAACGCGCGAGGCAGATTTGAGTCTTAAGAACACCGCATCTTAAATGCGGTTTATTAACATTAGTGTGTTAGTGCCCTTCTACCATTGTATATCAACCTTTCAACGTATGTATCTAGTGTCTATCGTAGGAATACAAGGTAGGTGACACAGGATGTTATCAATCATGTGCCACGGCATCGCAGCAATCTGAGATATCAATTATATCGCTGGGCGTCCAATTAATATTCAAATATTCCTTGGCATTGTTCAACTAGTTTTGTAATAGGTACTTGTTTTTCTTACTAGTCTTCTTTATTATACCTACTGGGTAGATAGTTAAGAGTAGGTATAATATAAAAGCAATACCAAAAGAAATCTATTGAGAAAAACTTATCTATAGAATAGTAAAAAATAAACTAACTGACTGACAGACAACGCACAGCCTGAACCGGTAAACCGGTAGACCTAATCGGCTTTACCGCAAAAAAATTAAACAAGCTTTAAGCTCGTGTTGATTTCAAATCTGACAGATTTTTAATACAAAAAATGTCAGTTAAACTGTGTTGATTAATTGTGGTTAGACCATTTTTAGGGTTCCGTACCCAAAACATGTCAACGGGACCCTATTGCTAAGCCTCAGCGGGCTGTATCTCACGATCCGTAATAGGTAGACAGTTTGAATTTTCACTGAATGTGTATTTCTGTTGCCTCGGGGACTGCCGCGGTAAAGCTATTGCATAGCATTTTTTATCATAATATAAAAAATGCGCCATCTAGCGGCTCACCGTAGAGGAGTCCCGTGTCAGGTTATTTTCGTTACGGAATTTCTGGATTCGGTCTCCACGCTGGCCCGCGATAGAAGCTATGCAATAGCTTAATATAAATTAAATTAATAAACTAGTAAATAGTAAATTAATTTAACAATTTATATTTTGTTTTACGAAACACACTCTGCCTTCTTGCTTATCACAGTGGCGGTATAGGTAGCAATAAATAAACGAATGTAGCAGACATGATCGTTAGTTAAGTCAAATCAATATAGCTACTAAAATAAACCTGCTCGGTACACCATCACGGATACGTCATGCTTATGACGCACTCATTACTTTGACGGTCTCACAAAGTTGAAAAGCATGTCTTCACTGCTGAATGTAAGAGAATTCATAACCCTTTGAGCGTGATCCTTGACATATTTCGTGTTGTGCGACACTTCGTAATGAGGGTCCTTCGTAAATAAGTGTTTGGTATTAGAAAGACACTTTCGACTTGAATAAGCTTTTTTAAAACTTTGTATTAATAGTATGCGAGACTTTGACTTTAGGAAATCCTATTGTGGAACTAGTCCTTACTAATATTATAAATGCGAAAGTGTGTTTGTTGTTGTTTTGTCCTTCAATAACGCTGCAATAGAGCTACGGATCGACGTGATTTTTTGCATGGGTATAATTGAGGACCTGGAGAGTGACATAGGCTACTTTTTATCCCGGAAAATCAAAGAGTTCCCGCGAGATTTGAAAAACTAAATGACTGCGGACGAAGTCGCGGGTTCACATCGGCTAGTTAATTATGCGGAAGTGTGTATGTTTGTTGGTTTGTCCTTCAATCACGTAGCAACGGACCAAAGGATTGACGTGCTTTCGTCCTCATGAGTATACTAGAAAATTTGTAGAGTGGCAAAGGAGTTCATCCCGGAAAATAGAGGGTTCCCGCGGGATTTTTAAAAACCTTACACGCAAGTCGCGGGCAAAATTAATATGTAATTAATTGATTAGTTGTAATCCTCATTTAGTTATAGAAAGATAAAATTAACCTTACTCTAATAAAGACCGTGCAAATAACTCCATCAAAACTATTCTACTTTTCATACGTAGTTCCAATTTTATATTTTAAGAACGCGCTTACGTTTTCAAAAACCCGATGACAGATTTTAAAGCATTATTGAAATATGATTGATGAAAATCTATTGCTATAGAACGTGTGAAAACGCGTGGGCGACTTGGACGCTTCGGGATCAAATTGTATCTATGAATGAACGAGCACGTGATTAGATAACTATAGCTATGAAGTGATTTCATTCAATTAGCTTTGGAGTAACGTCGGCATCACGTGAAATTTCACTCATCTTGTTTTCGTCCACAGATTATTGCGTTATATCAGTGAATATTAACAAAAAATATTCGTATACGAAATGAATAATGGTCAAGTGCGGATTGGCAGACTTCCCACACCTTTGAGAACTCTCAGGCGTGCAGGTTTCCTCACGATGTTTAGGTAAATTTCGGAGTTATAGCTTTATATTTTAATTGCTCACATAACTGCGAAAATTCATACATACGTATCTGGGAAAATTCATACATACGCATCTGGGAAAATTCATACATACGCATCTGGGAAAATTCATACATACGTATCTGGGAAAATTCATATATACGTATCTGGGAATCAAACCCCGGATTCCCCGAAAAAAGGCCCAACCTTAACCGAAACTTAACGAAGTCTACAGATTATCACCGCTTGCTAACTGGAAAACAATTTAGATTGGTGGAACAGTGTGTAAAGACACATTTAATAAGTAGAGGTTATTACACAGTTTATGAATTCTTTAATAACAAACTTGCTTCGAACCAATCTGCTTTACTTCAGTTGTCTACAAAATAGATATTGTAACATTTTTTGTTTTGAAAAGATCAACTGCTGAGTTTCTTGCCGGCTCTTCTCAGCAGAATCGGAAAACCGGTGGTAGAGTTTCGATTTGTCATACGAGCCACAAGTTGGCCTATATTAAATAAATAATTTTAAGTTTGAGTATCTCACAGAGTTGACTGCACTGGTACCTACCTAAATAAAGTCAGCGGGCTGTTAGTTGTCTTGGCCAACGTATATATTATATACTTTTGGCCACTTAACGGGGTAACCAAATCGTTCGTAATCTTTTCTTTTTTGAGCCACAAGTTGGCCTACATGAAATAAATAATTTTGAAATTAATTTTCTTTTCGATGAATTTCCCCTATTATTCAAGTCAAACACATTCAGATGAAATGCAAGCTTTTGTTTGTCGGCGCATATTTATCGTTGATTGCGATCTTTTGAAACGCCACTCCATGCACAATTTCCTTGGCACAAAGCGTGGATTGCTGCATCGCTCAGTTGCTGTGCGCTCCGCATTTTAATGAATCACTAACTAACTACTAACTTGATATAGTAGCTAACTAAACCACCTACTTCTTGTAGGTTAAATATTGACTGGCAAGAAATGTCACATTGTACACACAAAATAACAAGGGTCAAAGTTTAAAAACTGTGTGGCTACAAAAATTGGATTTTATTTGTATACTAGATGATGCCCGCGACTTCGTCCGCGTGGATAAAGGTTTGTTTATTCCCGCGGGAACTCTTTAATTTTCCGGGACAAAATGTCTATGTCGCAATCCTGGTTACGAGCTATCTCCATTCCAAATGTCAGCCAAATGGGTTCATTTGTTCTGACGTGAAGGAGTAACAAACACACACACATACAAACTTTCGCTTTTATAATATTAAACTCAAACTCAAAATTATTTATTTCATGAAGGCCAACTTGTTGTTCTATGACAAGTTGAGGATCTACCACCGGTTCGGAATGCTGATTCTGCTGAGAAGAGCCGGCAAGAAACTCAGCAGTTGCTCTTTTCTAAACAAAAAAATGTTACAACATGTAGCTTATCTATCTTATAGACAGCTGAACATATATATTAGTGGTACAAGTGTAAATTGAAAATTGAAAACACCCCCAACAGGTGAATCTAAGGTCGAACTATCGACCGTTCCGTAGAACAAAGTCTCATCTGCTAAATTCATAACTTGAGATTTGAGCCTTGCAGATGTGACTTTTAAGGCTCAAATTTCAAGTTGTGAATTTAGCAGATGAGACTTTGTTCTACGGAACGGTCGCTATGTACAATATAGGTATGTACCTGATATCCTATTGCCCAGTTTTTTGCTTCATCATCAGATCCTCCTCGATCCTTGATCATCATCTATTATACTTAAATAACTTTTTAGACAGACTCTAGAAACTAAACGATTAACGAGATTACTAACGTAAAGTGCTAAATATGTTAAATAGTTAGTAACATATAGGACAGGGACATAACTTCTGACATAAAGCTCTGAAGTACCAGATGTGATGAACATAAATTTTAACAGAAGTTAAAGCGATAAAGACCGCTTTACGCAAAATTTGTGCTTTGTTGTGCCGCTGAAGACATTAATTGCCATTTATATTATTTAAATGTGTTTTGTTTTACTTATAACGTAATTGTTATTTTAAAAAATTAATATTAGTACTTATCTACCTCTACTATTGTATAGGAAAGTGGGCAAAATTTTATATCACAAACTTCCTTTATCCTAAAAACCTTACTATCCTGACTAAAATTATAAATGCAAAAGTGTATTTATTTGTTGGTTTGTCCTTCAATCACGTGGCAACAGAGTAAGCGATCGATGTCATTTTTTGCATGGTAGCCTTTGTCGAGTCCATGCAAGTCTGTAGGACTTGCAGATGTCACTCGACAAAGGCTACCTTTTATTCCGGAAAGAGAGGGGGTAGCTGCAGAATATTTTAAAATGTAACTCGGCGCGGATGATATCACTGTCAAAAGCTAGTAACTATATTATAATGTAATGCTACAACGTTAGATAGGATCTAATATTCTGGGAAAATGCTAGGTGGAATTTATTTTAGTTCCAAGCGATATACCGTTGTGCAACTTTTATCTTGACAGACTGTTGCAGACGCTTAGAAGCGCTTTCACACCTCACTATCTCTGACAGATGCACGGATTCTAGCATGTGCGAAAAGTATAAATAGCACTGGTATTTCGCAGTTCCATGTATTTTGCTAAATTTTGCGGAGTTGCTTTCGTTTAATAACGACTACTAGTTGGACCCAGCGACTTTGTCTGCGTGGATTTAGTTTTAAAATCTTTGATTTTCTGGGATAAAAAGTAGCCTAGGCCCGTCACTCTCCAGGTCCTCAACTATACTCATCCAAAAAATCACGTCGATCCGTTGCTCAGTTGCTTCGTGATTGAAGGACAAACCAACAAACTTAGGCTACTTTTTATCCCGGAAAATCAAAGAGTTCCTGCGGGATTTTAAAACTAAATTCACGCGGACGAAGTCGCGGGCAACAGCAAGTTATATTATAAATTATTACCTTCACTATCTCAATTCAATATTTTTAACTTATTGCAATGTAATTATACCTGTCATCAATTTCCAGAATTTCAATAAATGTGTAATCTCGAAGTAGCGGGCTAAACCCAAAGACTCCTAGAGATATATATCTACCAACATATCTAGGTACGTTTCAAATTGAAATAAATATTTTATAAGAAGGACTTATATTTCTTTTAACGAGAAGATAAGCTACCCCGTGAAATGACACTTTAGCCAAGCGCCGCTTTCGCAAATGGCAATACATAATTCATACACGATGAATGTTACTTGCCTCATTTCGCCGTCGGAAAATCTGTATTCCATATTATTGCCTATGTAAGGCGCATTCATTGCGCGGCCACCGCCGGGGCGAACGGAAGGTGATATTAAATTCCCCGCCTCCGTATGTTTTAAAGATCAAGTATTCGTATCTGTAATACCTAGCCCCTGCCTCGTTTGTCTAGTGGTTAGCAAGTTCGACTCCGGATGATGTCCCGGGTTCGGTTCCCGTGTTGGGCCAAAATTGGATTAGAATTTTCTGTCAAGAAATTCTCGGTAGCTAGTATAAGTTGGCGGTAAGTCACCCCCGTGCCTCGGAGAACACGTAAAGCCGTCGGTCCTGCGCTCTGGTCGTGTCGGATTTTCCGTCTATGAGAGTGACGGAATATCGAGTGCACCTGTGTTTGTGCAAGCATTTGTGCACTATAATATCTCCCGCGCAGATGCTAATCTCTGTGGAGATTGACCGCCGAGGCCGGATTCGGTTGGGAGGACATTATTATATTACCTAACTCCTTGCATTTTGACAACCTCCCTGGCGCAGTGGTGAGCGCTGTGGTCTTATAACTGGGAGGTCTCGGGTTCGACTCTCGGAGGGGGCAATTTACAATTTCTAAATTGTCTCTGGTCTGTTCTGGTGGGAGGTTTTGGCCGTGGCTATTTACTACCCTACCGTCAAAAACGTGCCATCGCAGTCAAGGACTATCTTGTCATCGAATAAAATAAAGCTTTTCTTAATATATATAATAAACTAGCGCTGGACTGCGATCTCGTCTGATGGTATGTAAAGATGTAGCCTAAGATGGTGCGCGCTTGCTTAGAAACTTTTATTAACAAAAAAGACGCTGGTGGAACCTAAGATTCCAAATATATTTAATCTAAATAGCTATATTTAAGACGAGGTTCTGGACGAATTTTAGGTATTTGAGGGGGTGCGGCAGAGGAAAGCGCGCGGTACTAGTCCCGCCAACCGCGGGGGGCCCCCGGACGAATTTAGGGCGAACGCGGAATATTAGCTTTGATAGCGACAAGGTGGCGGCAAGAAATGACTCAGTCCGGCTAACAAAACTATATTAGGTCTGTACTGTAACTTATTTTCGTCAATCATATTGTAACGTATATGGCTCGGTTGGTATGGCTACAGTATATTTTCAGAGACAGAGTACAGGTTCGATTCCTAGCCAGTAATGTTTTTTTAATTTCCTTATTCATTTTTAGCTTTTTTTTTTTATTAGTATGTATTTCAATATTACTTACATTTTCTTAAGTACATAATTTGAATAAATAGTGTTGTATTTTTTAATTTATTACCTAATTTTTTAATCTAAATTCTATATATTGATATATTGATAAATTACTAGTTGATGCCCGTGGCTTCGTTCGCGTGGATTAGTTTTTAAAATGAATCCCTATTTCCCTTGTCGAAACATCACGCTTGAACGGCTGGACCGATTTTGATGGGACTTTCACTGGCAGATAGCTGATGGTAGGAGTAATATAGGCTACTTTTTTAACCGATTTTCAAAAAAGGTCTCGGGAAGTCTCGGGTTCGATTCCCGGCGGGGGCAATTTAGGAATTTATAATTTCTAAATTGTCTCTGGTCTGGTCTGGTGGGAGGCTTTGGCCGTGGCTAATTACCACCCTACCGTCAAAGACGTGCCTCCAAGCGATATAGCGTTCCGGCACGATGGCGTGTAGAAACCGACTAGGGTTATGGGTTGAATTTACACTGCTATACCCCTTCCAAGTTAGCCCGCTACCATCTTAGACTGCATCGTCACTTACCATCAGGTGAGATCGCAGTCAAGGGCTATCTTGTTATCGAATAAAAAATAAATAAAATGTTCTAATAAATATTATTCTTAGTAGTATCACACGATAGCAAAGTTTTTGCTTCTTGTGCCTTTGAATCCCTCACTACTCTTATGATTCTAACTTAGAATCCTTCTCTCGCTCGGGATTCAAACTAGGCACTCGCAACAAAAAAACTTTGCTATCTTGTTGAACAAATAACTATTTCGGGCAAACTATCAATTTTAGAGAAAATTTTTATTTCGTCCCATAGTGCCGCCGCCGCACTATGGGACGAAATAATAAAAACCGTCTCATAAATGGTTGGGACGAATGTTATGATTCCAAAGATTTTTCCATGGATTAATATCCTCAGATAATAGGACCTTTATGAATAATGTTGAAAAATAAAAATATATTAGTTCTAGGTATATAAAATTACTAGTAGGGCGCGTGGGTGCGCGGCTCGCTAAAGCGAACCGCGTGTTTTCTGTTCCCCAAGTAGATCTTCGGATCTTGATCATCTTTTTCCAAAACCACTATTTCATCTTGTACATTCTCTAAGATAGACATCGACGAAATTTGTATGGCCAACATCTTGAATCCGCCATTTTGGTAGTTTTTTTCAGCTCATTGCCAATTGGATAAGGTTTCGAGTGATTTTTGTTTGGGCACCCTCAACCTATCTTCAATACCCTGACCGTGCTCCTCACCCGTCTGCGAAATCCTCAATCATCAACTCCCTCCATATTTTTCATACAAATGAATTTTTATCTTCTATGCGAAACCATCAGTTTGGAAAAGAAACCTTATCTTAGACTTGCATATATTTTGTATGAAAAAAATAAATTCCGCCATTTTGAATTTTTTTCTATTCATTAAGTAGACTTTCGAGTACTGATCATCTTTTTCTAAAAAACCACTCTTCCACTTTTTATACTCTCCAAGATAGGCACCGACGAAATTTATATGACCGCCATCTTGAATCCGCCATTTTGGATTTTTTTCAGCTCCTTGCCAATTGGATGAGGTTTCGAGTGACTTTTGTTCGAGAACCCTCCACCTATCTTCGAAACCCTGGCCGTGCTCCTCACCCGTCTCAGAAATCCTCAACCATCAGCTCTCTCCGTATTTTTTCTCCAAATGAATTTTTGTCCTCTCTACGAAACCATCAGAAATTTTGAAAAAGAGCCACATAAAGTCTTGCATATATTTTGTATGGAAAAAATAAATTCCGCCATCTTGAATTTTTTTTCTATTCATCAAATAGACCTTTGGGTCTTGATCATCTTTTTCCAAGCAACCACTCTTCCACCATTTATAGGCTCCAAGATAGACACCGACGAAGTTTGTATGGTCGCCATATTGAATCCGCCATTTTGGAGTTTTTTTTCGGCTCTTTGCCAATTGGATGAGGTTTCGAGTGACATTTGGTTGAACACCCCCCCACCTATCTTCGATACCCTGGCCGGTGCTCCTCAACCGTCTCCGAAAGCCTCAATCATCAGCTCTCTCCATATTTTTCCTCCGAATGAATTTTTGTCCTCTATACGAAACCGTCAGAAATTTTGAAAAGGAACCGTATAAAGTCTTGCATATATTTTGTATGGAAAAAATTTAAATCCGCCATCTTGAATTTTTTTTTTATTCATCAAGTAGACCTTAGGGTCCTGATCACCTTTTTCCAAGAAATCACTCTTCCATCTTTTATAGTCTCCGAGATAGACACCGACGAAATTTGTATGGCCGCCATCTTGAATCCGCCATTTTGGAGATTTTTTTCAGCTCCCTGCCAATTGGATGAGGTTTCGAGTGACTTTTGTTTGAACACTCCCCACCTATCTTCGATACCCTGGCCGTGCTCCTCACCCGTCTCCGAAAACCTCAACCATCAGCTCTCTCCATATTTTTCCTCCAAATAAATTTTTGTCCTCTATACGAAACCATCAGAAATTTTGAAAAGGCGCCGCATAAAGTCTTGCATATATTTTGTATGGAAAAAATTAATTCCGCCATCTTGAATTTTTTTCTATTCATCAAGTAGACCTTTGAGTCCTGATCATCCTTTGCCAAGAAACCACTCTTCCATCTTTTATAGTTTTCGAGATAGACACCGACGAAGTTTGTATGGCCGCCATCTTGAATCCGCCATTTTGGGTTTTTTTTTCGGCTCTCTGCCAATTGGATGGGGTTTTGAGTGACATTTGGTTGAACACCCCCCACCTATCTTCGATACCCTGGCCGGTGCTCCTCAGCCATCTCCGAAATCCTCAATCATCAGCTCTCTCCATATTTTTCCTCCGAATGAATTTTTGTCCTCTATACGAAACCATGCGTGAAAAAATTTTTTTCCATACAAAATTTTACAGGAGAGGTGATCAATGAGTCAGTGACTGAGTGAGTGAATCAGTGAATCAGCACGAGTAGCTATATATATATTAACTAGTAGAGCGCGTGGGTGCGTGGCCCGCTGCAGTGGACCGCGGTTTTTCTGCTCTTAGACTTTCAGGGCTTGATCATTTTCTACTAAAAAACCACTCTTCGATTTTTTATTCTTTGTCAAATAGGCACCGACGAAATTTATATGGCCGCCATCTTGATTCCGCTATTTTGGTTTTTTTTTAGCTCCCTGCCAATTGGATGAGGTTTCGCGTGATTTTTGTTTGAGCAACCTCCACCTATCTTCAATACCCTGGCCGTTCTCCTCACCCGTCTTCGAAATCCTGAATCATCAGCTTCTTCCATATTTTTTCTAAGAATGAATTTTTGTCCTATTTGAAATCATCGGTAATTCTGAAAAAGAATCCTAACAGTCTTGCATATATTTTGTATATGAAAAAAATTAATTTCGCCATCTTGAATTTTTTTCTATTCATCAAGTAGACCTTCAAGTACTGATCATCTTTTTCCAAGAAACCACTCTTCCATCTTTTATAGTCTCCGAGATAGGCACCGACGAAATTGTATGGCCGCCATCTTGAATTTGCCATTTTGGAGTTTTTGTTCGGCTCTCTGCCAATTGGATGAGGTTTCGAGTGACATTTGGTTGAACACCCACTACCTATCTTCGATACCCTGGCCGGTGCTCCTCAACCGTCTCCGAAATCCTCAATCATCAGCTCTCTCCATATTTTTCCTCCGAATGAATTTTTGTCCTCTACACAAAACCATGGGTGAAAAAAATTTTTTATTATGTATATAAGATCATTCTTATTATTTAACTAGTACTTATTTTTAATGAAATAACTAAAATGACAATAATTATTAATAATGAAATAATTTTAAGTATTATAATTCAATTTTTAGTACTTATGGAAAATTAAATAATTTGATTTTTGACATGCTCTCACGAAATAAATATTATCTTTAAAATACTCGTGTTTCATTTTTCTAGTAGCTTATACATTCAATAATACGTGTACAAATTTTCAAATCAAAATGTCAAGAGACAAAAAGTTATTGATTTTCGAGACGGTTTATATGATTTCGTCCCATAGTGCGCCGTCGCCGCACCGCTGCCCGCAAGATTCGGAGCAAAGGCTTTACTCACTCTTGCAATGTTGATGGTTCCTCAGAACTGAGCTTCAAACGTTTTTTCCGACTGAAAATTAAATATAACTTATTATAATTAATTTTGAAAAAAAAAATACTATTGTCCTAAAAAAATGCGCTTAGAAAATGCAAAACAAACACGGTAGAAGAACCGAACCCGTAACTTCTAGCTATCAACTCTCTCTTACACTGACTAAGCCCAACGTCTAATACTATAAACGACGAAAATAAGGTCTAGTATAGCTATACCTAACTACCTAACTATAGATATACCTAACAAGCTAACTACAGTTTGATAAGCCAAACTGTACGACGAACTGGGGTATTACACCATTATTATTAGATACTTACCTTCTTCTTCGTCAACCCATAGACGTCTACTGCTGAACAAAGGTCTCTTACGTGGACTTCCACAGATCTCGTTCTTGCGCCGCCTGAATCCAGCGGCTCCATGCGACTCGTTTGATGTCGTCGGTCCACCTAGTGGGGGATCTGCCAACATTGAGCTTCCCTGTGTGAGGTCGCTAGTCCAGCACCTTGGAACCCCAACGACCTTCAGCTCTTCGAACTATGTGCCCCGCCCATTTCCACTTTAGTTTCGCGACTCGCAGAGCTATGTCGGTAACTTGGTTCTCCTACGGATCTCCTCATTTCTGATTTGATCTCGCAGGTAATTTGAAAAAACGTAATAATTGTGAAGAAATTACGTAACTTACGTAATTTCTTCACAATTATTACGTTTTTTCAAGTAATTGAAAATTGATGATGAAATTGATATTTCATGATCCCTTACATAATGCAAAACCTTTACAAAATAATAGGTAAACTCTATTTAACTTCACTAAAATATACAAAATAGTCTTCAACATAAAACAAAAACAATTTTACTTATTATAATTAATTTTGAAAAAAAAAAAAACACTTGTCCTAAAAAAAAAAACATAAAACCTTTTTTTAGAAAATGCAAAATGAACGTAGTTGAGATTCGAACCTGCAATTTCTAATTATCAAATCGCGACCAAACCAACTGAGCCAAATTTCTACTAGAAAGAATGACGAAAATAAGGTACATTATAGTAAAAAACCACACAACAATTTGATTAGCCGATTTACGTTACATTTACGTACTGTACGATAAAATTAAAAATAGGTAGGTAGACACTTATAACTATCACCATCTGCTTTTGTTGTTTTTAACCGACTTCTTATTTTGTTCATTTTCTTTTTCGGACTCATTTTCAAAATTTCTACTACTTAGTACTTATTTATTTACAACTATATTATGGTTTATTTATTAACAATATATTGTATACAAACTTATAACTAGGTACACTCTATTTGACTTCACTAAAATATACAAAATACTCTTCAACATAAAACAAAAACAATTTTCAATTATTATATTTCGCGATGTTATTTGATAGCCGAGCGAGAGCAGTGCAGCGCAGGTCCACCTAGCAGCACGCCTTAGCGATCACTGTCTAATTGAGTACGAGTGACAAAGAAGCCGCTACTGGGAAATAAAACGGCCAAGACACAAATTGTGATAAAAAAAGATTAAATTATAATAGTCGCTGTAAAAAAAATCTAAAACTGCCATTTTTTGTAGTAAAATATGACAAACAAATTTTACTTAAATTTTACAAAAATTAATGTATGGTAACTGAGAAAAATGGGAATTCATGTATTTGCAGAGGCAACTTTGCAATTTTTTTCTATTGAAAAAAGTTTACGTCATTGTGTTTTGGAAACAGGCATCAGGCCAGAAATATGATCAATTGTAACTCCCTTTTTTTTCATAGTATTATGACCAATAGATTTTGAATAAAATGATCTTCTTTCGGCTCTATTTAGCTGATCACCGAACCTTAAATAAGGAAATAAATGCCAACTTATTATTATTAATGTTTTTGTAGGCTAAAAATTTACTATCCTTATTCCTTAAGAACACCATTCGGTAAAAGTAAAAAGCTTTCCCATATTTTCTGAGCTTCAAGTCGCTATTCATTTCCTCCACCGCTAATGTCTTAACGGGATTGTTATAGCGCTGCGGGTAACATTACGCCTGAGAAGTCGTAAAGCATTAATAAACCTTTACGAGGTTACGACTGCCATCAGCTAGGCTTTTCTAATAACTTGGCTCGGTCTAATGTCTGACGATATTTTGCAGTTCTTTATTATTTAGCGACTATTAAAAAACCG